>JAZGTL010000017.1:3531448-4880396 GCA_037349345.1 Oemleria cerasiformis | reverse complement strand
TGAGATTAATCAATATAGAAAGAATTTAATAGTGTTTAAGAGTAGAACAAAGTAAATCTCTCAAAAAGAAAGGCATTAGGCTCAAAATCTCACATGGGGTAGTCTCCACTAATTTTCTAAAGTTCACTTAAACCTAGTAATTTTTTAGCTTAATTTCTTGAAGTTAGGCATTTAGTGTAAAGATAAGGCACAAACTTAAGCATGGAATGGCTATAGTAAGATAGTAATGATTAATTTCACAATGTAACTTATTAACAAGTAAAGTACTAAGTACCTAGTCGTGTACCCCCAAACCTAAATGTTGCAAAATTTTGATCCACACCCCCAAACCTAAACTAAACATCGTCCTCAATGTTAACAAGTTAAAACACTAAGATCAAAATAAGTAAAAATTTAAAGGAGGCATGCAAAACAGAAAACATAAAGAGAGGGGAATGATACGTAAACCAGAGCTAGGCTGCCTCCTAGGAGTGCTGGATTTAACGCCTAGGCAAGACGTGGGTTGCAAGTCAAGTAAGGGTAGGCAAGGCTAGGTCTACCTCTTGAAAAGCAGGCACTAGAACAACTTCTAAGTATGGTTTCAGGCGATGGCCATTGACCTTCAATTCGAAGCCATTTCAGTCTGACTTGATCTCCACGGCACCATGAGGTAGGACTTTAAGGATAGTGTAGGGGCCTGACCATCGTGATCTGAGCATTCATGGAAAGAACATGAGGCACAAATTGAACAAGAGGACCTTTTGTCCTACCTCGAAGGGCATCATTGAGCCTACTGGACCAATCTTTCATTGATGGTCCCACGGTTTTCTCAAGGATGGCCTTGACTTCTATATTTGAGATTTCAGCTTGTCCACTAGTTTGGGGATGATAAGGAGTCGAGATCCTATGTGTGACTCCATATTTCCTCATGAGGGCTTCAAAGGATCGATTGCAAAAGTGTGAGCCACCATCATTAATGATGGCCTGTGGTATGCCAAACCTTGATAGGATATGAGATTGGATAAAACTACACACTACTTTTGAATCATTGGTCTTGGTTGGAATTGCTTCCACCCATTTAGAAACATAATCAACAGCAAGTAGAATGTAAAGAAAACCAAAGGATTTAGGGAAGGGTACCTTGAAGTCAATGCCCCAAACATCGAGTTCAACAACTAAAATAGGGTTTAGGGGCATTTGATCTCTAGGGCCAATATTACCTTGTCTTTGGCACTTGTCACAAGTGAGGACGTGCTCATGAGCATCTTTAAAGATAGTGGGCCAATAGAACCCACATTGAAGTACCTTAAGAGCTGTCTTCTTGGTGCCAAAGTGTCCTCCACACGCCTTGTTGTGGCAGAAGTCCAAGGTGGACTTGACCTCAGTTTCTGGAATGCACCTCCTTATAAGCTGATCAGGGCAATGCTTCGATAGATAAGGCTCATCCCAAATGTAATATTTGGCTTGCTTGAAAAGCTTGTCTCTTTAAAACCTAGACAGATGAGAGGGAATCAAGTTAGTAGCAAGATAATTGATAATGTCAAGATACTAGGTGTCAAAGGCCTTGAGATGGAAGAGTTGCTAGTCAAGGAAGCTTTCTTGGAGAGGGAGTTGGTCCACTTCCTCGTTGTACCCATGGATGAGTCTGCTCAAGTGGTCAGCTACCACATTTTCACTTCCTTTCTTGTCTTTGATCACAAGATCAAACTCTTGAAGCAATAGAATCCACCTGATAAGCCTTGGCTTGTCATCCTTTTTGTTAAGCAAATACTTAAGAGTTGCATGGTCAGCATAAATGATAACTTGTGTTTGAAGCAAATATGACCTAAACTTCCCTAAAGCAAATATAACAGCAAATAGTTCTTTCTCAGTAGTAGAATAGTTAAGTTGAGCATCATTTAAAGTTCTACTTGCATAGTAAATAACATGTGGCAACTTAGCTATTCTTTGTCCCAAGACTGCCCCAATGGCATAGTCTGAGGCATCACAAATGAGCTCAAAGGGCAGGTCCCATCTAGGTGGCATGATGATAGGTGCAGCCGTGAGCTTGTCCTTGAGGGCCACAAAGGACTCACGACATTCCTTGGTGAAGTCAAAGGCAACATCCTTGGCTAGCAAGTTACACAAGGGCCTTGTGATTTTGGAGAAGTCCTTGATAAACCTCCTATAGAAGCCACCATGCCCTAAGAAGGATCTGACCTCCATGATTGAAGTGGATAGGGCAGGCCACTTATGACATCAATCTTGGCCTTGTCTACTTCTATGCCTTGGCTGGATATGACATGGCCAAGCACAATACCTTGCTGGACCATGAAGTGACACTTTTCCCAATTAAGAAGTAAATTGGACTCCTTGCATCTTTCTAGGACTCGAGACAAGTTTGTTAAACATAAATCTAAAGAGTTACCAATGACTGAAAAAATCATCCATGAATACCTCAATGATGTCCTCTACCATGTCTAAAAATATGCTCATCATGCATCTTTGAAAAGTGGCTGGGGCATTGCAGAGACCAAAGGGCATCCTCCTATAGGAAAAAGTGCCATATGTACATGTGAAGGTTGTCTTCTCTTGATGCTCAAATGCTATGGCAATCTGGTTGTACCCTGAATAGCCACCTCAGAAACAAAAGTGAGAATGTCTTACAAGTATTTCTAGCATTTGATCAATAAAAGGTAATGGAAAGTGGTATTTGCAAGTGGTAGAATTAAGCTTCCAATAATCTATGCATACTCTCCATCCAGTTTGGACCCTTTGAGGAACAAGCTCATCTTGTTCATTCTTGATGACTGTAATGCCACTTTTCTTAGGCACAACTTGGACTGGACTTACCCACTTGGAATCTGAGAGGGAGTAGATGATCCCCACGTCCAAAAGCTTAAGGACCTCCTTCTTGACCCCTTCCTTCATGGGAGGATTTAGGCACCTCTGAGCTTCCCTTGTAGGCTTGGCATCCTCTTCAAGGATGACACAGTGCATGCACTTTGAAGGGCTTATCCCCTTGATGTCAGCTATGCTCCATCCAATAGCTTTCATGTTGTCCCTTAGAACCTGCACTAATTGACTCTCTTGCACACGGGTTAGGCTAGAAGCAATAATGACAGGCAATGTATTATTCTGACCTAGATATGCATATTTTAAGTGCTCAGGCAAAGGCTTTAACTCTAGCTTAGGGGCCTCAACGATAGAAGGTTGAGTCCTGCCTTCCTTTATCGTCAAAGACTCAAAAGGGGGCTGTTTAGTGAAGCCATGGCTTGCCACGGCCTCAAGGAGATTGAATGCCTCAATGACATGGCCCTTAGGCTCATTGTCACTTGGAGAAGGCAGAGTAAGGGCCTTTTCAAGAGGGTCTTTTATACAAGCATTCATGATGGTTTGATGCAATAAAGCTTCCATAGTATTCAAAGGAAAATCAATTATAGGCTCTTGGGGGTATTACATAATATCATGAATATAGAAGGTATTTGTCTTATCTAACACCCTAATAGAAATTGGGCCTAGGTGTAGATTGATTTCACAGTTTATAGTGGCCAAGAGAGGTCTCCCAAAGATTAAGGGAGGATCCTCACTTTCAATTGTTTTTTTCATTTTTAAGATGTAAAAATTAGCTAGAATGCATGTGTCTCCTATTTGAACTATTACATCTTTTATCATGCCCATAAGTTGTGTCACTGAAGAATTTGCAAGTCTAACACACAATTGAGTAGGTTTTAAATCTCCTAAAGCAAGTGAATTGTAGACATGAAAAGGAATGATACTTATAGAGCCTCCTGTGTCACAAAGACAATGTTCAAACCTTTTGGATTGGATGACACACGGCAAGGCAGGAGGGCCTGGGTCACTAGCCTTGCGTGGCAGGCCTTGGAACTCATTCAAAGTGGCTGCACTAATGTCTAGGATATTGTTGGGATCAAAGCCATGTTTTCCAGCTACTAGGTCCTTGAGAAGCTTGGCAAAGATGGGCATGGCCCTCACAAGCTTAGAGAATGGCAAAGTGATTTGAAGCTTGTGAAGAATGTTTGTGAGCTCTTGCTCAAACTGAGCATTCATGTCCTTCTTTTGGAACCTACGAGGAAAAGGTCAGTCAATATCATTAGTAACTAGTGGATTACTAAAACTAACTCTAGACTTAGAATTTAAAGGCAAAATAGGGTTAGAATGCTCATTTTGAGGTGCTTCTGTGTCCTGGGCATTGCTGTCTAGAGGTGTCTCGGGTTTTCTAGGCTTTGGTCCTGAGGTGGAACTACGCCCTAAAACTGGTGCATGGACATATTTTGCGGCAAGGGCTTGGACCTGATTTTCAGCCTCGTCCAAGGTCTCTTGGATCTCAGTTGAGCCTTGAAGCTCCTTCCCACTCCTAAGCTGAATGGAATTGGCAGTGGCCTTGGGATACATGTTCTTGGGATTGAATTCGACTTGGCTAGGAAATTAGGGTCCAGGGTCCAGCTTGTTGAGTTGGTTTACCATTTGACTTACCTGAATTTCTAAGGCAGTAATGGCACGGTCTGTCTTCTGCTGGAAATTTGTGGTGTGTTGAAGCAGTTTTTGTTGGAAAGTAGCATTACTCTGAATTATATCAGCCATCATTTCTTCCAAGGATCTCTTTGCTAGGGTAGGATTGCCTTGAGGATGTTGAAGGACTTGAGTGGGAACCTGAGGGGCCACGACATGCCCTTGGAATCCAGGAGGTGTCGTGGGGTTTTGATCATTCTGATTGTTGTTCCACTTGAAGTTTGGATGGTTCCTCCATCCAGGATTGTAAGTGTTGGAATAGGGGTCATTCCTAGGCCTCATGCCCTCATTGTACCTTCCAACATAGTTTGCGTCCTCTACCATTGGACATGTCTGAGAGTCTTGGCCTTCAACTGAGCAACCATCACAAGTCATAGTGCGCTTAGCCTTGGCATCACATAGTTGCTTCACCATAGTCGTGAGTTGAGCTATGGTGTCATCCTTATCCCTACTCACACTACTCAGGGTCCTAGCTTGATGTCCCCTATAGCTGAATTTCATTTCTCTCTGAGCAATGCTCTCAAATGCTGCCCTAGCTTCCTTAGCCGTGCTTACCAAGACTCCCTTGGATTGAGAGTTCACCATTACTCTATCACTAGTCTTCAAGTGACCTTAGAAGTAGAGCATTAAGTGGCACTCATCAATGTTTTGATGAGGGCACTCTTGAATCATTCCATTGAACCTTTCCCAAAACTCATAGAAAGATTCATCCTCAGCTTGTTGGGGTGCCATGATATGGGCCTTAAGATTATTGGTCTTGGACACGGGGTAGTACTGAGTAAGGAACTTGGAAGACAAGTCCTTCCATGATGTAATATATCCTGGTGCCAAGGAATGGAACCATGCCTTATCCTTGTTCTTAAGGCTAAAGTGAAATAATCTCAGCCTCAGTCATGCCATTGATTCTCAAAGTGGAACAAACTTCCACAAACTCCTTAATATGTAGATAGGGGTCCTCATCCGAGAGGCCATGATATTTAGGTAGCATATGGATTGTGCCTGACTTGAGCTCAACGTTTTCCACCGTGGATGGTGGAAAGATGATAGGGAATTGGTCCTCACAAAAATGAGGGGTAACATAATCCTTAAGCAACCGTGGTGGTGGGTTAGCTAAGACACGTTCATCAGCCATTCTCCCAGAGCTTGGTGGTGGACTTGGATAATGGGAACCTTGTACAGAAGATGAAACAAATGATGGAATTGAAGAACCGTGCACAGATCCCCTAGTGGAACCTTGTGATGTCAGGACCCGTCCCGAATTTCCCCTCGAAACCCGGGAAGAACCCTGATCCCGTCTAACAACCTAAGAAAAGGTTCCCAAAATACCCTTCAATCCTTACAAAATATAATAACAATAAATACTTCCACTTGTCAGACAAGGGATTCAAGCCCTCAATAATTCCCGTAATTAATGACCAATCAAATACAATATAATATCAGAGCGTCTAAGTAGGATCAAGAGTAAAATTTAGATATCCTACTCAAATATAATTACACAGCGCAGTCGAAGTACTAATGCCTCTGCCTCGAGATCAGTGTTCGCGTCAACTCTACTCAACTGCCTGAAGGGGGTTTAAACACAAAAGTTATGAGTGGACAAAAATAATCATTTATAAATTCCTTTTCGAGAAAATACGTTTCTTCCCCTCCATTTATAAAATCATGCATGCATAACATAAAACAATTTATCATACTAAAACATCATATGTAAATCACCAAAAATTCTCATTTCTCTTTAAAACCACATAGTTGGACTCACATAAAATCTGTATAATAAAAATACCTCGTGATCCACAATTTGGTTTGAAAACTCTCTTCAAAGGAGTTTAAAATCATTTAATTTAATCTGGACACAAAATATCTCAAATTTAAATCATTTCGTTCAATCCGACACATAATATCTCAAATTCACTGTTCCCGACATATCCACAACACACCAGGGTATCCCTTGAGATGTGTTAAAATCTGTACAACTCTTTGTACCATCTGTACTGTCTGTACTATCTGTACTATGCATAGACAGTCTCGCGACCCGGCGGAGCAAGGCCCCTCAACACCTAAGGTCCGAACCCTCAACAACCGGTAGAGCAAGGCCCCTCAACACCAGTCAGAGCAACAATAACCATCGGGACGGGAACCAGTGAATCAAATCCATACTTCGAAATCTTTGTTTCGCGGCCTAAGCCAAATTCTTTGAAATACCATTTTATGGCCAAAATTGGTAAAATCACAATTATGAGTCTAAACCCAAATCACATACTCAAATAGTTACCACGTCAAAACGATATCAAAATCGAGTACAAAAACCAGGCCATTTCTCAAAACATACTTTCACTGAAATATTGTAAAACATGTGTCCAGCATCATTTCTAAAATCCAGAAATTCATTGCACCCATACATTATAGTATTTAAATCAAAGATACATTTATGCATGCATTTTAGTTTATAAACCAAAAGTCCACTCACAAACCTGTTCAAGCAAGCTTAATCCCTAACTGTACGCTCCCCTGAAGTTCCTGGAGCAGTATCGCCTGTCCAAATTAATAATCGGGATTACCAGCTAATAATAAGAACCTGAAATATAAACCCCCTAAACCCCGGGAGTCTAACTATGCTGGCCTAGAAAATGCAGCAACTTTAAAACGTCCGAAACAACCCCTAAACGACGTCCGATCGACTCAAAACCTGCGCCAACAGGTCCGAAACGTCAAAAACTACTTGTCACGCACCACCATGACCTCATACTCGGCCCCACGCGCCGCCACGCGCCGACAGAAGGTCGGAACACGCGCCCTCACGCGCCGGTCACGCTCCTGCTACAGTACCCACGCGCCTGGACCGGTCCAACCTGGTCCAACTTGGTCTGACTCGGTCCAACTCGACCCGACCGGTCCAACTCAACCCGATCGGTCACCCGACCCGACCGATTTACTCGACCCAACCGGTCACCGGCAACTCACCGGAGAAGACGACCGGACTGCCATCACCGTCGCCGGAGACTGGCCGGAGAAGATGACCGGCAGTCGCCGTCGCCGCCATCTGGTTTCGCCGGAATCCTCCATTTCCGGCCGAAACTTCAAGCTTTCCTAACTTCCTCAAAACTCAACCATTTTTCACAAATTTTATGCCTAAATCTATCTACTCGAACCCAGGAATCCAAATATGACCTCAAAACCACAAACACATACCTGTCCTAGCCGGAAAATCGATCGGAAGGTCCGAAACTTCCTATCCTCGGTTCGGCTTCCTCCGTGGTCCTCTCCTTCGATGGTTGGTACGGTTGTGATCGTGGGAAGGAGTAGAATACGATTAGTTGATCAAAACTAGAAGTTGGAGCCTTGAAATCAAAGTTGACTTTGTGGGTTTTTTGAAATGTTTGTCACAGAGAGAGAATGAGGATGAAGATAAGATGAAGATGAAATGAGGTGGATCAGATAATATCTGATTTGGGGGTTAAAAATATCTACCCCAAGTCAAAAATTACCAAAATTCCCTTGCACATCTAGACCCATAACTTCCGTCCACGAACTCCGTTTTCCGCGTGCCGACTGTCTACGAACTCGTGAGTTCGAGACCTACGCAACGGTATTCAAAACACCACCAAAAGTGTCTCGAAACAAAATTTGACTTCCATGCCCTTTACCGACCAAGGGTAAAATCGTCATTTTACATAAATAATTTACTTAAATCCAATAATTGAAATTCCGGATTGTTACAATCTACCCCCCTTAAGAAATTTCATCCGCAAAATTCAACTCTACCCTTGGAACAAATAAGGATACTGCGTCCGCATTAGTTCCTCGGTTTCCCACGTGGCTTCCTCCACGTTATGATTCCTCCATAACACTGGACAACTACGAATCACGAGATTCACCACTAATATATTTCAAGTAGGAGTACTAATACCCATGTCCCAACCAATCGGAGACACTTCTCTATCAGCAAACAATGTAAAACCCCGAGATCTATTAAACCATAGACATCACGATAAAAACAAAATAAATAAATAAACAAATAACGTACCCGTGACCCTCTCAGGGGCTACTCGGGCCTCCTGTCGTGACATAGCAAAAACTCGGGCCGATGTACCCGAATATCGACCACGACCCCACTGTCTGCCTCTGCTCCTATTGGACCCACTAGCCCCGCTGGCCCCACTGTATTGGGCCTGGTTCCCTATTGAAGTACCAGAAGTCTGTCCTGTCCTCTGACTCTGCTCAGTCGCACGACGACCCAAGAAATTACTATCTTGAAGATGGTGTGGACAGAATCTCCTGATATGACCAGTCTCTCCACAGGTGTAACATCTGGGGTCACCATATCCGCCACTCTGTCTACCCGTTGACTGTATTGAAGCCCCACTAAACTTAGTGGATGACTGCGGTGCATGTCCGGCTCCGCCACTGCCCGATCCGGATCTTGCACCCCCAGAAGATCCAGAACTGATACTGCCTCTCTTGGACAGTCCCTGACTAGAGGCTCCAGCATCCCAGTGATCCCGGTGTCGCCTGGAACCACTGAACTGATGTTGGACTGGCACACCCATGCTCAACTCTACACGAGCTGCAGCGTCAGACGCTTCTCTCAATGAAGTATGGGCTGCAGCCGTTACCGCTGACCGAAGTTCGCCCCTCAGCCCATTTTCAAATCTGCGGCGTCTGTCCTTCTCGGTTGCCACTAGAGCTGGTGCAAAAGGAGCCAACTCTATGAATTTATGCTCATACTGAGCCGCTGTCATATCTCCCTGCTGTAGGTGCAAGAACTCAGCCTCCCTGGCATCTCGGTACGAGCAAGGATAAATTGCTCAAGGAACTTCTCCCGAAAGGTCGCCCAGGTAATTGTACTGACTTCCTAACCTGATACCTCTAATGCGTTCCACCAATGATAAGCGGAACCACCCAACAGAAAAGTGGCTAACAGCACCCTGTCCCCCTGAGGACATCTCATAACCGAGAACACTCGCTCTAACCGAGTAATCCACTATATTGCATCATCTGGGCTAGAGTCGCCCATAAATATTGTAGCCCCTAATCTCTGGGCTCTCTCAATGTCTGAACCTTCAGTAGCAGTCCTACTCTGAAGTACAGAAGTCAACGTATGACCCAATTGTTCCAGTGTTTGCCTCATATCAGGCTCCACTGCAGGTTCAGGTGTGTCCCCAATATTTTCCGACTGTTGACGGAACTCGCGTCTCGGAGGCATTACGCTGAAAAGAACTATAACTCATCAATACCAAAATAATTGTACACGTAGTGTACAGTCTACAGGAATTTAACCTAGTGCTCTGATACCAATTGTCAGGACCCGTCCCGAATTTCCCCTTGAAACCCGGGAAAAACCCTGATCCTGTCTGACAACCTAAGAAAAGGTTCCCAAAATACCCTTCAATCCTTACAAAATATAATAACAATAATTACTTCCACTTGTCAGACAAGGGATTCAAGCCCTCAATAATTCCCGTAATTAATGACCAATCAAATACAATATAATATCAGAGCGTCTAAGTAGGATCAAGAGTAAAATTTAGATATCCTACTCAAATATAATTACACAGCGCAGTCGAAGTACTAATGCCTCTGCCTCGAGATCAGTGTTCGCGTCAACTCTACTCAACTGCTTGAAGGGAGTTTAAACACAAAAGTTGTGAGCGGACAAAAATAATCATTTATAAATTCCTTTTCGAGAAAATACGTTTCTTCCCCTCCATTTATAAAATCATGCATGCATAACATAAAACAATTTATCATACTAAAACATCATATGTAAATCACCAAAAATTCTCATTTCTCTTTAAAACCACATAGTTGGACTCACATAAAATCTGTATAATAAAAATACCTCGTGATCCACAATTTGGTTTGAAAACTCTCTTCAAAGGAGTTTAAAATCATTTAATTTAATCTGGACACAGAATATCTCAAATTCAAATCATTTCGTTCAATCCGACAAAAAATATCTCAAATTCACTGTTCCCGACATATCCACAACATACTAGGGTATCCCTTGAGATGTGTTAAAATCTGTACAACTCTGTGTACCATCTGTACTGTCTGTACTATCT
Source organism: Oemleria cerasiformis (assembly GCA_037349345.1). Classification (NCBI taxonomy): domain Eukaryota; kingdom Viridiplantae; phylum Streptophyta; class Magnoliopsida; order Rosales; family Rosaceae; genus Oemleria; species Oemleria cerasiformis. The sequence continues at coordinate 4,869,843 of JAZGTL010000017.1, read as the reverse complement.
GTACTATGCATAGACAGTCTCGCGACCCGGCGGAGCAAGGCCCCTCAACACCTAAGGTCCGAACACTCAACAACCGGTAGAGCAAGGCCCCTCAACACCAGTCAGAGCAACAATAACCATCGGGACGGGAACCAGTGAATCAAATCCATACTTCGAAATCTTTGTTTCGCGGCCTAAGCCAAATTCTTTGAAATACCATTTAATGGCCAAAATCGGTAAAATCACAATTATGAGTCTAAACCCAAATCACATACTCAAATAGTTACCACGTCAAAACGATATCAAAATCGAGTACAAAAACCAGGCCATTTCTCAAAACATACTTTCACTGAAATATTGTAAAACATGTGTCCAGTATCATTTCTAAAATCCAGAAATTCATTGCACCCATACATAACAGTATTTAAATCAAAGATACATTTATGCATGCATTTTAGTTTATAAACCAAAAGTCCACTCACAAACCTATTCAAGCAAGCTTAATCCCTAACTGTACGCTCCCCTGAAGTTCCTGGAGCAGTATCGCCTGTCCAAATTAATAATCGGGATTACCAGCTAATAATAAGAACCTTAAATATAAACCCCCTAAACCCTGGGAGTCTAACTATGCTGGCCTAGAAAACAAAGCAACTTTAAAACGTCCGAAACAACCCCTAAACGACGTCCGATCGACTCAAAACCTGCGCCAACAGGTCCAAAACGTCAAAAACTACTTGTCTCGCGCCACCGTGACCTCAGACTCGGCCCCACGCGCTGCAACGCGCCGACGGAAGGTCGGAACATGCGCCCACGCGCCGGTCACGCTCCTACTACAGTACCCACGCGCCTGGACCGGTACAACCCGGTCCAACTCGGCCTGACCCGATCCAACTCGACCCGACCGGTCCAACTCAACCTGATCGGTCACCCGACCCCACCGATTTACTCGACCCGACCGGTCACCGGCGACTCACCGAAGAAGACGACCGGACTGCCGTCACCGTCGTCGGAGGCTGGCCGGAGAAGATGACCGGCAGTCGCCGTCGACGCCGTCTGGCTTCGTCGGAATCCTCCATTTCCGGCCGAAACTTCAAGCTTTCCTAACTTCCTCAAAACTCAACCATTTTTCACAAATTTATGTCTAAATCTATCTACTCGAACCTAGGAATCCAAATATGACCTCAAAACCACAAACACATACCTGTGCTAGCCGAAAAATCGATCGGAAGGCCCGAAACTTCCTATCCTCGGTTTGGCTTCCTCCGTGGTCCTCTCCTTCGATGGTTGGTACGGTTGTGATCGTGGGAAGGAGTAGAATACGATTAGTTGATCAAAACTAGAAGTTGGAGCCTTGAAATCAAAGTTGACTTTGTGGGTTTTTTGAAATGTTTGTCACAGAGAGAGAATGAGGATGAAGATAAGATGAAGATGAAATGAGGTGGATCAGATAATATCTGATTTGGGGGTTAAAAATATCTACCCCAAGTCAAAAATTACCAAAATTCCCTTGCACATCTAGACCCATAACTTCCGTCCACGAACTCCGTTTTCCGCGTGCCGACTGTCTACGAACTCGTGAGTTCGAGACCTACGCAACGGTATTCAAAACACCACCAAAAGTGTCTCGAAACAAAATTTGACTTCCATGCCCTTTACCGACCAAGGGTAAAATCGTCATTTTACATAAATAATTTTCTTAAATCCAATAATTGAAATTCCGGGTTGTTACATGTGATGACATAAAAGTACCTAAAACAAATAAAAAGGAACTAAGTTAAAACAATCTAAGCAATGGACACCGTTGAGGGACAAGTCCCCGACAACGGTGCCAAAAACTTTTTGGAAGAAAAGTACGACAAGTTAAGGCAATACAAATCTTAACAATTAAATCCTAGCAAGTGGACTAATAAATAGATAGAATAGTAGTATAAGTAAGAGTCGATCCCACGAAGACTTGACTCACCGATGATGTTCAATTGATTAGGTTTCCTAATGCTCAAGTTATCACAGATTAAGGTACTTCGACTCTTTAAAACAGAAAGATGCTGTTAAAGTAAATGACTTGGAATGCAGGAAACAAGTAAATAACAAAGGTTGTAATTAAATTAAAAGGTAAGTTAAGGCAGTCCCTATCCACACCTAGCCACAACGTTTTCTAGGTTGGTTTGCATGGTTCAATTATCATGTTTACTTCTTGGTTTAGTTCCCATGCAAGAGTCCTGTTAAGCCTACTCTCACACATCCATTCCTTCTTACATTGTATGTTTAGGTCTCTTAAGCGCTTTAAACTTCTAGTCAATTATGTCGTAAGTCTCTTAAGCTATTACAACACAACAGAAAGCATTAAGTACAAAAGGAATTTAATGACACTATACTAACCCTAGGAAGTGGTATGCAATCCTAGGAATGTCATGAGCTAAATTACAAGGCTATTGCTTATCGTAGCCTCTTGATGCAAGTCATCTATACTTCATGTAATCAAAATGGCCAATTCCAATAACATGGAGAAATATCAATTTAAGCAGTAAAGTAACACACCAAGATAAACACAATCATCAAACCAACGCAAAACCAAACTAAGAAGTTGCCATGGTTAGGGCTTCAAGATCAGCACCAACTTAAAAGGAACTACTCACTACTCATAATAAAAAACAAAAGCATAAATTTTATTGAATATGAAAGTGAAATATTAAATCTAATTATACTCTCAAAGGCGGACTGCAAGCACAACTCAAGCACTCCTCTAAGAACACAATCAGGTCTTTGTGAACAAGCCTCACGCTAATACCACACAAAAATAAGTAAAAGTGTCTAAATCTCTAAAATGGTGTGTCTAGAACACTGAACAAAAGCTCCCTTTTTAAAGACAAGGGAAAACCTTGTTCTACAAGGATTGTAATTAGAAACCCTAACTCAGAGTGTTCTAGAATAGTTATTGTACTTCTAAGTAATTACAAAGTCCTTCAAATCTTTCAAAACCAATCAGAACACGGTTGGGAGTGTGAATGCAAGCTGGCAAGTGGGAACACAAGCTGGCTGCGGGTAGCCTGCGGTCTTCCTACGGTCAGACGTTGGAAACTTTGTACTTGGCCCTTGGGAGGTCTTCGTTGTGCCAAGGCGCGCCTTAACACCTGAATAACTTCTACACATGCCAAAGAGTCTAAAAACATGTCGTGTCTTGATCAAATGGCTAAAGGATGGAAATTGGCCTTATTGGAACTCACTGGGTCAGGTCAGGGAGTTGTCTTTTACGCAGTTGTGCCTTGTCTTGACATTGTGTCATGAACACAAACTTGGGTTCATTTAGGTGTAGCAAAGGCAAGCTTTGGCTGGAACATCGACTGGGACTTGGCATCCTGGCGGACACTCATTGGCGCACTTCTAGACATGGCAAAGACATGATATGGCCTCGATAGTGGCATGATAAGGGGATGTCGTGGACTTCATCTGAAGGTCTTCAAACACAACTTTGGGACCCTGATGGCCTGATATGAGGTACTTGACCTACGCCTGAAATAGGACGCACCGGTGCACTCATGGCCTAGTTCAGGATCCGATATTAGAATAAGGACGTCTCCTTCATTTGAACTCCGATTTGAGTCATTCTTTTTCCTGTATTCTTTGGATTTCATTATCTTTCTAAAGCCTGCATATGTCTCACAAATGCATCACTTTCTTCTATGGATGGCCATATTTATAATAAAAGACAGTTAAAATGACTAAATATGACATGAAATACATCTAGGAATTCTAACCTAACAACTCACACTAGTTACTTATGTAGAGACACATATACACTACCTAAGACACTAGCTTGCAACAGAAGGAAACGTTAAAGACTCAATAATGGCTCTAACTAATAACTTACGGCAAAGGGTAGGGGGGGGGGGGGGGGGGGGGGGGGGCGGTGGCTGGGGTGGAGGTGTTGGGGTGTTGGGTACTGAAAGGTAGCAAGGTAGATTTTGATTAAAACAAGGTATTAAGTCAAACTAAGGCCAACTATCCACCACTAAACATTACAAGTTCTTAACAAGATTGCCAAGGTTCCATTACTATGAATTAACTGAATCTGATGCCCGTGCAAAGGTGCACTCAAGGTCAAATCACACATTTTATTTTCTTCTTAGTTCTAATGTAGTAGGCTTTCCCGGCTCATTACCACAACTATTCAAAGAACGCATTAAGCATGAAAGGAAATCTGAAGGAAATCTGAGCAATCACACTACCCCTAGAAAAGTGATGTGCAGTCCTAGGTTGTCATAAGTTGGATTACAAGTAAGATGTAAAACCACTGCCGTTGGTGCCAAACATTCACAAGAAGATAGTCAATCAATCAAGCAATCATTCACCTATAGATTATGAAAATAAGATGACTAAACTCATAAACATAAACTAAGATCATTACGCACATTAATCACAACCATATTCAGTATTCATAACAATATAAACCAAGGGCCAAAATCAAGTTAACAAACTACATGGGTAGGGTTTCAAGCAGCCCTAGTTCTATGAAGAACTACTCACACATCTTATTAAAAATAATAGAATAAGTCATGATTACAAATTAAAGATGAAAGGGAAGAAAAGAAAACGCTGAAAGCAATGGAAAGCCAAGGACACGTCCAAGCACTCTCCTCCACTCTCTGCGTTAAGCTACTCTTCCAAAAGCACGAACAAAAGTAAAAATGCACAAACTATCTAAGACTGAAAACTATGCGGCTACAAAGGGGTGGAACCCTCAACTGGCGTTAAAACATTGTTTAAATAGACCTAAGGCTTCGCCTAAAAACTAGGAATTGAAGCTGACAACAAAAAACCTAAAATAACCTTAATGAAACCCTAAGACTGCATTCCTAGCTTAGCAGGGACACGGGCTGGGCCGCGGGCTAGGATGGGCCGCAGGCTGGGTTGGGGCGCAACTAGGCTGGACCACGGGCTTGAGGCGTGTCAGGGGACATGATTGGGACTTGGCTGAGAGCTCTGAAGGACTCGCCATGGCTCATCTGGGGTTGGTTCTAGGACTCGATTTAGGGCACAGATTAGGTACCTTTGAGACATGTCAAAGACACGTCTTGGTACGAACCTCGACTCACATTGGCCTTGATTTGCTGGTCCTTAGACATGATTCTAGGACCCGGATGGCATGATTTGATGTTCTTGATCCTGTCCCTAAAAAGGGCGCATGGCTTCAGATCAGGACATGATTTAGGACCCGATATTGCAATGAAGACAACTTCCTCATTATACTCCAAATTGAGAAATTCTTTTTGCATTCTTCTCAGAATATCCCTATATCTCCAACTCTTCACAAGTCTCACAAAATGCAACATTTAATACTATTGATGGCACAAAAGTACTCAAAAGACAAGTAAAAGGGGATTAAGTAGCATCTAAAATATGTATAAATAATGACTGAACAAATGCCCCCAAACCTATATTTTGCTAGTCCCTGAAAAAACAAAGGAAAAATCAACCTAAACAAAATGAAAAGACTCTATCTTAATTAAGGATAGGACATTTAAACCCCTAGGACTTCCTAGTAGGAGGAGTTTTGTCTCGTGAGGGAAATAGTAGCACGATACCCACAAACGTTTTACTTAGACAACTAGAAAGCTAGAGACGGTGCTTTAGAAAAATTAATAAGAATCAATGAAAGTAGACATGCTTTGCAAAACTAAAAGGAATGCCATAACAGTAAGAGTCATGTGTAATGTGTGAATGCCAAAATCTCAAATAATCATGCTTACTAACAACTTCATTCAAGTGCTCCAGAAAATTTCGCCTTGACTCTAATCCTCACTGGATGTCTCTCAATTCACTCTGCAATCCTTGGCTTTACACTCATAACAAGCATATGTGGTGTAGTTTATGTAAAGGCATTCAAGCTTAATCACATATGAGCATTCAATGAAAACATCATGTTCTGAATTTAAGATCTCATGAATGGAATTGAGCTTTAAGAACATAGATACTTACCTCAATCCTTAGCATGACTAGCCATAAGATCAGTTAGGTCTTCACATCAGGTTATAGTGGGGATAGGCTGATTGGCTTAAGAAAGAAGAGTTTGGAATTCAAAGAACTCAGATGGGTACAAGGCATGGAGTAGCATGACTTGGAATGTGTCCTTCTTTGATCTTTTAGAACCCCACGGTAATTTGGCATTAAATGGCCTCACACTGACTTGAATTGTTGACTTGATGCTAATCTTTGATTTTTGAATCTCATTGGCTCACTTGAGTTAGTTCAGCACTTTTCTTTCAATTTGCTTTCTTTATTTATTTATTGTTTTCCTTTCTTTTCTTGAACTAACTCAAAATCATACAATGATGTGATCTGTTGACATCCTGAGCCTGGCGCATCTTGGCGCAGTGTGGCGCATCTCGGTGGAGGTTTTTGCAATTTAGCGCAGGTTCTAGCATGTCTGTGAGGATGCCCAGGGGCATGTCCTGGGACATGTCCTCCGCTAGCCTATGGCGCAGTGTGGCGCGGTGTGTACGAGCGGCTAGTGACTTGAGTCACAAGCAATGCAAGTTCTCCTTCCTCATTTAAGTCATGTACTTTATTTGGCACTGCCTTGTCACCAACTGAGCTATAGGGCATGGCCAATTTGATTGGTTGTTTAATTGGGTAGGATTTTCTTAGGGTGATGAAAGAATGGCTAAGTGTTTGGCTTTAAAGTGGCTTAGGGAGCACACAACATGGTAGGGTAAGAAAGGGCCTTTAGGGATTAAGCACACTTAGCCTACATAATTTATTATAGCAAACCATACTTCAAACCAAGAGCATCTATATAATGTTAGTTCTTTAAAATTCAATACAAATATGATGTAATGAGATCAACATTTATGAACAAAGTGAAGAGTGCTTTAAGAGTAGAAACAATGTGAATCACTTCGAAAGAATGGCATTAAGGCTCAAGTTCTCATATGGTAGTCTCCACTAATTTTCTGTAGTTCACTTTCATTTAGTCATTTTGCTCCCCTAATCATCTAACATATGACCTTGTGAAGTGTATGGCATGCTACAAACTGCATATAGCAGGACTCTTAGCAAAAAGAAGGTAATAAACTTGGCATGTACACTCTTATTAACCCGTTAAACTACTAGTTACTAACAACAACAAAAAATATCAACTCAAACTAACTAAACAATTGAAAAACAGAAATTGAAGAACAAAAACTGAAAATCTGGCCGTGTATACCCCCAAACCTATATGTTTCTATATGTACCAAAGTTTTGATCCATACCCCCAAACCTAAACTAAACATTGTCCGCAATGTTTGAGAATAAGCAAGACAAAATAGAATTTAAGTTTAGTGAAGTGATAGGCGCAAAAACAAGAAAATGAGAGAGGGATACAAACCAGCGCTAGGTTGCCTCCTAGGAGCGCTTTATTTAACGTCTGAGCAAGACGAGGCTGGCACCTAGGCACCTGGTGGGGCGCCTAAGTCCTGGGAACTCATGGGTCGCTCAAGAAAGGCCTCGATGTAAGGTTTTAGGCCGTTTGGGGGTTTGAAGCTCTACTGCAACATGAGGGAATACATTAGTAACAAAGAAGGGTCCAAACCATTTGGAGCAAAGCTTACTTGGAAATAGTTGCAGACGGGAATTGAATAGTAGAATTTTTTTTCGTATCTAAAATTGCTTCCATTGGATGTGTTGATCATGGAAAGCCTTTGTTTTCTCCTTGTATATGCGAATGCTCTCATAAGCCTCGCTTATGAGCTCCACCAATTCACTGAGTTGAAGCTTCCTCTGATTCTCCGCTTCATCCAAGTCCATATTGGCCTTCTTAATGGCCCAAAACGCTTTTTGCTCTATCTCAACTGGGAGATGACATCCTTTTCCAAAGACTAACCTAAAGGGTGACATGCCAGTACGTGTCTTATATGCTGTCTTGTGAGCCCACAAGGCATCATTCAAATGTTGAGACCAATCCTTCCTCGTGGGGCTCACAGTCTGCTCTAAGATGGCCTTCACCTCTCTATTTGATATTTCTGCTTGTCCACTGGTTTGAGGGTGGTACGGTGTGGAAACTCTGTGTGTGACGCCATACTTTCTCATCAAAGCCACAAACGAACGATTGAAGAAGTGAGTGCATCCATCACTTATGATGGCTCTAGTTGCTCTGAAGCGTGCTAAGATATGGTTATGAATAAAACTCGCAACTACTTTGGAATCATTAGTACAAGTGGGGATGGCTTCCACCCACTTTGAGATAAAGTCGACATCAAGCAAAATGTAAAGGAAACCATGGGAGTTTGGGAAGCGGCCCATGAAATCAATGCCCCACACATCAAATATTTCGACAACAAGAATAGGGTGCAATGGAATTTGGTTTCTAAGGCCTATGTTACCTCTTTTTTGGAACCTGTCACAAGTGAGTACAAACTCATGTGCGTCTTTGAAAAGGGTAGGCCAATAGAATCGACTTTGTAGGACCTTGAGCTAGTCTTCTTGGCACCAAAGTGCCCTCCACACGCCAAACCAAGGGAGAAATGCAACACGGACTCCATCTCAGTTTCTAGAATGCATCTTCTAGTAATCTGATCCGAGCAGTGTTTCTAGAGGTAAGGTTCATCCCAAATGTAGTACTTAGCTTGTTTAACAAGCTTATGCTTCTGAAATTTGTTCAAAGAAGAAAGAATACGTTTAGTGGCTAAATAGTTAATAATATCAGCATACCAAGGATCAATAGCATTCAAAACAAAGAGTTGCTCATCAGGAAAAGTTTCAAGAAGTGGCAGATTATCAGCTTCTTTAGTGGACCCGTGGACTAGTCTGCTTAGATGGTCCGCCACCATGTTTTCACTGCCCTTCTTGTCACGAATTTCCAGGTCAAACTCTTGCAGTAGGAGCATCCAACGCATCAATCTGGGTTTGGAATCCTTTTTGGTGAGGAGGTACTTTAGAGCTGCATGATTAGTATAAATAATCACTTTAGTTTGAATTAAATAAGATCGAAATTTTTCTAAAGCGAAAATAACGACTAAGAGCTCCTTCTCTGTTGTCGAAATTTTTCTAAAGCGAAAATAACGGCTAAGAGCTCATTCTCTATTGTGGAATAATGGCAAAGAGCTCCTTCTAACGGCTAAGCATATTTGTTCAGTTGTGCATCATTCAGTGTCCTGCTTGAATTGTAGATGACATGAGGCATCTTATTCACTCTTTTCCCTAGGACAGCTCCAACAGCATAGTCGGAAGCATCACACATCAACTCAAATGGAAAGTCCTAGTTTGGAGGCATGATGATGGGTGACTCTATGAGCTTTGCTTTAAGATTTTTGAATGCCTCACGGCATTCCTTGGTGAATTTGAACACTACATCCTTGGCCAAGAGGTTGCACATGGGTCTGGTGATCTTTGAGAAATCTTTGATGAACCTCCTATAGAAGCCTGCGTGTCCCAAGAAGGATATGATCTCGTTGATAGTTGTTGGGCAGGGTAGCCTATCCACAATATCCATTTTAGCTTTATCCACCTCAATGCCATATGCCCAGGACAATCCCCTATTGTACCATAAAATGGCACTTTTCCCAGTTCAACACCAAATTTCTCTCCCTGCATCTTTCCAACACTCGAGACAAATTTAATAAACAAAGTTTAAATGAATGACCAAATACAGAAAATTCATCCATGAAAACCTCACTAATATCCTCAACCATGTCTGAGAAAATACTCATCATGCAACGCTGGAAAGTAGCGGGGGCATTGCATATGTTTCGAGACACTTGTGGCTATGTTTCGGGTACCGTTGCGTAGGTCTCGAACTCATGAGTTCATAGACAGGTGGCACGCAAAAAATGGAGTTCAGGTGAGAGAGTTGTGGGTGTAGAATGTCAGGGGCATTTTGCTAATCTGCCATGGGTAGATATTTTTATCCCCATTCAAATCAGTTCTTCATGGATTCACTCCCTCTATCTTCAACACACACACCCAATCCGTGTGGATTGAACCCAAAAACCCAAATCATGAACTTCAAACCGAGGCAAAATCTTCCCATTTTGATTCACTAATCGAATTCTCCTCTTCCCCGTGATAAAAAATGTGCCAACCATCGATGGAGGAGGCCACGGAAGACACCAAATCGAGGAAAGGAAAACCGAGAATATTCCAATCGATTTTCTAGCCAATACAGGTATGGGTTTCATGTTTTGAGGTCATTTATGAGTTCCTGGGTTCGAGTAGATAGATTTAGACCTAAAATTTGTGAAAAATGGTCGAGATTTGAAGAAGTTAGGAAAAACTTAAGGTCGGTCGAAAATGGGGTTTTCCGACGACGACGGACGGCGGCGCGGTCATCTTCTCCGGTACGACTCCGACGATGGCGCATGGTTGCGCATTCGCCTTCTCCTACAAGACACCGGTGACTGGGTCAGCCAAAAGGGGCTGACGTGGCATGCCACCTGGCTGCCACCTGGCCTGACAGTCAGCAGTCAGTTGACTTAACCCTGACGCCGTCAGGGTTTGACGGAATATGCTAATGGCGTTAGCATATTCCGTCAAAAGTTAACAAAGTTTGACGGAACCCTAACGCCGTGAGTTTGGACGGAATATTCCAATTCCGTCAGAAGATTCCATCAGGTTTGATGGAATATTCTACCATGAACAGTACCCGCACGAGGGGGCACGTGGCGATGTGTAGCGGCGCATGGCCAGCGTGTGGTGCGTGGCCGGCATGTGGCGCATGGAACGACCTTCTACCAGTGCTTGGGATCAATTCCGGGGTCACAGCGGCACGTGGCTAGGGTTTTGGGACATTCAGGTTCAGATTTTAGCAATTTTTAGGTCGTAGGAGTTGGTTTAGAACCCCGTTTGAGTAATCCTAGCGGTAATGGTTGACCATGGAGCGGGTTTTGGCTCGGAAGGTCAAGGGAGTTGGGTTATTAATGTTTCAAAGGGTTCCTTGGGGTAGAGTTTCCTGGAGTTGGTACTTTGGATGTACTGAAATCAGACTGGGTTTCCGGGGTTGCATGGGATGCGTACTTCTAGGTATTATGTTATACCACGGGGTTCTCCAATGATTAGTGGGGAGGATGTTTTTCTCTGCTACATTGTTGAGGGTTCTCCGACTGGCGTTAGAGGGTACGTATCCGCTAGATCGTTAAGGGGTTCTCCGATATAGGCATTCGAGGGATCTTTCTCCGCCATATTGTTTGGGTCTGAGGTATGTCTGGAGGAGCAGGGATATCGAGTTACCACTCGGGGTGCTCTGGAGGAGCAGGAATTTCGAGTTACCACTCGGGGTGCACTGGAGGAGCAGGGATATCGAGTTACCACTCGGAGTGCTCTGGAGGAGCATGGATATCGAGTTACCACTCGGGGTGCTCTGGAGGAGCAGGGATATCGAGTTACCACTTGGGGTGCTCTGGAGGAACAGGGATATCGAGTTACCACTCGGGGTGCTATGGAGGAGCAGGGATATCGAGTTACCACTCGGGGTGCTCTGGAGGAGCAGGGATATCGAGTTACCACTCAAGATGCTCTGGAGGAGTAGGGATATTGAGTACAACTCAAGATAAGTCAGTGAGACTCAGTTCAACTAAGTTGGGTACCTTCGTCATCCGGGTCAGTGGGTTGGTAGGTGCAGTGACCCAGATTGACCAATTATTCACGGTTCACAAGAGGCTGATAAGTCAGTTGTCTTGTGCTATTACAGTACAGTTTTCAGCAGTGTCTGACCTACTTTGAACTTGGTATCAGAGCTTGTTAGTAGAGGGCTATAAACTTCGAATCATGATCAGTGGTTCTCACATTGTGATCTATCGCGAAGCATTGGCTCTTACCCTGACATGACCAGGCCGGTTAGCCACCGATATGGTTGCTCAGTCGAGAGGCTGGCGCATAAAACAAGTTCGCGAGGTTATCCTGTAGGGCCACCACTGTTCCGAGGTTGCTGCAGTGACCTGTAAGCTATCCTGCGTTTGATAGGTAGGTGTAGTTAGTAAAGTACATAGAAGGTTCCGTCGGAACCCCTGTAAGGTTTATTTAATATTTCTAAAGATAAAGGGTATTCCTGGTATTAAATTTTGCGGTTAAAAGTTGTAAGAAGGGAACAGGCCTATTTGCGGATTTCAATGTGAAATTCGAGAAGGGTCCTGTCAGCATAGGCAAAAAGGCAACCTCCTATATGCAAAAGTGCCATAGGGGCATGAGATCGTGGTATTTTCTTGGTCCTCCGGATCTATTGCAATCTGGTTATAACATGAATATCCATCTAGAAAACAGTAATGAGAATGCCCCGCAAGACTCTTAAGCATTTGATCAATAAAGGGTAAAGGAAAGTGATATTTTTGAGTATTAGAATTTAGCTTCCTATAGTCTATACATACTCTCCTCTCTGTCTGAACTCGTTGGGGCACTAGCTTATCATGCTCGTTTTTAACCACAGGTATCCCACTTTTCTTTGGAACCACCTGAACATGACTCACCCATTTGGAATAAGAGATTGGGTAAATGATTCCGACATCCAACAGTTTGAGCACCTCCTTCTTCACAACCTCCTTCATTGGCGGGTTCAGACTCCTCTGGGCCTCACTAGATGGCTTGGCATCCTCTTCTAGCAGAATTCTGTGAATACACTTTGAAGGACTAATTCCCTTGATGTCTGCTATTGTCCATCCTATAGCTTATTAATTGGCTCTCAAAACCTGTACCCATTCATCCTCCTCCACAACACTTAAGTTAGAAGCAATAATAATCGGAAGGGTTAGGTTCTTACCTAGATAAGCATATTTCATATGCTCTGGAAATGGTTTCAACTCAAGCTCAGGAGCTTGGGCGTTGGATTGCTTGGTTTGCTGCTGGGCTGTGAGGGGTAGGTCCTCAAACGACTACCTGTTCCAGGGAACTTGTGGTACGACATTAAGGGACAGAACTGTCTCTATCCCGTGCTTATCCAGCTGCTCATCCATTGGCGCAATGCCGGTTAGGGCTTTCTCTAATAGATCTGCAATGCAGGAGTTAGCAATATTTTTTTACAATAAAACATCCATCATATTCAAAGGGAAGTCAATTATAGGTTCGGCAGGATATTGAATTGCATCATGGTTAGAAAAAGTTCTCAATTGATCCAACACTTTAATTGAGACTTGGCCATTTTTAACATATATCATGTATTCAGCTGTGGCTAGTAGGGGCCTGCCAAAAATCAAAGGTGGCTCCTCATTCTGATCAACCATATCCATCTTAAGAATATAGAAATCAGCTGGTATGCATGTATCACCAATCTACACAATCACATCCTCCAGCACACCCATTAGATTAGTAACAGAAGCATTTGCTAATCTAACACATAAGTGAGTAGGTTTGTGTTCTCCTAAGTTGAGTGATTTAAAGATATGGAATGGCATTATACTCACAAATTCTCCCATTTCACATAAACAATGATCAAACCATCTAGATTGAATAACACAAGGAAGTGTGGGAGGCCAGGGATCACTAGCCTTGATGGGCCTACGCAATAGAGCAACAAAGCAAGCCTTGGGGATGTCTACGATATCATTTGAGCTAAAACCCCGTTTCCTAGCTACAAAGTCTTTGATAAGCTTAGCAAAGATTGGCATGTGCTTAACCAGCTTGTGGAATGGCAGAGAGATTTGGAATTTCTGCAAAATGCTATGATTGCTTCTTCAAATTCCTTGTTCTTCTTATTCTTATTTTGAAGCCTGCGAAGAAAAGGTATGATAACATCATCATTTGTGTCAAAACGAACTTTCTTAGTTAAATTAGGAGCTACAGAGCCAGAAAGTTTAGTCTGGCCTAAAATCGGGCCCTTGTCCTTAGACAAGGGCTGGGACATGTTATGAGCTTATGGGGGGTCCTGCCGAGTCTGAATTCTGCAAGCTGGGCCTTATCCGGTGCCCTGTCTTTTCTACCCATGGCGTGGCTGGGACATGTCCAGGGATGTGTTGTGCGCTCTGGCACAGCATGTCCTTCAACGGTAAGTCCAAGGGCTCATTTTATGCCCTAATTTGCTCCTGTGGTAGGGTCACGATGCTGCCCTGCGGGCTAACCTACTGTGTAGTTTTGACATGCCTTGCTCCAAAGGATCAACATAGTCTTCTTCATCATCTGTTACGTCACTCTCAACTGTATAGGGGACATATTGCGGGCCTTGGAGCTTAGTGCCACGCCTTAGTGTAATAGCATTGGTCGTGGGTTTCTGGAATCCCCTAGGGTTGACCATTACTTGGCTGGGTAACTGGCCTTTTTCTCTCTGACTTAGTTGGGTTGCAAGTTGGCCCATCTGACGATCCAAGTTGGCAATGGCCTTGTCAGTCTTCTGTTGATGAGATGTGGTTTTGCTGTTGATGAGCCATGGTTTTCTGAGTCAAGGTTTGGAGCGTGTTTTGGATTTTGAGCATGGCATCTGCCCTTGGTTCACTCCCCTGAGTGTGAGGGCCTGGAGCTACGGTGGTGCTTGGTTTGGAGCTGGTGCAGCCACGGCTTGATTGCGGAATCTAGGTGGTGGATTCTGAATGTTTTGATTAATACCCCATCGAAAGTTAGGTTGGTTCCTCCTCCCCGGGTTGTAGGTATTGGAATAGGGATAATTCCTAGGTCGTGGGTTTCCATTGAAGCCTCCCACCATGTTGGCTTCTTCAACCATTGGGCTCTCTGGAGAGCTGTGCCTCTAAAAAGAACCTACATCACACACATAGACACCCTTTGCATTTTCAATATACAACTGCTTCACCATTCCTGTGAGTTGGGAAATGGCGTCATCCTTGTCCCTACTTACTCCTCCAAGTGTTTTGGGTTGATGTCCCGTATACATGAATTGCTTCTCCCGTTGAGCAATACTTTCAAATGCTACCCTAGCCTCCTAGGTTGTGCCCTCTTGGACACCCTTAGATTGGGAGTTCACCATTACTGTGTCAGTGTTTTTCAGTCCCCCATAGAAATACAACATGAGGTGGCAGTCATTGATGTTATGGTGAGGACATGACTGAATAAGTTGGTTAAACCTCTCTCAGAATTCAAAAAAGGACTCATCCTCTGCTTGTCGTGGGTCCATGATCTCACTTTTCAGTTTGTTAGTCTTGGCCACGGAATAGTACTCGGTGAGAAACTTGGAAGACAAGTCTCTCCATGATGTGATAGATGCAGGGGCCAAGGAGTGAGGCTCTGTCCTTGAGACTAAAGTGAAAAAGTCTCAATCTGATTTCGGCCTCAGTCATGCCATTTATCCTCAATGTAGAATAGACCTCCACAAATTCCTTGATAAGTAGATGAGGATCCTCTCCTGGAAGTCCATGAAATTTGGGGAGCATATGAATGGTTCCTGACTTCAACTCAAAGTTTTCCACAGTAGATGGTGGAAAGACAATAGGAAAATGATCCTCAGAGACATGAGGAGTAGCATACTCCTTCAGAAGCCGTGGTGCAGGGTTGGCAATGACACGTTCGTCAGCCATTAGAGGTGATGATGGCGGGGATGCTTGTGGAGATGGGAATTTTGGTGAAGTTGGCAGAGAATGGAAGATGATCCTCTGAGCTTTGTAGGAAGGGGAAGGTTGGTGAGAATGCAGCTCCAATTTCCGTTTGTTGTATGCAAGCTGTTCAGCAGAGAACGAGTCAGACATAGACCTTCAAAGAGTAACAAACTGGAATTAGTAACCTAAAGCAAGGGGCACCGTTGAGGGACAAGTCACTGGCAACGACGCCAAAAACTTGTTGGTAAAATTAGAGAACAAGAAATATGCTATCTATTTCTAACAGTTATAATCCTTGCAAGTGTACAAATCGATTAAGATAATGTAGCATAAAAGCAAGGGTCGATCCCTCGAGGACTTGTGTCAACGTGATATCCAATTATTAGTTTAGATTTAGCTATCTCAAACAAGAGTCAACAATAATGAAATAAATGTAAAAGAATACTTAGACATAGACTCACATTAGTTAGATATGCAAAGACACCTAAACACAGCCTAAGACACTAATTGCAACACAAGAAAACGCCAAAGACTAAATAAGGACTCTAGCTAAGAACTTATGGCAAAATAAAGGGTGGATGGGGGGATGAGGGAGGGGAATGGGGATGTGGGTGGGGTTGGCTGGTTGGGTTTAATGCTTTTGGAATTGAGAATACTAAAACTAAACAGAAACTTAAAGTGCAAGAAACAAATTAGGTAGCAAGGTTGATTTTGATTAAAACTAGGTATTAAGTCGAACTAAGGCTAACTATCCACCTCTAACCATTACAAGTTCTTAACAAGATTTACATGGTTCCATTACTATGAATTAACTTAATCTGATGCCCATGCAAAGGTCCACTCAAGGTCAAATCACACATTTTATTTCCTTCTTAGTTCCTATGCAGCAAGCTTTCCCGGCTCACTACCACAACTATTCAAAGAACGCATTAAGCATGAAACGAAATCTGAGCAAACTCACTACCCCTAGAATAGTGATATGCAACCCTAGGTTGTCAAGAGTTTGATTACAATTAAGATGTAAATCCACTACTGTTGGTGCCAAACAGTCACAAGAAGATAGTCAATCAATCAAGCAATCATTCACCTATAGATTATGCAAATAAGATGACTAAACTCATAAACATAAAATAAGATCATTAAGCACATTAATCACAACCATATTCAGTATTCATAACATTGTAAACCAAGGGCCAAAATCAAGTTAACAAACTACATGGCTAGGGCTTCAGGTAGCCCTAGTTCTATGAAGAACTACTCACGCATCTTATTGAAAACAGAAGCATTTGCTAATCTAACACATAAGTGAGTAGGTTTGAGTTCTCCTTAGTTGAGTGATTTAAAGATATGGAATGGCATTATACTCACAAATTCTCCCATGTCACATAAACAATGATCAAATCATCTAGATTGAATAACACAAGGAAGTGTGGGAGGCCAGGGATCACTAGCCTTGATGGGCCTACGCAATAGGGCGGCAAAGCAAGCCTTGGGGATGTCTATGATGTCATTTGAGATAAAACCCCGTTTCCTAGCTACAAAGTCTTTGATAAGCTTGGCAAAGATTGGCATGTGCTTAACCAGCTTGTGGAATGGCATAGTGATTTGCAATTTCTGCAAAATGCTATGATTGCTTCTTCAAATTCCTTGTTCTTCTTATTCTTATTTTGAAGCCTGCGAAGAAAAGGTATGATAACATCATCATTTGTGTCAAAATGAACTTTCTTAGTTAAATTAGGAGCTACAGAGCCAGAAAGTTTAGTCTGGCCTAAAACCGGGTCCTTGTCCTTAGACAAGGGCTGGGACATGTTACGAGCTTGTTGGGGTCCTGCCGAGTCTGAATTCTGCAAGCGAGGCCTTATCCGGTGCCCTGTCTTGTCTACCCATGGCATGGCTGGGACATGTCCAGGGATGTGTCGTGCGCTCTGGCACAACATGTCCTTCAACAGTAAGTCCAAGGGCTCATTTTACGCCCTAATTTGCTCCTGTGGCAGGGTCACGATGCTGCCCTGCGGGCTAACCTGCTGTGCAGTTTTTGACATGCCTTGCTGCAAAGGCTCAACATAGTCTTCTTCATCATCTGATACGTCACTCTCAACTGTATATGGGACATATTGCGGGCCTTGGAGCTTAGTGCCACGCCTTAGTATAATAGCATTGGTCGTGGGGTTCTGGAATCCCCTAGGGTTAACCATTACTTGGCTTGGTAACTGGCTTTTTTCTCTCTGACTTAGTTGGGTTGCAAGTTGGCCCATCTGACGATCCAAGTTGGCAATGGCCTTGTCAGTCTTCTGTTGATGAGATGTGGTTTTGCTGTTGATGAGCCATGGTTTTCTGAGTCAAGGGAAGAAAAGAACTCTGAAAGCAATGGCAAGCCAAGGACACGTCCAAGCACTCTCCTCCACTCTCTGCGTTAAGCTCATCTTGCAAAAGCACGAACGAAATTAAAAACGCACAAACCATCTATAACTAAAAACTATGCGGCTACAAAGGGGTGGAACCCTCAACTAGCGTTAAAACATTGTTTAAATAGACCTAGGGCTTTCCCTAAAAACTAGGAATTGAAACTGACAACAAAAAGCCTAAAATAACCTTAATGAAATCCCCTAAGATTGATTTCCTAGCTTAGCAGGGACACGAGTTGGGCCCCGAGTTAGGCTGGGCCGCAGGCTGGGCTGGGCCGCGGGCTTGAGGCATGTTAGGGGACACAATTTAGACTTGGCTGAGAGCTCTGAAGGACTCGCCATGGCTTGTTTGGGGCTGGTTCTAGGGCTTGATTTAGGGCACATATTAGGTATCTTTGAGACATGTCAAGGACACGTCTTGGCACGAACCTTGACACACCTTGGACTGGATCTGCTGGTCCTCAGACATGATTCTAGGACCCGGATGGCTTGATTCGAGGTTCTTGATCCTGACCCTAAATAGGACGCATGGCTTCAGATCAAGACATGATTCAGGGCCCGATACTGCAATGAAGACAACTTCCTCATTATAACTCCAAATTGAGCCATTCTTTTTGCATTCTTCTCAGAATATCCCTATCTTTCCAACTCTGCACAAGTCTCAAAAAATGCACCACTTTCTACTATTGATGGCACATAAGTACTCAAAAGACAAGTAAAAGAGCATTAAGTAGCATCTAAAAGATGTATAAATAATGATTGAACAAGTGTTTAGGAGTAGAAACAAAGTAAATTCCTCTGAAAGAATGCCAATAAGGCTTAAGGATCTCACAGGATAGTCTCCACTAATTTTCTAAAGTTCACTCAAATTCAGTTGTTTTGTTTACTTAATCACTTAAAACATGGCATTGTGAAGTGCAAGTTATGAACTTCTTGACTATGGCATGACTCTTAGTACAACAAAGATAGTTACTTAGCATGTACTCCCTTATTAACAAGTTTAAGCACAATCACTAGTATAACCTAATTAACTAGTTAACACTAAAACTTAAACTTTTACATTTTTTGGCTGTGAACCTCCCCTAAACCTAATTGTTTCTATATGAAAAATTTCAATCCACACCCCCAAACCTAAACTGAACATTGTCCTCATTGTGATAAGCATGACAAAACATAAAGCATGTTTAGATAGTGCAATGTGGTAGAGATAGTAAAGTAAGAGAGAACACAAATCAGGGCTAGGTTACCTCCTAGGAGCACTTTATTTAACCTCTGGGCAAGACGTGGTTGGTAAGCTAGTTTCTTGGCGCCTGTTGAATATCAAGGTCATCAGTGATTGGACTGGGGAGGGCCTCGAAGTAGTGCTTGGGGCGATGACAATTCACCTTGAATGTCTCATGCTCAACAAGGTGCTAAATTTCAACTACACCATGTGGAAACACGTTGGTAACAATATATGGTCCCGACCATCTAGAACGCAACTTACCTGGGAACAGATGGAGGTGTGAATTGAAGAGGAGGACTTTCTGCCCAGTCTGAAAGTGTTTTCTCTGAATTTTCTTATCATGAAAAGCCTTTGTCTTTTCCTTGTAAACCCAGGAACTTTTATAGGCCTCGTTTCTAAGTTCCTCCAATTCACTCAATTGCAGCTTTCTGTGCACTTCAGCTTCATCCAAATCCATGTGCATCTTCTTGATAGCCCATAATGCTTTGTGTTCCAGCTCTACAGGTAGATGACAACCTTTTCCGAAGACAAGTATGTAGGGAGATATGCCAATGGGGGTCTTGTACGCCGCCTCATAGGCCTACAATGCATCGTTCAGTCTGTTGGACCAATCTTTGTGATTGGGACTCACAGTTTTCTCCACAATGGCCTTTACTTCTCTGTTGGAAATTTCAGCTTGGCCACTCGTCTGAGGATAGTAAGGCGTGGATATTCTGTGGGTGACACCATATTTCTTCATTAGGGCTTCAAATGAACGATTGTAGAAGTGTGTACCCCCATCACTTATGATTGCCCTAGGTGCTCTGAATCTGGCTAAGATGTGGCCCTACAGGAATCTGACAACTACCTTGGGGTCATTATTTTTGGTGGGATTTGCTTCCACTCACTTCGAGACATAATCTACTACAAGTAACATATAGAGATAACCAATAGAGTTTGGGAAATGCCCCATAAAATCAATGTCCCATACATCAAAGATCTCAACCATGAGGATAGGGTTCAATGGCATTTGATTTCGAGGGGCTATGTTACCTTGTCGTCGGCATCTGTCACATGTGAGAACAATAGAATCCACTTTGCAGTACTTTAAGGTTCATCTTCTTATCACCAAAATGCCCTCCACATGCCAGGCTATGGCAAAATGTCAGGATTGATTCCATCTCAGCTTCTGGAATGCATCTTCGGATGATTTGATATGAGCAGTGCTTCTAGAGATATGGCTCATCCCAGACGTAGTACTTGGCTTATTTGGCCAGCTTGTCCTTCTAATACCTGCTCAAAGACGAAGGAATTCGCTTAGTAGAAAGATAGTTAATGAGATCTGCATACCAGGGATCAATGGCTCTGAGAGCGAAGAGTTGTTCATATGGGAAGGTTTCAAGGAGTGGCAAGTGATCGGCTTCCTCATTAGATCCGTGAATTAGTCTGCTCATGTGATCTGCAACCACTTTTTCACTCTCCTTCTTGTCTCGAATTTCGAGATCAAACTCTTGTAACAGTAGCATCCATCTCAGTAATTTGGGCTTGGCATCATTCTTAGTAAGGAGATACTTCAATACCACATGGTCTGTGTAGACAATGACCTTCGTTTGAATCAGATACGATCTGAAATTCTCGAGGGCAAAGATGATAACAAGGAGCTCTTTCTATGTGGTGGAATAGTCCAATTAAGCGTCATTTAGGGTTCTGTTGGCGTAGTAGATGACGTGAAGGAGTTTTTTCATTCTTAGCCCCAAAATAGTTCCTATTGCAAAGTCCGAAGCATCGCACATAAGTTTGAACGGTAAGTCCCAATTGGGTGGCATTATGATGGGTGAGGCCGTGAGATTTTCCTTGAGGGTGTTGAATGCCTCAGGGCATTCCTTGGTGAATTCAAATGCTAAATCCTTGGCCAGAAGATCACATAGAGGTCTGGTGATCCTCAAGAAGTCTTTAGTGAAGAGTCTATAGAACCCAGCGTGCCCTAAGAATGATTGGATTTCCTTGACTGTTGTAGGGTACATCAGTCTCTCCACTATGTCAAGTTTGGCCTTTTTGACTTCTATGCCACAGTTGGAAATCATATGGCCCAAAATGATGCCTTGTTGTGCCATGAAGTGGCACTTCTCCCAGTTTAGCACTAAGTTGCGTTCTCTGCATCGTTTAAACACTCGGGATATGTTAGCTAAGCAAAGCTCGAATGAATGACCAAAGACAGAGAAGTCATCCATGAAAGCTTCGATGATGTCTTCCACCATGTCGGAGAAGATGATCATCATGCAGCATTGGAAGGCATTTGGGGCTTTACATAGGCCAAAAGACATTCTTCTGTAAGCAAACGTGCCATATGGACATGTGAATGTTGTCTTTTCTTGGTCTTCGGAAGCGATGGCGATCTTTTTGTACCCTGAGTATCCATCCAAGAAGCAATAGTGAGAATGTCCTGCTAGCCTCTCAAGCATTTGATCGATTAAGGGCAAGGGAAAGTGGTCATTGTGTGTGGTGGTATTCAGCTTCCTATAGTCGATGCACACCCTCCACCATGTCTGTAATCTTTGAGGTACGAGCTCATCATGCTCGTTCTTGGCTACCGTGATTTCACTTTTCTTTGGCACTACTTGGACCGGGCTCACCCACTTGGAATCTGAAATGGGGTAGATAATATCCACATCTAGTAGTTTGAGCACTTCTTTCTTCACAACTTCCGTCATTGGTGGGTTTAATCTCCTCTGCACCTCCCTTGATGGTTTAGTGTCTTCTTCAAGAAGTATCTTGTGCATGCACTTGGCAGGACTGATCCCTTTGATGGCTGCTATTGTGCATCCAATGGCTATTTGATTAGCTTTCAGAACTTGTACCAACTAATGCTCTTCCTTAGTACTTAGGTTGGAGGCAATGATGATCGGAAAAAGTTTGATTGTTTTCTAAGTACGCGTACTTGAGATGTTCAGGCAAGGGCTTAAGTTCAAGTTCAGGGGCTTGAATGATGGATGACAGGGTCTTCTAGGCCATGAGGGGTAACACCTCGAAGGTTTGCTTGTTTAGTGGAAGGGAAGGCACGTATTGAGGAACCACACTTCCTTTGTCATGTTTTAATCAAGTGGTGCCTTAGTGTGTGGAGTACCCGTGATGGCCTTCTCGAGATCATCCTTCATGCATGAATTGGCAATGGTCTTCTACAGCAGCATGTCCATTGTGTTCAATGGAAAGTCCATGATAGGTTTAGCTGGATACTAGATGGCATCGTGAATAGAAAATGTCCTCAGTTTGTCCAAGACTTTGATGGAGACTTGGCCATTTTTGACATCAATGAGGCACTCTTCCATGGCTAGGAGGGGCCGTCCAAAAATTAGTGGATGTTCTTTGTTATGATCTATTATGTCCATCTTAAGAACGTAGAAGTCCGCCAGGATGCACGTATCTCCAATTTGCAAAAGTACATCTTCGAGTACACCCATTAGATTAGCAACAGAGGCATTAGCTAATCTAACACACAAGTGAGTCGGTTTGAGCTCTCCTAAGTTGAGTGATTTGTAGATGTGGAATGGCATCATACTCACCGAAGCTCCTGCGTCATAGAGGCAATAATTGGATGACACAAGGAAGTGATGGAGGGCCTGGATCATTGGCTTGAAGGGGTCTTCGTAAAAGGGATGCAGAACATGCCTTAGGAATGTCAATGATATCGTTTGAACTGAAACCACATTTTTTGGCTACCAGGTCTTTGACGAGCTTGGCAAAGATGGTCATGTACATGCTTGACTAACTTATGGAAGGGTAGTGTGATCTGAAGCTTTTGCAGTATCCTTGTGATTTCTTCCTCGAATTCCTCCTTCTTCTTGTTCTGGAACCTATGAGGAAACGATAGAGCAACGTCATTATCTAACTAAAAATGCACTTTTTTAGTTGGTTTATGAATGGAAGGGTTAGATGTTAGAGTGTTTTGGAGAATGAGTTTGCTCATCGGGGCCCAAAATAGTGGCCGTGTCCCGATGATAAGCGTGAGACCCGGCTAAGGTGTGCGGAGAGCTTGCCCTGGGACTTAGGCGAAGTTAGGTGCATATATGCGCTGTTGGGCGCAGTTTGGCTCGTCAAAGGTGTGCTCTGGAAAGGACCAGGTTCTGTGGTGAAGGGTTGGGCCTGCAACTTAGTACTCGGCATGGCTTGCGGCAAGAAATAGTTCTAGTTCTGCGGTACGATTAGTGGCTTAGTTTGTGGCACGACTCTTGGTAGAGCCTGGAACTTCGGTGGGGTTCTCGGTAGGGCCTGCGAATGCGGCACTGCTTGTGGCATGGATTTTTTATCCCTTGGGAGTGTCAAAGTTTGTCCACTCTTATCATCATCTTCCATCTCTGTTAGGTCATATTTCCTACATGCATTTCATGCCATATTTAGTCCCTTTACTTGTATTTTGTTATAAATCAGGCCATCCATAGTAGAAAGTGATGCCTTTGTGAGACATGTGCAGGATTTAGAAAGATAACGCAATTCTAAAAATACAGGAAAAAGAATGACTCAAATTGGAGTTCAAACAAAGGAGATGTCTGCATTCTAATATCGGGTCCTAAACTAGGCCCTGAGTGCTCCAGTGCGCCTTATTTTGGGTCCTTGACCAAGTACCTCAGATCAGGCCATCCAGGTCCCAATGTCGTGTCTCATGACCAGGGTTGCGCCAAAGGCGTGCCCTCGAGTGCCAACATGCGCCAAGGCATGTCCTTCGCAATGTCGAGTTCCAGATCAAAGTTCCAGCCAAGGCGTGCCTTCGCCACACTTCGATGAAGATCAAGGATGTGTTCCTGACACATTTTTAAGACAAGGCGTGAGTGTGCCAAAAACGAGTGTCAGTGTGCCCTAATTCAGGTCCTGAGATCCTCGGTAGTTCCAGTACCAGATCAGGTCCCTAACCTGACCCAGTGAGTTCCAATGTGGACATTTGCACAGATTGGCGCGACAAAGACATCCCAAGGGCCAAGTTTCCATTTTCAGCATCTGCCCAAGGACCTGCCAGATTCCAGCCTGGTTGCCCTGTGGCCAGCTTGTGTTCTCACCTGCCAGCTTGCATTTGCATTCCCAGACATGTTCAGATTGGTTCTCATAGATTTTGGGACTTTGTAATTACTTAGGAAAACCATAATCATTCTAGAACACTCTAGCCTAGGTTTCTATTTCTAGTCCTTGTAGGACAAGGTTTTCCCTTGTCTATATAAGGGGGCCTCTGTTCAATGTCTTGGACATGCCAACTTAGACACTTTATTTTACTATTTTGAGCTATTAGCGTGAGGCTTGTTCACGAAGACTTGATTGTGTTCTTAGAGGAGTGCTTGAAGTCATGCTTGGAGTCAGCCTTTGAGAGTATAATTGGGTTTAATCTTTCACTTTCATATTCAATACAATTTATGCTTATGTTTTTCATTATGCGTAGCGAGTAGTTTACTGTAAGTTAGGGCTGATCTTGAAGCCCTAGCCATGGCAACCTCGTGACTTGGTTTTGGCGCTTGGTTTGATTGTTGTGTTTACCTTGGTAGATTGATTCACTGTGTTTATTGAGACTATTTTGTGTTCTTAAAACTGGCCATTTTAATTGCATAACTTAATGATGACTTTGCATGAAGGATTATAACAAACGTAATCTGTGAAGAAATCCATGACATTCCTAGGGTTACCGCGTAATCTCTAGGGTTAGTGTAGTGTCATTAAATCCCTTTAGAACTTAATGCTTCTCTTTGTGTTTAACTCGGTAACCGTGGGACTCAGTTGAGCATAATTTGATAGATGTCATAGGTGCCCGTGAGGCCTAAGACATACTAAGTAAGAAGAGATAAAATGTGTAAGGATGAGCTTAAGAGACCCCTTGCATGGGCACAAAACCAAGAAGGAAACATGATAATTGAACCTTGTAAACCAAGTTAGAAAACATTGTGGTTAGGTGTGGATAGGGACTGCCTTAACTTGTTACTAATTTGATTTCAATCCTTTGTTATTTACTTGTTTCTTGCATTCCAAGTTATTTACTTTTACAGCATCTTTTAAGCATCTTTCAATCCTTTGTTACTTTGACTGTTGACTTTTTTTGCTCGAAAAAAATATTTTTGTTTGTTGGGAAAGACTGCTTTGTAGGACAAATATGACGTCGTTGGGCAAAACTTTGTTTGGCAAGGTGTTATTTCTTGTAGTGTTCATATTCATAGCTTACGGGTGCAAGAAGAAACATATAGGAAACAAAACAAGCAACCATTACGAAGCCTATTCTATCTAGTTATAACTTTACAAGTATACAAAATCGAGGAAGATAATATAATGGCAAACAAAGGTCGATCCCTCGAGGACTTGTTCAACACTTTAATCCACTTAGAATTCAAATTTACTAACTCAAATAAAAGACTCAAAAACAACAAAAGAAAGCAAAGACAAGGCAAGACTCCTAAACAAACCTAAACAATGACTTGTAACACAAGAAACACAAAAGGGCTCAAACAACGACTCGAAACAAGACACTGCAAGGAGGGGGGAGGGGTGTTTTGATGCTTTTGGATTCTGAAAAATAAAACAAGTAAATAAAGATGCAAAGAATTAAAATGGAAAGATGATTGATTGATTGAATTTGTCAACTAAGGCGAATTAAGGCTAACTATCCACCCTAACCAATTAAACTGCCTAACCAAATTTCCTTGATTCAATTAATATGACCTCTCTTAATATGATGCCCATGCAAAGGTTTGACTAAGGCCCACTCCACATTTTTTATTCTCTCTTACTTAGCATGTTCTAAGCCGGATGAGTACCTAGAACGTTTATCACCTACTAGTTAAGATGATGCATGAAGTACAAAGAGAATTTAATGACATCACACTACCCCTAGAAAAGTGATGTGTAGTCCTAGGTTGCCATGAGTTTAGATTACAGATAGGTGTCCCTCTACCTACCCTTAATGCAACAAATCACAAGATGATATAGTGGTTCGTCAAGCAATTACATCAATAATTATATGCAAACAAGGTGATCATAAATTAAGTTCGTTAAGCGCAGTAATCCAACTTATTTAGCATTCATAGCAATATAAATCAACAGCTAGAAATATAGTTAACGAACTAACATGGTTAGGGCTTCAAGCATCCCTAATCCTAAAAAGACTACTCACGCATAATTGAAATCAAAACCATAATGAAATTCATAGTACAAAATAACAGTAATAATAAAACAATGAAGTAAAACGACGATGGACTTTGAAGGCACGCCAAGGAAGCTCCAAGGATCTTCCACGCTCAGCTCTCCCTCAAACTCCAACTAGTCTATGTGGCAAACTATGAAAAACTGAATATAAAAGTGCTTATGCGGATAGGGTGTCTAAAGGTCCTCACTTGTGAGGTTTAGGGTCCTTTTTATAGGAGTCCCATTCCCCTATAAGTTAGGAGATTAATTAGGCCTCAATCCAATCAAATAAGGCCTTCAAAACTGACTTCCTAATTCTGCAGGGGTTCGGCCCTAAAAGGTAGGGATTTGGCCATTCCTGGTTTGACAAGGAAGCTTCAATTTGCGGCAATCCATCTCTGATTGTCCTTGGGATTTTCTTGTGTGGTAAGGCAGCTTTTGAAAGTCTTCAAGGGTTTCTTGAACATCAAGGAATGGGTTGGGCCAACCCTAGACACTATTGACATGGCATGGCACCACTTTGATTCCTTTTGGGCCTCAAAATAGGGCAAGTCAAGCCATGGGCAAGTCTTGGGTATATTCAGCTGGGCCAAACCACTTTTCTCAAATCCATTTAATGTAACTAACTTGGTTCTGGGCTTTGTCCCGTTTGAAACTAACAGAAAGCTCAAGGGCCCAATTTGGCTCAAATTAGGGCACCCGGGAAAGTCTTTTAGGGCAGAACGGGTAATGGACGTGTCCTGGCTAGATCTAGGCGCTCCTTCTTACGTCATTAGCTTGGAAACATAATTTGCAGTTCAGTTTTGGCTTATGTCTTTCTTGGTTCCCTCAAAGGCTAGATGATGACTCAACTTGGCTCACTCGGACATGTCAAAAGACATGTCACGGGCCTCTGTCTGGCACTCCTTTGGTGCATCAAGAGCTTGTCTTCCGGGAGGACCAGGAACATGTCACAGGACATGTCCTGGCATGAATTAGGGCTCAGCTCCGCATCTTTGAAGGTATGTCCAGGGACTCGATTTAGGGCGCATGAAGGGCTTCTCAAGGGCGCGTCAGGGACGCGCCTTGACTTGGATTCGGGCTCGAATTAGGCGTCTGAGGGCCGTGTCAGGGACATAATGTAGGGCTCAGCTGGGGCTCAGATTAGGGCGCAGGACATGTTTCTGGGACACGTCAGGGATGCGTCCTGGGCTTGATCTTGGAGCGTCCTGGCAAGAACCAGGACTCGGTTTTGGTCCTTTTCAGGACCCGATAATGAGCTTGGGACATCTCCTTGATTACAACTTCGATTTTGAACCATTATTTTCGCATTTTTCTCAGAATTAACCTATCTTTCCAAATATGCACAACCCTCACAAGGTTGATCAATTTCTACTATGGATGGCACGCAATTAGTCAAAAGACAAGTGAAAAGGCTCTAAATAACATCTAAAAGATGTATGAAATAAGGACTGATCATAAGCTAAGCTCCACATACCCGTAAGAGATGCAAGTACTTTTGGAACCAACCAATATATTTCTTTATATATACAAAAGGGTTACAAAGCTTTTGAAGGGTGCTGAAGGGTTGTAATTTACAAGCCTAAGCCAAACCTTATATAGAAAAAAAATCCTAAGTAAAATAAACCTAACATTCCCAATAATCTACGAATTAATCCTTATTAAACATGAAACCAACTTAAACAAGTAAATAAAATCAAATGCAGAAACAATTCCTAATTAAACAATATTTTTCAAAAATCTATGTGTACCAATTGAACTAACAGCTCACTATAAACTTCTTAATTATAACTATACTAAAAGAAGGTTAGAAAAATCATTGTTCATCAATAGTGATTTGGCGATTTTACCCCTATTTTTTTTTCCTTTTCCTTTGTCGTGAACAGTTAAGTTACGGTTTTCCCCTTGCTAGACACTTGTTGCTAATTCAATGTGTTGAACACCGCTGTTTGGAAATTCATAACTATCGCTTCTTCTCTTCTCTATTTGCGACAAGTCGCTTTCAAATTCAGTCTTCTTCGTTTCTTTTACATTCAATCCTCTTTGCTACGCTTTTCTTTGCTTCTTTTCTTCTATGTTTACAACTCTTCTATTTTTGTTCTCTTTGACATTCGGTGTTTTCGCGTCTGTTTTTCTTCACTACGCCACAAATCAACATCCATATCACTTCAAAAAAGCTATAATAGGACACCATTGTGTTATAGAAAACGATGTGATAATCGACGCTATGATAAGTGATGCCTCTACCATAGCATTTTTGAAGTGCTATAAAAAGTCTCTATTTATAGCGTTTCTGAAACGCAAAAGAAAATTTTCTTATAACGTTTCTGAAGTGCTATAAAAAGTTTCTTTAAAACACTATCATTGTCTTTCCATAGCGTTTTTAGAACGCAATGAAAAAAATTTCATAGTATTTTTAGAACACTCAAATATTTTTCATAGCATTTTTAGAATGCTATGAAACATTTTCCAGAATTCTAATTCATGTTCAATAGCATTTCAAATTCCTGTTCCAGAATGCTATCAAAGATTTTCCAGATTTTCTAGAGCTTCCTAACATAGTTTTCTATCATCAAACACAAAATAGCTTCATAAATTCATTTCATAATATTAATGAAACTTCATATCCAATCCAGAAATCAAACACAAAAAACTTCATATCCATTGTACATGAACTTTCAATATAAAGCTTCATAATCATAATACATGTTATGTTTTTCCTTACGTACATAAACTGTCATACAATAACTTAATTTGCTGCTAGCGTCCTCCAATTCCATCATCCAAAATCCATGAAACATTTTTATTCAAGCTGCAAAACAATTGAACAACATAATCATCAAGCTTTAACTATAATCCATTGCAAGCTACATGTCTCAGTGTATTCAGGCATTCATATAAACAACCTTGCCCCGTTCCTATGGCCCACAATGAGATCATCAACGGAATTGGGAGAGACATAAAATGACCCTCTCTCGGGTTTTTGAATCTGAATGGTACCTGCGGAATCTTTCACAAGCGGAACATTAATATTTGAAACATTAAAGGAGTTGTATATATCATAACATACTTGCAGTATCAATGTATCATATTATATTATAACATACCTGACCAACAACATACAAAGAAGTACCAACTGGAAGCACCAACTCATTTCGTTTGACTCAAAGAATCTAAACAAAATGGTGAAAATTTTACTTGAAGCAATGAATGGTTTTGCCAGATAGAATGATTACAGATTACTAAACTAGGAAAACCATCGGCCCTCTTCCGTGATGACTTGAATGCTCAAATACCACATTTTCAGCAGGAAAGTGAAAGCCTGATACATCCTGAGTTCCCACCACATTCACATGACCAGTCCCATCATCCTGGTATATACAAAATCAAGGAACCGACATCATATCAGGTAAGTCAGCGTCTCAATCAAGCACAATAAGCAAACATGTCGAAGTCTCTCAGAACACCACACGACAAATACATCATGAGATTAAGAGAGAGCAGATACTAACCAAAATACCAGGGGACTTCTTTGTAATTTGAAAACAGCAAGGTAGAATGTGGTTTCCAATCACCCTCCTTATCAAGGTTGAAAAATGTTTGCTCTGCCTAAACAAGACAATAACAACATTGTTGACTACAGTTACAAAAGGGAAAACAAAAATCACAACGACAAAAAGCATCCGAAACTATATATGCTGTGTAGAGTTATGATTTGTGTACCTTTTTCTCCACAAGGACACCTTGTGAGTCACCAAACTCACATTTGATGGGAGTTTCAGAGCCAAATTTCCCTGAAACTCTAACCAGCAAGGGCTCATGCTCAGATTCCAACAATTTTTCTGAAAAATAAAAGCAGATCAACAGCATTACTGGCAAATAAATCTTTTCCTAGCAGATGTCATTTATGAAAACACGTTTAGAAGGCAATGCGATACAAAATACTTTTATGTCCATGAGTCCATCCATATGAAATTGTCATCTTCATGCTTAAGAGCTACTCCAGTACAAGCAAATTACCTTCAAGAACAATTAAGAGTTTCTCCAACAATTCTTCAAAAAAGAAGCACCAAATTATAAATTCCAAGAAAAAAATCAGTCTTTGAAGATGAAAAAAAGGCACATACCCAATTCACTCAGTCTTTAAATGCTCCAAAGTACCTCTCTTTCTTCTATTTTGTTTACTACAACTTCCTGCAATCAACAACCACATAAGTCCCAGCTTTACTATTAAATTCAGAACAATGTACATGGTTTATCAAGTCCCTGGGTACAAAGCACATGACTACGAAACCATTTGAATGCGAAAAAGAAAGTTAAAGCTACTTAATTAACCAACCACACCATTTATTGAGCAAACCTGAGATAGACTTGAAACAACCGGCAAGAGCGATGCCTTAGCCAAGAAGTTAGGATTGTTAAGCAACTTGCAGATCCTGGGACACAGCTTCTGAAGGACAACATATAAATGGTTTTAATTCCTATTGCACAGTCCTATCTAGTAAAGAAAAAACCATTAGGAAGCGCTCAAGAAACAGCCTTGGTCGAGTTCCTTTGTCTCCTCACTTTAGGAGCTATATACTGAAATTCTAACATAGATAATTAATAAGCCAGAAATACTTCCAGCTATAATTAACATAGATAAATCCAATGGCACAGTAAGATACAACTATAATTAAATTTCTGAATAATCAGGCCAATCATTGCAAAAATCACAACATGATTACGTATTATACAGACTACAGTTCCCTTTGACTTCATCTCACCTGCTATATATTATGGACTTTTATGCTGGTCTCTTTGGCCCGGGGGGTGGGGGGGTGGTGAACTTAACCTCTCAGGGTGTTGACATGAATGATAGGATTGATGAGAGTGTGGCTATTCAGACCCAAGCAGTCCGGGTTGAGGATGAGGACATGTACCCTTTGGGTTCTGACCCCTTTAACATGGCTCCTATGTTGGGTCCACATCTCCCCGAGGGCTGTGATTTCCATGAGGATTCTTTGTTGGAATTGTCAGGGCATCGGTGGTGTTTTGACAATTCAAAGCTTGACGGAACAATGTCATTTCTTCAAGTCAGATATTGTTATTTGTTAGAAACAAAAAATAGAGGCTCGAGGTATGAGTTTTTGAAGCGAAAACTTGGTATTGACTGTATGCATGCTGTGGACCCCAAGGGTTGGAGTGGAGGCCTGTGTGTTACTAAAGTATGGGGATTTTCTAATTGAAGTGCTTATTCATGAGGGCTATCCACGAAAGTAGTGGCGGTTAGATGCAGTTTATGCAAGTACTGATGATACGGTTAGAGCGAAACAATGAGATTGCTTACAAGGGCGGATCAAAAGTTTTGGTGAGGCATGTTTTGTGTTGGGTGATTTTAATGATATTCTTAATAATGAGGAAAAATCAGGGGGGGATGTTCAAATGGAAAATAGTATGAGATGTTTCCGGCGATTTGTGTCAAACTGTAGCCTTCTGGATTTAGGGTATAAAGGGTACCCTTTTACTTGGAGAAATAATAGGGAGGAAGGATATATTCAGGAGCGTCTTGATAGGGTTTTTGCTTCTGACAAGTGGATTCACTGGTATCCTAAATCTCAAGTGACTCATGTGATTTTTGAAGGGTCTGATCATGCTATGCTAGCTCTGGACACGGAGCCTAAGAAGTTACGTAGGAGGAGACAAAATATATATGAGGATTCAATGGTTGAATGAGGGAGATAAAAACACGAAGTTCTTCCATGCTAAAACTGTTAAACGCCGAAGGCAAAATCGAATTCTGGGAATTCATGATAGCTTGGGCTTTTGGACCAAGAATGATGCAGCTATTCATTCAACTGCAGTGGACTACTTCCAGACCATGTTTACTGCCAGTCAACTCCAAGTGGGGAATACAGTGATCAACTGCATCCAAAAATGTGTTTCTGTGGCAGAAAACAATCGGCTCACACGGTAGGTTGGTGAGGAGGAAATTAGGTGTGCCATGCTTTCCTTGCACCCTACGAAATCGCCAGGGCCTGATGGTTTCACTACAGCTTTCTATCAGAAGCACTGGGGTTTGGTTGGTGAGGATGTCATAGGTTTTGTTAAGGCTTTCTTTGATATGGGTCAAATGGGTGGCAAGTAAAACCACACAAATATTGCATTGCTCCCAAAGGTATCTAACCCTACATCTATGACCCAATTGAGGCCAATTTCATTACGCAATACTCTCTATAAGATAATCTCCAAGGTTTTGACAAATCGGTTAAAGAGGGTGCTCAAGCGAATCATTAGCCCAGTGCAATCTACTTTTGTGGAAGGTCGACATATTTCTGACAATATATTGGTTGTACATGAAGTGCTGCATACTCTGAAGAAGAAGAGGGGTGTGGATAGGGAGGAAATGGTGCTTAAGCTTGACATGGCGAAAGCTTATGTTCGAGTAGAATGGAGTTTTTTGAAGGCAGTCATGACTCAGCTTGGTTTTTTATGCTAAATTCATCCAGTGGATCATGGGATGTGTTACCTCAGCTACTTTTAGTGTCCTAATTAATGGTGAGCCGTCTGGTTTTATAAGACCATATCGACGAATAAGGCAAGGTGATCCCTTATCCCCATTTTTGTTTGTGCTTTGTGCGGAAGGACTCTCGGCTTTGATTATAAAGCGTGAAGAATAGGGGTTGTTTAGAGGTATCAGATTGGTGCCTAATGGTTTGAACCTTACTCACCTCCTATTTGCTGATGATTTGGTTTTCATGTGTAAAGCCACAGTTGATGAGGCTATTTGTGTTAAGGAGATTCTAAGCACCTTTGCTGAGGAGTCTGGATAGTTTATAAATTTTGACAAGAGTGCTGTATTATTTAGTCGTGTATTATCTGGGACTCTTGGAAGATTTTGGTACCTCCAAGAAGACGGTGTTTGAGGAGACCCGGTTGAGAATTGAGAATCGAATACAGAGATGGGAAGAACAAACATGTATCATGCTGGTAAGGAAGTCCTTCTTAAATCTGTTGCTATGGCCATGCCTAAATACTCTATGACTTGCTTCTTATTACTGGTGACGGTCTGTAATGATATTACGCGCATCATGGTTGATTTCTGGTGGGGGAGTACGGGCAGAAAGATTGGGATCCATTGGGGCTCTTGGGATAAGCTTATGAAGCCTAGGCGAGCTGGTGGTTTGGGATTTAAAGACCTTCGGTGTTTCAATGTAGCGATGCTTACCAAAATAGGATGGCGGATCCTAAATAATCCTGAGTCTATTGTGGCACAGTTTTTACAGGGGAAATATTTCCCAGCATACCATATCCTCAAGGCTAGTGAGGGGAGGGGCAGCTCTTAGGGCTGGAAGGGTATTATACAAGGGCTGCAGGTACTGAAATCTAGTCTTCGCTGGAGGATCGGTGACGGCAGCAGGGTCAATGTTCTTGTTGATCCTTGGCTGCCCACGAGGCGTCCGTTTCTCCCTATTTCTCGTCATGCCCTCATGCCAGCCATGGTTGTAGACCTAATTGACTGGGATAGTAAGTGATGGAATGCTGATGTAATTGCCACTATCTTCAACCGTGAGGAGGCACAGTGTCTGTTAGCTATTCCTCTTAGCTATCTTGGTTGTTCAGACCGGTGTATATGGCATCATGTCAAGAATGGGGGTTATATTGGTAAATCAGGGTACTATGTTGCACTAGAGATGCTGCGGAATGGAGAATTTAAACGGAAGCAAGGTACCGAGGAAACTAGTGCTGTGAATCAGCAAACTGAACTTTGGGAATCCATATGGACAGCTGTAGTTCCTCCTAAACTGCAGCTCTTCATTTGGAAGTGTTGTAAGTAGTTTTTGGCAGTGAGGGCCAACTTGGTGAAACGCCGCATTTTAGTGGATAATATGTCCTCAATGTGGATAAGCGGAGGAAACCCAGGTACACCTTTTTTTTAAATGTAAATTTGCTCAGATTTTTTGGTTTGAAAGCCCTTTACAGGTTGACTTGAGCAGAGTAGAGGGTGAAGATTTTGTGTGGTATTGGCTATATTTTCTGCGGGTTTTCTCTTTGCATGGTTAGTAGAGTTCTACTGTGCAGTTTTTGGTGTTTGGGCTATGGCGATTGTGGAAATACCGTAATCTGCGATGCTACAATGATGTTGAGATTGATCCTAGTATTGTGATTCAGTTGATGCTGGATCAGGTGCAGGAATTTGTCGCAGCCAGGCATGGCAAACCATAGCTGATCTGCACAGTGCACACGCCCATGGCCGAGACTAGTGCAGACTGTGGCTGGTGCCGCCCCCCGACCGGCTTTGTGAAGGTGAACTGTGATGCTGTGTACGGCGGAGATGGGAGCTTTGGGGCGTATGTATGGGTCCGTAGGTCCTCACTGGGGACGTTTATTGCAACGGGAGGGGAAGGTGGTTTGCCTTGTGCTAGCAGTTTGCAGGCTGAAGCGTATGATGTGCGTGCCGCTATGATTGCTTGTGCAGACTATGATTGTAAAAAAATTATCATTGAGACGGACTCTAAGCTCCTAGTGCAGTGTGTGAAGGCAGGAATTGGTGTGGATGCTAATATTGAAGGCTTAATTTTTGATATCTTAGCTTTACAGCCTCTCTTTGAGGTTGTCAAGCTGCTATTTGTTCCTCGGAAAAATAACGCAGCAGTTCATGAAATTGTTTTCTTCTGTAAACGCTCTAAGCGGTGTTTAAGATGAGCCCTTCTGATTATTTAATTTTTTTGCAAAAGAAAAATATGTAAACATTTCTATTCGCCTTTAATGAATTTCTTCTTCTTGAGAAAAAAAAACATCTGAAAAGTTTAAGAGGCCATGCTAATTGGATATATATATATATATATGTTATGCGATAATGATTGGTTTTGCTATTGCATTTTCTTTGAAAATTTCAAAATTTAATCAATTGTACGTACCACTCTACGTAGAAGTGGACCTTGGGTATGATTGATCGAGGTAGTCTTGAGAAGTGGTTGGAAAAGTGAAGAAGCTCATAATTATAGTTAATTGATGGTTATTGGTGGTTATCAGGTCATCAGGTTTATCTAATTTTATTGGGTGTGCTACATATATAGTCTAAATTAAATTGAACAAAATTATTAATTATTTGAGAAAGGATATGATTTGCAAAGAGTAAAAATTTTCAATTGGTATTATATATGTACCATGTATTAGAACCTTTTTTAGAAGTATTCATGATTATTAGTTATGTTAAGAATAGCTGAATTTGTGTATTTTTTATCTTTAGTGAAATGATTATTTTCAATTGAAGCTTATACGTACGTACCAAGATAATACCAATCTTTTCTTTTGGTTGACGCTTTAAAGAAAGCATTGTTGAGCAAAGTGTCATATTGTGTGGAGTACTAGGTAACTTTCTTGCTATGTCTTTCTTTCACATTTTAATTTATTTTTTATTTTTTTATTTTTTTATTTTTTTATCACTTTCTTTTGTTTTTCTGTTATGTTCCCTGTTTATTAAAGCTTCTGTTGATCCTTTCTATATGTTTTTCTTTGTTCTATCATTCCTTCAGTTTTATTTTCACTATTTCTTGGTTTATCTGTTATTTTTCCTGTCTATTAAAGTTTCTGTCATGTTTGACTTAGTTTATTGGTCTGGATTTAGTGATTTAATTTTGTTGCATGTTGCATGTTGCATGTTGCATGTTTGTATATATGTTGCATGTTGCATGGTTTTTCTCCTCACTTTGGTGGCAGATTTCGTTTAACGTTGCTAATAAGATTGTTGTTTGTTCCATGACACGTACTGTTAATAGGATTGCTAGCTGTATAACACTGGTAATATAGTAGGGTACGTACGTTGTGGTTATAACATTGCTAATAAGATTGTTCTTTGTTGTTTGTTGCATGACACTGTTAATAGGATTGCTAGCTGTATCACACTGTTAATAATATTAATGTTGCAAATTCTTATGTTTATTTGTTTTTCTGTTTAGATTCTTTTTAATTGACAGCTGGATTATCAGTTAATTAAGGCTTTGGCTTTACACTAAGCATCGTTTGGCGTGGATTTTTGCCTTCCTTATAGGTTAGTTATATACAATTCCTTTTCAGCTAATCATTAATATGTTAATTTTAAAAAAATAGTAGTATTTGAATATATTGATCTTTGTTATGGTTATATACATATTATATGTTCCAAGTAATATGAATGTTCCCTATTTGTTCCTGTATATTTGTTCTTTCGTTTTTCCAACTATTTATAGGTGCTCAGCTAAATAATGAATGGTCAAATACACTAACTTTCAAGTGAAGAAAGCTTAGAGGAAGATGAAGAAAATGTAGACAAAAGGAAGCCTGATGCTATAAATGATGAAACATTCATGATCAACACTGACCAACTTTTGTAGACTGACTAGACCTTGAGGCAAATTTTGAACTATAAATAGCCCGACTATCAATTAAATTTTTGAACTTATGTTTTCAGCTGTATATTTTGTAATGTAACATAATCAGCCGAACAAACTTTAACCTAATTTTGATACATGTGTAATGCATATTTTGTAATGTAACATAGGTAGCCAAACAAACTTTAACCTAATGCTATTTAATATAATCGTTGACAGCATGTTTTATAATGTCATGTATCTTCGTACGCATCATATTTTGTGTAAGATATTTATAATCAGTTCAACATCCCCGCGGCAACGCGCGGCCATAGTCCGCTAGTTGTTACTAAAACACTAATTGTTTTGATACACACGAACTACCAAAAGATCTCCAATTTGGTTGAATTTTTTCCTAAGATAATCATCGCATAATGTTATATAAAATCAATGATTCCTATTATTACACTTGCATACCGAAAATCAGTAATCAACTATGGGGGGAAATGAGTGCATACACCTTACGGTGGATGCAAATATCTTCCGTTTCTTTTATACTCAATCAGCAATTTTAATAGGGGCAAAATGAGACAGCTTTTGGCACAAATGGATGTAATAACACAAGGATGATACTTGCATCCCACTTCGCTGGTACCTTCTCGTACCACCCTTTTGATATATGGAATAATCCGTATACAAATATCATAATCAGAACCGTTCATATCCTAAACAATCATTTCAACATCACATCCGCAAAAGATCAACATCTTTGGAGGTTGTTTAGTCATTCATCCAATGGTATTGATAATAAGGAAGATCCTTATGATGAACTGTCCATTTAGTGCAACTATGAACAGAGACGGCGGAGCATGTGCTTCTTCTATGTTGGGAGGTTAGGCGAGCCTGGTTTGGGTTTTCTCTTTCATACAGTGTGAGTGAACATAGCATTTCAAATTTCGACGATTGGCTGGTGACACTTGCTACCATTGTATTATCAAATGTAGTAGAAGCGGGCAGGGTGGATAGTGGCGGTAGCCGCTTATCCTTGATGGGCAATATGTAAGGCAAGATATGACGCAGTTATGGAAGGGAAGTCATTCAACCTTAGAAGGGTCATTAGAGAGGCATCAAGGCTTCATGGTGAGCATGTTGAGGCCTGTGAAGCAAAGAAAACACAGTTAGGCTCCTCTCTGAATGAGCCAAGCCCTATAGTAACCCACTGGTTGAAGGAAGTTGAGGTTCCATCCCAAAACCAATTGGCAATGGGGGGAGAGGCCCAAGCCCTTGCAAGGTTGTGCAATTTTCCAATGTGGGACTTTTGTACCTTCACATTCTCACACGCCCACTCACGTGTGGCGAATTTTCAAGCCTAATACATGGACAACTCATATTGAGTGACATGGAGCACGTGTGGCAGTTAAGCCTTACAAGTGGGATAACCCGTTCTGATGCCATGAAGGAAGTTGAGGTTCCACCCCAAAACCAATTGGCAATGGGGGGAGAGGCCCAAGCCCTTGCAATGTTGTGCAACTTTCCAATGTGGGATTTTTGTACCTTCACATTCTCACACTGGTCTCCTCCCTCAAACGTGGTCAAGATTAATACTAATGCTTCCTGGGACCCTCGTTCCTTTGAAGCTTGTTTGGGGGCAATTTGCAGAGATTGTAGTGGCAGGTTTATGGCAGCTGGAGGGTGGCACAGGAAATTGAAAACAACTATCAAGGATGAACCCATGGCAGCAAAGGAAAGGTGCATGTTTGCAATTGTGCGGGGTTAAGAAAGAGTAATCTTCGAGTCGGATTCCCAAGAATTGGTTAGGGCGCTAAAAGGAAGTATTGAGCGTGGGAAATTAGAAATCTATCATCTTCTTTCACAAACCAAAAGTGTCTCAAATATCTTCTTGAAGTCTGGCTGGGAATGGATTCCCCTGAGTGCGAACAAAGCAGTAGATGCGATGGCATCAGTGATGAAGAGGGAGATGAGCGATAAGGTCTAGTTAGTCAGAAACCCATCACCCATGGTCTTTGTCCAATCTAGCAATGGTCTACCTTGTCCTCCAATCGTTTAATTAGTGGTTTCAACTCAGTGCGACATCTAGCTTAGTTCTCCTACGTGTTACTGGGAAGCTTTATGCTTTTGATAGTGGTTTTCTTTAGTTATCTTTTCTGTCGACCGGTTGGGAGGCTATGCTTTCCTATTTGTGATGTTTCATTCCTCTTTTTGGTGAAATGAATTTTATGGTTCCAAAACTCGGGAAGAACCCTGCTCCCGTTTGACAACCTAAAGAAATTCCCAAAATACCCCCAAGTCCTTGCCATTTAAAAATGAGAATTCTGCCAAAAATTCGATAGAATCTCCCCTTAAGGACTGGTTAACCGTCTTCCACCTGTCAGACTAAGGATTAAATAACACTCTAAATTCCAATAAGGTCAACCATCCAACGATGTAACATACATTTCCCCCCTCCACGAGTAAACCTATGCTTGCATAACATAAAATCCTTTTATATATAAATATAGTATATAGATGATTCGAAAACCACCGGAAAAATCCATCATTTGTTAAAACACTTGGTGGGACCCACGAAAATCCAAATAATGAAAACATCTCGTGGTCTGCAACCCTGGTTTGAAAACCCTCCTCAAAGGAGTTTAAAATCATGTAAACATACTAGGACACAAAATATACATCAAAACTTATCCCACTGCTGCCTGAATGAAATTCCGAGCTGTAGCACGATACCCTCCACACACCCGATATACCTCTAGTTGTGCAGAAACCTGTACTACGCGTAGATAGCCTCAACGACCTGGTGGAGAAAATACCCCTCGACACCAGCGTTGGAGAACCCTCAACGATCCGGCGGAGAAAGACCCTTGATGCCCGTCGGAGAAAACCTTGACCATCGGGGACAAAAATCCACTGAAAACCAAAATCCATGTTTTGAAATCCTTGATTCCTGGCCTAACCCAAATTCATTGAAAAATCGGGTTTAAACTCAAAATCATGGACTCGACCAAAATCTCAAAATCCATCAAGTCATATAAAACCCGAAACCATAAAGCTAGGCCATAGCCCAAAACATCAGTTTTAATGTAACATTGAAAACCCGTGTCAAGTAACAATTTCTCAGTTCTGAAAATTTTCCAAAAGCAATACATAACAGAATTCAAATCAAAGATACCTTTATGCATGCATTCTAATTTATAAACCAAAGTCCACTCACCGCACGTCCAAAACAGCTCAATTCCGAGCCGTACGCTCCTCCGAAGTTCCTGGAGCAGTATCACCTGTCAAAAGTAATAATCGAGATTACCAACTATAAGTAAAACCCTACATTTAGACTCCCTAAACCCCGGAAGGTCTGCTTACGTCCCACTAAAATGCAGCAACTTCGGATGCCTAAAACTACCCCAAAACGACGTTCGATCAACCCGAAACCTGCGCCAATTGATCCAAAACGTCGAAAGCTTCTCGAAAAGTGTCGTCGTGACACGAGAACAGATCCCACGTGCCGGCAAAAGGCCGGACCACGCGCCTGCTACAGTACCTCATGCGCCTGCTATAGTGTCTCACGCACTGCTGCAGTGTTCCACGCGCCAACTCGGTCTAACTCGGGGCTGGCTCGGTGTTGACTCGGACGCTAAGTGGCACCCACATGGCTGCCGGGTGGCATGCCATGTCAGCCCCCCCTCCGATCGAACTAGTTGTCGGAGAAGATGATTGCGCCGCCGTACGTCGTTGTCCGCCATCGCCGAAAAACTCCATTGCCGGTTGAGCTTAAATTTTTTCTAACTTTCTCAAAACTCAACTGTTTTTCACGAATTTTACATCTAAATCCATCTACTCGAACCCAGGAACTCAAAAATGAACTCTAAACATGAAACACATACCTGTGTTGGTAACAAAATCGATTAAAAGGTTTCGATTTTCCTTTCCTCGGTTCGGTGTCTTCCGCGGCTGCCTCCTTCGATGGTTGGTACGTCTGTGATCGTGGGAAGGGGGAGAATCCGATTAGTGGAACTAGAATGGATGATCTGGCCTTGAATATAAGTCCTAATTTCTGGGTTTTAGGTTTTGGTCGCACGGGTTCGGGGTGAGTCCGGAGAGAGAGAGTGAAAAATGAGGAAGAGCTAATCTGATTGGGTTAAAATATCTACCCAAGCCCAAATTACCAAAATGACCCTGAACAATCTAGACCGACAACTTTGTCACACGAACTCCATTTTCTGTATGCCGCCTGTTTACGAACTCGTGAGTTCGAGACCTACACAACGGTCCCCGAAACACATCCAAAAGTATCTCGAAGCAAAAATTGACTTTCAAGCCCCTTAACAACCAAGAGTAATTTTGTCCTTTTGCAAAAATAATTTACGAAAATTAAATAATTAAATTTTTTGGTCGTTAAAAATCACCCCTCTTAAAGAAATATCGTCCTCGAAATTCATACCTGTCACTGGAACAAATGTGGATGATGCGCCCACATCAGCGCCTCGGTTTCCCACATGGCTTCCTCCACGTTATGATTCCTCCATAGAACTTTAACCAGAGGAATAGTCTTTCTGCGCAATACTTTTTCCTTCCAATCTAAAAGTTGCACTGGTTGCTCCTTAAAAGTCAAATCATCTCTCAACTCAATTGGTTGCGCCTCCAATACATGAGATTCATCGAATAAATACTTCCGGAGCAGGAATACATTGAAAACATTGTGAACCCTTGACAGTTCTGGTGGTAAAGCAAGTCTGTAAGCCACTGGCCCTATCCTCTAAATAATCTCATAAGGCCCGATGTAGCGAGGACTCAATTTTCCTCGTCTATCAAAACGCACTACTCCTTAAGAGTACGAATTTCTCTTTTCAACTCTAGATCATTTGGGACGCACAACCGGCCATTCTTAACCAAGGCCTCATCATCCCAGATCACATAATCCTGCCTGTTCCCAGCCTCCAACTTCATGCTAATAACACACAAAGTAGGATCCTGGAGCTGAGCTTGCATGATTTGATCAATCAAGACAGGTCTCACATAGAAACTAGCCAACAAAGCCCAATGGCTATCCATGCCAAGTATAATTCCTGCTCTTCAGAATTCCACCAACAACGGTAGGTAAACAGCATGCAAATGGGCCAAGGAACCCATGGACTTCCTACTCAAGGCATCCGCGACTACATTGGCTTTTCCTGGGAGATATTATATAGTACAATCATAATCCTTTATCATTCTAGCCACCTTCTCTGTCTCAAATTCATATCTTTCTGGGTGAAGAAGTATTTCAAACTCTGATGGTCAGCAAAGATCCGACACGTTTCCCCATACAAATAATGTCTCCAAATCTTCAGTGCATGCACCACTGCGGCTAACTCCAAATCATATGTGGGGTAATTCAACTCATGAGGTTTAAGTTTCCTGGAAGCATATGCTATCACCTTCCCATGATGCATCAACACAAAGCCTATACCCCGGAATGGTGCATCATTGTACACCTCAAATCCTCTGATATCATCTGGAAGGGTTAATACTGTGGCAGAAGTCAACCTTCTCTTTAGCTCTTGAAAGCTCTGCTCACACCCATCATCCCATTCAAACTTGACTCCTTTCCCAGTCAACGGGGAAGCTATCGTAGAAAATCCTTCTACGAATCGCTGAAATATCCCGCTAAACCCATAAAACTTCTCACCTCTGTCACTGTCTTTGGTTGTTCCCAATTTTCCACTGCCTCAACTTTTTGGGGATCCACGCTGATACCCTCAGTAGAAATTACATGACCTAAGAATCCAACACTGGTAAACCAAAACTGACATTTACTGAACTTGGTGAACAATTGACTTTTCCTCAGCATTTTCAGCACCAACCTCAAGTGCTTCTCATGTGCCTTAGCACTCTTCAAATATACCAGGATATCATCAATGAACACAATCAGAAACCGATCCAAATACTTTCGGAACACCCTTTTCATCAAATCCATAAATGTTATCGGGGCATTAGTTAACCCGAAGGGCATCACCATGAACTCATAATGCCCATAGCATGTCCTAAATGCCGTTTTGGGAACATCCTCTTCCCTGATCCTTAACTGATGATACCCAGATCGAAGGAAAATTAAATCTGTTTCTAACTCTTGACCTCCCACTACTACCAGAAAACAACGTATCATGAGGTTCGCCACTAACATATCTCCGGTAGGAGTGCTAATACCCATGTCCCAACTAATCGGGGACAATTCTCTATCACCAAAAAGTGTGAAACCCGAGAAATAAAAGAATGTGTAGCCCCAGGATCTATCAAAATACGAGAATCATGATTAAAAATATACAACGTACCAGTAACCACCTCTGGTGCTACTCGAGCCTCCTGCTGAGTCATACCAAAAACTCGGGCATGTGTACCCGAAGACTGACCACGACCCCCCTGTCTCCCTCTAGCCCAGCTGGCCCCACTGGCCCTACTAGCCCCACTGGCTTGGGTATAGCTCCCAGATGCAGTACCAGATGTCTACGCTGCTCTCTAACCCGGTTCAGCAGCATCTCGGCCCAAAGAACTACTGCCCGGACGACGATGTAGACAATCCCTCTTGAAATGACTAGTCTCCCCACAAAAGTAGTAACCGGTCTCACCAGGTTTGCCACTCTATCTCCCGATCAACAACACTGAAGCCCTGCTAGAATGAGAGGATGATTGATGTCCTGACCGGCTCCGCCACTCCCTGATCCGGATCTCGCACCACCAGAAGATCCAGAACTAAAATTGTCTCTCTTGGATGGTCCTTGACTAGAGACCCCAAAATTTCAGCAATCCCGTCGTTGCCCGGAACCACTGAACTGCTGCTGAGCTGGCAAACTCAACTCAACCCTGGCAGCAGCATCTGACAAAGCTCTCAAAGAAGTATGAGCCACAGCAATTACTGCTATCCGAACCTCACTTCTCAGTCCATACTCAAATCGTCGGCACTTATCCATCTCAGTTGCCACCAGAGCCGGTACAAAGCGTGACAACTCAAGAAATTTCTGTTCATATTGGGCCACCATCATGTCCCCCTAATGTAGCTCCAAGAACTCAGCCTCTCTAGCATCACGGTATGAGCAAGGATACAACTGCTCGAGGAAGAACTATCGGAAAGTTTCTCAAGCAAAGGTACGGACATCCTAGCCTGTCAGTTGTAAAGCATGCCACCAACGGTACGCATAGACACCCAGAAGAAATGTGGCTAGTCGCACCCTATCCTCCGGAGTGCACCTCATAACAGCAAACACTCGTTCTAAAAGAGTAATCCACTCATCCGCATCATCT
Organism: Oemleria cerasiformis; assembly: GCA_037349345.1. NCBI lineage: Eukaryota > Viridiplantae > Streptophyta > Magnoliopsida > Rosales > Rosaceae > Oemleria > Oemleria cerasiformis. The sequence continues at coordinate 4,826,048 of JAZGTL010000017.1, read as the reverse complement.
GGGCCTAACTCGCCGGTAAACATTATCGCCCCCAACCTCTGGGCTAGCTCAATGTCAGATACATAAGACGTAGCCCTACCCTGAAGTACTGTAGTCAAAGCCCGACCCAATTGATCCAGGGTCTGCCTCAAATCAAGCTCTACTACGGGTTCATGTGTATCCTCACCTCTTCCAGATTGCTGACGGGGCTCGCGTCTCGGAGGCATTACGTTGAAAAGAACCATAAATTATCAATACCACAATCAGTTGTACACTAGGTGTACGGTCTTACAGGAATTTAACCTAGTGCTCTGATACAATGTTGACAGGACCCTTCCCTAATTTCCCCTCTAAACTCGGGAAGAACCCTGCTCCCGTCTGACAACCTAAAGAACTTCTCAAAATACCCCCAAGTCCTTGCCATTTAAAAATGAGAATTCTGCCAAATATCTGGCAGAATCTCCCCTTAAGGACTGGCTAACCGTCTTCCACCTGTTAGACTAAGGATTAGATAACATTCCAAATTCCAATAAGGTCAACCTTCCAACGATGTAACCACAAATTGCGCTGCCACAGTACCTCGCGTGCCTGACCCGGTACTAACTCGGCGCTGACTCGACCGATAGGTGGCACCACGCGGCATGCCACGTAAGGCCCACTGACCGAACCAGTCATCGGAGAGTCACCGAAGAAGACAACCGCTCCGTCGTGCGCCGTCATCCACCATTGTCGGTCAACCTTGAAATTTTCCTAACTTCCTTAAATCTTAACAGTTTTTCACAAATTTATAGTCTAAATCCATCTACTCGAACCAAGGAACTCGAAAATGAAGTCTAAACGTGAAACCCATGCCTGAGTTGGCCGAAAAATAGATAGGAAGGTTCAATTTTTCCTTTCCTCGATTCGGTGTCTCCTGCGACTGCTTCCTTCGTTGGTAGGTACGTCCTTGATCACGAGGATGAGGATATTCTGATGGGTGGAACCAAATCGGACGAGGTTATTTCGATCAAAGGTCAAAGGTACGGGGTTTGTGGGTTCGATGTCACAGTTTTGGGTGAAGGTCGCAAAGAGAGAGAGAGGAATGAAGAAAATCTGAACTGTCTGGGTTTAAAAATATCTACCCAGGCCAAATTACCAAAATGCCCCTGAACATTCTAGAACCACAACTCTCTCACACGAACTCCGTTTTTCGCGTGCCTCCTGTCTACGAACTCGTGAGTTCAAGACCTACTCCACGGTCCCCGAAAAACTTCCAAATGTGTCTCTACACAAAAAGTGATTTTCGAGCCCCTATAAAACCAAGGGTAAACTCGTCATTTTCCAAATTAATTTATGAAAAGTCACTAATTAAAATTCCGAGTCGTTACACTACATTTAGTGGTTAAAAATACAATGCATGCCTGTAAGACTTTAAATAAGAAAATAAGGAAACTAAAAAATTGATTTAAAAAGATTTTATACATATAGTTAAAGGCGTAGCTAGGAATGTAAGTCAGAAGGGACCCTTTTATAGATAAATTCTTAGAATTTTTTTTGGCGAAAGAAAATTTGTGTTTTGATTTCATTATGAATAAAGAAGTTAATGTTACACTTATATAGACGATATATAACATAAAAACACAAAATTATTAATATAATGCCAATGCCACTGCCAATGCCAATGCCATTGCCAATGCCAATGCCAATGCCAATGCCACTGCCAATGCCAATGCCACTGCCAATGCCAATGCCACTGCCAATGTCAATGCCAATGGTTGAAACAATTTTATAGGCATTTATGTTATCCATTTTCCAAAAGCAATTACGGTAATCTTCTATTTTGAGTGCTCGAAAGAATGTAAAACAAATACTCACGCACTTAGATTTTTAATACTTAATAAGTGAAATTAGTATATTAATAGATAATTAGAAAGAAATAAGCAATAGAAAATAAATAAACTTTAAGAGTTTTAACAATATTAGTGTAATTTGCATATACATATACAAATAAATACGACATGTGTGACCCTAGGGCTAAGCCCTTCAGCTTTGAGGCTATGTGGCTCAGGCACAGTGATTTCCAGCAGTTTGCCACTACTGAATGGCCTCGGGCAATGACCCTCTTCCTCTTAAACTGCAGCACTTCCGGGACTGCCTAAAAACTTGGAACTTTGAGGTTTTTGGCCCCCTTTGTCAGCGTAAGCAGAAAATCTTAGCTCGGTTGTGGGGTATTCAACGCTTCTTGTCGGTGGCCCCTAGTGAGTTCTTAGAAGCCCTGGAGATTGACTTACAGAGGGATTATTCGGATATTTTGGAGCAAGAGGAAATCCTGTGGAAGCAAAAGTCCCGTGTCGATTGGCTTCGGAAGGGGGACCAAAACACATTATTCTTCCCCATGTCCACTGTGGTGCGTCGTCGGAGAAATAAGCTCGTGGGTATGAGGGATGATGATGGTAATTGGGTCATGGATAAAGTTGGAATGAAAAGAGTGACTGTGAAATACTTTGAAGGTCTGTTTTCCTTTACTGTTGTTAAGTCATAATTAATATATGTTTTATCCATGATTTAATACCTTTTTACTTATGTTTTGTTAATATTTTGTTCTATGCAATTGGAGAAAATAATATATTTGTGAGAAATGTGCAGAATTAGATAGAGCTTGGAATTATGAGAATTTGAGTGAAAGTTGGACCTAAATCGGAGTTGTAACGAAGAAGTTATGAAGGAAAGAAGATTGGCCATTACTTTCGGTAAGGACCTACCGAATCATGCACAAGAGGAATCAGAAGGCGCATTGACTGCTTTGACCGCTGCTTTTGACTCCAATTTCGGCGAACGTCGGCTGAACCCCTCTTGAAGATCATGGCGCGTGTGTACTGAAGACCTTTATCTGTTTCGGCGGTTGTACACCGAAGCTATATTGCAGCAACTCTACGCATTGACCAGCACCTTTGACCAAGAATTCTCAATTCCTGTTTCGGTGGATGACCACCGAAACGTCATTCTGAAGTTTCCAAGCTGACCTACGTGGTTTCTCCTGATTTTTAGGGATATTTCAACTTGCAACACACTTGTCTCCTTATTTCAAGGGGATTTTAATCCTATCTTCTTTTGCAATATTATTTTTACTTCTTTAATATTTAGGAAATTTTTTTAATTATATTTCTTAAATATTTAGGAAATCTTTTCCTTGTAAAATTTATTGTAAACTTCTATTTGTTTGATAATTAATAATTCTCTATAAATAGAGGTCATAGGGTTTATGGTAAAAGGGGATTGGAGGAGAGAAAAAGAGGAAGAGATCACCGCATTAAAACTTAGAGCGAAAATACTTGTCTTTTATTTTGTAGTTTCTTTTTAGGTTAGGGCTTCTTGAAGCCCTAGCCATGATTTTTCTTTAATATAATTTTGGCTTTGATTTTGATTGCTATGCATGTTGAATAATTCTGATTACTATTTAAACTACCATTCTTTTATGTTTATAAGATTAGCTAGCTTGTTTGCATAAATTATTGATGGAATTGCATGAGTGACTGTTATATCATCCTGTAATTCACTAGCATGAAGAGGTTTATGTTAAGAAACAATCTTGTAATCTGAATTCATGACAACCTAGGAATGCATATCACTTTTCTAGGCTAGTGTGGTGTCATTAAATTCTCTTAGTACTTCATGCATCATCTTAACTGCTAGGTGATAGACGTTCTAGGCATATGCCCTGTTTAGGACATGCTAAGTAAGAGAGAATAATATATGTTTAGTGTACCAACGCCATGACCTAGGCATGGACACCTAATGCAGAAGTTGCATTGTAATTGAATCAAAAATATCATGTTAGGAAGTAATTGTGGTTAGTGATGGATTGAGTGCCTTAACCTATTATTTTTATTAATTATTTTATTTTAGTTCTTTAATTTGTTTTATTCTTTTATGTTAAATCCCCCCGCGTTTATGTGCTTTATTTTATTTCCTATTTTTATTTTATTAAGTTTCTGAGTTAATTAATCAATCTAAGTAATAAAATGGATTTAAACGTTAAGGCAAATCGTTGTGGGATTCGACCCTTGCTTATTTGGTATACTATCTATCCGATTTGTGCACTTGCAAGGTTAAACTGAATAGAATAGATTTCATATTTATTTATGTTCTCTATTTTATCCAACAACTGCTCCTGGTGTGAATTTTAGTACGTTTCCTAAGCTTTTTCCATCTTTGCCGAAAGGGACTAGTGAGAGCCTCCTAGCCTCGGTTGATTCGAAAATTGTTCGACAAGCCATGTTCAGCATTAGGCCCCATAAGGCCACGAGGCCGGATGGGTTCTCGGCATGTTTCTACAAAAAGTGTTGGGCGACTAGTGGAGAGGACGTCTGTAACCAAGTCAAGCAGGTGTTTGAGGGGGCCTCCCCAGCCATGATAAATTCCACGCTGATTGCCCTTGTGCCAAAGGTGGAGAAACCTTCTAATATGGGGCAACTGAGATCGATTGGCCTGTGTAATACAGTGTATAAGGTGATCACAAAGATTTTGGTTAGATGGTTACGGCCTGCCCTGCAAACGCTTACCAGCCTGAACCAAGCCAACTTTATTACAGGTAGACAAATTTCTGATAATATTATTCTTGCTCAGGAGATCTTGCATAAGTTAGTATAGTTAAGGGGAAGAAAGGGTATATGGCTTGGAAAATCGACTCATCTAAAGCGTATGATCGGATTAACTGGGACTTTCAGGAGTTTGTTTTGGGGGATGATGGTTTGCCTGTGCAGACGGTCTCCTTGATTATGAACTGTGTCATAACGGTCTATTCTCAGGTGATTGTTAATGGTGAAATGTCCTCGAGTTTTTCTCTTAGGAGGGGGCTGAGACAGTGGGATCCGTTGTCCTTGTACCTTTTTATTCTATGTCTGGAGAAGTTATCTCAATTAATTACTGCTGCGGTGACCCATAGGAAGTGGAAGGCTATCACTATCTCTAGGCCAGGTCCTAAAATTTCTCATCTATGCTGTGCTGATGACCATTTGTTGTTTGCGGAGGCCCGGTCTGATTAGGCTAAGGTGATTAAGGAGTGTCTAGATTGTTTCTGTGGTGCCTCTGGGCAGGCCATGAGTTTTGAGAAGTCCAAGCTTTATGTTTTTCCTAATGTTCTTCGTAGGGTAGTTAGACGGTTGAGTACTGTTTGTGGTTCCCCCCTTACTAATGATCTTGGAAGATATCTTGGTGTTCCTTTTGTCCATTCTAAGGTCACTAAGGCGATGTATTGCGCGGTGATGGAAAAAGTCCAAAGTAGATTGGTGGCTTGGAAAAGTAAGTTGTTGAATATGGTTGGCCAGGTTACCTTAATCCAATATGTGGCAGCCTCCATTTCGATTTATACGATGCAAACGGTTAAACTTCTAGGGCTATAAGAAGGTGCATCTGCTGGCTTGGGATAAGGTGGTGTGCCCTAAGAAGAAAGGTGGGTTGGGCTTGAAGACAACATCATCCATGAATCGAGCTTTGTTAGCTAAGGTGGGTTGGTGTATGCTGAACCGGCTTTCTGGTCTTTGGTCCGGGCTATCACAACTAAGTATCTATGAGGTGAGGTCTCAAATATCATGCTTGTGGAACCCCTGAAGGCCCCTAGTTGCTCCTCTACCTGGCGTGCTATGAGGCATGGTTTCGGTGTCTTGCAGGATGGGATGCAGATTCTCCTTGGTGATGGGATGGCAACTTTGTTCTGGAAAAATGACTGGTGTAATACAGGGCACCTTCAAGAGCTGGTGCTTGAGGAGGCCTCATTCGATCCTCATAGTAAGGTAGTGGTGTTCGTGTCTAGTGATGGGTGGAATCTGCAAAAGTAATTAGAGGTGTTACCCCTGGACATTATTCATAGGATCATTAATATCCCGGTTGGATTTTTTGGGTTGTGGTTGTGAGCGTTGGATATGGAAGCTAACTACTAATGGTACTTTCTTGGTTAAAATGGCTTATGAGCTTGTGACGGGGGATGGGGATGTCCCTCTTGTTCCTTGGGTGGATATTTGGCGTGTGGAGTGTCCACCAAAGATTCGTTCTTTCTTTGGCTCCTGCTTCAGGACCGGTTACTTTCCAACATGCAGAGATGGACTCGCCATCTGGCTGCCTCTGCGTTATGTGCTGTGTGTCGCATTGAGGTTGAGAATGCTGATCATATTGTCCGGTGGTGCATATGTCGTGGGAGGTTGTGCCTATCCCGTCCGAAGTGGAAGGGACCTAGAATGGTGATGTTGTTGCTTAGTTGCTGGGAAACATTCCGTGCTCTACCAGGAGTGCTTTTAACTTGAGTTGGTCCACGCTATTTTCTTTCTACTGCTGGTCTTTGTGGGTCTGGCGTAATAAGAGGCTATTTGAGCCTAGCTTTGTGTTTCCTCCTAATCCGGGACAGTTTATTGTCAGTGGGGCTGCTGAGTGGTTGAAGGCCAGTAATAGGGTGACTTCGATACCTCCGTGTCATCTGGTAGAGCTGGCTTGGTCTCCGCTGAGTAGTGGGATGGCCAAGGTTAACACAGATGGTTGAATGAAGTCTGAGGAAGGGAGCATTGTTGCGGTGGGTGTTTTGAGAGATCATAATGGCTTCTAACTGGCGGGGTTTGCTGTGAACCTAGGTGTGGGGGATGTTCTTGGAGCTGAGCTATGGGGGTTGTTTTTTGGGCTTAAAATGGCATGGGAGAGTGGGTTGAGGGCCATGGCAGTCGATTTTGACTCCCAGGTGGATGTTCGTCTTATTCAGGCCCCCTGGTGGATTGCCACCCCCTTGTCAATCTGATTGCTGGCTGCCGTGAGCTTATGGAGTGGGACTAGTCTTGTCGTTTTCTTAATGTTTACCGAGAGTGTAACCAGGTGGCTGATTGGTTAGCTTATTTGGGTGCGTCTTCTGGTCCTGGTTTGGTTCAATTTAGCTCCCCCCCTTGCTAGTCTGTTACCACTGCTTGATTTGGACAAGGCTGGTGTAGGGAGGCCGCGTGCGATGGTCTTTAACTAGGCCTGCTTGTTCGCTCGCCTATTGGGCTTTGCCCTCTTTGCTTTCTTTCTATTTTTTCGTTTGATCACCAAAAAAAAAAAAATATGACAACGAACAAATCACAGTAGGGGCCTGAGACCTTTCTAGTCCCTATATGCCTCCGCGCTTATATATAGTCATTTCAAATCGCTTTCATTATTACTACATCTTGTTAATTATTTCAAACTCATGATTCAATCTAGCGTTTTCTATTGTTAGTGTTTATAGGAAGTTCAATATTCTAATAGCAAATCCAAATCCAAATCTCAAATATATGGGGCCTTACTTCTTAAGTTACAAGTATTCCAACACTAGATTAATTAATTTTCTAACTTTTGATCAGATCAATATATTAAGAGATGTTTGATAATCATTTCTTTATCAATTTTTTAGTTTTCAATTTATATGCTTGAGATATGAGGAAATCATAAATGAAGAATGGTAGTTTCAATTTGGCAATGTTAGCAAAAATTGGGTGGAGTATCTTTTTCGATCCTTCCTCCTTGCTTGCGAGGGTGCTTAAGGCAAAGTACCACCCGACTGAAATGTTATTGGATGCTAAGGATAAAGCTGGGTCCTCTTGGGGGTGGAAGGGGATTCTTCAAGGGCAGCGTGTTCTGAAAGCTGGGATCTGCTGGCATGTTGGGACTGGTGATAAGATCAATGTTTTTTTCCGACTCGTGGTTGCCTACGGTGAGGCCTTTCAAGGTTCGGTGACCTAGCCCTTGATCCCCTACTTTGGTTGTTGTGTTGATTTCTCAGTCAAGTGGTGAGTGGAGAAAAGAGGTAGTGAACTTGCTGGTTAGTCTTAAGGATGCTGGTGTAATTCTGTCATTGCCACTTAGCAAATTCGGCACTCCTGACAGGTTAGTATGGCATTTTTCAAAGAACGGTACCTATAATGTTCATTCAGTGTATCTTTTGGCGTCAGAGATGCAAAGGAATGGTGAATTAACGGGTAAAGGAGGTGGGGAGTCTAGTAATTTGGGGGAACATGATTGGTTCCCAATTCGTATGGCGTTGTTGTCGTGGCTATTTGCCGGTTAGGCACAATTTGGTGCAGCGCCGTGTTCCGGTTGATAATATATGCCCGTTGTGTGGGGTGGAGGATGAAACTGAATCGCTTTTATTTTTCACTTGTATGTTTGCAAAGTATTTTGGTTTGGAGTTCTTTGCAATTGGATACCAGTAGATTCCTCGGATTCTCTTTTCGGGATTGTTGGGGTCTTTTATTAAAATGTTTGAGAAGTGGTTGATATTGCTGCAGTGTGTTAGATTCTTGCCTTTGGCTGTTGGAGGATTTGGAAGGCTTGAAACTTGCTCTGTTTTTAGGATGTGGTGCAGCCTCCATCCGATGAAATTCTGCTGCTTAACCAGCAGATTTCTGAGTACCGGTTAGTAATGAAGGCTAAGCCGGCGTCGATTTGCCAGATCGCTGCTGGGCCAGTTCGATGTGGGCTGGCAAAGACCACGACTTGGAGCTGTTAAGCTCAACTGTGATGGTACCTGGTCGCTGCAGAAGTGGGAGGGTGCTTTTGGTTGGGTGATTCAATCCTGGCTAGGCTGTTTTGAGGCCGTAGGTGGTGTGGGAGGGGTGCAGTGTCAATCTGCTCTTAATGCGAAGGCCTTGGCGGTCCGTGCAGGTTTGGAGGCCTGCCTTCATAGGGGTTAGTAGAGTGTAGTTGTAAAGACGGAGTCCTTACACCTTGTATCGTTGCTGAGTAACAATGGTTGTGAGGAGTCCATCGATAATGTTCTGCATGATATTCGTGTTCTTACGAGTTCTTTCCTTTTAGTTAAGTTTACTTTTACCCAACGGGGTTGTAGCATGGCAGCCCATGCGGTAGTTGACTATGTTAAACGTTTGGGAGGATGTCATGTCTGGTTAGACTTGGAACCAAAGTGGCTGTTTAATATCCTTGCCAAAGTTGTTGGTGTTTCTGCTCGTCTTTAATCAATCAACGATGTATTTCCAGGAAAAAAAAAATGAAGAATGGAAGGAGAGATGGAGGACAAATGTAAAATAATAAATAAACAGAAAAAAAACCTAACCTATTTTTTTCGTGGGTTTTTTTTTCATAATTTCTTTTTATTTCTTTTTTTCTACACTGCCACTCTTCATAATTTTTTTTTTGGCAAACATCATTTTACACCCCAAGGTTTTGGGGTCAATTTTGAGAATGGACCACTAGGTTTCAAATTCATCATTTTACTCCATTTGGTTCTAAGATTACATCAATTTACTTAATCTGACTATCCCACTATTAAATCATCAAATAATTTAAGGGAATTCTTGGTATTAATTAAGGATTCTTACCCATTTAATATTTCATTAAGGGACTCATTATTTTGATTTAAATACTCTTTCAAATTAGTGCATTTAAACAAACTACAAGAGCATAATTAATTAAACTTAATGTAAATATAGATGTAATGCTCTTGTAGTTTGTTTAAATGCAATAATTTAAAAAAGTAGCTAAATCAAAATAACTAATCACTAAAAGTCCCTTCCGCATCTTTCTGGTTAGGGTTAGGGTTTCATCTTTTTCTTGCGGTTGGCAACCACTGAGTTGGTTTTTGTGCGGCGGCGTGAAGGAGTTTGTCTATGTTCGTTGCTTTACGAAGGCTATGGCAAGTGATTCTCACTTACTGCTAGGGCGGGATGGAGTCGGTAAAGGGCGTGGTCCTGTCAATGGTGTCCAACCTGGCCATTACTGACCAAGAAGCTTCGAAGATTGTGCTGGATGAGGGGGTAGAAGAGCGCTGTGTGGAACGGTTTTTGCTCGTAGGGCAACTGCTCACCACGTTTTTGTTCAACTTTTTGGAAGAATTGAACGCAGAGAATTCTTGAAGATTGATGGGACGTGTGCCTTGGATAATCACCATTCTCAATGTTTTCTCTTCTACTCTTTAATTAATTGTGTAATCATGAATTCTTTTAATTTTTGTTTCAATATGATGCGTGAGTAGTTCCTTTCAGAATTAGGGCTGCTTGAAGGCCTAGCCATGTAGTTCTTGACATGATTTTGGCCCTCAATTTACATTACTATACAAGCTGAACACATATTAGATTACTGTGCATAATGAGCTTAGTTTGTGTTTATGAGTTGGGCTAACTTATTTGCATGATCTATCGATGAATAATTACTTGTTAGACTAGCCATCTTCTTATGATTTTTTAGCATCAAGGGTAGTGACTTTACATCTTACTTGTAATCTAATTTCATGACAACCTAGATTAAATGCCATCTTCTATGGGTAGTGTGATTGCTCAAATTTCCTTTTGTACATGAAGCATTCGTTTGTATGATTGAATAGTTGTGGTAGTGAGCCGGAAACGCCTGCTACATATGATTTAACAAAGAGATAAAATGTGTGGAGTGAACCTGGATCGGACCTTTGCATGGGCATGATGTTCAGATAATTCATAGTACTGGAATCCTGGAAATTGTGTCAGGAACTTGATTGGTTAGTGGTGGATGGTTTGCCTTGACTCGCTTTAATTAACCGTCAAATTCAATTGTTGTTCTCTTGTTTAAATTGTTCCTTGCATTGGAAGTTATCTGTTTAATTTAAATTTCAAGCATAAACACGCCACCAAACCACCACCACCCACCCCCCCCCCCCCCCCCCCCCCCCCCCCTCATCTTTTTGTCGTAGGTCCTCAATTGAGTCTTTGCATTTTCTTGCGTTCCAAGTCTTCGTGTTTGCTGTGTAAATCCTTATTTTGAGCTCTTGTGTTTTTTGCGTGTCCATTGTGTTGAGTCAAGGTCTAAGTACTTTACTTGTTTCTTGAGTCTTAAACTGAGTTCGTGAAGTTAAACTATAATTGGACTTTAAAAGTTGATACAAGTCCTCGAGGGATCGACTCTTGCTTTTCCTGTACTATCTTTATCGATTTGTGCACTTTCAAGGATGTTATAACTGCTAGAATTGGATTGCATATTTCGTGTTCTCTAATTTTACCAACAAGTGTTTAGCGCCGTTGCTTTAGGTTCCTAATTCACGTTTGACTCTTTTCAGGTTTATGTCCAACTCGTTCTCTGCTGAACAGCTTGCCAACGTCAAACGGCAATTGGAGCTGCACTCTCCCCAACCTTCCTCTTCCTACAAAGCTCAGAGGATCACCTTCCATTCCCTACCAACTTCACCATAATTCCCATCTCCACCTCCTAGCCCACCACAATCTCATCGAAGGACGACAGTCCGTGACATCATACCACCACCTCTACCTTAACTGCCAGCCCCACGACTCTGAAGGAGTATTCCACTCCACAAGTCTCTGAGGATCAATTTCCTATTGTTTTCCCACCATCAACTGTGGACAACTTCGAGCTTAAGTCCGGGACCATAAACATGCTCCCTATGTTCCATGGACTTTTGGGAGAGGATCCTCACCTACGTATTAGGGAGTTTGTGGAGGTCTACTCTACATTGAGGATAAACGACATGACTGAGGCTGAAATCAGATTAAGACTCTTTCACTTCAGTCTCAAGGATAAAGCCAAGGCCTGGTTCCATTCCTTGGCCCCTGCGTCTATGTCATCTTGGAGAGACTTGTCCTCCAAGTTCCTCACTCAGTATTATCCAGTGTCGAAGACTAATCAGCTTAATAGTGAGATCATGGCCCCACGACAGGCTGCAGATGAGTCCTTTTATGAATTCTAGGAACGATTTAATCAGTCGATTCAGTCATGTCCCCACCACAACATTGATGATTGTCATCTGAAGTTTTATTGCTATGGAGGTTTGAAGACCAGTGACAGGGTCATGGTGAACTCCCAATCTAAGGGAGTTTTGGATAGCACAGCCGAGGAGGCTAGAGCAGCCTTTGAGAATACTGGTCAACGGGAGAAGCAATTCAGTTTTCGGGGTCACTCACCTCAAACCCTTGGTGGAGCTAGCAAGGATAAATATGACACTATTCCCCAACTCACTGCAATGGTGAAGCAATTGTGTAATGAGAAATCTAAGAGTATTCACGTGTGTGATGTCTGTTCAATTCAGGGGCACAACTCTCAGGAGTGCCCAATGGTTGAAGAGGCTAACATGGTGGGAGGATTCAATGGTAACCCACGGCCCAGGCATGATCCTTACTCCAATACATATAACCCGGGGTGGAAGAACCATCCTAACTTCAGATGGGGGAACAATCAAAACGTTCATAATCCACCACCTGGATTCCAGAATCAGGCCGTGGCACCCCAAGGCCCTATTCAAGCCACACCGTAGTCCCAAGCCACTCACACTCAGGGAGGTGAATCCTGGACTGATGCTATGCTTAAAACCCAGAACATGATTCAAGCCCTGACCCAGAACACCTTTGCACACCAGCAAAAGACTGACAAAGCTATAGCTAATCTGGATCGTCAAATGGGCCAACTGGCAACTCAGTTAAGTCAGAGAGAGCAAGGAACATTGCCAAGCCAAGTGTTGGTGAACCCCAAGGGATTCCAGAACCCAACTGCTAATTCCATTACTTTGAGAAGCGGGACCAAGCCTCAAGGACCCCAACATGTGCCCTCTCAAGACATCAGTTACGAATCTGATGTGGAGGAAGTCTATATTGAGCCTATGCAACAAAGTGTGTCCAAAACCCCACTGTAGGCCAGCGAAGCCATGGCGCATCCCAATATCAGGCCGCATGATGTGCCCTTGGCCATACCGCAGAACCTGCCTCATGCCGTGACTCAGCCCCTGCGTAGCACTTTGCCAAATAGCCATACCATGGAGCACCCCAAGATCAGGCTGTAGGATGTACCCTTGGCCATACCGCAGGACATGCCAAGGAACTCACCACAGAGCACGCTACAGGACACGCTACGCCAGCACCCGCTAGGATATCCCCTGGAAGCCCGGTCGCAGGACACGCTGCGCCAAAGCACATCACAAGTCCCTGGACATGTCCTGGGACACGTCCCATCCGTGCCACGGCCAGACAGGACAGGGAACCCAATAGAGCCCAATGTACAGAATTCTGCCACGGCAGGACCACATCATACTCAGAACCTTTCTTAGCCCATGTCTAAGGACAAGGGCCCGATTTTGGACCAGACTCAAATTTCTACCTTTGTAGCTCCTAATTCAACTAAGGAAGTCCATTTTGATTTAAATGACGATGTTATCATGCCTTTTCCTCGCATGTTTCAAAATAAAAACAAAAAGAATGAGGAATTTGAGGAAGCAATCATTAGCATGCTGCAGAATTGCAAATCACCTTGCCTTTTCACAAGTTGGTTAAAAATATGCCCATATTTGCCAAGCTCATCAAGGACTTGGTGGCAGGGAGTCGAGGGTTCAGTACACAGGATATCATTGACATACCCAAAGCATGTTATGCTTCTCTTCTGTGCATGCCCCTCAAGGCTAATGATCCTGGGCTTCTCACACTTCCTTGTGTCATCCAATCTAAGAGGTTTGAACATTGTTTATGTGACACATGAGCATCTGTGAGTATAATGCCTTTTCATATATATAAATCTCTCAATCTAGGAGAATTGAAGCCTACTCATTTTTGTGTTAGAATAGCTAATGCTTCTGTTACTAATCTAATGGGTGTGCTTGAAGATGTACTTGTTCAAATTGATGATACTTGTATTCCAGCAGATTTTTACATCCTCAAGATGGACAGGATTGATCAGAATGAAGAGCCACCATTGATATTTGGCAGGCCTCTCTTAGCCACGGCTGAGTGGTTGATTGATGTGAAAAATTGTCAAGTTTCCATTAACGTGTTAGATAAATTGCGAACTTTTTCTATTCATGATGCAATTCAATATTATGCTGAACCTATAGTAGATTTTCCTTTAAATGTGAAAGATATTTTTCTTCAGAAAACAATTGCTAATGCTTGTGTCACAGATCCACTTGAGACAATACTGACTTGTCCTTCCCCAGACAATGAGATACTTGATGAGCACACGGAATAGGAGGTCAGATTCCTCAATGTCGTTCCCTACCACACATGGCAACCATCATGGCCCATTGAGGAACTCACCCTCACGGCCAAGCAGATCCTGCCATCTATTGAGCATGCTCCTAAGCTTGAACTGAAGCCCTTGCCTTAGCATATGAAGTACACATTCCTAGGTAAGAATCACATTCTTCCGGTTATTATTTCATCTAACCTAAATGATTTGGAAGAGGAGGAGTTGGTGCAGGTTTTGAAGGCCAATCAAACTGCAATTGGGTGAACTTATTGCAGACATCAAGGGAATCAGCCCTCCAAGTGCATGCATCGGATTCTACTTGAGGAGGATGCCAAGCCAACACGAGAGGGACAAAGAAGGCTCAACCCACCAATGAAGGAAGTAGTGAAGAAAGAGGAACTCAAGCTTTTAGATGTTGGAGTCATCTATCCAATTTCTGACTCTAAGTGGGTAAGCCCTGTTCAAGTGGTTCCTAAGAAAATTGGAATCACAGTGGTTAAAAAAGAACATGATGAGTTAGTGCCCCAGCGGATTCAAACATGATGGAGAGTATGTATTAACTATAAGATGTTAAACTCCACAACTACAAAATATCACTTTCCTCTTCCCTTTATTGACCAAATTCTTGAGCGTCTTGCAGGACATTCTCATTATTGCTTTCTAGATGGCTGTTCGTAAAAATAAAGGAAGAAAATATGTACTCTATCTTTAACGATTATATCTTTGCAAGAATACAAAATCGGTTATCATAATATATTGGCAAGCAAAGGTCGATACCTGGAGAACTTGTATCAACGTTTAATCCAATTAAGTTCATATTTGTTAACTTAGAGAAAAACACACACACACACACACACACACAAATGCCTAGGTCCTGGCGTTGGTACACTAAACATGTGTTATTCTCTCTTACTTAGCATGTTTTAGACAGGGCATATGCCTAGAACGTCTATCACCTACCAGTTAAGATGATGCATGAAGTACTAAAAGAATTTATTGACACCACACTAGCCTAGAAAAGTGATATGCATTCTTAGGTTGTTATGAATTCCGATTACAAGATTGTTTCTTAACCTCAACCTCTTAATGCTAATGAATCACAGGATGATATTTCGTCCTTATACAACCAAGGGTAATTTCGTCATTTTGCAAAATAATTTACGAAAATTTACTAATAAAATTTTCGGGTTGTTACAATTCACCCCCCTTAAAGAAATTTCGTCCTCGAAATTCAAACAAGTGACTGGAACAAATATGGATGCTACGCCCGCATCAGTGCCTCGGTTTCCCACGTGGCTCCTCCACGTTACGATTCCTCGACAGAACTTTAACCAGAGGAATAGTCTTTCAGTGCAGTACTTTTTCCTTCCAATCTAGAACTTGCACTAGTTGTTCCTCAAAAGTCAAATAATCTCTCAGCTTAACTGGTTGCGCCTCCAATACATGAGATTCATTGAATAGATACTTCCGGAGCATGGATACATGAAATACATTGTGAACCTTTTACAGTTCTGGGGTAAAGCAAGTCTGTAAGCCACTGGCCCTATCCTCTCAATAATCTCATAAAATTCAATGTAGGGAGGACTCAGTTTCCCTCGTCTACCAAAAACATACAACTCCTTTCCAGGGGGAAAATTTCAAGAAAACCCAGTCTCCGACCTCAAACTCAAGGTCTCTAATCCGTCAGTCCGCATAGCTTTTCTGGCGGTCCTGAGCTGCCTTCAACCTTTCCCTGATGATTCTAATTTTTTCCTCTATCATTTCCACTATCTCTGGTGTCAACAGTCTTCTCTCACCAACCTCATTCTAGCTTATCGGTGTCCTGCATTGCCATACAGTGCCTCAAAAGGAGACATCCCAATACTAGACTGATAGTTGTTGTTGTATGCAAACTCCATCAAGGCCAGGTGTGAATCCCAGTTTCCTTTAAACTGCAGTACACAAGCTCTCATCATATCCTCCAGAATCTGAATTGTCCTCTCAGACTGACCGTCAGTCTAAGGATGAAAAGCTGTACTGAAATGCAATGTAGTTCCAAAGGCTTTCTTCAAACTCTGCCAAAACCTCGAGGTAAACCTAGGATCCATGTCTGACACAATCGACTTTGGAGTCCCATGTAACCGTATGATCTCATCCACAAACAATTTGGCGTACTGGCCCATCCGGTAATCTTCTCGCAGTGGCAAGAAATGTCCTGACTTCGTGAGTCTATCAAAAATTACCCAGATTCCATCATGTCCTTTTTGAGTCCTAGGAAGTTTATAAACAAAATCCATGGTAATGTGATCCCACTTCCATTCCGGAATAGGTAATGGTTGTAGTGTCCCATATGGTTTCTGCCTCTCTGCTTTTACTTGTTGGCACATCATGCATCTACTCACAAACTCTGTTATTTTCCTTTTCATCCCAGTCCACCAACACTATTCCTTAAGAGTACGATACATCTTGGTGCCGCCTGGATGCATAGCATAGGCAGAACTATGAGCTTCCTCAAGAATTTCTCTTTTCAACTCTAGATCATTAGGTACGCACAACCGGCGATCCTTAACCAAGGCCCCATCATCCCTAATCACATAATCCTACCTATTCCCACCCTCCAACTCCATCCTAATAACACAAAAAATAGGATCCTGGAGCTGAGCTTCAATGAATCGGTCAATCAAGACAGGTCTCACATGGTAGCTAGCAAACAGAGCCCCCTAGCTATCCATGCCAAGTATAATTCCCGTTGTTCGGAATTCCACCAACAACGGTAAGTAAACAGTATGCAAATGGGGCAAGGAACCCATGGACTTCCTACTCAAGGCATCCGCTACTACATTGGCTTTTCCTCGGTGATACTTTATGGTAAAGTCATAATCCTTTATCAGCTTAAGCCACCTTTTCTGTCTCAAATTCAAATCTTTCTGGGTGAAGAACTATTTCAGACTCTAATGGCCTATAAAGATCCGTCATGTTTCCCCATACAAATAGTGTCTCCAAATCTTCAGTGCATGCACCACTGCAGCTAACTCTAAATTATGTGTGGGGTAATTCAACTCATGAGGTTTAAGTATCCTGGAAGCATATGCTATCACTTCCCATGCTACATCAGCACACAGCTTATACCTCGTAATGATGCATCACTGTACACCTCAAATCCCCTGTTATCATCTGGAAGGGTTAACACTGGGGAAGAAGTTAACCTCCTCTTAAGCTCTTGAAAACTCTGTTCACACCCATCATCCCAGTCAAACTTGACTCCTTTCTTTTTCAACAGAGTTAACGGGGCAGCTATCGTAGAGAATCCTTCTACGAATCGTCGATAATATCCCGCTAAACCAAGAAAACTTCTCACCTCTGACACTGTCCTCGGTTGCTCCCAATTTGCAACTACCTCAACTTTCTGGGGATCCACACTGATACCCTAAGTAGAAATCACATGACCTAAGAATTCCACACTGGTCAACCAAAACTGACATTTATTCAACTTGGCGAATAGTTTCTTTTCCCTCAGTATATTCAGTACCAACCTCATGTATTTCTCATGTGCCTTAGCACTCTTCGAATATACCAAGATATCATCAATGAACACAATCACAAACCGATCCAAATACCGTCGAAACACCCTGTTCATCAAATCCATAAATGCCGCCGATGCATTAGTTAACCCAAAGGGCATCACCATGAACTAATAATGCCCATAGCGTGTCCAAAACGCTGTTTTGGGAACATCCTCTTCCCTGATCCTTAACTCATGGCACCCGGATCGAAGGTCAATTTTAGAGAAATACCTTGCCCCTTTTAATTGGTCAAACAAATCATCAATTCGTGGCAAAGGATATTTATTCCGCACCGTAACCCTATTTAACTGCCAGTAGTCAATACATAGTCTCAAACCACCATCTTTCTTCCTTACAAATAACACCGACGCACCCTAAGGCGAGACACTCGGTCGAATAAATCCCATATCCACCAAGTCCTGCAATTGAGTCTTTAATTCCCTCAATTCTGTCGGTGCCATTCTATACGGTGCATGTGATATAGGTTGAGTACCCGAAAAAAGCTCTATGGTGAACTCAATCTCTCGATGAGGTGTCAACCCCTTAAGATCCTCTAGAAATACATCGGGAAACTCATTCACCACAGGAATATCCTCCACTCTCATTGGAGTATCCCGAGAATCGATCAGGTGAGCTAAATAGCCCTCACAACCTTTCCTCAATAATTTCTCAACCGCCAAAGTCGATATTACTCCCGAGGGAAGCACAATACGATCACTCCGAAACGTAAATTCCGGCAAGCTCGGACTCCGAAAAATCACCCTCTTGTTGAAACAATCTATGGAGGCATGGTGCATGGTTAACCAATCCATCCCTAGAATCACATCAAGATCATAAATGTCCAAGGGGCTTAAATCTGCCTCTAACTCATGACTTCTCACTACTACCGGACAACTGCGTATCACGCGGTTCGCCACTAATATATCTCCGGTAGGAGTGCTAATACACATATCCCAACCAATCGGTGATAATTCTTTATTGGAAAAAAGTGCAAAACCCCGAGAAATAAAAGAATGTGTAGCCCCCGGATCTATCAAAACACGAGCATCATGATGAAAAATAGACAACGTACCAGTAACCACCTCTGGTGCTGCTCCAGCCTCCTGCTGTGTCATAGAAAAAACTTGGACTTGTGTACCAAAAGATCGACCACGACCCCCATGTCTCCCTCTGACCCTGCTAGCCCCATCGGCCCTGCTGGCCCCACTGGATTGGGTCTGGCTCCCTGCTACAATGCTAGATGTCTGTGCTACTCTCTGACTCGGTTCAGCAGCATCTCGACCCAAGTAACTACTGCCCGGATGACGATGTGGACAGTCTCTCCTAAAATGATCTGTCTCCCCACAGAAGTAACAATCGGTGTCACCCATCTGTGCGGGTCTACCACTCTGTCTCCCGGTCGACTACACTGAAGCCCCGCTAGATTGAGCGGATGACTATTGTCCCTAACCGGCTCTGCCAATGCCTGATCCGGATCTTGCACCCCAGAAGATCTAGAACTAAAACTGCCTCTCTTAGATGGTCTTTGACTAGAGGCCCTAAAACTCATGCGATCTCGGCGTCGCCTGGAACCAGTAAACTGGTGCTGAGCTGGCAAACTCAACTCTACTCTAGCAATAGCGTCTGACAAAGCCCTCAAAGACGTATGTGCCATAGCAGTGACTGCTACTCGAACCTCGTTTCTTAGTCCATACTCAAACCTTCGGCACTTATCCATCTCAGTTGCCACAAGAGCTGGTACAAATCGTGACAACTCAAGAAATTTATGTTCATACTAGGCCACTGTCATGTCCCCCTGCTGTAGCTATAAGAAATCAGCATCTCGGGCATCATGGTAGGAGCGAGGATAAAACTGTTCGAGGAAGCGCTCCTGGAAAGCTTCCCAACTAAAGGTACGGACTTCCCAGCCTGTCAGCTGCAAAGCATGCCACCAACGGAACGCATAGCCACCCAGAAAAAATGTGGCTAGTCGCATCCTATCCTACAGATGGCACCTAAAAACAGCAAACACTCTTTCCAAATGAGTAATCCACTCATTCACACCATCTGGGCATAACACTCTCGTAAACACTATCGCCCCCAACCTCTGGCCTCGCTCAATGTCAAAAACTTCAGACGTAGCCCTACCCTAAAGTAGTGTCGTCAACACCCGACTAAATTGATCCAGGGTCTGCCTCAAATGAAGCTCTACTTCGGGTTCATGTGTGTCCTCACCGTTTCCAGGCCACTTACGGGGCTCGCGTCTCGGAGGCATTACGCTGAAAAGAACCATAAATCCTCAATACCACAATCAGATGTACACTAGGTGTACGGTCTACAGGAATTTAAACCTAGTGCTCTGATACCAAGTTGATAGGACCCTTCTCGAATTCCCCCTCGGAAATCGGGAAAAGTCATGCTCCTGTCTGACAACTTAAAAAAATTCCAAAAATACCCTTAAGTCCTTGCAATTAATTATGAGAATTCTGCCAAGAATCCAGCAGAATCTCCCTTTAAGGACTGGTTAACCGTCTTCCACCTGTCAGACGAAGGATCAAATAGCACTCTCAAATTCCCACATCACTAAACAACCAACGATGTAATCATAATTTTACAATCAGTCCAAAAGACTTATATGATCATCTACGTAGGACAAGTAAATACAGAAATAAATATTCTACTCAATAGTCTAGGTAAAAGCGCAGCTGAAAATTTAAGGCCTCCGCCTCTAGATATGCCCTCGTCAACTCAACGGCCTGGAGGAAATTTAAAACACGGAAAGTGTGAGTGGACAAAAATAATCATTTAAAAATCTTTTCCGAGGAAAACATACCTTTTCCGAAGAAAACATACCTTTCCCCCCCTCCACGAGTAAAACAATGCATGCATAATGTAAAAATCCCTTTTCAAACAAATCCATAAATAATATATAAAGATAATCCGAAAACTCACTGGAAAATCCTTCTTTTGTTAAAACACTTGGTGGGACACACAAAAATCCGAATAATGAAAACATCTCGTGGTCCACAACTCTGCTTTGAAAACCCTCATCAAATGGGTTTAAAATCATGTAAACAGACCTGGACACAAAATATCAAAACATATCCCACTGTTCCCCGAATGAAATCCCGAGCCGTAGCTCGATACCCTCCACACACCCGATATACTTCGAGTTGTGAAGAACCATGTACTACGGGTAGACAACCTCAACGACTTGGTGGAGAAATACCATTCGACACCAGCGTCGGAGAAATACCATTCGACACCAGCGTCGGAGAAACCTGGATGATCTGGCGGAGAAATACCCTTCGACGCCAGTCGGAGAAAACCTTGACCCTCGGGGACAATAATTCAGTGAAAATCAAAATCCATGTTTTGAAATCCTTGTTTCTTGGCCTAAGCCAAATTCATTGAAAAATCAGGTTTATGCCCAAATCCAATAAAATCACAAAACCGGGTATAAACCCAAAATCATGGACTTAACCGAAACCATATAAAACTTGAATCCATAAAGCCAGGCCATAGCCCAAAACGCATTTCCAAATAATTATTGAAAGGTCGTGTCTTGTAATAATTTAATAATTTTCCAAATTCTAGAAATTTGCCAAAAAATAATACGTAACAAGCAATTATATCAAATATACCTTTATGCATGCATTATAATTTACAAAACCAAAGTCCACTCACCAAACGTCCAAATAATTCAATCCCAAGCCGTACGCTCCTATGAAGTTCCTGGAGCAGTATCGCCTGTGTTGACCGGAAAATCGATCGAAAGTTTCAATTTTTCCTTTCCTAGGTTCGTGTCTCCCACGGTTGCTTCCTTCGACGGTCAGTATGTCCTTGATCGCGGGGAGGAGGAGAGTCCGATGAGTGGAACCAAATCGGACGATGTTGCTTCGATCAAAGGTCAAAGGTGCGGGGTTTATGGGTTCGATGTCACGGGTTTGGGTGAGAGTCGCGAAGAGAGAGAGAGAGGAAATGAGAAAATATGAACGGTTTGGGGTTAAACATATCTATCCAAGCTAAATTACCAAAATGCCCCTGAATATTCTAGACCCACAACTCTCTCACACAAACTCTGTTTTCCGCGTGCCGCCTGTCTACAAACTTGTGAGTTCGAGACCTACGCAACGGTCCCTGGAACACAGCCAAAAGTGTCTCAAAACCAAAATTGACTTTCAATCCCCTTATACAACCAAGGGTAATTTCGTCCTTTTGCAAAATAATTTACGAAAATTCACTAATTAAATTTCCGGGTTGTTACACATAGTCTCAGTCTAGTGGTGCAGGGCCTACGTTCAAAACTGTGATGGGGTCTAAGACCCATCACGAGAAATGAGTATCCTTTCCTAGAACGTACGCATGCTGGGATGCTCGCGAGCAATAAGTGCTCTCAAGTTTTTTATTAAGACTAAGAGCCCTGTATTAATTTTTCTAATGGAAACCCGGAATTTGGTTAAACAATTGGATTTTGTGAAAAGATAGTTGAAGGTAGCAGGCGGTTTTTGTGTAGATCTGAGAAGTTTTGAGGGTGGTTTGGCCCTGCATTGGATGCAAGGGGTTATTGTACAGGTCCGGTTATTCTCAGTAGGTCACATTGATGTTTGGGTGGATAAAGTATGGGACGATGGCTTTCAGTTTACGGGGTTCTATGGGAATCCGGTTACCCATCTTCGTCACTTCTCTTGGGATTTGCTCCGTCGTTTGAGGGGTGATATGACGGAACCATGGTTGGTGGGAGGGAATTTTAATGAGGTGATGGAGCCCCATGAACATGCGGGGATTCACAATAGGCCATTATAACAGATTCAAAGGTTTGTGGAAGCGCTTGATGATTGTGAGCTTACCTCGATCAGATTCAAAGGAAAAAAGTACACTTAGTCGAACAGGTCGAGAGGGGACGATTTAGTCAGAGTCAGACTTGATAGGACCCTGGCCAATGACGGATTAATGCAACTCCATCCTACGGTGGTGCCTCATCATCTGAAGGCTTGGGCTTCGGTCCACCTTCCCATTCATATTAATCTCAAAACCCAGCCATACTTTCGACGACATTTCTGGTTATATTTTTAGGAAATGTGGACTCATAGAAAGGGATGTTCGGAAGTAATTGAGTAAGCATGGGAAGCTAGGGATGGAACTATCATTCAAAAAATTGAGAACTGCAAAGCAAAGCTGCAACAATGGGATTGTGACACCTCAGGCCCACTGCCGACGAAGATTAAAAAAATCGAAGCCATGCTAGATGTGTTTCGCAGCCCAAACCCCACAGATCATGAGTTAAGGCACCATAATTTGTTTTCTAATGAGTTGGATTCCTTGTTGTCACATGAAGAATTGATCTGGAAGCATAGGTCCAGAATTTGTTGGCTGAGGTTTCGAGACCGTAACGCACACTTCTTCCGTGAAACTACAAAATAGCGAGGTCAAAGGAACATGATCAAGGGGATTTTGGATTACAATCAGAGGTGGCAAACTTCAGATGAAGCAATTGGGGCAGAATTTGAGAGATATTTCATTGGGCTATTTGCATCAACTGGGCAGGGAGATCTTTCTAAAATTTTTGAAGCAGTGCCTCAGTGGGTAACACCGGCCCATAACTTGGAGTTGAATAGAGCGTTCACCCGAGAAGAAATTGAGTTAGTGGTGTTCCAAATGTACCCCACAAAGGCTCCCGGAGTAGACGGGCTCCCGGTAATGTTCTTCCATAAATATTGGAGTATAATGGGCGATGAGGTTGTTGGCTTCTGTTTGTCTGTGTTGAACGATGGTAGGAGTGTCCAGGAGGTTAATCATGCCATCATTACCCTAATCCCAAAAGTGGATAGTTCGACGAAGGTAACTGAATTCAGGTCAATTAGCCTTTGCAGGGTGATTTACAAAATTATATCTAAACCTATTGTCAACAAAATAAAGTCAATGATGTCAGGTATTATTTCTGAATTTCAAAGTGAATTCGTTCCTACTCGTTTGATCACTGATAATATAATTGCAGCATTTGAGAGTATACATTCTATAAGAAGACGTGGTAATACAGATTTGAAGAAAATGATCTTAAAACTTGACATGTCCAAAGCCTACGATAGAGTGGAATGACATTTTGAGGATGGAATGAAAAGGAGGTTGGGTTTGGAGGAACGTTGGATTGCGTTGATTTTGAACTGGATAACAACGGTTTCTTATTCAATTCAGGTGAGGGGAAAACCAATGGGGTGTATCAAGCCGGAGAGGGGGCTAAGGCAAGGTAATGCGTTGTCCCCCTATCTGTTTTTAATATGCGTTGAGGGGTTATCAGTCCTCTTGACACAAGCACAACACAACAATGTGATCCACGGCATTGCTGTGGCACCAGGGGCTCTGAAGATTTCCCACTTATTTTTCATCGATGACAGCATGCTGTTTTTGTAATGCCCATCTCAATGAATGCCAACGGTTACTAGATATTTTGAAAATTTAGGAGCATGCATCTGGTCAGGTTATAAATTTTGAGAAGAGTGATGCAGCCTTCAGTCCCAAAACGGATCCTATGTTGAAGCAGTTGGTGTCGAATTTAATAGGAGTTAAAATTGTGGACTTCCATGAAAGTTACCTAGGGCTTCCAACTATTCTAGCCCATAGAAAAAATATGATGTTTCGTAAGGTGAAGGAAGCGGTTAGAGGAAGACTTAACGAGTGGGAGTCTAAGTTACTTTCGGCGGCAGGGAAAAAAGTACTAATGAAGGCAGTAGCTCAAGCTCTACCTACATATACTATCGGAGTATTTCAAATCTCCCAAGGGCTGTGACATCAATTATCTTCAATGATTGCACGATTTTGGTGGAGTAAAGCTGGAAGAAAAAGTATATATTTGCTAAATCGGCAAAGACATTGCAGGCCGAAGAAGATGGGGGGTCTGGGCTTTAAAGACTTTGAAGCTTTCAATAAGGTCATGGTGGCAAAACAGGCGTGGCGCATTCTAGAGAAACCAGAGTCTATTGTTAGCCAGATGCTCAGAGCCAGATATTTCCCTCATGGTCATTTCTTTAAGGCCAATTTAATGGCGGCCCCATCGTTGGTGTGGAAGGCTATCCTTTGGGGAATAGGTGCTGGAAGATGGAAAGGTTTGTAGGATTGGAAATGGCGAGGATGTCAGGGTCATCTATGATAAGTGGATCTCCAATCCGGTAACTTTCAAACCCATACTTAATATGTTCTTACCACTAGAAACACAGGTATCAGAGTTGGTGGCAACAGATGGGAGTTGGAACATGGAATTACTACGAGCTAGTTTATGTGAGGAGGATGTGCAACCCTTCGTCGCGACCAGAACGTATATGGATGGAATTTACTAGTATTATGCAAAAAAAGGCCACTATACTATGAAATCGGGATATTATGTTGCTTTAGCTCAAGTGGATAGATAATTGGCGTAGGCCAGGGGGTCACTAATCATGCTCTTTGGGAGTGTCGATGGAGCCAAAAGATATGGAGGGCTACCAGCTTTTCCACTGACAAGTTCCACATTTCTGGAACGCTTTTTGATCTCATAGAAACAACGATGGAGGTTCTTGATAACCGAGGTATATGCAACTTTGTTTATGTTATATGGCAGGTTTGGAACAAGAGAAACTCTTGTTTACATGGCAAGAAGAGGAGGGACGCTGGGCAATCCCTGGAGGCGGCTCTGGAAGCTTTTGAACCATATGCAGCGGCTAACCCAATGAGCAGTAAGGCCAAAATGGCGTAGCATCACCGATGGAAGATACCCCTTCCCTTTAAGTTGAAACTGAATTGTGATGGTGCGGTTTGCAAGGATAGTGAGAGGCTGGGGATTGTTGGAGTTTTGAGGGATCACAACGGCGACGTCCTGCTTGGATTTGTAGGGGCAGGACCTGTAGGCTTGAATGTGGTGGCCACTAAGCTAGCTGCGATCAGAGCTGGTTTGGTGATGTGTGTCAGGACCCGTCCCGAATTTCCCCTCGAAACCCGGGAAGAACCCTGATCCCGTCTGACAACCTAAGGAAATGTTCCCAAATACCCTTCAATCCTTAGCATATAATAATAACAATAAATATTTGCTCTTGTCAGACAAGGGATTTAAGCACTTAAAATTCCCGTAAGTAAATACCAACCAAATACAAGAATATCAGAGCGTCTAAGTAGGATCAATGTACAACTTAGATATCCTACTCAAGTACAACTACACAGCGTAGCGGAAGTGCTAATGCCTCTGCCTCGAGATACTGTCCTCGTCAACTCTACGACCTGAAGGGGGTTTAAACACAAAAGTTGTGAGTGGACAAAAATAATCGTTTATAAAACGCTTTCCAAGGAATATTACCTTTTTCCCCCTCCATTTATAAAACCATGCATGCATCACATAAACAATTCATGTTATAAAAACATCATCTTTAAATCACCGGCATTTTCATGTTCGAAATCATTTATTTCCACCTAGACACATAACATCTCAAATCCACTGTCATCGACACATCCACTAGCCACCAGGGTATCCCTTGGGGTGTGCTAGTACTGTATCACAACTCTCTGTACTATGCTATCACATCAGTCGGCCTATCTCTCGACTAGCATATCATATCATTTTATTGGATTAGTCGGCCTATCTCTCGACTAGCATATCATATCAGTCGGCATATCTCGACTATCATATCATATCAGTCGGCATATCTCGACTATCATATCATATCAGTCGGCATATCTCGACTATCATATCATATCAGTCGGCATATCTCGACTATCTTATCATATCAGTCGGCATATCTCGACTATCATATCATATCAGTCGGCATATCTCGACTATCTTATCATATCAGTCGGCATATCTCGACTATCTTATCATATCAGTCGGCATATCTCGACTATCATATCATATCAGTCGGCATATCTCGACTATCATATCATATCAGTCGGCATATCTCGACTATCATATCATATCAGTCGGCATATCTCGACTATCATATCATATCAGTCGGCGTATCTCGACTATCATACTTTAACGGAAATAGTGGAAAACATATGTCTAGAAATCATTTCTAACATTCAGAAATTCAATGCCACAATACATAACCGTATTTAACAAAGATATTTTGATGCATGCAATTCAGTTTATAAAACAAAGTCCACTCACAAACCTGTTCAAGCTAGCTCAATCCCGTCTCGCTCGTTCCTCTGAGGTTCCCGGAACGATATCGCCTGTCAAAAACAACAATCGGGATTACCGGCTAGTAATAAGACTCGTATATAACAACTTCCTAAACCTCGGGAAGTCTACCCTTGCTGTTCCTAAAATCACAGCAACTTCGGACACTTAAAACGACCTCTAAACAATGTCCGATCAACCTGAAACCTGTACCAACAGATTCAGAACGTCCGAAACTAGTTACCACGCGTCGCCGTGACGTCAGCCTCGACCCCACGCGCCGCCACGCGCCACCGGAAGGTCGGCACACGCGCCCACGCGCCCTCACGCGCCGGTCACGCGCCTGCTACAGTACCACGCGCCTGAACCGGTCCAACCCGGTTCGGCTCAACCTGACCCGGTCCAACTCGACCCGACCGGTTCACTCAACCCGACCGGTTCAACTCGACCCGACCGGTCACCGGTGACTCGCCGGAGAAGACGACCGGACTGTCACCTCCGCCGCCGTCTGGTTCGCCGGAATCCGCCATTTCCGACCGAAATTCCAAGCTTTACAACTTCCTCAAAACTCAACCGTTTTACACAAATTTTACGTCTAAATCTATCTACTCAAACCCAGGAATCCAAATATAACCTCAAAACATCAAACACGTACCTGTATAAGCCGGAAAATCGATCCAAAGATCCGAAACTTCCTTTACTCGGCTCGGCTTCCACCGTGGTCCTCTCCTTCGATGGTTGGTACGGTTGTGATCGTGGGAAAGAGTAGAATACGATTAGTTGATCCAAATGGGAAGTTAAAGCCTTGAATCCGTCGTTGACTTTTGGTTTTCTCTTGGTTTTTCTTCTGTTTCGGTTCAAAGTAATGGGTGTGTTTGTGTTGTTTGTTACCGAGAGAGTGAGTGAGTGAAGATAAGGAGATAAAGATGAAATGAGTTGTACAATAAGTGAGGTTAAAATATCTCCCCTCCATGGAAAATTACCAAAATGCCCTTACACATCTAGACCCACAACTTCCGTATACGAACTCTGTTTCCTGCGTGCCGCCTGTCTACGAACTCGTGAGTTCGAGACCTACGCAACGGTACCCGAAACAACACCAAAAGTGTCTCGAAATAAAACTTGATTTCCAAGCCCTTTACCGACCAAGGGTAAAATCGTCATTTAATAAAAATAATTGCATAAAATCAATTATGAAAAGTCCGGGTTGTTACAATCTACCCCCCTTAAGAAATTTCGTCCCCGAAATTCATTCCTAATCATGAAATAAATGAGGATACTGTGCCCGCATTAGTTCCTCAGTTTCCCACGTGGCTTCCTCCACGTTATGATTCCTCCACAACACTTTAACTAGAGGAATAGTCTTTCTGCGAAGTACCTTTTCCTTCCAATCCAGAATTTGCACTGGTTGCTCCTCAAATGTTAAATCGTCTTTCAGCTCAAGTGGTTGCTCTTCCAACACATGAGACTCATCAAACACATATTTCCGGAGCAAAGATACATGAAAGATATCATGAACTCTGGATAATTCCGAGGGTAAAGAAATACGATATGCCACTGGTCCTATCCTTTCCAAAATCTCATATGGACCAATGTAGCGAGGACTTAGTTTTCCCCGTCTACCAAAACGTACCACTCCCTTCCATGGAGATAGTTTCAAGAACACCCAATCACCAACCTCAAATTCAAGGTCTCTGGTTCTGCGGTCTGCATAGCTCTTCTGGCGATCTTGAGCTATCTTCAACCTTTCTCTGATGATTCTAATCTTTTCCTCAGTCAAATCCACCAACTCGGGTGTTAACAGTTTCCTTTCACCTATATCACTCCAACACAAAGGTGTTCTGCACTGTCTCCCATACAGTGCCTCGAAAGGTGACATCCCGATACTCGACTGGTAATTGTTATTATATGCAAATTCCATCAGAGACAAGTGTGAATCCCAGTTCCCTTTAAACTGTAGTACACAAGCCCTCATCATATCCTCCAAAACCTGGATTGTTCTCTTAGATTGACCATCCGTCTGAGGATGAAAGGCTGTACTGAAATGCAATGTGGTGCCAAAATCCTTCTGTAAACTCCGCCAAAACCTGGAGGTAAATCTCGGATCCCTGTCCGAAACAATAGACTCTGGAGTCCCATGCAGCCGTATGATCTCATCCACGAACAATTTGGCATACCGACTCATCCGAAAATCTTCTCGCACTGGCAAGAAATGTGCAGACTTCGTGAGTCTATCCACAATTACCCATATCCCATCATGTCCTTTCCGTGTCCTTGGAAGTTTATACACAAAATCCATCGTAATGTGATCCCACTTCCATTCCGGAATAGGTAATGGTTGCAGTGTCCCATAGGGTTTCTGCCTCTCCGCTTTCACTTGCTGACATGTCAAACATCTACTCACAAACTCAGCAATTTCTATTTTCATCCCAGTCCACCAATAGTGTTTCCTTAGGGTATGATACATCTTGGTACCTCCTGGATGCATAGCGTAAGCCAAACTATGAGCCTCATTAAGAATTTCCCTCTTTAGCTCCAGCTCATTCGGTACGCACAACCGTCCATCCTTAACCAATGCTCCATCATCCCTAACCGCATAGTCCTGCCTGTTTCCAGCCTCTAACTCCATCCTGATAATGCACAATGTAGGATCCTGGAGTTGAGGCTCAATAATCCGATCAATCAGAACAGGCCTCACATGGAAACTAGCCAACAAAGCCCCCTGGCTATCCATGTCCAGTACAATCCCTGCTCTACGGAACTCTACCAATAACGGTAAGTAGACTGTATGCAAATGGGCCAAAGAACCCATAGATTTCCTGCTCAAGGCATCTGCCACAACATTGGCTTTTCCTGGGTGGTACTCAATAGTACAATCATAATCCTTTATCAGCTCAAGCCACCTTCTCTGCCTCAAATTTAGGTCTTTCTGGGTGAACAAGTACTTTAAACTCTTATGGTCGGTGAAGATCCGACACGTCTCCCCATACAAATAATGTCTCCATATTTTCAGTGCATGCACTACTGCAGCCAACTCCAAATCATGTGTGGGGTAATTCCTCTCATGGGTTTTAAGTTGTCTGGAAGCATATGCTATCACTTTCCCATGCTGCATCAGCACACAGCCAATACCCCGCAATGATGCATCACTATATACCTCAAAACCCCCGTTACCATCTGGAAGGGTTAATACTGGAGCAGAAGTCAATCTTCTCTTTAGCTCCTGGAAGCTCTGCTCACAATCAGCATCCCAGTCAAACTTGACTCCTTTCTTAGTCAACCGAGTCAATGGGCCTGCTATCGTAGAAAATCCTTTTACGAATCGCCGATAATATCCTGCCAAACCCAGAAAAACTCCTCATCTCTGTCACCGTCCTCGGTTGCTCCCAGTTTGCCACTGCCTCCACTTTTTGGAGATCTACGCTGGTACCGTCAGCCGAAATCACATGACCCAAGAATCCAACTTCGGTCAACCAAAACTGGCATTTACTGAACTTGGCAAACAAATGCTTTTTCCTAAGCATATTCAGCACCAATCACAAGTGTTTCTCATGTGCCTTGGCACTCCTTGAATACACCAAGATATCGTCGATGAACACAATTACAAATCGATCCAAATACTTTTGGAACACTCTGTTCATCAAATCCATAAACGCTGCCGGGGCATTAGTCAACCCGAAAGGCATCACCAGGAACTCATAATGACCATATCGAGTCCTGAAAGCTGTTTTCTGAACATCCTCTTCCCGGATTCTCAACTGATGGTACCCGGATCGAAGGTCAATTTTTGAAAAATACTTTGCCCCTTTCAGTTGATCAAATAAATCATCAATCCTTGGCAAAGGATACTTATTTCGCACCGTCACTTTATTTAACTGCCAGTAGTCGATACACAATCTCAGACCACCATCCTTTTTCCTCACAAATAATACCGGTGCACCCCATGGTCAAACACTTGGGCGAATAAATCCCATATTCACCAAGTCCTGCAATTGAGTCTTTAACTCTCGCAATTCTGCCGGTGCCATCCTGTACGGTGCCTGTGAGATAGGTTGAGTACCTGGAAAAAGCTCGATTGTGAACTCAATCTCACGGTGTGGTGGTAATCCTGGAAGATCATCTGGAAATACATCAGAGAATTCACTCACCACAGGAATATCCTCCACTCTCATCGAAGTATTCCGAGCATCTATCACATGAGCCAAGTAACCCTCACAACCTTTTCTCAACAATCTCTCAGCTGTTAACGTTGATATCACTCCATAGGGTAATACCCTACGATCTCCCCGAAATGTAAGTTCAGGGAATCCTGGACTCCGAAAAACTACTGTCTTATCGTAACAGTCTATGGAGGCATGGTGCATGGACAACCAATCCATCCCCAGAATCACATCAAACTCAAAAATGTCTAAGGGGATTAAATCTACCTCCAAACCATGGCCTTCAACCATCACCGGACAACTGCGAATCACTTGGTTCGCCACTAACATATCTTCGGTAGGAGTACTAATACCCATGTCCCAACCAATTGGAGACAATTCTCTATCCGCAAACAATGCAAAACCCCGAGAAATAAAAGAATGAGTTGCTCCCGGATCTAATAAAACACAAGCATTGCGGTTAAAAATAGATAACGTACCCGTGACCACATCCGGTGCTACTCGAGCTTCCTGTTGCGTCATGGCAAACACTCGAGCTGGTGTACCTGAAGATCGACCACGATCCCCATACCTGCCTCTAGCACTGCTGGTCCCACTAGCTCTACCAGCCCCACCGAAATAGGTCTGCCTCTCAGCTGCAGTATCATACTTCTGTCCTGCACTCAGGCTAGGATCAGTCGCACCACGACTAAAGGAACTACTGCCCGGACGTCGTTGTGGACAGAATCTCTTGATGTGACCAGTCTCCCCACAGAAATAACAACCGGCATCACTGAAGCCACTAGATCTGCCACCCTGTCTCCTGTTGAACTGCACTGAGGCACCCCGAGACTGTGCAAAAGATTGTCGTGTCTGACCAGCTCCGCCACTGCCTGTACTAGATCTCCCAGAAGATCCAGAACTATGACTGCCTCTTTTTGATGGTCCCTGACTAGAGGATCCGGCAGTCTAGTGATCTCGACATCTCCTGTTCCCACTGTACTGCTGTGGCATTGGGAAACCCAAACTCAACTCTACTCAAGCTGCAGCATCAGCCAAAGTCCTCAACGAAGTGTGGTCCATAGACGTAACTGCTGACCGAATCTCACTCCGCAGTCCACTCTCAAATCTGTGGCACTTGTCTCACTCGGTCGCTACCAACGTCGGTGCAAAGCGACTCAGCGCTATGAATCTCTGTTCATACTGGGCCACCGTCATGTCTCCTTGCTGTAAATGCAAGAACTCGGCCTCCTTAACGTTCCGGTGTGAGCGAGGGTAAAACTGCTCCAAGAAGCGTTCCCGGAAAGTCTACCAAGTAAGCGTATGGACATTCCAACCTGACACCTCCAATGAGTGCCACCAGTGGTAAGCAGAACCACCTAGTAAAAATGTGGCCAGTAGAACTCTCTCCTCTAGAGGACACCTCATAATCATAAACACCCGCTCCATGCGAGTAATCCACTCCTCAGCTTCCTCTGGGCTAGAGTCACCCATGAATATCGTCGCCCCCAGTCTCTGGGCTCTCTCAATATCAGAGACTTCATGAGAAGCTCTATCCTGGAGTACAGAAGCTAACGTCTGACCCAGCTGTTCCAGTGTCTGCCTCAAATTAGGCTCCACTGCAGGTTCATGGTCATCTCCACCATTCCCTGACCGTTGACGGAACTCTCGTCTCGGAGGCATTATACGCTGAAAAGAAGTTGTAAACCATTAATACCAAAATTTCACCTGTACACTAGATGTACGGTCTACAGGAATTTAACCTAGTGCTCTGATACCAATTGTCAGGACCCGTCCTGAATTTCCCCTCGAAACCCGGGAAGAACCCTGATCCCGTCTGACAACCTAAGGAAATGTTCCCAAATACCCTTCAATCCTTAGCATATAATAATAACAATAAATATTTGCTCTTGTCAGACAAGGGATTTAAGCACTTAAAATTCCTGTAAGTAAATACCAACCAAATACAAGAATATCAGAGCGTCTAAGTAGGATCAATGTACAACTTAGATATCCTACTCAAGTACAACTACACAGCGTAGCGGAAGTGCTAATGCCTCTGCCTCGAGATACTGTCCTCGTCAACTCTACGGCCTGAAGGGGGTTTAAACACAAAAGTTGTGAGTGGACAAAAATAATCGTTTATAAAACGCTTTCCAAGGAATATTACCTTTTTCCCCCTCCATTTATAAAACCATGCATGCATCACATAAACAATTCATGTTATAAAAACATCATCTTTAAATCACCGGCATTTTCATGTTCGAAATCATTTATTTCCACCTAGACACATAACATCTCAAATCCACTGTCATCGACACATCCACTAGCCACCAGGGTATCCCTTGGGGTGTGCTAGTACTGTATCACAACTCTCTGTACTATGCTATCACATCAGTCAGCCTATCTCTCGACTAGCATATCATATCATTTTATTGGATTAGTCGGCCTATCTCTCGACTAGCATATCATATCAGTCGGCATATCTCGACTATCATATCATATCAGTCGGCATATCTCGACTATCATATCATATCAGTCGGCATATCTCGACTATCATATCATATCAGTCGGCATATCTCGACTATCTTATCATATCAGTCGGCATATCTCGACTATCATATCATATCAGTCGGCATATCTCGACTATCTTATCATATCAGTCGGCATATCTCGACTATCATATCATATCAGTCGGCATATCTCGACTATCATATCATATCAGTCGGCATATCTCGACTATCTTATCATATCAGTCGGCATATCTCGACTATCATATCATATCAGTCGGCATATCTCGACTATCATATCATATCAGTCGGCATATCTCGACTATCATACTTTAACGGAAATAGTGGAAAACATATGTCTAGAAATCATTTCTAACATTCAGAAATTCAATGCCACAATACATAACCGTATTTAACAAAGATATTTTGATGCATGCAATTCAGTTTATAAAACAAAGTCCACTCACAAACCTGTTCAAGCTAGCTCAATCCCGTCTCGCTCGTTCCTCTGAGGTTCCCGGAACGATATCGCCTGTCAAAAACAACAATCGGGATTACCGGCTAGTAATAAGACTCGTATATAACAACTTCCTAAACCTCGGGAAGTCTACCCTTGCTGTTCCTAAAATCACAGCAACTTCGGACACTTAAAACGACCTCTAAACAATGTCCGATCAACCTGAAACCTGTACCAACAGATTCAGAACGTCCGAAACTAGTTACCACGCGTCGCCGTGACGTCAGCCTCGACCCCACGCGCCGCCACGCGCCACCGGAAGGTCGGCACACGCGCCCTCACGCGCCGGTCACGCGCCTGCTACAGTACCACGCGCCTGAACCGGTCCAACCCGGTTCGGCTCAACCTGACCCGGTCCAACTCGACCCGACCGGTTCACTCAACCCGACCGGTTCAACTCGACCCGACCGGTCACCGGTGACTCGCCGGAGAAGACGACCGGACTGTCACCTCCGCCGCCGTCTGGTTCGCCGGAATCCGCCATTTCCGACCGAAATTCCAAGCTTTACAACTTCCTCAAAACTCAACCGTTTTACACAAATTTTACGTCTAAATCTATCTACTCAAACCCAGGAATCCAAATATAACCTCAAAACATCAAACACGTACCTGTATAAGCCGGAAAATCGATCCAAAGATCCGAAACTTCCTTTGCTCGGCTCGGCTTCCACCGTGGTCCTCTCCTTCGATAGTTGGTACGGTTGTGATCGTGGGAAAGAGTAGAATACGATTAGTTGATCCAAATGGGAAGTTAAAGCCTTGAATCCGTCGTTGACTTTTGGTTTTCTCTTGGTTTTTCTTCGGTTTCGGTTCAAAGTAATGGGTGTGTTTGTGTTGTTTGTTACCGAGAGAGTGAGTGAGTGAAGATAAGGAGATAAAGATGAAATGAGTTGTACAATAAGTGAGGTTAAAATATCTCCCCTCCATGGCAAATTACCAAAATGCCCTTACACATCTAGACCCACAACTTCCGTATACGAACTCCGTTTCCTGCGTGCCGCCTGTCTACGAACTCGTGAGTTCGAGACCTACGCAACGGTACCCGAAACAACACCAAAAGTGTCTCGAAATAAAACTTGATTTCCAAGCCCTTTACCGACCAAGGGTAAAATCGTCATTTAATAAAAATAATTGCATAAAATCAATTATGAAAAGTCCGGGTTGTTACAATGTGCGTTGAGCATGATTTGGCGGTAAGCTGTGTCGAAACAGATGCTAGAAATGCTATTTAGCTGATACAAGGAAGGCAAGAAGACTGGTCCCTAGTTGGGCTATTGGCGCAGGATATAGTAGGGCTGATGGAAAAGTTGAACATCCCAATTTCAAAGCTCTACTTCTCACCACGACAGGGTAATGCGGTCGCCCACGTTCTCGCTCAGGAGGGCCTTCAAAGACGTGGAACTCAGGTCTGGTAGCCACTAGCTCCTCCATGGTTGATGTCAGCTCTCGAAAGGGATTTAGACAATTGATTGTATTTTGTTTAAGGGGTGGACCACTCTTTTTTCTCACTGGATTTTTCCCGTCTTTCGTGTTTTCAAAGTGAGGTTTTAATGAGGCCTGCTTAGTCTTAGTACCCCAGGTTTGAATTGTATTATTCTTACCTTTCTTGAATGAATCCATTATTTTTTATCAAAAAAAAAATAATTAATCACTTAATGAAAAATAAATGGGTAAGAATTTTTAATTAATACCAAGAATGCCCTTAACTTAATTGATTAGTTAATAGTGAAATAGGCGGATGGAGTAAGTTAATGATTTAATAGTGAAATTGGCGGATGGAGTAAATTGATGTTATTTGGAGTAAAATGATGAAATTGAAATTTAGTGGTACATTCTGAAATTAACCATCAAACTTTGTGGTGTAAAGTGATGTTAATTTATTATTTTTTTTTATCTTGCCTATAATTTCTATATATTTTATGTACAAAAAGTGAAAATTAAAAATAAAAATTAGAATGATTATGAAACGCACCCAAAGTAATTCTTAGAAGTCATAGATTTTGACATTTGAGATCCCATTCACCGCCTTTCAGCACAAAAGAGCCGAATGCAGGCGGGGTGATCTGGAATTTCGTCTCTGGATGATGTGCCTAGCTACTAAAAATAAGTCTTAGTGAATATAATTTTTAGATGTCAATATCGTTTAGACTAAAAACGTCTAAAGATATTAGAAGACAAGCAATAAGAATCCAAGTTTATATATTAAAAAGAAAAAACCCAAAAAACAAAACTGTAATTAAATAATCAAGAGATCCATGAGAAATTAGAAATGGCATATGACTGGGGTTGGGATTCTGGAATGCGCCATACTAAAACTGAAATAATAATATCCTTTCAATTCCCATGGCCCCTAATTTGGCTTACATTTTGGTAATGAGCTAGCTACATTATTTATTTTTTTAATGACGGAACGATTAAGAATTAAGCGAATAGAACTGCACAGTAAAATTGAGTTGTCAAACTACCACATCAGCTTACTCTCCCAGTGGCAATTGAGATAACTAAATATTGCAAAATTTACGGCCAGCTACATTATTCCTTAAATCCAAATATTGCAAAAAATTACTGGAACATTTAGAATAGAAACCTCAAAATTTAAACCGCACCTACGTCTGATTTCTTCACTTGATGATGATTTGCTGCTACTAAAATCCGGCAGCCGGCTGGCCTCCATGAATATTATGATGAGCTTAATTTCAGGCGGTTGCCGTATGGGCGGCTGATCGACTAAAAGGGCGGCGAGAAAAAAAAGGACTTATGCCCAATCTCATCCGAATGAGGTGGAGTATATGCGAGGCCATCGCCTCCACCACATCTCCGACATATTCCATTAGCAACGGCCGCAAGCACGCCGCCCACAGCCCCACCAATGCCACCATAACCTCTGTTCCCAAACCAACTACCATTGTTTTGTTATAAAAATCTCTCCCCAGCTCTGCATTTGCAATTTAATTTTATACGTTTTATGTGTTTGTCTCTCTCACTTACCTAGTTAAATTAAGATCGTGCTGTCATTTCCTTTATAAAGTATGGACAATATGTACGTGGAGTTTGTAACATTATTAAAGGTAAGGTTTGATTATTCTGACGTAAAAGCCCTTCCACGTAGTATTGTAGGATCTACTAGCTAGGTTGGATTTGAGACCAATCAAATCTCTGCATCCGCCAGTCTTTAACTACCATTCTTCGATCAGCTCTACATTTGGGCCGGGCAACTGTTAGGTGCCAACTGCACATGGTCGATCTACCGCTCTTTAGGTTTCCCGGCCTTCAGATTTTTGGGTCACGCCTTACGTACGCTTTCACCAACTTGGTGAGTTGGTGTAACACAAATTTACCCTGTGCTATATATATAGGAGTAAATTTCACATTAATACTCTTAGTTTTATATCAAATTTTAAGGTTACATTTGAATTTTTAAATTTTGTATTTAAGTATCCGGAACTCTTTAAAACATTTCATCTTGGCTCATCCATTATAATTTCTATTAAAAATTCCGTTAAAAATTCCGTTAATTGATGACCTGTCTCATGCATAGCCCACACAAAAACGACTCTGAAACTTAATATAGGGTAAAAATAGACATACTGCATCACTTTTCAGCCCAAATATAGTGATGCAAAATTGTTACTTTGCTTCTAAAGTGATGCAAAATGGCATACTTTGCCCCTAAATTCAATTTCAGAATCGTTGTTAGGTGGTCCCGTCATAAATTATTGTGATTTATGATGAAAATTGTAACACATGGGACAATGTGAAACATTTTAAAGAATTCATAATACTTAAATATAAAATTTAAAAACTCAAATATACACGTGAAATTTGGAGCACAACAGGTTGGACTAAAGTATAATTTGTTCTATTTATTATTACTATCCATGGTAGAATCAGAAGTTTTTATAGCAGTGGTTTATAATATTTTTTTTAGGTTTATTATATGTGTGAGAAATTGTGTGTTTTGAATTTGATGTGTTTAACTTTGAATTGCGTAGGTGGGCTGGAGCCCATATTATAAGAGGTGAATTTAACAATATATGGAATGGGTTGGGAACGTGAAACTCTTCAATCTACATACCCACATAGAACTCTTCAATTTACCCATATGGAAATGGAATGGGCGAATCCAAGTATTTGGGTAAATTAAGGAGGGAGAGAGGAAGGATTCGAGATGTATTTAGGTAAGGGAGGGAGAATCTGAGTATGCGGGAGAGAGAGAAGCAGGACAGGTAGGGGACAAAGAGAGGTGATTGCTGAGGGCGGGTCTCCGTGATGCTAATTCGGTGGTTTCTGGATCTTTCGGGTCATTAGGTTTTTCACTTATTCATTTACTTTTTATGGACTTTACTCCTGTACTCATAATTAATTCGTGTCTCGCTTTGCTTCATTCGGATAATTCCGTTATAAAAATCGCTAATTTACGAATGTGACGTGGATATTTTGAATAATATTTGGTTTTGGATTCTAATTGGAAAAAAAGAAAGCGATTGATGATATTGACTATTCATTTTGGCATCAATTGGTTGATTGAAAATGATCTAAAATACCCATTTCTTACTTCACATGGCTGCCACATAAGTCATTTTAATGGTAGTCGGATGTAAATGATGGAAATGGTGCATGATGATTGTCGGTGTAACAGTTTGGGGAGTTGAGACAAATTCAAGTTATGGGTACAAAATGAGATGACGTAGTCTTGAAAAAATAAAAAGTGAGACGACGTAGTAAATTCTAAAAGTATTTTAAGTAATAAGTCATAAGAAGTTTTACTTAGTGAAAGATACATAAACATTTTTTTTTTTGGGCGAAAGAGATCCATAAACCTTGCATCATTCTGAACAACAGAAGAGGATAACCGCCTTTCATTTTATGAACGATCAACTACTAGTACTGTATTTCCTTCTGGGAAGAAAGATATATGAGCAACGGATGAGCGTGTGATAATTAACTACATTTCAGAAACTTTAGGTGGTTGCAGTGTGAAGGCTGAAGCTGCATTCATTTCTTGTTTGTCATTGTTGTGACTAGTGTTTCTGAGAAAACTAGCAAACCATCTGGCAGAAAGCTTCGGAGTTCGCTCAAGTGTTTTGCCATCAATATAATATAACCCAAATCTTGTGGTGTATCCATTGATCCATTCAAAATTATCCATCAATGACCAAACAAAATATCCACGTACATCAGCACCATTCCTGTAACAAAAACAAAACAAAATTGCAATTTTTCATTGTTAGAGAGTTTCACGAAAACAAATAATCAACGAAAATCGAGCAATTGGATTGATGTAGCTGTGTAGCTACAAAGAAGGGTAATGATCATGGCTTTGGCTCACCTTATTGCTGTGGCTAAGGATGCAAGGTATGCTTGGTGATACCTGATTCGATCGCGGTCTTGTAGCTCGTTCTCTGGTGTTAGCAGAGAGTATCCTGCAGCCACAGTAAGAAGAAAAGAATCATTGTTTTATACGACATGTTTTGTATGGACGAAAATAAATGGGAGTGTTGTATTCACCGACCATTTTCAGTCACAAAGATGGGCATGTTATTGTATCTTTGCTTAAGATACTCGGTGATCTTCTCCATGCCTCTTGGAACAACAAAGAAGTTAGGCATTCCAGTCTACCATCAAAAACAACAATAATTCATCAGTTCACGAGATGTTTTTTCGCACTATGTACGTACCAATTTGGTAACATATCATGTCAGACTGTTCGATATAAACATACTGGTTGTCCAATGGGAATGCCATCTCGATACCCGGTTGTGTGGAGAAACCCTCTGATGGCATGATCACCACCTGAGGGACATGCAGAGTGGTTACAGTCCTTGACATATAGAGTTGAGTAGTGATTGAGACCGATGAAATCTATGCTGCCTCTTAACAGCTTTTTTTCGTCACCCGAAAACCTCGGCAATTCCAACCCCGGGAAATTTCGCATTTCAGCCGGGTAATCTCCATACACTAAGGGATCAAGCATCCTGAAATATATGTTCCAACAAAATCAAAATTAATTATAAACAAAATGTAATCATGTAATTCATGTTGTAACTTCTTCTATCCATCTTCATATACTCTTATTAACTTGTATAAAGCTGGTTTAGTCAGCAGGATTGGATTGGATTAGATGTGTTTTCATGCTAAGGGGATAGAGGGGTAGACATAGAAGAAAACTTATCCATTTC
Source organism: Oemleria cerasiformis (assembly GCA_037349345.1). Taxonomy (NCBI): domain Eukaryota; kingdom Viridiplantae; phylum Streptophyta; class Magnoliopsida; order Rosales; family Rosaceae; genus Oemleria; species Oemleria cerasiformis. Next base: position 4,786,138 of record JAZGTL010000017.1, on the reverse strand, counting down.
AATCCACTCAAATGGTAGGAAAATAAGAGGTAAGTTTCCTCTTACGTTTAATCCTATCTAATCTACTTGTAGTGAAAACATATCAATTTTTACATTCAAGTACGTTATATTGAATTTGATGAGTTATCCAATTCAATCCAATCTTATTCACCGAACGTGGCCGTATTATCTAATTACCATGCCACACTGAAAGCCGAGGCTCTATCCACCGCATGTCGATCCCTCTCATCATCATCTCTCAACGGTTCAAACATGTGTGCAAATGCAACAATTCCGATCAATCCATGTTGTTTTGGCTGAAACATCAACATTACTCCTTATTACCAAAATTAGTAATGAGTATGAAGAAGCCAACATATATATGATGCAATTAGCCAATTACATACCCAGAAATGCTTACGGTATGTGTCAACAGCCATGGCATGAGCTAGTAACATGTTGTGCATTGCAATGAGAGGCTCCCTATCAGAATTTCCAGTTGAGCAATTCCCGAAAGGCGGCGAACAATGAGCCGGCGGGTACAATCCCCTTATATACGCCATTTCAATCATAAGATTGGGCTCATTTTGGGTAAACCAGTACTTCACCCTGTCCCCAAAACTCCTGAAGCATGTCGACGCAAAATGTACAAACTCTTCCCTGCACCAGAATCTTAGATATATTGCCAGAGCTATGGGAGGCTAGCTGAGTGAAACCTTATATATATGATCAGTAAAATGTGGTACAAATAGTTTTGTTTTATATTATTTGTACCGTAATAAGGGACTAAGCCAACCCTTGTATCTTGCTTGTAGTATATCGGGCATGTCATGGTGAAAGATGGTCACAAATGGCTCTATTCCTGCAATATCACACATCCAAATCATTTATATATATTAATTTCAAGAAAAAAATTGCAGAATTCGTCTAATCTTAGAAATTTAAAATCAAATGAATGTACCTTTGAGCAGCAGATGGTCTATAAGTTTGTTATAAAAGGCGATCCCACTTGGATTGATCGCTCCGTGCATCCCATCTGTAATTTCCGATTAAGAATTCAATCATTTAAACAAACTAATGTCTGAAACTTACCAGGTAAATCTTACCAGGTAGAATTCTTGCCCAGGAAATGGAGAACCGGTACGCATTTATCCCCAGTGAATGCATCACCTCAATGTCTTCCTATATATATTTGATGAAATTCATACACACAAATTAATGTCTGAAACTTAAATAATCTGGTTTCGAATTTAAATTATGTGTTTGTTTTGTATTTTACCAAGTAACGATGGTAATGGTCGTCTGCAACATCTGCATTCTCATTACCCTTTATTTTTCCTGAGGCATTTCGTACATGCATATAGACATTAATTTTCTGAAAACCATGAAAATGACGAGTAAAAAATTGTTGTTAATTTATAATTTACCTGGAATGTGACTGAAAACATCCCAGTTGCTTAGGCTCTTGCCCTCCTCAAGATAAGCACCTTCAACCTTTTTCAATAAATATTCAAACTTAATAATTATAGTTGCAGAGCAAATGAAGAAATAAAAATTTGAATTAGAAGAAGCTAGATGATGAACATGCCTGATATGATGAAGTGCTGGCTCCAAAAAAGAAGGCCTCTGGGAACTGGGAGCTTTGAATTTCTTCATTCTCTATGCAAGTTTGAGCTGAAGAACCAGAAAACAAAAGGATAACAGAGTAGGACAAGAACCAGGGCATGCTTCCCGTGAACTTCATTGGTTGGTGGTCTATTTCTTATCTTGTCTCACTCCATCTATTATATTTGGATATATATGTATACTCGTCTAATAGGTCATTATAACGACATGTCGTATGACATTAATTATTTGAACACTAAAAACTCTATTTATATGCATGTTAAGGTCACTGTTTATTTATTGCATTTTGGGGGGAAGGTTTAGGTTTGTTAATCGAACCAAAAAAACGATGGAAAAATTAAACCGTACTGAACCGTTCTGAAAAATAACCGAACTGAAATAAACCATAATCAAAATAAAAGACCGAACAGAATCGAACCGGTGCACCCTACCTTAAATGCAAAACGACGTCGTCACACATGCCTCACCCTTTGATATTATCCATCCTTTCTTCAATCTGTCTCAGTCTCAAACATTCACCGCCTCATGTCTTCACTCTCAATCTCTCACCCTCACGCCTCACGCACACACGCCTCACCGCCTTCACTCTCAGAGCCTTACGACTCACGCACGCCTTACCGCAAGGACGCATCCATGACTCCGTCGCGAGGACGCCTCCATGCATCCATCGCCTTCTTCTATCCAGTCTCCTCCATGACTCCATCGCCTTTTCGATCCAGTCGCCTCTCTCTCTTAGGTATTTAGTGCCTTTCGATCCAGTCGCCTCTCTCTCGTCTCTCTTTAACTCTTCTAGGATCGAGCCTCTCGATCCAGTCGCCTCTCTATTCAAGCCTTTTTTTTCTCTCTCTCTCTCTCTCTCTCGTCTCTCTTTAACTCTTCTAGGATCAAGCCTCTCGATCCAGTCGCCTATCTATTCAAGCCTCTCTCTCTCTCTCTCTCTCTCTCTCGATCCAGTGCCTCTTCTGGGATCAGATTGTATCTGGGTATTCTGCGCAAGGCTGAACCATAGGAAAACTGAACAAAAACCAATCCCAAACCGAACCGTCCGATTCGGTTCGGTTCTATCTAAACTTTAGAAACGGCCAGTACCAAACCGGTATAGATATCGAATTACCCATTTGGTTCGGTTTTAGTTTCGGTGAAATACCGAACCGACTGTACCGATTAACAGCCCTAGGAAGGTTTTCCCTTAACGATAAATTAGTGGTGTTATATTCATATTTTTGTCTGATTGTCTTAAATATACTATGGGCTCGTTTAGTGAGTGGAATTAGATTGCATTGGATTGGATAACTAATTAAATTCTTTTTATTTTTTTTGGGAAAGCTCATCAAATGTAATGTATTTTGAATGTAAAAATGGATATGTTTTCTTTATAAAGGGATTAGAGGGAATAGAGATAGAAGAAAACTTACCCAATCCAATCCCCTTAAAGTAGTGGAATTAGAAAACGTAAGTTTCTTTTTATGTCTAATCCTCGTACATTAAAATCGCTTCCATTTTTAAATTCAAAATTTATTAAATTTGAAGAATTATCCAATCCAATCTAATCTTGCTCAATCCTACTTATCAAATGTAACCCATGTTTCTTATCTCAAATAATCTTAGTTTAAGGGTTGTGCCAATTTTCCCCAATTTGTTTAGTTCATGTAAATTAGTTTCGGTCATTTTGCTTTCAATTTGAGGCAATTCTTGCTTTCTCCCAACTATACACACGCCCTTGTAAAATTGAAGTTGTATTCTTTTAATGCTACTATTTACCTAAAACCAAATAAAGCTAAAGGTAAAAGGATAAATTGTTATGTCCAATCTCCATCAATTATTGTTTAGGATGATTTGACAGATATTTCCAAACTTCCAATCAGGTCATTGAAAGGGGTATTTGAAAGATACTTGTTGACGGGTGGGTCAGACCCAACAACTTCAGAGTCCCTCGGGGGACGGGACGACTCCTAGGTTCCATGAACGAGGTGGTCGGATCTCTTCCCGCAACGAAGGAATATAGCTTGGGGGGCAAGTCTTCGAGCTCTTCCGTGTGAATGGGTCCCTCTTCACCCCATATTGAAGTACCTAAGAAGAAATAAGACTAAGAGAAGGACAAGGAAAAGGAAAAGGAATATCAAACTTGGGGGTCCGGTGTGGCTCCGGCCACTTGATCTCCGATGCCTAAGTAAGTATGTGTTTGGAGAGATGGTAGAGAAAATATAGCTCTAGAGAGAGAAGGTCTTTTAATAGAGTTTCTTTGCTTACTTGAAGTTAAGTTGTGATGTCGAAATAAAGGGGTATTTATAGGAAAAGGAATAAGGGTTGCTACCTCCTCTACCTGGGCTAGGGTACTCGTCGTAGAATCGGGTACCCGCTTGCCAGGGACTCCGTGACAGCCTTTGACTTTGAGTAGGGTCTTGGAAGTTGGAGTATCTCTGCCCAAAGCTCATTGAGATGGCGTGAGCGGCATTCTCGAGGTAGGACTTTCTCCAGCATCGAAAATATGACAAGTATCCTTACTTTACAGCTGTAGATAAAAATGTGTGAGGTGATGTATGTGGTGGTGTGGCCTCCGTTGGCTAGGTGCTCCTTAGGTAGGCAGTCAAGCGCTGTCCTAGTAGGTGACTTTGTGTCAGGACCCGTCCCGAATTTCCCCTCGAAACCCGGGAAGAACCCTGATCCCGTCTGACAACCTTAGAAAAGTTCCCAAAATACCCTTCAATCCATACAAATTATAATAACCATGATAAATACTTCATCTTGTCAGACAAGGGACTTAAGCACTCAATAATTCCCGTAATTTACGACAAATCAAATGCAACATAATATCAGAGCGTCTAAGTAGGATCAAGAATAAAATTTAGATATCCTACTCAAATATACAACACAGCGCAGTCAGAATCCTAATGCCTCAGCCTCGAGATCAATGTTCGCGTCAACTCTACTCAACTGCCTGAAGGGGGATTTAAACACAAAAGTTGTGAGTGGACAAAAATAATCATTTATAATTTCCTTTTCGAAGAATTACCTTTCTTCCCCTCCATTTATAATATCATGCATGCATAACATAAAACAATTTATCATATAAAAGCATCATAAGTAAATCATCCAAAATTCACATTTATCTTTAAAATCATGAATTGGACTCACATAAAATCTGTATAATAAAAATACCTCGTAATCCACAATTTGGTTTGAAAACTCTCTTCAAAGGAGTTTAAAATCATTTAATTCAATCTGGACACAAATTATCTCAAATTCAAATAATTTCGTTCCAACTGCCACATAATATCTCAAAATCAAGAATTCACTGTTCCCGACATATTCATAACACACCAGGGTATCCCTTGAGATGTGTTCAAATCTGTACAACTCTGTGTACCATATGTACTGTCTGTAATATCTGTACTATGCATAGACAGTTTCGCGACCCGGCGGAGACATACTCCTCAACACCTAAGGTCCGAACCCTCAACAACTGGTAGAGTCATACTCCTCAACACCAGTCAGAGCAACAACAATCATCGGGACGGGAATCAGTGAATCAAATCCATACTTCGAAATCTTTGTCTCGCGGCCTTAGCCAAATTCTTTGCAAATATCATTTTATGGCCAAAATCGGTAAAATCACAATTATGGGTCTCAACCCAAATCACATACTCAAATAGTTACCACGTCAAAACGATATCAAAATCAAGTACAAAAACCAGGCCATTTCTCAAAACATACTTTCACTGAAATATTGTAAAATATGTGTCCAGTATCATTTCTAAAATCCAGAAATTCATTTCACTCATACTCAACAGTATTTAAATCAAAGATACATTTATGCATGCATTATAGTTTATAAATCAAAGTCCACTCACAAACCTGTTCAAGCACGCTCAATCCCGAACTGTACGCTCCCCTGAGGTTCCTGGAGCAGTATCGCCTGTCCAAATTAATAATCGGGATTACCAGCTAATAATAATAATCTTAATTATAAACCCCATAAATCCCGGGAGTCTAACGATGCTGTCCTAGAAAACGCAGCAACCTTAAAACGTCCGAAACAGCCCCTAAACGACATCCGATCGACTCGAAACCTGCGCCAACAGGTCCGAAACGTCAAAAACTACTTGTCACGCGTCACCGTGACATCAGACTCAGCCCCACGCGCCGCCACGCGCCGACGGAAGGTCGGAACACGCGCTCACGCGCCGCCACGCGCCCTCACGCGCCGGTCACGCGCCTGCTACAGTACCCACGCGCCTGGACCGGTCCAACCCGGTCCAACTCGACCCGACCCGGTCCAACTCGGCCTGACTGGTTCACTCAACCCGATCGGTTCAACTCGACCCGACCGGTTCAACTGACCCGACCGGTTCACTCGACCGGACCGGTTCAACTCAACCTGACCGGTCACCGGCGACTCGCCGGAGAAGATGACCGGCTGCCGTCACCGTCGCCGGAGGTTGGCCGGAGAAGATGACCGGCAGTCGCCGTCGCCGCCGTCTGGTTTCGCCGGAATCCTCCATTTCCGGCCGAAACTTCAAGCTTTCCTAACTTCCTCAAAACTCAACCATTTTTCACGAATTTTACGTCTAAATCTATCTACTCAAACCCAGGAATCCAAATATGAGCTTAAAACATCAAACACATACCTGTGCTAGCCGAAAAACCGATCGGAAAGTCCGAAACTTCCTATTCTCGGTTCGGCTTCCTCCGTGGTCCTCTCCTTCGATGGTTGGTACGGTTGTGATCGTGGGAAGGAGTAGAACACGATTAGTGGATCAAAACTGGAAGATGAGGCCTTGAAATCAATGTTGACTTTTGTGGGTGTTTGGGTGAATTTCGCACGGGTTCAATGGTTTCGGGTGTGTTTGAGTTTGTCACAGAGAGAGAGAGAAGGAGATGATAAGGATGAAAATGAAGATGGATCAGATAAACTCTGATTTGGGGGTTAAAATATCTTCTCCCAAAACCAAATTACCAAAATGCCCTTGCACATTTAGACCCATAACTCTCGTCTACGAACTCCGTTTTCCGCGTGCCGCCTGTCTACGAACTCGTGAGTTCGAGACCTACGCAACGGTATACAAAACATCACCGAAAAGGTTTCGAAACAAAACTTGATTTCCATGCCCTTTAACAAGCAAGGGCAAAATCGTCATTTTACATAATTATTTAATTAAATCCAATAATTGAAATTCCGGGTTGTTACAATCTACCCCCCTTAAGAAATTTCGTCCCCGAAATTCAACTCTACCCTTGGAACAAATAAGGATACTGCGTCCGCATTAGTTCCTCAGTTTCCCACGTGGCTTCCTCCACGTTATGATTCCTCCACAACACTTTAACTAGAGGAATACTCTTTCTACGCAGTACCTTCTCTTTCCAATCCAAAATTTGCACCGGTTGCTCCTCAAAGGTCAAATCATCTTTCAGCTCAAGTGGTTGTTCTCCCAATACGTGAGACTCATCAACAGATATTTCCGGAGCAAAGATACATGGAAAACATTATGAACTCTGGATAGTTCCGATGGTAAAGCAAGACGATATGCCACTGGTCCTATCCTCTCCAGAATCTCATATGGACCAATGTAGCGAGGACTCAGTTTTCCTCGTCTACCAAAACGTACAACTCCCTTCCAAGGAGATAGTTTCAAGAACACCCACTTCGTTCCAGCATAAAGGTGTCCTGCACTGCCTCCCATACAGTGCCTCGAAAGGAGACATCCCAATACTCGACTGATAACTATTATTATAAGCAAATTCCATCAGAGCCAGATGTGAATCCCAGTTTCCTTTAAACTGTAGTACACAAGCTCTCATCATATCCTCCAAAATCTGGATTGTCCTCTCAGACTGACCATCCGTCTGAGGATGAAAAGTTGTACTAAAATGCAATGTAGTGCCAAAAGCCTTCTGCAAACTCCGCCAAAACCTGGAGGTAAATCTAGGATCCCTGTCCGAAACAATCGACTCTGGAGTCCCATGTAGCCGTATGATCTCATCAATGAACAATTTGGCATACTGACTCATCCGAAAATCTTCCCGCACTGGCAAGAAATGTGCAGACTTCGTGAGTCTATCAACAATTACCCATATCCCATCATGTCCTTTCTGTGTTCTTGGAAGTTTATACACAAAATCCATCGTAATGTGATCCCACTTCCATTCCGGAATAGGTAATGGTTGAAGTGCCCCATATGGTTTCTGCCTCTCGGCTTTCACTTGCTGGCATGTCAGGCATCTACTCACAAACTCAGCAATCTCTCTTTTCATCCCAGTCCACCAATAATGTTTCCTTAGGGTATGATACATCTTGGTACCTCCTGGGTGCATAGCGTAAGCCGAACTATGAGCCTCATCAAGAATTTCCCTCTTTAGTTCCAGCTCATTCGGTACGCACAACCGACCATCCCTAACCAAGGCTCCATCATCCCTAAGCGCATAGTCCTGCCTGTTTCCAGCCTCTAACTCCATCCTGATAATGCACAATGTAGGGTCCTGGAGTTGAGCCTCAATAATCCGATCAATCAGAACAGGCCTCACATGAAAACTAGCCAACAAAGCCCCCTGGCTATCCATGTCCAGTACTATCCCTGCTCTACGGAACTCTACCAGTAATGGTAAGTAGACTGTATGCAAATGGGCTAAAGAACCCATGGATTTCCTGCTTAAAGCATCCGCCACAACATTGGCTTTCCCTGGATGGTACTCTATAGTACAATCATAATCCTTTATTAACTCAAACCATCTTCTCTGCCTCAGATTCAGGTCTTTTTGGGTGAACAAGTACTTCAAACTCTTATGGTCGGTGAAGATCCGACACGTCTCCCCATACAAATAATGTCGCCAGATTTTCAATGCATGCACCACTGCAGCTAATTCCAAATCATGTGTGGGGTAATTCAACTCATGGGGTTTAAGTTGTCTAGAAGCATAAGCTATCACCTTTCCATGCTGCATCAACACGCAGCCTATACCCCGCAATGATGCATCACTATACACCTCGAATCCACCAGTATCATCAGGAATGGTCAATACTGGAGCAGAAGTCAACCTCTTCTTCAGCTCCTGAAATCCCTGTTCACAATCAGCTCCCCAGTCAAACTTGACTCCTTTCCTCGTCAACCGAGTCAACGGCCCTGCTATCGTAGAAAATCCTTCTACGAACCGTCGATAATATCCTGCCAAACCGAGAAAACTCCTCACCTCTGTCACTGTCCTCGGTTGCTCCCAGTTTGCCACTGCCTCAATCTTTTGGGGATCTACGCTGATACCCTCAGCCGAAATCACATGACCTAAGAATCCAACTTCGGTCAACCAAAACTGGCATTTACTGAATTTGGCAAACAAATGCTTTTTCCTAAGTATATTCAGCACCAACCTTAAGTGCTTCTCATGTGCCTTAGCACTCCTCGAATACACCAAGATGTCATCAATGAACACAATCACAAACCGATCCAAATACTTTTGGAACACCCTGTTCATCAAATCCATAAATGCTGCTGGAGCATTAGTCAACCCGAAAGGCATCACCAGGAACTCATAATGACCATAACGAGTCCTGAAAGCTGTTTTCTCAACATCCCCTTCTCTGATCCTCAACTGGTGGTATCCAGATCGAAGGTCAATTTTCAAAAAATATCTTGCCCCCTTAAGTTGATCAAACAAATCATCTATCCTTGGCAAATGATACTTATTCCGCACCGTAGCCATGTTTAGCTTCCGGTAGTCGATACACAACCTCAACCCACCATCCTTTTTCCTCACAAATAACACTGGTGCACCCCAAGGTGAAACACTTGGGCGAATAAATCCCATATTCACCAAGTCCTGCCACTGAGTCTTTAACTCCCGCAATTCTGCCGGTGCCATCCTATACGGTGCCTGTGAGATAGGTTGAGTACCTGGCAAAAGCTCGATGGTGAACTCAATCTCCCGGTGAGGTGGCAATCCCGGAAGATCATCTGGAAATACATCAGAGAATTCACTCACCACGGGAATATCCTCCACTCTCATCGGAGTATCCCGAGAATCAAACACATGAGCCAAGTGACCCTCACAACCTTTCCTCAGCAATTTCTCAGCAGTCAAAGCTGATATCACTCCACAGGGTAGTACCCTACGATCTCCTCTGAATGTAAGTTCCGGTAAACCCGGACTCCGGAAATCCACTCTTTTGTCATAACAATCAATAGAGGCATGGTGCATAGTCAACCAATCCATCCCCAGAATCACATCAAAATCAAAAATATCTAGGGGAATTAAATCTGCCTCTAATGCATGACCTTCCACTAACACTGGACAATTTCGAATCACGAGATTCGCCACTAACATATTCCCAGTAGGAGTACTAATACCCATGTCTCAACCAATCGGAGACAATCCTCTACATCCTCTGGGCTAGACTCGCCCATAAATACTGTAGCCCCTAATCTCTGGGCTCTCTCAATGTCTGAACCTTCAGTAGCAGTCCTACTCTGAAGTACAGAAGTCAACGCATGACCCAATTGTTCCAGTGTCTGCCTCATATCAGGCTCCACTGTAGGTTCAGGTGTGTCCCCAATATTTTCCGACTGTTGACGGAACTCGCGTCTCGGAGGCATTACGCTGTTAAGAACTATACCAAAATAATTGTACACGTAGTGTACAGTCTACAGGAATTTAACCTAGTGCTCTGATACCAATTGTCAGGACCCGTCCCGAATTTCCCCTCGAAACCCGGGAAGAACCCTGATCCCGTCTGACAACCTTAGAAAAGTTCCCAAAATACCCTTCAATCCATACAAATTATAATAACCATGATAAATACTTCATCTTGTCAGACAAGGGACTTAAGCACTCAATAATTCCCGTAATTTACGACAAATCAAATGCAACATAATATCAGAGCGTCTAAGTAGGATCAAGAATAAAATTTAGATATCCTACTCAAATATACAACACAGCGCAGTCAGAATCCTAATGCCTCAGCCTCGAGATCAATGTTCGCGTCAACTCTACTCAACTGCCTGAAGGGGGATTTAAACACAAAAGTTGTGAGTGGACAAAAATAATCATTTATAATTTCCTTTTCGAAGAATTACCTTTCTTCCCCTCCATTTATAATATCATGCATGCATAACATAAAACAATTTATCATATAAAAGCATCATAAGTAAATCATCCAAAATTCACATTTATCTTTAAAATCATGAATTGGACTCACATAAAATCTGTATAATAAAAATACCTCGTAATCCACAATTTGGTTTGAAAACTCTCTTCAAAGGAGTTTAAAATCATTTAATTCAATCTGGACACAAATTATCTCAAATTCAAATCATTTCGTTCCAACTGCCACATAATATCTCAAAATCAAGAATTCACTGTTCCCGACATATTCATAACACACCAGGGTATCCCTTGAGATGTGTTCAAATCTGTACAACTCTGTGTACCATATGTACTGTCTGTAATATCTGTACTATGCATAGACAGTTTCGCGACCCGGCGGAGACATACTCCTCAACACCTAAGGTCCGAACCCTCAACAACTGGTAGAGTCATACTCCTCAACACCAGTCAGAGCAACAACAATCATCGGGACGGGAATCAGTGAATCAAATCCATACTTCGAAATCTTTGTCTCGCGGCCTTAGCCAAATTCTTTGCAAATATCATTTTATGGCCAAAATCGGTAAAATCACAATTATGGGTCTCAACCCAAATCACATACTCAAATAGTTACCACGTCAAAACGATATCAAAATCAAGTACAAAAACCAGGCCATTTCTCAAAACATACTTTCACTGAAATATTGTAAAATATGTGTCCAGTATCATTTCTAAAATCCAGAAATTCATTTCACTCATACTCAACAGTATTTAAATCAAAGATACATTTATGCATGCATTATAGTTTATAAATCAAAGTCCACTCACAAACCTGTTCAAGCACGCTCAATCCCGAACTGTACGCTCCCCTGAGGTTCCTGGAGCAGTATCGCCTGTCCAAATTAATAATCGGGATTACCAGCTAATAATAATAATCTTAATTATAAACCCCATAAATCCCGGGAGTCTAACGATGCTGTCCTAGAAAACGCAGCAACCTTAAAACGTCCGAAACAGCCCCTAAACGACATCCGATCGACTCGAAACCTGCGCCAACAGGTCCGAAACGTCAAAAACTACTTGTCACGCGTCACCGTGACATCAGACTCAGCCCCACGCGCCGCCACGCGCCGACGGAAGGTCGGAACACGCGCTCACGCGCCGCCACGCGCCCTCACGCGCCGGTCACGCGCCTGCTACAGTACCCACGCGCCTGGACCGGTCCAACCCGGTCCAACTCGACCCGACCCGGTCCAACTCGGCCTGACTGGTTCACTCAACCCGATCGGTTCAACTCGACCCGACCGGTTCAACTGACCCGACCGGTTCACTCGACCGGACCGGTTCAACTCAACCTGACCGGTCACCGGCGACTCGCCGGAGAAGATGACCGGCTGCCGTCACCGTCGCCGGAGGTTGGCCGGAGAAGATGACCGGCAGTCGCCGTCGCCGCCGTCTGGTTTCGCCGGAATCCTCCATTTCCGGCCGAAACTTCAAGCTTTCCTAACTTCCTCAAAACTCAACCATTTTTCACGAATTTTACGTCTAAATCTATCTACTCAAACCCAGGAATCCAAATATGAGCTTAAAACATCAAACACATACCTGTGCTAGCCGAAAAACCGATCGGAAAGTCCGAAACTTCCTATTCTCGGTTCGGCTTCCTCCGTGGTCCTCTCCTTCGATGGTTGGTACGGTTGTGATCGTGGGAAGGAGTAGAACACGATTAGTGGATCAAAACTGGAAGATGAGGCCTTGAAATCAATGTTGACTTTTGTGGGTGTTTGGGTGAATTTCGCACGGGTTCAATGGTTTCGGGTGTGTTTGAGTTTGTCACAGAGAGAGAGAGAAGGAGATGATAAGGATGAAAATGAAGATGGATCAGATAAACTCTGATTTGGGGGTTAAAATATCTTCTCCCAAAACCAAATTACCAAAATGCCCTTGCACATTTAGACCCATAACTCTCGTCTACGAACTCCGTTTTCCGCGTGCCGCCTGTCTACGAACTCGTGAGTTCGAGACCTACGCAACGGTATACAAAACATCACCGAAAAGGTTTCGAAACAAAACTTGATTTCCATGCCCTTTAACAAGCAAGGGCAAAATCGTCATTTTACATAATTATTTAATTAAATCCAATAATTGAAATTCCGGGTTGTTACAATCTACCCCCCTTAAGAAATTTCGTCCCCGAAATTCAACTCTACCCTTGGAACAAATAAGGATACTGCGTCCGCATTAGTTCCTCAGTTTCCCACGTGGCTTCCTCCACGTTATGATTCCTCCACAACACTTTAACTAGAGGAATACTCTTTCTACGCAGTACCTTCTCTTTCCAATCCAAAATTTGCACCGGTTGCTCCTCAAAGGTCAAATCATCTTTCAGCTCAAGTGGTTGTTCTCCCAATACGTGAGACTCATCAACAGATATTTCCGGAGCAAAGATACATGGAAAACATTATGAACTCTGGATAGTTCCGATGGTAAAGCAAGACGATATGCCACTGGTCCTATCCTCTCCAGAATCTCATATGGACCAATGTAGCGAGGACTCAGTTTTCCTCGTCTACCAAAACGTACAACTCCCTTCCAAGGAGATAGTTTCAAGAACACCCACTTCGTTCCAGCATAAAGGTGTCCTGCACTGCCTCCCATACAGTGCCTCGAAAGGAGACATCCCAATACTCGACTGATAACTATTATTATAAGCAAATTCCATCAGAGCCAGATGTGAATCCCAGTTTCCTTTAAACTGTAGTACACAAGCTCTCATCATATCCTCCAAAATCTGGATTGTCCTCTCAGACTGACCATCCGTCTGAGGATGAAAAGTTGTACTAAAATGCAATGTAGTGCCAAAAGCCTTCTGCAAACTCCGCCAAAACCTGGAGGTAAATCTAGGATCCCTGTCCGAAACAATCGACTCTGGAGTCCCATGTAGCCGTATGATCTCATCAATGAACAATTTGGCATACTGACTCATCCGAAAATCTTCCCGCACTGGCAAGAAATGTGCAGACTTCGTGAGTCTATCAACAATTACCCATATCCCATCATGTCCTTTCTGTGTTCTTGGAAGTTTATACACAAAATCCATCGTAATGTGATCCCACTTCCATTCCGGAATAGGTAATGGTTGAAGTGCCCCATATGGTTTCTGCCTCTCGGCTTTCACTTGCTGGCATGTCAGGCATCTACTCACAAACTCAGCAATCTCCCTTTTCATCCCAGTCCACCAATAATGTTTCCTTAGGGTATGATACATCTTGGTACCTCCTGGGTGCATAGCGTAAGCCGAACTATGAGCCTCATCAAGAATTTCCCTCTTTAGTTCCAGCTCATTCGGTACGCACAACCGACCATCCCTAACCAAGGCTCCATCATCCCTAAGCGCATAGTCCTGCCTGTTTCCAGCCTCTAACTCCATCCTGATAATGCACAATGTAGGGTCCTGGAGTTGAGCCTCAATAATCCGATCAATCAGAACAGGCCTCACATGAAAACTAGCCAACAAAGCCCCCTGGCTATCCATGTCCAGTACTATCCCTGCTCTACGGAACTCTACCAGTAATGGTAAGTAGACTGTATGCAAATGGGCTAAAGAACCCATGGATTTCCTGCTTAAAGCATCCGCCACAACATTGGCTTTCCCTGGATGGTACTCTATAGTACAATCATAATCCTTTATTAACTCAAACCATCTTCTCTGCCTCAGATTCAGGTCTTTTTGGGTGAACAAGTACTTCAAACTCTTATGGTCGGTGAAGATCCGACACGTCTCCCCATACAAATAATGTCGCCAGATTTTCAATGCATGCACCACTGCAGCTAATTCCAAATCATGTGTGGGGTAATTCAACTCATGGGGTTTAAGTTGTCTAGAAGCATAAGCTATCACCTTTCCATGCTGCATCAACACGCAGCCTATACCCCGCAATGATGCATCACTATACACCTCGAATCCACCAGTATCATCAGGAATGGTCAATACTGGAGCAGAAGTCAACCTCTTCTTCAGCTCCTGAAATCCCTGTTCACAATCAGCTCCCCAGTCAAACTTGACTCCTTTCCTCGTCAACCGAGTCAACGGCCCTGCTATCGTAGAAAATCCTTCTACGAACCGTCGATAATATCCTGCCAAACCGAGAAAACTCCTCACCTCTGTCACTGTCCTCGGTTGCTCCCAGTTTGCCACTGCCTCAATCTTTTGGGGATCTACGCTGATACCCTCAGCCGAAATCACATGACCTAAGAATCCAACTTCGGTCAACCAAAACTGGCATTTACTGAATTTGGCAAACAAATGCTTTTTCCTAAGTATATTCAGCACCAACCTTAAGTGCTTCTCATGTGCCTTAGCACTCCTCGAATACACCAAGATGTCATCAATGAACACAATCACAAACCGATCCAAATACTTTTGGAACACCCTGTTCATCAAATCCATAAATGCTGCTGGAGCATTAGTCAACCCGAAAGGCATCACCAGGAACTCATAATGACCATAACGAGTCCTGAAAGCTGTTTTCTCAACATCCCCTTCTCTGATCCTCAACTGGTGGTATCCAGATCGAAGGTCAATTTTCAAAAAATATCTTGCCCCCTTAAGTTGATCAAACAAATCATCTATCCTTGGCAAATGATACTTATTCCGCACCGTAGCCATGTTTAGCTTCCGGTAGTCGATACACAACCTCAACCCACCATCCTTTTTCCTCACAAATAACACTGGTGCACCCCAAGGTGAAACACTTGGGCGAATAAATCCCATATTCACCAAGTCCTGCCACTGAGTCTTTAACTCCCGCACTTCTGCCGGTGCCATCCTATACGGTGCCTGTGAGATAGGTTGAGTACCTGGCAAAAGCTCGATGGTGAACTCAATCTCCCGGTGAGGTGGCAATCCCGGAAGATCATCTGGAAATACATCAGAGAATTCACTCACCACGGGAATATCCTCCACTCTCATCGGAGTATCCCGAGAATCAAACACATGAGCCAAGTGACCCTCACAACCTTTCCTCAGCAATTTCTCAGCAGTCAAAGCTGATATCACTCCACAGGGTAGTACCCTACGATCTCCTCTGAATGTAAGTTCCGGTAAACCCGGACTCCGGAAATCCACTCTTTTGTCATAACAATCAATAGAGGCATGGTGCATAGTCAACCAATCCATCCCCAGAATCACATCAAAATAAAAAATATCTAGGGGAATTAAATCTGCCTCTAATGCATGACCTTCCACTAACACTGGACAATTTCGAATCACGAGATTCGCCACTAACATATTCCCAGTAGGAGTACTAATACCCATGTCTCAACCAATCGGAGACAATCCTCTACATCCTCTGGGCTAGACTCGCCCATAAATACTGTAGCCCCTAATCTCTGGGCTCTCTCAATGTCTGAACCTTCAGTAGCAGTCCTACTCTGAAGTACAGAAGTCAACGCATGACCCAATTGTTCCAGTGTCTGCCTCATATCAGGCTCCACTGTAGGTTCAGGTGTGTCCCCAATATTTTCCGACTGTTGACGGAACTCGCGTCTCGGAGGCATTACGCTGTTAAGAACTATACCAAAATAATTGTACACGTAGTGTACAGTCTACAGGAATTTAACCTAGTGCTCTGATACCAATTGTCAGGACCCGTCCCGAATTTCCCCTCGAAACCCGGGAAGAACCCTGATCCCGTCTGACAACCTTAGAAAAGTTCCCAAAATACCCTTCAATCCATACAAATTATAATAACCATGATAAATACTTCATCTTGTCAGACAAGGGACTTAAGCACTCAATAATTCCCGTAATTTACGACAAATCAAATGCAACATAATATCAGAGCGTCTAAGTAGGATCAAGAATAAAATTTAGATATCCTACTCAAATATACAACACAGCGCAGTCAGAATCCTAATGCCTCAGCCTCGAGATCAATGTTCGCGTCAACTCTACTCAACTGCCTGAAGGGGGATTTAAACACAAAAGTTGTGAGTGGACAAAAATAATCATTTATAATTTCCTTTTCGAAGAATTACCTTTCTTCCCCTCCATTTATAATATCATGCATGCATAACATAAAACAATTTATCATATAAAAGCATCATAAGTAAATCATCCAAAATTCACATTTATCTTTAAAATCATGAATTGGACTCACATAAAATCTGTATAATAAAAATACCTCGTAATCCACAATTTGGTTTGAAAACTCTCTTCAAAGGAGTTTAAAATCATTTAATTCAATCTGGACACAAATTATCTCAAATTCAAATCATTTCGTTCCAACTGCCACATAATATCTCAAAATCAAGAATTCACTGTTCCCGACATATTCATAACACACCAGGGTATCCCTTGAGATGTGTTCAAATCTGTACAACTCTGTGTACCATATGTACTGTCTGTAATATCTGTACTATGCATAGACAGTTTCGCGACCCGGCGGAGACATACTCCTCAACACCTAAGGTCCGAACCCTCAACAACTGGTAGAGTCATACTCCTCAACACCAGTCAGAGCAACAACAATCATCGGGACGGGAATCAGTGAATCAAATCCATACTTCGAAATCTTTGTCTCGCGGCCTTAGCCAAATTCTTTGCAAATATCATTTTATGGCCAAAATCGGTAAAATCACAATTATGGGTCTCAACCCAAATCACATACTCAAATAGTTACCACGTCAAAACGATATCAAAATCAAGTACAAAAACCAGGCCATTTCTCAAAACATACTTTCACTGAAATATTGTAAAATATGTGTCCAGTATCATTTCTAAAATCCAGAAATTCATTTCACTCATACTCAACAGTATTTAAATCAAAGATACATTTATGCATGCATTATAGTTTATAAATCAAAGTCCACTCACAAACCTGTTCAAGCACGCTCAATCCCGAACTGTACGCTCCCCTGAGGTTCCTGGAGCAGTATCGCCTGTCCAAATTAATAATCGGGATTACCAGCTAATAATAATAATCTTAATTATAAACCCCATAAATCCCGGGAGTCTAACGATGCTGTCCTAGAAAACGCAGCAACCTTAAAACGTCCGAAACAGCCCCTAAACGACATCCGATCGACTCGAAACCTGCGCCAACAGGTCCGAAACGTCAAAAACTACTTGTCACGCGTCACCGTGACATCAGACTCAGCCCCACGCGCCGCCACGCGCCGACGGAAGGTCGGAACACGCGCTCACGCGCCGCCACGCGCCCTCACGCGCCGGTCACGCGCCTGCTACAGTACCCACGCGCCTGGACCGGTCCAACCCGGTCCAACTCGACCCGACCCGGTCCAACTCGGCCTGACTGGTTCACTCAACCCGATCGGTTCAACTCGACCCGACCGGTTCAACTGACCCGACCGGTTCACTCGACCGGACCGGTTCAACTCAACCTGACCGGTCACCGGCGACTCGCTGGAGAAGATGACCGGCTGCCGTCACCGTCGCCGGAGGTTGGCCGGAGAAGATGACCGGCAGTCGCCGTCGCCGCCGTCTGGTTTCGCCGGAATCCTCCATTTCCGGCCGAAACTTCAAGCTTTCCTAACTTCCTCAAAACTCAACCATTTTTCACGAATTTTACGTCTAAATCTATCTACTCAAACCCAGGAATCCAAATATGAGCTTAAAACATCAAACACATACCTGTGCTAGCCGGAAAACCGATCGGAAAGTCCGAAACTTCCTATTCTCGGTTCGGCTTCCTCCGTGGTCCTCTCCTTCGATGGTTGGTACGGTTGTGATCGTGGGAAGGAGTAGAACACGATTAGTGGATCAAAACTGGAAGATGAGGCCTTGAAATCAATGTTGACTTTTGTGGGTGTTTGGGTGAATTTCGCACGGGTTCAATGGTTTCGGGTGTGTTTGAGTTTGTCACAGAGAGAGAGAGAAGGAGATGATAAGGATGAAAATGAAGATGGATCAGATAAACTCTGATTTGGGGGTTAAAATATCTTCTCCCAAAACCAAATTACCAAAATGCCCTTGCACATTTAGACCCATAACTCTCGTCTACGAACTCCGTTTTCCGCGTGCCGCCTGTCTACGAACTCGTGAGTTCGAGACCTACGCAACGGTATACAAAACATCACCGAAAAGGTTTCGAAACAAAACTTGATTTCCATGCCCTTTAACAAGCAAGGGCAAAATCGTCATTTTACATAATTATTTAATTAAATCCAATAATTGAAATTCCGGGTTGTTACACTTTGTGCTACCCGAGTGTGTTGGACAGTACTTTTAGCTTTCTTGGGCCTGGGGCAGGCTTTGTGAGCTTAGGCTGGTGGCAAGTCCCTCTGATGGGCCCTAGGGTTTGTCTTTACCGAGTCCCGACCAGGTCTTGTTAGATACTATTTGCTAGATTCTGCTCGACTTATGATGGTTATCAACAATACTTCCAACCTTCCAAGGGTGGTGATTGATCAACCTATTTATTTAATGGCCTCATATTTTTTTTTTATGCCCACCTGTTGTATTCGTCCCTTAATTCCTAAAGCTAGAAAGCTACAAATTAAAAGGAGTGAAATAAAAAAAAAACCGAAGACGGTGGCTACCTATGGGTGATGTGGCTCCTTGTTGCGTTTACGACAATGCAACGGTTATTGTGGCCACTTTGCCATGAGAGGCATAGCTACGAATTTAAGTCAGGAGGGGCCTTTTATATAGATAAATGCTTAGAATTTTTTTGACCGAACGAAAATATTGGTTTTGATTTCATTATGAATTAAGAAGTTAATGTTATGCTTATATAGATAATATATGACATAAAAACACAAAATTATTAATATAATGTTAATGCCAATGCCAATGGATGAAAAAAATTTATGGGGATATATGTTATCTATTTTCCAAAAGTAATTATGGCTAATCATCTATTTTAAGTGCTCAAAAGAATGCAAAACAAATATTATGCACTAAGATTTTCAATACTTATTAAGTGAAATTAGCATGTTAATAGAGAATTAGTGTAACGACCCAGACCAGAAATTAAATTATTTTGAGAATTGGACAATTTTACCCTCAGTTTTGGATGGGTTCGGGAGTCACTTTTTGACTGGCAATACTTTTGGGAATTTTTCTTGGGTTGTTGCGTAGGTCTCGAACTCACGAGTTCGTAGACAGGCGGCACGCGAAAAACGGAGACCCGATGAGTTCGTTACGGGTCTAGAAGCTTCAGGGGCAATTTGGTAATTTTGGAAAAATTGGAATTATATAGTTGATATTTTTCTCTCTCCTCGAGAGATTGGCCCGTGCAATCTCACTCCACCCGAAGACACCCCCGTGTGAATATCGAAGACCCATTTTCATCGGATGGGTTTCGATCCGATTCGAACAAAACTAAGGTCGGGAGGATCTTCCCCGCGACCCCACGAGTCTTTTGGTGTAATCATCGGAGTGGGAGCACCTCCGTGGGCGACGGACGGAGGAGGGAGGTGAACCGAACCTTCTCGGCCGTTTTCCGGCCAAACCAGGTACGATCTCGGAACTTTGACCTCATATTTGGATTCCTGGTGAAAAGTAGATGAATTTACATGTGTAGATCGTGAGAAACGGTTAAGAAATGAAGAAGTTAAAAAACCTTGAAGTTCGGCCGGAAATGGGGGATTCCGGCGAACCAGACGGCGGCGGAGGTGGCGGTCCGGTCATCTTCTCCGGCCAGCCTCCGGCGACGGCGAGGGCCGTCCGGTCGTCTTCTCCGTCGAGTCACTGGTAACCGGTCGAGTCGAGTGAACCGGTCGAGTTGGACCGGGTCAGGTCGAGCCGGACCGGGTTGGACCGGTCCAGGCGCGTGAACACTGTAGCAGGCGCGTGATCGGCGCGTGGCAGCGCGTGGGCGCGTGTTCTGACCTTCCGGTGGCACGTGGCGGTGCGTGAGACTGTTCCCGAAGTCACGGCGGAGCGTGACTGAGGTTTTGGGACGTTCCGGATCAGATTTTGTTGGTTTCGAGGCCATAGGAGTTCATTTAGAGCTCGGTTGGGTAATCCCAGCAGTAACGATTGACCGTGGAGAGGGTTTTGAGTTTGGAAAGTCAAGGTAGTTGGGTCATTAAGGTATAGATGTTCTGAGGCTAGAGCGTACATGAATTTTGGGTTGGATGGTGATGGTAAGCCGACTTTGATTTATAAATTGTAATGTATGTATAAATATCTTCGATTTCATCACTGTTGTGTATGGTTGTATTTATAAATTGTGATGCATGTATTAATATCCTCGATTTAATTACTGTTGTGTATGGTGGTAATTATAAATTGTAACGCATGTATTAATATCCTCGATTTAAAAATGTTGTGTATGGGTGCAATGATGGCTGGATAATTGTTGTTATAATATTTCAGTGGAAGTGCGTTGCGAGAAACGATATGGTTGTTGGATTCGGTTTTGATAGTGTTTGGACGTGGTAATTATTTGGGTACATGATTTTGAGTTGAAACCGTATTTGTGATAAATGATAAACAAAATATATACTTGATTTTGGATACAAAACCGATTTGAAGGGGCCTAGGAGCCGGGCCTTGGTTCCGTGTTGGCGGACTCCCGGTGAACCCCCAATATAAACAAAACCGATTTGAGGGGGCCTAGGATCCGGGCCTTGGTTCCGTGTTGGCGGACTCCCGGTGAACCCCCAATATAAACAAAACCGATTTGAGGGGGCCTAGGATCTGGGCCTTGGTTCCGTGTTGGCGAACTCCCGGTGAACCCCCAATATAAAAGGTGATTTTGCAGAGATTGTGGTCGAGTCCAAGTAGTACATATTCTAGCACACCCCAAGGGATACCCTGGTGGCTAGGGATATGATATGATAGTCGAGAGATATGCCGACTGATATGATATGATAGTCGAGAGATATGCCGACTGATATGATATGCCAGTCGAGAGATATGCCGGCTGATGAGATATCATAGTACAGAGAGTTGTGATACTGGACTAGCACACCCCAAGGGATACCCTGGTGGCTAGGGATATGATAATCGAGAGATATGCCGACTGATGTGATATGATAGCCGAATGTTATACCGGCTGATGATACGATATGATAGCCGAGGATATTTCCGGCTCTAATATGAACCAGACGGCAATTGTCATGGGCTTAATCAACCTATGGAAATACTTTGTTATCCGGGTCAGTGGGTTGGTGTGGGCGGTGACCCAGAGGGACGAATTATTATTTGTTCACTAGTATCTGACTAGTTTGTTGTCTTGTGGTTTTCCAGTAGAGATGTCAGCAATGTCTGACTACTGACATTTGATATCAGAGAGTATTTCTATTTGAACCACCACTATTCCGAGGTTTTGGGTTTGACCGGTATTTTTATCCTGCGTCTGACAGGAGGAGTGATCAGTAAGTACGGAGATTCTGTTGGGAACCATGTAAAGTTAATAAAAATTATTTAAGAATAAAGGGTATTTCTGGTACTTAAATTTTGAGGTAAAAGAGCTGTCAGACGGGATAAGGGTTCTTTCCGGGTTTCGAGGAAAAATTCGGGAAGGGTCCTTACAATTAGAATGAAATAAGCAATAGAAAATAATAAACTTTAAGAATTGTAACAATATTAGTGTAATTTGCATATTCATATACAAATAAAGAAGAAAACAAAAATCACAGGAGGGGTAGGATCCCTCTGGTCCCTCTATGCATCCGCCCTTGCTTGTCGTCACCGGCCGATGGTATTTGTTCAGCATTTGAACTGGGCTTTGATGTGCTTTAGATTTGGTTTTACTCAATTAATTGCAGGTTATGAGTTGTTTTTAACTTGCTTGTTTCAAGGCTAATTATTTTTACCTTAATTTGCCTCTAGTTCATTTTGAATTATTCGTATTAGGGTATACTTTTGTGGAGTTCTTGCTTTCTCCCTAGGTTTGCTCTCATAGTGTTGGTAAAATTAGAGAACAAGAAATATGCAATCTAATTCTAACAGTTATAATCCATGCAAGTGCACAAATCGATTAAGATAGTGTAACGGAAAAGCAAGGGTCGATCCCTCGAGGACTTATGTCAACGTGATATCCAATTATTAGTTTAGATTTAGCTAACTCAAACAAGACTCAACCATAATGAAATAAATGCAAAAGAATACTTAGACCTAGACTCACACTAGTTAGATATGCAGAGACACCTAAACACAACCCAAGACACTAACTTGCAAGTTGATACCTACCAATTACAAGAAGATGATTAGTCTAACAAACAAATATTCATCCAGTAAAAAAATAATAATAATTATTCATCGATAGATTATGAAAACTAATTAGTCAGATTCGTAAACAAAAACTAAGCTCATGTCGCACAGTAATCTAAATCATATTCAGCATTCAACATAATATAAACCAAGGGCCAAAACTGCATTGAGGAACTACATGGCTAGGGCTTCAAGCAACCCTAATTATAATGGAACTACTCACACATGGTATTGAATAAAACGATAAAGAATTTCATTATTGCAAAGTAAAAGAAAGAGAAGAAGACAAAACACTGAGATCAATGGTGAGCCAAGGACACGCCCAACCACTCTCCTTTACTCCCTGCGTTCAGCTTTCTTCCAAAATACGAACAAAAACTCAAAAACGTAAACACTGTAATAAAAGTTATGCGGCTAAAAAGGGTTGGAATCCTTTTTCAGCATGAAAACCTTGTTTAAATAGCCCTAGGGCTTCCCCTAAAAACTAGCAATTAAAACCAATAATAA
The DNA here is from genome assembly GCA_037349345.1 of Oemleria cerasiformis. Lineage (NCBI taxonomy): Eukaryota > Viridiplantae > Streptophyta > Magnoliopsida > Rosales > Rosaceae > Oemleria > Oemleria cerasiformis. The sequence continues at coordinate 4,762,767 of JAZGTL010000017.1, read as the reverse complement.
AAGACCAAAAAGACCCTTAATTAATTACTAAAACAAATTTCCTAGCTCAACAAGGACAAAGTCCTATAATCTAGGACTTTCTTAAGCGGCAAGCAATCTCCACGCAGCCTAGAGAATTTTGATGCACCAAGAAATATTCTGGAACCTTCTGAGACATCCTTCGACAACAAAGCATGGATGGCAACTTTCTTGGATCTTTTTTACACTGATGGCACATTCTTTGCTCCTAGGACCTCATTCTTGGACTTGTTAAAGACACAGTAGGACATTGACCAATGCAGCTGCGACAAATCATGCGCTTCACTTCCATATGATGTATCTAGCATGGTTATGATCTTTGTCCTGCTCAAAAGCTCATAGAACTCAATGGCCCAATTAGGCTCAAATTAGGGCATAACTGAGGTTTTCTATGGCGCACCATGTCATTGGTATTTCTGGGCGAGACACATGATTGGATTAGCTTAGATAGGTGTTTAGAAGTGTACTTCTGGGTGTTGTCTCACTTGGTTCCATCGAGTTCCGAGTCATGTCCTAGTTTGGCCTAAATCAGCATGTCACGGGACATGTCTTTTGGCGGACTAGGCTCTACCTCTGGCTGTCTTGTCTCTGGCACTTCGGAGGAACATGCCTGAAACCTGGAGCTTTAGGCGTGTCAAGGGACACGATTGGGACTTGGCTGAGAGCTCTGAAGATGCGCCATGACTTGTTTGGGCTAGTCTTGGGTTAGGGCGCATATGGAGTGTTCTTGAGACGTGTTAGGGACACTTCTTGGCATGCACCTTGGTTCAGCAGGGGCTTGATTTGCTAGGCCTCAAACGCGGATTCAGGACCCTCATGGAACGATTTGAGGTTCTTGGTCTTTCACCCTAAATAGGGCGCACTGTCATGTCGGGGCCTAGCTTAGGACCTGATATTGAATTGAGGACATCAACTTCATTTGAACTCCGATTTAAGCCATTCTTTTTCCTGTATTCTCAGAATTAGTTTATCTTTCTAAAGCATGCACATGTCTCACAATAACATCACTTTCTACTATGTTTGACACAAAAATAAGCAAAAGACATATAAAATGGCACTAAATGACATCTAACATATGTATAGATAATGGATGAGCATATAGTTTTTTGTTTATTTGCGGGTATATTTTGGCAATTTCTTACTTTCTCCCTGGGTTATGCCCCTTGTAAACATGTATATCTTGCTAATTCAATTATACTATTAGGACAAACTACATAAAACCCCCCAAACTATAGGAGTAATTTCAAGTACCTTCGGTTAGTCATTTTGTTAAAAAGTGTATCAAGTACCCTCCGTTAGGTTATGAACTTTCGTTAGAAGATGTGGTTTGTTCGGTACACTCGGTTAGTCAATTTGTTAAAAAGTCTGTGAAGCACCCTCTGTTAGGTTATGAACTTTCGTCAGATGATGTGGTTTGTTCGGGTAATTAGCTAATGTGATTCTTTAGTCAATCTGTTAAAAAATCTGTTAATTCCACTAGCTCAGGTTAGTCTTGGTGGCGCTGGCAGTGCTCACCTCCATCTCAGGACTTTTGTCGACCTCAACATCGCTGCGATGACTTCCATAACCATTATTTTTGGTTGGGTCGACGACCACAAGATAGCTTCTTTTAGCCTGCATCGATACGACGACGTTGGTTGGGTTGATCAGTGCTCGTCTCCATCGTCATTTTTTTTGTTGCAGCGCCGGCCTTTGGAGGTGCCAAGGTTGACGACTCCAATATTTCTGTGGAGGACGACACCCACACCTTCGCTAGCCGCGTCTTCGCTCATATTCCGTGAAGGTAGGATTGGGTGTTCAGTCTAAGCTGGTTTTAGGCATGAATTGAGGGTTGATTTTGGGCTTGAATTGGGGACGGCTGAGTTTGGGTGTCAATTGCAGGGGCTAGGGTTGTAATTTGTTTTTTCTTTTTTGTAATTTGTTTAAACCATAAAATAAAATATTTTATGATTCTATTAACTTTTAAGGTAATCAATTTTTATTTATCCACAAGAATTCAATGTCAGCAAAAATGTGGATCCTACAAGTGGCACTTGGGCACTTAACAAACTTTTTAATATATTAATTAACGGAAGGTATTAAATGATGTGTTTGGATAATTTAGATATCAAATTGAAATTTTTGATAGTTAGAGTATGAACTTATAATTACCCTTATAATTTAGAAAATTTTATATAATTTATCCTACTATTTATTCATCAAACAAAAAGCAAATTCAAAAATTACTGCCCGTTACTTTTGTTTTTCTATCTAGAAATGAGAAATGTAAATCACTTTGCAGATGGTAGGCCACTATTAAGAAAGTGGAACCTACTATGGCTTCATATTGTTCCTCATCTGACCATCTAATCATCTATACCTCACACCTACTTTGGCTTCATCTTCTTCCTCATCCCAATTCCCAACCATCTTTATCTCACACCTAATAATATAATATAAATCATTGTCCATCTGTAGGTAGCCAAATGGTCCACCTTCAGCTGTCCCTCAAGCCTTGCCCACGATGAAATTTAGGACCAAAATTAATTAATTTCACAACCCTTAGCATGTCTACTTAACTGTTAGAGAAACTTTATAGATGATCGAATCTAAAACTTAGTATTAGTTCCTATTAAAATCGTTGCCATTGGAAAGCCATTAGAGCATGCTAATTTTCGGATAAGGGTTACACGCCATTTGACCAAAAGATTCATTGCCAAAATGACTTGCGCCCATGCGCCGTTTTGATCAATGGACAATTGGCAGCCAACCATCAATTGGCAACCATTTGAAGCCATGCATCTTCCAATCCAATATATTTAAATGTAATTAAATATGTTTGTTCGTACCTAATTTGATCAACATGGTCAAGGCCGACTAAGGCCCTCCAAAATCGTACTTGACCTCTGCTCAACAAAGAGCACAACAATGCAAATCCACAAACATCAGGTGCACCTCACCACCATAGCCTTGGGCAAAAGACAATAGCACTAGGTCGACCAGATCTGGTCGGCCTACTCATCGGCCGACTGTGTCAACACGGCCATGGAGCTCGGAACCACCAGGACACGCGTCAGCTCCAGGGGCAGGGACATTTATCCCACATCGAAATGTTTCACCAACAACATTTAATGCCACTATAAATACAAGGACACCTCCCCTAAAAAAGGTAATGACATTTTTGCCCTTACACTGTCTAAATCCCTCCACACTTACTAACTTAAGCATCGGAGACTACTGAGCCGGCACCCCACCGGTGCTCCTTCGCTTCTACTTTCCCTTTGCATGTCTTCCTACCCCCAAAGAGAGTGAGTGAAGCGAACTCAAAGGGCCAAATCTAAGTTGGTCCATTTTTGGCATCAACAGTTTGGCGCCGTCTGTGGGGATTCTTAAACAACCTCCCACAAACTCACTTACCACAAAAAGCCGCCCCAACACCCTTCGGAATCATGTTGGGCGATCAAGATGAAGGAGAACTCAACAACACCCCCTTCATACAAAGGAGCTCTAGGGACAACATCCCGGATATGCTGAGACAAACGTTGGATGATCTCCAACGAGAAGTGGCCGAGCTCAGGGCTCACAATGCTAAGATGGATACTAAAAATCAGGTCATGTCGGAGCAATATGAGAGCACACTCGCCCTTGTAAGGTTGTCCCAGCGCAACAAACCGTGAGACAAAGGACCAGTTGACCTTGTACAGGCTGACGAGATCGCAACCGAGCGAATTCCCTCGGACAAACATAAGAAGCCGCAAGCTAGGGTTTGCCCTAGCTCATCCGGAAGTCGATTACTCATCCATCCACAAAGTGGCGCCGGACTCTCTCAACCGAGAATCTACCGGGACGCTCGACAACTGCTAGACGATCGGCAAGTCGAGTTCGAACCTCTTCACCTGACTTGCGCTACATCGGACCCTAGGGAAATGAGACAACCCCCCTTGCCCATCCTAGCCACGGTAGGCCGACAAACTGCGGGACACGCCTCTGGTATGGTTCATAACCTAGAGGATTAGAGGACTAGAGGTCCTGAACATCAACCAAGGGAAAAATACCGAGAGACTCAAGATGAGACAGGCTCAACCGCAAGGAGTTACTCCCACGGCTGAAGGATAAATCCAGATCGCCAAGTGAGAGGTGACGATCAAGATGAACACCAACTGAACCCGCCCCCACCTCAACAAGGCAATTCCCTAGTAGAAAGCCTCCTATGCCGGGTGTGCAACCTTGAGACAGAAAAAGAAAAGGACAAGGCATCGACTTGGGTGAAAACTAGCATCGGTCCTTTCACCAGCCGAATCCTTCGGTCAAGACAGAGGTCCAAGGTCAAACCTTTAAAGCTAGCTCCCTACACAAGAAAGGGGGACCCCGTCACCCACCTAAACAACTATGTCTCCGCCCTGGCATATAAAAACGTGACAGATGAGTTACAATACCTGATCTTCAGCTCCACTCTCACCGACGCGGCTCTCAATTGGTTCTACCGCCTGGCTCCCAATACCATCAACACCTTCGATGAGCTTCAGATAACCTTTCTCAACCAGTTCATGATCCAGACGGATAGACTGGTCTCTACAGAAGATGTCTTCTCCCTTAGGCAGGAAGAGGAGGAAACACTTCAGAAATACGCCGCCAGGTTCAGCCTCGAATACTCCCGCTGCCCGGACACCGATGACAAGGCTACATTCAACACTTTTTGAAGCTACCTTAAGGAGTCACCCTTCAAGTATGCAGCCCACACGGAAGACTGGAAGGATTACAATGAAATCATGCGAAGAACGTCAATCCATGCCAAGGAGACTAGGACATCCTCGTACTCAACACCCCCAGAGAACAACGGCCAAGGTAGGACCAGCCATGCCCCCGTCGGCTACACTCATGACTCCCACTAATCACAACAAGGAAGAGGAAACTTACCTACGATGGACATCATCAAGGTAAGAAGGGCCAACCAAATTACAATAGCGGGGGATTCAAGCAGGGGGACAGCCATCACCAGGGGGCACGAAACTTGGTAGGTGACAACTCCGGACCACGAAGTCGATTTCAAAAATACACCATATTGAACACATCCTTGGACCATTTTCTACTAAACATGGAAAACATGATCCCCAAAGCTAAGCCAAGGAACCCCAGCTACCGCCCCACCCACAACAAAGAAGCCTTCTGCTAGTACCACAAGTACAACGGCCATACAATCGAAGAATGCATGCACTCAAGGACATTATCGAGCAAATGGTCTGTGAAGGTAGACTCAATCAGTTTCTACAAGATCCCCCCTTACCGATAGCACATCTGCAGATCAATACCATCAGCGGAAAACCCTCCCTATCCTCTTCCATCACCTCCAACCGAGCGAAGAAGAGCTTCCTTCGTGCAACCCGAGCTAGCCACCAAATCCTCAGCATCGACTTCGATCGAGCAACCAAGGTGGCCAAGAATGGATGGCAACCCATCACATTCTCGGAAGAAGAGGAGAAAGGCATCGTGTTCCCGCACGACGACCCATTCATCATCCGACCCAAATCTCCGAGTATGACATAGGGAGAATACCCATTGACACTGGGAGCTCGGTTAATGTACTCTTCTGGGACGCCTTCAAACAGATGGGCATCCACGAAAAGGAGATTGACCGAAAGGTCACACCACTCCTGGGCTTCTCTGTGGACTCGGTCTTACCTAGGGGCATCATTTCTCTACCGGTATCTATGGGCACCACCCCAACAGTAGCTACAACTATCACAACCTTCCTAGTGGTCGACTGCCCCACGGCCTACAACGCCATAATTGGAAGAGGATTTCTCAATCAGATGAAGGCCATAGTGGCAACCCACCTACTTTTGATGAAATTCCCAACTCCCATGGGAACAGGACAGGTAAGGGGAGAACAACTCTCCGGACGAACATGCTATGCCACGACCCTAACCAAAACAAGCAGGCAAGATCGGCCGGATCAAACAGAAACTCTATCCGTCGCCGAAACTGCCCTAGGGGACGACCACATCAACCCTGAGCTCATGCAAGAATTCTGGGATAGCCCTCCGAAAGATCCACGAGACCTTGTGAATATGCCACAGGAAAAACCTGTGGAAGAAGCAGAGGCAATACCTATTTCCAATTTACACAAGGATCGCACGGTCAGGAGAGGGTCGAAGCTCCAACGGCCCATACGAGCAACCATCGTAGAATTCTTAAAGGCAAATGTCGAAGTCTTCGCATGGTCTTACGCGGACATGCCCAGCATCTCCACGGATGTGATCTGCCATCGGCTCACCATCGACCCATCATTCCGACTGGTCACCCAGAAGCATCGTAGCCATGACACCGAAAGGCAGTTGGCCATGCATTCCGAAATCACTAAGTTGAGCACCATACACTTCATCTGGAAATCCAGTTATGCCGCTTGGGTAGCAAATGTGGTACTTGTCAGGAAACTATCCGGATCCTGGTGCATATGCATCGACTTCACCGATCTCAACAAGGCAAGTCCCAAGGACAGTTTTCCACTGCCTAAGATCGATATGCCCGTAGATGCCACCGCATGACACGAATTACTCAGCTTCATGGATGCTTACTCAGGCTACGACCAGATCCTCATGAATCCAGGTGATCAAATCCATACAAGCTTTAGAACTAACTTGGGTATCTACCGCTACAATGTTATGCCTTTCAGCCTAAAGAATGCAGGGGCTACAAACTAGAGACTGGTAAACTTCATGTTCGCCGATCAGATAGGCAAAACGATGGAAGTCTATGTGGACGACATGCTCATCAAGAGAAAAATAGACGACGAGCACATTCCCAACTTGGCTAAAATGTTCAATGTCCTCAAGGAGTACAAGATGCGCCTTAATCCCACAAAATGTGTCTTCGGGGTGGGTTCAGGCAAATTCTTGGGCTACATGATCAGCCATAGGGGGATTGAGGCAAATCTCGAGAAGATTAAGGTAATCCTTGACATGCAGGCTCCACTAAATCATAAGGGCATCCAACACCTGACAGGACGAGTGGCAGCTCTCACGCGCTTCATATCCAAAGCAACCGACAGATGCACCCCATTCTTCAAGGCTCTCAAAAGCAAAGGAAAACACTTCGATTGGATGGAGGAATGCTCCAAGGCATTCGTTGAGCTAAAGAAATACATGGGCAGAGCACCATTGCTAGCCAGACCCGAAAATGGCGAACCTCTCTTTGTCTACTTATTAGTATCAAGCTCGGTTATCAGCTCTGTTCTTATCACACGACGAGACGGGGTAGAGCATCCCGTATATTATGTCAGCAAAGCATTTTAGGATGCAGAGACACGGTACCCTGACCTAGAAAAACTTGCCTTGGCCCTTGTAGTCACATCACGGTAGCTCCGACCGTGCTTCCAGGCACATGAGATCAAGGTCATCACCAACAAACCTTTGAGACAAGTTTTGCAGAAGCTAGACATCTCTGACTGTCTCACCAAATGGGCAATCGAGCTGAGTGAGTTCGACATCTCATACGTAGCTAGGATAGCTGAGAAAGGACAACCAGTGGCGGACTTCATTGCCGAGTACTCCTATCAACCTACACAATACTTACCACCGAAGGCAACCTCTCCGCAAGCACCCACCACCAAAGAAATCCAGGAATCCACCAAGGCACCCCCGATTGATCTACAACGCCCATGCTGGACACTATACGTGGATGGATCCACTTGCCACAGTGGATCAAGTGCAGGACTAGTTCTCACTTCCCCAGAACTAGTCAAGCTAGAATACGCCCTATGCTTCAGCTTCAAAGCTTCCAACAACGAGGCTGAATACGAAGCAGTGTTGGCCAGCCTACACTTAGCCAAAGACCTGGAGGCCAACCAGTTGAGAATCTATAGCGATTCGTAATTGGTAGTCAGCCAAATCAACAATGACTTTGAGGCCAAAGACCTGTCCATGTCACTATACTTGGCCCTAGAAAAACAACTTCTTCAAAGCTTCTCGGCCTATGAAATTAACAAAATTCCAAGATTAGAGAATAGCCATGTTGATGCCCTGGCACGACTTGCATCCTCCCTAGATGAGAAGGAGCAATGAAGGGTACTCGTGGAAGTCCAGCACGTGCCCAGCACGAGACCACGACCGATATACACCATCAACACTAGTCCAACCTGGATGGATCCCATCAAAGCCTTCCTCCACGACGACACTCTCCCGGACGACAGGACGGAGGCCAAGGAAATCAAGAGACAATCAGCTCGGTACACCATCCAGCATGACCATCTCTACAAGCGCGGTTTCTCTAACCCACTATTGAAGTGCCTGACACCAGACATAGGCGATTACGTCCTCGGGAAAATGCACGAGGGCATTTGCGGAGATCACTCTGGAGCGCGTACCTTGGCACAGAAAGCCTTCAGACAGGGATACTATTGGCCCACCATGCTTTCAGACACCATTGAACTCACACAAAAATGAGACAAGTGCCAGCGACATGCACAAATCCCTTACCTCCCAGCTGAGCCCCTCACTTCTATGCTCAATCCATGGCCATTCTCCCAATAGGGACTCGATCTGAACGGCAAAATGCCCGAGGGGAAGGGAAAGGTCAACAATGCAGTCGTAGCAGTGGACTACTTCACAAAATGGGCCGAAGCAAAACCATTGGCAACCATCATAGCAGCCCATATCGAACATTTCATTTACCAACACATCATCTGTTGCTTTGGGATCCCACACACCATCGTCATTGATAATGGAAGGCAATTTGATTGCAATCGCTTCAGAGCTTTCTGTGAGACCTACAACATCAAGCTCCTTTTCGCTTCACCATCTCACCCACAGTCCAACGGACAGATAGAAGCAATCAATAAGAACATCAAGTACAACTTGAAGAAGAGACTCGATGAGGACAAAGGAAAATGGTCCGACATTATCAATGGCGTGCTATGGTCCCACAAAACCTCCTTCAAGACGACCACCAATGAGACTCCTTTCGCCTTGGCTTTCGACACAGAGGCAGTCGTACCAGTGGTGATCCGTGAAACATCATATCGAGTAATCTCCTACAACCCAGAACAAAACAATCACCAAATGGCTCTCAACTTGGACATGCTAGAGGAGCGCAGGGAAAAGGCCAACCTTAAGCACATCGCATACAATCAACGAGTTGCACGATATTACGACTCGAGAGTCTGCCACAAGAGGTTCAAGATAGGCGACCTAGTCCTAAGGAAGGTCAGCTTTGCCACCAAGGAGAGATCTGCCGGCACATTCACCCCTACTTGGGAAGGACCTTACACAGTCTCCAGAATATGCAAAGAAGGGACCCATGAACTTCAAGATTCGAAAGGAAAAATACTCCCACATCCATGGAACGTGGACCATCTAAATTTCTACTACAAGTAACACAAGCCCACGGCCACAAACATGTTAGCCCCGCGGCCGAATTTTTTGTAAACATTCCTGGCATACCCAGTGACATTATCAATGAATGAATTTACAAGGAGGCAATCCCTCTTACTTGTCATCTCCAACAATGTTTCATTTATTAAAGGCAATCGACCCTAATTCACTATGAGGCAAACCCCATTTCTAAACGGCATTGGCTTCTCTAAACGGCCTCACCTCACTCAACAGATCGGTTTAAGCCTATTTTAAGCTAAAAAAAACCTTACCATTCACAAGCCACAGTCAAACACAGATGCAAAAAAAAACACAATAACATAAATTCATAGGTAAACAATACCAAAACTACTAACACTCGTTCGATACAAGGCCATTTGGCCAATGAATGAATACAAAGTTAATTACAAACACTAAGGGGCATTCCCCTGGTCTTCAGAGACATCTCCACCATCTCTCGGCACCTTGGCCTACTCATCATCATCCTCCTCATCATCTGGCAGCACATTCCCATCTTCGTCCACGTAATCTTCCAACTAGGGGGGGGGGGGGGGGGGGAGGGGGGGGCGGGGCGGCGGGATGCTTCAGCCAGGGGAATTGGATAGCAACACCGATGTTGGCCAGAAGGATTTGCTTGAACAGCCCATCCTCGAGCCTGGCCCCAAACCGTTGCAAATTATGATGATGCGTCGGGGAGGCTTTGTACTCTTCCGCACCCACCTTCTTGGCCGAGACAAGCTGGTCGACCAGCATAACATTAGCTGACTCTGCTTGCTGGATTCTGGCCTCCAGCTCGGCCATCTTTGCTTCGGTGGCATCACGTTGAGCAACCAGGTACCTCTCCAACTCCTTCACCTTGAGCTCAGCATCAACCTTGGCCAGTATTGACCTCTCGGCCATTCTCTCTTTCTCGGCCGCGGCATCCATCTTCGCATTCAATGCCTGATGCTCCTCGGCTACCTTTCCCTTAGCCTGGTTGGCATGCCGAAGGGTGGTGAAGTCCTCCCCAAGAAACTAAAAAAAAATAAATAAATAAATAAATAAGCAAGAAACAAGATTATCCTACGACCACCACTTTTCGACTGATACACGCGGGGCATGCGTCGGCCAAATAATGGCAACTCGAACCCTCCCAGTTCCTCGACACAAACACGAACTTGTGTTTCCAAGCCTTTTGGGAAGTCGGCATGTTTTCAATAAAAGGTCTGCTTTCCTGCTTTGTCCTAGATTCTACATACACCCAGCCAGTCTTGTGTCTCACAAACTTGTAGAGATGGAATACGTGACCCCATGTCGACTCTCCTTTCTCGTACAACCCAAAAGCAGTGTATACCCCAGTCAACATGACCCATCAGTTGGGATTTAGCTGGCCGAAGGCAACACCCACTTCCACGGCCATCCTCTGTAGCCACGGGTGAAGATGCAGCACCACTCCATTACTAAAGTTATCCGGATGGAACGTAGCCCAACAGACCGGCAGATTGCTCGGCCTCTCCCTTCTCCCAAGAAGCCTTATCTTCACAGAATCCGGAATATTGAATACCCTTCAGTAAGCCAGAAGGTCATCCTCATCCAGGGTGCTTACCTGCCGATCAACTTCATAGGCCAAGCTAGCCACTGTCACCAGTTCCATGGCCTCTTCGACGTCAATTTCCATCGGCCTAAGCATCGACGCCATTTCCACGGACTATGAATTGAAGCCACTGTCGTACACTTATCGACCGGTGACTTTAACAGATCACTTTGTCCAACTGATGACACCTCGGTGTTAGAGGTCTCGGCCCCATCACCAGCCGAGACATAACGGGTATCAATAAACTCGAAGGCTTTCTCAAGCTCATCTTGCAATTCTTGGGCCGACAGTCCTTGAGACACCTCAAGGATTGGTTCATCTACATTTGGATCCACCTCTGGCTCTACCAAAGGGTTTGACCGAGGGGAGCCAGAGGCCGATTCAGACGCGTTTAACCGAGAATCAGAGTTAGCCGAGCTAGCATCTAATTCACCGTCAAACGTATAACAGGACCGATCCTCGGATCCTTCTGAATCACCACGTGAACTTGACATCTACAGATATACAAACAAATTCTAAGAGGGGAAAGATGCAAGACACAACTACTATTGACATACAAACGATCTAACCAACAACATGCATCAAGTTCATCCCCAATTCATGCAAAAACACCCATTCAATCGAAAATACAGCGGAAGAAGGATGCCATACCTTGTTTATAAAATTTCCGCCTTGAACACCCGTAAAACACTCACCGGGAATCGCCTAAACAGGGGTCAAGGATTTCCGGAAATCGCCTCAAAAATTCAAAAAGCTCTCTCGAAAGCAAAACGTAACGAATAGGGACGAATTCGAGCTCTTATAAGAACCCATTCGGCCAGTCGAAGGGTCGTACACAAACCCCAAGGCATTTATTACATGATGCGTGGCACAACAATCATACCATGCCAGTTAACGCACATCATAGGTTCATTTCGAAGTATGGAGTGGCACTCGATCGGCTAGGGACATCCTCCAAGCCGATCGGGCACATGATCGTGCGAGGTTCCGCGCAAGCGGGCCAACCAAGGTGACATACAATCATATTGGAGTGGCACTCGATCGGCCACAAACATCCTCCTAGCCGATCGACCACATGATCGTGCGAGGTTCCGCACAAGCGAGCCGACCAAGGTTACATACAATCATCTTGGAGTGGCACTCGATCGGCCACAGACATCCTCCAAGCCGATCGGCCACATGATCGTGCGAGGTTCCGCGCAAGAGGGCCGACCAAGGTGACATACAATCATCTTGGAGTGGCACTCGATCGGCCACAGACATCCTCCAAGCCGATCGCCCACATGATCGTGCGAGTTTCCGCGCAGGCGGGCCGACCAAGGTGATATACAATCATCTTGGAGTGGCACTCAATCGGCCATGGACATCCTCCTAGCTGATCGACCACACGATCGTGCGAGGTTCCGCGCAAGCGGGCCTACCAAGGTGACATACAATCATATTGGAGTGGCACTCGATCGGCCACGGACATCCTTCAAGCCGATCAACCACATGATCGTGTGAGGTTCCGCGTAACCAGGCCGACCATGGTAACATACAATCTCCTTGGAGTGGCACTCAATCGGCCACTAACATCCTCCAAGACGATCGGCCACATGATCGTGCGAGATTCTACGCAAGTGGGCCGACCAAGGTGACATACAATCATCTTGGAGTGGCACTCGACCGACCACGGACATCCTCCTCGCCGATCGGCCACATGATCGTGCGAGGTTCCGCGCAAGCGAGCTGACCAAGGTGAAATACAATCTCCTTGGAGTGGCACTCGATCGACCACGGACATCCTCCAAGCCGATCGACCATATGATCGTGCGAGGTTCCGCGCAAGCGGGCCGACCAAGGTGACATACAATCACCTTGGAGTGGCACTCGATTGGCCACAGACATCCTCCAAGCCAATCGACCACATGATCGTGCGAGGTTTCGTGTAAGCGGGGAGACCAAGGTGACATAAAATCACCTTGGAGTGGCACTCGATCGGCCACGGACATCCTCCAAGCCGATCAGCCACATGATCGTGCGAGGTTCCGCGCAAGTGGACCGACCAAGAATCCATTCCGCCACAACCAAAATTGAAGGCCGACCATCCTACCTTGCAAAACCCTTTTTGGAAGATTAACAAACGTCATATCGCCTCGGCCAAGGGCTTGGGGGACTTGGGACAAGTATGGGACGGATCCCCACAGGTTGACAAAAGAACAACAAGCCCTCAACCGAGGAAATCCACCTCAGTCAATGACTTGGGGGACTTCTGTTCGTACCTAATTTGATCAACCTGGTCAAGGCCGACCAATGCCCTCTAAAACCGTACTTGGCCTTGGTTCAACAAAGAGCAGAACAATCCAAATCGACAAACATCAGGTGCACCCCACCAACACAGCCTTGGGAAAAAGATAAAATTCACTAGGCCGACCCTACCCATCGGCCGACCGTGTCAACATGGCCACGGAACTCGGAACCACCGGGACACGCGTCAGCTCCATGGGCAGGGACCTTTATCCCACATCGAAATGTTTCACCAACAACATTTAATGCCACTATAAATACAAGGGCACCTCCCATAAAAAAAGGTAATGACATCTTTGTCCTTACACTGCCTAAATCCCTCCACACTTACTAACTGAAGCATCGGAGACTACTGGGCCGGCACCCCACCAGTGCTCCTTCGCTTCTACTTTCCCTTTGCAGGTCTTTCTACCCCGAAGGAGAGTGAGTGAAGCGAACTCGAAGGGGCAATTCTAAGTTGGTCCATTTTTGACATCAACATTGTTCAATTCCAATTCTCTAATAAATATTAATTTTAAACAAATTATTATGTACCTAAAAAATTCTGAATCAATTATTATGGTCAAACCCTAATTTTAAAGGGCACGATGATCTAATGAAAATGTCATTTTAATTTTCATTCACATTATTAAAAATTAAATATTTAATTTTCTAACATTTCCTCTCTGTTACAATTAGGAGCCAACCATATTTCAAATGTCGAAAGAAATAAAATTGACACAGTAATTCTCATCCGCCATGTATATGGTATTTTAAAGGGCAAATTATATTTTATTATTTTATGACTTCGTATTTTCAAATCTTACATTTATAAACTTGGATTATATAAAACGTTTCAACTCTGCCTATCCATTAGATTTTCTGTTAAAATTTCTATTAAGTGATGATTATATTATAATAAATTAAAAAATTTCTCCCTCCTCTCCCCTCCCGTCGTCTCCGCCCATCTGCCCTACAATACTCCATGCTGACTTGCCCAAACTTAATATAAAAATTTGTTATTTTGTTAGCAACTTGCCCACTAATCGAAATTCTGATAACTCCACCGCATAATCTTACTTGGATCCACTACCGATGGTTGTCGCTCTCCCTCCGTGAGGGCGAATCGACCGTGAAATTGATTCATCAATCCTTCCATGAAAGTGAAACTACAAAAATACTCTGCTAGAACAACCAAGATGCGTCCAAAATAGTTTACCCAGCCGAGGCCACCGCCCAATAGGAATATTACCATACATGCACCGATAATCCGACAATATTACCCACCTTGGTCACCAAGGAACTTCCACTCTTATAGGACTCTAGAGAGAATTTTCCTATCTATTTTTTTTTGTTATTAATTCTAGAAAATTTGACCGTAAGATTTTGACCGTAAGGATAATATTTGCATCCCAACGATGTGGTACTAATTACACGTGTCATCATTTCGATTTATCTAATTGTCGTTATACATGTATCATAACTAAAACAATTCAACTCCTAAATTGCCACTTCAATATCATCTCCGTTAAAAATCAATAAGATTAAATCGTTTACCCATTTACTTGTATCAAATAAATTAACAGTTTTGATAACAATTAAGATCCCCATGAAGAATCGTCTATTTAATTGCTACATATAAATGGCTAAATAATATCCAATTTTGTTGATTTTTTTGTATAAATGATATTGAAATAATGATTTAGAAGTTTTTTTTTTGATACAATGATATTAGGAGTTGAGATTACAATATAAACATTAAATATCGACCTCGCCATTTACGAGAGTTGAACCCGAGACCTCTCACATAACGTGTGGAGAGGAATACCACTAGGTTATACCACTAAATGGCGATAATTTAGAAGTTGAACGATTTCGATTAAGATATATGTAATAACAATAATTAGATAAATTGAAAGGGTGGTACGAGGAGGTACCATCAGGATGGGATGTAAGCATTATCCTTTAATTTTTTAACTTATTTTAGTAAGTTAATTATTTTCTATGCCACATGGCACTTATTTGGCACTCATTTAAAATAAAATTGAATTCTATTTTGTCCAAAATCATCACTTAAATGAAAATCTAACAGATAGATAAGGTTGTATTGTTCTGAAGACTCCAGGGTGGTAAATGCAAGATATAAAAATAAGAATATAATCGTGTAATTTGATACAAACAACATATTAGCAAAATGTAATTTGCCATTTTTTAAACCTCGTATTTTAGCCCAACGAAAAAAGGTTATTTGTTGAGCTTTCCATAAAAGTAAAATGGTGAAATATGCAAGCTAGACAATAAGTGATAATTAGGATGTTAGGCCATCTCCAACCATGGCCAAAAAGCCAAATTATAGGCAAATGTGATAAAAAATGAACATGGCCTTATATTAACTACATTTCAGCAACCTTGTCATTGTGGCTACTGTTTCTGAGAAAACTACCAAACCATTTTGCAGAAACCTTCGGAGTTCGCTCAAGTGTTTTACGATCAACAGCATATAACCCGAATTTCTGGGTGTATCCATTTATCCATTCAAAATTATCCATCAATGACCAAATAAAATATCCACGTACATCAGCGCCATTACTGCCAGAAAAAAAAAAAAAAAGTAAGAAGATTGCACATTTTGATTGTTACAATCTTTCCGCAAAAGAAAGAAACGAAAATTGAGCATTTGTTTGGATTGAAAACATGTGTCTAAATGAGTCATTATGGTATATGGTATGTATAGGTATAAGAGTTTCCAACATCCCTTCCATTTCCTCTGTTAAATTAACGTTGATGTTTCCTAATTTGTTTTCAATTCTGTTTAAGCTAAGGAAGAGCGACATAGTAATCTTGGAGTGAACAAATTGAGCTATACCATTCGCTCTCTGGCTAAAAAATCTAGCATTCTAGTTCACATATCTTCATTATTTTAAAAATAATGTCATTGCTCTGAGGATTAAAAGAGAGGGAAGTTCATTGGCTAACCTTATTGCTCTGGATAAAGAGGCAAGGTAAGCTTTGTGATACTTGATCCGATCCCTGTCGTGTAGTAAATCCTCTGGTGTTGGCGAAGAGTATCCTGCAGCCACAGTTGAAAAAGTTGTTCCGTACGTATCACATGTTTTCTATCAATGACAATAAACAAGTGTTGCATGTGACAATGTCATTCACTCACCATTTTCAGTCACAAACATGGGCATGTTATTGTATCTTTGCTTAACATAGTCAACGATCTTCTCCATGCCTTTCGGAACAACAAAGAACCTGGGCATTCCAGTCTAAGAAAGACAACACAAGTTGGACTTGTTAACAACTGTAGAAAGTGAGGAACGAAAATCGATAAATGCGCACGAAAGAAGAATTAAATCAAATGGATATATCCAAGAATATAAATAAAATAATTACGAAAAATCAAGGGTGACAATGCAAGGATGCAACTTTCAGTCTAGTTATATGAACTCGTATACGGACATTACTTCAAGTATACAATGTTGGACATACCGGTTGTCCAATTGGAATGCCATCTCGGTACCCAGTTGTATGGAGAAATCCCCTTATGGCATGATCACCGCCTAAGGGGCAAGCAGACTGGCTACAGTCCTTGGCATAAAGAGTGGTGAAGTGATTGAGACCGATGAAATCTATGCTGCTTCTTAAAAGCTTTTTTTCATTGGCAGAAAACTTTGGCATTTCCAGGCCAGGGCATTGGCGCATTTCAGCAGGGTAATCTCCATATACTAAAGTATCAAGCACCCTGTTTAACGAAAGGATGTCATTAAAAAGTAGGCAAAGGTCTTATTTGTACCCAAAATTGGTAAACACGAATTAAAAATTGATCACTTTTACCAAGCCAAATTGAAAGCCACAGCTCTATCGGCAGCATGTCGATCCCTTTCATCATCCTCTCTAAATGGTTCATACATATGTGCACTTGCAACAATTCCAATAAAACCATGTTGCTTTGGCTGCATCAACACTTAGTTATCATAGTTTAGTAAGTTTGAATGTTTGAAATTGGCCCCTTGAGTGTGACCAAAAGCTCGGTTTACTCCACTCATTACGTGTTGTTGATGACCAGCAGAACGGTCTAGCAGCAAGATATAAAGGAAAATAGTCTATGAGCAGTCTACGAATATGAACAAGCCCATATATGATATATGCAATTATGTACGTACCCCAAATTGCCTACGATATGCGTGAACCGCCATGGAATGTGCTATTAAGATATTGTGCATTGCAACGAGAGGCTCTGTATCCGAATTACCAATTGAACAATTCCCAAAAGGTGTTGAGCAACGAGCCGGTGGGTACCATCCTCTTATATAGGCCATTTCAATCATAAGATTGGGCTCATTGAAGGTAACCCAGTACTTCACC
The DNA here is from genome assembly GCA_037349345.1 of Oemleria cerasiformis. Classification (NCBI taxonomy): domain Eukaryota; kingdom Viridiplantae; phylum Streptophyta; class Magnoliopsida; order Rosales; family Rosaceae; genus Oemleria; species Oemleria cerasiformis. Next base: position 4,745,196 of record JAZGTL010000017.1, on the reverse strand, counting down.
CTGTCCCCAAAACTCTTGAAGCATATGGAGGCAAAATGGGCATGTTCTTCCCTGCAGCAAAATGAAGTTAATACAGAGGAGTTACGTGGCAAGTAAACGTTGTACAAATAGTTTGGTTTTATTCGTACCGTAATAATGGGTTAAGCCAACCCCCATGTCTTTCTTCTAGTATGTAGTCATGATGATGAAGTGTCACAAAGGGCTCTATTCCTGCATTACGATTATGGTTTATAAATTTATAATGCAGAGAAAAAAGACCTCCTCTTATCTTTGAATTTAAGATCAAATTATACACATACATGTACCTTTGAGCACCGGATGGTTTATAAGCTTGTTATAAAAAGCGACACCACTGGGATTAACTGCGCCGTGCATCCCATCTATTGGCAATGAGGAAATCATTTCGGTTGTTATGAGAAACGCCCTTATAAATCGATTTACATTGCTTTTAAATTTAATTAGGATCACATAACACAACATACCAGGTAGAATTCTGGCCCACGAAATGGAGAACCGGTATGCATTTATGCCTAGTGAATACATCACCTCAACATCTTCCAAGTAGCGATGGTAATGGTCGTCTGCAACATCTCCATTCTCATTACCCTCTATTTTCCCTGAAGTATTTTATATACTTCCATGAATTTCGTGAAATTCCATGACAATTAAAAATAGGTTTTTTACTCAAAATGCCCCATGAACCTCAAATTTAGTCTCAAAATGCCTCATGAACCTGATTTCGTTACAATATACCCATTGAAACTCCTATTGTGTCTCAAAATGCTCAAATTTCATCATTTTTGGCTAACCCACCGTTAAATGCAAGGGAAAAATTGTCAAAGTGTCAAAATGCCTCATGAACCTCATTTCGTTACAATATACCCATTGAAACTCCTATTGTGTCTCAAAATGCTCAAATTTCACCATTTTTGGCTAACCCACCGTTAAATGCAAGGGAAAAATTGTCAAATCGTACAACTCAACATTTGCCAGAACCTCACCGACGTTGAGAACAGAGAAGGACTCGTGCCTCCTCTCCCTCAGGGGGTATATTGTAACGAAATCTGGTTCAAAGGGCATTTTGAGACTAAATTTGAGGTTAATAGGGCATTTTGAGTAAAAAACCTTAAAAACAAAGAAAAATATTACGACATTACGTTTTTCTTTTACCTTGAATATGACTAAAAACATCCCAGTTGCTTGAGCTCTTGCCATCTTCAAGATAGCCACCTTCAATCTTTTTCCAATTGAACCAAAAATATATATTTAATTATATTCCAGATATTATAGTTGAAGAGCAACAAAAACCCAAAAAAAAAAAGGAATTTAATTAGAAGAAGAGGAAAGTGCCTGATAAGATGAAGTGCTGGCACCAAAGAAGAAGCTATTGGAGAACTGAGACCTGTGGATTTCTTCAATTTCTTTGAAACTTTGAGCTGAAAAAGCAGATGAAACAACGATGACGGCGGCCGGCAAGAACCAGAAAATGGCTCCGGTGATTAGTAATTTCATTTTTTTCGATCACTCATTCACTTGTCAAGTTGAAGCTGAGAGGGTCCGATTCTGAACCTGGCGTTATATGCGTTTTAGGACAAGTTTGAGAAAAACTAAAACTGGGTAGTGGAGAGAAAGATCTCGTATTCATCAAAAAAAAGCAGTCAATATTGTTGAGCTACTTTCAGCTCTGCAACTGAAGTGAAGAAGCAACAAGTGGCTCCCATTTCCTATTTTATCTGTAAACTCTTTAGACATCACTTTCCAATTCATCCAACTTGTGGTGGTCGTATTTTATTTATGGGGCATTATTGAAAACCTTTTGGAATTTTTTATGTAACGTTATTAAGAGAGGAAATAAGATATTAGATATGGATATCGGTATCAATAATTTTTATGGTTGCATTATTGTTGGGATTTTTGAATGACGTCACGAAGAGCCGGAATATTATTTTATATTGATTTCGCTTTTTATGAGTGTTGTACATTCGAGATCTGCGATATTACACTACACTCCGGAAATCAAACTAGATACGGGAGTCACCGGTGCTGGCCGACACTTGGACTTGAAAGTCCAAACTAAAACGTTGCGTTTTAGGAAATTTAATAAAAAGTAAAATAGTAAAAATTAAGTTACCGGTTTATCGCGACAACACTTGAATTTTTTATTTTATTAGCCAAATTGCACTTTGATTTATTAAATTTGGGGGTTTGGGTTTTTGTTATTTAAATTAGCGACCGTCTTTTAAAAAAAAAAATTAGGCTTCAAATTGTTTGATTTTCAAATTTACACGGAATTTATTCTCTTTCTAATTATATGATATTTCTAGAATTTATTCTATTTGTCTCATTTTATTGGGATTTGTACTTTTTATGCTAATTGTTTTTAAAGGTCGAGAATTCTTATTGTGATGAACATAAATATTGTGTGCTTGTTGTGTCTAATAGGTTTTATTAGAGCCTTAGAGGACATGGATATAGTTGGCAATGCAACACAAGCATTGTTAATTGGATATGGACTTGGGATTTTGGCACACTGATTCCTGTGATTTTCTGATTGATATTTGTTGTGTTAGTTCTTGTGGCTTTTCTTGTGTTTCTGAGTTTTCTACTCTAAGTTTTTGAGTCAATAACTTGTGTTAGTTCTTGAGTTTTCAAGAAGCAAAAGGCAAACAAAATGGAAGACATATTAAATGATTTGTTACAATTCTAAGGGCTTCATGTTTGAATTATCAAACTCCTGCATAGAACATGGTACAGAAATTATGCATCAATGGGGAACCAAAGACTTGATTACTTATTAGTGTATCTCTACGATACAAGAGGTTTGATGAAGTGATGAGTATGCTTCTGAGCTTGTACGTACATTGCTCAGGCAAATTCATGTTCCTCCCGGACTCATTTTGGAACAATGGTTTTTTTTTTTTTGTGGTATACATTGTTTATGTTTGTATAAACAATACTGTTGTTTTCTACCCCCTATTTGTTATAAAATTGTTTCTCTTGTATTGGTTACCTTAGTTGATTTGTTGTGGTTTATTTGCAGTTTAATTAGTACAATATTTCGGATTACGATGGCCAAAGGAACTATAATTGTTTCGGATTCCAATGATCGGACGAACTGCAACTGTTTAGGTGATCGGATGAATTACAACTGTTTTGTTTTCCGGCAGCTCGAGGGACTACAATTGTTTCAGATTCTAGTGATAGGAGGAACTGCAATTGTTTCAATTTCCCGTGACCATAGGAACTACAACTGTTTCGAAATCTGCCGAAGGAACTGAAACTGTTTTGGATTTTGGCACGGCAATTCGTTGCCCAAGCATGGAGCCTGCCGATGCATCACTTCATTCATCACTCACACATTGTGACGTTAACTAAAGCCCAGAACTGCCAAACGAATCGCAAGGGTCGGCCATCGCAATTACTAGACACAATGCGGGAGTACCTAGTGGAATCAAGCTTGCGCCACTGGACATGGTAATAACCGAAGGTAACTCTCAACCAACATGACTGGCCATTTGGAAAGGTATCCTCAAGACATCTTGAAGGAACAAACTAGTTCTGGGTACGACTTGGTATGGTTCGGTATTGGGTCGATACCGGAACCATACCGCTTAATTTTAACCGGTTCAATATGGTTCGGTATTCAATAATTTAAAAATGACACCGGATCATACCATACTGATTGTGTTCGGTATGATTCGGTTTTGAGCCAAAATTTTATTGAATTGTAAAAGAATGATTTCAACATATAATAGTAACACAATCTTCTCTGCCAACATATCAAATCAACATATAATACAATCCTTCCATATCATATTAGGATTCACTTGGTATCTATATTATCGCTCATATCTCCAACACCTAAAAACGCCTCTCTGTTTCTCATTCTGTCTTCGGGTTGTGCAGATAATGAGATTGCTTCAATTTGCAGACTAGAACGAATGAGAGAATTGAACACTCTTGGTATTACTTCTTAATATAATATTTTTATTCTATGAATTATTAATAGCTTGCAGTTTACGTTGTAATTTTCTAGCAAGCAATGTACGGACGACGAGATCGACATATCAAGGCAATTCAGAAGATGTCCCGAAGACATCTATGACCAAATATGGCTTAGGAGTAGGGATAAAGCAATCAAAGTAACCATTTTTTTTTTTTTTTTGCAAAAAAAAAATTTGTTGATGTGTACGACGATATCGACATGCCGAGATGGTTCGGAAGACATCACGTAGACATCTATGACCCAACATGGCTCATCTTGGGCGAAGGGACTAGGAGGGACGCGGAGGGACAAGGGGGTGGGCTGCCCAACTGAGGAACTGCAACTATTTCGAAATCTGATTGCCTGAGGAAATTACAAATGTTTTGTATTCCTGCGATCGGAGCTACTGCGGAGGGACAAGGGGGTGGGCTGCCCAACAGAGGAATTGCAACTGTTTTTGGATTATGGCGACTAGAGAAACTACAACTGTTTCGGATTCCAGCGACAAGAGGTAGTACAACAGTTTTGGATTTCGACAATCGGAGGAACTACAATTGTTTCGGATTCCAATGACTGGAGGAATTGCAACTATTTTCAGTGCTGCAACTTGTGGTATGAAAGGGAAGTTATCAACAGTGCAACTATTATAAACACTGCAAGTATTGTCACTGCGCTTTGTAATAATAATGGTCTAATTTACTTTAAATATTTATCAAATCTAATTCTTTTAAGGAAGAAAATTACAAACAAAAAACCCCTATTACAACCGTGATTCAAGGAATCAAACATAACAGCAGTAGAAGCACAAGTAGGGGTTTGATGAATTCAAATCCTCGATCCCTCCAACGAATGGCCTTCAAAGGCCAAAGCATCTACAACAAAGTTCACCTCACGGAAAATGTGTTTGAAACTAACAGACTGGAAGTGGTGAGAGAGAGTCCAAATATCCTGAATAACTATTTTGAGCTTCCAAGGAAGAGAGCACTTATAATTAATACAGTCAATAACCAACTTGGAATCGCTTTCAATCAGGAGAGTGTGAAATCCAGCTCTAAACGCCGCATCATTCCAAGTAAAATAGCAGTAGCCTCCACCTGATGAACAAAAGAGGCCTTAACAGAGCGGGATCCTGCTAACAAAGCAGAACCATCACTATTGCGAATGATGAAGCCACCCGTAACAGAAGAATCTCGAAAGGAGCCATCAAAATTGAGCTTCACACAACCATTAGAAGGTGACATCCATTTAATAGTTTGAGCTCCTAAGGAAATACCTGAAACAGAAGAAGCGGAACTGGTAGAAATTTGATTAGCATACTAATAATCTTTACCAATTCTAGATGCAACACGAAGCACATGAATAGGTTGGGGACTTTTATTTCTAAAAATAAGGTTATTTCTAGCATTCCAAATCTGCCAATAGAGTAATAGGATTTTACTAAGGGTGATGTTCAACAGGTGAGGAGGAACATGCCAAGAAGCATAGGAAGAAAACTAGTCCAAAAAGGAAGAGGTCAAAGAGGGTCTAGGGCAATCAAAAACCACAGACCAAATGGCTTAGGCGAAAGGGCAGAGGCAAAAAAGATGGTCAATGTTTTCAAGATTGGAAGAACAAATGGAGCAAGTTGGACCTAAAGAAGGTATAGAATGGGAAAGACAATCCTTAGTTTTCAAACTGCCACGAATGAGAAGCCAAGCAAAAATCTTAACCTCGGGAGGGATAGGAAGAGTCCAGATTTTTTTTAGAGTTGTGGTGTGAGAGTTGTTATCAAGGCGAGACAAAGATAACCAAGTGGCAGATTTCATAGTAAAATTACTATTAGGGGAAGGTCCCCAAACAAATTCATCATCTCGACCCCAAAAGGATAAGGGGATGGCCTCAACTTTTTTTAAGTATATCAGAAGTCAAAAACTGAAGTAATAAGGGAACATTCCATTCTCTATTACCAATAAAATGACTAACAGAGACATGCTCATCAAAATTTTGTAACTGAGTAGCATCAACTAGATTAATAAGGAGGAAAGGAAAAACCAAGTTATCATGCCAAACTGAGATATGTTGGCCATTGCCAACAATGCAGCGAATGCCTTGCAAAAGGATCGACCTACCATCCAAAATACCTTTCCATGCAGAAGACACATTAGATTTAGATTTTATATGCAAAAAATGACCATGATACTTAGCAGAAATTACCTTTGCCCACCAATTACAGGTTGAGTTAGAACCTTCTAGCCAAGTTTAGCCCCCGCCCCCCCCCCCCCCCCCCCCCCCCCCACATGGACTTTGGGCGGAAAACATCACGCCAAGCCCCAGCAGGCACAACATTGGAACCCCAAAAAACTTACGAGCCTCAGCATCCAAAACTTTAGTGACATGAGGAGAAAACTTAAAACATGACATAACATAATTAGGGATGGCAGAGAGATTAGATTGGATAAGGGTAATTCTCCTAGCTTTAGAAAGCGAGGTACTCTTCCAACCAGCAAGTCTAGATTTAATCTTAAGCAACATTTCCTTGGCTTTGATGGGATCTTTCCAGAAAACAATATTGTGAATTCCGAGATATTTACCAATCGTAGTCTTATGCAGGATAGAAAGAATGGAAACAATAGAATTTTTCCTAGCCGTAGTGACATTATTTGAAAAATAAATAGTACTCTTAGGGTAATTAATACGCTGGCCTGAAGCTTGAGAGAAGAGGTTAATAACGTTAAGAATGTTATGAGCAACCTTTTGGGAAGCCTTTCAATAAATAAGGCAATCATCTGCAAACATAAGGCTAGAAATTAGAATACCGAAAGGAGAAGAAAGAAGACCCCATGAGAATTAGCATTGGAGATATTATTTAAGTGACGAATCAAGGGGTCAATGCATAAGATAAAAATATACGGTTATAAAGGATCACCTTGCCTAATACCACGAGAAGGTAGGAACATACCATATGGAGTACCGTTAACTAAACAGATTAAGCAAGAGAAGTAATACAGTTCATAATCAAATTAATCCACCTATGATGGAAACCAAAATGATGCAGACAAGTACGAATATAATTCTAGTCCAATAAGTCATAAGTTTTTTCAAAATCAAGTTTAATGGCCATAGCACCCAAAGTACCTTTCTTTCTACGGAAACAGAAAACAATTCATGTTCCAGTAAGATATTATCTACAATATCCTTACTAGGAGCAAAGGCACCTTGATTCCCAGAAATGCAAGCCTTAAGAAGAGGTTTCAAACGATTGACCATAATTTTGGTAATGATCTTATAAATAACATTACAAAGACTAATAGGACGAAAATGGTTAATATTCATAGGATTATCAATTTTAGGAATGACGGCAATATTAGTGTGATTTATGAGAGAGATATCAATATTATGTCGAAAAAAGCTATCAGCTAATTCGAAAACATAATCCTTAATAATATCCCAATGTTGGTGAAAGAAGAAAGCATGAAGATCATCAGGACCAGGAGCTTTCATAGATCCAATAGAAAGCACCGCCTTATGAACGTACTTTATCAAGAGTAACATTCTGCAAAAGAGAACATTTTTCAGCTGAGGTAATGCAAGGTTGAATAATATCAACAAAATCATTCATAGTAGAAAGAGGAGGGGTGTGAGCAGCCTAGAATTGGAGTTTAAAACCATCAATAAGCACACTAGCAAGGTCAGAAGGGTTATGAAAAACTATCCCAGATGGACCCGAAATTGCAGAAATGGTTCTTCGCTTCTTACGAATTTGGACATGTGTTTGAAAATACTTGGTATTCTTATCACCAAGAGAAAGCCAGTTAACACGAGCTCATTGAGCCCAATACATTTCCTCAGCAACAAATTGATCCTGCAACTTAAGAGTTAGGTCAGTTTCACGGCCCCACAAGGAGGAAAAAGAAGGATTAAGGTTTTTCTGCAATTGAACAACATCTAATTCAGATATAAGTTCTTGGATTTGATGAAAAATATTGCCAAAAGTGGTTTTACTCCAAATTCTAGAATTATCTTTGAAAACAACACACTTAGAAAGAAAATTAATCAAACTATTAGCATGATTAGGGCTAGACCAGGCTTGTTTAACAAGATTAATGAAATCCGGGTGCTTAGTCCACATGAGTTCAAGCTTAAAAGAGCCCCTTGGAGAAGTAGATCTAGAAAGAGTATTTGTAGCAAGCAAGATAGGACCATGATCAGAACCAGAGCTAAGCAAATTAACAAGAGAGTAATTAGTAAATGTAGTAAACCAGGAGGTATTAGCTACCACTCTACCCAATCTTTCAAAAATAACAGAATCATTTAATTGACAATTAGACCAAGTATAAGGTTGTCTAGAAGAAGACAGAGAAACCAAATTACCCAAATTAAGCATGTTTTGAAAAGTTACCATTTGGGACGAAGTAAGTTGAGAACCTCCAAAATTTTTCATTCAGAGAGAGAACATTATTAAAATCACCAATTAATATCCAAGGAGAATCAATAGGATTACAAAGAATAATATCATGCCAAAGATCCAATTGAAGAGCTTTTTGAGGATACAAGTAAACAAATGTAACAAAGCAAGTAACTCCAGAGAGAATATCAGTAATCTCAGAATGAATAAACCGGTCATGAAGCTTAATAATATTAATACATAAAACATTAGAGTTCCAAAATAAAGCAAGTCCCCCTGACCGACCCACAAAAGGAACATAAGCGGTGGAATCAAAAGGCAAATTACATAAAGAGGGTGGAAGACCAGCTCCACTTAAACAAGTGTCACACACAAATAAGCAGTCTAAACTTAAGTCCCTAATATAAAAGAGAAGGTAATTGGTGATTCCAGGTCGGGAACTCCCTCGACTATTCCAAGCTACCATTTTCATGGAAAAATTTCTTTTTCATCTTTAGAAAAAGGTTCCATTATTATTACCTCCTCACGGTACCTTTTCAGCCAACACATGTGTGTGTTTTGTGTTTAGGGTTCATTTCTGAGTTCCTGGGTTCGAGTAGATGGATTTAGACCTAAAATTTGTGAAAAACGGTTGAGTTTTGAGAAAGTTAGAAAAAATTCAAGATCGGCCGGTAATAGAGTTTTCCGGCGACGACGGATGGGGGCGCACGGCGGAGCGGTCGTCTTCTCCAGCGACTGGTTCGATCGGAGGGGGGTTGACGTGGCATGCCACATGGTAGCCACGTGGGTACCACCTGGCGGCCGAGTTAGTGGTAAGTCATCGCCAAGTTAGCACCGAGTCAAGCCGAGTCAATGCCAAGTCAGATCGAGTTGGTGCGTGGAACACTGTACAACGCGTGGGAGATAGTAGCAGGTGCGTGAGATACTGTAATAGGCGCGTGGCGGCCCGTGGCCGGCGCATGGCACGTGTCCCGTCTTCCGCCAGTGCATGGCATGTGCTCCAACCTTCCATTGGCATGTGGCGGCGCTTGGGACCGGTTCTCGGGTCACAGCTACTCGTGTCGATAAGATTTCGACATTCTGGATCTGTTGGCGTAGGGTTCGGGTTGATCAGACGTCATTTAGGGGTAGTGTTGGGGGTCTGAAGTTGCTGCGTTTTTAGTGCGACGCAAGCGGACCTCCTGGGGTTTAGGGTGTCTAAATGTAGGGTTTTAATTATAGTTGGTAATTCCGATTACTACTTTTGACAGACGATACTGCTCCGGGAACTTCAGAGGAGCGTACGGCTCGGGATTAAGCTGATTTGGACACGTGGTGAGTGGACTTTAGTTTTGTAAAGTATAATGCATGCATAAAGGTATATTTGATATAATTGCTTGTTACGTATTGTTTTCGGCAAATTTCTAGAATTTAGAAAATTATTAAATTATTACTAGACAAGGGCTTTCAATAATTATTTAGAAATGACGTTTTGGGCTATAGCCTGGCTTTATGGATTTGTGTTTTATATGGTTTGGCTTGATTGATTTTGGGATTTCGATCGAGTCCATGATTTTGAGTTTAAACCTGGTTTTTCTGTAACGACCCGGACCAGAAATTAAATTCTTTTGAGAATTGGACAATTTTACCCTCAGTTTTGGAAGGGTTCGGGAGTCACTTTTTGACTGGCAGTACTTTTGGGAATTTTTATTGGGTCGTTGCGTAGGTCTTGAACTCACGAGTTCGTAGACAGGCGGCACGCGGAAAACGGAGACCCGATGAGTTCGTTAGGGGTCTAGAAGCTTCAGGGGCAGTTTGGTAATTTTGGAGAAGTTGGAACTATATAATAGATATTTTTCTCTCTCCTCGGGAGATTGGCCAATCAGTCTCTCTCTCCTAGGGGGATGGGTTTCGATCCGATTCGAACAAAACCAAGGTCGGGAGGATCTTCCCCGCGACCCCACTAGGATTTTGGGGTAGTTATTGGAGCGGGAGCACCGCCGTAGGCGACGGACGGAGGAGGGAGGTGAACCGAACCTTCTCGGCCGTTTTTCGGCCAAACCAGGTACGATCTCGGAACTTTGACCTCATATTTGGATTCCTGGTGAAGAGTAGATGAATTTCCATGTGTAGATCGTGAAAAATGGTTAAGAAATGAAGAAATTAGAAAACCTTGAAGTTCGGTCGTAAAATGGGGGATTCCGGCGAACCAGACGGCGGCAAAGGTGGCGGTCCGATCATCTTCTTCGGCCAGCCTCCGGCGATGGTGACGGCAGTCCGGTCGTCTTCTCCGGCGAGTCACCGGTGACCGGTCGGGTCGAGTGAACCGGTCGAGTTGAGTGAACCGGTCGGGTTGAGTGAACTGGTCGGGTCAAGTGAACCGGTCGGGTCGAGTTGAATCGGTCGGGTCGAGTTGGACCGGGTCAGGTTGAGCCGGACTGGGTTGGACCGGTCCAGGCGCGTGAACACTGTAGCAGGCGCGTGACCGGCGCGTGAGAGCGCGTGGGCGCGTGTGCCGACCTTCCGACGGCGCGTGGAGGCGCGTGGAGCCGAGACTGAGGTCACGGCGGCACGTGGTAGCTAGTTTCGACGTTCCGAATCTGTTGGTACAAGTTTTAGGTTGATCGGACGTCGTTTAGAGGTCGTTATTGTGCATGTGTTGCTTGGGCTAGAGCGTCCATGAATTTTGGGATTGGGTGGTGATGGTAAGCGGACTTTTGATTTATAAATTGTAACGCATGTATAAATATCATTAATTTAATTACTGTGGCGTATGGTTGTATTTATAAATTGTAATGCATGTATTAATATCCTCGATTTAAGTACTGTTGTGTATGGGTGCAATGATTACCTAGAATTTATAAATGATTGCTTGATAATTGTTTTTCCAATATTTCAGTGGAAGTGTGTTGTGAGAAATGATATGGTTGTTGGATTCGGCTTTGATATTGTTTGGACGTGGTAATTATTTGGGTACATGATTTGGAGTTGAAACCGTAATTGTGATAAATGATAAACAACATATATACTTGATTTTGGATACAAAACCGATTTGATGGGGCCTAGAAGCCGGGCCTTGGTTCCGTGTTGGCGGACTCCCGGTGAACCCCCAATATAAACAAAACCGATTTGATGGGGCCTAGAAGCCGGGCCTTGGTTCCGTGTTGGCGGACTCCCGGTGAACCCCCAATATAAACAAAACCGATTTGATGGGGCCTAGAAGCCGGGCCTTGGCTCCGTGTTGGCGGACTCCCGGTGAACCCCCAATATAAACAAAACCGATTTGAGGGGGCCTAGGATCCGGGCCTTGGTTCCGTGTTGGCGGACTCCCGGTGAACCTCCAATATAAAAGGTGATTTTGCAGAGATTGTGGTCGACTCCAAGTGATACATATTCTAGCACACCCCAAGGGATACCCTGGTGGCTAGGGATATGATAATCGAGAGATATACCGACTGATATGTTATGATAGCCGAAGGTTATACCGGCTGATGATACGATATGATAGCCGAGGATATATCCGGCTCTAATATGAACCAGACGACAATTGTCATGGGCTTAATCAACCTATGAAAATACTTCGTCAGCCGGGTCAGTGGGTTGGTGTGGGCGGTGACCCAGAGGGACGAATTATTATTGGTTCACTAGTATCTGACTAGTCTATTGTCTTGTGGTTTTCCAGTAGAGATGTCAGCAATGTCTGACTACTGACATTTGGTATCAAAAAGTATTTCTATTTGAACCACCACTATTCCGAGGTCTTGGTTTTGACTGGTATTTTATCCTGCGTCTGACAGTAGGAGTGGTCAGTAAGTATAGAGATTCTGTGGGGAATCCTGTAAGGTTTAATAAAAATTATTTAAGAACAAGGGGTATTTCTGGTAATTAAATATTGAGGTAAAATAGCTGTCAGACGGGATAAGGGTCCTTCCCGGGTTTCGAGGGAAAATTCAGGAAGGGTCCTTACATTTTCAATGAATTTGGCTTAGGCCAAGAAACAAGGATTTCAAAACATGGATTTTGGTTTTCACTAGATTTTTGTCCCCGATGGTCAAGGTTTTTTCTGACTGGCATGTAGGCTCTTTCTCCGCCATATCGTGGAGGGTTCTCCGGCGCTGGTGTCGAGGGATATTTTCTCCATCAGGTCGTTGAGGCTGTCTACACGTAGTACATATTTCTGCACAACTCGAGGTATATCGAGTGTGTGGAGGGTATCGAGCTAAGGGTCGAGATTTCATTCGGGCATCAGTGGGATATGTTTTGATGTATATTTTGTGTCCAGGTCGGTTTACATGATTTTCAACTCCTTTGAGGAGGGTTTTCAAAGCAGGGTTGTGGACCACAAAATGTTTTCATTATTCGGGTTTTCGTGGGTCCCACCAAGTGTTTTAACATGAGATGGATTTTTTCCGGTGGGTTTTCGGATTATCTATATATTATATTTATATAAAAAGGAATTTTATGTTATGCATGCATGATTTTACTCGTGGAGGGGGGAAAGGTATGTTTTCCTCAGAAATGATTTTTAAATCATTATTTTGTCCACTCACAACTTTCGTGTTTTAAATCCCCTCTAGGCTGTTGTGTTGACGTGGGCATATCCAGAGGTGGAGGCATTAGTTTTTCAGCTGCGCGTTTACCAAGACTATCGAGTAGGATTTTTATTTCTGTATTTATGTAACCTACCTAGATGCTCTGATAAGTCTTTTGGATTGTTTGTAAATTTGTGGTTACATCGTTGGATGGTTGACCTTATTGGAATTTGGAGTGTTCTCTGATCCTTAGTTTGACAAGTAGAAGACGGTTAACTAGTCCTTAAGGGGAGATTCTGCCAGATTTTTGGCAGAATTCTCAAATTTATTTGCAAGGACTTAGGGGTATTCTGGGAATTTCTTCAGGTTGTCAGACGGGAGCAGGGTTCTTCCCGAGTTTCAAGGGGAAATTCGGGAAGGGTCCTGTCAACTTGGTATCAGAGTACTGGGTTAAATTCCTGTATATCGTACACCTAGTGTACAACTGATTGCGGTATTGATAATTTATGGTTCTTTTTAGCGTAATGCCTCTGAGACGCGAACCCCGTCAGCGGTTTGGAAACGGTGAGGACACACATGAACCCATAGTAGAGCCTGATTTGAGGCAGAGCCTGGATCAATTGGGACAGGCTTTGACTACAGTACTTCAGGGTAGGGCTACTACTGAAGTGTCTGATATTGAGCGAGCCCATAGGTTGGGGGCGACAGTGCTTACGGGCGAGTTAGGCCCAGATGATGCAGATGAGTGGATTACTCGTTTGGAACAATGTTTTCGGTTATGAGGTGCCCTCCGGAGGATAGGGTGCGGTTAGCCACATTTCTTCTGGGTGGTTATGTGTACCGCTGGTGGCATGCTTTACAGCTGTCAGGCTGTGGTGTCCACACCTTTACTTGGGAAACTTTCCGGGAGTGCTTCCTCGAGCAGTTTTATCCTCGCTCGTATCAGGATGACAGGGAGGCTGAGTTCTTAGTTTAGCGGGATATTATCAGCCATTCATAGAAGGATTTTCTACAATAGCTGCCCCGTTGACTCGGTTGACTAGGAAAGGAGACAAGTTTGACTGGGATGATGGGTGTGAAAATAGCTTTCAGGAGCTAAAGAGGAGGTTGACTTCTGCCCCAGTGTTAACCCTTCCAGATGATAACGGAGGATTTGAGGTGTACAATGATGCATCATTACAGGGTATAGGTTACGTGTTGATGCAGCATGGGAAGGTAATAGCTTATGCTTCCAAGCAACTTAAACCTCATGAGTTGAATTACCCCACACATGATTTGGAGTTAGCTGCAGTGGTGCACACACTGAAGATTTGAAGACATTATTTGTATTGGGAAACGTGTTGGATCTTTACTGACCATCAGAGTTTGAAATACTTGTTCAACCAGAAAGACTTGAATTAGACACAGAGAAGGTGGCTTGAGCTAAAAAAGGATTATGACTGTACCATATAATACCACCCAGGAAAAGCCAATTTAGTGGTGGATGCCTTGAGCAGGAAGTCCATGGGTTCCTTGGCTCATTTGCATACTGTTTACCTACCGTTGTTGGTGGAATTCCGGATAGCGGGAAGTATACTTGACATGGATAGCCAGGAGGCTTTGTTGCCTAGTTTCCATGTGAGACCTGTCTTGATTGATCGAATCATTGAAGCTCAGCTCCAGGATCCTACTTTGTGTGTTATTAGGATGAAGTTGGAGAATGGGAATAGGCAGGATTATGTGATTAGGGATGATGGAGCCTTGGTTAAGGATGGCCGATTGTGCGTACCAAATGATCTAGAGTTGAAAAGAGAAATTCTTGAGAAAGCTCATAGTTCAGCTTATGCTATGCATCCAGGAGGTACCAAGATGTATCGTACTCTGAAGAAACACTATTGGTGGACTTGGATGAAAAGAGAAATAGCAGAGTTTGTGAGTAGGTGCCTGACGTGTCAACAAGTAAAAGTAGAGAGGCAGGAACCATATGGGGCACTACAACCATTACCTATTCGAGGCACTATATGGGAGACAGTGCAGGGCACCGAAAAGCTATACGGACCAACAGATCAGAGACCTTGAGTTTGAGGTCGAAGACTGGGTTTTCTTGAAATTACCCCCCTGGAAAGGAGTTGTATGTTTTGGTAGACGAGGAAAGCTGAGTTCCCGCTACATTGGGCCTTATGAGATTGTTGAGAGGATAGGGCCACTGGCTTCCAGACTTGCTTTACCCCCGGAACTGTCAATGGTTTACGATGTATTCCATGTATCCATGCTCGGGAAGTATCTATTTGATAAATTTCATGTATTGGAGGCGCAACCAATTGAGCTGAGAGATGATTTGACTTTTGAGGAGCAACTAGTGCAACTTCTAGATTGGAAGGAAAAAGTATTCTGCAGAAAGACTATTCCTCTGGTTAAAGTTGTGTGGAGGAATCATAACGTGGAGGAGGCCACGTGAGAAATCGAGGCACTGATGCGGGCGCAGCATCCACATTTGTTCCAGTGACAGGTATGAATTTCGAGGGCGAAATTTCTTTAAGGGGGGTGAATTGTAACGACCCGAAAATTTAATTATTTAATTTTCGTAAATTATTTTGCAAAAGGACAAAATTACCCTTGGTTGTTTAAGGGGTTTGAAAGTCAATTTTTGTTTCGAGATACTTTTGGATGTGTTTCGGGGACCGTTGCTTCGGTCTTGAACTTACGAGTTCGTACATAGGCGGTACACGGAAAACGGAGTTCGTGTGAGAGAGTTGTGGGTCTAGAATGTTCAGAGGAATATTGGTAATTTGGGCTTGGGTAGATATTTTAACCCAATCAGATCAGATCTTCCTCATTTTTCAGTCTCTCTCTTCAGGACTCACCCAGACCGTGCGACCAAAACCCAAAACCCCAAGAAATTGGAACTTCGATTCAAGGCAATCTCTTCCGTTTTTGTTCTGCTAATTGGACTCTACTCCTTTCCACTATCACAAACGTACCAACCATCGCAAGAAGCAGCCGCGGGACCCCGAACCGAGGAAAGGAAAATCAAAACCTTTCGATCGATTTTTCGGCCAACAGAGGTATGGGTTTCATGTTTAAAGTTCATTTATGAGTTCATGGGTTCAGGTAGATGGATTTAGAGCTAAAATTTGTGAAAAACGGTTGAGTTTTGAGAAAGTTAGAAAAAATTCAAGCTCGGCCGGTAATAGAGTTTTTCGGCGACGGCGCACGGCGGAGCGGTCGTCTTCTCCGGTGAATGGTTCGATCGGAGGGGGGGTAGATGTGGCATGCCACCTGGTAGGCACGTGGGTGCCACCTGGTAGACATATGAAGCCACGTGGAGGCCATCTGGCAGGCACATGGGTGGCACCTGGTGGCCGAGTCAGCATCGAGTCAACACCGAGTCAGCGTCGAGTCAGACTGAGTTGGCGCGTGGAACACTGTAGCAGCGCATGGGACACTGTAGCAGGCGCATGAGGTACTATAGCAGGCGCATGGTCCAGCCTTCTGCTAGTGCTTGGAAGCACGTGGGGCCGGTTCTCGGGTCACGGTGACGCTGGCCTTGATGGAGTTTACATACAACAACAGCTATCAGTCTAGTATTGGGATGTCTACTTTCGAGGCACTATATGGGAGACAATGCAGGACACCGAAAAGCTATGTGGACCGACGATTCAGAGACCTTGAGTTTAAGGTCGGAGACTGGGTTTTCTTGAAATTATCCCCCTGGAAAGGAGTTGTATGTTTTGGTAGATGAGGAAATCTGAGTTCTAGCTACATTGGGCCTTATGAGATTGTTGAGAGGATAGGGCCACTGGCTTATAGATTTGCTTTACCCTCGGAACTGTCAATGGTTTACGATGTATTCCATGTATCCATGCTCCGAAAGTATCTATTTGATAAATTTCATGTATTGGAGGCGCAAACAATTGAGGTGATAGATGATTTGACTTTTGAGGAGTAACCAGTGCAACTTCTAGATTGGAAGGAAAAAGTACTGCGCAGAAAGACTATTCCTCTGTTTAAAGTTGTGTGGAGGAGGTCACATGAGAAATCGAGGCACTGATGCGAGCGCAACATCCACATTTGTTCCAGTGACAGGTATGAATTTCGAGGGTGAAATTTCTTTAAGAGGGGTGAATTGTAACGACCCGAAAATTTAATTATTTAATTTTTGTAAATTATTTGCGAAAAGACAAAATTACCCTTGGTTGTTAAAGGGGTTTGAAAGTCAATTTTTGTTTCGAGATACTTTTGGATGTGTTTCGGGGACCGTTGCGTCGATCTCGAACTTACGAGTTTGTAGATAGGCGGCACACGGAAAACGGAGTTCGTGTGAGGGAGTTGTGGGTCTAGAATGTTCAGGGGCATATTGGTAATTTGCACTTCGGTAGATATTTTAACCCAATCAGATTAGATCTTCCTCATTTTTCAGTCTCTCTTTTTGGGGCTCACCCGTACCGTCCGACCAAAACCCAAAAACCCAAGAAATTAGAACTTCGATTCAAGGCAATCTCTTCCGTTTTTGTTCCTCTAATTGGACTCTACGCCTTCCCGCAATCACAGACGTACCAACCATCGCAACAAGCAGCCCCGGGAGACCCCTAACCAAGGAAAGGAAACTCGAAACCTTTCGATCGATTTTTCGACCAACAAAGGTATGGGTTTCGTGTTTAAAGTTCATTTATGAGTTCCTGGGTTCGAGTAGATGGATTTAGAGCTGAAATTTGTGAAAAACGGTTGAGTTTTGAGAAAGTTAGAAAAATTTCAAGCTCGCCGCATAATAGAGTTTTTCGGCGACAGTGCACGGCGGAGCGATCGTCTTCTCCGGTGACTGGTTCGATCGAAGGGGGAGCTAACGTGGCATGTCACCTGGCAGCCACATGGATGCCACTTGGTAGCCAAATGGAGCCACGTGGAGGCCACCTGGCAGCCACAAGGGTGCCACCTGGTGGCCGAGTCAACGCTGAGTCAGCACCGAGTCAGTGTCGAGTCATACTGAGTTGGCGTGTGGAACACTGTAGCAGCGCGTGGGACACTATAGCAGGCGTGTGAGGTACCTTAGCAGGCGCATGGTCCGGCCTTCCGTCGGTGCTTGGAAGCGCGTGGGGCCGGTTCTCGGGTCACAGCGACGCATGTCGACAAGATTTAGACATTCCGGATCTGTTGGCGCAGATTTCGGGTTGATCGGATGTCCTTTAGGGGTAGTTTTGGGCGTCCGAAGTTACTGCGTTTGTAGTCCGATGCAAGGGGACCTCCCAGGGTTTATGGAGTCTAATTGTAGGGTTTTAATTATAGTTGGTAATCCCGATTATTACTTTTGACAGGTGATATTGTTTCGGGAACTTCAGAGCAGCGTACGGCTTGGGATTGAGCTGATTTAGACATGTGGTGAGTTGACTTTGGTTTTGTAAAGTATAATGCATGCATAAAGGTATATTGATATAATTGCTTGTTACGTATTATTTTTGGCAAATTACTAGAATTTAGAAAATTATTAAATTATTACTAGACACTAGCTTTCAATAATTATTTGGAAATGAGGATTTTGGGCTACGACCTGGCTTTATGGATTCGGGTTTTATATGGTTTGACTTGATTGATTTTGGGATTTCGATCGAGTCCACGATTTTGAGTTTAAACCCGATTTTTCAATGAATTTGGCTTAGGCCAAAAAACAAGGATTTCAAAACATGGATTTTGGTTTTCACTGGATTTTTGTCCCCGATGGTCAAGGTTTTCTTCGACTCGCGTCGATGGTCTTTCTCCGCCAGATCATTGAGGGTTCTCCGACGCTGATGTCGAGGGGTATTGGATGTCTACGCGTAGTACAGGTTTCTGTACAACTCGAGGTATATCAAGTATGTGGAGGGTATCAAGCTATGGCTCGGGATTTCATTCGGGCAGCAGTGGGATATGTTTTGATGTATATTTTGTGTCCATATCGGTTTACATGATTTTAAACTCCTTTGAGGATGATTTTCAAAGCAGGGTTGTGGACCATGGAATGTTTTCATTATTCGGGTTTTTGTGGGTCCCACCAAGTGTTTTAACATGAGATGGATTTTTTTCCGGTGGGTTTTCGGATTATTTATATATTTTATTTATATAAAATGAAATTTTATGTTATGCATGCATAGTTTTACTTGTGGAGGGGGGAAAGGTATGTTTTCCTCGGAAATGATTTTTAAATGATTATTTTGTCCACTCACAACTTTCATGTTTGAAATCCCCTCCATGCTGTTGTGTTGACGTGGGCTTATCCAGATACGTAGGCATTAGTTTTTCAGCTGCGCGTTTACCTAAACTATCGAGTAGGATATTTATTTTTGTATTTATTTATCTTACCTAGATGCTCTGATAAGTCTTTTGGACTGTTTGTAAATTTGTGGCTACATCGTTGGATGGTTGACCTTATTAGAATTTAGAGTGTTATCTGATCCTTAGTCTGACAGGTGGAAGACGGTTAACTAGTCCTTATGGGGAGATTCTGCCGGATTTTTGGCAGAATTCTCATATTTATTTGGAAGGACTTAGGGGTATTCTGGGAATTTCTTTAGGTTGTCAGACGGGAGCAAGGTTCTTCCCGAGTTTCGAGGGGAAATTCAAGAAGGGTCCTATCATGGCGGATGCAAGAGAGGAGCATGGAATAGAGCACGCCCTAGTGCCTAACCCTACCCCACGGCTCTTGAGGGAATTTGCTACTCCCCATGTCTCGGAGGACCAATTTCCCATCGTTTTTCCGGCGTCAACGGTGGGGAATTTCGAGTTGAAGTATGGAACAATTCACATGTTGCCGAAGTTTCACGGATTTACCCGCACCTTCACATTAAAGAATTTGTTGAAGTCTACTCCATATTGCATATCAACGACATGACGGAAGCTGAAATTCGACTAAGGCTTTTTCACTTCAGCCTCAAAGATCGTGCTAAAGCATGGTTCCACTCATTAGCGCTAGCCTCAATCAAATCATGGAGGGATCTGTCTTCCAAATTTCTAACGCAATATTACCCCATGGTGAAGACGAACGAATTGAAGGTAAAGATCATGGACCCACGGCAAGGCTTGGATGAACCATTCTACGAGTTCTGGGAGTGTTTCAATCAAATGCTTCGGGAGTGCCCTCACTTGATGTTGTACTTTTACGGAGGACTGAAGACCAGCAATCGAACCATGGTGAACTCTCAATCCCAAGGGATTCTTGATGGCACGGCTACGGAGGAAAGGACCGCCATTGAGAACATTGCTCAAAGGGAGAAACAATTTAGCTACAGAGGTCATTCCTCTAGGGCTACTGGTGATGCGTACACCAATTAAAAGGATGAAGCCATTGCTCAACTTACGGCAATGGTGAAGAAGCTTTGCAATGTGAAAGAAAAAGGCATTCAAATCTGTGAAGTCTGCATAATTCAAGTACATACCTAACAGGAATGTTCAATGGTTGAAGAAGCTAACTTCGCAAGAGGTTTCAACAATGGCCCAAGGCCCCGGAATGATCCATACTCAAACACATTCAATCCGGGATGGAAGAATTATCCAAACTTTCGTTGGAGCAACAATCAAGCTATCCAAAACCCAATGCCGCCCCTTGGATTCCATCAACAAGCTGTGGCTCCCGAAGTGCCTCATCACGGCCCCTCACAACATCAAGGCGGTGGAACCAAGTCCCTCGAAGAACTAGTCCATAGCATAGCTCAAAGCACTAATGCTTTCATGGCTAAGACAAATAGTTTCATGACGAGGATAGATCGAGCCATCTCTAACTTGGCAAGGAAAGTTGCCAAGCCAAGTCATGGTGAATCCCAACGGATTTCACAATCCCACGGAAAATGCAATAACTTTGAGAAGTAGCACGAGACTTCAAGGCCCAATGCATCCTACATTTGAAGATTTCAGCCAAGGCACCGAAGATGAAGAAGAGTACTCTCACGGCCCTATGTCCATGTACTTGCCGCAAAACTCACCCAAACCTATGGCTAGGACCTTGCCGTTGACTCAAGACATGCCATTCACCCTACTGCTGGACCAGAACCATGTCATGCCGCAGAGGATGCCTCAATCTTCCATGTCGCGGATTGTGCCTCAAGCAGAGCCTGCCGCTGTGCCTCACGTTGCACTGCCACAACTAGCACCTCAAATAGTGCCTCAAACCAAGCCTCAGACATTGGCAGGACCTCCACCAGAAAGCCATGTCCCTGGCTTGTCACGAGTTGCGCCTGCCGCAAAACTGTAGACCAGGCCCTTCACCGCAGCCCAGGACCATTCCAGGGAGCGCCTGCGACGCACCTAGCTGCGCCTACTAAGGACACGAACCCGACTGCGACACTCTCCCAAGGCACACACACAACAGGCCTTCACATGCCCAATTTGTGCCTAGCATCAATGACAAGGACACGGATACATCCTTGGGTCCTAACGGGCAAACTATTAACATGGATTCTTCTAACTCTAAATCTCGAACCTTAACTTCTAAGTACACTAAAAACGTGCATTTTGATTTAGATAATGACGTCGCTTTGCCGTTTCCTCGTAGGTTTCACAACAAGAACAAAAAGAAAGAAGAATTCGAGCAGGAAACCATTAGCATGCTACGGAAACTTCAAATCACATTGCCATTTCCCAAGCTCGTCAAGCACATGCCTATCTTCGCAAAACTCATCAAGGATTTGGTGGTCGAGAAGCGAGGTTTCAACACCAATGATATCATTCACATTCCCAAGGCATGTTCCGTGGCACTTTTGCGTATGCCTCTCAAAGCCAATAATCCCGGGCCTCCATCACTTCCCTGCGCCATTCAATCGAAACGATTCGACCATTGTCTATGTGACACACGCGCCTCAGTAAGCATCATGCCATTCCAAATTTACAAATCGCTCAATCTAGGGGCACTAAAACCAACACACTTATGTGTTCGATTAGCTAACGCATCTGTTACTAATCTCATGGTCGTGCTCGAAGACGTGCTCGTACAAATTGGCGACACGTGCATTCCGGCAGACTTCTACATTCTCAAGATGGACCGGATCGATCAAAATGAAGAACCACCCTTAAGCTTTGGAAGACCCTTGCTAGCCACTGTCAATTGCATGGTTGACCTTAAGAATGGCTAAGTCTCCATCAAAGTCTTAGCCAAAATGCGAACTTTTCCTATTCACGATGGGGTCCAGTACCCAGCTGAACCTATCGTGGACTTCCCATTAAATATGATGGACATGCTACTCCATAGGGCGATCGTAAACTCATGTATGAAGGATGATTTGGGGAAGGCTATCACAAATTAGTCACAAACTGAGGCAAGCCCTGATGATGGCGTCATCGAAGAACTCATGTTCCTCAATGCCGTCCCCCATCTACCATGGAAGTACCTAGTAGAAGAGCTACCCCCCTTGGGAGAGAAGACGATACCATCCATAATTCAAGCCCCGAAACTCGAACTCAAGCAATTGCCAGACCATTTAAAGTACGCATACTTAGGCAGCTATCAAACTCTTCCTGTCATCATTGCTTCTAACCTAAGTACAGAGGAAGAAAAGGTATTGGTACAAGTTCTAAAGGCCAATCAAACTGCACTTGGATGGACCATCGCGGATACCAAGTGGACTAGCCCTTCTAAGTGCATGCACTGAATACTACATGAAGAGGAGGCCAAGCCCTCAATGGAGGCGCAGAGGCGTTTGAATCCACCCATGAAGGAGTTTGTAAAGAAAGAAGTACTCAAACTCTTGGACGTCGGAATCATCTATCCCATCTCCGATTCCAAATGGGTAAGCCTCGTCCAAGTCGTTCCGAAAAAGAGTGGGATCACGGTTGTAAAGAATGAGCATGACGAACTCATACCTCAAAGAGTTCAGACAGGATGGAGAGTTTGCATTGGCTATAGAAATTGAACACCACCACACGCAAAGACCACTTTCCCCTACCCTTCATTGATTAAATGCTCGAACGATTAGCTTGAAATTCTCATTACTGCTTTCTTGACGGATACTCGGGATACAACCAGATTGCCATCACCCTAGAAGATCAGGAGAAAACCACCTTCAAGTGTCCATATAGCACATTTTCATATCGGCGAATGCCATTTCTGTTGGAAGAAAACTACAACAATAAAGTAATAACAATCTTAAAAATAATATCCTAGCAAGTGCACTGATCAATAGACAATATAGTGGTACAAGCAAGGGGGACAATATAGTGGTACAAGCAAGGGTCGAATCCCACAAGGACTTGACTCAACAATGCACTCAAAGCAATAGATTGTTTAGTTCACAAGTAGGTACTCAAAACAGAAACAAAACACTAATTAGATATGCTTGACTCTAAACAAAAGACTCAAAACAGGGGGGACGATTTAGTTTAAAAGTTGCTAACAAAGTAAATAACTTGAAGTGCAAGAAACAAGTAAATACCAAAGGATTGTAATCAAATTAAAGGGCAAGTTAAGGCAGCCCTATCCACACCAAACCACAATGTTTTCTAACTTGGTTTGCAAGCTTCAATTATAATGTTTACTTATTGGCCTAGTGCCCATGCAAGAGCCCTGTTAAGCCTACCCTTACACATTCATTCCTTCTTACTTTGCATGTTTAGGTCTCTTAAGCGCTTGTTCAGTCATTATTTATACATCAATTTGATGTCATTTAGTGCTCTTTTACATGTCTTTTGCTTAATTTTGTGCCAACCATAGTAGAAAGTGATGCTCTTGTGAGACATGTGTAGGATTTGGAAAGATAGTCTAATTATGAGAATGTAGGAAAAATAATGGCTCAAATCGGAGTTCAAATAAAGGACATGTCCTCAATTCAATATCGGGTCCTTAGCTAGGCCCTAGCGTGTCCCTGCGCCCTATTTAGGGTGCAGGTCAAGTTACTCGAATCAGGCCATGCGGGTCCCGAAACCGTGTTTGAGGAATAGTAGATCAAGCCCCTGATGAGCTGAGGTGCGTGCCAAGACGTGTCCTTGACATGTCTCATGGACACTCCATATGCGCCCTAATCCAAGACTAGCCCTGACGAGCCATGGCGCGTCTTCAAAGCTCTCAGTCAAGTCGCAATCATGTCCCCTGACACACCTCATGTTCCAGGATTCCTGGCGTGTTCCTCTGAAGTGCCAGAGACAAGACAACCAGCGGTGCGCCGATCCCGCCAGGAGACAAGTCCCGTGACATGCTAATTTAGGGCAAAATAGGACATGACTTGGAACTCGATGGAACCAAGTGAGGCACCACCCAGAAGTATTCTTATAATCACCAGTCTAAGCTAATGAAATCAAGTGTCTTGTCTAGAACTGCCAATGACATGGTGCGCCCTAGAAGACCTCGGTTGTGCCCTGGTTTGAGCCAAATTGGGCCATTGAGTTTTCTATGAGCTTTTGAGTGGGACAAAGCCCAGAACTGTACTAGAAACATCATATGGAAGTGAAGCACATGGTTTGTCCCAGCTGCATGGGTCAATGTCCTACTGTGTCTTTAACAATTCCAAGAATGAGGTCCTAGGAGCCAAGAATGTGCCAGTCGTGTCAAGAAGATTCAAGAAGTGTGCCAGCCATGCTTTGTTGTCCAAGAACGCCTCAAAACCTTCCAGAATCAGCCTTGACGCACAAGAAATATCATTTCTTGCATCACAAGCATGTGGCCCAGGCCTTAACCCTTTAGCCGCATAACTCTTTTTATAGTTTTTTAATTTTTTTGAGTTTTTGTTCGTGTTTTGGAAGAAAGCTGAACGCAAGGAGTAAAGGAGAGTGCTTGGGCGTGTCCTTGGCTCACCATTGATCTCAATGTTTTGTCTTCTTCCCTTTAATTTTACTTTGCAATAATGAAATTCTTTATCGTTTTACTCAATACCATGTGTGAGTAGTTCCATTAGAATTAGGGCTGCTTGAAGCCCTAGCCATGTAGTTCTTTAATGTGATTTTGGCCCTTGATTTCTATTATTATGAATGCTGAATAGACTCTGATTACTACTTGAATTGCTGCTCTTTTATGTTTACATGATTAGGTACCTTGTTTACAAAAATTATTGATGAGATTGCAACGAGAGGTTGAGGTTAAGAAACAATCTTGTAATCAGAATTCATTACAACCAAGATCATTAAACAAGACTATGGGTACTATGATTTCATTAAATTCCTTTTGTACTTCATGCATCATCTTAGATTACTAATCCTTCTTTAAGATTGATAGACATTCTAAGCAGAGGAAACGAATAGAACATGCTAAGTAAGAAGAGAATAATATGTGTGGGGTGAGCTGTAACAGGACCTTTGCATGGGCATCTTATTCAAAGAATTCATAGTAGTAGGATTTTGGAAATCATGTTAAGAACTTGAATTAGTTAAGGTGGATAGTTAGCCTTAATTCGACTTAGTTAATCAATCAACACAATCATCGTTAATTCTGTTTTAATTTGTTTCTTGCACTTCAAGTTTCTGTTTTAATATCTTGTTTCAAACACAACAAAGATCATTAAACAAGACTAGGGGTAGTGTGATGTCATTAAATTCCTTTTATACTTCATGCATCATCTTAGATTACTAATCATTCTCTAAGATTGATAGACATTCTAAGCAGAGGAAACGAATAGAACATGCTAAGTAAGAAGAGAATAATATGTGTGGGGTGAGCTGTAACAGGACCTTTGCATGGGCATCTTATTCAGAGAATTCATTGTAGTAGGATCTTGGAAATCATCTTAAGAACTTGAATTAGTTAGGGTGGATAGTTAGCCTCAATTCGACTTAGTTAATCAATCAACACAATCACCGTTAATTATGTTTTAATTTGTTTCTTGCACGTTAAGTTTCTGTTTTAATATCTTGTTTCAAACACATAAAACCAACAACCCTCACCCATCCCACACAACCCCGCCCTCCCGCGCCCCCCCCCCCCCCCCCCCCCCCCCCCCCCCCCCCCCCCCATCCCCTTTTTACTTATTGCCGTGAGTCTTGGTATGGGTCCCTGGTTAAGTCTAAATACTGAAGTGGATATAACGTTGATACAAGTCCTCGAGGGATCGACTATTGCAGTGCTACTATACTATTCTTATCAATTTGTGCACTTGCAAGGATGATGACTGTTGGGATTAAATTGCATATTTCTTGTTCTCTAATTTTACCAATAGCGCTCTAAACTTCTAGTCAATTATGTCATAAGTCTCTTAAGCTATTACAACACAAGAGAAAACATTAAGTTCGAAAGGGAATTAATGATACTACACTAACCTTAGGGATTACACGGTAACCCTAGGAATGTCATGAGTCCAATTACAAGGTTATTGCGTAATGTAACCTCTTGATGCAAGTCATCTATAGCTTATGTAATTAAAATGGCCAGTTTCAATAACACACGAAAATAGCAGTTTACATAGTAATTTAACACACCAAGGCAAACACAATAATCAAACCAAGCACCAAAACCAAATTAAGAAGTTGTCATGATTAGGGCGTCAAGATCAACCCTAACTTAAAGGGAACTACTCACTATGCATAATGAAAAACATAAACATGAATTGTATTGAATATAGAAGTGCAAGATTAAACCCAATTATACTTTGAAGAACCAGCTCCAAGCACGGCTCCAAGCAATCCTTCAAGAACACAACCGAGTCTTTCGTGAACAAACCTCACGATGATAGTTCAAAACAATAAGTGTCTCAGATGGTGTAAAAAGTGGTGTTCCCAAAGAGAGTGGACAAGGCTTAGTATTTATAGGCAAAACCAAACCTTGTCCTACAAGGTATAGAAATAGAAACCCTAGCCTAGAGTATTCTAGAATGTTTAGTACACTTTTAAGTAAATTCAAAGTCCCTAAAATCTATGAGAACCAATCAAACCCAGCTTGGAGTGTGAATGCAAGCTGGCAGGTGGAAACACAAGCTGGCCGCTAGGCATACAGGCTGGAATCGGGGGAGTCTCTAGGGCAAGCATTGAAAGCTTGTGACTTTTCCCTAAGGATGCCATGGTCGCGCCAGGGCGCGCCTTAGCACTTGAATAGCTTCTAAACTTGCCAAGGAGTCTGAAAATGCACCATGTCTCGACCGAATGGTCATAGGCACAAATATGGCCTCATTGGAACCTATCAGGTCAGGTCCAGGAGCTGACCAAACCTATTGAGATATATCGACACTTTTATGGCGTAGTTCTGGACTTCAATTAGGGTGTAGTCACGCCTTGTCTCTGCAGCTGGAACTTTCCTCGAAAATGTGTAAGGGACACGTACTTGGACGTCCTTTAGGCGAGGCGAAGGCACGCCTTGACTGGAACTTCGACTTCATGGAGGACACGCCTTGGCGCATTCTGGCACTCAAGTGCACGCCCTGGCCGCGGACCTGTAACTTGGTACTTGGTGTCTTGGCCATGTCTGGGACACGATCAGGGGCTCGGAGGGAGAATTCTTGAGACAAGACTTGACATGTCTTGGCTCTGCCCTTGGCTATTCTTGAATTCTTGAGACACAGTTTTAGGACCCGCATGGCTCGATGTGAAGTTCTTGACTTCTGCCCTAAATATGGCGCACTGGCATGTCCTAGGGCTCTATTTCGAACCCGATATTGAATTGAGGACATCTCCTTGCTTTGAACTCCGATTTGGGCCATTCTTTTTCCAGCATTCCTAGAATTTGGTTTCCTGTCTAAATCATGCACATGTCTCACAAAAGCAATCACTTTCTACTATGAATGACATGATTTCAAAGAAAAGACAAATAAAGGGGCATAATATGACATGAAATATATGTAGGAATTCTGGCTTAACAAATACCCCCAAACCTAGAATTTGCTAGTCCTCGGGAAAAATAGAGAGTAAAAACTAAAACAAAAACTAAAAACTCAATCTTAGTTAAGGATAGAACATTTAAACCCCAAGGTTCACCTAGTCGGAGGAGTTTTGTCTCCATTTACTTAATAACTAAAACACTAAACAAAATACTAAACCAAATACTTAACAAGTTAATAAGGAACAATGCAGACAGATCATGTCATGCCAAACTAAAGATTTGCCAACGTCAAGTACGTACCATGTGTTAAATGTGAATACCTTTGCTTCATGATCACAAATGTAAAGACACCAAAGTTCAAATGCCCTAGAAAGATTTCAACTCGACTCTAACCTCACTAGGAAACTCTCAATTTCACTCATGAATCCCTATGGTTTCACTCTTACAAGCATATGTGATGAGTTTATGTAAAGGAATCGATTATAAACACATATGAAATAGTATGAAAGAAAGGCAATTTCTAAACATAGATCTCATAAAGGAATTGAAGTTTAAGAATGTAGAGACATACCTTAACTGCAAGCAAGACTCCCCATATGATCAGCTAGGTCTTCATTCAAAGGTTGTAATGGGGCTAGGCTTAAAGGGTTTAAGAAGAAAGGATATGAGATTCAAAACCCTAAGTTAAGACAAGGCATGAAGGAGCATGGCTTAGAACTTGATCTTTTCTTCTTACTTTTCATCGGCCCACGGCCAGACTTGGCCTTCTGCTTGCAGTGATTTCCCATGTTGAGGTTTGATTTTCTTGAATGACAGTTTATGCCTTCTACTCTCATTGGCTCACTTGGCTTAGCCTATTGTTCTTTTTTTTTCTTTTCTTTTCACAATTTGTTTCATGTCATTTTTCTAACTAAGCCAAGATCATGCAATGGTTTACATTGATTTTGTGTCTGTCCAAGTTAGGACTTTTGGGTTACTTGGGATGTCTAAGGCATTCCCCTTTACATCGATTTCACATTTTGGCCTCTTTTGCCATGAGTTGGCCTTAATGGACTCCACTACTTGACTCGGATGTTGAACACTTGCACTTTGTCTTGCCTTTCCATGTCATGAACTCCATTTGATGCTGCCTTCTGACAACCTAGATTATAGGGTATGGCCAATATTAAGGGCTTCCTATCTAGGGCTTAGGTTATGCTTTGGGTGATGAAAGAAAAGGTTTTAAGTGTTTGGCTTCAAAGCGGGTTAAGTGAGCATGCAAAGGAACATATACGGCTTTTAGAGGGCTTAACATGCATAGCCTACATGACTTCTTATGGGTTATCAAGCTGAGAACCAAGAGCCTCTACATAAGATGTTAGTTCTTTAAAATCCATTGCAAAATATAGTAATGAGATCAATCAAAGTAGAAAGAATTGAATAGTGTTTAAGAGTGGAACAAAGTAAATCTCTCAAAAGGAAAGGCATTATGCTCAAAGTCTCACTTAGGGTAGTCTCCACTGATGTTCTAAAGTTCAATCAAACAAAGTCATCGTTTAGCTCAATTTCTTGAAGTTAGGCATTAAGTGAAAAGATATGGCACAACTTAAGCATGGCATGGCTCTAGTAAGACATTACTGAGTAATTTAACAATGTCGCTTATTAACAAGTACAGTACTAAGCCGTGTACCCTTAAACCTAAATGTTGCAAAATTTGATCCACACCCCCAAACCTAAACTAACATTGTCCTCAATGTTAACAAGTTAAGCACTAAGAGCAACTAAGTAAAGAAGGAAAGGAGGCATGTACAACAGAAAACATAAAGAAGAGGGAATGAAACACAAACCAGGCCTAGGTTTCCCCCTTGGAGCGTTTGATTTAACATCTAGGCAAGATGTGTCCTGCAAGTTAGGCAAGGGGGGGCATGGCCAGGTCTACTTCTTGAAAAGCAGGCGTTGGAACAACTTCTATGTAAGGTTTCAGGCGATGCCATTCACCTTCAATTCAAAGCCATTGCAGTTTGACTTGATCTCCATGGCACCATGAGGTAGGACATTAAGAATAATGTAAGGTCCTGATCATCTTGATCTGAGCTTGCCTGGAAAGAACTTGAGACGTGAATTGAACAAGAGGACCTTCTATCCTACCTCCAAGGACTTGCGGATCCGGTGCTTGTTAGGATAAGCCTTGGACTTTTCCTTGTAGATTCTAGAGCTTTCATTAGCTTCATTCCTCAGCACCTCAAGTTCTTGCAATTGAAGCTTCCTACGTTGTCCTACCTTATCGAGGTCCATGTTGACATGCTTGATGGCCCAAAAGGCCTTGTGTTCCGACTCCACGGGTAAGTGGCAGCCTTTTCCAAAGAAAAGCCTGAATGGGGACATGCCAATAGGTGTCTTGTAAGCAGTCCTATATGCCCATGTGGCATCATTGAGCCTATTGGACCAATCCTTCCTTGATGATCCCACGGTTTTCTCAAGGATGACCTTGACTTCTGTATTTGAAATTTCAGCTTGTCCACTAGTTTGAGGATGATATGGAGTTGGGATTCTGTGTGTGACTCCATATTTCCTCGTGAGGGCCTCAAATGTCCTATTGCAAAAGTGTGAGTCACCATCACTAATGATGGCACGTGGTTTGCCAAATCTTGCCAATATGTGAGATTGAATGAAGCTACACACTACTTTAGAATAATTAGTCTTGGTAGGAATTGCTTTCACCCATTTCGAAACATATGCAATAGCAAGTAGAATGTAGAGAAATCCAAATGAGCTAGGGAAGGGTCCCAAAAAGTCAAAGCCCCAAACATCAAAGATTTCAATAACTAAAATAGGGTTTAGGGGCATTTGATCTCTAAGCCCAATATTACCTTGTCTTTGGCACTTGTCACACGTGAGGACATGGTCATGGGCATCCTAGAAGATAGTGGGCCAATAGAATCCACATTGAAGGACTTTAAGGGTTGTCTTCTTGGCACCAAAGTGTCCTCCACACGCCTTGTTGTGACAGAAGTCCAGGATGGATTTGACTTCATTTTCAGGAATGCATCTTCTTATGAGCTGATCAGGGCAGTGCTTCCATAGATAGGGCTCATCCCAAATGTAATATTTGGCTTGCTTGACAAGCTTGTCCCTTTGAAACCTAGACATATGAGAAGGAATCAAATTAGTAGCAAGGTAATTGATAATGTTAGCATACCAGGGGTCAAAGGCTTTGAGAGGGAATAGTTCCTCATTAGGAAAGCTCTCTTGGAGAGGTAGTTGGTCCACTTCTTCATTGGACCCATGGACAAGTCTATTAAGTGGTCAGCTACCACATTTTCATTTCCTTTCTTGTCTTTGTTCACCAGATCGAACTCTTGAAGCAATAGCATCCACCTAATGAGCCTACGCTTGACATCCTTTTTGTTAAGCAAGTGCTTAAGAGCTGCATGGTCAGTATAAATGATAACTTTTGTTTGAAGCCAATAAGACCTAAACTTCTCTAAAGCAAATATCATAGCCAATAGTTCTTTCTCAGTAGTAGAACAGTTAAGTTGAGCACCATTTAAAGTCCTGCTTGCATAGTAAATAACATGGGGCAACTTATTTATTCTTTGGCCCAAGACTGCCCCAATGGCATAGTCGGAGGCATCAAACATAACCTCAAAGGGCAGGTCCCATCTTGGTGGCATGATGATTGGGGCAGCCATGAGCTTGTCCTTGAGGGTCTCAAAGGACTCACGGCACTCTTTGGTGAAGTCAAAGGCAGAATCCTTAGCAAGCAGGTTGCACAAGGGCATTGTGATTTTGGAGAAGTCCTTGATAAACCTCCTATGGAATCTAGCATGTCCAAAGAAGGATCTGATCTCCTTGACTGAAGTGGGATAGGGCAGGCCACTAATGACATCTATTTTGGCTTTGTCAACCTCAATGCCATGGCTGGAAATAACATGGACTAGTACAATGCCTTATTGCACCTTAAAGTGACACTTCTCCCAATTTAAAAGTAAATTGGACTCCCTGCATCTCTGAAGTACTCTTGACAAGTTTGTTAGACACAAATCAAAGGAATTACCAAAAATAGAAAAATCATCCATGAATACCTCAATGATGTCTTTCACCATGTCTGAAAATATGCTCAATATGCATCTCTGAGAGGTGGCATAGGCATTGCAAAGGCCAAAGGGTATCCTCCTATAGGCAAAAGTGCCATAGGGACACGTGAATGTTGTCTTCTCTTGATCCTCAGGTGCTATGGCAATTTGATTGTGACCTGAATAGCCATCTAAGAAACAAAAGTGAGAATGTCCTGCAACTCTTTCAAGCATTTGATCAATAAAAGGTAATCGAAAGTGATATTCGCAAGTAGTAGAATTAAGCTTCCAATAATCTATGCATACTCTCCATCCAGTTTGGAACCTTTGAGGAACAGGCTCATCTTGTTCATTCTTGATATTTGTGATGCCACTCTTCTTTGGCATCACTTGGATTGGACTTACCTACTTAGAATATGAGATAGGGTAAATGATTCCCACGTCTCAAAGCTTAAGGACCTTCTTCTTGACTACCTCCTTCATAGGAGGATTGAGACGCCTTTGTGCCTCCATGCATTTTTAAGGACTTATCCCTTTGATTTCAGCAATGCTCCATCCAATCGCTTGCATGTTGTCCCTTAGAACTTGGACTAGTTGACTATCTTGCAAAGATGTGAGATTTGAGGCAATAATGACAGGTAAGGTTTGACACGACCTCAAGCATGTGCAATTCCTCAATGACGTGGCCATCTAGGCCATTGTAATCATGAGAAGGCAATGTGGGGGCCTTCTCAAGAGGATCATTAATACAAGCATTCATGATAGTTTGATGCATCAAAGATTCCATAGTGTTCAGAGGGAAATCAATTATAGGTTCTTGAGGATATTGCATAGTGTCATGAATGGCAAAGGTCCTAGTCTTATCTAAAACTTTTATAGATATTTGACCCTTGTTCAAATTATCCCAAAGATCAAGGGAGGATCCTCACTTTCAATTGCCTTTTCCATGTTCAAGATGTAAAAATCAGCCAGTATGCATGTATCTCCTATTTGAACTATCACATCTTCAATCTTACCCATAAGTTGTGTCACAAGAGAATTTGCAAGCCTAACACACAATTGAGTAGGTTTTAAGTCTCCTAATGCAAGTGAATTGTAAACATGAAAGTGCATGATACTTACAGAGGTTCTTGTGTCACAAAGACAATGCTCAATCCTTTTAGATTGGATAACACACAGCAGGGCAAGAGGGCCTGGGTCACTTGCCTTGCGTGGAAAGCCTTTGAACTCATTCAAGGTGGCAGCACTTATGTCCAAGACATTGTTGGAGTCAAAGCCACGTTTTCCAGCCACTAGGTCCTTAAGAAGTTTGGGAAAGATGGGCATGGTCCTCACAAGCTTGGAGAGGGGCAATGTGATTTGAAGCTTGTGAAGAATGCTTGTGAGCTCTTGCTCAAATTGAGCATTCTTGTCCTTCTTTTGGATCCTACGAAGGAAAAGGTAAGTCAACATCATTAGTAACTAGTGGAATACTAAAACTAACTTTAGACTTAGAATTTAAAGGCAAAATAAGGTTAGAAGGCTCATTGGTAGGCCCTTCAGCAAAACTGCGCCCTAAATCAGGACAGGTGCACCCTAAATCAGGTACTCGACTGCTCCCTAAAGTGCGCACTAAATCAGGGTCCTAGCTAGGTTTTGCAGCTGGGGCTGTGACATGGTTTTCAGGTTCTTCTGATGTACTTTGGGTCTCAGGTGAACTTTGGAGTTCTTTCCACCCCTAAGCTGAACGGCATTAGCAGTGGCCTTGGGATATAGGTTCTTGGGATTGAACTGGACTTGGCTAGGCAATTGGGGCCCTGGGTCCAGCTTGTTGAGTTAGGTTGCCATCTGACCTACCTGAGTTTCCAAGGCTATAATGGCACGGTATGTCTTCTACTGGAAATTTGTGGTGTGTTGAAGCAGATTTTGTTGGAAAGTGGCATTACTCTTAATTAGATCAGCCATCATGTCTACCAATGATCTCTTTCCTAGGGCATGATTGCTTTGAGGATGTTGAAGGATCTAAGTGGGAACTTGAGGGGCCACATCATTCACTTGGAATCCAAGGGGTACCATGGGGTTTTGAACATTTTGATTGTTGTTCTACTTGAAGTTTGGATGGTTCCTCCATCCAGGATTGTAAGTGTTTGAATAGGGGTCATTTCATGGCCTTACGCCATCATTGTACCTTCCAATGTAGCTTGCATCCATTACCATAGGACATGTCTGAGAGTCATGGCCTTGAACTGAGCACACATCACAAGTTATAGTAGGCTTGGCCTTGGCATCACATAGTTGTTCCACCATAGTTGTGAGTTGGGCTATGGTGTCATTCTTATCCCTACTCACACTATTAAGGGTCCTAGATTGTTGTCCCCTATAGCTAAACTGCTTTTCTCTCTGACCAATGCTCTCAAATGCTACCATTGCTTCCTCACCTGTGCTATCCAAGTCTCCTATGGATTGAGAATTAACCATCACCCTATCACTAGTCTTCAGGCCACCATAGAATTATAACATTAAATGGCACTCATCAATGTTATGGTGAGGGCACTCTTGGATCATTCCATTGAACCTTTCACAAAACTCATAAAAAGATTCATATGCAGCTTGTTGAGGTGCCATGATCTGCGCCTTGAGCTTATTGGTTTTGGACACGGGGTAGTATTCAGTGAGGAACTTAGAGGACAAGTCCTTCCATGATGTAATGGATGCGGGTGCTAGTGAATGGAACCATGCTTTAGCCTTGTCCTTACGGCTAAAATGAAACAATATTAATCTAATCTCAGCCAAAGTCATAACTTTGATCCTTGGTGTGGAACAGACTTCCACAAACTCCTTGATGTGCAAATGGGGGGTCCTCACCCGAGAGGCCATGGTACTTGGGGAGCATGTGGATTGTGCCTGACTTGAGCTCAAAGTTTTCCACCATGGAGGGTGGAAATATTATGGGGAATTGGTCCTCACTGACATGAGGGGTGGTATAGTCCTTGAGCAGCCGTGGGGCTGGATTGGCTAAGACACGTTCTTCAGCCATTCTTTTAGGACTTGGTGGTGCACTTGGATGAGGAGAACCTTGGACAAATGATGAAGCAGACGATGGAATTGAAGAGCCATGAACAGATCCCCTAGCAGAACCTTGTGATGACATAAAACTAAGTACCTAAAACAAACAAAAAGACACTAAGTTAACACAATCTAAGGAATGGACACCGTTGAGGGACAAGTCCCGGCAACGGTGCCAAACACTTGTTGGAAGAAAAGTACAACAATAAAGTAATACCAATCTTAACAATAATATCCTAGCAACTGCACTAATCAATAGATAATATAATGGGACAAGCAAAGGTTGAATCCCACAAGGACTTGACTCAATGTTCAGTCATTATTTATACATCATTTTGATGTTACTTAGTGCCCTTATACATGTCTTTTGAATGAATTAATGCCACCATATTAGAAAGTGATGCATTTTGTGAGGCTTGGGCAGAATTGGAAAGATAGGGATGTTCTGAGAAGAACGCAAAAAGAATGGATCAATTTGGAGTTATAATGAAGAAGTTGCCCTCAGTACAAAATTGGGTCCTGAGTTAGGTCCTAGCGCGTCCTTGCGCCCTATTTACAGTGCAGGACCAAGAAACCCAAATCTAGCCATGAGGGTCCTAAACCCATGCCCAAGGATGAGCAGATCAAGTTCAAGTTGGTACAAGGATGAGGTTAGGACATGTCTCTGACATGTCCTAAAGACACCAAAAGGGCACCCTAATTCGAGCCCACGAAAAAGTCCTTCAGAGCTCTTAGTAAAGTCCCAGGCATGTCCCCTGACACGTACCGAGTCATAATCGAGTCTAGGACATGTGATACACATGTCCCTGGACATGCCACCAAGACGCCCCAGGGGCCAAGTAAAAGTAGCCTCCACCTGAGTCCAAATCCATGATAAGACACCTCCTTGGACATGTTCTAAGTACCAGAATTCAAGGCCAGTGCATGGTGCCCAGTGCACCCAAGTGTCAATATATCAACAGAGCAAGCGCTGCACCATGCCAAACCATGCCAGTGAGAAGTGTTGGTAGATTTAAAGAGCAAGAAATATGCAATTCAATTCTAACAGTTATAAAATCCTTGCAAGTGCACAAATCGATAAGTATAGTATAGTTGCACAGCAAGAGTCGATCCCTCGAGGACTTGTATCAACGTTATGACCAATTTAGTTCAGATTTGTTAACTTAAATAAAAACACACACACACACACACAGGGGGGGGGGGGGGGGGGGGGGGGGGGGTTGTTTATGATGTGTTAACTGAAATATAAAGACAAGTAAATCAAAGTACAGAAATTAACAATGCAAGAATGAAAGGTTGTTAACTAAGGCGAATTAAGGCTTACTATCCACTCTAACCAATTATAGCTCTTAACCAAATTTCCTTGACCTAATTACTATGCATTTTCTGAATTAGGTGCCCGTGCCTAGGACTTGGCGTTGGTTCACTAGACACATCTTATTCCCTCTTACTTAGCATGTTCTAAACAGGGCATATGCCTAGAACGTCTATCACCTACCTTTTAAGATGATGCATGAAGTTTAAAGAGAATTTAATGACACCACATTAGCCTAGCAAAGTGGCATGCAATCCTAGGTCGTCATGAGTTAAGATTACAAGTATGAATACTTTCGATGCTCCAAATCACAAGATGATATGACGGTCACTCAAGCAATTACATCTATAATTATATGCAAACAAGGTAGCTAATCTTATAGGCATAAATTAAGTTCATTAAGCATAGTAATCCAACTTATTCAGCATGCATAGCAATCATAATCAAGAGCCAGAAATCCAATCAATAAGCTAACATGGCTAGGGCTTCAAGCAGCCCTAATCCTAATGACTACTCACACATAACTGAAATAAACACAAGTATAATTGAATCCATAAGTAAATTGCAATAATGAAAATAAGGGTACAGAAGAGATTGTTAAGAACAGATGCAGCAGAAGACACGGCAGGGCCTTCTTCTCCAAGCTCCACGTCCAATAATCTAAGTGAAAGATTATCTCCGAAAATATATGGTCCCTAATTCTCTAGAAAACCAAAACGGAACTCTGTGGCTCAGGTCTCTGTTTTCCCAGAAACCAAAAACGTCCCTAGCTAATTATCTGTCTCTAAAACACTGAACAAAGGCTCCCTTTTATAGACAAAGGGAAAACCTTGTTCTATAAGGATTGGTATAACCTTGTTCTATACAGATTGGTAAAACCATGTCCTATAGGAATAGGGAAAGTTATTTTACTTTTAATTAATTATAAAGTCTTTAAAATCTATTCGAACCAATCAGAGCATGGCCGGAAGTGTGAATGCAAGCTGGCAAGTGGGAACGCAAGCTGGCCAAACTTGGATTTTTGACTGTCTTCGTAATCAGGATCTGGGACCGCGCTTTTGAAGTACGTTAGGAGTATAATAGAAGCGCATCGTCGTTCAGGCTTGGCGCAAATGTTGTCAGGCTTGGCGCAGAGGGAGAACCTCTGCTCCACTGCTGGCGGAACAGGGACCCCGGCTTAGGCGCACATCTGGGCTCGGATGGGAGTTCTTGGGACATGTCCTCGACCTGCCTTGGCGCGACCTTGGCACTTCTAGGACTTGACCTTGATGTCATGAAACACAAGTTTGGGACCCGGAGGGCCTGATATGAGGTACTTGGCAAGTGGCCCAAAATAGGCGCACTGGCGCACTGAGGACTGCGTTCAGGACCTGATATTGAAATGAGGATATCTCCTTCATCTGGACTCCGATTTGAGTCATTCTTTTTGCGTTCTTTCCAGATTTTACCTATCTTTCTAACTCTGCACAAGTCTCACAAGATTGATCATTTTCTACTATTGATGGCACGAAATCATTCAAAAGACATGTAAGAGAGGCATATAAAGACATCAAAATGATGCATAAATAACGACTGATCAAATACCCCCAAACCTATCTTTTGCTAGTCCCTTAGCAAAACAAATGCTAACAAAATGAAAAGACTCGATTTTAGTTAAGATAGAACATTTAAACCCCTAGGTTCACCTAGTAGGAGGAGTTTTGTCTCCTGAGGTTTATAACAGTACGATACCCTCAAACGTTTTACTTAAACAAAAAGATGCTAGATATAGTACTCTTAACAAGCTAATAAGAATCAAAGTAAGTAGACATGCTTTGCAGAACTAAAAGGAATGCCATAGCCGTGAGTGTCATGTGAAGGGGTACGTGTATAAATGCCAATATTTTCAGGTGTTCAAGTTTGAAAACAACTTCATCTAAGTGCCCTAGAAAGATTTCGCCTCGACTCTAATCCTCACTAGGCAACTCTCAATTCACACAAGAATCCTAGGCTTACACTCTTTTCAAGCATATGTGATGAGTTTATGTTATGAAATTCAAATTTAATCACATATGAGTAACAATGAAGAATAGCACTTTATGGAAATAAAGATCTCATGAAAGGAATTGAACTTTAAGAACATAGATACGTACCTTAATCCTCAGCATGATTGTCCATAAGATCAGTTAGGTCTTCCTTTTTAGGTTGTATTGGGGCTAAGCTTTGGGGTTTAGCAAGGAAGGATGGGTTTCAAAGAACCTGAGTTGTGCCAAGGCATGAGAAGTCATGAATTGAACTTGGAATTTCTGAACTGAATCCTTTCTTAAGGCCCACGACATTGTGCTTTCCTGATGACTTATTTTGTGGCTCTTGTGGCTTATTTTGAGGCTCTCGGCTTACTTGGCTCAATTCACTTTGTTTTTCACTTATTTTTTCCTTCTTTTTTCTCAACGTTTCTTTCTTTCTTTTGATTTGAACGTTTTTTTTTGTTTATGTTCGTCTTTGAATTTAATTGAACCAAGATCATGTAATGATTTCCTCAAATTTTCATGCAGCTTGCAACTTGTAAAACTTTTCTTTACTTTTAAACTTTCAATTGACGCCAATGTCCTTTGAATTGGGCAGCATCTTCTTTCACCTCTTATTCTCACCATGAATCTCATTAATGGCAACCTTAGCACAAACTGAGGTTATAGGGTATGGCTGTGATGAATGGCTAAGTATTTTGGGTTAGGTTATACTTTGGGTGATGAAAGAAAAGGTTGAGTGTTTGGCTTCAAAATTGGCTTAGGGAGCATGCAATAGGGTAGGATAAGGCCTTTAGAGGTTAAAGCACACATAGCCTACATCATTTCTTATGGCAAAGCATACATTAAATAAAGAGTATCTAAATGATGTTAGTTCTTTAAAATTCAATGCAAATATGATGTAATGAGATCAACAATTAAGAACAAAAGTGATGAGTATTTAAGAGTAGAAACAAGTATATCCCTCAGAAAGAATGGAAATTAGGCTCAAAGATCTCACAGGGTAGTCTCCACTAATTTTCTAAGGTTCACTCAAATTCAGTTATTTCGTTCACTTAATCACTTAAAACATGGCATTATGAAGTGCAAATTATGAACTACTTGACCATGGCATGACTCTTAGTAAAGCAAAGATAGTTAACTTAGCATATACATTCCTATTAACAAGTTATCATACTAATCACAAGCAGAAATTTAAATGTCCTGGCCGTGTATCACCCCCAAACCTACTTGTTTCTATATGCAAAATTTTAAATCCACACCCCCAAACCTAAACTGAACATTGTCCTCAATGTGATAAGCAATAAGCTTGACAACAGTAGAAAGGTTTGAGAGATATAACGGGCAGCAACAGAAAAGGAAGTGAGAAATACAAACCAGGGCTAGGCTGCCTCCTAGGAGCGCTTTATTTAACGTCTAGGCAAGACGGGGCTGACATGCTAGGAGTTGGGCGCATGCGGAGTTGCAAGGTTGACTGCGCTTGGATTAGAAAGGTCCTTCAAGTAGTGTTTGAGGCGGTGGCCATTTACCTTGAACGGATCCTGCCGTTCCGGGTGCTGGATTTCAACTGCACCATGAGGAAAAACGTTAGTAATAATAAATGGTCCCGTCCATCTTGAACGCAACTTACCTGGCATTAGTCTGAGCCGGGAGTCAAAGAGGAGGACTTCCTGTCCGATGTGAAAGTCCTTGGGCTGAATGCGCTTGTCGTGGAAAGCTTTGGTCTTTTCCTTGTAGATACGAGCACTGTCAAAGGCCTCGTTTCGCAACTCCTCTAATTCACTTAGCTGAAGCTTCCTATGTATTCCAGCGTCATCGAAGTTCAGGTTCATCTGCTTAATAGCCCAGAATGCTTTATGCTCCAATTCCACTGGTAGGTGGCAGCCTTTTCCAAAAACCAGCCGGAAGGGAGACATGCCAATCGGGGTCTTGTATGCGGTCCGATAGGCCCACAGCGCATCATTCAATTTGCTGGACCAATCTTTGCGGTTAGGATTTACCGTTTTTTCCAATATGGCCTTTACTTCCCGATTGGACACTTCCGCTTGGCCACTCGTTTGAGGGTGATACGGTGTTGAGACCTTGTGGGTGACGCCATACTTCTTCATTAGGGCTGTAAACGAATGATTGCAGAAGTGTGCCCCCCCATCGCTGATGATTGCCCTAGGTGCGCCGAATCTGGCTAAGATGTGACTCTGTAAAAAACGCACCACTACTTTGGCGTCGTTAGTTTTGGTGGGAATTGCTTCCACCCATTTGGAGACATAATCAACTGCAAGCAGAATATAAAGATTGCCAAAGGAATTCGGAAAAGGCCCCAAAAAATCAATGCCCCATACGTCGAAGATTTCGACCACAAGAATAGGGTGTAATGGCATTTGATTTCGAGGGCCAATGTTACCTAGGCGTTGGCAGCGGTCACAGGTGAGTACAAATTCGTGTGCATCCTTGAAAAGTGTGGGCCAGTAGAGTCCACTTTGGAGTACCTTGAGGGCTGTCTTCTTAGCTCCAAAATGGCCCCCACATGCCAAACTATGGCAAAAAGTCAAGACGGATTTCATCTTGTCTTCTGGGATGCAGCGCCGAATGATTTGGTCTGGACAATGCTTCCATAGGTACGGCTCATCCCATATGAAGTACTTAGCTTGTTTAGCCAGCTTGTCCTTTTGGTACCTGTTTAAAGATGAAGGAATTTGCTTAGTGACAAGGTAATTAATGAGATCGGCATACCATGGATCAATAGCTTGGATTGCGAAGAGCTGTTCGTCAGGAAAGGTCTCGAGGAGGGGCAACTGATCAGCCTCTTCATTGGAACTGTGAAGCAATCGGCTCATATGGTCAGCGACCACGTTTTCGCTGCCCTTCTTGTCTCTGATTTCAAGGTCGAATTCCTGGAGCAGTAGCATCCAACGTAGCAACCTTGGCTTGGCGTCCTTTTTAGTGAGCAGATACTTCAAGGCAGCATGATCCGTGTATACTATGACCTTGGTTTGAATTAGATATGAACGGAACTTTTCCAGGGCAAAGATAACAGCAAGGAGCTCCTTCTCGGTGGTGGAGTAGTTCAGCTGGGCATCATTCAGGGTTCGGCTTGCATAGTAAATGACATGAGGGAGCTTGTCAACACGCTGTCCTAAAACCGCTCCTATGGCGAAGTCTGAGGCATCACACATTAGTTCGAATGGTAAGTCCCAATTCGGTGGCATGATGATGGGTGATGCCGTGAGCTTTTGCCTTGAGTGTGTTGAATGCCTCACGGCATCCCTTAGTGAACTCGAATGTGGCGTCCTTGGCTAGAAGATCACACAAAGGTCTTGTGATTTTCGAGAAATCTTTGATGAATCTGCGGTAAAAGCCAGCATGCCCTAAGAACGATCGAACCTCTTTGACTGTAGTGGGGTACGGAAGCCTCTCTACTATGTCTAACTTTGCTTTGTCCACTTCAATGCCTCGGCTAGAGATCACATGACCCAAGACAATTCCCTGTTGTACCATGAAATGGCACTTTTCCCAGTTCAGCACTAAGTTGCTTTCTCTGCACCGTTCCAGTACTCGGGTTAGGTTAACTAAGCACAGTTCGAATGAATGTCCAAACACTGAGAAGTCGTCCATGAATACTTCAATTATATCTTCCACCATATCGGAGAAGATGCTCATCATGCAACGCTGAAAGGTAGCTGGGGCATTGCACAATCCAAACGGCATTCTTCTGTATGCAAAGGTGCCATATGGGAATGTGAATGTTGTTTTTTCTTGATCTTCGGGTGCAATAGCAATCTGATTGTATCCTGAGTAGCCGTCCAAGAAGCAATAGTGGGAGTGTCCAGCCAGGCGCTCGAGCATTTGATCAATGAAGGGCAAAGGAAAGTGGTCCTTGCGTGTGGTTATATTTAGCTTTCGATAGTCGATGCACACTCTCCATCCTGTTTGAATCCGTTGAGGTACAAGCTCATCCTGCTCGTTTTTAACCACTGTGATCCCACTTTTCTTTGGCACGACCTGGACTGGGCTCACCCACTTGGAGTCACTAATTGGATAGATGATTCCAACGTCCAAGAGCTTTAGGACTTCGTTCTTCACGACCTCCTTCATAGGTGGATGCAATCGCCTCTGTGCCTCCCGTGATGGTTTGGAGTCTTCCTCCAGCAGTATCCGATGCATGCATTTTGCGGGACTTATGCCTTTGATGTCAGCTATTGTCCATCCAATTGCCGTTTGATTGACCTTAAGGACGTGAACCAATGCCTTTTCCTCTTTCGTACTTAGGGTAGATGCAATGATGACTGGAAGGGTTTGATTGTCGCCCAAATATGCATACTTTAAGTGCTCGGGCAAGGGCTTCAGCTCGAGTTCAGGAGCCTTTATGATGGACGGCAGGGTTTTCTGACTTGTGAATGGTAACGCTTCGAGGGGAGGCCTGTGCAATGGGAGGGCTGGCATGATGTCAAGGGCTCGTACCTCTTTGATCACGCTATCTGTAAGTGAATCCACAGTGTGTGGGTTACTAGTAACGGCCTTCTCAAGGTCATCCGTCATGCAAGAATGAGCAATTGTCTCCCGTAGCAGTAAGTCCATTGTGTTTAACGGAAAATCTACAATAGGCTCGGCAGGGTACTGGATGGTGTCATGGATGGAGAATGTCCGAAGCTGGTCCAGGACCTTGATGGAGACCTGGCCCTTTCTGACGTCGATGAGGCACTCGGCTGTGGCTAGTAAGGGCCTTCCAAAGATGAGGGGAGGTTCCTCACTTTTGTCAATTCTGTCCATTCTTAGTACGTAGAAGTCGGCAGGGATGCATGTATCTCCGATTTGTACCAGTACGTCTTCAAGAACCCCCATTAGGTTGGTTACAGAAGCGTTAGCCAACCTGACACATAGGTGCGTGGGCTTGAGTGCGCCTAGGTTGAGTGACCTGTAAATGTGGAATGGCATGATGTTCACTGATGCTCCCGTGTCGCAAAGGCAATGTTCGAATCTTTTTGACTGAATGACACATGGAAGGGATGGCGGCCCAGGATCATTGGCCTTAAGGGGCATGCGCAAAAGGGCAGCCGAGCAGGCCATAGGGATGTCAATGGTGTCCGTGGAGCTAAAACCACGCTTTCCTGCAACTAAGTCCTTGATCAGCTTTGCAAAGATAGGCATGTGCTTGACAATTTTATGGAAAGGCAGTGTGATCTGAAGCTTCTGCAACATGCTGATGATTTCTTCCTCAAAGTCCTCCTTTTGCTTATTCCTGTTTTGGAACCTGCGAGGAAATGGATAATCAACATTATTAGCTAACTCAAAAGTGACTTTTTTAGAATTGGAATTCTGAGGTTTAGAGTTAGAAGTAATCGAGTGCTGCGACTTGGGCTTAGGAGCAGGTTGCATGCCAGCCGTGGCCGAAGTAGGCGCAGTGTCAGGTCCTCTTTGCGGTAGGGCACTTGGTGACTCATTGGACTGGTTCTGCGCCAGAGGTGTTGGCCGTGGCATGTTTTGCGGCGCGCCCTGGTCGGTGATCCTTGGCAGAGTAGGTTGAGGCTCAGTTTCAGGTCCTGTGAGGGTGGCATATGTGGGGTCTTGAAGTGGTGTTTCCTTCTCCAGTGTGATGGCATTAGCCGTAGGATTGTGAAATCCTTTCGGATTTACCAGGACTTGACTCGGTAGCTTGCCCTGCTCTCGCTGATTTAGTTGGTTCGCCACCTGTCCCATTTGACGCTCCAAGTTTGCAATTGCATTTTTGAAGTCTCTCGTCTGACTCTGGCTATCGTGCATGAATTTTATGAGTTGAGCCTGCTGTTGAGTCAGGATATGGATGGAGTCCTCAACAGACTTGCTTCCGCCATTCTGGTTTGAGGAAGGACCTTGGTAGTTCCCCTGAGGGCCTGCGGCTTGCTGCTCAAATCCAGGGGGTGGCAAGGGATTCGCGGTTGCTTGATTGTTGCTCCAACGGAAATTAGGATGATTTCTCCACCCCGGATTGTAAGTGTTGGAATATGGGTCATTCCGGGGTCGAGAATTGCTAT
Organism: Oemleria cerasiformis; assembly: GCA_037349345.1. Taxonomy (NCBI): domain Eukaryota; kingdom Viridiplantae; phylum Streptophyta; class Magnoliopsida; order Rosales; family Rosaceae; genus Oemleria; species Oemleria cerasiformis. The sequence continues at coordinate 4,701,216 of JAZGTL010000017.1, read as the reverse complement.
TGAACCCTCCAGCAAAGTTGGCCTCTTCCACAACCGGGCAGTCCTGGGATGTGTGGCCCTGAATTGAACAAACCTCGCAGATGTGAACTCGTTTGGCTTTCTCGCTACACAATTGTTTTACCATTTCCGTGAGCTGAGCAATGGCGTCATCTTTGTATTTGGCGGATGCATCACCCGTAGCTCTAGAGGAGGGACCCCTGTAGCTGAACTGTTTTTCCCTTTGAGCAATGTTCTCAAAGGCGGTCCTTGCTTCCTCGGCTGTGCCTTCTAGAATCCCTTGGGATTGAGAATCCACCATTGTCCGATCGCTAGTTTTCAAGCCTCCATAGAAGTATAGCATAAGATGATGGGCATCAATATGGTGGTGGGGGCACGCCCGTAGCATCTGATTGAACCGCTCCCAAAACTCGTAGAAAGACTCCTCCATGTCTTGCCGTGGGTTCATGATCTTGGACTTTAACTCATTTGTCTTTTCCACGGGAAAGTACTGTGTTAAGAATTTGGACGTCAAGTCCCTCCAAGAGTGAATGGAAGCCGGCGCCAATGAATGAAACCATGTCTTGGCGCGATCCTTGAGACTGAAGTGAAAGAGCCGCAGGCGGATTTCAGATTCTGTCATTCCATTGATGCGCAGTGTTGACCAAACCTCAACAAATTCCTTGATATGAAAGTGCGGGTCCTCGCCCGCAAGGCCGTGGAATGTAGGCAGCATGTGAATTGTCCCCGACTTTAATTCGAAGTTTGCCACTGTTGACTCGGGAAAAACAATTGGAAATTGATCCTCCGAGACATGGGGCATGGCAAAATCCTTAAGGCGCCATGGGGCTTGCGGTACTAGGCCACGTTCCAGGCCCTGCACTTCTCTGTGGTCCGCCATCCTCCTTGGGCTTGGTGGCGGGGAGCCGTGGACTGAAGATGCTTGCGATGATGGTCCACTTGATGACCCGTGCACTGAACCTTGGAATGACATACACGGGTACCTAACAAAAAGAAAAAAAAACTAAGTTACAAACTAAACTTGAATGGGCACCGTTGAGGGACAAATCCCCGGCAACGGCGCCAAAAACTTGTTGGTAGATTTAAAGAGCAAGAAATATGCAATTCAATTCTAACAGTTATAAAATCCTTGCAAGTGCACAAATCGATAAGTATAGTATAGTAGCACAGCAAGAGTCGATCCCTCGAGGACTTGTATCAACGTTATGACCAATTTAGTTCAGATTTGTTAACTTAAATAAAAACACACACACACACACACACACAGGGGGGGGGGGGGGGGGGGGGGGGTTTATGATGTGATAATTGAAATTTAAAGACAAGTAAATCAAAGTACAGAAATTAACAATGCAATAATGAAAGGTTGTTAACTAAGGCGAATTAAGGCTTACTATCCACTCTAACCAATTATAGCTCTTAACCAAATTTCCTTGACCTAATTACTATGCATTTTCTGAATTAGGTGCCCGTGCCTAGGACCTGGCGTTGGTTCACTAGACACATCTTATTCCCTCTTACTTAGCATGTTCTAAACAGGGCATATGCCTAGAACGTCTATCACCTACCTTTTAATGACACCACATTAGCCTAGCAAAGTGGCATGCAATCCTAGGTCGTCATGAGTTAAGATTACAAGTATGAATACTTTCGATGCTCCTAATCACAAGATGATATGACGGTCACTCAAGCAATTACATCTATAATTATATGCAAACAAGGTAGCTAATCTTATAGGCATAAATTAAGTTCATTAAGCATAGTAATCCAACTTATTCAGCATGCATAGCAATCATAATCAAGAGCCAGAAATCCAATCAATAAGCTAACATGGCTAGGGCTTCAAGCAGCCCTAATCCTAATGACTACTCACACATAACTGAAATAAACACAAGTATAATTGAATCCATAAGTAAATTGCAATAATGAAAATAAGGGTACAGAAGAGATTGTTAAGAACAGATGCAGCAGAAGACACGGCAGGGCCTTCTTCTCCAAGCTCCACGTCCAATAATCTAAGTGAAAGATTATCTCCGAAAATATATGGTCCCTAATTCTCTAGAAAACCAAAACGGAACTCTGTGGCTCAGGTCTCTGTTTTCCCAGAAACCAAAAACGTCCCTAGCTAATTATCTGTCTCTAAAACACTGAACAAAGGCTCCCTTTTATAGACAAAGGGAAAACCTTGTTCTATAAGGATTGGTATAACCTTGTTCTATACAGATTGGTAAAACCATGTCCTATAGGAATAGGGAAAGTTATTTTACTTTTAATTAATTATAAAGTCTTTAAAATCTATTCGAACCAATCAGAGCATGGCCGGAAGTGTGAATGCAAGCTGGCAAGTGGGAACGCAAGCTGGCCAAACTTGGATTTTTGACTGTCTTCGTAATCAGGATCTGGGACCGCGCTTTTGAAGTACGTTAGGAGTATAATAGAAGCGCATCGTCGTTCAGGCTTGGCGCAAATGTTGTCAGGCTTGGCGCAGAGGGAGAACCTCTGCTCCACTGCTGGCGGAACAGGGACCCCGGCTTAGGCGCACATCTGGGCTCGGATGGGAGTTCTTGGGACATGTCCTCGACCTGCCTTGGCGCGACCTTGGCACTTCTAGGACTTGACCTTGATGTCATGAAACACAAGTTTGGGACCCGGAGGGCCTGATATGAGGTACTTGGCAAGTGGCCCAAAATAGGCGCACTGGCGCACTGAGGACTCCGTTCAGGACCTGATATTGAAATGAGGATATCTCCTTCATCTGGACTCCGATTTGAGTCATTCTTTTTGCGTTCTTTCCAGATTTTACCTATCTTTCTAACTCTGCACAAGTCTCACAAGATTGATCATTTTCTACTATTGATGGCACGAAATCATTCAAAAGACATGTAAGAGAGGCATATACAGACATCAAAATGATGCATAAATAACGACTGATCACTCACCTGTGACCGCTGCCAACGCCTAGGTAAGATCGGCCCTCGAAATCAAATGCCATTACACCCTATTCTTGTGGTCGAAATCTTCGACGTATGGGGCATTGATTTTATGGGGCCTTTTCCGAATTCCTTTGGCAATCTTTATATTCTGCTTGCAGTTGATTATGTCTCCAAATGGGTGGAAGCAATTCCCACCAAAACTAACGACGCCAAAGTAGTGGTGCGTTTTTTACAGAGTCACATCTTAGCCAGATTCGGCGCACCTAGGGCAATCATCAGCGATGGGGGGGCACACTTCTGCAATCATTCGTTTACAGCCCTAATGAAGAAGTATGGCGTCACCCACAAGGTCTCAACACCGTATCACCCTCAAACGAGTGGCCAAGCGGAAGTGTCCAATCGGGAAGTAAAGGCCATATTGGAAAAAACGGTAAATCCTAACCGCAAAGATTGGTCCAGCAAATTGAATGATGCGCTGTGGGCCTATCGGACCGCATACAAGACCCCGATTGGCATGTCTCCCTTCCGGCTGGTTTTTGGAAAAGGCTGCCACCTACCAGTGGAATTGGAGCATAAAGCATTCTGGGCTATTAAGCAGATGAACCTGAACTTCGATGACGCTGGAATACATAGGAAGCTTCAGCTAAGTGAATTAGAGGAGTTGCGAAACGAGGCCTTTGACAGTGCTCGTATCTACAAGGAAAAGACCAAAGCTTTCCACGACAAGCGCATTCAGCCAAAGGACTTTCACATCGGACAGGAAGTCCTCCTCTTTGACTCCCGGCTCAGACTAATGCCAGGTAAGTTGCGTTCAAGATGGACGGGACCATTTATTATTACTAATGTTTTTCCTCATGGTGCAGTTGAAATCCAGCACCCGGAACGGCAGGATCCGTTCAAGGTAAATGGCCACCGCCTCAAACACTACTTGAAGGACCTTTCTAATCCAAGCGCAGTCAACCTTGCAACTCCGCATGCGCCCAGCTCCTAGCATGTCAGCCCCGTCTTGCCTAGACGTTAAATAAAGCGCTCCTAGGAGGCAGCCTAGCCCTGGTTTGTATTTCTCACTTCCTTTTCTGTTGCTGCCCGTTATATCTCTCAAACCTTTCTACTGTTGTCAAGCTTATTGCTTATCACATTGAGGACAATGTTCAGTTTAGGTTTGGGGGTGTGGATTTAAAATTTTGCATATAGAAACAAGTAGGTTTGGGGGTGATACACGGCCAGGACATTTAAATTTCTGCTTGTGATTAGTATGATAACTTGTTAATAGGAATGTATATGCTAAGTTAACTATCTTTGCTTTACTAAGAGTCATGCCATGGTCAAGTAGTTCATAATTTGCACTTCATAATGCCATGTTTTAAGTGATTAAGTGAACGAAATAACTGAATTTGAGTGAACCTTAGAAAATTAGTGGAGACTACCCTGTGAGATCTTTGAGCCTAATTGCCATTCTTTCTGAGGGATATACTTGTTTCTACTCTTAAATACTCATCACTTTTGTTCTTAATTGTTGATCTCATTACATCATATTTGCATTGAATTTTAAAGAACTAACATCATTTAGATACTCTTTATATAATGTATGCTTTGCCATAAGAAATGATGTAGGCTATGTGTGCTTTAACCTCTAAAGGCCTTATCCTACCCTATTGCATGCTCCCTAAGCCAATTTTGAAGCCAAACACTCAACCTTTTCTTTCATCACCCAAAGTATAACCTAACCCAAAATACTTAGCCATTCATCACAGCCATACCCTATAACCTCAGTTTGTGCTAAGGTTGCCATTAATGAGATTCATGGTGAGAATAAGAGGTGAAAGAAGATGCTGCCCAATTCAAAGGACATTGGCGTCAATTGAAAGTTTAAAAGTAAAGAAAAGTTTTACAAGTTACAAGCTGCATGAAAATTTGAGGAAATCATTACATGATCTTGGTTCAATTAAATGCAAAGACGAACATAAACAAAAAAAACGTTCAAATCAAAAGAAAGAAAGAAACGTTGAGAAAAAAGAAGGAAAAAATAAGTGAAAAACAAAGTGAATTGAGCCAAGTAAGCCGAGAGCCTCAAAATAAGCCACAAGAGCCACAAAATAAGTCATCAGGAAAGCACAATGTCGTGGGCCTTAAGAAAGGATTCAGTTCAGAAATTCCAAGTTCAATTCATGACTTCTCATGCCTTGGCACAACTCAGGTTCTTTGAAACCCATCCTTCCTTGCTAAACCCCAAAGCTTAGCCCCAATACAACCTAAAAAGGAAGACCTAACTGATCTTATGGACAATCATGCTGAGGATTAAGGTACGTATCTATGTTCTTAAAGTTCAATTCCTTTCATGAGATCTTTATTTCCATAAAGTGCTATTCTTCATTGTTACTCATATGTGATTAAATTTGAATTTCATAACATAAACTCATCACATATGCTTGAAAAGAGTGTAAGCCTAGGATTCTTGTGTGAATTGAGAGTTGCCTAGTGAGGATTAGAGTCGAGGCGAAATCTTTCTAGGGCACTTAGATGAAGTTGTTTTCAAACTTGAACACCTGAAAATATTGGCATTTATACACGTACCCCTTCACATGACACTCACGGCTATGGCATTCCTTTTAGTTCTGCAAAGCATGTCTACTTACTTTGATTCTTATTAGCTTGTTAAGAGTACTATATCTAGCATCTTTTTGTTTAAGTAAAACGTTTGAGGGTATCGTACTGTTATAAACCTCAGGAGACAAAACTCCTCCTACTAGGTGAACCTAGGGGTTTAAATGTTCTATCTTAACTAAAATTGAGTCTTTTCATTTTGTTAGCATTTGTTTTGCTAAGGGACTAGCAAAAGATAGGTTTGGGGGTATTTGATCAGTCGTTATTTATGCATCATTTTGATGTCTTTATATGCCTCTCTTACATGTCTTTTGAATGATTTCGTGCCATCAATAGTAGAAAATGATCAATCTTGTGAGACTTGTGCAGAGTTAGAAAGATAGGTAAAATCTGGAAAGAACGCAAAAAGAATGACTCAAATCGGAGTCCAGATGAAGGAGATATCCTCATTTCAATATCAGGTCCTGAACGCAGTCCTCAGTGCGCCAGTGCGCCTATTTTGGGCCACTTGCCAAGTACCTCATATCAGGCCCTCCGGGTCCCAAACTTGTGTTTCATGACATCAAGGTCAAGTCCTAGAAGTGCCAAGGTCGCGCCAAGGCAGGTCGAGGACATGTCCCAAGAACTCCCATCCGAGCCCAGATGTGCGCCTAAGCCGGGGTCCCTGTTCCGCCAGCAGTGGAGCAGAGGTTCTCCCTCTGCGCCAAGCCTGACAAAATTTGCGCCAAGCCTGAACGACGATGCGCTTCTATTATACTCCTAACGTACTTCAAAAGCGCGGTCCCAGATCCTGATTACGAAGACAGTCAAAAATCCAAGTTTGGCCAGCTTGCGTTCCCACTTGCCAGCTTGCATTCACACTTCCGGCCATGCTCTGATTGGTTCGAATAGATTTTAAAGACTTTATAATTAATTAAAAGTAAAATAACTTTCCCTATTCCTATAGGACATGGTTTTACCAATCTGTATAGAACAAGGTTATACCAATCCTTATAGAACAAGGTTTTCCCTTTGTCTATAAAAGGGAGCCTTTGTTCAGTGTTTTAGAGACAGATAATTAGCTAGGGACGTTTTTGGTTTCTGGGAAAACAGAGACCTGAGCCACAGAGTTCCGTTTTGGTTTTCTAGAGAATTAGGGACCATATATTTTCGGAGATAATCTTTCACTTAGATTATTGGACGTGGAGCTTGGAGAAGAAGGCCCTGCCGTGTCTTCTGCTGCATCTGTTCTTAACAATCTCTTCTGTACCCTTATTTTCATTATTGCAATTTACTTATGGATTCAATTATACTTGTGTTTATTTCAGTTATGTGTGAGTAGTCATTAGGATTAGGGCTGCTTGAAGCCCTAGCCATGTTAGCTTATTGATTGGATTTCTGGCTCTTGATTATGATTGCTATGCATGCTGAATAAGTTGGATTACTATGCTTAATGAACTTAATTTATGCCTATAAGATTAGCTACCTTGTTTGCATATAATTATAGATGTAATTGCTTGAGTGACCGTCATATCATCTTGTGATTAGGAGCATCGAAAGTATTCATACTTGTAATCTTAACTCATGACGACCTAGGATTGCATGCCACTTTGCTAGGCTAATGTGGTGTCATTAAATTCTCTTTAAACTTCATGCATCATCTTAAAAGGTAGGTGATAGACGTTCTAGGCATATGCCCTGTTTAGAACATGCTAAGTAAGAGGGAATAAGATGTGTCTAGTGAACCAACACCAGGTCCTAGGCACGGGCACCTAATTCAGAAAATGCATAGTAATTAGGTCAAGGAAATTTGGTTAAGAGCTATAATTGGTTAGAGTGGATAGTAAGCCTTAATTCGCCTTAGTTAACAACCTTTCATTCTTGCATTGTTAAATTCTATACTTTGATTTACTTGTCTTTAAATTTCAGTTATCACATCAAAACCCCCCCACCCCCGCCCCCCCCCCCCCCCCCCCCCCCCCCTGTGTGTGTGTGTGTGTGTGTTTTTATTTAAGTTAACAAATCTGAACTAAATTGGTCATAACGTTGATACAAGTCCTCGAGGGATCGACTCTTGCTGTGCTACTATATATACTTATCGATTTGTGCACTTGCAAGGATTTTATAACTGTTAGAATTGAATTGCATATTTCTTGCTCTTTAAATCTACCAACAGTGAGTACAAATTCGTGTGCATCCTTGAAAAGTGTGGGCCAGTAGAGTCCACTTTGGAGTACCTTGAGGGCTGTTTTCTTAGCTCCAAAATGGCCCCCACATGCCAAACTATGGCAAAAAGTCAAGACGGATTTCATCTCGTCTTCTGGGATGCAGCGCCGAATGATTTGGTCTGGACAATGCTTCCATAGGTACGGCTCATCCCATATGAAGTACTTAGCTTGTTTAGCCAGCTTGTCCTTTTGGTAACTGTTTAAAGATGAAGGAATTTGCTTAGTGACAAGGTAATTAATGAGATCGGCATACCATGGATCAATAGCTTGGATTGCGAAGAGCTGTTCGTCAGGAAAGGTCTCGAGGAGGGGCAACTGATCAGCCTCTTCATTGGAACTGTGAAGCAATCGGCTCATATGGTCAGCGACCACGTTTTCGCTGCCCTTCTTGTCTCTGATTTCAAGGTCGAATTCCTGGAGCAGTAGCATCCAACGTAGCAACCTTGGCTTGGCGTCCTTTTTAGTGAGCAGATACTTCAAGGCAGCATGATCCGTGTATACTATGACCTTGGTTTGAATTAGATATGAACGGAACTTTTCCAGGGCAAAGATAACAGCAAGGAGCTCCTTCTCGGTGGTGGAGTAGTTCAGCTGGGCATCATTCAGGGTTCGGCTTGCGTAGTAAATGACATGAGGGAGCTTGTCAACACGCTGTCCTAAAACCGCTCCTATGGCGAAGTCTGAGGCATCACACATTAGTTCGAATGGTAAGTCCCAATTCGGTGGCATGATGATGGGTGATGCCGTGAGCTTTGCCTTGAGTGTGTTGAATGCCTCACGGCATCCCTTAGTGAACTCGAATGTGGCGTCCTTGGCTAGAAGATCACACAAAGGTCTTGTGATTTTCGAGAAATCTTTGATGAATCTGCGGTAAAAGCCAGCATGCCCTAAGAACGATCGAACCTCTTTGACTGTAGTGGGGTACGGAAGCCTCTCTACTATGTCTAACTTTGCTTTGTCCACTTCAATGCCTCGGCTAGAGATCACATGACCCAAGACAATTCCCTGTTGTACCATGAAATGGCACTTTTCCCAGTTCAGCACTAAGTTGCTTTCTCTGCACCGTTCCAGTACTCGGGTTAGGTTAACTAACCACAATTCGAATGAATGTCCAAACACTGAGAAGTCGTCCATGAATACTTCAATTATATCTTCCACCATATCGGAGAAGATGCTCATCATGCAACGCTGAAAGGTAGCTGGGGCATTGCACAATCCAAACGGCATTCTTCTGTATGCAAAGTCCTCCATATGGGCATGTGAATGTTGTTTTTTCTTGATCTTCGGGTGCAATAGCAATCTGATTGTATCCTGAGTAGCCGTCCAAGAAGAAATAGTGGGAGTGTCCAGCCAGGCGCTCGAGCATTTGATCAATGAAGGGCAAAGGAAAGTGGTCCTTGCGTGTGGTTATATTTAGCTTTCGATAGTCGATGCACACTCTCCATCCTGTTTGAATCCGTTGAGGTACAAGCTCATCCTGCTCGTTTTTAACCACTGTGATCCCACTTTTCTTTGGCACGACCTGGACTGGGCTCACCCACTTGGAGTCACTAATTGGATAGATGATTCCAACGTCCAAGAGCTTTAGGACTTCGTTCTTCACGACCTCCTTCATAGGTGGATGCAATCGCCTCTGTGCCTCCCGTGATGGTTTGGAGTCTTCCTCCAGCAGTATCCGATGCATGCATTTTGCGGGACTTATGCCTTTGATGTCAGCTATTGTCCATCCAATTGCCGTTTGATTGACCTTAAGGACGTGAACCAATGCCTTTTCCTCTTTCGTACTTAGGGTAGATGCAATGATGACTGGAAGGGTTTGATTGTCGCCCAAATATGCATACTTTAAGTGCTCGGGCAAGGGCTTCAGCTCGAGTTCAGGAGCCTTTATGATGGACGGCAGGGTTTTCTGACTTGTGAATGGTAACGCTTCGAGGGGAGGCCTGTGCAATGGGAGGGCTGGCATGATGTCAAGGGCTCGTACCTCTTTGATCACGCTATCTGTAAGTGAATCCACAGTGTGTGGGTTACTAGTAACGGCCTTCTCAAGGTCATCCGTCATGCAAGAATGAGCAATTGTCTCCCGTAGCAGTAAGTCCATTGTGTTTAACGGAAAATCTACAATAGGCTCGGCAGGGTACTGGATGGTGTCATGGATGGAGAATGTCCGAAGCTGGTCCAGGACCTTGATAGAGACCTGGCCCTTTCTGACGTCGATGAGGCACTCGGCTGTGGCTAGTAAGGGCCTTCCAAAGATGAGGGGAGGTTCCTCACTTTTGTCAATTCTGTCCATTCTTAGTACGTAGAAGTCGGCAGGGATGCATGTATCTCCGATTTGTACCAGTACGTCTTCAAGAACCCCCATTAGGTTGGTTACAGAAGCGTTAGCCAACCTGACACATAGGTGCGTGGGCTTGAGTGCGCCTAGGTTGAGTGACCTGTAAATGTGGAATGGCATGATGTTCACTGATGCTCCCGTGTGGCAAAGGCAATGTTCGAATCTTTTTGACTGAATGACACATGGAAGGGATGGCGGCCCAGGATCATTGGCCTTAAGGGGCATGCGCAAAAGGGCAGCCGAGCAGGCCATAGGGATGTCAATGGTGTCCGTGGAGCTAAAACCACGCTTTCCTGCAACTAAGTCCTTGATCAGCTTTGCAAAGATAGGCATGTGCTTGACAATTTTATGGAAAGGCAGTGTGATCTGAAGCTTCTGCAACATGCTGATGATTTCTTCCTCAAAGTCCTCCTTTTGCTTATTCCTGTTTTGGAACCTGCGAGGAAATGGATAATCAACATTATTAGCTAACTCAAAAGTGACTTTTTTAGAATTGGAATTCTGAGGTTTAGAGTTAGAAGTAATCGAGTGCTGCGACTTGGGCTTAGGAGCAGGTTGCATGCCAGCCGTGGCCGAAGTAGGCGCAGTGTCAGGTCCTCTTTGCGGTAGGGCACTTGGTGACTCATTGGACTGGTTCTGCGCCAGAGGTGTTGGCCGTGGCATGTTTTGCGGCGCGCCCTGGTCGGTGATCCTTGGCAGAGTAGGTTGAGGCTCAGTTTCAGGTCCTGTGAGGGTGGCATATGTGGGGTCTTGAAGTGGTGTTTCCTTCTCCAGTGTGATGGCATTAGCCGTAGGATTGTGAAATCCTTTCGGATTTACCAGGACTTGACTCGGTAGCTTGCCCTGCTCTCGCTGATTTAGTTGGTTCGCCACCTGTCCCATTTGACGCTCCAAGTTTGCAATTGCATTTTTGAAGTCTCCCGTCTGACTCTGGCTATCGTGCATGAATTTTATGAGTTGAGCCTGCTGTTGAGTCAGGATATGGATGGAGTCCTCAACAGACTTGCTTCCGCCATTCTGGTTTGAGGAAGGACCTTGGTAGTTCCCCTGAGGGCCTGCGGCTTGCTGCTCAAATCCAGGGGGTGGCAAGGGATTCGCGGTTGCTTGATTGTTGCTCCAACGGAAATTAGGATGATTTCTCCACCCCGGATTGTAAGTGTTGGAATATGGGTCATTCCGGGGTCGAGAATTGCTATTGAACCCTCCAGCAAAGTTGGCCTCTTCCACAACCGGGCAGTCCTGGGATGTGTGGCCCTGAATTGAACAAACCTCGCAGATGTGAACTCGTTTGGCTTTCTCGCTACACAATTGTTTTACCATTGCCGTGAGCTGAGCAATGGCGTCATCTTTGTATTTGGCGGATGCATCACCCGTAGCTCTAGAGGAGGGACCCCTGTAGCTGAACTGTTTTTCCCTTTGAGCAATGTTCTCAAAGGCGGTCCTTGCTTCCTCGGCTGTGCCTTCTAGAATCCCTTGGGATTGAGAATCCACCATTGTCCGATCGCTAGTTTTCAAGCCTCCATAGAAGTATAGCATAAGATGATGGGCATCAATATGGTGGTGGGGGCACGCCCGTAGCATCTGATTGAACCGCTCCCAAAACTCGTAGAAAGACTCCTCCATGTCTTGCCGTGGGTTCATGATCTTGGACTTTAACTCATTTGTCTTTTCCACGGGAAAGTACTGTGTTAAGAATTTGGACGTCAAGTCCCTCCAAGAGTGAATGGAAGCCGGCGCCAATGAATGAAACCATGTCTTGGCGCGATCCTTGAGACTGAAGTGAAAGAGCCGCAGGCGGATTTCAGATTCTGTCATTCCATTGATGCGCAGTGTTGAACAAACCTCAACAAATTCCTTGATATGAAAGTGCGGGTCCTCGCCCGCAAGGCCGTGGAATGTAGGCAGCATGTGAATTGTCCCCGACTTTAATTCGAAGTTTGCCACTGTTGACTCGGGAAAAACAATTGGAAATTGATCCTCCGAGACATGGGGCATGGCAAAATCCTTAAGGCGCCATGGGGCTTGCGGTACTAGGCCACGTTCCAGGCCCTGCTCTTCTCTGTGGTCCGCCATCCTCCTTGGGCTTGGTGGCGGGGAGCCGTGGACTGAAGATGCTTGCGATGATGGTCCACTTGATGACCCGTGCATTGAACCTGGGAATGACATACATGGGTACCTAACAAAAAGAAAAAAAAACTAAGTTACAAATCTAAACTTGAATGGGCACCGTTGAGGGACAAATCCCCGGCAACGGCGCCAAAAACTTGTTGGTAGATTTAAAGAGCAAGAAATATGCAATTCAATTCTAACAGTTATAAAATCCTTGCAAGTGCACAAATCGATAAGTATAGTATAGTAGCACAGCAAGAGTCGATCCCTCGAGGACTTGTATCAACGTTATGACCAGTTTAGTTCAGATTTGTTAACTTAAATAAAAACACACACACACACACACAGGGGGGGGGGGGGGGGGGGGGGGGGAGGGGTTTATGATGTGATAACTGAAATTTAAAGACAAGTAAATCAAAGTACAGAAATTAACAATGCAAGAATGAAAGGTTGTTAACTAAGGCGAATTAAGGCTTACTATCCACTCTAACCAATTATAGCTCTTAACCAAATTTCCTTGACCTAATTACTATGCATTTTCTGAATTAGGTGCCCGTGCCTAGGACCTGGCGTTGGTTCACTAGACACATCTTATTCCCTCTTACTTAGCATGTTCTAAATAGGGCATATGCCTAGAACGTCTATCACCTACCTTTTAAGATGATGCATGAAGTTTAAAGAGAATTTAATGACACCACATTAGCCTAGCAAAGTGGCATGCAATCCTAGGTCGTCATGAGTTAAGATTACAAGTATGAATACTTTCGATGCTCCAAATCACAAGATGATATGACGGTCACTCAAGCAATTACATCTATAATTATATGCAAACAAGGTAGCTAATCTTATAGGCATAAATTAAGTTCATTAAGCATAGTAATCCAACTTATTCAGCATGCATAGCAATCATAATCAAGAGCCAGAAATCCAATCAATAAGCTAACATGGCTAGGGCTTCAAGCAGCCCTAATCCTAATGACTACTCACACATAACTGAAATAAACACAAGTATAATTGAATCCATAAGTAAATTGCAATAATGAAAATAAGGGTACAGAAGAGATTGTTAAGAACAGATGCAGCAGAAGACACGGCAGGGCCTTCTTCTCCAAGCTCCACGTCCAATAATCTAAGTGAAAGATTATCTCCGAACATATATGGTCCCTAATTCTCTAGAAAACCAAAATGGAACTCTGTGGCTCAGGTCTCTGTTTTCCCAGAAACCAAAAACGTCCCTAGCTAATTATCTGTCTCTAAACACTGAACAAAGGCTCCCTTTTATAGACAAAGGGAAAACCTTGTTCTATAAGGATTGGTATAACCTTGTTCTATACAGATTGGTAAAACCATGTCCTATAGGAATAGGGAAAGTTATTTTACTTTTAATTAATTATAAAGTCTTTAAAATCTATTCGAACCAATCAGAGCATGGCCGGAAGTGTGAATGCAAGCTGGCAAGTGGGAATGCAAGCTGGCCAAACTTGGATTTTTGACTGTCTTCGTAATCAGGATCTGGGACCGCGCTTTTGAAGTACGTTAGGAGTATAATAGAAGCGCATCGTCGTTCAGGCTTGGCGCAAATGTTGTCAGGCTTGGCGTAGAGGGAGAACCTCTGCTCCACTGCTGGCGGAACAGGGACCCCGGCTTAGGCGCACATCTGGGCTCGGATGGGAGTTCTTGGGACATGTCCTCGACCTGCCTTGGCGCGACCTTGGCACTTCTAGGACTTGACCTTGATGTCATGAAACACAAGTTTGGGACCCGGAGGGCCTGATATGAGGTACTTGGCAAGTGGCCCAAAATAGGCGCACTGGCGCACTGGCGCACTGGCGCACTGAGGACTCCGTTCAGGACCTGATATTGAAATGAGGATATCTCCTTCATCTGGACTCCGATTTGAGTCATTCTTTTTGCGTTCTTTCCAGATTTTACCTATCTTTCTAACTCTGCACAAGTCTCACAATATTGATCATTTTCTACTATTGATGGCACGAAATCATTCAAAAGACATGTAAGAGAGGCATATAAAGACATCAAAATGATGCATAAATAACGACTGATCAAGAAGCCCCTGGGGCACCTCAAAAGTAGAGACCCAATTCAGGTCCCGGACGCATCCCTAGTCCCTAAGCAGTGGAGCTCTTATGTGCCTAATTCATCTCACCATGAAGGCCAAATTGGGCCATGACCTGGAATTCGATGGAACCAAGCAAGGCACCACTTATAATTGGACTTAAAATCTAAGCTAATGGAAGCCTGTGTCGCACCTGGAAATTCCAAAGACACGTCCGCGTCCTGTTTTGCCCTAAAGGACCTTCTTGGAGCCCTGATTTGAGCTAAATTGGGCCACTGAGTTTTCTACGAGCTTTTGAGCATGACATAGCCTAGAACCATGCTAGATACATCAAATGGGAGTGAAGAGCATGGTTTGTCTCAGCTTCATTGGTCAGTGACCTGCTGTGTCTTTAACGAGTCCAAGAATGAGGTCTTGGGAGTCAAGATTTTGCTAGTCGTATCAAGAAGATCCCATAAAGGGTCCAGCTATGCTTTGCTATCCAAGATCATCTCAAAAAGTTCCAGAATAAGTCTTGGCGTGTCAGAGTTCCATGGGCTGCCTTGGAGATTTCCTATCATTCAAGAGAAGGTCCTAAATTCTAGGAATGATTCCCTACCGAGATAGGTGAGCTGATTCTGTGTTTAATGAAGAGCCTTATGGTCTTTCTAATGTAGGCTTTAGTTCTTAGTTTTTAGTGAAACCGTAGGAGTATTTAACCGAAGTTTTAACGCAAGCTTAAGGTTCCCACCCTTAGCCGGATACACTTTTCAGTTTTAACACAGTTTTCAGTTTTGAGACTTTTTGTTCATTTTTGGGAAGAGTTGAACGCAGAGAATTTTTTAAGATTGTTGGGATGTGTGCCTTGAATCATCACCATTCTCAATGTTTTCTCTTCTACTCTTTAATTGATTGTGTAATCATGAATTCTATTAAGTGTTATTTCAATATGTTGCATGAGTAGTTCCTTTCAGAATTAGGGCTGCTTGAGGACCCAGCCATGTAGTTCCTGACATGATTTTGGCCCTCATATTACATTACTATGCATGCTGAATACAAATTAGATTACTATGCGTCATGAGCTTAGTTTGTGTTTTTTATTTTGGCTAACTTATTTGCATGGTCTATCGATGAATAATTGTTTGTTAGACTAGCCATCTTCTTGTGATTGTTTAGCATCAATGGTAGTGGCTTTGCATCTTACTTGTAATGTAAATTCATGACAACCTAGATTAAATGACATCTTCTAAGGGCAGTGTGGCTGCTCAGATTTCCTTTCTTTTGTATGATTGAATAGTTGTGGTAGTGAGTCGGAAACACCTGCTACATTTGATTTAAGAAGTAAATAGAATGTGTGGAGTAAACCTCGACTGAACCTTTGCATGGGCATCATATTCAGTTAATTTGTAGTAATGGAATCTTGGAAATTGTGTTAGGAACTTAGCGGTGGATAGTTTGCCTTGATTCTCTTTAATTAATCACTAAATTCAATCGTTGTTACTCTTGTTAAATTCATCTCTTGCATTAGAAGTTATTTCGTTGATTTCTGCCAACAGCTCAGTACACGGCTCTCCCTATCCAACACCACCACAATCTCCACGTAGGATGGCAGGATGTGACATCATTCCACCACCACCACCTGAACCTCCAGCCCCACGGCTTCTGAAGGAGTATGCCACTCCACAAGTCTCTGAGGATCAATTTCCTATTGTTTTCCTACCATCAACTGTGGAAAACTTCGAGCTTAAGTCAAGGACCATACACATGCTCCCTATGTTACATGGACTTTCGAGAGAGGATTCTCACCTACAAATTAAGGAGTTTGTGGAGGTCTGCTCTACATTGAGGATAAACGGCATGACTAAGGCCGAAATCAGATTGAGACTCTTTCACTTCAGTCTCAAGGACATAGCCAATGCCTGGTTCCATTCCTTGGCCCCTGCGTCTATCTCATCTTGGAGAGACTTGCCCTCTAAGTTCCTCACTCAGTATTATCTAGTGTCAAAGACTAATTAGCTTAAGAGTGAGATGATGGCCCCACGGTAGGCTGCAGATGAGTCCTTCTATGAATTATGGGAACTATTTAATCAGTTGATTCAGTCATGTCCCCACTACAACATCGATGATTGTCATCTGATGTTGTATTTCTATGGAGGTTTGAAGAGCAATGATAGAGTCATGCTGAACTCCCAATCTAAGGGAGTTTTGGATAGCACAGCCGAGGAGGCTAGAGCAGCCTTTGAGAATATTGCTCAACGGGAGAAGCAATTCAGTTATCAGGGTCAACCACCTCAAACCCTTGGTGGAGCTAGCAAGGATAAAGATGACACCATTGCCCAACTCACGACAATGGTAAAGCAATTATGTAATGAGAAGTCTAAGAGTGTTCACGTGTGTGATGTCTGTTCAGTTTAGGGGCATGGCTCTCAGGAGTGACCAATGGTTGAAGAAGCTAACATGGTGGGAGGATTCAATGGTAACCCATGGCCCAGGCATGATCCTTACTCCAATACATATAACCGGGGGTGGAGGAACCATCCTAACTTCAGACGGGGGGAACAATCAAAACGTTCAGAATACACCACCTGGATTCCAGAATCAGGTCGTGGCACCCCAAGGTCCTATTCACGCCCTACCGCAATCTCAAGCCACTTACACTGAGGGAGGTGAATCATGGACTGATGCCATGCTTAAAACCCAGAACATGATTCAAGCCCTGACCCAGAACACCTTTGTACACCAGAAAAAGAATGACAAACCTATAGCGAATCTGGATCGTCATATGGGCCAACTTGCAACTCAGCTACGTCAGAGAGCAAGGCACATTGCCAAGCCAAGTGTTGGTGAACCCCAAGGGATTCCTGAACCCCACTGCTAATGCCATTACTTTGAGAAGTGGGACCAAGCTTCAAGGACGCCAACATGTGCCCTCTCAAGACATCAGTGACGAATACGATGCGGAAGATGTCTATAGGGAGCATGTGCCACAAAGTGTGTCCAAAACCCCATCGCATGCCAGCCATACCATGGCACATCCCAAGACCCTGCCGCAGGACACGCTTAGGACCTTACTGCAGGAGTCCTTCGGCACCGCACCGCAGGGCATGCCTCGGGCTCCAACACAGAATCTGCCCACTACCGAGTCCCAGCGCCCAAACCTACCGCAAAGCACACTGCAGGACACGCTGCATCAGCACCCGCTAAGCCAGCCCCTGGAATCCCAGTCGCAGGACACGCTGCGCCAGAGCACAGATTTTGTCCCTAGACATGTCCTGGGACACGTCCCAGCCATATCACGGTCAGACAGGATAGGGTACCCGATAGGGCCCAATGTGTAGAATTATGCCACGGCATGACCCCATCAGACTCAGAACATGTCACAACCCATGTCTAAGGACAAGGGCCCGGTTTTGGACAAGACTCTAATTGCTAACTCTATAGCTCCTAATTCACCTAAGAAAGTCCATTTTGATTTAAATGATGATGTTATCATGCCTTTTCCTCGCAGGTTTCAAAATAAAAACGAAAAGAATAAGAAATTTGAGGAAGCAATCATTAGCATGCTACTGAAATTGCAAATTACCTTGCCTTTTCACAAGTTGGCCAAACATATGCCCATATTTGCCAAGCTCATCAAGGGCTTGGTGGCAAGGAAGCGAGGGTTCAGTACACAGGATATCATTGACATACCCAAAGCATGATCTACTGCTCATTTGCGCATGCCACTCTAAGTTAATGATCCTGGGCCTCCCACACTTCCTTGTGTCATCCAATCTAAGAGGTTTGAACATTTTTCTGTAACATGGGAGCATCTGTGAGTATATTGCCTTTTCATATCTATATATCTCTCAATCTAGGAGCATTGAAAGGACCTACTCACTTATGTGTTAGATTAGCTAATGCTTTTGTTACTAATGTAATGGGTGTGCTTGAAGATATACTTGTTCAAATTAGTGATACTTGTATTCCAACAGATTTTTACATCCTCAAAATGGGCAGGATTGATCAGAATGAGGAGCCATCTTAGCCACGGCTGAGTGCTTGATTGATGTGAAAAATGGTCTAGTGTCCATTAAAGTGTTAGATAAATTACGGACTTTTTCTATTCATGATGCCATTCCATATCCGGCTAAACCTATAGTTGATTTTCCTTTAAATGTGTTGGATATTTTGCTTCAGAAAATAATTCCTAATGCTTGTGTCACATACCCACTCTAAACAACACTGACTTGCCCTTCCCGAGACAATGAGTTACTTGATGAGCACATGGTAGAGGAGGTCAAATTCCTCAATGACGTGCCGTACCACACATGGCAACCCTCACAGCCCTTTGAGGAACTCACCCTCATGGCCAAGCAGCTCCTGCCATCCATAGAGCAAGCTTCTAAGCTCAAACTGAAGCCCTTACCTGAGCATCTGAAGTATGCATTCCTAGGTGAGAATCACACTCTTCCGGTTATTATTTCATCTAACTAAATGTTGTGGAAGAGGAGGAATTGGTGCAAGTTTTGAAGGCCAATCAAACTGCAATTGGGTGGACCATTGCGGACATCAAGGGAATTAGCCCCTCCAAGTGCGTGCATCAGATTTTACTTGAAGAAGATGCCAAACCATCACGAGAGGGTCAAAGGAGGCTTAACCCGCCAATGAAGGAAGTGGTGAAGATGGAAGTGCTTAAGCTTTTGGATGTTGGAGTCAACTACCCAATCTCTTATTCAAAGTGGGGAAACCCAGTTCAGGTGGTTCCGAAGAAAAGTGGAATCACAGTGGTCAAAAAAGAACATGATGAGTTAGTTCCACAGCGAGTCCAAATAGGGTGGACAGTTTGTATAGACTATAGGAAGTTAAATTCCACAACTAGAAAATACCACTTTCCTTTACCCTTTATTGATCAAATGCTTGACCGACTTGCAGGACATTCTCATTACTGTTTTCTAGATGGCTATTCAGGGTACAATCAGATTACCATCACCCAGGACGATCAGAAGAAAACCACATTCACATGCCCCTATGGCACATTTGCCAATAGGAGGATGCCGTTTGGGCTAAGCAATGCCCCTGCCACATTCCAGCGATGCATGATGAGTATTTTCTCAGATATGGTTGAGGATATTATAGAGGTTTTATGGATGATTTTTCAGTCTTTGGACATCATTTAAGCTCTGTTTATCTAACTTATCTCGAGTGTTGGAGAGATGCAGCGATAGTAACCTCGTGTTGAACTGGGAAAAGTGCCATTTTATGGTACAACAAGGGATTGTGTTGGGTCACGTGATTTCAGCCCGTGGCATTGAAGTGGATAAAGGCAAACTTGATGTTGTGGATCTTTTGCCCTACCCTACATATGTCAAAGAGGTGAGATCGTTCTTGGGTCATGCAGGTTTCTACCGAAGGTTCATCAAAGACTTTCCAAAAATCACCCGACGCCTGTGCAACCTCCTAGCCAAGGACGCTGTGTTTAAATTCAATCAGGAATGTCGTGAGGCATTCAACTTCCTTAAAGCCAAGCTCACGGCATCCCCCATTATCATGCCTCCCAATTGGAACCTTCCATTCGAGCTGGTGTGTGATGCATCAGATTATGCAGTTGGAGCTGTTTTGGGACAACGAGTGAATAAGATGCCCCATGTCATCTACTATGCCAGCAGAACAATCAATGATGCCCAATTGAACTACTCCACAATAGAGAATGAGCTTTTAGCTGTTATTTTTGCTTTAGAAAAGTTTCATTCTTATTTTATTCAAACTAAAGTGATAATTTACACTGATCATGCAGCTTTGAAGTACCTGCTCACCAAGAAGGATGCTAAGCCTAGGCTATTGCTATGGATGCTGCTCCTACAAGAGTTTGATATGGAAATCAAGGATAAAAAGGGGTGTGAGAATGTTGTAGCAGATCATCTAAGTAGGCTAGTTCACGACTCTACTAACAAAGTTGACCAATTGCCGTTGTTTGAGATTTTTCCTGAATGAACAACTCTTCTCTTTACATGGCATTGATCCCTGCTAAGCTAACATCAATAACTATCTAGCTACTAAACGTGTGCCTTCTTCCTTGAACAGGTTTCAGAAGGAAAAGTTGGTGAAACATGCCAAATACTATGTCTGGGATGATCCATACCTATGGAAACATTTCTCATGCCAAATCATCAGACGTTGCATCCCTGATGCCGAAATAAGGTCAGTTCTGAACTTATGTCATGCCTTGGCGTGTGGAGGACACTTCGGGGCCAAGAACACTACGCTTAAGGTATTACAATCTGGATTTTACTGGCCTACAATGTTTAAAGATGCACATGAGTTTGTTTGTACCTGTGATAAATGTCGAAAGCAAGGAAATATAGGCCCTAGGAATCAAATGCCGATGCACCCTATCCTTATTGTAGAAATATTTGACGTATGGGGCATTGATTTGATGGGCCCGTTTCCCAATTCACATGGTTATCTATATATATATATATATATTACTTGATGTGGATTATGTAACTATGTGGGTGGAAGCGATTCCCACTAAAACTAATGATTCCAAAGTTGTTGTGACCTTTATACATAGTAACATCTTAACCAGGTTTGGAGCCACTCGGGCAATCATTAGTGCTAGGGGAACTCACTTCTGTAATCGTTCTTTTGAGGCCTTAATGAAAAAATATGGGTTCACTCTTCGAGTTGCCACACCCTACCACCCTCAGACTAGTGGTCAAGTAGAGATTTCAAATAGGGAGGTGAAGGCCATCTTGGAGAAAACCGTGAGCCCTACAAGGAAGGATTGGTCTCAATGTTTGAATGATGCTTTGTGGGCCTACAGGATAGCGTATAAGACCCCTATTGGAATGTCACCATTTCGGTTGGTCTTTGGGCAAGGATGTCATCCCCCAGTTGAGCTTGAACATAAGGCCTATTGGGTAATCAAGAAGGCTAATATGGACTTGGATGCAGCTGGAACTCACAGGAAGCTGCAACTTGGTAAATTAGAGGAGCTCAGAAATGAGGCCTTTGAGAACTCCCACATCTACAAGGAGAAATCCAAGGCATTCCATGACAAGCACATTCAACACAAGCAGTTTCATATTGGACAGAAAAGGCTTCTATTCAACTCACGGCTGAAGCTCTTTCCAAGTAAGCTTCGTTCCAGACGGTATGGACCTTTCATTGTCACTAATGTCTTTTCTCATGGTGCAATTGAGATTTGTCACCCGCAAAGGTAGGATAAGTTCAAGGTGAATGGTCACCGCCTCAAACCATACTTTGCAACCTTCACTGACCAACCCACGAGTGTCCAGGAGCTTGCTGCCCCACCATGTGCCTAGATGCCAGCCTTCTCTTGCCCAGACATTAAATAAAGCGCTCCTAGGAGGCTACCTAACCCTAGTTTGTATACCTCTCTCATTCTTTTGTTCTTTCTTTATTATTCTCAAACATTGAGGCCAATGTTTCGTTTAGGTTTGGAGGTATGGATTGAAATTTTGAGACATATAGAAAGAAGTAGGTTTGGGCGTACTCACGGCCAGGTTTCTGCATTCTTTTTAGTTTTAAGTTGTAACTTGTTTTGTTTAAGCCTCTAACTAGTCTTGTAAAGTTTTAGTAGCTGTAACTAGTGCTAGATCATAGGTCTTTGACTTGTTAATAGGAGTTACATGCCAAAGAACTAGCTTTGTGTGATTAAGAATTATGACATTTAAAGTTTGTAGCATATCATGCACTTCACAATGCCATGTCTTAAATGACTGAGTGAATAAAACTGCCAAATTCGAGTGAACTTCAGAAAATTAGTGGAGACTACCATGTGAGAAATTGAGCCTTAATGCCATTCTTTGGAGTGATATACACTATTTCTACTCTGTAAACACTCATCACTTTTGTTCTTAATTGTTGATCTCATCACAACACATTTGCATTGGATTTTAAAGAACTAACATCATATAGATGCTCGTGGTTTGAACTGTGACTTGCCATAAGAAGTGATGTAGGCTATGGGTGTTTAACCCCTAAAGGTCTTATCCCATCTTATTGTGTGCGTCCTATGCCCTTTTGAAGCCAAACACTTAGCCTCTTCTTTCATCACCAACAGTATGACCTACCAAAACATTCAACCATTCAGATTTTCCATGCCCTATAACCTAAGTCTGTGCTAAGGTTACCTTAAATGAGAATCATGGTGAGAATAAAAAGTGAAAGAAATGCTGCCTAGTTCTGAGAGTCATTGCCGCAAACACCAAGTGTGAGGAAGCTTGAAAACTGAATTTTGAGCACAATGCTCCACATGTGAAAAGCTTCATAAGGTTTGAGAAAACCATTGCATGATCTTGGATCAATTCAATTCAAAAGAAAAAGAAAGAAAAAGTAGAGGAAATAAATCAGAAAAAAATAAAGAAAGAAAGAAAAAGGAAAAGTGAATTGATCCAAGTGAGCCAAAGGACCTTAAGAAGAGAAATCAAGAAGTGCAATGTGGTGGGCCTTAAGCAAGGAATCAGATCAGAAATTCAAGCCATGACTTCTCAAGCCTTGGCACAACTCAGGTTCTTTGAAACCTATCCTTTCTGTCTTAAACCCAAAAGCCTAGCCCCAATGCAGCCCAATGTGAGAGACCTAATTGATCTTGTGGCCGGCCATACTGAGAATCAAGCTAAGTGTCTATGTTCTTAAGATTCAATTCCATTCATGAGAACTTAATTCCAGAAAGTGTTGTATTTCATTGATTACTCATATGTGATTATATCTTGATCCCTATTGCATAACTTCATCACATATGCTTGATATGAGTGTAAGCACAGGATTCTGGAGTGCATAGAGAGACATCTAGTGAGGATTAGAGTCGAGGTGAAATCTTTCTAGAGCACTCAAATGGAGTTGTTTTAAAGCTTGGTTGTTTAAGAGTTTGGCATTCATACATAACACATGACTCTGACTATTGTGGCATATCTTTTAGTTCTGCAAAGCATGTCTACTTTTATTGATTCCTATTATCTTGTTAAAGAACTTTGTCTCAAGCATCTAAGTGTATAAGTAAAACGTTTGTGGGTGTCATGTTGCTATAACCCTCAGGAGACAAAACTCCGCCTACTAGAAAAACCTAGGGGTTTAAATGTCCTATCCTTAATTAAGATCAAGTCTTTTCAGTTGTATAGTTTTATTTTCCTTTGTTTTTCTCAAGGACTAGCAAAAGTAAGGTTTGGGGGTCTTTGTTCAGTCATTATTTATACATCATTTTGATGTTACTTAGTGCCCTTATACATGTCTTTTGAATGAATTAATGCCAACCATAGTAGAAAGTGATGCATTTTGTGGACTTGGGCGGAATTGGAAACATTGGGATATTCTGAGGAGAACGCAAAAAAGAATGGCTCAATTTCGAGTTAAAATGAAGAAGTTTCCCACAGTACAAAATCAAGTCCTGAGTTAGGTCCTGGCGCATCCTTGCGCCCTATTTAGGGCGCAGGACCAAGAATCCCGAATTTAGCCATGAGGGTCCTAAACCCATACTTAGGGACCAGCAGATCAAGTTCCAGGTGGTACAAGGTTGAGGTCATGAAATGTCTTTGACATGTCCCAAATACACCAAAATGGAGCCCTAATACTAGCACAAGACGAAGTCCTTCAGAGCTCTCAGCAAAGTCCCAGGCATGTCCCCTGACACGTACCGAGTCCCTTGACACGTACCGAGTCCCTTGACACGTACCGGGTCCTAATCAAGTCCAGGACATGCCACCAAGGTGCCTAATGAGCAAATTCTAAGCAGCCTCCACCCAAGTCCAAATCTATGATAGGACACGTCCTGGGACATGTTCTAAGTACCAGAACTCAAGGCCAAGGCATGGTGCCCAAGTGTCGATATATCAACAGAGAAAGTGTTGCACCACGCCACGCCAGTGACAAGTCCCTGGTGTGCCTCAAAATTAGAGACCCAATTCAGGTCCTGGACGCGTCCCTGGTCCCTAAGCGGTAGAGCTCCTCTGCGCCTAATTCATGTCACCGAGAAGCCCAAATTGGGCTATGACATGGAATTCGATGGAACAAAGCAAGACACCACTCATAGTTGGACTTCAAATCACTTATCTAAACTAATGGAGGCATGTGTCTCACCTGGAAATTCCAATGACACGTCGTGTCCTATTTTTCCCTAAAGGACCTTCATAGAGCCCTGATTTGAGCTACATTGGGCCATTGAGTTTTCTACGAAATTTTGAGAAGGACACAGCCCCGAACCATGCTAGATACATCATATGGGACAAAAGAGTGTGGTTTCTCTCAGTGACATGTTGTGTCTTTAACGAGTCCAGGTCTTGGGAGTCAAGATTTTGCCAGTCGTATCAAGAAGATCCAAGAAAGGTTCCAGCTGTGCTTTCCTGTCCAAGAACATCTTAGAAGGTTCCAGAACAAGTCTTGGCATGTCAGAGTTCCCTGGGTTACATTGGAGATTACTTATCATTTAAGAAAGGTTCTAAATTCTAAGAATGAGTCCCTACTGAGATAGGGGAGCTGATTCTGTGTTTAGTGAAGGGCCTTTTAGTCTTTGTAATGCAGGCTTTAGTTCCTAGTTTTTAGGGAAACCAAAGGAATATTTAAACGAACTTTTAACGCAAGCTTAGGGTTCCCACCCTTAGCCACATACACTTTTCAGTTTTAACGCAGTTTTCAGTTTTGAGACTTTTCGTTCATTTTTGGGAAGAGTCGAATGCAGAGAATTCTTGAAGATTGCTGGGACGTGTACCTTGGATCATCACCATTCTCAGTGTTTTCTCTTCTACTCTTTAATTAATTGGGTAATCATGAATTCTTTTCAGTGTTATTTCAATATATTGCGTGAGTAGTTCCTTTTAGAATTAGGGCTTCTTGAAGCCCCATCCATGTATTTCTTGACATGATTTTGGCCCTCGAATTACATTACTATGCATGATGAATACAAATTAGATTACTGTGCGGCATGAGCTTAGTTAGTGTTTATGAGTTTAGCTAACTTATTTGCATGATCTAATGATGAATAATTGCTTGTTAGACTTGCCATCTTCTTGTCATTGTTTAGCATCAAGGGAAGTGGCTTTACATCTTACTTGTAATCTAAATTCACGACAACCTAGATTAAACGACATCTTCTAAGGGCAATGTGATTGCTCATATTTCCTTTCGTGCTTAAAGCATTATTTTGTATGATTGAATAGTTGTGGTAGTGAGTCGGAAATGCCTGCAACATATGATTTAAGAAGTAAATAGAATTTGTGGAGTGAACCTTGATCGGACCTTTGCATGGGCATCATATTCAGTTAATTCGTAGTAATGAAATCTTGGAAATTGTGTTAGGAACTTAATCGATTAGCAGTGGATGGTTTGCCTTGATTCGCTTTAATTAATCACTAAATTCAATCGTTGTTACTCTTGTTAAATTCGTTTCTTGCATTAGAAGTTATTTCGTTGATTTCCAATTTGTTAGCCATGGTACTTTACTTGAGTCTTGTTGAGTCTTTTGTGTTTCTTGCGTCTTAAGTCAATATTTAGGTTTGTGTTCAAGTCTTTCTTTGTTTCTTCGCATTTTCTTGGTAAATCTTTCTTAGTTCCGTAGGGTCAAATTGTCTCTTATTTGTTTGTTTGTTATTTTGAGTCTTAACTAAGTTATTCATCCTAGGTTCAGTGGTTAACATTGAGCAAGTCCTCGAGGGATCGACTCATGTTGTGCTGCATATTGCAAGGATTATAACTGTTAGAATTGGATTGCATATTTCTTGTTCTCTAATTTTACCAACACTCAGCAATGCACTCAAAGCAATAGATTGTTTAGTTCACAAGTAGGTACTCAAAACAGAAACAAAACACTAATTAGATATGCTTGACTCTAAACAAAGACACTAAAATAGGACACGGACAATGGGGGGGGGGGGGGGGGGGGGGGGGGGGGGGGGGGGGGGGAGGGGGGTGGGGGTGGGTAATTTCGTTGTAAAAATGCTAACAAAGTAAATAGCTTGAAGTGCAAAAAACAAGTAAATAACAAAGGATTGCAATCAAATTAAAGGGCAAGTTAAGGCAGTCCCTATCCACACTTAACCACAACGTTTTCTAACTTGGTTTGCAAGGTTCAATTATCATGTTTACTTCTCGGCCTAATGCCCATGCAAGAGCCCTGTTAAGCCTACTCTTACATATTCATTCCTTCTTACATTGCATGTTTAGGTCTATTAAGCGCTCTAAACTTCTAGTCAATTTTGTCTTAAGTCTCTTAAGCTATTAAACACAAAAGAAAGTATTAAGTTTAAAAGGGATTTAATGACACTACACTAATCCTAGGGATTACACGGTAACCCTAGGAATGTCATGAATCAAATTACAAGGTTATTGCTTAATGTAACTTCTTGATCCAAGTCATCTATAGCTTATATAATTAAAATGGCCAGTTTCAATAACACATAAAAATAGCAGTTTACACAGTAATTTAACACACCAAGGCAAACACAATAATAAAACTAAGCGCCAAAACCAAATTAAGAAGTCGTCATGATTAGGGCTTCAAGATCAGCCCTAACTTAAAGGGAACTACTCACTACGCATAATGAAAAACATAAACATGAATTGTATTGAAAATAAAAGTGAAAGATTAACCCCAATTATACTCTGAAGAACCAGGTCCAAGCACGACTTCAATCAATCCTTTAAGAACACAACCGAGTCTTTCGTAAACAAACCTCACGATGATAGTTCAAAACAACAAGTGTCTAAGATGGTGTAAAAAGTGGTGGTCCCGAAGACAGTGGACAAGGCTCAGTATTTATAGGCAATACCAAACCTTGTCCTACAAGGTATCGAAATAGAAACCCTAGCCTAGAGTATTCTAGAATGTTTAGTACACTTTTAAGTAAATACGAAGTCCCTAAAATCTATGAGAACCAATCATACACGGTTTGGAGTGTGAATGCAAGCTGGCAGCTGGAAACACAAGCAGACGCTGAAAGCTTGTGACTTGGCCCTAAGGATGTCATGGTCGCGCCAGGTTGCACCTTAGCACTTGAATAGCTTCTAAACATGCCAAGGAGTCTGAAAATGCACCGTGTCTCGACTGAATGGTCATAGGCACAAAGATGGCTTCATTGGAACCTATCAGGTCAGGTTCAGGACCTGACCAGAACCTGTCGAGATATATTGACACTTTTAAGGCGCAATTTTGGACTTGAATTAGGTTGCAGTCACGCCTTGTCTCCGCAGCTGGAACTTATCTCGAAAACGTGTCAGGGACACGTGCTTGGACATCCTATAGGCATGGCGAAGGAACGCCTTGACTGGAACTTTGACTTCATGAAAGACACGCCTTGACGCATTCTGGCACTCAAGAGCACGCCCTGGTCGCGGCCTTAGAACTCGGTACTTGGTGTCTTAGACATGTCTAGGACACGATCAAGGGCTCAGATGGGGAATTCTTGAGACATGACTTGACATGCCTTGGACCTGACCTTGGCTCTTCTAGGACATGCCCTCCTGGTCCTAAGACACAGTTTTAGGACCCACATGGCTCGATGTTAAGTTCTTCACTTGCCCCCTAAATAGGGTGCACTGGCACGTCCTAGGGCTCAGTTTAGGACCCGATATTGAATTGAGGACATCTCCTTCATTTGAACTCCGATTTGGGCCATTTTTTTTCCAGCATTCCTAGAATTTGGTTTCCTATCTAAATTCTACACATGTCTCACTAAAGCATCACTTTCTACTATGGATGACATGATTTCAACAAAAGACAAATAAAGGCGCATAATATGACATGTAATATATGTGGGAATTATGGCTTAACAGTTTGGTCAGTGCAATGCCCCAGCGAACTTCCAATGCTGCATGATGAGCATCTTCTCCGACATGGTGGAGGATATCATTGAGGTCTTCATGGACGACTTCTCAGTACGTATTTGGACACTCATTTGAGCTAGGTTTATCAAATTTATCCCGAGTACTCTAGAGATGCAAGGAGAGCAACTTGGTTCTCAATTGGGAGAAGTGCCACTTTAGGGTACAACAAGTTATCGTCTTGGGCCACGTGATTTCTAGCTGTGGCATAGAAGTAGACAAGGCTAGCTAGACATAGTTGAGAGACTACCGTACCCTACATCAGTCAAAGAAGTCACATCGTTTTTAGGGCACGCCAATATCTACAGACGATTCATCAAGGATTTCTCGCAGATAACCAGACCACTATGCAATATTCTAGCAAAGGATGCAACCTTTAAATTCACCAAGGAATGTCGTGAGGATTTCAACACCTTCAAGGCTAAGCTCACAGATTTACCCATCATTATGTCACCCAACTGGGACCTCCCATTCGAAATGATGTGTGACGCTTCGAACTTTGCAATTGGAGCAGTGTGAGGACAACGAGTGGACAAGCTTCCTCATGTCATCTACTATGCTAGGAGAACCCTCAATGACGCCCAACTAAACTACTCCACCAATGAGAAAGAGCTCCTAGCTGTCATCATTGCCTTCGAAAAGTTCAAGTCCTACCTTATCCAAACAAAGGTCATTGTTTATACGGACCAGGTAGAATTGAAGTATCTCCTTACAAAGAAGGATGCCAAACCAAGGTTGCTCATATGGATGTTGCTGTTACAAGAATTTGATCTTGAAATCCGAGACAAAAAAGGGAGTGAGAACGTAGTTGCTGATCACATAAGTAGATTGATTCACGGGTCTAACGAATAAGCTGATCACTTACCACTCCTCAAAACCTTCCCAGACGAGCATTTCTTCGCGCTTAAGGCAATTGACCCCTGGTATGCTGATCTCATTAACTATCTTGCTACTAAGCGTGGCCCTTCATCTTTGAGTAGATACCAGAAGGACAAGTTGGTTAAACAGGCTAAGTCTTACGTCTGGGATGAGCCCTACCTTTGGAAGCACTGCTCGGATCAAATCATTCGGAGATGCATCCTAGAATACGAGATGGGATCGGTCCTGACTTTCTGCCATAGTTTGGCGTGTGGAGGAAATTTTGGTGCTAAAAAGACTGCCATCAAGGTACTTCAATGTGGATTCTACTAGCTAGCACTATTCAAGGATTCCTATGAGTTTTTTCTCACATGCGACTTATGCCAAAGGCAAGGTAACTTGGGCCCTCGAACTCAAATGCCACTGAACCCTATCCTTGTAGTCGAAATCTTTGACGTATGGGGCATTGATTTCATGGGGCTCTTCCCAAACTCTTTTGGTAATCTTTACATTTTACTAGTAGTAGATTTTGTCTCAAAGTGGGTGGAAGTGATTCCCACCTAAACTAATGATGCCAATGTGATTGTGATCTTTATACATAATCATATCTTAGCTAGGTTCGGAGCACCTAGGGAAATCATCAGTGACGGGGGCACGCACTTCTGTAATCGATCATTTGAAGCCCTAATGAAGAAATATGGCATCACCCATAGAATCTCCACGCCTTATCACCCTCAAACGAGTGGCCAAGCACAAATTTACAACCGAAAAGTGAAGGCCATATTGGAGAAGACGGTGAGCCCCAACAAAAAAGACTAGTCCAACGGACTAAATGATGCATTGTGGGCCTACATGACGGCATACAAAACTCCCATTGGAATGTCCCCCTACAGACTTGTCTTCGGGAAAGGATGCCACTTACCTGTGGAGCTCGAGCATAAAGCCTTCTGGGCTATTAAAAAGATGCACATGGACATAGATGAAGCATGAATTCATAGAAAGCTTCAGCTAAGCGAATTGGATGAGCTTCGGAACGAGGCATTTGAGAGCGCTCGGATTTACAAAGACAAGATAAAGGTGTTTCATGACCAACAAATCCAGAGCAAGCACTTTCAAGTTGGACAGAAAGTCCTTCTATTCAACTCACGCCTTAAGCTGTTCCCGAGTAAGTTACGTTCTAGATGGTCTGGACCTTATATTGTTATTCACGTTTTTCCCCATGGTGCAGTTGAGATTCAGCACCCAGTTAAGCATAAGTCGTTCAAGGTCAATGCCTCATCGCCTCAAGCATAACTTCGGGGCCCTCCCTAATTCTGTCATAGCCAACCTTGACATCCAGCATGCGCCAAGTACCTAGCCTGCCAACCTCGTCTTGCCCAGACGGTAAGTAAAGTGCTCCTAGGAGTCAACTTAGCCCTAGTTTGTGTTCTTTCTTACATTATTGTTTCTGCCTTGTTGCACTCTCTGAACCTTTATTATGTTCTGTCATCCTTGTTGCATATCACATTGAGGACAATGTTCAGTTCAGGTTTGGGGGTGTGGATTAAAATTTGCATATATAAACAACTAGGTTTGGGGGTGGTACATGACCAGAAAAATTTTAAATTTCAATTTTAAGTGTTAATTAGTTAAGCTTTTTCCCGGGATAAGTGTTTAACTTGTTAATAGGAGTGTACATGCTAAGTTAACTATCTTTGTTCTACTAATAGTCATGCCATAGTCAGTAAGTTCATAAACTACACTTCACAATGCCATGTTTTAAGTGATTAAGTGAACAAAACAACTGAATTTTAGTGCACTTTAGGAAACTAGTGGAGACTACCTTGTGAGATTTTTGAGCCTTATTGTCATTCTTTCTAAGGGATTTATTTTGTTTCTACTCTTAAACACTCTTCACTTTGGTCCATAAAAGTTTATCTCAGTACATCATATTTGCATTGGATTTTAAAGAACTAACATCATATATATACTCTTGATTTGATGTGTGGTTTGCCGTAAGAAGTGATGTAGGCTATGTGTGCTTTAACCTCTAAAGGCATTATCCTACCCTATTGCATGCTCCCTAAACCAACTTTGAAGCCAAACACTCAGCCTTTTCTTTCATCACCCAAAAGTATAACCTAACCAAAATACTTAGCCCTCCATCAATGCCATGCCCTATAACCTGAGTTTGTGCTCAGGTTGTCCTAAATGAGATTCATGGTGAGAATGCGGAATGAAAGAAAGTGCTGCCTAATTCCAAGACATTGGTGTCATTATCAATAGATAGAAGTTCAAAGTTCAAAAGTTTCAAGGAGTGAAAAGCTATACAAGTGACAAGTTTTATGGAAAGAATGTGGAAATCATTGCATGATCTTGGTTCAATTCAATTCAGAAGAAAGAAAAGAAAAGAGAAAAAACCAAGAAAACAAAAGAAAGAAGAAAACGTTGAAAATTGAAAGAAAGAAAAAAAGTGAATTGAGCCAAGTGAGCCAAGAACCTCGAAATAAGCTATCAAGAAAGTATAATGTCGTGGGCCTTAAGCAAGGATTCAGTTAGAAATTCTAAGTTCGAGTCATGACTTCTCATGCCTTGGCACAACTCAGGTTCTTTGAATCCTATCCTTTCTTTCTAAACCCCTAAGCTTAACCCTATTACAACCAAAAATGAAAGACCTAACTGACCTTATGGACAATCATGCTGAGGATTAAGGTATGTATCTATGTTCTTAAAGTTCAATTCCTTTCATGAGATCTTAATTTCCAGAAAGTGCTATTTTTCGTTGCTGATCATATGTGGTTAAACTTGAATTCCATAACATAAACTCATCACACATGCTTGATAAGAGTGAAAAGCCTAGGATTCTTGTGTGGAATGAAAGTTCCCTAGTGAGGATTAGAGTCCAGGCGAAATCCTTCTAAGGCACTAAGATGAAGTTGTTTTAAAACATAATCACTTGAAATTTTGGCACTTACACACTACACATGACACTCGCGGCTATGGTATCCCTTTGAGTTCTGTAAAACATGTTTACTTACTTTGGTTCTTATTAACTTGGTAAAAGTACTATCTCTAGCAGTGTAGTTCTCTAAGAAAAATGTTTATGGGTATCGTGATGTTATAACCCTCAGGAGACAAAACTGCTCGTACTAAGAAGACCTAGGGGTTTAAATGTCCTATCTTAACTAAGATTGAGTCTTTTTATTTTGTTTAAGTTTGTCTTTCCGTTGTTTTTTATCAGAGACTAGCAAAAGGTAGGTTTGGGGGTATTTGTTTAGCCATTAATTATGCATCATTTTGATGTCATTTAGTACCTCTCTTACATGTCTTTTGAATGATTTCATGCCATCCGTAGTAGAAAATGACAAATCTTGTGAGACTTGTGTAGATTTAGAAAGATAGGTGAATTCTGAGAACAACGCAAAAAGAATGGCTCAATTCGGAGTTGTAACGAAGGAGATGTCTCATAATGAATACCGGGCCCTAATTCAATTCCAAAACTGGGTCCTGAAACAAGCCTGGGACATGCCTAGACAAGTTAGGATACGCCCAAATCTGCACCCTAAATCGAGCCCCAAAGATAAGTCATACGCCCTAAATGAGTGCCCTTATCGGAGTCCCTGAAGAGCCTCAGCCGAGC
This sequence comes from Oemleria cerasiformis, assembly GCA_037349345.1. NCBI lineage: Eukaryota > Viridiplantae > Streptophyta > Magnoliopsida > Rosales > Rosaceae > Oemleria > Oemleria cerasiformis. Next base: position 4,668,689 of record JAZGTL010000017.1, on the reverse strand, counting down.
CTTGAATTGCGCCCTAAACCTGCTGCGCCATAATTCAGATCCGGTGAGGAAAAAATGTATCAAGGCCTAGAATTCGATAGAAAAAACCGAGACACCAGTCAGATTGGGATCTTAGTTGATGTTAGCAAGCTAAGGAAGCCTGAAGGCACGCCTGGAAATGCCTATGACACGTCTGTGTCTCATTTGTGCCCTAAAGACTAGTTTTGGTCTTAATTAGGGCGCAGTTTTGCGATCACCCTTTTCTGCCGAGTTTTTGGGGAGACAAAGCCCATAACTCATCTAGTCATGTCATATGGAAGTCTAAGACATGGTTTGTCCCAGCTGCATTGGTCAATGACACGCTGAGTTCTTAAAAGCCCAACTTTGAGGTCTTTGGAGCCCATAATCTAGCCCAACCGTGTTCTGATTACTTAGGGATGGCCAAGCCTACTTCTTGACATCCAGGTAACCTCCAGAAGATTCCAGAAACTACCTTGGTGTGCAAGAAAGCTCAGAAGATTTATCTTACAAAGTTTCCGGAATTCCTAGTCCTTGTCCTTCAAGGATTGCCTTTTTGAGTCATTTTTCATTCCTAACTAGAATAGCAATTCTATGTAATTTTTTGATTAGGTTTTTTTCCTAGATTATCTCCTACTTTGTAGGAGTCTAGAGGCCGTATTTAAAGGACCAAAGTGCTCGCGGGTGAGGACCTCTAGAACCCTAGCCGCATACACCTTGTACTTTACAATTTTTGAAGAGTTAAACAGTTTAGTTTTCAGTTTGTGAGAGAGAGTTGAGCGTGGAGATCCTGGGATCAGCCTGGGTGTGTCTTCAAGCCTTCATTGTTTCCATTCTTTCTTACTCTACTTTTATTTTAATTATGAATTCAATTATGCTTTTTTTTTTTTTTCAGATATGCGTGAGTAGTTCTTTATAGAATTAGGGCTGCTTGAAGCCCTAACCATTAGAGTTATTTAACTTGATTTTGGCCCTTGATTTATATTTCTATGAATGTTGGATATAGTTTGAATTACTGTGCTTAATTTATGTTTATTACTTATGAGTTTGACCTGCTTATTTGCATGAACTATTGATGAATGATTGCTTGTTAGACTGGCCATCTTCTTGTAATTGTTTGGCATCAAGGGTAGTGGCTTACATCTTACTCGTAATTCAACTCATGACAATCTAGGAATGCACATCACTTTTCTAGGAATGGTGTGGTGTCATTAAATTCTCTTCGCACTTCTTGCATCATCTTGATAAAATTTGATAGACGCTCTACGGTACTCATCCGACCAAGAATATGCTAAGTAAGAGAGAATAATATATGTAGAGTGGAACCTAGTCGGGCCTTTGCAGGGGCATCATATTCAGAAGTTTCATAGTAATTAAATCTTGGAAATCATGATAATCAGTTAATTGGTTAATGGTGGATAGTTTACCTTAATTCGCCTTATTTAATTAATCAATCAATTCATAATCTTTGCTGCATTTTATTTTCTTGCATTCTAATTAACTGTTTTAATTTCTAATTTCAAAATCATAATAACCCCCCCCCCCCCCCCCCCCCCCCCCCCCCCCCCCCCCCCCTTGCCGTTTTCTTTATTGAGTCATTGTTTTTTTTTATTGAGTCTTTGCACCTTTTCTTGTTAGTGTCTTTGCTTGAGTCTTATTTTGTGTTTCTTGCGTGTCAAGTCATTTTTTGAGTCTAATTAGGGGCCCTTGTCGTGTCTTTAATTCTATGCATATCTAAAGTAGTGTGAGTCTTTGTTTCTTTATTAATTTTGTGTCCTTTTGTTGAGTTGATAAATCTAAACTTACGTGGAATAAACTGTTAAACAAGTCCTCGAGGGATCGACCTTTGCTTTGCTACTATATTGTCTTAATCGATTTTGTGCACTTGCAAAGATATCACTGTTAAGAATAGAGTTCATATTTATTGTGTTCTTTATTTTTACTATCAAAAGACCCTAGGTAACCAGTTTCCCCCTTTTCCCCCTTGTAGCCCAGCTGAACCATTACATCTTTTGTTATTCTAATTCTTTTTTGTTTTGTTTTGTTTTGTTTTCTTTGAATAATAGTTGTATTGAGTTTTGGAGCAGTGTGTTTTGGAATAATTAATAATGATTGAATGACACGGTGTTGGATACTCTAAGAAGGAATCCACGCCATCAGAATAATTCTTGGGGATGTACCTCATCGACCTCCAGACGAAAGGACATGAAAAATGTGTTTACACCCGAAAAAATCCCACTTTGGGCTAAAGCAAGGAGTCAACTAAGTTAAATGCCCAATTCACAAGGCCCATTGTTAGGTCATAATTAATACATGTTTTATCCATGATTTAATACCCTTTTATTTATATTTTGCGAATATTTCGTTCTATGAAACTGGAGAAAATAATATATTTGTGAGAAGTGCACAGAATTAGTTATAGCTTCGAATTACGAGAATTTGGGCTAAAGAATCACATCAATCGGAGTTATAACGAAGAAGTTATGAAAGAAACAAGGGAGGTCACCAAAAAGAGACAAGCCATTCGATGGCTGCCCACCGAGTGTAAAAAAACAGCCAGCAGGGGAGCAAATCCATTCAGCAAGCGACTACCGAACCTGCCAACTCCATTCCAGGGCTCGCGCGAGGAAGTCCATAAGCTTTTTTCGGCCAGCTTCCACCGACATCCATTACTCAGCTTTGGCACCTTTTGACCAGCCCTTTGACTGCGTGTCTTGACTCCCGATTTCTGTGGCTGACCACCGAAATTCATCCTGAAGGCATGCCGGCTCATACGATTCTTATAGCCGAGGGTTATGCCGGCTGATATGATATGATATATGAATTGATACAATATGAGAGCTGAGGGACTTACCGGTTCACACGATATGATGACAATGGTCATGATTAGTGATCAAGGTTCATGTACCAGTGAGGTTATATTAGTTATCGAGGTCAGTGGGAATGGTGTGGGCGGTGACCCCGATTGTTGAAATTATGCTTTGTATGGACAATGTGTCCTCGAGATGATCCATACCATCATAGCGAGGCGATAGTATCAAAGTATTACTAGTCTTGTCATCCATAGGATTCTGTGTGTCATCTTCATGGTATGAAGATTCAATGTAAATTCTTATGTTGAATGTGTGTGATTACTAACCCTGCGGGGTTATCAGATTATTATATTATTACTTTAGTGTGGTGCCATGATTTATGTGTTTTATTTCGTTTTATAGTATTGTATTGATATTTGTGTTTTGAGTGCTGAGGGGTTAGCATATGTTTACTCACATTTTTGTGTGCACCCCTCAGGTCTCTTAAAGAAAGTTCATAAGTACGAGGAGAGAGTCAGATGGTGACAGCTCGGACATCACCCGTGGAGGGTGTAACTAGGTAAAAATCGGTTAAGTATTCAATACTTTAATTTTGATCATCGTGTCTTGTTGGTTATGCTCTGGGATTACCGCTGCCGCGTTGAATGGTAATTTAGAGGTTACTATTTTACCTTTCACTAAACTTTCTAAAACACACGTTTTTGTGGGCTTTCGTCATTTGGACTCAGTGTCTAGGTGTCGACCAGCACCGGTGACTCTGGTATCCAGTTGGATTTATGAAGCGGTGTGTATCAATTGGTATCAGAGCAAAGTTTTAGGAAGTGAAGCTGTTTTCACACACTTGATTATCATAATTACCGATTCTTACGTGTCAGAGCACCTCCTCGAACAAATTCTTGTGATTAAGTGTTGGTTAGCCTAACCTACTAGGGAGCACGTTTTGTAGTCGATCATCTTGCCGACTCGTTTGATCCTGAGGGAGGACTTGTTTGAGCAAATACCATTGAAGGTACAGATTTGTCAGAGTGTGATATATGAAAGAATATCTTTGTGAGGATTTTTAAATGATAGAGTACCATAAGGGTACTAAATGCCACATGAGTATGATTTGGAAAAGAATGATTGTGATTTGATATGAATTTGTTGGTTAATAGATAGTATAAAAATTCCTTTGTGGTGTTTGAGTAACTCTAACCTTTTGTTGAAGACAATTTGGTGAAATCCCAGTCAAATTTCTCGTTCGAGTGGTGGAAACAAGTAGTAAGACTCGTCAGGGTGGTGTGAATGAATTATTTGACGGCTAGCGCGACTAGGTAGTTCCGCACGTGGTTAGTGGCCAAAGGTTACACTTTAGTACTTGAGACTTAGAAAGTGGTGGCCGTAAGTGAGACCGTACAAAACAAGATAGAAAGACTAAGTAGAGTGTCATGACTGACATCTCTTGGACACGGTGATGCATTTCCCATAACTGAATATTTCTGGAGAAAAATCACGGGTTAACACAGGACGAAGAAACATGTAACGACTCAAGAGAGGAGTCATATGGTAGATCGCGAATCATCTCCCCGTGTGGATGATGAAGAAACCCAAAAAGGGGTAGTCATGAAAGTTGACCATGAAAACAAGGATCTTAGGGATTATGTTGGTACTTTTCATAGTTTTAGATACTTTTTTCCTTGCCACCAAATGGCTCTTTCCCCGAAGTCGAAGAGGATGCGAAGAATTTGCGGGCCATCAAAGTAAAGCTTCGATCACCCCTATGAGTCTTGACACAGAGATGTTTTTCGACCACGACTGGAAAAGAATGAAAATGAAACACCAATATCGTGTTGTGATTGATTACGTTTGGGATGAGAGTAATGTTCAGTGTGAATGCATGAGTTATGTTCCCATTTGAGACACTGATGAGACTATACCATTTGAGAGTAATGAAACACCAATATCAGTGTGAATGCTTGAGTTATGTTCCCATTTGAGACACTGATGAGACTATACTCGAGGGTTGTGTCGAGTTAACGTTACGATTGACATCGGTGTATTCATGATGAAAGGCTTTTGTATGATTACCAAAAGTAAATAAATCCCACCAGACTACGTTCGAAGGTAATAGCCTCGACGTATTAAAAACCGGATAGGAACCAAAAAGTACTAGTGCAAAGTGGTAAGACCTTTTTGGATGACACATAGGGGCTTTGTGACAGCCACGTGCGATAGGTAATTGGTCAAAGGTTTTGAATCAGGTCGAAGTGGATATAAGAGATATTGAGACCCTGGGGAGGTCATATTAGTTTAAAGATACATTCGGTGGTAGTCCAATGTATGGACTTAATGAAATGACAAGTAACCATACTTGCAGAATGCACTTTGCCAGAAGAAAAAGGAGAGTGGTGTACCCTATGATGATGTTGACACCGGTCCAAGAAAGGCCTTCTTGAGGTATTAATATATCTTCCCATATTTTTGGCAATTCATCAGGAAATGGTTGGGATATGCCGAATTGTGATTTACGCCCATGTAATTGCTCCAGATGGGCTAGAATGCCTAGAATTGTTAAATGACAAATTGAGAAAAATGGAGATGACTGTGCTCGAGAATATTCCGAGACAGTGTGTGCAAACTACTAAATATAACTCCGTAATGAACTTTGGAGAAAGATAATTGTGCCGTGATGATTAGTTTGCCAAACTAGATGCCTTATCTGATTTTTATGATTACTCGTGAATTATTATGCAAAAGAGTTGCCTTGGACTTAGAGTGGTTTGGAAGTAGTCAGTATGAAAGAATTCAACTGTCAAGACAACTCATCAAGAAATTGTTAAAATGCATCGACTTATGATTGAGGTTATGGTCGTTGCCACGGATTATCCAGGTTTAATTGGAGGTATCAATTGACAAATTGTTTGAGATGATAATAATTACACTCGAGGACTATCCGTAGCAAGAGTATCAAGAAACTACTAAGCATAACTCCGTAATGTACCTCAGAGAAAAAGTTGTAGTCGTGATGACTATTCGGAAGTTGGAAAGGACATCCTAGATTATGAGAAAATACTTACATGCTCTCTCTCCTGTCTTGAATGTGATTATGATCGAGGTGGATGCCGAGCTAACTTTATGAATGATGTGATGATATTGAAAACTATTAAGCTTGACTCAGTAATGAATCGAAGGAAAAGATACTGTGTCATGATGATTACCTAGAACGGTGAAGACCGTCCGGAATGATGGGAAATAGTTAATGAGTACGCGGCGGAAGCGTGGAGTTAGTTACCACTTGGATGACTACGAACTTTTGAAAGTGAGATATCGAAATTTCCACACTCCAAGTGTGAATTCATTAAAGGATAAGTAGTAAATATTGAGTAGTAGTCATATGAGAGGTGTTTTCCCGTAGATTGATACGACCCATCCCAAAATTTAAAAGTAGAAATTTAATTTAATTAAATAAATGGGAGTTATGAGTTAGAATAGAGTTGGGTTTGGACTAATTTACGAAGATGGATTTTAGAAAGGGGCCCAAAGGAGGTTGTTGGGCCGTAATTTACGTTGGATTTACAAACTTTACCATTTTGTCCTAGAAAATCCCTAGGCCCAAAAGCTACTTTTTGATCAACAACACTTTTTGGAAGTTCTTTGCACCATTACGTAGCTCTCGAGCTCACGAGTACATAGACAGGTGGCACGTCAAAATCGGAGCTTGAACGAGAAAGTTACGGGTCTAGAACGATCGGGACGTATCGGTAATTTTGAGAAAGTTTAAAATTTATATAAACACTCTCTCCTCTCTGGTTGGTCAGTCTCACTCTCTCTCCTCACGAACTCTCTTTCTCTTTCTTCTCCTGTGACCCATATCGTGGAAAAATCCAGAAAATCCGTCGTCGAACGGCGGCAACCCAAGACTCACCACCACCACCATCCTCTTGGTCTTTCCATGGTGAACACAACCATATCAACGAGGGAAGCCGTTGTTCACTGTAGCGGTGCAGAGAGCCACGAAAGAATGTGGGTTTCATGGCTTTCGAGGGCTTTTTCGGCCACCACAAGTAGTTTCTCGACTTCTAGAACCCATATTCATGATCCTCTCGTCGAGTAGACAAGTTAAAACATATGGGTTGTAAGTTTTGGTGAGGAAATGATGAATTTATAGGAAGTTTGGACCAGCCTTCAATGGTTTTCACGGTCGTCGCCGGCGAGGCTTTAACTTGGAGATAGGGGGCGACTGAGATGTGCAGTCGCAACCCCTAGGGTTTCCTAAGAGCGTGGGGGTGCGTGTACCCCACCCTCGAGTCCCGACGACTCATGTTTTATGTAATTCGACATTTTGGATCCGATGGCATAGATTTGGAGTCCATCGGAGTTCGTTTAAAAATAGTTCCAGACATCCTAAGTTACGTTGATTAACATCAAATAAAGTAAATGTCCGAGAGTTGGGTTTGGATTTATAATGACTAAATCATGATTTATTAATGTAAATTACCTTGTTTGTGAGGTGATATGGTCTTGGAGAGTTTTAATAGTCGTATCATTCGAGACGAGGCTCGTGGAGACTTCCGGGAATGAATGCCTCGAAGTACGTGCAATAGTGGATCCGGTCAGGTGAGTTCTCTCCGACGTACTGTGAGTGGACCTCAGGCCCTAAACTTATAATTAAGGAATGAAATCTGATTAATTATGTGATTATTATATTGTGAATTGATTAATTATGGTCTGGTTTGGTGATGAATGTCTTGATTCTGATGTTTGGAAATATATGGTTGATTAATGTGATAGGATAATGTGAGAAATTCTAGACTATGCCACAAGCTAGTTTTAGTGCCCGGCGTGTCGTTGATACCTTGATTTGAGGGTAATAAACCCTATAAAATTGTGGTGACAATAAAAATAATTATATAGTATGCCATGGGTGACTTTAAAACCCGGCATTATGTCACTATGCTAATTGAGGATTGTGAATCCTAAGAATTGTAATAACTCCGAAACGAGTATAAACTAATACTAAAGTGGTAGATCTCGAGGATAAATCCCAAGATAGTCATATTATCAATGGAATTTAAACACTTTGAAATCAGTATAAACTAATAATATAATGATAGATCTCAAAGATACATTCCGAGATTTATATTAGAATATCGATTAGATGTAAATACTCCATAATAAGTATAAACTACCACTAGATTAGGGTATCTCGAGGGTTGATTCCGACATATGTATCACGATGTCGAGTCGTGAGATACGATACGATCGGCGAAATACGTGAGTTATGGAGAGATATCGCTACGCAATGATGAGTACGACGAACATGATGATTATTCAGTGTCAAGATGCTACGACCGAGGAGTCATGTCGGCCTAGTACATGTGTCATGTGTCATGTGTCATGTGTCATGTGTCATGTGTCATGTGTCATGTGTCATGGTCAGAGTCATGTGCCCTATCGGAGTCATGTTGTGTTGCGAGGATTACCGATGATACATGCCGGCATAGCACATGAGTATGTGTTGTGGTGCAAGGATTGCTGAGGATTCATGCCGGCATAGCACATATGTTAGTCGTGTGGTTATGAGTCATATAATGGTGCAATTATTTCCGAGGATTCATGTCGGCATAGCACATGAGCCATATGACAGTGTGAAGATTGACGAGGAGTCATTCCGGCATAGCACGTGTGTCAGTTGTGGTATGCCCATATGGTGGTCGCTGGTGTCGTACATGTTTGTAGGCCATAGACCAGCCTCTATGTGATCGTTCTCTCACGCTTGCTCTATTCTAATTAAACAGCGCCAGTACTTCACGTGGTCGTGGTATAAGCGAAGACACCCAGCCTGTCACGCGCGCGTGACTTGTGTGGCTACAGTGCCATTGGGATGCCTATGTGTGTGTGATCCCAGCCGATGATACATGCCGGCTGATGCCAACCGATGATTTATGCCGGCTGATGATGTGATATGCCAGTCGATGAGACATGCTGATTGAGGCCAACCGAGGGTTATACCGGCTGATGATGTGATATGCTAGTCAATGATACATGCCGACTAATGGCAGCCGAGGGTTATGCCGGCTGATGACGCGATATGATAGCCAAGGTGACATGTCAGCTCATAGGATTATTATAGCTGAGGGTTATGTCGGCTGATACGATATGATATATGAGTCGATACGATATGAGAGTAGAGGGACTTACTGGTTCACACGATATGATCACAATGGTCATGATTAGTGATCAAGGTTCATGTACCAGTGAGGGTACATTAGTTATCGAGGTCAGTGGGAATGGTGTAGGCAGTGACCCCGATTGTTGAAATTATGCTTTGTATGGCATGTCATAGGCACACTCCATTTCATCATGCACATGCAGTACCAATGAACAATGTGGTCAAGCCATGGCCACTTCGGGGTTGCGCCATAGATTTCATCAAGAAAATCTCCTCATAATCATCAAAGAAACATTGCTTTATCGTCGTGGCCACGGACTACTTCACTAAATGGGGGGAAGCAAAGGCGGTAAAACAAATCACAAGCAAGGAGTTGATAAGATTCTTGAAAGAGAACATTTTACGCCAATTTGGTATACCAGAGACAATTGTCACTGATCGTGGATCGTCATTCACATCCCGAGAATTGCAAGAGTTTGGTGCCCAATTTTCTATCAAATTCGTGGAATCCAGCCCCTACTACCCTCAAGCCAATGGACAAGCGGAAGCTAGCAACGAAAGCATTCTTAGCATCCTAAAGAAAAGGCTAGAAGATCACCCTACAAATTGGCATGAACAGTTGATATATACGCTTTGGTCCTATCGAACATTAAAGAGAGGAGCAATCGGGACCGCTCCAGTAGCCTTGGTATATGGTCGGGATCTTGTACTGCCAATGTAACGACCCGGACCAGAAATTAAATTCTTTTGAGAATTGGATAATTTTACCCTCAGTTTTAGACGGGTTCGGGAGTCACTTTTTGACTGGCAGTACTTTTGGGAATTTTTCTTGGGTTGTTGCGTAGGTCTCGAACTCACGAGTTCGTAGACAGGTGGCACGCGGAAAACGGAGACCCGATGAGTTCGTTACGGGTCTAGAAGCTTCAGGGGCAGTTTGGTAATTTTGGAAAAGTTGGAATTATATAGAAGATATTTTTCTCTCTCCTCGGGAGATTGGTCCATTCCGTCTCGCTCCTACCCGAGTCCTCCCCGTGCGAACACCGAAGGCCCATTCTCAAATGATGGATTTCGATCCGATTCGAATGAAAACAAGGTCGGAAAGATCTTCCTTGGGATCCCACGAGCATTTTGGGGTAGTTATTGGAGCGTGAGCACCGCCGTAGGCGAAGGACGGAGGAGGGAGGTGAACCGAACCTTCTCGGCCGTTTTCCGGCCAAACCAGGTACGATCTCGGAACTTTGACCTCATATTTGGATTCCTGGTGAAAAGTAGATGAATTTCCATGTGTAGATCGTGAAAAACGGTCAAGAAATGAAGAAGTTAGAAAACCTTGAAAATCGACCGGAAATGGCAATTTCCGGCGAACCAGACGGCGGCGGAGGTGGCGGTCCGGTCATCTTCTCCGGCAGCCTCCGGCGACGGCGAGGGCCGTCCGGTCGTCTTCTCCAGCGAGTCACCGGTAATCGGTCGAGTCGAGTGAACCGGTCGGGTCAAGTGAACCGGTCGAGTCGAGTGAACCGGTCGGGTCGAGTGAACTGGTCGGGTTGAGTGAACCGGTCGAGTGAGTGAATCGGTCAGGTTGAGTCGAGTTGGACCGGGTCAGGTCGAGTCGGGCCGGGTTGGACCGGTCCAGGCGCGTGAACACTGTAGCAGGAGCGTGACTGGCGCGTGGCGGCGCGTGAGCGCGTGTTCTGGTCTTCCGGTGGCGCGTGGCGGCGCGTGAGACTGTTCCTGAAGTCACGGCGGCGCGTGACTAGGGTTTTGGGATGTTCTGGATCAGATTTTGTTGGTTTCGAGGCCATAGGAGTTCATTGAGAGCCCGGTTGGGCAATCCCAGCGGTAAGGATTGACCGTGGAGAGGGTTTTGAGCTCGGAAAGTCAAGGTAGATGGGTGATTATTGTGAAGGTGTTTCTTAGGCTAGAGCATCCATGAATTTTGGGTTGGATGATGTTGGTAAGCGGACTTTTGATTTATAAATTGTAATGCAGGTATGAATATCTTTGATTTAAATACTGTTGTGTATGGTTGTATTTATAAATTGTAATGCATGTATAATATCCTCGATTTAAATACTGTTGTGTATGGTTGTATTTATAAATTGTAATGCATGTATAATATCCTCGATTTAAATACTGTTGTGTATGGTTGTAATGATTACCTAGAATTTATAAATGATTGCTGGATATTTGTTTTTTTTCCAATATTTCAGTGGAAGAGTGTTGTGAGAAATTATATGGTTGTTGGATTCGGTTTTGATATTGTTTTGACGTGGTAATTATTTGGGTCCATGATTTGGAGTTGAAACCATATTTGTGATAAATGATAAACAAAATATATACTTGATTTTGGATACAATATCGTTTTGAGGGGGCCCAGAAGCCGGGCCTAGGATCAGCTGTTGGGGGTGAACCCGGTGAACCCCCAATATAAACAAAACCGATTTGAAGGGGCCCAGGAGCCGGGCCTAGGATCCTCTGTTGGCGGTGAACCCGGTGAACCCCCAATATAAACAAAATTGATTTTAAGGGGCCTAGGAGCCGGGCCTTGGTTCCGTGTTGGCGGACTCCCGGTGAACCCCCAATATAAACAAAACCGATTTGAGGGGGCCTTGGTTCCGTGTTGGCGGACTCCCGGTGAACCCCCAATATAAACAAAACCGATTTGAAGGGGCCTAGGATCCGGGCCTTGGTTCCGTGTTGGCGGACTCCCGGTGAACCCCCAATATAAAAGGTGATTTTGCAGAGATTGTGGTCGAGTCCAAGTAGTACATATTCTAGCACACCCCAAGGGATACCCTGGTGGCTAGGGATATGATAGTCGAGAGATATGCCGACGGATGTGATATGATAGCCGAAGGTTATACCGGCTGATGATATGATATGATAGTTGAGGATACTTGCCGACTGATGAGATATCATAGTACAGAGAGTTATGATACAGGACTAGCACACCCCAAGGGATACCCTGGTGGCTAGGGATATGATAGTCGAGAGATATGCCGACTGATGTGATATGATAGCCGAATGTTATTCTGGCAGAGGATACGATATGATAGCCGAGGATATTTTTGGCTCTAATATGGTTTGACAACGATTGTCATGTGATTAATCAGCCTATGAAAATACTTCGTCATCCGGGTCAGTGGGTTGGTGTGGGCGGCGACCCAGAGGGACGAATTATTGTTGGTTCACTAGTATCTGACTAGTCTGTTGTCTTGTGGTTTTCCAGTAGAGATGTCAGCAATGTCTGACCTACTGACATTTGGTGTCAGAGAGTATTTCTATTTGAACCACCACTATTCCGAGGTCTTGGCTTTGACCTGTAGATTATCCTGCGTCTGACAGTAGGAGTGGTCAGTAAGTACAGAGGTTCTGTTGGGAACCCTGTAAGGTTTAATAAAAATTATTTAAGAACAAAGGGTATTTCGGGTATTTAAATTTTGAGGTAAAAGAGCTGTCAGACGGGATAAGGGTTCTTTCCGGGTTTCGAGGGAAAATTCGGGAAGGGTCCTTACAGCCAATAGAAGTAAACGTCAGTTCATTACGACTCCAGCACCCGTATGGATTAGAAACCGATGAGTATATGCAAGCTATGTGCTATGAATTGGAAGATTTGGATCAAAGGAGGATAGACGCCCTAAATAAAATCCTACCCAACAAAGAAGCAGTGCCAAGGGCATATAATAAAAGGGTTAAAGGAAAGTCCTCTCAAGAAGGTGATCTAGTGTGGAGAACCATTTACCACTAGGTTCATCCGTACTCGGGAGAGGAAAGTGGAGTCCAACTTGGCAAGGCCCGTACATAGTCCATAAAGTAAACAGGAAATGGTCATATTACTTGAGAGATGATGAAGGAACAGTGGATAAAAATCCTACCAACGCCATTCATCTTAAGAAGTATTACCCAACACTTTGGGATTTAACGAACGGAGTGATTGGATAACATCCCACGCCCACTAAGCGGAGAACCTGTGGGACCACCCTAAGTCAGAAAAATGAAAATTTTATTGAAAGGTAAAAGGGGTAAAATACAACAAAGAGAAAACAACATCCAACGAGAAGATTAGCCCAGAGACTAATCAACAAACAAAGCCACATAATGGCTGCAAAATACAAGAAAGACTAGAAAATCATCCTGCCATTACTGAGGAATGGCATGTCCAGCAACAACATTGAATCTGGATCTAGCCGCTATCTCCGCGACCAGCTTTTCTTCACACCAATGTTGGAAGAAAAGTACAACAATAAAAGTAATACTAATCCTAACAATTAAATCCTAGCAAGTGCACTAATAATAAGACAATATAGTGGTACAAGCAAGGGTCGAATCCCACAAGGACTTGACTCAATAATGTGACCCAAGTAATAGATTGCTTAGCTCACAAGTTAGGTACTCAAAACAGAAAACAAGGACACTAAGTAGATATGCTTGACACTTAAACAAGACTCTAAACGAGGACACAAAATAAGATGCTATAAAAGTAAGTAACTTGGAATACAAGAAACAAAGTAAACAAATGAAGATTCTTAACAATTTAAAGAACAAGTTAAGGAAATCCCTATCCACACCTAACCACAACGTTTTCTAAATTGGTTTGCACGGTTCAATTATCATGTTCATTACTTGGCCTAGTGCCCAAGCAAAAGTCCGGTCAAGGCTCTATTACATATATTATTTCCTTCTTAGTTTGTAAGTTAAGTGCATGTATGTGTACACTAACCTCTATCCAATTGGGCCCGAAAGGAAGCATTAAGAACAAAAGGAAATCTGAGTCACTACACTAACCCTAGAGAGTGTCGTGCAATCTAGGAATGTCATGAGTCGAATTACAAGATTATTGCTTAATGTGACATTTTGATGCTAAGTCATCTGTGAATCATGTCATTAAAGTGATCAATTCTAACAACACAATAGAATGGCAGTTTAAGTAGTAATCCAACACACCATGATGAACACAATAATCAAACCAAGCGCCAAAACCAAATTAAGAAGTTGTCATGGTTAGGGCTTCAAGATCAGCCCTAACTTAAAAGAAACTACTCACTATACATAATGAAAAACATAAACAAGAATTATATTGAGTAAAGAGTTGAAAGATTAAACCCAAATAATACTCTCAAGGACCAACTCCAAGTACGGCTTCAAGCAATCCTCTAAGAACACAACTTGGTCTCTGTGAACAAGCCTCACGAAACAAATCTAAAAACAATAAGTAAAAGTGTCTAAGATGGTGTCCCCAGAATACTAAACAAAGGCTCCCTTTTATAGACAAGGGAAAACCTTGTCCTACAAGGAGTATAATTTGAAACCCTAGCCTAGAGTATTCTAGAAGGTTTATTACACTTCTAAGTAATTACAAAGTCCCTAGAATCTTGGAGAACCAATCAAAATACAGTTGGGAGTGTGAATGATAGCTAGCAGGTGTGAACGCTCTCGGCTACTGGGCAGCCAGGTTGAAATCTGGGCAGGCGCTGAAAACTTGGAACTTGGCCCTTGAGATGTCACTGTCGCGCCATGTAGTGCCTTAGTTCTTGAATGGCTTCTAAACATGCCAAGGAGTCTGAAAATGGTCCATGTCTCGATTGAATGGACGTAGGCACAAAGATGGCCTCATTAGAGCTTACCGGGTCATGTCAGGGACATGCCCAGGACCTATCGAGATATATCGACACTTTTAGGCGCAGTCTGGAACTTGAATTAGCGCACAGTTGCGCCTCGTCTCTACGGCTAGGACTTGTCTTGAAAACGTGTTAAGGACATGGTCCTGGACTTCATTGAGGCGTGGCGAAGGCACACCTAAACTGGAACCTCGATTGGAACATGGCATCGTCGACGACACACCTTAGACGCGGCCCTGGGACTCGATACTTGGTGTCTTAGACATGTCTAGGATACGATCAGGGGCTCGAATGGGAAGTCCTTGAGACATGACTTGACATGTCTTGGCTTTTACCTTGGCTCTTCTAGGACATGCCCTCGTGGTCCTGAGACACAGTTTTAGAACCCGCATGGCTTGATATGGGATGCTTGACATGCGTCCTAAATAGGGCACACTGACACGTCCTTAGACAAGTCAGGACTCGATATAGATTTGAGGACATCTCCCTTATTTGGACTCCAATTTGAGCCATTCTTTTTCCAGTATTCCTAAAATTGAGTCATCTTTCTAAATCCTACACATGTCTCACAAAAGCATCACTTTCTACTATGGATGACATGAAATTAAAATAAAGACAAGTAAAGGGGTCAAATATAACATTAAATACATGTATGAATTATGACTTAACAACCAACCATCTAGGTGAGGACGGCCAAAAGCATGTGCTATATATCCATCATCGTAACCGTTTTTGAAGGACACCTGGGATATGGTCTCAATGACATGGTCACGACCTTTCACCATCTCCAAAAGGTCAGAAATCCGTATTTTCGAGATAGCATGCTCACCATGAGCTTGTTGAAGCTCCAAGCACTTCTTTTGATAGGAACTCTCTAGGGTTTGAATCTGATGTTGGAAGGATAGAAGAGAGACAACAGAAAAATGAAGGTTGTTCTGCTTATCACCTTGGTGAGCATACACCAAGTCTTAAAGATGTTGAATCTCGGCTGCTTGGGCTTCGACCAAGAGATGGAGAGAAGTGGTCTGGCTTTCCAGAAAAACCACAAGATTTTGGGCACTATTGGGGTTAGAAGACTCAGCTTGTGCATTAATGGGGTTACTGGAGCTATCCATGCTTAAAGGTTAGAGACAAAGAGAATATTGAAGTTGCATGCAAACTTATGACATCCTTTATAGGTCAATTATTATGGCTTACGTCATTTTATAATTATTACTGCCTGCAACTTGAAGTTATCTTGAGTCGACACATCAGTACTGACGAGAAGTAAAACTGTGCCTAGGCTTGAACTTAGCTTACAAGAGAAAGCAGTGGAAGGCACGAGAAATATTATTATATGCTTAGAAGATAAGGTTACAGCAGGATTATAATAATTCAAGGCCTAAAAAGGAGAATTACAAGTTCAATGTTCTGGGATGAGACTTCCTGACTGCACAGTCAGTGAAGCCGTTATTAAACCCATCCCGATATGAAGCCAACCTTAACTGTTTCGTCAGCATATCGCGGAAAGCAACATCAGCCCTGAGTTGTTCCATCTCATCCTTCATAACAGCCACCTCACCTTTCAACATGAAGCAAGAGATCTCGGGATTCCCTTATCTTCTCACAGAGAGAAATGGATTGCAGGTGAAGCGAAGATCGGTTTTGGTGACTGAAAATGAGGACAGCCTCCTCATAAACCCTCAAGGAATGAAGCTCCTTCCTCAAATCAATGATGATTCTCAGTTGCTCCGGAGACTAAGCATGAAGACGCTGAATGAGCCGATCATAATGAGAAATGAGGAGATCGTGAGAATCATATCTATTTGATGCCATTGCTGTGAAAAACTCTGTTGAAGAGAGTCAATTTATAGGAAAATGGATTGTGACATCACAATAAATGTTGCGGTTGAACGTTAGATATGGTTGGAAAACTTAAAGGAAGAAAGAGAGACAAAAAACTTCAAGCCAAAGTGAATATTTTATTAATAATTAATGGCGGGATCATAGCATAAAAATTAAAAAGATGTACAGGGACATCTTCAAATAAAGCATGCCTTGTCCATTCCCCTTTCAAGCTCCATAACAACGGCCACATCCCAATTCTACGTGGCCGCCTTCTCGGGTTTGTAGAGGTTGGACAGGTTCTCCAACAGCTCCTTCCTCCTCGCCTGAAGATTGTCCAAGGCCACATGATTACTGGAGCCTAGGCAGCGCAAATCACGTTCACACTTCTCCAAGGCTTGTTGAGCAATCTCCAGCTGTGCCTTTAGCTCTTGGTTCTTGGTTCGATAATATTCTACCTGTTCCAGGAGTTCTTCATACGTAGGGTAATCAAACCCATCGAAGGAAAAAGAGCTGGGATCTGACATACCATGAAAGGAAGAGGGAGTAGAAGAAGACATTGTATGAAATGAGCAATGAAGAAGCGTGCAAAACCAATGGAAATTTGCTTCATACTTCTAGCTTGAAGAAGTTGGTTGGATGTTAATCTCAAATTACGAGAGCAGTAATGGAGATTACAGAGAGAGTTACTATCACTATAATTCCAAGGCAAGTAGGAATCTCAAAAGAATCAAAGGAGTAATTACTCATAAAGCAAGATTAATAACCCTTGTCAAAGTAAAAGGCCTACAAAGACCCATAAGTTACAAAAGGGATGAAAATGAAGAAATAAAGACAAGCCCCAACAATTTACTAAGCATGGCCTGGTGGCCAAATTTCATGATTCTCATGCCCTGAGAGATTGCATAGTCCTGATCGGCCAATCTGCGAGCTCGTTGCTCGCCTTCTTGAAGCTCTCTTTGCGCTGGATTCCTTTTAGCCTTGGAAAGATCATACTTTTGCCTGATCATCGCTTGACAAACCTCCGCTTCGATTATCTTGTCTCTAAGGGCTTTTAATTGTTTAGACTCATCAAACAAGGCAGTTCCCTCGCTAACGCAATTATCATTCTCAACGGACCATCTCTGACGAAGTTCCTCCAACTCAAGTCTAGTAGGGATCTCCGCTAGAAGGGAAGTTGTTGTAGAGCAAGGGAACTAAAACGCTCTTGGTAACGGTTAAACATAACCATCACAAAGTGAGAGGACACCAGGGCTATAAGGGAAGAATTGGAGAAAATCCTCACTTCTCGGGCCACTTCCCCTATCTCTTGAGAATCTCCCCTTGCAACGAAAGACATGAGGACGTCTAGAGCAGCGGACAATTCAGGAGGGGAAGAACTGGTGGGTGGCGTATTGCTTTCTGAACCAGTCCAGATAGATGAAACAAAAGCATTCACCTCCGCCTCCAAAAGCTCAAGCTCAGGATAAGTACATGCCTGCAAAAGCAAATTGGAAAATCAAGAGATGGAAACACCGGAAATACAGGACCAAAACCATTGTCCAAATATCTTACCAAATTAACACCCAATCCTTGATCACTAGAAAAACCTGGAGGTTGGACTTCAGTGAAGGTTGGAGTCGGAATGAGTCGATAAGATATGGTGCTCACAGACAAAATCGATTAGGATGACTCAGCCACTGACATAGCACCTCGCTTCGGGGTTACTGGTGAGAATGAGGAAACTGGAATCTAGCTAGAAATGGAAGAACGTAATGATATCACGATCCCGGAGTCGGGGCCACTTGATGAAGGACTGCTTACCGGCATATAATCAGTTGGTGGTATTAAGTCCGGATCACGAAATGAAAGGGTACCTACCACAACTCGGGAATGTCGTGGACGGCGAAAAGAAGACAAATGTATCTCATCTTCAGACTCTTCCTCTTGAGAAAATTAGAAATCAACAAAAAGAAGGTCTAGAAACAGAGATATCAGGCCGGAAAGTTCAGAACAAGGACTTACTTCGATAGACCTTTTGCGCTTTCTCTCCGCGGGAAGAGAAGTTTGAACTAATCCTACCATCAAAACAGCCCCCACATGTGGATCCACTATGCAATCCAAGCTCTCCAGTCGATTGAGGACAATACGGTCATACGGGACATTTTCAATTAGGAGCAGGGGATCATCAGTCCTTTCCACCAACAACTCGGTCTCATCAGACCCAACTGAGAAGCAAAACAAGATCAGATAATATGATGAGAGAAAACAAATGCACTATAGAAGGAAAACGTAGTTGTTGAAGGGGCAGTGTTGCTCTCGGCTATCCTGTTCAAAAGGAGATTCGGGTGGTCAAATCAATCTCACCAAGCCCTTCCAGCAAAAGGAATTGTTGGTTCCACACTATCCCGATAGCAGTTTTGAAGGTCGCCTTGAAATAGGCACCCCACCATGCAGCAAAAGGGGTTGTACTTTCAAATGACGTTTCCATAGCATTCGGGAATTGCAGGGGCACATCGTATAAAACATCCCAAACGGTGACTGCCGCCATAGCTTCAAAATCCTTAAGTCGGTATGAAGTTCACTATCTCCACTTTAATGACATAGGTTATAGATGACTTGCATCAAAAGGTTGCGTTAATCAATAATCTTCTAATTTAACTCATGACATTCCTAGGGGTACCGTGTAATCCCCAGGGTTATTGTAGTGTCATTAAATTCCTTTTGTACTTAATGCTTTCTTTTGTGTTATAATCGCTTAAGAAATGTGACATTATCTTAAGAGAACTATTGCATAATTGATTAGAAGTTTAGAGCGTTTAAGAGACCTAAACATACAAGTAAGAAGGAATGAATGTGTGAGAGTAGGCTTAACAGGGCTCTTGCATGGGCACTAGGCCAAGTAACAAACATAGTAATTGACCTTGCAAATCAAGTTGGGAAGTAATTGTGGTTAGTGGTGGATTGAGCGCCTTGATCTACTATTTTTATTAATTGCTTTATTTTATGTTCTTTAATTGTTTTATTTTCAATTATGTCAAAAAAAAAACCCATGTGTGTGTGCGTTTGTGTTTTTATTTTATTTTCTATCTTTATTTTGTTAAGTCTTTGAGTTAATTAATTAATCTAAGTAATTAGGTGGAACATAGTTAAGACAAGTACTTGTTGGATTTGATCCTTACTTATTTGTTATACTATTTATTCGATTTGTGCACTTGCATGGTTAAACTGAATAGAATAGATTTCATATTTATGTTCTCTATTTTATCCAACAAGTTTTTTGGCACCGTTGCCAAGGACTTTGTCCCTTGATGGTGTCCATTTATCTTAGATTGTTTGATTAACTCAGTTTGCTATTTTTTTTTTAGGTACGTGCTTATTGGGAGGCAACCCAACCCGGTTTGATCTTTCCTTTCCTTTTTGCTTTTTCATATTTTTTGTTTGATGTCATGCCTCAACTTTATTATTTTCATTTAATATTTGTTTTATCACATTGAGGACAATGTTCAGTTTAGGTTTGGGAGTATGGACTTTCATTTAAAAATTGGAAAACCTCTTGGGAAGGGAATTTTTGAATAAAAAATAAAAAAATAATAAAAATTTAATTCATTTTTTTGTTTTTTTGTTTTTTTTTTAAAAAGAAAAATTTGGAAAAAAAAGTTTTTGTTTTTATTGAGTTCATTATCTTTGCTTGTTCATAAGAATGAATATGCTAAGTTAATCGTTAATGTTTTACTAATGTTATGCCATGACTAGTTTTGTATCATAACTATGCACTTCACAATGCCATACTTTATATAATTAAGTAGACAAGATGATTATGTTTAAGTGAACTTTAGAAAATTAGTGGAGACTATCCTTGTGAGTTTTTGAGCCTATTGCCATTCTTTGAGAGCGATTTACTTTGTTTCTACTCTTAAACACTCTTCGATTTTTGTTCATGAATTGTTGATCTCATTAACATTATTTGCATTGATTATTAAAGAACTAACCTTTTTGTAGGTACTTTGGATTCTAAGTTTGATTTACTATAAGTGATGATGTAGGCTATGCATGTTTTCACCTCATTAAGCCTTTCTCCTACCCTTTTGTGTGCTTTGTTAGCCAAATTTGAAGCCAAGCACTTGAGCCTTTTCTTTCATCACCTAAATCATAACCTACCCTAAACACTTACCCTATATTTTGGCCATACCCTATAACTTAGGTTTGTGCTAAGGTTGCTCCAATTGAAGTTCATGAAAGAAGGAAGTTTATGCAAAATATGCTAAGTGTTGCCGGGTGGAAATTACAAAATTATATCCAAGTTGGATAATGGTGACATTTCACGTGGTTAAGGCAATGTATTTTAATTCCAAAAAAAAAAAAAGAAAAAAAAAAGGGAAGAAAGAAAACGTTGAACAGAAAGAAAAGAAAGAAAGAGAAAAGAAAAAAAGAAAGAAAAGGAATGGCGTTCAAGAAAGAAAAGAGGAAAAGAGAAGTGGAAAAGAGAAAGAAGATGGAGGAAAAAAAACGTAGAAGAGAATGGAAAAAAGGAGAAAAGAAGGAAGTGAAGAAGAGAAAAAAGAAAGAAAAAAAAAGACAAGAAAAATATTTGGAATTGGGCTAAGTATTTTTGGATTCAAGTTCAATATGTGAATGGTCACAAATGTTCAAAACATGTGGAAGTGCTTAGAGGTGTTCAAAGTTCAAGATTCAAGTTCAAGTCATGATACTTCATGCATTGGTACAACCTAAGTTCTTTGCAATCCTTATCTTTTGTTCTTTAACCCTAAGCCTACCCTCATTAAAACCTTTAATTGAAGACCTAACAGATCTTATGGAAAATTATGCTTGGAGTTGAGTTTAGTATCTACGTTCTTAATTTTCAATTTCTTTCATGAGATCTATTTTTAGAAATTATCGTTCTTTCATTGATTATTCATATGTGATTATATTTGATTTTCTTTACATAACTTACATCACATATGCTTGATAAGAGTGTAAGCCTAGGATTCGAGTGAAAATTGAGAGTTGCCTAGTGAGGATTAGAGTCAAGGCGAAATCTTTCTAAGACATTTGGATGTAGTTATCTTTAAGCTGGATTATTTTAAGTTTTCACATTTACACTTAACACATGATACATTCTTGTTTATGGCATAGCAAAGCATGATAGACTTACATTGGTTCTTATTAATTTGCTTCAAGAGTTATGTTTTTAATTGTTTTTAGTTGTGAAGTAAAACGTTTGTGGGTATCGTAACTGATAAACCCTCATGAGACAAACTCCTCCTACTAGGGACACCTAGAGGTTTAAATGTTATATCTTAAGTAAGATTGAGTCTTTTCTATTTTTAGTTTTTATTCTGTGTTTTGCTCGAGGACTAGCAAAAGATAAGTTTGTGGGTATTTGTTAGGTCATAATTTATACATATGTTATTCACGATTTAATACTTTTTTACTTATGTTTTGTTAGTATTTCATTCTATGCAATTGGAGAAAATAATATATTTGTGAGAAATGTGCAGAATTAGATAGAGCTTGGAATTATGAGAATTTGAGCTAAAAAGCACCTAAATCGGAGTTGTAATGAATAGGGTAGGAAGGAAAGAAGATTTGCCATTAATATCGGTAAGGACCTACCGAATCACGCACAAGAGGAGTCAGAAGGCGCGTTGACCTGCTACTCTGATCTCCAATTCGGCAAGCGCCTGCCGAACGCCACATGAAGATCTTGGCACGTCCACTGAGCCTCTTCCTTCCGTTTGGGCGAGCTTCCACTAAAGCCATCTCCAAGCTATCTCCCAGCGCCTTTTTGACTCCCTATTTTCGGTGGTTGACCACCGAAACTTGGCCCTGAAGCTTCTCCAGCTGGCTGGCATGTTTTCTACTTATTTTTAGTGTGTTCACACTTGTCTCCTTATTTCAAGGGGATTTAAATCCTATTTCATTTTGTAATATTATTTTTACTTTTTTTATTGAACTTTAAACACTTCTAAACACTTCCATATTTTTGAACATTTGTGACCATTCACATATTGAACTTGAATCCAAAAATACGTAGCCCAATTCCAAATATTTTTCTTGTCTTTTTTTTTCTTTCTTTTTTCTCTTCTTCACTTCCTTCTTTTCTCCTTTTTTCCATTCTCGTCTACGTTTTTTTCCCTCTCTCTTCTTTCTCTTTTATGTCAAGATTACAGAGTCTAGCCAGCAGTTCACTCCTTCCAATACCGATATTGTCCCCAACTTGCAAGTACCACCTGTACAGTCCGACAGGTGTGGGATTTTATCACAAAATGTCTCAGTATTGTTGGGAGTAGAACCGCTCATTATATATTATATTTTCCTTTTATTTTTTTTATTGAACTTTAAACACTTCTAAGCACTTCCATATGTTTTGAACATTTGTGACCATTCACATATTGAACTTGAATCCAAAAATACGTAGCCCAATTCCAAATATTTTTCTTGTCTTTTTTTTTCCTTCTTTTTTCTCTTCTTCACTTCCTTCTTTTCTCCTTTTTTCCATTCTCGTCTACGTTTTTTCCCTCTCTCTTCTTTCTCTTTTCTGTCAAGATTACAGAGTCGAGCCAGCAGTCCACTCCTTCCAATACCGATATTGTCCCCAACTTGCAAGTACCACCTGTACAGTCCGACAGGTGTGGGGTTTTATCACAAAATGTCTCAGTATTGTTGGGAGTAGAACCGCTCATTATATATTATATTTTCCTTTTATATTCTTCCGATGTGGGATTCTTCAACACTACCCCTCACGTGGGACCACCACTTAGTGGGCCACAGGTGGAGCTAATGCCACACCGGTCATTAACCTGCTCTGATACCATGTCAAGATTATAGAGTCGGGCCAGCAGCCCACTCCCTCCAATACCGATATTGTCCCCAACTTGCAAGTACCACATGTACAGTCCGACAGGTGTGAGGTTTTATCACAAAAGGTTTCGGTATTTTTAGGAGTAGAACCGCTCATTATATATTATATTTTCCTTTTCTATTCTTCCGATGTGGGACTCTTCAATACTCCCCCTCACGTGGGACCACCACTTAGTGGGCCACAGGTGGAGCTAATGCCACATCGGTCATTAACCTGCTCTGATAGCATGTCGAGATTATAGAATCGGGCCAACAGCCCACTCCATCCAATACCGATATTGTCCCCAACTTGCAAGTACCACATGTACAGTCCGACAGATGTGGGGTTTTATCACAAAAGGCCTCGGTATTGTTGGGAGTAGAACCGTTCATTATATCATATATTTTCCTTTTCTATTCTTCCGATGTGGGATTCTTCAACATTTTCCACTTCTCTTTTCCTCTTTTCTTTCTTGAACGGAGGATTAATAATTCTCTATAAATAGAAGTGCTACAACCTTGTATAGGGGGGGGTGGCGGGGAGGTGGCGGGGGTGGGATCGAATTGCTTTACTGTTTGAATTATTATGTTTGCCGGGATCGAATTGCTTTACTGTTTGAATTATTATGTTTGCCTTGGTGTGTTACTTTACTGTTTGAATTGCTATTTTCGTGTGTTATTGAAACTGGCCACTTTAATGACATGGGTTATAGATGACTTGCATCAAAAGGTTACGTTAAGCAATAATCTTGTAGTTTAACTCATGACATTCCTAGGATTACCGTGTAATCCCTAGGATTACTGTAGTGTCATTAATGTTTTCTTTTGTATTATAATTGCGAAAGAGATGTGACATTATCTTAAGAGAACTATTGCATAATTGATTAGAAGTTTAGAGCGCTTAAGAGACCTAAACATACAAGTAAGAAGGAATGAATGTGTGAGAGTAAGCTTAATAGGGCTCTTGCATGGGCTCTAGGCCAAGTAACAAACATAGTAATTGACCTTGCAAATCAAGTTGGGAAGTAATTGTGGTTAGTGGTGGATTAAGCGCCTTGACCTACTATTTTTATTAATTGTTTTATTTTATGTTCTTTAATTGTTTTATTTTCAATTATGTCAAACCCCCCATGTGTGTGTGTGTTTGTTTTTTATTTTATTTTCTATGTTTATTTTGTTAAGCCTTTGAGTTAATTAATTAATCTAAGTAATTAAGTGGAACATAGTTAAAACAAGTCCTTGTGGGATTCGACCATTGCTTATTTGCTATACTATATATTCGATTTGTCCACTTACAAGCTTAAACTGAATAGAATAGATTTCATATTTGTGTTCTCTATTTTATCCAATACGCAAGAGTCTACATGGCAAGCCAAATCAGCTCCCCAACAGCCTATAAAAGGAGAAGAAGCCTTCTTCTCAAAGGACAACAAATCAATCAATCAAACAAACAAATTGATCAAACTAATCAATTTCAAAACAACTGCAAACCCTCAAAAGTTTCTTTGTTCAAAGGCTCGCTTACTTAGGCACAACCTGTTTCTCCGATCTAGGATCGAGATTTAGTCTCTTCTCTCAACTCTTTTCTCTCAGTTCCTGACTAGGACCTCAAGCTTTCCCTCATTCCGACTGCTGCTCAAACCAGTCTCTGAGGAACCCCAAACACTCACCTCATCCCGACTGCTGCCCAATTCAATCCTTGAGGCATCCATATACTCACCCCTGGCATCTCAACGTCTTTTGAATACTCTGCCAATCCATGGCATGATTTTGACTGATGTTCATTCAGTTAATAATTTCTAGAAGATCATGCCCCTCAAAGGTTTGATTTCGAAAGAAATATTTACTTACAGCACTTGTAATTTACATACCGCATTCAATATTCACGCATTTACTCTTTCAGCATTTGTACTTTTCTTTCATTAATTTCAACGGATTTTCTTAAGGATAGCTACAAGTATTCGGAATATACCAATCATTGTGTAATGTGGACATTGTTTAAGTCACAAAACCATCTATGTGTTTTGGTCTAATACTATCATCCCGACTTAAGGAAACTCGTGCATTTAACTGCTCCTAACTAAATAACAAGTTGCTAACATGAACACATCGGACATCACATAAAATGAACTTGGACTAGACTGGAAAGAAAATTTATTAAAGTCCTTATATACATTAAGAAGAAGCCATAGAAAAGAACAGTGCAAGCAATTTGCCCGCTTGCCTCACAATCACTTGATTAAAAGAAAGGTTCTTGGGCCACAACCGAACCCATTTCTAATTGTCTAGTAGCAGCTTCTACTAGTGGCACGCCTACTTTGAAGGCAGCTAAGGCATACTTGCTTCCTGGTCAGCCCATCTATGGAGAGACAGTGGTATCAAGGCCTCCAAGCCACAACCTTCAATCCAAACCCAACTTCCAAAACAGTCATCACTCTCACACCACTAAGAGAAACCCACACGAGCCCGCTCCTTGAAGCGCCTATTTCGACGAAGATCCACCGAATGCGACCCCGGACCCGCTATTGCATTTTTTGGCAGAACGCAATGGACGGGCTCGACCATTCTCAACCTGGAACCTAAGTACAATACATTGGAGATCACATGCAAGTTGGTGGGGATGTGACAGATTTTAACATTACCTGGATACTCCATTCTTCGCCAGATATTTAGCAAGGTGTATGGAGCCCCACGGTTAAAAGGGCTTATGTTACCTTTCAGGAGAACAGTGTCACCTTTCAAAATTACATGGTCCCCAATTTATGGAGACCCTCTATATATAAGGGCCTCCCCTCCAGTGTTCTGGTAAGGACTGCTATCACCCTAAAGATACTTTGCTCAATTCATTTCGCAGTCGACATTGACTTTATTATTAAAGGGAAATAAGTTAGGCTACCCAAGACTCCCTCTGATATCTCTCTTGGATTACTGTGTGCAGGTTCCTCACCATCCAGCCAAGTCATCATTGGCCCATTGGCCCCTTGGCCGACCCTTAACGTCCAACCCACCACATAGCGATTAAGAAGATTAAATTCAAAGACTGTTATAAAAGTCTCGGACAAGTACTCAAGTGAAAGACGAAACTAAATAGAATGTTGGGTCTTATAGGGTTCGAATGGGCAGAGTTGTCAACCCTTAGCTCAAATCCTATCGGTAAAATCTTGGGCTTGGCCTATTAAACTATAGACCAGATGCCGAATACTAAAGGACAAATCGCTTTAATTAGGGGTGAGCAAAAATCCGTTAAATTCGGAAACCGAATCGATTCAAACCGTTATAGCACTCCGATTTGAATTTGATCCGATAAAAGTCAAACCATTCTGTTAGTAACGATTTGGTTTTGGATTTTAATTTTAAAAACCGTTGAAATTCAAACCGAACCGTTAAAGTTTTTATTTATTAGTTAATATTTTTAACCCTATAATATGTTAATGTAAGTATTCATCACTACCCTACCTCACTTAATCATTATTCATTTTGTGTTACTTTCAAATTTAAATTATATTTAAACATAACTTGCCATATTTGAAGTTTTTTAAAAAGTTGAAAATTTTAATTTATT
This sequence comes from Oemleria cerasiformis, assembly GCA_037349345.1. Lineage (NCBI taxonomy): Eukaryota > Viridiplantae > Streptophyta > Magnoliopsida > Rosales > Rosaceae > Oemleria > Oemleria cerasiformis. The sequence continues at coordinate 4,641,899 of JAZGTL010000017.1, read as the reverse complement.
GATATGTATAAATGAAATCTTCATGTGAATGAATGAAATCTTGATTACATAAATAAAATCTTGATGAGAATGGTGGAATTTTGGAAAAAATTATGTTTTGGAGGAGTTTTTTTAGTGAACAAATTACATGAGAATTTTATGTCTAAACTGTCTAAACCGGTCCAAACGAAACCGTTAATAACGGTTTGGATTGGAACAATTTCAATTCTATTTTTCAAAAATCCAATCCGTGATTTGGATTTATGTGATATCCGTATCGATCCAAACCGTGTACACCCCTAGTTTTATTACATTGAGAAATGATGATAGAATTACCCTAATCAAGACTGCCACACAACTTGATTAATTCAAGAGTTATTTTTTATTTTTGATACAATGATATTGAAAAATGGAGATTATAATACACATTAGGTATCGACCTCGTCATTTTCGAAAGTCGAACTCGATACCTTCCAAATAACGTGTGAAGATACAACTAGCATTAGTACTAAGTGGCAATTCAAGATCTTTCTAAAAACATAAAATAAAATAATTCATTAAGGATTTGCCAAACCTAAAACTACCAATCTCACACCTGAGACCACAACCACCGTATAAGACACCTCAGCCTTTCCAGCACCGCTACCTGCACCACCACGCTTTTTGCAGAATATTCCACCATTTAAACACCAGTCTAATAAGTTCCAGTATTGTTCTGTTGGGTATTTTGTTCTGAACTTTTTTTATTCGTAAATTGTTGTATAGTTCATGCATTGTTTTTGTGAACATGGAGATCTATGGTTTTCTCAGAAACACATACCACAGAACAAGAAACAACCCACGCACCACCCACCGGTCTCCTCCAATATAGATATATCGTTCCCCCTAAACCCTATCTCCCTTCCAAAACCAGTTTTCTTTGTTTTCAGACCAATTTGTTTGTATCAAAACTATTTGTCCTACACAACCAAAATAACCAAAACGCCCAAGGTGAGGCAGCTGCAGTGGCTTGGGTTAAATACTGTGGTTGGTTGCCTTTAGATTAACTCTATATTTATTTAAAGGATAATACTTGCATCTCATCTCAGTGATACCTCCTCGTACCACTCTTTTGATATATTATATAATCCATATACATATATCATAATTAGAACCGTTCATCTCCTAAAATAATCATTTAAAGATCATCTCCGAAAAATATCAACAACTTTGGAGGTCATTTAGTCATTCATATTTATCAAATAAGTCAATGGTATTAGTAGCAAGGAAGATCTTTATGGTGAACGGTCCATTTAGTTTACACATATGAAAGGTTAAATGATCTCCAATTTAGTTGAAATTTTATATAAATGATCTCCAATTTAGTTGAAATTTTATATAAATGATCTCCAATTTAGTTGAAATTTTATATAAATGATCTTGAAATGATGATTTAGGAGTACGTTTCTGATTATGATATATGTATACAGATTATTCTATATATCGAAAGACAGGTACGAGAAGTTACCACCAGGGGTGTGATATAAGTATTATATTTATTTAAATAGAATGAATGATTTAATTATAAACCAGTTGGATATACTAAATTAAAGAGTAATGATGGACATCCCAAAATATGGAAAATACTCCTCACACCACCTTTTTAATTTATCGAATTATCTTTGTACATATATCATAATCCGAACCGCTCATTTTCTAAATCATCATGTCAATATCAACTTCGTAAAAGATCAACAAGATTGGAAGTCGTTTAGTCATTTGTATGTATCAAATAAATCAACGGTTTGGTAAGAACTAAGATTTTCATGGCGAACCGTCCATTGATATATATGAATGATTAAACGACCACTAATTTTGTTGATTTTTTACGTAGATGATTTTGACATGATGATTTAAAGAATGAACGGTTCCAATTATAATATATGTACAAAGACAATTCGATAAATTGAAATAATGGTACAAGGAGGTAACACCAAAGTAGGATGCAAATATTACACTAAAAATGATCTCAAATGATATGACATTGACCACATCATCAATTTAAATTGAATAAAATTGCCACATGGCTTGATTAATTTAAGAGTTATTAATCTTTTTAAGAAAATAAAATAATAAAGTTTGCCAAATCTAACACTACCAATGCAATCTCACACCACAACCACCGTAAGACACCTCAGCCTTTCCAGCACCGCTAGTTGCACCACCACGCAGAAATTTATTGTCACAAAATATACCGCCACCATTTAAGCACCTGTCTCATATGTTCTAGTATTGTTCTATTTTGTATTTTGTCTTAGAAATTTTTTTAGGATAAACTACATAAAAGTACCCAAATTATAGGGGTCATTTTAAGTTCATACCCCAACTATGAAAATTTTCATCCAGGTACCCAAACTATCAAAACACTACATTTAGGTACCCTCCGTTAGTCAATCTGTTAGTCAAACCGTTAATTGCTGAATTGTCATTTTTTGGTCAACTGTTTCTGCTGAGTTGGAGTCCATGTAAATAAAAAAATAATTAAAAATTAAATATATTATTAAAAATAATTAATAAAATTTAAAAATAAATTATAAAATAAAATTATTAAAAAAACAAAATCTTAAATGCCTACTCCTAGCATTTTAAATTGTCTGGGCAAGCAAACCCAGCTCCAAACTCAACCTCTGACTCCGACTCCGACCCAAACTCAACCACCGCACCATGACTCCATCGAGGCTACTACCATCGTTGAAGTGAACCTCACACCCACATAATTAGCAATGCTCCGGCCCAGACCTCCTCGCCCCCTTCCAAAATCACCTTCTAGCCCCGAAAGATCCGAAAGCTCTCTCCCAACATCTCCGACCCGAATTCCTCCCAACATATCGTCGATGTACCCTAAAATCGTAGGCCTATCGCAATCATAGCCGCTACCAAGGCCGCCAAGTTAAGGACCCCACAACAACGCGTCGTTTCTACCCCCAAAGTCGCAGGGCGACCGCTGTAGTGCGGATGCGAGCTTGAAACGGTGAAATGCCATCTCCGAGCATCTCGCCGCGAAGGTCAGATCCGGGTTTGACGGCGTAGTCGATGTTCGCGATGATCTTGGTGCGAGAGAGGAAGGCGGCGACGTACTGGAGGTCGAACATCTCGCCGCGAAGAGGACGACGAGTTGGAGAGGAAGGCAGCGACGTGCTATGAGGAGGCATTTGAGATTTTGTTTTTTAAATAATTTTATTAATTATTTTTAATAGTATATTTAATTTTTAATTATTTTTTTATCCACATGGACTCCAACACAGCACAAACAGTTGACCAAAAAATGACAACTCAACAATTAACGGTTTGAGTAACGGAGGATACCTAGATGTAGTATTTTGATAGTTTAGGTACCTAGATAAAAAATTTCATAATTAGGATATGAACTTGAAATGACACCTATAATTTGAGTACTTTTATATAATTTTTCCTATTTTTTATTCGTTAGTTTTTGTCTAACTCATGCATTGTTTTTGTGCATATGGAGATCTATGGTCATCTAAGAAACATATATCACAGAAAACAATGAATGGAACACAAATATAAACAACCCACGCGCCACCCACCAATCTCCTCCAATATAGTCATATCGCTGCCCCCCAAACCTTCCTATCTCCTCCAATATAGTCATATCGCTGCCCCCCAAATCATCCGATCTCCCTTCCAAAACCAATCTTCTTTGTTTCCAGACCAATTAATATGTTTCTTCAAACTCAAACTCCATCAAAACAATTGTACTGCGAGGTTGTGTGATATTCGAATTTGGATCCGCAACCAAAATCAAGCAAAGCATCCAAGATGTGGGTTGCAATATATAACGGCGGTGCTGTGGGTTAAATTTTATGATTTATTTTCTTTAAATTAATAGTAAATCACCTTATAATCCTTGACAGCTTCTAAAACTCATGCGCAGAAACTAAAAAATTTAAAGACACTAAGCGTATTGCTTTTAATCACAACTCCCTTGCACTATTGCCTCACCTTCAATAAGAATATTTAAGTTACTCTTCTACCCTCTTGAAAAGATATTTCACTCTCTTCTTAATTTGTATTCTGCTTCTTCTTCTCCTGTCATTCTCTCTCTCTCTCTCTCTCCATTTTTCATCTTAATGTTCATAAACAACAACAAGAATCTTCTTCATATACCTTATTTTTATTTTTTATGGAGCATTAGCAATTAGCTATTATTGCCACAATCTTCTTCTTCTCTGTCTTTACACAATAAACATGGCATTAGCAATTAGCTATTGTTAACTTTTCTCAATAAACATAACAAACCATTATTGATAACTTTTTTTATCATCGTTTTTACCAAATTGGTTTCTTTGCAAACTCTTAATGAAAGTTTTGTTGTGCTCTAAAAAAATAAACAACCAAACTTCGTACATGTAAAATTACCCATCTCTTCCCCCTTTTCACATAATGTTTAACTTTTTGGTAAATGACAATAAATATTAAATAGTTTTATGCGAGTCGTTGGCTCTCCATTATGACAAAAACTGCAATATATGTCAAAGATAACTGAAACTGCATTATAAGTTCAAGATGGCTGAAACTGCACTAATATGTCTCAAATGACCGAAACTACTCTATATGTTCGAGATGCCTGAAACTGCACTATATGTGTCAAATGAACGAAACTGCACTCATTACAAGAAAAAATCATTATGCCGACAAAAATATAGACGAGAAAATATATTTCATCGGCAAATAGGTTTTATACGACAAATATCTATATTTGTTGTCCATATTTTGGCGCAATATTTGGTCCGAAAGTTTTATATTAGCCAACAAAATTATTTGTAGTGATTTATATTCAAGACAAGAATAATATTTTCATCTTTATTATTTTGACCACAAATTTGTGCTTTTGTCATCATTTACCTCTTACATAGGTCAAACGAAATTTAGCCAATACAATTATTTGTAGTAATTTATATTCACGATAAATTTGTATTTTCGTCGTTACTATTTTGAAGATAAATTTGTGCTTTTATCATCATCTACCTCTAAATATGCCAAATGAAATTTACCCAAATAAAATTTCGTGGGACTTTCCCCTAACATGAAATTTGAGGCGCCATATGACAAATTGTTTTGTCGTAGAGTATCAACCATTAAAAAAAAAAATTTAAACGACGCAGTTAGGGGTGATTTTGGCTTTTGAGGATTGAAGTGCACTGGCTTTCGTTTAGGGCATTCAAGATTCAACACAAGAGGCTCAGCTCAGCCCCAAAATCCAATTTGTTCTTCAATCAGCTCAGCTCCTTTCTCGATTGTTTAGGCGCCCTGTTCTTCCAAAATCCAAATTGTTCTTCAATTCGCTCAGTTCATCAGCTCCTTTATCGAACTGCCTCTCTCAAGTTTTGAGGTGATTGTTGGATTTTCTCTCTTAATTTCTTATTGCAATTTGATTGATTTTGAAACAGAGTGATTTTGATTTTGATTTTTTCTTTTGATTTTGTTGTTGATTTTGATTCTGATATAGAATCTATCGCTCCTCCCCTCACTATTCATCGTCTTCTACTCTTCGTTTTTGCCTTGCCTGGTCACCATCGACATCGATTCATCAAATTCACCATGGCTATGAAAAAGTCGAGAGAGAAGTCCGTTAGTTGTAGCCGTTGGTAACGGAACTCGGGGAGACTGAGAAATGTTTTCTTGCGCTCCGTTTGGAATTGCCAACCCCTTCGCCTTCCTCTCTCTTACTCCTCTTGCTACTCCTACTCTTCCCAATTTCAACAACAACAACAATCGTGTTATAAATTTCATCAAACGCTCCTCCTCAATTTCTTCCCTTAGTTATCAGTCTGACAAAATATCACAGGTGCATTACGACAGTCTTAGGGTTTTGGAATGGGACAAGCTCTGCGATTCCGTTGCCTCCTTTGCTAGAACTTCCTTAGGCCGCAAAGCCACCAAGGTAAGACTTCTTCTTCTTCTTGTCTAATTTTTCTTTAATTATCATTTTTTGTAAATTTCTGGTCGTGGTTGTTCAATTCATAGGCACAGCTCTGGTCTTTGAGTCAGACGTATGAAGAAAGCCTCAGACTTTTGAACGAAACCAATGCCGCCGTTGAAATTCTCAAGCACGGCGGTTGCTCTATCTGGATTTCACCATCAATGTTGTTTTGGTACTTCTTAACATTTATGCATTTTATCATTGATTTCGTATGAAATTTAATGCCGCGCTGCCCACTGAAATTTTGGCTTTTCTGTGTGATATATGAAGGTGCAAACCGCCATAAAACATGCTCGGAAGCATTCATTGCAGGATGGAAAGGAAGCGTTAGCTGTTATGGAGATACTGCATTTTGCAGAGATTATTGTTTTTACAGTGTTCTATCATTGTTGTAGAGTCTTACTCTGAGACGATTGCGCCATCAAGTTTTCAGCCTTGAGGGAAAGGTAATTTTTAGATATTATGATCCTATATAGACATTTAAGCAGACCATGAATTGCTTGGTAATTTGGCGACCCTATGTTTATATTCTGAGTTGCGTGCCTTCTTAGTGGGTTTTAAATTAGCATGTCATTACATCTTACAGAAAGATTTAGGAAATGGTTTTGAATTATCACGTCCCTGTATTCTAACTTTCTTATCAACTTATTGTTATAACTGCTTGCTCCCTTGTTCAAACAAAAAACTTAGAGCATCCACATCAGACTAGCTAAATTTTTGGTTAAATTTAACTTGAAATGAGCCAAAAGTTATTAATAGCTAGTCAATTTTTAATGATACCAAAATCAGACTCTCTATATTTTACCAATTTTGAATATTAAATTAATTTTTTCAAATTTGAATATATAACAACATAATTTTTCTACAACGGCTAGTTTTTTAAAGTGATAATTCCTCATCTATAAAAAGAAAAAAATTAGTTTATATTTCACTCATTCTCACCCATCGATACCAAATTACATTTCTTCATCATATTCTCACATCTCAATTTCATTTCAAATTAATCTATCCCGTCTTCTACCTCTAACATTTGAATCATATATAAATGCTAACACAGATTGGAAAACAAAACATTGCTATCTTTGACTTACGACGTAAATCAACATCAGAATTGACAACTTCATTGTATCAAGTATCAACCCATTCAACAACCAATCAAACGATAAAAGAATAAACCATCATCCCACTAGTTACAAAAATCCACACACATTTGCCATTTGAAAATAAACATCAATTACAAAAGCAAAACAAAGTGGAAGTAAATAGTAAAGTATAACTGATATACCTTTATGGTTGATGGATTAACAAGAACCTCACATCAAATAGAACTCATTCTCTCACCAAACAAACACAACACATCTCTCACTTAACCACAAAAACAAATATCTCAAATCTAAACCTAGAAAGAAAACAGATTCTCAAGTAAGACTATTTTTTTTTCAAAGAGATGGTAAGACCATTATGAATATGAATAGAACTACCTGAGAATCTGATTAGGACCAATGCAAGAAAAAGAAAACAGATCAATGAAAGAAATGAAACTGGTTATCAATTCAGACCACAAATCAACTAATTAGTACTTGGGAACTTTGCTGCAGAAGAATGACTGCCATTCTTGCAAACAACTGATTTCAGAGCACTATGCACTGATGCCATCTCTGATTCATACAAAGAATTGCAACATTAAAATTCAAGTCACCAGAAACTAAACTATAGAGGCATAGAAGTTAAAGATCGAGACAAAGTAGGAAGTCAATGAAGAAATATTATCAGGCCAACCCTCATAAACATGTGGTTTCGAAGTATTCCAAACAACATCTAAGCAAGCCACAGGTCACAAGAAGTTAAGTTCAAACCAGAAAAGATAAGAGAAGATAAAGAGATGTATTTCGAAGTGATCTGTACGGCTAGGTCCCCAAACTCAAGATTTTCATTTAGTTCCCATATATCAAACTTCTCTCCATCTAAAGATGGAGAAGTGAAGAAATTATTTTTATGTCAGGTTTCACATATTTCAACATACATAAGGCATCCAAAAAGATAATATAAATCAACAATCCATCAAAAAGTTCTGTACAGTGATACCGATGCTCACCTGGTTATCTACGACGTTGTTCAACTTGATGGCAAACTGAAAGTACAGGGCCTAAAAAATAGGACAAAAGTCAACAATGGTGCAGGATGTCTTTAAAAAAAAGAAGGTACAAATAAAACTAATCAGGTACCTCACTATCCCGTTTGCAGTCCTGAATAACTTTGGTGATGTAGTTAGACTCGAGCGCAGGCTTACAGGCATTGATAAGCGTCACCCCTCCCTGAATGGCATCAACCAGATATATAGCATCTGGAAATGCAAGCTGGCAGAAAGGAAAGACTCCAGTTTATTAGAAAACAAGGATAATAATCAAGAAATATAACACACAAGGAAAATAACCGTCATTATTTTCTTAAGATCAATAAGAATACAAGCAAATGCAAGAACTTTAATAAAAAAATCCCAAAAGAACTGCTTCTGTTACTAATTCTTTTAACTATAGTAAGCTAGTAGCAATCTATGTGTCCTGGTTCTAATCACAGGAAGTATAATTCTACAGGCCTGCATGATACAGAGTGTTCCATGACGTCATAGGTCAACTCCCACGCAATCAAAACCAATGACCAATGGCCTTTCAGCTGATGGCTCCAAACTCAGCAGGGAGCTGAGATGCATTAGTGACTATTTGAATAGGAGCCAAAGGCAACTGGGTTTCAAAATTTAGGGGTTTTTCATCTGCCATGCACACAAAATAGCTCAAATTCACATGCTGATTACAACTTAATAGTTGCTACACAAAACTAAACAAAAGAAAATAAAGATATCATATTTAGTTCAAATTCATAAACCCACTTCACAACTATTTGGGGTTACACACATGCAAATCAATCAACCAAGATTCAACATTTTTCATAACTATTTCCGTTTCCCACATTTTCCCAGCAACCAAACAGAGCAAAACTGAAGGAAACATAAAAATGAAAGGTGTACGAAGCTTGTAAATAGATGAAAAATAAAAAAAGACTTTAGAATGTGAAATTGTGAATTTGATATGACAGAAAAGACCCACCTGGGTTAGGCGATAGAGGAACGTTAGTCTGATATGGAGGAGGTAAAGAGGGCATTTGATCGGACCATCCACGCCAATCTAATTTTGCCTCTGAAACCAAACTAACCCTGGTTCACCGAGGATTGCGGTGGCGGTGAGATGAGTCGACGTCGAAGTGAAGAAAGGTGAAGAAGATAGCAAGGCGGTTTTGCTGGTGGTCTTCGACAGAGAGAAACGAGATGAGGTTGTGCTGGTGGTCTTCGACAGAGAGAGAAACGAGATGAAGAAGTAGCGACTCCCTAGCGCTCGTCACTTGTAGCGAGTGTAAACAAAAAAGTTAAATTTTAGGTTAAATTTAGCTAGTCTGCTGCAGGCCCATTTTGATGCTTTTGGACAAATTTTAGGTTAAATTTGTCCAAAAGTTAATTTTACCTAGTCTGCTGCACATGCTCTTAATGGACAACCTGATTATGAATGACATAATTGAAACACCCACTCTGGTAAGAAGCTGAACAAGTTCAGAGATGTATATTGTATCATCTTGAAGACTATTTTCCTAATTATTATACTGTCATTTGTCAGCAAATGAGTAATGTTAATGGCAGGTGGTGTATAAAATTCAGTTTTATGGAACAGACAAGTTATAAGGGTCTGCTATGCCCATCGTCTTGTATATGTTAGGAAATGAGTATGAATGTGATGATTGTTTGGGTGGGTTCCATTTGAAATGCTTGAAACCTCCATTGGAGGAGGTTCCTGAAGGAGATTGGATTTGTGGGTTTTGTGATGCTCAGAAGTTGGGTAAAAAGCTCCAGCTTCCAACACCTCCCGAGGGGAAGAAGCTGGTCAGAACAATGAGGGAGAAGCTTCTCTCCAGTGATTTATGGGCTGCCCACATTGAGAGGTAGATTTTAATTTTGTTTAGTTTGGTAAATGGTGGCATTTGTTTCAGTAATTTACAAGGATGATTATATTGATTATGTTTCATATGGAACAGGCTCTGCATGAAGCTAGCTTTAATGAGGCAAGAAGACCTGCTGGCTTATATATACAGACAAGAAGAAGCCAAGCTCCAGGTTGGTTCACCATACACACTTTCTCTCTATGTTGATTTTATCTTCATTTCCTTTTTATTTTTAACTTAGATATTCAAGAGTTTTCAGACTCATCTTTCTCTCGCTACTTGTGATCAGAAACAGAAGTTTTTTTGCTGGTAGAAGAGTTTGCTGAGGAAGAGAGACTACTGAAGAAAGGGATTTGGTAAGCTGTTTCTCAAACATGTGGTCACCTAAGTGCTTGACTTGACAGTTGACATTCCCACACACCTTTGATCTCCTAGACTATATATCATCTGAAATGCCATTCTGTCTAAGTGAGAACGATACCCAAATGAAACGAACATAGAGTTTTATTTTCTTAAAAAGATGATGTTTTTGTGCAGTTTGATTTGCTCAGTATTATTATACCGTTTCCAATAAGTGTTGAAAAGAGTAACCGGGGATTTGATGATAACAGTTGCTTATCTGGTTCTGGTGCACCTTTTTTTTTTAAAGTTTACCATAGAAAATAAAACAAGAAAACGATATCCAATTAGCTTATCATTCACCCCAACACTAACAATTTGACTATAGATTTCAAGATACTATGTTAACAATTTATGATAACGTGTTAGAGTTCTTTGCTCTGTTTTCTGGAATTTCGATTGTATTCTCTCTAATTGGAATCCACCTCTGTACTAGTAGATGCATTTTGGGGATGGGGATGCATCTTGAGGAAGGTTGCCGCTCTTGACTGTGTGGGGGCAAGGCAAGACGAAAAAAGGTTGAAGAGCAATAACACTTAAAGGTAAGTTTACACAATACTTTAGTTTATTTTTCCTGATTACAGTTCCTGTTTTTATTTTCGTAGTATTTCGTAGATGAAGAAAAATATAATTTTAATTAATACATCTTCAAAATTAAGCCTGAGCCTTTTTATAAATATTAAGAAAGAAATTATTTGCTGGTTATTATTCTCCTGGTTTCTGATCCGCTCTGAATATTTCACATGTCTATAGTATGCGTTTGCCTATCCTTTCTTTCGTTTGTTGTGTCTTGTTGTATAGCCTATGAACGTGGTTCAGATTGAATTTTGAAAGTGATGATTTTGTTTTGAAACAATGTGTTTGGAAAAGAGAGATGGAAGGAAATTCTTTCAATTATGATCTAATGTCAATCTTTCATTGCAGCTGTTGATGTCCTCCTGTGGGGAACAAGAAAATATCTGCAAGTGTGCTTGGTGGTGCCACTGTATTATGGATTTTCTTTGAGTTGCTTGAGTACCATTTAATCACTTTAGTGTGTCATTTGTTGATACTTTCTCTGACTGTCTTTTTCCTGTGGTCCAGTGCATCAACCTTTATCAACAAGTAAGCTGTCGCGTCATTCTAGTTTTTGCATATCTATTCTTTGATGCAATGTCCTATGTTATTGACTTCACAACTTGTCTTAATCAGGTCTCCACCCCAAATCCCAAAAGTTCAAATTCCTGAGCAGACTGTCCTTAATCTTGCTTCTGCCCTGAGAATTGAGCTCAACAGAGGGTTTCATGTTTTGCGGGACATTGCATCTGGAAGAGATTTGAAGACATTCCTTGGTGTAAGTTGATCTTTCCTTTATAATTGTGCTGCATGTGTAGTCTGTAGTTGGGATTACAGACTCATTAAGGTTTGCTCTTCCGGTTATCAGGTTATTGCCGTCTTGTGGATTCTGTCAGTGGTTGGGAAATGGTTCAACTTTCTGACCTTGTTCTACATAAGTAAGGCTTCATTCCGTCATTTTCAATTTATTCAGCTTTTTTCCGGGTTCAGATTTCGGAAACTTTCCAATCTGTTACTGACTCCATCTTGAATTTTGAATGGCAGTTTTTGTGTTGCTGCATACGTTGCCAGTGATTTACGAGAAATATGATGTCCGTATTGATGCCTATTCTGAGAAGGCTTTGATCGAGCTTAAGAAGTAGTCTGCCGTGTCTGATGAGAAGGTTTTGAGTAAAATCCCCAAGGGTGCAGTGAAGGAGAAGAAGAAGGATTAGAGAGACCTTGCTTTTGTGTCGATTGTTTACTCTAGGAGAGGCTTCATGTTTAGTTAATGTGTTCTGTAGTGAAGGTGGTTTTGAATGATTTGTTTCTTAAAATTAGAGTATTAACTTTATATGCCTTATGTTTCAGCACTTGTTGGGAGCACACAGCTTAATGAATATATGCGCTTTTAGATCTATATATTCCTCCATAGCTTTTCTTAATAGACTCAAAGATGTCACATTTCCCCCGTTAGATTAATCTTAATCAATCCAATGGTTAGAAAGGGAGAGAAATCCGCCAATCAAACAGTTCCTCAGAATTCTTTGAAGTGAATTTGGGTTGGGGTGTATGAATTGGCTCTATTTATTGAACTAGATCAGTTTGGCATCAAAATGGATTCCTCAGTTTTTAAACTTGCCGACAAAAAAGTGTACAGACTCTTACGACAAAATATTTTGTCGTTATCGACCAAAAAATATATATTTTTTGTCGTTAACTTTGTTGTGTTGTCTTACGACGAATTTATTTTTGTCGTGCATAGAACCTTACGACAAAATATTTTGTCATTAGCTTTGTTGTGTTGTTGTCTTATGACGAATTTATATTCCTTGTTTGTAACAATGCAACAAAATATTTTTTTGTAATTGATTTGTTGGCAAATCTAACCCAACGAAATGAAAATATTAGTCGGCTAGTATCTTTCCCGACGAGCCTATCACGATAGGCTTGACAAAACTTTTTGTTGTGATAGAATTTTGCCGACAAAATTTGGTCTTTGCCGACAAAAATGTTTTTGGCATAGTGATTTTTTCTTGTAGTGACTATATATTCATGATGACTGAAACTGCACTATACATCTATCTCACATGACTGAAACTGCACCATATGTCCAAGATGACCGAAACTGCACTATATGTCCAAAATGACTGAAACTGCACTATATGTTCAAAATAACCGAAACTACACACTGTCTTAGATGACTATGTTATATGTGTGTGTGGCACAATGATTTTTTCTTGTAGTGACTATATATTCAAGATAACTGAAACTGTACTATATATTTATCTCATATGACCGAAACTGCACTATACATCCAAGATGACCGAAACTGCACTATATGTCCAAGATGACCGAAACTACACTAGTCTAAGATAAACTACAATGGTGTTATATGTAAAAATATAAAATAAACAAGAACTACATTACATGTGCCAATACGTTATATGTAAAAATAAACTAAATACTACACTATATTTGATTAAAAAGGTTTATTGAAAAAATGAAAGTATTCTAAATTTATTTTCGTAAATAATAATGGGGCGGACTTCTATCTCTTATTTTGCGCGCCAATATAGTGTTCAAAGAAAAAAAATACATAACACATTTAGTTACAAATTCAATCAGATCTTCGTGCACTTTCAGTTTGACGCAATTATCTGTTTCCAAATTGTTGTGGCTTCCAACTATTGTAGATGTAGTAAGCTATAGATAGTGAAGAGATAGTAGTTTGGTAGTTCGATGCAACCACAATTGTTTTTTATTATGGGTTTCTACAATTAAGGTGTCGATGTTTGGCTTTTTGGAGAGGGTATGCCAATGGCAGTATCGTAATAACCTATATATATTGTTTTTATTATGTAGAGCCAAGTGCAGCTGTTTCGCTTTTTGGTGAGGGCATCGCCAATGGCAGTGTCGTAAATAACCTATATATGTTGTGTATTTTATAAAAAAGATTCTCTTGACTTTCTACCAAGGACCGGAGCCTACAAATGTTGGGTTCCAAGTTTTTTAATATATACTATAGCTGTCAAGGATGTATAAATAGATACCCCTTAAATTAACTCTATATTTATTTAAATAAAATTAATGATTTTTAATTTTTTTACAAATCACATTTTGGATCGATAAATATTAACCATGTGGTATGTGCCACTTCATTTGGTACTTTATTTTGGTGTAAAAATGTAGGAAGATTAGCTAGCATTACTCTAAATTAAATACAAACAATACGTGTCATGTGCTATTTCATTTGGTACTCAATTTAAGTGTAAAATTTTAAGATGCTTAGCACTACTTAGGTAATATTAATGAGCTACTATACAAATTGAAAAATTGTGTGCTTTTGTTTTACATGTAAAAATCTCCTACTTGTCTACTTGCTTTCTTTCAAAAAAGAAAGTGATTTGTGTGACTAGAAAGTAAGATTTAAAGTTCAATAGTGGAAGTAGTCTTCATATGATGCATTAATTTGAGTGTGGGAAATGGTTACATACTCTATGAATCACAATGGCAAATGATTCAGTTTTTCAAGGAATCAAACAAATCAAGAAAATTTCTACAATTATACCACCATGCACAATATTTGCGTTATGCACCATTCTTTAAGCCTACCTAGACTTCCTTTTGTACTCCACTACACTACCATATAAAAAATAAAAAAAACCCACTAGAAACTCAATGGAGGTGAAGGGAGAACAATCTTATTTACATAAAAGAGCCAAAAAGCTCCTTTGATTTGTTACATATATATTATGGTTAAGTTTGGCATTATGGTATATTCGTCATTCTTAAATTTTGATCTATATGTTTCGGGAAAACAACATGATAAATAGAAGTCGAATAGGATATCGAATATACCGAATAATCTCTGGAGAGGAAGTAGAGTTGTAGTGGGATTGTTGTTAGGTGGGAGTGTAACAAAATCTGTTATATAAGAGAGCAGTCAGCTAGCTGTGGACATGGAAACAAAAACCACAACATATTTGAAGCGATCGAAGCCATCAAAACTGCCTCTTCTGTTATATCCCATCTCTCTTGCATGACTTCAATCTCTTAATTAATCTCGCTTCACTTATATTTCCAAATATTAGTTAATTATATATTAACTCCACACTCTCTCTCTCTTCATCCATAGCATGCCCAGAAATTAATTACTACTTTGAGAGAGAGAGAGGTTTTGAATTTTGATTGTGAGGGTTTTAGAGGTTCAAGCATGGAGCAAGAGACGGCGGATTTAGAGGTTCAAAGATCGGCCGGCGAAGCCCCGGCTATCTTTAAGAAGGCTGTCCGACCCGTCATATTGAAGGTGAATATTAGGGCTCCTTTGTAACTTTTTTTTAATAAAATCCCAAAATTTTCATAAATAAATAAATATAACATGTAAAAACTGTGCAGTTTGAGGAGGTGATATACAAGATCAAACCCAAGAGTAGCAAGAACGAAGAGAAAGTGATCTTAAATGGAGTTTCAGGACTAGTTCAACCCGGCGAAATGCTAGCCATGTTAGGCCCCTCCGGGAGCGGCAAAACAACTCTCCTCACCGCACTCGGAGGCCGGCTCGGTGGTCAGCTGGCCGGAGCCATAACCTACAACAACAACCCATTCTCAAATGCAATGAAAAGGAACATGGGGTTTGTGACCCAAGACGATTTTCTCTACCCCCATTTGACCGTGACCGAAACCCTAGTGTTCACAGCCCTTCTTCGCTTGCCCAACGCGCTATCGATGCAAGAAAAAACCATGCAAGCCGACGCTGTGATTAACCAGCTAGAGTTAACCAAGTGCAAGAATAGTACCATTGGGGGTCAGTTTTTGAGGGGGGTTTCAGGTGGGGAGAGAAGGAGGGTTAGCATAGGGCAAGAATTACTAGTAAACCCTAGCTTGCTCTTCTTGGATGAACCCACGTCGGGGCTTGATTCGACTACGGCTCAGCGGATTGTATCGGCATTGTGGGAATTGGCAAAAGGAGGAAGAACAATTGTAATGACCATACATCAACCTTCAAGTAGGCTTTTTTACATGTTTCATAAGGTGATGTTGTTGGCGGAAGGAAATTGTTTGTATTTTGGCAATGTATCAGATTGCATGGATTATTTTTCGGGCATTGGGTATGCCCCATTGGTGGCCATGAACCCTGCTGATTTTCTTTTGGACCTTGCTAATGGTCTGTATATATATATGTCATTTTAACTTGAATTTATTGTAAAAATGTGTGTAAGAAATAATTGATGTTATGTTATTTTATGTAGGTTTGGCACCTGATGGATCCTATGAAAATAAGGGAAAAGTGAAGCAGAGCCTTGCCTTGGCCTACAAGCAAAACCTTTTAGAAACATTGAAAGCTGAACTTCAACAACTCAATTGCAACAACAATCAATTTCAAGATGGATTGTGGGATAACAAGAAAGTTGGGAAATGGCCCACAACTTGGTGGCAGCAATTCTCTGTGTTGATTAGGCGAGGGCTGAAAGAGAGGCGGCACGAGTCCTTCTCCGCCCTTAAGATTGGCCAGGTGGTGGCTGTGGCTCTTCTTGCTGGGCTTCTATGGTGGCAGTCAAATATCTCTCACTTGCAGGATCAGGTATTAATCAACACTTAGCTTCCATCCTCAGTTTCATTTTTCGTAGGAAACTAGGAAATACATTTTTAGACCACGATAACTAAAGTTCACTTGTTACATCAACTATTACAATCACATAACATGCTTTCATGTGCTAAAAGAAAGAGAATTTCCTTGAGGGGTCATGCATTAATTAGGTTTTCAACTTAGGCATAATTCATTATATATATATATAGCCAATCCTAAACCCTAATAATAATGTTTTGTGAGTCCATATATAATATATGTGCAGATAGGGCTTCTGTTCTTCATGTCTGGATTTTGGAGTTTCTTCCCCCTCTTCCAAGCAATCTTCACCTTCCCGCCGGAGCGCAAGATGCTGGAAAAGGAAAGAGCGTCGGGTACGTACAGGCTCTCCTCCTACTTCATGTCAAGGATCGTAGCCGACCTTCCGATGGAGCTTGTCCTTCCAACCCTATTTATGAGCATAACCTACTGGATGGCAGGCTTAAAACCCACCGCCCTAAACTTCTTCCACTCCATGTTTGTGCTTCTATTGGGAGTGCTTGTGGCGCAGGGCATGGGGCTTGCTCTTGGGGCTTTGGTGATGGACCAAAAGAAGGCCACAGTGCTTGCATCTGTCATCATGTTGTCATTTCTTCTAGCTGGTGGATATTATGTGCAGCATGTCCCTAACTTTATTTCTTGGGTCAAATACTTGTCAATCAGCAATTACTCATACAAGCTCTTGCTGGCCTCTCAGTACAACCAAAATGACACATACCCTTGTGACACTGGGGATTGCTTGGTTGGAGATTTCCCAACTATAAAACATGCTGGCCTCAATGCCCAACTCACCAGTGTGCTTGCTTTGTTCATTATGCTTGTGGGATATAGACTCATTTCTTATTTAGGGCTCATGAGGATTGGAGTTACAAGGAAGACCTTCTAGGCTTCTAGCTAGCTAGTATCTAGCTAGGTTTGTAATAATTAATTAATTAATATTATCACTCACAAGTGACTACTTAATTATATATCAATATATCATGATGGTATGTACGTACGTATATGGAGTGTGGCTTCTTTTTGAAAGCTATTCAGAGTTTTGATTGATAAGCTTGTAGAAAAATAATATGTATGTACATATTATATATATATATATATATATATGGTCATAAATAATACTTTGACTAACTTTATTTTAAATGCGTAATTGTTTTATAATTTGAGTGCATTCATAACAATATATATATACCTGTCATGGCTGATGCATTGTCTATCTAATTCAGTAATTTGTGGATCGAATTAACATTTTCCCACCTGATTAAAGTAGAGAAAACAATGAGATTTTAATCAACTCGCAGCTAGCTGACCACTAGTATTAAATCCCTAGCAGCTTGCCCAAATTTTCTTGTCTCAGATCAATATATATATAAACCTCTCGTCCGAATACCCTTGTATCAAATCAAAATAAACTAACAGCAGCAACTAATCACTATGTTGATTCTCAAATCTCAATTTTACATGTGGAATATTGACATACTTCTATTCGGATAGTCAATTGTAGACATCAAAATCGAGGCATGCTAGCCGACACTTAGACGTTAGTCCAAATGACGAAAATTATTAGTGAAACAAAGTATTTTAGGAAGTCGTGTGAAACAAAATTTCTAATAACAATGTTAGAAGTAAAAATGAAAGAGTACGACAACGGAAATTCATAGTATAGTAAATACATACTACATGATGATCATAGAGGAAGAAACTAGCTGTAAACTACATGTCTACGCAAGGATCTCAACCCGTACAAGAAAAGTAGTGTTAGAAAGTCATAGCGCCCGGAATCCTCCTCGTAGAACATGTCATGCTCACTAATTCCCGGGAGGCGCAAAACTGAAGGGTGAATAGACCAGAAGTAATAGTCCAATTTAAAAAGTAATAATAACCCCTCAGTTTTAAAAATAATGAAGTAATCATACTACATATATACACATACACCATAAAACCAAAATAAGAAAAATAATTTACGAATAATTTCACAAAGAGCTCGCCATCCTCATATGTAATCTCACTAACATCTTTTACAAACATAAATCTGTATAACATATATATCATAGAAACACACAATTTTCATTTTTGAGTATAATTAGCATATTAAAAACATTAATATTGTTTAACAAAAAAAAAACATTAATAATGTCAAATGATTAAGGGTTTAGTAACAATAATGTGTGAAGAAAGTCGTGTTGAAGTTCTTCGCGTCACGCCCAAAACCACCCCAAAGCCATCCAAAACCGCCGATCTGTGATGTCAACAAACACGGATTTCAGACCAAATAGATCACCAAACTCCCCTGATCATCATCTATCGCTGACTCTAAATCGGGCATCTTCATGGTCTTTAGTTCAATAACCAGATAAGTAGTTTTCTTGCACTTTCTCTTACTTATCCATTATATAGACTGATATATACAAGATAATTATCTCTTAGATTTTTTATTTGATTCCTAAACTTATCCCAAATTTGATGTCTATCTTCATAATCCCTTTCATCCATGTATGGAGGATTTAAATTCGTGTTTATCTTCAAGGTTTGTTGATTATTGATGATTTAAATTTAGTGCTTATTGATCAGTCGTTATTTATGCATCATTTTGATGTCTTTATATGCCTCTCTTACATGTCTTTTGAATGATTTCGTGCCATCAATAGTAGAAAATGATCAATCTTGTGAGACTTGTACAGAGTTAGAAAGATAGGTAAAATCTGGAAAGAACGCAAAAAGAATGACTCAAATCGGAGTCCAGATGAAGGAGATATCCTCATTTCAATATCAGGTCCTGAACGGAGTCCTGAGTGCGCCAGTGCGCCAGTGCGCCTATTTTGGGCCACTGGCCAAGTACCTCATATCAGGCCCTCCGGGTCCCGAACTTGTGTTTCATGACATCAAGCTTAAGTCCTAGAAGTGCCAAGGTCGCTCCAAGGCAGGTCGAGGACATGTCCCAAGAACTCCCATCCGAGCCCAGATGTGCGCCTAAGCCGGGGTCCCTGTTCCGCCAGCGGTGGATCAGAGGTTCTCCCTCTGCGCTAAGCCTGACAACATTTGCGCCAAGCCTGAACGACGATGCGCTTCTATTATACTCCTAACGTACTTCAAAAGCGCGGTCCCAGATCCTGATTACGAAGACAGTCAAAAATCCAAGTTTGGCCAGCTTGCGTTCCCACTTGCCAGCTTGCATTCACACTCCCAGCCGTGTTCTGATTGGTTCTAATAGATTTTAAAGACTTTGTAATTAATTAAAAGTAAAATAACTTACCCTATTCCTATAGGACAATGTTTTACCAATCTGTATAGGACAAGGTTTTACTAATCTGTATAGAACAAGGTTATACCAATCCTTATAGAACAAGGTTTTCCCTTGTCTATAAAAAGGAGAATCAGATAGAGGATTAGGGGCGTTTTTGTTTCTGGAAAAACAGAGACCTGAGCCACAGAGTTCCGTTTTGGTTTTCTAGAGAATTAGGGACAATATTTTGGGAGATAATCTTTCACATAGAGTATTGGACGTGGAGCTTGGAGAAGAAGGCCCTGCCGTGTCTTCTGCTGCATCTGTTCTTAACAATCTCTTCTGTACCCTTATTTTCATTATTGCAATTTACTTATGGATTCAATTATACTTGTGTTTATTTCAGTTATGTGTGAGTAGTCATTAGGATTAGGGCTGCTTGAAGCCCTAGCCATGTTAGCTTGTTAATTGGATTTCTGGCTCTTGATTATGATTGCTGTGCATGCTGAATAAGTTGGATTACTATGCTTAATGAACTTAATTTATGCCTATAAGATTAGCTACCTTGTTTGCATATAATTATAGATGTAATTGCTTGAGTGACCGTCATATCATCTTGTGATTTGGAGCATCGAAAGTATTCGTACTTGTAATCTTAACTCATGACGACCTAGGATTGCATGCCACTTTGCTAGGCTAATGTGGTGTCATTAAATTCTCTTTAAACTTCATGCATCATCTTAAAAGGTAGGTGATAGACGTTCTAGGCATATGCCCTGTTTAGAACATGCTAAGTAAGAGGGAATAAGATGTGTCTAGTGAACCAACGCCAGGTCCTAGGCACTTGCAAGGATTTTATAACTGTTAGAATTGAATTGCATATTTCTTGCTCTTTAAATCTACCAACACTTATGTTCAAGGTTAACCGAAATCCAGAAGGCCAAGAAGGAAAAACTTATCTTTGGTTGCTATTGCCTGTCGTGGAAAACAAAGGGATAGGACCAACGCCAGGTCCTAGGCACGGGCACCTAATTCAGAAAATGCGTAGTAATTAGGTCAAGGAAATTTGGTTAAGAGCTATAATTGGTTAGAGTGGATAGTAAGCCTTAATTCGCCTTAGTTAACAACTTTTCATTCTTGCATTGTTATTTTCTGCACTTTGATTTACTTGTCTTTAAATTTCAATTATCACATCATAAACCCACCCCCCCCCCCCCCCCCCCCCCCCCCCCCCCCCCCTGTGTGTGTGAGTGTGTTTTTATTTAAGTTAACAAATCTGAACTAAATTGATCATAACGTTGATACAAGTCCTCGAGGGATCGACTCTTGCTGTGCTACTATACTATACTTATCGATTTGTGCACTTGCAAGGATTTTATAACTGTTAGAATTGAATTGCATACTTCTTGCTCTTTAAATCTACCAACAAGTTTTTGGCGCCGCTGCCGGGGACTTGTCCCTCAATGGTGCCCATTCAAGTTTAGATTTGTAACTTAGTTTTTCTTTTTGTTAGGTACCCGTGTATGTCATTCCAAGGTTCAGTGCACGGGTCATCAAGTGGACCATCATCGCAAGCATCTTCAGTCCACGGCTCCCCGCCACCAAGCCCAAGGAGGATGGCGGACCACAGAGAAGAGCAAGGCCTGGAACGTGGCCTAGTACCGCAAGCCCCATGGCGCCTTAAGGATTTTGCCATGCCCCAAGTCTCGGAGGATCAATTTCCAATTGTTTTTCCCGAGTCAACAGTGGCAAACTTCGAATTAAAGTCGAGGACAATTCACATGCTGCCTACAATCCATGGCCTTGCTGGAGAGGACCCGCACTTTCATATCAAGGAATTTGTTGAGGTTTGTTCAACACTGCGCATCAATGGTATGACAGAATCGGAAATCCGCCTGCGGCTCTTTCACTTCAGTCTCAAGGATCGCGCCAAGACATGGTTTCATTCATTGGCGCCGGCTTCCATTCACTCTTGGAGGGACTTGACGTCCAAATTCTTAACACAGTACTTTCCCGTGGAAAAGACAAATGAGTTAAAGTCCAAGATCATGAACCCACGGCAAGACATGGAGGAGTCTTTCTACGAGTTTTGGGAGCGGTTCAATCAGATGCTACGGGCGTGCCCCCACCACCATATTGATGCCCATCATCTTATGCTATACTTCTATGGAGGCTTGAAAACTAGCGATCGGACAATGGTGGATTCTCAATCCCAAGGGATTCTAGAAGGCACAGCCGAGGAAGCAAGGACCGCCTTTGAGAACATTGCTCAAACGGAAAAACAGTTCAGCTACAGGGGTCCCTCCTCTAGAGCTACGGGTGATGCATCCGCCAAATACAAAGATGACGCCATTGCTCAGCTCACGGCAATGGTAAAACAATTGTGTAGCGAGAAAGCCAAAGGAGTTCACATCTGCGAGGTATGTTCAATTCAGGGCCACACATCCCAGGACTGCCCGGTTGTGGAAGAGGCCAACTTTGCTGGAGGGTTCAATAGCAATTCTCGACCCTAGAATGACGCATATTCCAACACTTACAATCCGGGGTGGAGAAATCATCCTAATTTCCGTTGGAGCAACAATCAAGCCGCCACGAATCCCTTGCCACCCCCTGGATTTGAGCAGCAAGCCGCAGGCCCTCAGGGGAACTACCACGGTCCTTCCTCAAACCAGAATGGCGGAAGCAAGTCTGTTGAGGACTCCATCCATATCCTGACTCAACAGCAGGCTCAACTCATAAAATTCATGCACGATAGCCAGAGTCAGACGGGAGACTTCAAAAATGCAATTGCAAACTTGGAGCGTCAAATGGGACAGGTGGCGAACCAACTAAATTAGCGGGAGCAGGGCAAGGTACCGAGTCAAGTCCTGGTAAATCCGAAAGGATTTCACAATCCTACGGCTAATGCCATCACGCTGGAGAAGGAAACACCACTTCAAGACCCCACATATGCCACCCTCACAGGACCTGAAACTGAGCCTCAACCTACTCTGCCAAGGATCACCGACCATGGCGCGCCGCAAAACATGCCACGGCCAACACCTCTGGCGCAGAACCAGTCCAATGAGTCACCAAGTGCCCTACAGCAAAGAGGACCTGACACTGCGCCTACTTCGGTCACGGCTGGCATGCAACCTGCTCCTAAGCCCAAGTCGCAGCACTCGAATACTTCTAACTCTAAACCTCAGAATTCCAATTCTAAAAAAGTCACTTTTGAGTTAGCTAATAATGTTGATTATCCATTTCCTCGCAGGTTCCAAAACAGGAATAAGCAAAAGGAGGACTTTGAGGAAGAAATCATCATCATGTTGCAGAAGCTTCAGAT
The DNA here is from genome assembly GCA_037349345.1 of Oemleria cerasiformis. Lineage (NCBI taxonomy): Eukaryota > Viridiplantae > Streptophyta > Magnoliopsida > Rosales > Rosaceae > Oemleria > Oemleria cerasiformis. The sequence goes on along the minus strand of JAZGTL010000017.1, from coordinate 4,618,843 downwards.
CACACTGCCTTTCCATAAAATTGTCAAGCACATGCCTATCTTTGCAAAGCTGATCAAGGACTTAGTTGCAAGAAAGCGTGGTTTTAGCTCCACGGACACCATTGACATCCCTATGGCCTGCTCGGCTGCCCTTTTGCGCATGCCCCTTAAGGCCAATGATCCTGGGCCGCCATCCCTTCCATGTGTCATTCAGTCAAAAAGATTCGAACATTGCCTTTGCGACACGGGAGCATCAGTGAACATCATGCCATTCCACATTTACAGGTCACTCAACCTAGGCGCACTCAAGCCCACACACCTATGTGTCAGGTTGGCTAACGCTTCTGTAACCAACCTAATGGGGGTTCTTGAGGACGTACTGGTACAAATCGGAGATACATGCATCCCTGCCGACTTCTACGTACTAAGAATGGACAGAATTGACAAAAGTGAGGAACCTCCCCTCATCTTCGGAAGGCCCTTACTAGCCACAGCCGAGTGCCTCATCGACGTCAGAAAGGGCCAGGTCTCCATCAAGGTCCTGGACCAGCTTCGGACATTCTCCGTCCATGACACCATCTAGTACCCTGCCGAGCCTATTGTAGATTTTCCGTTAAACACAATGGACTTACTGCTATGGGAGACAATTGCTCATTCTTGCATGACGGATGACCTTGAGAAGGCCGTTACTAGTAACCCACACACTGTGGATTCACTTACAGATAGCGTGATCGAAGAGGTACGAGCCCTTGACATCATGCCAGCCCTCCCATTGCACAGGCCTCCCCTCGAAGCGTTACCATTCACAAGTCAGAAAACCCTGCCGTCCATCATAAAGGCTCCTGAACTCGAGCTGAAGCCCTTGCCCGAGCACTTAAAGTATGCATATTTGGGCGACAATCAAACCCTTCCAGTCATCATTGCATCTACCCTAAGTACGAAAGAGGAAAAGGCATTGGTTCACGTCCTTAAGGTCAATCAAACGGCAATTGGATGGACAATAGCTGACATCAAAGGCATAAGTCCCGCAAAATGCATGCATCGGATACTGCTGGAGGAAGACTCCAAACCATCACGGGAGGCACAGAGGCGATTGCATCCACCTATGAAGGAGGTCGTGAAGAAAGAAGTCCTAAAGCTTTTGGACGTTGGAATCATCTATCCAATTAGTGACTCCAAGTGGGTGAGCCCAGTCCAGGTCGTGCCAAAGAAAAGTGGGATCACAGTGGTTAAAAACGAGCAGGATGAGCTTGTACCTCAACGGATTCAAACAGGATGGAGAGTGTGCATCGACTATCGAAAGCTAAATATAACCACACGCAAGGACCACTTTCCTTTGCCCTTCATTGATCAAATGCTCGAGCGCCTGGCTGGACACTCCCACTATTGCTTCTTGGACGGCTACTCAGGATACAATCAGATTGCTATTGCACCCGAAGATCAAGAAAAAACAACATTCACATGCCCATATGGCACCTTTGCATACAGAAGAATGCCGTTTGGATTGTGCAATGCCCCAGCTACCTTTTAGCGTTGCATGATGAGCATCTTCTCCGATATGGTGGAAGATATAATTGAAGTATTCATGGACGACTTCTCAGTGTTTGGACATTCATTTGAACTGTGCTTAGTTAACCTAACCCGAGTACTGGAACGGTGCAGAGAAAACAACTTAGTGCTGAACTGGGAAAAGTGCCATTTCATGGTACAACAGGGAATTGTCTTGGGTCATGTGATCTCTAGCCGAGGCATTGAAGTGGACAAAGCAAAGTTAGACATAGTAGAGAGGCTGCCGTACCCCACTACAGTCAAAGAGGTTCGATCGTTCTTAGGGCATGCTGGCTTTTACCGCAGATTCATCAAAGATTTCTCGAAAATCACAAGACCTTTGTGTGATCTTCTAGCCAAGGACGCCACATTTAAGTTCACTAAGGGATGCCGTGAGGCATTCAACACACTCAAGGCAATGCTCACGGCATCACCCATCATCATGCCACCGAATTGGGACTTACCATTCGAACTAATGTGTGATGCCTCAGACTTCGCCATAGGAGCGGTTTTGGGACAGCGTGTTGACAAGCTCCCTCATGTCATTTACTACGCAAGCCGAACCCTGAATGATGCCCAGCTGAACTACTCCACCACCGAGAAGGAGCTCCTTGCTGTTATCTTTGCCCTGGAGAAGTTCCGTTCATATCTAATTCAAACCAAGGTCATAGTATACACGGATCATGCTACCTTGAAGTATCTGCTCACTAAAAAGGACGCCAAGCCAAGGTTGCTACGTTGGATGCTACTGCTCCAGGAATTCGACCTTGAAATCCGAGACAAGAAGGGCAGCGAAAACGTGGTCGCTGACCATATGAGCCGATTGCTTCACAGTTCCAATGAAGAGGCCAATCAGTTGCCCCTCCTCGAGACCTTTCCTGACGAACAGCTCTTCGCAATCCAAGCTATTGATCCATGGTATGCCGATCTCATTAATTACCTTGTCACTAAGCAAATTCCTTCATCTTTAAACAGGTACCAAAAGGACAAGCTGGCTAAACAAGCTAAGTACTTCATATGAGATGAGCCGTACCTATGGAAGCATTGTCCAGACCAAATCATTCGGCGCTGCATCCCAGAAGACGAGATGAAATCCGTCTTGACTTTTTGCCATAGTTTGGCATGTGGGGGCCATTTTGGAGCTAAGAAGACAGCCCTCAAGGTACTCCAAAGTGGACTCTACTGGCCCACACCTTTCAAGGATGCACACGAATTTGTACTCACCTGTGACCGCTGCCAACGCCTAGGTAACATCGGCCCTCGAAATCAAATGCCATTACACCCTATTCTTGTGGTCGAAATCTTCGACGTATGGGGCATTGATTTTATGGGGCCTTTTCCGAATTCCTTTGGCAATCTTTATATTCTGCTTGCAGTTGATTATGTCTCCAAATGGGTGGAAGCAATTCCCACCAAAACTAACGACGCCAAAGTAGTGGTGCGTTTTTTACAGAGTCACATCTTAGCCAGATTCGGCGCACCTAGGGCAATCATCAGGGATGGGGGGGCACACTTCTGAAATCATTCGTTTGCAGCCCTAATGAAGAAGTATGGCGTCACCCACAAGGTCTCAACACCGTATCACCCTCAAACGAGTGGCCAAGCGGAAGTGTCCAATCGGGAAGTAAAGGCCATATTGGAAAAAACGGTAAATCCTAACCGCAAAGATTGGCCCAGCAAATTGAATGATGCGCTGTGGGCCTATCAGACTGCATACAAGACCCCGATTGGCATGTCTCCCTTCCGGCTGGTTTTTGGAAAAGGCTGCCACCTACCAGTGGAATTGGAGCATAAAGCATTCTGGGCTATTAAGCAGATGAACCTGAAGTTCGATGACGCTGGAATACATAGGAAGCTTCAGCTAAGTGAATTAGAGGAGTTGCGAAATGAGGCCTTTGACATTGCTCGTATCTACAAGGAAAAGACCAAAGCTTTCCACGACAAGCGCATTCAGCCCAAGGACTTTCACATCGGACAGGAAGTCCTCCTCTTTGACTCCCGGCTCAGACTAATGCCAGGTAAGTTGCGTTCAAGATGGACTGGACCATTTATTATTACTAACGTTTTTCCTCATGGACCGTTTATTATTACTAACGTTTTTCCTCATTGTATTTCTCACTTCCTTTTCTGTTGCTGCCCGTTATATCTCTCAAACCTTTCTACTGTTGTCAAGCTTACTGCTTATCACATTGAGGACAATGTTCAGTTTAGGTTTGGGGGTGTGGATTTAAAATTTTGCATATAGAAACAAGTAGGTTTGGGGGTGATACACGGCCAGGACATTTAAATTTCTGCTTGTGATTAGTATGATAACTTGTTAATAGGAATGTATATGCTAAGTTAACTATCGTTGCTTTACTAAGAGTCATGCCATGGTCAAGTAGTTCATAATTTGCACTTCACAATGCCATGTTTTAAGTGATTAAGTGAACGAAATAACTGAATTTGAGTGAACCTTAAAAAATTAGTGGAGACTACCCAGTGAGATCTTTGAGCCTAATTGCCATTCTTTCTGAGGGATATACTTGTTTCTACTCTTAAATACTCATCAATTTTGTTCTTAATTGTTGATCTCATTACATCATATTTGCATTGAATTTTAAAGAACTAACATCATTTAGATACTCTTGATTTAATGTATGTTTTGCCATAAGAAGTGATGTAGGCTATGTGTGCTTTAACCTCTAAAGGCCTTATCCTACCCTATTGCATGCTCCCTAAGCCAATTTTGAAGCCAAACACTCAACCTTTTCTTTCATCACCCAAAGTATAACCTAACCCAAAATACTTAGCCATTCATCACAGCCATACCCTATAACCTCAGTTTGTGCTAAGGTTGCCACAAATGAGATTCATGGTGAGAATGAGAGGTGAAAGAAGATGATGCCCAATTCAAAGGACATTGGCGTCAATTGAAAGTTCAAAAGTAAAGAAAAGATTTACAAGTTGCAAGCTGCACGAAAATTTGAGGAAATCATTGCATGATCTTGGTTCAATTCAATTCAAAGACGAACAGAAACAAAAAAACGTTCAAATCAAAAGAAAGAAAGAAACGTTGAGAAAACGAAGGAAAAAAAATAAGTGAAAAACAAAGTGAATTGAGCCAAGTGAGCCAAGAGCCTCAAAATAAGCCACAAGAGCCTCAAAATAAATCATCAAGAAAGCACAATGCCGTGGGCCTTAAGAAAGGATTCAGTTCAGAAATTCCAAGTTCAATTCATGACTTCTCATGCCTTGGCACAACTCAGGTTCTTTGAATCCCATCCTTCCTTGCTAAACCCCAAAGCTTAGCCCCAATACAACCTAAAAAGGAAGACCTAACTGATCTTATGGACAATCATGCTGAGGATTAAGGTACGTATCTATGTTCTTAAAGTTCAATTCCTTTCATGAGATCTTTATTTCCATAAAGTGCTATTCTTCATTGTTACTCATATGTGATTAAATTTGAATTTCATAACATAAACTCATCACATATGCTTGAAAAGAGTGTAAGCCTAGGATTCTTGTGTGAATTGAGAGTTGCCTAGTGAGGATTAGAGTCGAGGCGAAATCTTTCTAGGGCACTTAGATGAAGTTGTTTTCAAACTTGATCACCTGAAAATATTGGCATTTATACACGTACCCCTTCACATGACACTCACGGCTATGGCATTCCTTTTAGTTCTGCAAAGCATGTCTACTTACTTTGATTCTTATTAGCTTGTTAAGAGTACTATATCTAGCATCTTTTTGTTTAAGTAAAACGTTTGTGGGTATCGTATTGTTATAAGCCTCAGGAGACAAAACTCCTCCTACTAGGTGAACCTAGGGGTTTAAATGTTCTATCTTAACTAAAATCGATTCTTTTCATTTTGTTAGCATTTGTTTTGCTCAGGGACTAGCAAAAGATAGGTTTGGGGGTATTTGATCAGTCGATATTTATGCATCATTTTGATGTCTTTATATGCCTCTCTTACATGTCTTTTGAATGATTTCGTGCCATCAATAGTAGAAAATGATCAATCTTATGACACTTGTGCAGAGTTAGAAAGATAGGTAAAATCTGGAAAGAACGCAAAAAGAATGGAGTCCTGAACGGAGTCCTGAGTGCGCCAGTGCGCCTATTTTGGGCCACTGGCCAAGTACCTCATATCAGGCCCTCCGGGTCCCGAACTTGTGTTTCATGACATCAAGGTCAAGTCCTAGAAGTGCCAAGGTCGCGCCAAGGCAGGTCGAGGACATGTCCCAAGAACTCCCATCCGAGCCCAGATGTGCGCCTAAGCCGGGGTCCCTGTTCCGCCAGCGGTGGATCAGAGGTTCTCCCTCTGCGCTAAGCCTGACAACATTTGCGCCAAGCCTGAAAGACGATGCGCTTCTATTATACTCCTAACGTACTTCAAAAGCGCGGTCCCAGATCCTGATTACGAAGACAGTCAAAAATCCAAGTTTGGCCAACTTGCGTTCCCACTTGCCAGCTTGCATTCACACTCCCAGCCGTGTTCTGATTGGTTCTAATAGATTTTAAAGACTTTGTAATTAATTAAAAGTAAAATAACTTACCCTATTCCTATAGGACAAGGTTTTACCAATCTGTATAGGACAAGGTTTTACCAATCTGTATAGAACAAGGTTATACCAATCCTTATAGAACAAGGTTTTCCCTTGTCTATAAAAAGGAGAATCAGATAGAGGATTAGGGGCGTTTTTGTTTCTGGAAAAACAGAGACCTGAGCCACAGAGTTCCGTTTTGGTTTTCTAGAGAATTAGGGACAATATTTTGGGAGATAATCTTTCACATAGAGTATTGGACGTGGAGCTTGGAGAAGAAGGCCCTGCCGTGTCTTCTGCTGCATCTGTTCTTAACAATCTCTTCTGTACCCTTATTTTCATTATTGCAATTTACTTATGGATTCAATTATACTTGTGTTTATTTCAGTTATGTGTGAGTAGTCATTAGGATTAGGGCTGCTTGAAGCCCTAGCCATGTTAGCTTGTTAATTGGATTTCTGGCTCTTGATTATGATTGCTGTGCATGCTAAATAAGTTGGATTACTATGCTTAATGAACTTAATTTATGCCTATAAGATTAGCTACCTTGTTTGCATATAATTATAGATGTAATTGCTTGAGTGACCGTCATATCATCTTGTGATTTGGAGCATCGAAAGTATTCGTACTTGTAATCTTAACTCATGACGACCTAGGATTGCATGCCACTTTGCTAGGCTAATGTGGTGTCATTAAATTCTCTTTAAACTTCATGCATCATCTTAAAAGGTAGGTGATAGACGTTCTAGGCATATGCCCTGTTTAGAACATGCTAAGTAAGAGGGAATAAGATGTGTCTAGTGAACCAACGCCAGGTCCTAGGCACTTGCAAGGATTTTATAACTGTTAGAATTGAATTGCATATTTCTTGCTCTTTAAATCTACCAACACTTATGTTCAAGGTTAACCGAAATCCAGAAGGCCAAGAAGGCAAAACTTATCTTTGGTTGCTATTGCCTGTCGTGGAAAACAAAGGGATGGGAAAGAGATTAATTTGTCGTTGTTTTACAAATATTCCTTCCGAATCGATCTCATTATTCCAATCCAACAAAAATTTCACGACATTTTTCTTTGCTTCTATATCTCATCTTGTTTATACCGAATTTGATCAACTTGGTCAAGGCCGACCAAAGCCCTCCAAAATCATACTTGGCCTCGGCTCAACAAAAAGCACAACAATGAAAATCCACAAAACACCAAGTGCACTCCACCAGCACAACCTTAGGCAAAAGACAAAATCTTCTCGGCCGACCAGATCTGGTCGGCCTACCCTTCGGCTGACCGTATCAACACGGCCACGAAGCTCGGAACATCTGGTCGGCCTACCCTTCGGCTGACCGTATCAACACGGCCACGAAGCTCGGAACCACCAGGACACGCATCAGCTCCAGAGACAGGGACATTTATCCCACATCGAAATATCCCACCAACAACATTTAATGCCATTATAAATACAAGTTCACTTCCCCTAAAAAAGGTAATGACATATTTCCCCTTACACTGCCTAAATTCCTCTACACTTAACTAACTTAAGCATCGGAGGCTGCTAGGCTGGCACCCCACCGGTGCCCCTTTGATCTTACCTTCCCCTACAGGTCTTCCTACCCCCAAGGAGAGAGTGAAACGAGCTCAGCAAGACAATTCTAAGTTGGTCCATTTTTGGCATCAACAGTTTGGCGCCGTCTGTGGGAAATCTGAAACAACCCCCACGAACTCACTTGCCGCAAGGGCCGACCCAACACTCTCCGGAATCATGTTGGGCGATCAAGATGAAGGAGAACTCAACAACACCCTCCTTTCATATAAAGGAGCTCTAGGGACAACATCCCGGACGTACAATGATAGACGTTGGACGATCTCCAACGAGAAGTGGCAGAGCTCATGGCTCACAACGCCAAGATGAATGCTAAGAACTAGGTCTTGTCAGAACAGTATGGCAGAGCTCATGGCTCACAAAGCGGCGCCGGACCTTCTCAACCGAGAATCTACCGGGATGCTCGACAACTGCTAGACGATTGGAAAATTGAGTTAGAACCCCTTCGCCTGACTTATGCCACATCGGACCCCAGGGCGATAGGACAACCCCCCTGCCTATCCTAACCGTGGCCGACTGGCAAACATGCGGGACACGCCTCTGGTATGGTTCATAACTAAGAAGATAAAAGGACTAGAGGTCCCGAATAACAGCCAAAGGCAAGCGATCGGGAAACTCAAGATGAGACCAGCTCAACCGTGGGGAGTTACTCCCACGACCGAAGGAGAAATCAAGATTGCCGAGTGAGAGGTGATGATCAAGGTGAACACCGGCCGAATCTGTCCCCACCACAATAAGGCAATGCCCTGGTAGAAAGCCTCCTACGACGGGTGCGCAACCTTGAGACAGAGAAAGAAAAGGGCAAGGCCCCGGAGTGGGGAAAAGTTAGCACCGGTTCGTTTACCAACCGAATCCTTCGGTCAAGACGGAGGACCGAGGTAAAACCCTTAAAGATAGCTCCCTACACGGGAAAGGGGGACCCCGTCACCCATCTAAACAACTATGTCTCCACCCTGGCATACAAAAACGTGACAGACGAGGTCCAATGCCTGATCTTCAGCTCCACTCTCACCGACGCAGCTCTCAATTGGTTCTACCGCCTAGCCCCCAATACCATCGACTCCTTCGATGAACTTCAGACAACCTTTCTCAATCAGTTCATGACCCAGACAAATAGACTGGTCTCCACGGAATATCTCTTCTCCCTTAGACAGGAAGAGGACGAAACACTTCAGAAATACGCCGCCAGGTTCAGCCTTGAATACTCCCGCTACTGGGACACCGATGACAAGGCTGCATTCAACGCTTTCTGAAGCGGCCTAAAGGAGTCGCCTTTCAAGTATGCAGCCCACACGGAGGACTGGAAGGATTACAATGAAATCAAGCGAAGGGCAGAAATCCATGCAAAGGCAGAATTCTTCCACACCCCTACCAAGGAGACCAGGACATCCTCGTACTCAACACCCTTAGGGAACAATAGCCAAGGAAGGGCCGGCCACACCCCCGACGGCTATAGTCACGACTCCCATCAATCACACCAAGGAAAAAGGAAGCCTACCTATGATGGACATCATCAAGGCAAGCGGGGCCGATCGAATTACGTTAGCGAGGGATTCAAGCAGGGTGACGACCGTCACCAGGAGGCACGAAACCTGGTAGGTGACAACTCGGGACCACGAAGTCGGTTTGAAACATACACCATCTTGAACACATCCTTGGACCATGTTCTACTAAACGTGAAAAACATGATCCCCAAGGCCAAGCCAAGGAACCCCAGCTATTGCCACACCCACAACAAAAAGGACTTCTGCCAGTACCACAAGTACAATGGCCACATGATCAAAGAATGCATCGCTTTCAAGGACATTATCGAGCAAATGGTACGCGAAGGCAGACTCAATAAGTTTCTACAACATCCCCTTTACAAATCGCACATCCGCAAATCAATACCATCAGCGACGGACCCTCCCAATCCTCCTCCGTCACCTCCAATCGAGGAAAGAAGTGCTTCCTTCGTGCAACCCAGGCTAGCCACCAAATCCTCAACATCGGCTCTGGGAGAGCAACCAAGATATCCAAAAATGGATGGCAACTCATCACATTCTCAGAGGAAGAGGAGAAAGGTATCGTGTTCCCGCACGATGACCCTTTCATCATCCGAGCCCAAATATCTGAATATGACATAGGGAGAATACTCATTGACACTGGGAGCTCGGTCAACGTACTCTTCTGGGACGCTTTCAAACAGATGGGCATCGATGAGAAGGTGCTCGATCGCAAGGTCACACCCCTCCTCAGCTTCTTCGAGGACTCAATCTTACCTATGGGCAACATTTCCCTACCGGTATCAATGGGCACCACCCCAACAATCGCTACGGCTATCACAACCTTCCTAGTGGTAGACTGTCCCATGGCCTACAACGCCATTATTGGAAGAGGACTACTCAACCAGATGAAAGCTATCGGGGCAACCCACCTACTTTTAATGAAATTCCCAACTCCCATGGGAATGGGACAGGTAAGAGGAGATCAACTCTCTGGGCGAACATGCTACGCCATGGCCCTAACCAAGACAAGCAGGCAAGATCAGCCAGATCACACAGAAACCCTATATGTCACCGAAACTGCCCTAGGGGACGACCCCATCCATCCTGAGCTCATACAGGAATTCCGAAATAGCACCCTGGAAGACCCATGAGACCTTGTGTGTATGCCACAGGCAGAACCTGTGGAAGAAATAGAGGCAATACCTCTTTATGATCTACACAAAGATCGCACGGTCTGGATAAGGTCGAAACTCAAACCTTCCATACGAGCAGCCCTCGTCGAATTCTTAAAAGAGAATTTCGAGGTCTTAGAATGGTCTTACGCGGACATGCCCGGCATCTCCGCGGATGTGATCTGCCATCGGCTCACCATCGACCCATCATTCCGACCGATCACCCAGAAGCAGCATAGCCACGACACCGAAAGGCAATTGGCCATGCAAGCCGAAATCACTAAGCTGAGCACCATCCACTTCATCCGGAAAGCCATCTATGCCACTTGGGTAGCCAATGTTGTACTTGTAAAGAAACCATCCGGATCCTGGCGCATGTGCATCGACTTCACCTATCTCAACAAGGCATGTCCCAAGGACAGCTTCCCACTGCCTAAGATCAACATGCTTGTAGATGCCACCGCGGGACACGAATTACTCAGCTTCATGGATGCATACTCCGGCTACAACCAAATACTCATGAATCCAGGTGATCAAATTCATACAAGTTTAAGAACTAACATGGGTATCTATTGCTACAATGTTATGCCTTTCGGCCTAAAGAATGCAGGAGCTACATACCAGAGACTGGTAAACTTCATGTTCGCCGATCAGATAGCAAAAACGATGGAGGTCTACTTTGACTGTAACGAACCGAACCAAAAATTAAATTATTTTGAGAATTGGACGATTTTACCCTCGATTTTGGACGGGTTCGGGAGTCAATTTTTGACTGGCAGTACTTTTAAGAATTTTTCTTGGGTCGTTAAGTAGGTCTCGAACTCACGAGTTCGTAGATAGGCGGCACGTGGAAAACGGAGACTCGGTGAGTTCGTTACGGGTCTAGAAGCTTCAGGGGCAGTTTGATAATTTTGGAAAAGGTGGAACTATATATCAAATATTTTTCTCTCTCCTCAGGAGATTGGTCCATTCAGTCTATCTCTCCTACCAGAAATTCTCACCGTGCGAACACCGAACAACCCTTTTCATCGGACGGATTTCGATCCGATTCGACCGAAACCAAGGTCGGGAGGATCTTCCACGGAGCCGCACGAGAATTTAGGGTATTTATCGGAGTGGGAACACCACCGTAGGTGACGGACAGAGGACAGAGGTGGACCGAATCTTCTCGGCCATTTTTCAGCCAAACCAGGTACGATCTCAGAACTTTGACCTCATATTTGGATTCCTGGTGAAAAGTAGATGAATTTACATGTGTGGATTGTGAAAAACGATCAAGAAATGAAGAAGTTAGAAAACCTTGAAAATCGACCGGAAATGGCAATTTCCGGCGAACCAATCGACGGCGGAGGCGACGGTCCGATCGTCTTCTCCGGTAAGTCACCGGTGATTAGTTGGGTCGGGTTGAGTGAATCGGTCGGGTCGAATGAACCGATCGAGTTGAGTGAACCGGTCGGGTTGAGTGAACCAGTCGACTTGAGTTAGACCGGGTCAGGCCGAGATGGGTCGAGTTGGACTGGTCCAGGGGCGTGAGTCACTGTATCAGTGCCTGGCCGCACGTGACGGCGCGTGGCCGCTTGTTCCGTCCTTCCGATGGCCCGTGGCGGCGCGTGGGACTATTCCCGATGTCACGGCGATGCGTGACTATGGTTTTGGGACGTTCCGGATTAGATTTTGTTGGTTTTGAGGCCATAGAAGTTCGTTTAGGGCCCGGTTGGCAATCCTAGCGGTAATTATTGACCGTGGAGCGGGTTTTGAGCTTGGAAAGTCAAGGTAGTTAGGTCATTATTGTGCATGTGTTCCTTGGGGCTAGAGCGTCCATGATTTTGGGTTGGATGATATATGTGAGTGGACTTTTGATTGATAAATTGAAATGCATGCATCAATGTATCTTTGTTTAAATACTGTTATGTATTGTTGCATTGAATTTTCAGAATTTAGAAATGATTGCTGGACATATGTTTTCCAATATTTCAATTAAAGTGTATGTTGAGAAATGTCATGGTTTTTGGACTCGGTTTTGATATCAATTTGACGTGGAAATTATTGAGTCCATGATTTGGGTTTTGACCGTATGTATGAGTTTATGGGATTGGCCATATTTGAGGGAGGCCAGGACCCGGAACCAGGATCCGTTATTAGCAGTGAACCCGGTGAACCTCCAAGATAAACACCAATTTGAGGAGGACCAGGATCTGGGACCAGGATCCGCTATTCGCGGTGAAACCGGTGAACCCCCAATATAAAAGGTGATGGTAGTACAGGACTAGCACACCCCAAGGGATACCCTGGTTGCTAGGGATATGTCAGTCGAGAGATATGCCGACTGATGTGATATGATAGCCGAAGGTTATACCGGCTGATGATATGATATGCCAGTCGAGGGATATGCCGACTGATGTAATATGATAGCCGAAGGCTATATACCGGGTGATGATATGATATACCAGTCGAGGGATATACCGACTGATGTGATATGATAGCAGAAAGCTATATACCGGCTGATGATATGATATACCAGTCGAGGGATATGCCGACTGATGTGATGTGATAGTCGAAGGTTATACCGACTGATGATATGATATGCCAGTCGAGGGATATGCCGACTTATGTGATATGATAGCCAAAGGCTATATACCGGCTGATGATATGATATGCCAGTCGAGGGATATGCCGACTGATGTGATATGATAGCCGAAGGTTATGTCGGCTGATGATATGATATGCCAGTCTAGGGATATGCTGACTAATGTGATATGATAGTCGAAGGTTATACCGATTGATGATATGATATGCCAGTCAAGGGATATGCCGACTGATGTGATAAGATAGCCGAAGGTTATACCGGCTGATGATATGATATGCCAGTCAAGGAATACGCTGACTGATGTGATCTGATAGCCGAAGGTTATTTCGGCTGATGATATGATATGCCAATCGAGGGATATGCCGACTGATGTGATATGATAGCAGAAGGTTATACCGGCAGATGATATGATATGCCAGTCGAGGGATATGCCAACTGATGTGATATGATTGCCGAAGGCTATATACCGGCTGATGATATGATATGACAGTCGAGGGATATGCCGACTGATGTGATATGATAGCCGAAGGTTATGTCGGCTGATGATAAGATATGCCAGTCGAGGGATATGCCGACTAATGTGATATGATAGTCGAAGGTTATATCGACTGATGATATAATATGCCAGTCGAGGGATATGCCGACTGATGTGATACGAAAGCTGAAGGTTATGTCGGCTGATGATCTGATATGCAAGTCAAGGGATATGCCAACTAATGTGATATGATAGCCGAAGGTTATGTCGACTTCTGATATGATATGCCAGTTGGGGGATATGCCGACTGATGTGATATGATAGCCAAAGGTTATACCGGCTGATGATATGATGTGTCAGTCGAGGGATATGCCTATTGATGTGTAATGATAACCGAAAGTTATGTCGGCTGATGATATGATATGACAGTCGAGGGATATGCCGACTGATGTGATATGATAGCTGAAGGTTATACCGATTGATGATATGATATGCTAGTCGAGGGATATGCCGACTGATGTGATATGATAACTGAAGGTTATACCGGCTGATGATATGATATGCCACTCGAGGGATATGCCGACTGATGTGATATGACAGCCGAGGGTTATGTCGGCTGATTATATGATATGCCAGTCGATGAATTTGCCGACTGATATGATATGATAGCCGAGGGTTATGCCGGCTGATGATATGATATGCCAGTTGAAGGATATGCCGACTGATGTGATATGATAACCGAGGGTTATGCCGACTGATGATATGATATGCCAGTCGAGGGATATGCCGACTGATGTGATATGGTAGCCGAGTGTTATGCCGGCTTATATGTATTGCCAGTCGAGGGTTATTCCGGCTGATGATATGATATGCCAGTCGAGGGATATGCCGACTGATGTGATATGATAATTGAGGGTTATGCCGACTGATGATATGATAAGCCAGTCGAGGGATATGCCGACTGATGTGATATGGTAGCCGAGTGTTATGCCGGCTTATATGTATTGCCAGTCGAGGGTTATTCCGACTGGGGATACGATATGATAGTTGAGGATACTTGCCGACTTATATGAGATGATCGCCGAGGATATTTCCAGCTTGAATATGATTTGACGACGATTGTCATGTGCTTAATCAACCTATGAAAATACTTCGTCATCCCGGTCAGTGGGTTGGTGTGGGCGGTGACCCAGAGTGACAAATTATTGTTGGTTCACAAGTATCTTACTAGTCGGTTGTCTTGTGGTATTTCAGTAGAGGTGTCAGCAGTGTCTGACCTACTGACATTTTGTGTCAGAGGGTATTCCTATTTGGACCACCACTATTCCGAGGTCTTGGCTTTGACCTGTATGTTATCCAACGTCTGATCGGTAGGAGTGGTCAATAAGTACAGAGGTTCTGTCGGGAACCTTGTAAGGTTTACTAAAAATTATTTAGGGATAAAGGGTATTCCTAGTATTTAATTTTTGAGGTAAAAGAGCTGTCAGACGGGATAAGGGTTATTTCCGTGTTTCGAGGGGAAATTCGGGAACGGTCCTTACAAGTGGTTGGTTCTTTAACCTAAGTTAGTGAAATTTCGAGGACAAAATCTCTGTATGGGGGTAAATTTGTAACGACCCGGACCAGAAATTAAGTTATTTTGAGAATTGGACCATTTTACACTCGATTTTGGACAGGTTCGGGAGTCACTTTTTGACTGGCAGTACTTTTTGGAATTTTTCTTATGTCGTTGTGTAGGTCTCGAACTCACGAGTTCGTAGACAGGCGGCACGCGGAAAACAGAGACCCGTTGAGTTCATTACGGGTCTAGAAGCTTTAGGGGCAGTTTGGTAATTTTGGAAAAGTTGGAACTATATATCAGATATTTTCTCTCTCCTTGGGAGATTGGTCCATTCAGTCTCTCTCTCCTACCTGAAATTCACCCCGTGCGAACACCGAACAACCCATTTCATCGGATGGATTTCGGTCCGATTCGTTCAAAACCAAGGTCGGGAGGATCTTCCCCGGAGCCCCACGAGCATTTAGGGGTATTTATCGGAGTGGGAGCACCGCCGTAGGCGACGGACGGAGAATGGAGGTGGACCGAATCTTCTCGGCCATTTTTCGGTTAAACCAGGTACGATCTCGGAACTTTGACCTCATATTTGGATTCCTGGTGAAAAGTAGATGAATTTGCATGTGTGGATCGTGAAAAACGGTCAAAAAATAAAGAAGGTAGAAAACCTTGAAAATCGACCGGAAATGGCAATTTCCAGCGAACCAGACGGCGGCGGCGGTGGCGGTCCGGTCGTCTTCTCCAGTAAGTCACCGGTAATTAGTCGGGTCGGGTTGAGTGAATCGATCGGGTCGAGTGAACCGATTGGGTTGAGTGAACCGATCGGGTTGAGTGAACCGATCGGGTTGAGTTGGACCGGTTCAGGCCGAGTTGGGTCGGGTTGGATTGGTCCAGGCGCATGAGTCACTGTAGTAGCGCGTGACGGTGCGTGGCAGCGCGTGGGTGAGTGTTCCGACCTTCCGATGGCGCGTTACGGCGCGTGGGACTGTTCTCGATGTCACGGCGATGCGTGACTAGGGTTTTGGGACGTTCCGGTTCAGATTTTGTTGGTTTCAAGGCCATAGGAGTTTGTTTAGGGCCCGGTTAGGCAATCCCAGCGGTAATGGTTGACCGTGTAGCGGGTTTTGAGCTCGAAAAGTCAAGGTAGTTGGGTCATTATTGTGCATGTGTTCCTTGGGGCTAGAGCGTCCATGATTTTGGGTTGGATGATATATGTGAGTGGACTTTTGATTTATAAATTGAAATGCATGCATCAATGTATCTTTGTTTAAATACTGTTATGTATTGTTGCATTGAATTTTTGGAATTTAGAAATGATTGCTGGACACATGTTTTCCAATATTTCAGTTAAAGTGTATGTTGAGAAATGTCATGGTTTTTGGACTATGTTTTGATATCGTTTTGACGTGGAAATTATTGAGTCCATGATTTGGGTTTTGACCGTATGTATGAGTTTATCGGATTTGGCCATATTTGAGGGAGGCCAAGACCCGGGACTAGGATCCGTTATTAGCGGTGAACCCGGTGAATCTCCAAGATAAACACCAATTTGAGAAGGACCAGGATCTGGGACCAGGATCCGCTATTGGTGGTGAAACCGGCGAACCCCCAATAGAAAAGGTGATGGTAGTAATGGACTAGCACACCCCAAGGGATACCCTGGTGGCTAGGGATATGTCAGTCGAGAGATATGCCGACTGATGTGATATGATATCCGAAGGTTATACCGACTGATGATATGATATGCCAATTGAGGGATATGCCGACTGATGTGATATGATAGCCGAAGGCTATATACCGGCTGATGATATGATATGCCAGTCGAGGGATATGCCGACTGATGTGATATGATAGCCGAAGGTTATGTCGACTGATGATATGATATGTCAGTCGAGGGATATGCCGACTGATGTCATATGATAGCCGAAGGTTATGACGGCTGATGATATGATATGCCAGTCGAGGGATATGCCGACTGATGTGATATGATAGCCGAAGGTTATACCGGATGATGATATGATATGCCAGTCGAGGGATATGCCGACTGATGTGATATGATAGCCGAAGGTTATACCAGTTGATGATATGATATGCCAGTTGAGGGATATGCCGAATAATGTGATATGATAGCCGAAGGTTATGTCGGCTGATGATATGATATGCCAGTCGAGGGATATGCCGACTGATGTGATATGATAGCCGAAGGTTATACCGGCTGATGATATAATATGTCAGTCGAGGGATATGCCGACTGATGTGATATGATAGCCAAAGGTTATGTCGGCTGATGATTTGATATGCATGTCGATGGATATGCCGACTGATGTGATATGATAGCCGAAGGTTATACCGGCTGATGATATGATATGCCACTCGAGGGATATGCCGACTGATATGATATGATAGCCGAGGGTTATGCCGGCTGATGATATGATATGCCAGTCGAGGGATATGCCGACTGATGTGATATGATAGTCGAGGGTTATGCCGACTGATGATATGATATGCCTGTCGAGGGATATGCCGACTGTTGTGATATGGTAGCCGAGTGTTATGCCGGCTTATATATATTGCCAGCCGAGTGTTATTCCAGCTGAGGATACGATATGATAGTCGAGGATACTTGCCGACTTATATGAGATGATCGCCAAGGATATTTTCGGCTCTAATATGATTTGACGACGATTGTCATGTGCTTAATCAGCCTATGAAAATACTTCGTCATCCCGGTCAGTGGTTTGGTGTGGGCGGTGACCCAGAGTGACGAATTATTGTTGTTTCACAAGTATCTGACTAGTCGGTTTTCTTGTGGTATTCCAGTAGAGGTGTCAGCAGTGTCTAACCTACTGACATTTTGTGTCATAGGGTATTCCTATTTGGACCACCACTATTCCGAGGTCTTGGCTTTGACCTGTATGCTATCCTACGTTTGACAGGTAGGAGTGGTCAGTAAGTACAGAGGTTCTATCGGGAACCCTATAAGGTTTACTAAAAATTATTTAAGGATAAAGGGTATTCCTGGTATTTATTTTTTGAGGTAAAAGAGCTGTCAGATGAGATAAGGGTTCTTTTCGGGTTTCGAGGGGAAATTCGGGAAAGGTCCTTACATTGACGACATGCTCGTCAAGACCAAAATTGCCGATGAGCACATTCCCAACCTGACTAAATTGTTCAATGTCCTCAAGAAGTAGAAGATGCACCTCAATCCCACGAAATGCGTCTTCGGGGTGGGATCATGCAAATTCTTGGGCTACATGATCAGCCAGAGGGGGATCGAGGCAATTCCTGATAAAATCAAGGCAATCCTTGACATGCAGGCTCCACAAAATTACAAAGAAATTCAACGCCTAACAGGATGGGTGGCAGCTCTAACGCGCTTCATTTCCAAAGCCACCGACAGATGCGCCCCATTTTTCAAAGCCCTCAAAGGCAAAGGCAAACACAACGATTGGACAGAGGAGTGCGCCAAGGTATTCGACGAGCTAAAACATTACACGGGCACAGCTCCATTGCTAGCCAGGCCCGAAAACAACGAGCCACTCTTTATCTACCTATCGGTATCGATCTCGGTCTCGGCTATCAGCTATGTTCTCATCACACGACGGGACGGGGTGGTGCATCCCGTATATTATGTGAGCAAAGCTTTTCAAGATGCCGAGACACGATACCCCGACTAAGAAAAACTTGCATTGGCCCTTGTAGTCATAGCCCGGAGGCTCCGACCGTACTTCCAGGCACATGAGATCAAGATCATCACCAACAGGCCTTTGAGACAACTTTTGCAGAAGCCAGACATATCTGGCCGTCTCACCAAATGGGCAATTGAGCAAAGTGAGTTCGACATATCCTACGTGGCCAGAACAGCTGAGAAAGGACAAGCTGTGGCGGACTTCATAGCTGAGTACTCGTATAAACCTACACAATACATGCCACCGGAGTCAACCCCTCCGCAAGCAACCATGACTGAAGAAATCCAGAAATCCACCAAGGCACCCCCGATCGACCTACAACGGCCTTGCTGGATACTATACGTGGATGGATCAGCTTGCCACAGTGGGTTAGGGGCAGGATTAGTTCTCACCTCCCCATAACTAGTCAAGCTAGAATACGCCCTACGCTTCAGTTTCAAAGCCTCCAACAACGAGGCCGAATACGAAGCATTGTTGGCCAACCTACGCATAGTCAAAGACCTTGAGGCCAACCAGTTAAGAATCTATAGCGATTCCCAATTGGTAGTCAGCCAAATCAACAATGATTTTGAGGACAAGGATCTGTCCATGTCACTATAGTTGGCCCTGGTAAAACAACTTCTTCAAAGCTTCTCAGCTTACGAAATAAACAAAATCCCAAGATCAGAGAACAGCCATGCCGACGCCCTAGCACGACTTGCATCCTCCCTGGATGAGAAGGAACAGCGGCAAGTACTCGTGGAAGTCCAACTTGTGCCCAGAATGAGACAACGACCAATATACACCATCAACACCAGCCCGACCTGGATGGATCCCATCAAATCCTACCTCCGAGACAACACTCTACCTGGCGACAGGATGGAGGCCAAGAAAATCAAGAGACAATCAGCTCAGTACACCACCCAGCATGACCATCTCTACAAGCGCGGCTTCACAGCCCCACTATTGAAATGCCTAACACCAGATATTGGCGATTACGTCCTCAGGGAAATGCACGAGGGCATTTGCGGAGATCACTCAGGAGCACGCACCTTGGCACATAAAACCTTCAGATAGGGTACTATTGGCCCACCATGCTCTCCGATGCCGTTGAACTCACACAAAAATGCGACAAGTGCCAGCGACACGCAAAAATCTCTCACCTCCTAGCCGAGCCCCTCATTTCTATGCTCATTCCATGGCCATTCTCCTAATGGGGACTCGATCTGATCGGTCAAATGCCCGAGGGAAGGGGAAAGGTCAACTACGCAGTCGTCGCAGTAGACTAATTCATAAAATGGGCCGAAGCGAAATCATTAGCAACCATCACGGCAGCCAAGATCGAGCATTTTGTCTATCAATACATCATCTGTCACTTTGGGATCCCTCACACAATCGTCACTGATAATGGGAAACAATTTGATTGCAGTCATTTTAGGGCTTTTTATGAGACCTACGACATCAAGCGCCTTTTTGCTTCACCTTCACACCCCCAGTCCAACGGACAGGTAGAAGCTATCAATAAAAGCATCAAGTACAATTTGAAGAAGAGAATCGACGAGGACAAGGGTAAATGGTCCGACATCATCGCCGACGTGCTATGGTCCCAAAAACCTCCTTCAAAACGGCCACCAATGAGACTCCTTTTACCCTGACTTTCGGCACCTAGGAGGTCGTGCTAGTGGAGATCAGTGAGACATCATATCGAGTTATCTCTTTCGACCCAGAACAAAACAATCACCAACTAGCTCTTAGCCTGGACCTACTAGAGGAACGCAGGGAAACAACCACCTCAATCAAATCGCATACAAGCAACGAGTGGCACGATACTACGACTCGAGAGTCCGCCACCGGAGCTTCAAGATAGGTGATCTAGTCCTACGGAAGGTCAACCTCGCCACCAGAGCGAGATCTGCCGGTACCTTCGCCCCTACTTGGGAAGGACCCTATACAGTTTCTCGAATTTGCAAAGAGGGGACCTATGAACTCAAGGATTCAAGAGGCAAGACTCTCCCACATCCATGGAATGTGGACCATCTAAAATTCTACTATAAGTAAAAGAGGCCCATGGCAACAACATGTTCGGCCAATGGAGAATGTTTTGTAACCATTCTTGGCATACCTAGTGAAATTATCAATGAATATATTTACAAGGAGGCAATCCCTCTTACTCCTCATCTCCAACGCTCTTTCACCACAAAGGAAACTGATCCTAATTCACTATGAGGCAAGCCTCCTCTCTACACGACATCGGTTCTTCTTAGAACAAGTCTTTTACATTTTGATTACGAACTTTATGATCAACGACCTCACCTCACTACTGATTGGTCTAAACATATGTTTTAGCCAGAGTTAAACACAAACACATTAACATAAACACATGCGCACACAATATATATCCAAAACAAGGCTTTTCGGCCATTGGATGAATACAACGTTACAATCAATAAACAAAACACTAGGGGGCATTCCCCTGGCCTTCAGGGCCGTCTCTACCATCTCCCAGCACCTCGGCCTGCCCATCGGCATCATCATCCTCCTCCTCATCCTGCAGCGCATTCCCATCCTCGTCTACGTAGTCTTCCAGTTGGGGGGGATGCTTCAACCAAGGGAATCATATAGCAACACCGGTGTTAGCCAGAAGGATTCGCTTGAACAACCCATCCTCCAGCTTGGCCCCAAACCGTTACAAATCGTGATGATCCACCGGGGATGCCTTGTACTCTGCCGCACCAACCTTCTTGGCCGAGACAAGCTGGTCGGCCAGCTTAACATTTACCGACTCTGCCTGCTGGACCCTGGCCTCTAGCTCATATATCTTCGCTTCGGCGGCATCCCATTGAGCATCGAACTCAGCCATCTTCGCTTCAGCGGCATCCCGTTGAGCACCCAACTGCCTTTCTAGATCCTTCACCTTGAGCTCGGCATAAACTTTGGCCTGGATTGACCTCTCGGTGATTTTCTCCTTCTCGGCCGCTGCATCCATTTTTTCTTTCAGAGCCTGATGCTATTCGGCTACCTTTCTTTAGCTTGGCTGGCATGCCGGAGGGTGGTGAAGACCTCACCAAGAAACTGCAAACAAAACCAACAAAACAAAATATGCTCAGAGGTCGAATAACAATAATAAAAAGAGAACAAATTACAGCAAGAAGGTACTTACATATGCCCTGGCCCGCATGGTTTTGTCACAACGATCATCGAAGTCCTTCGCCTTCAAGGCCGCAATCTCATCCAGCTCGTACTGGAACCCACAAACAATTGTGTTCATGAAGTCCAGTTGGGAAGGATGGAAGGTCATCGACAGCTATCGCCACGTCTTTTCCGGCTCATGAGTCCTCTCCATATCCGGCTCCCCGTCGGTCTTCAAAAGATACGACCGGAGGGAAAAATCCAGATACGGTTTTCTTATCTTCTTGGGAACCCTTCGGCCCTCCAAGTCCGAGCTGATATTGGGGAAGACAATCTGACGCATGGTCTCAAGGACTTCGACCTGAGCCTACTTCTTCTGCTGCAACGCATGATCCGCATCAGAGGCCACCACCTTTCGCTTCTTCCCCTTCCTCCTCCTCTCCTCAGCCATGATACGACGTCGCTCGTCGGCCTCATCATCCACGTCAATGATGGTGGCCACAGGAGGTCGGCTTACGGAGGACGTGAGTACATCTATCGGCCGCACAACGACTGACTCTGAGGCACTAAGGAAGAGCTGGGCCAAAGCTCCCTAGTCATTGGGTAACCAGCTTCCTCACCACCTTGCTCGATCGTGGGTCCCTCCACCCACAGCGTGACCCTTGCCGACGGCCTCATTCGGATTGGCTTTCGGTAGTCTCCCTTGACCGTGGAGGCCCCTGCCTTCTCCGCCTCGGCTTTCATCTCGGCCGCCTTCTTCAACACCTCGGTGATCTTATCCATCCTTTTTTTTAGTTGATCGGATGCGGCTACGACGAAGTCATGTCAGGACCCGTCCCGAATTTCCCCTCGAAACCCGGGAAGAACCCTGATCCCGTCTGACAACCTAAGAAAAGGTTCCAAAAACACCCTTCAATCCATACAAATTATAATAACCATGATAAATACTTCCTCTTGTCAGACAAGGGACTTAAGCACTCAATAATTCCCAGTAATTAACGACCAAACAAATACAACATAATATCAGAGCGTCTAAGTAGGATCAAGAGTAAAATTTAGATATCCTACTCAAATATACAACACAGCGTAGTCGAAATCCTAATGCCTCAGCCTCGAGATCAATGTTCGCGTCAACTCTACTCAACTGCCTGAAGGGGGATTTAAACACAAAAGTTGTGAGTGGACAAAAATAATCATTTATAAATTCCTTTTCGAAGAATTACCTTTCTTCCCCTCCATTTATAAAATCATGCATGCATAACATAAAACAATTTATCATATAAAAGCATCATATGTAAATCATCCAAAATTCACATTTATCTTTACAACCATTTAATTGGACTCACATACAATCTGTATAATAAAATGCCTCATGATCCACAATTTTGTTTGAAAATCTCTTCAAAGGAGTTTAAAATCATTTGGTTCAATCTGGACACAAATTATCTCAAATTCAAATCATTTGGTTCAATCTGCCACATAATATCTCAAATTCACTGTTCCCGACATATTCATAACACACCAGGGTATCCCTTGAGATGTGTTCAAATCTGTACAACTCTGTGTACCATATGTACTGTCTGTAATATCTGTACTATGCATAGACAGTTTCGCGACCCGGCGGAGCCATACCCCTCAACACCTAAGGTCCGAACCCTCAATAACTGGTAGAGCAAGGCCCCTCAACACCAGTCAGAGCAACAACAATCATCGGGACGGGAATCAGTGAATCAAATCCATACTTCGAAATCTTTGTTTCGCGGCCTTAGCCAAATTCTTTGCAAATATCATTTTATGGCCAAAATCGGTAAAATCACAATTATGGGTCTCAACCCAAATCACATACTCAAATAGTTACCACGTCAAAACGATATCAAAATCGAGTACAAAATCAGGTCATTTCTCAAAACATACTTTCACTGAAATATTGTAAAATATGTGTCCAGTATCATTTCTAAAATCCAGAAATTCATTTCACTCATACTCAACAGTATTTAAATCAAAGATACATTTATGCATGCATTATAGTTTATAAATCAAAGTCCACTCACAAACCTGTTCAAGCAAGCTCAATCCCGAACTGTACGCTCCCCTGAAGCTCCTGGAGCAGTATCGTCTGTCCAAATTAATAATCGGGATTACCAGCCAATCATAATAATCTTAAATATAAACCCCATAAACCCCGGGAGTCTAACTATGCTGGCCTAGAAAACGCAGCAACCTTAAAATGTCCGAAACAGCCCCTAAACGACATCCGATCGACTCGAAACCTGCGCCAACAGGTCCGAAACGTCAAAAACTACTTGTCACGCGCCACCGTGACATCAGACTCAGCCACACGCGCCGCCACGCGCCGACGGAAGGTCGGAACACGCGCCGCCACGCGCCCTCACGCGCCGGCCACGCGCCTGCTACAGTACCACACGCGCCTGAACCGGTCCAACCCGGTTCGGCTCAACCTGACCCGGTCCAACTGGACCCGACCGGTTCACTCAACCCGACCGGTTCAACTCGACCAGACCGGTTCAACTCGACGCGACCGGTCACCGGCGACTCGCCGGAGAAGACGACCGGCTGCCGTCGCCGTCGCCGGAAGTTGGCAGGAGAAGATGACCGGCAGTCGCCGTCGCCGCCGTCTGGTTTCGCCGGAATCCTCCATTTCCGGCCGAAACTCCAAGCTTTCCAACTTCCTCAAAACTCAACCATTTTTCACAAATTTTACGTCTAAATCTATCTACTCAAACCCAGGAATCCAAATATGACCTCAAAACCACAAACAGGTACCTGTGCTAGCCGGAAAATCGATCGGAAGGTCCGAAACTTCCTATCCTCGGTTCGGCTTCCTCCGTGGTCCTCTCCTTCGATGGTTGGTACGGTTGTGATCGTGGGACGGAGTAGAACACGATTAGTTGATCAAAACTGGAAGTTGAAGCCTTGAAATCAAAGTTGACTTTTGTGGGTTTTTGGATGATTTTCGCACGGTTCGGGTGGTTTGTGTTTGTTTGTTCCAGAGAGAGAAGGAGATGAAGATGAAATAAGGATGAGGTGGATCAGATAAACTCTGATTTGGGGGTTAAAATATCTTCTCCCAAAACCAAATTACCAAAATGCCCTTGCACATTTAGACCCATAACTCTCGTCTACGAACTCCGTTGTTCGCGTGCCGCCTGTCTACGAACTCGTGAGTTCGAGACCTACGCAACGGTACCCAATACACCACCGAAAAGGTTTCGAAACAAAACTTGATCTCCATGCCCTTTAACAAGCAAGGGCAAAATCGTCATTTTACATAAATAATTTAATTAAATCCAATAATTGAAATTCCGGGTTGTTACAATCTACCCCCCTTAAGAAATTTCGTCCCCGAAATTCAACTCTACCCTTGGAACAAATAAGGATACTGCGTCCGCATTAGTTCCTCGGTTTCCCACGTGGCTTCCTCCACGTTATGATTCCTCCACAACACTTTAACTAGAGGAATACTCTTTCTGCGCAGTACCTTCTCTTTCCAATCCAAAATTTGCACCGGTTGCTCCTCAAAGGTCAAATCATCTTTCAGCTCAAGTGGTTGCTCTTCCAACACATGAGACTCATCAAACAGATATTTCCGGAGCAAAGATACATGGAAAACATTATGAACTCTGGATAGTTCCGATGGTAAAGCAAGACGATATGCCACTGGTCCTATCCTCTCCAGAATCTCATATGGACCAATGTAGCGAGGACTCAGTTTTCCTCGTCTACCAAAACGTACAACTCCCTTCCAAGGAGATAGTTTCAAGAACACCCAGTCACCAACCTCAAACTCAAGGTCTCTAGTTCTGCGGTCTGCATAGCTCTTCTGGCGATCCTGAGCTGTCTTCAACCTTTCTCTGATGATCCTTATTTTTTCCTCAGTCGTATCAACCAACTCTGGTGTTAACAGTTTCCTTTCACCCACTTCGTTCCAGCATAAAGGTGTCCTGCACTGCCTCCCATACAGTGCCTCGAAAGGAGACATCCCAATACTCGACTGATAACTATTATTATAAGCAAATTCCATCAGAGCCAGATGTGAATCCCAG
This sequence comes from Oemleria cerasiformis, assembly GCA_037349345.1. Lineage (NCBI taxonomy): Eukaryota > Viridiplantae > Streptophyta > Magnoliopsida > Rosales > Rosaceae > Oemleria > Oemleria cerasiformis. The sequence goes on along the minus strand of JAZGTL010000017.1, from coordinate 4,593,055 downwards.
TTTCCTTTAAACTGTAGTACACAAGCTCTCATCATATCCTCCAAAATCTGGATTGTCCTCTCAGACTGACCATCCGTCTGAGGATGAAAAGCTGTACTAAAATGCAATGTAGTGCCAAAAGCCTTCTGCAAACTTCGCCAAAACCTGGAGGTAAATCTAGGATCCCTGTCCGAAACAATGGACTCTGGAGTCCCATGTAGCCGTATGATCTCATCAATGAACAATTTGGCATACTGACTCATCCGAAAATCTTCCCGCACTGGCAAGAAATGTGCAGACTTCGTGAGTCTATCAACAATTACCCATATCCCATCATGTCCTTTCTGTGTCCTTGGAAGTTTATACACAAAATCCATCGTAATGTGATCCCACTTCCATTCCGGAATAGGTAATGGTTGAAGTGCCCCATATGGTTTCTGCCTCTCTGCTTTCACTTGCTGGCACGTCAGGCATCTACTCACAAACTCAGCAATTTCCCTTTTCATCCCAGTCCACCAATAATGTTTCCTTAGGGTATGATACATCTTGGTACCTCCTGGATGCATAGCGTAAGCCGAACTATGAGCCTCATCAAGAATTTCCCTCTTTAGTTCCAGCTCATTCGGTACGCACAACCGACCATCCCTAACCAAGGCTCCATCATCCCTAAGCTCATAGTCCTGCCTGGTTCCAGCCTCCAACTCCATCCTGATAATGCACAATGTAGGGTCCTGGAGTTGAGCCTCAATAATCCGATCAATCAGAACAGGCCTCACATGAAAACTAGCCAACAAAGCCCCCTGGCTATCCATGTCCAGTACTATCCCTGCTCTACGGAACTCTACCAGTAACGGTAAGTAGACTGTATGCAGATGGGCTAAAGAACCCATGGATTTCCTGCTTAAAGCATCCGCCACAACATTGGCTTTCCCTGGATGGTACTCTATAGTACAATCATAATCCTTTATTAACTCGAGCCATCTTCTCTGCCTCAGATTTAGGTCTTTTTGGGTGAACAAGTACTTCAAACTTTTATGGTCGGTGAAGATCCGACACGTCTCCCCGTACAAATAATGTCTCCATATTTTCAATGCATGCACCACTGCAGCTAATTCCAAATCATGTGTGGGGTAATTCAACTCATGGGGTTTAAGTTGTCTAGAAGCATAAGCTATCACCTTTCCATGCTGCATCAACACGCAGCCTATACCCCGCAATGATGCATCACTATACACCTCGAATCCACCAGTATCATCAGGAATGGTCAATACTGGAGCAGAAGTCAACCTCCTCTTCAGCTCCTGAAATCCCTGTTCACAATCAGCTCCCCAGTCAAACTTGACTCCTTTCCTCATCAACCGAGTCAACGGCCCTGCTATCGTAGAAAATCCTTCTACGAACCGTCGATAATATCCTGCCAAACCCAGAAAACTCCTCACCTCTGTCACTGTCCTCGGTTGCTCCCAATTTGCCACTGCCTCGACCTTTTGGGGATCTACGCTGATACCCTCAGCCGAAATCACATGACCTAAGAATCCAACTTCGGTCAACCAAAACTGACATTTACTGAACTTGGCAAACAAATGCTTTTTCCTAAGCATATTCAGCACCAACCTTAAGTGTTTCTCATGTGCCTTAGCACTCCTCGAATACACCAAGATGTCATCAATGAACACAATCACAAATCGATCCAAATACTTTTGGAACACCCTGTTCATCAAACCCATAAATGCTGCTGGGGCATTGGTCAACCCGAAAGGCATCACCAGGAACTCATAATGACCATAACGAGTCCTGAAAGCTGTTTTCTCAACATCCCCTTCTCTGATCCTCAACTGATGGTATCCGGATCGAAGGTCAATTTTCGAAAAATATCTTGCCCCCTTAAGTTGATCAAACAAATCATCTATCCTTGGCAAAGGATACTTATTCCGCACCGTAGCCATGTTTAGCTTCCGGTAGTCGATACACAACCTCAGACCACCATCCTTTTTCCTCACAAATAACACTGGTGCACCCCAAGGTGAAACACTTGGGCGAATAAATCCCATATTCACCAAGTCCTGCAACTGAGTCTTTAACTCTCGCAATTCTGCCGGTGCCATCCTATACGGTGCCTGTGAGATAGGTTGAGTACCTGGCAAAAGCTCGATGGTGAACTCAATCTCCCGGTGAGGTGGCAATCCCGGAAGATCATCTGGAAACACATCAGAGAATTCACTCACCACGGGAATATCCTCCACTCTCATCGGAGTATCCCGAGAATCAAACACATGAGCCAAGTAACCCTCACAACCTTTCCTCAGCAATTTCTCAGCAGTCAAAGCTGATATCACTCCACAGGGTAGTACCCTACGATCTCCTCTGAATGTAAGTTCCGGTAAACCTGGACTCCGGAAATCCACTCTCTTGTCATAACAATCAATAGAGGCATGGTGCATAGTCAACCAATCCATCCCCAGAATCACATCAAAATCAAAAATATCTAGGGGAATTAAATCTGCCTCTAATGCATGACCTTCCACTAACACTGGACAATTTCGAATCACGAGATTCGCCACTAACATATTCCCAGTAGGAGTACTAACACCCATGTCCCAACCAATCGGAGACAATTCTCTATCAGCAAATAACGTAAACTCCCGAGAAATGAAAGAATGAGTAGCCCCAGGATCTATTAAAACAAAAGCATCACGGTTAAAAATAGATAACGTACCCGTGACCACATCTGGTGCTGCTCGGGCCTCCTGTTGCGACATAGCAAACACTCGAGCTTGTGTATCCAACGATCGACCACGACCCCACTGTCTGCCTCTGGCCCTGTTGGACCCACGGGGCCTGTTTGTCCAATTGGCCCGGTTGGCCCTACTGGCTTGACTCTGACTTCCAGCTGCAAAACCGGGCGTCTGAAATGTCCTCTGCCCCTGTTCAGCAGCACCCCGCCCCCATGAACTACGAGCCGGATACAAATGTGGGCAAAATCTCCTGATGTGACCACTCTCCCCACAAAAGAAACATCCAGTGCTACCTGAGCTGCCACTCAGTCTTCTAGTTGACTGCACAGAAGCACCACTAGAACGGGCGGATGACTGGGGTGCCTGTCTGACTCCGCCACTGCCTGAACCAGATCCCTCACCCGCAGTAGATCCAGAGCTGAAACTGCCTCTCTTGGACGGTCCCTGGCTAGAGGTTCCAACATCCCAGCGATCCCTGTGTCGCCTGGAACCCCTAAACTGCTGTTGGACTGGCACACCCATGCTCAACTCTACACGAGCTGCAGCGTCAGACGCATCTCTCAATGAAGTATGGGCTGCAGCCGTTACCGCTGACCGAAGTTCGCCCCTCAGCCCATTTTCAAATCTGCGGCGTCTGTCCCTCTCGGTTACCACTAGAGCTGGTGCAAAACGGGCCAACTCTAAAAATCTCTGCTCATACTGAGCCACTGTCAAATCTCCCTGCTGTAGGTGTATGAACTCAGCCTCCCTGGCATCTCGGTACGAGCAAGGATAAAATTGCTCGAGGAACTTCTCCCGGAAGGTCGCCCAGGTAATGGTACTGACTTCCCAACCTGATACCTCTAATGCGCTCCACCAATCATAAGCGGAACCACCCAGCAGAAAAGTGGCTAACAACACCCTGTCCCCCTGAGGACATCTCATAACCGAGAACACTCGCTCTAAACGAGTAATCCACTCTCTTGCATCATCTGGGCTAGAGTCGCCCATAAATACGGTAGCCCCTAATCTCTGGGCCCTCTCAATGTCTGAACCTTCAGTAGCAGTCCTACTCTGAAGTACAGAAGTCAACGCATGACCCAATTGTTCCAGTGTCTGCCTCATATCAGGCTCCACTGTAGGTTCAGGTGTGTCCCCAATATTTTCCGACTGTTGACGGAACTCGCGTCTCGGAGGCATTACGCTGAAAAGAACTATAACTCATCAATACCAAAATAATTGTACACGTAGTGTACAGTCTGCAGGAATTTAACCTAGTGCTCTGATACCAATTGTCAGGACCCGTCCCGAATTTCCCCTCGAAACCCGGGAAGAACCCTGATCCCGTCTGACAACCTAAGAAAAGGTTCCAAAAACACCCTTCAATCCATACAAATTATAATAACCATGATAAATACTTCCTCTTGTCAGACAAGGGACTTAAGCACTCAATAATTCCCAGTAATTAACGACCAAACAAATACAACATAATATCATAGCGTCTAAGTAGGATCAAGAGTAAAATTTAGATATCCTACTCAAATATACAACACAGCGTAGTCGAAATCCTAATGCCTCAGCCTCGAGATCAATGTTCGCGTCAACTCTACTCAACTGCCTGAAGGGGGATTTAAACACAAAAGTTGTGAGTGGACAAAAATAATCATTTATAAATTCCTTTTCGAGGAATTACCTTTCTTCCCCTCCATTTATAAAATCATGCATGCATAACATAAAACAATTTATCATATAAAAGCATCATATGTAAATCATCCAAAATTCACATTTATCTTTACAACCATTTAATTGGATTCACATACAATCTGTATAATAAAATGCCTCATGATCCACAATTTTGTTTGAAAATCTCTTCAAAGGAGTTTAAAATCATTTGGTTCAATCTGGACACAAATTATCTCAAATTCAAATCATTTGGTTCAATCTGCCACATAATATCTCAAATTCACTGTTCCCGACATATTCATAACACACCAGGGTATCCCTTGAGATGTGTTCAAATCTGTACAACTCTGTGTACCATATGTACTGTCTGTAATATCTGTACTATGCATAGACAGTTTCGCGACCCGGCGGAGCCATACCCCTCAACACCTAAGGTCCGAACCCTCAACAACTGGTAGAGCAAGGCCCCTCAACACCAGTCAGAGCAACAACAATCATCGGGACGGGAATCAGTGAATCAAATCCATACTTCGAAATCTTTGTTTCGCGGCCTTAGCCAAATTCTTTGCAAATATCATTTTATGGCCAAAATCGGTAAAATCACAATTATGGGTCTCAACCCAAATCACATACTCAAATAGTTACCACGTCAAAACGATATCAAAATCGAGTACAAAATCAGGTCATTTCTCAAAACATACTTTCACTGAAATATTGTAAAATATGTGTCCAGTATCATTTCTAAAATCCAGAAATTCATTTCACTCATACTCAACAGTATTTAAATCAAAGATACATTTATGCATGCATTATAGTTTATAAATCAAAGTCCACTCACAAACCTGTTCAAGCAAGCTCAATCCCGAACTGTACGCTCCCCTGAAGCTCCTGGAGCAGTATCGCCTGTCCAAATTAATAATCGGGATTACCAGCCAATCATAATAATCTTAAATATAAACCCCATAAACCCCGGGAGTCTAACTATGCTGGCCTAGAAAACGCAGCAACCTTAAAACGTCCGAAACAGCCCCTAAACGACATCCGATCGACTCGAAACCTGCGCCAACAGGTCCGAAACGTCAAAAACTACTTGTCACGCGCCACCGTGATATCAGACTCAGCCACACGCGCCGCCACGCGCCTACGAAAGGTCGGAACACGCGCCCACGCGCCGCCACGCGCCCTCACGCGCCGGCCACGCGCCTGCTACAGTACCACACGCGCCTGAACCGGTCCAACCCGGTTCGGCTCAACCTGACCCGGTCCAACTGGACCCGACCGGTTCACTCAACCCGACCGGTTCAACTCGACCCGACCGGTTCAACTCGACCCGACCGGTCACCGGCGACTCGCCGGAGAAGACGACCGGCTGCCGTCGCCGTCGCCGGAAGTTGGCCGGAGAAGATGACTGGCAGTCACCGTCGCCGCCGTCTGGTTTCGCCGGAATCCTCCATTTCCGGCCGAAACTCCAAGCTTTCCAACTTCCTCAAAACTCAACCATTTTTCACAAATTTTACGTCTAAATCTATCTACTCAAACCCAGGAATCCAAATATGACCTCAAAACCACAAACAGGTACCTGTGCTAGCCGGAAAATCGATCGGAAGGTCCGAAACTTCCTATCCTCGGTTCGGCTTCCTCCGTGGTCCTCTCCTTCGATGGTTGGTACGGTTGGGATCGTGGGACGGAGTAGAACACAATTAGTTGATCAAAACTGGAAGTTGAAGCCTTGAAATCAAAGTTGACTTTTGTGGGTTTTTGGATGATTTTCGCACGGTTCGGGTGGTTTGTGTTTGTTTGTTCCAGAGAGAGAAGGAGATGAAGATGAAATAAGGATGAGGTGGATCAGATAAACTCTGATTTGGGGGTTAAAATATCTTCTCCCAAAACCAAATTACCAAAATGCCCTTGCACATTTAGACCCATAACTCTCGTCTACGAACTCCGTTTTTCGCATGCCGCCTGTCTACGAACTCGTGAGTTCGAGACCTACGCAACGGTACCCAATACACCACCGAAAAGGTTTCGAAACAAAACTTGATCTCCATGCCCTTTAACAAGCAAGGGCAAAATCGTCATTTTACATAAATAATTTAATTAAATCCAATAATTGAAATTCCGGGTTGTTACAAGTCAGGATTGGCTGCATCACGCCAACATATCAATCACTTGAAATATTCTAGTAAAAGGTACGGGTAAGGGACACTTACGCAGGGAGGATATTAGACCAACTTGCAGAAGATGAGCAGGCAACCGCAGGTAGTCCCTACTCCTCTCCACTCGGTCAAGTCTTTGGAATACTTCTGCGTAATCAGCAATCTCCTGCTCACTAATGTTCGGCCGCTTAAACACCTCTACACAAATAGGAAGGGTCAGCTCGATCGACCATATTATCAACAAAAAATAATAATAATCAGCAAACAAGCACAGTACACAAGATTGTCCTACGCCCACCACCTTTCGACTGATACACGCGGGGCATGCGTCGGCCGAACAATGGCAACTCTACACCCTCCCAATTCCTATATACAAACACAAACTTGTGTTTCCAGGCCTTTTTGAAGGTCGGCATGTCTTCGATAAAGGACCCGCTTTCCCGTTTCGTCCTAGATTCCAAATACACCTAACCCGTCTTGTCTCTCACAAATTTGTACATATGGCATATGTGACTCCAGGTCGGCTCTCCTTTCCCGTACAGCCTGAAAGCGGTGTATACCCCAGTCAGCATGACCCATCAGTTGGGATTTAACTGACCGAGGGCAACCCCCACTTCCACGGCCATCCTCTGCAACCACGGGTGAAGATGCAGCCCCACTCCAATACTAAAGTTATCTGGGTGGAAGGTAGCCCAGCCGACCGGAGGATTTCTCGGCCTCTCCCTTCTGCCGAAAAGCCTCATCTTCACGGAGTCTGGAATATTGAATACCCTTCAGTAAGCCAAAAGGTCATCCTCATATAGAGTGTTCACCTGTCAGTCAACTTCGTAAGCCGAACTGGCCACTGTCACCAACTCCATGGCCTCTTCAACGTCGATTTCCATCGGCCTAGACACCGACGACAATTCCACGGACTTTGAAGTTGAAGCCACCGCCGTACACTTATCAACCGGTGACCTCAACAACTCACTCTTCCCGACTGATGACACCTCGACGTTAGAGGTCTCAGCCCCGTCAACGGCCGAGACATCATGGGTATCAATAAAGTTGAAAGCCTTCTCAAGCTCATCTTCCAATTCTTGGCCCGACAGCCCTTGAGAGCCTCAAGGATCGGTCCATCCACGTTTGGATCCACCTCTGGCTCTACCATAGGGTTTGGCCGAGGGGAGCCAGAAGCCAATTCAGACGCGTTTAACTGACAATCAGAGTTAGCCGAGCTAGCATCCGATTCACCGTCAAACGCATAACAGGATCGATCCTCGGATCCTTCTGAATCACCACGAGAACTTGACATCTACAGATACAGACAAACTCTAAGAATGGAAAGATGCACGACACGACTACTATTGACAAACAGAAGATCTAACTAAAAGCATACATCAAGTTCATCCCCAATTCATGCAAAAACACATATTCAATCGAAAGAATAGCGGAAGAAGAAGGCCATACCATGTTTATCAGATTTTCGCCGTGAACACCGCCGCAAAATACTCGCTGGAAATTGCCTCAAAAATTTGACAACCTCTCTCGAAAGCAAAAAGTGAGAGAAAATGACAAAGTCGAAACCCTTATACACCCATTCGGCCAGTCGAAAGGTCGAACACAAAACCCAAAACATTTATTACACGACGCGTGGCACATCATACCATACCACTTGCCGCACATCAATGCTTTATGGTCGGAGATTGGAGTGGCACTCCATCGGCCAAGGACACCCTCCAAGCCGATTGGCCACTTGATCGTGCGAAGTTCCGCGCAAGCGGGCTGACCAAGGTAACATACAGTCACCCTTGGAGTGGCACTCGATCGGCCAAGGACACCCTCCAAGCCGATCGGCCACGTGATCGTGTGAGGTTCCTCGCAAGCGGGCCGACCAAGGTGACATACAATCATCCTTGGAGTGGCACTCGGTCGGCCAAGGACACCCTCCAAGCCGATCGGCTATGTAATCATGCGAGGTTCCACGCAAGCGGGCTGACCAAGGTGACATACAATCAACCTTGGAGTGGCACTCGATCGACCAAGGACACCCTCCAAGCCGATCGGCCACGTAATTGTGCGAGGTTCTGCGCAAGCAGGCCGATCAAGGTGACATACAATCAACCTTGGAGTGGCACTCGATCAGCCAAGGACACCCTCCAAGCCGATCGGCCACGTAATCGTGCGAGGTTCCACGCAAGCGGGCTGACTAAGGTGACATACAATCAACCTTGGAGTGGCACTCGATCGGCCAAGGACACCCTCCAAGCCGATCTGCCACATGATCGTGCGAGGTTCCTCGCAAGCAGATCGACCAAGGTAACATACAATCAACCTTGGAGTGGCACTCGATCGACCAAGGACACTCGCCAAGCCGATCGGCCACGTGATCGTGCAAGGTTCCGCGCAAGCGGGTCGACCAAGGTGACATACAATCACCCTTAGAGTGGCACTCGATCGACCAAGGACACCCTCCAAGCCGATCGGTCATGTGATCGTGCGAGATTCCGCGCAAGCGGGCCGACCAAGGTGACATACAATCAACCTTGGAATGGCACTCGATCGGCCAAGGACACCCTTCAAGCCAATCGGCCACGTGATCGTGCGAGGTTCCACCCAAGCGGGCCGACTAAGACACTGCCGCCAAAAAAAAAATGAGGGGTACATCCTTGTTGAACGATTAACCTACGACACATCACCTCAGCCAAGGGCTTGGGGGACTGGGGACTAGTATGGGACGAATCCCCACAGGTTGATAAAAGAAGAACAAGCCCTCAACTGAGGAAATCCACCTTAGTTAATGACTTGGGGGACTCCTGTATGTACCGAATTTGATCAACCTGGTCTAGGCTGACCAAAGCCCTCCAAAACCGTACTTGGTCTCGGCTCAACAAAAAGCACAACAATGCAAATCCATAAAACACCAAGTGCACCCCACCAGCACAACCTTAGGCAAAAGACAAAATCTTCTAGGCCGACCAGATATGGTCGGCCTACCCTTCGGCCGACCAGATATGGTCGGCCTATCCTTCGGCCGACCGTATCAACACGGCCACGAAGCTCGGGACCACTAGGACACGCGTCAGCTCCAGAGACAGGGACATTTATCCCACATCGAAATATCTCACCAACAACATTTAATGCCACTATAAATACAAGGGCACCTCCCCTCAAAAAGGTAATGACATATTTACCCTTACACTTCCTAAATCCCTCTACACTTAACTAACTTAAGCATCGGAGGCTGCTAGGCCGGCACCCCACCGGTGCCCCTTTGCTCTTACCTTCCCCCTGCAGGTTTTCCTACCCCCGAGGAGATAGCAAAGTGAGCTCAGCAAGACAATTCTAAGTTGGTCCATTTTTGGCATCAACACATATGTACTGCTTCAATTCTTCTGGCACATTCCTGTGTGTATTACCAATTTTTTGTGAAAGAGGTCGATACGATGATTCAGAAAATTTTTTGACAGTTGTTGGCGGTTAGAGGAAGTTGGGGGTAGTATTCCAGCGGTTATGTTTTCATGGAAGTTTTTCAACGCTTTTAAAGTTTATAGTCATTTTTATCATTGTATTATTAATATTAATTTTATTATTATTCTTACTTTATCATTATTATTAATAATAAAATATTAATAATTATTATTTTATTAATAATATTATTTGCTAGTTTGTTCGAAAATTAGAGAAATTATTAGGTGGTACCGGAACAGCACTTCAGCTCATGGTGCCCACCCCCCCCCCCCCCCCCCCCCCCCTGTTTTTTCTCCTCTCTCACCGATGGTCTGCTGCCAGGTTCCTTCCTCCCTCACCTATGGACTATTATAATGGACTGAATCTGGAAAGGATAGAATTTTGGGGGAGAAAGGAAGGAAAAGATAAGGAGAAAAGAGAGAGAGAGAGAGAGAGAGAGAGAGCGAGAGAGAGAGAGAGAGAGAGAGAGAGAGAGAGAGAGAGAGAGGAAGAGAAGGGGATTGTTGCTTCCTTGAGAAGAGGGGGGAAGAGAACGGCAACTATGGTAGAAGGGGAGGAGAATGGTAACAAGGTCGTCGGGCAGTCGAGTGGGATTTTTTGGCGAGGGTTATTGTTTTTTGATTTTTTGATTTTTTAAGTTCTTTATTTGGTTTTTTAATTTGATTTCAATATGTGAAAAAGAACGCTAAATTCACGTGTAAAAAATAGACACATGACGAATTTTGTGTGGGAGTGCCATATGCTGACGTGGTGTTCCAGTACCACCTAATAATTTCTCCGAAAATTGACTTGTTTTCCGAAGAAGCTTTGCAAATTACATATTTGCTGCGTATGTCTTTAATTAGGATTGGTTGGGGTACGTAATTTTTTTAAAGAAAATATACTTTCCCCCAACCTTTTGTTTATTGTAATATTGTTACTTAGCATTGACTTTAACTTCTATTTCAATTAATGATTTTCTCAATATTAAATGATAAATTCTGGTGTAATTCAAATTATATATTGACAGCTGCTTTGTTTCTGGTTTGCATCCCTCCCATAATTGAAGGATGAAATACTAAGGAATGACTTCAAATTTATAATAGCCTCAAAAAATTGCACTGTTTTTTCCTATGCCAAGGTTTTTTCCCATTGAATTTTTTCGGGCAAGGTTTTTTAACGAGTCAGTACGAAGGGCATATCCAAATCCTCAATTGATGTTGGAAAGAAAATGATCGATGTACAAGCCAACAATTTGAAGTCATTACTACATTTTTAAAATTTAGCTTAATTTTTTTTTTGTAGGTTTTGGCTTTGTTCATAGTGAATTAGTCCACGCTGCAAATCTATTTAAGGAAGGTGTATTCGATTGAGATTTAAATGGGTTTTAAATTATTTATAATAGTAATGAATTTTGATGGGTTTTAATCGATTTATCAGTGTTTCATAATATTTTTGTTCAATTCATGTAAAATTTGATCTGAAATTTCAATGAATTCTAACATATTTTTTAATATTTCATTTATGATCATTTCTACATATGTCCAATTTTTACTCGTCCTTCACTATAAACCAATCCTATTTTTGTCCTTCAAACAAAAAAAAAAGAAATAATATTTTAAAAGAAAACCCCTTAATCTATCTCCTCCAACGATCCACCCACATAACTCAGACAAACACAAACTCGTCACCACACTCCGGCCAGCGAAGCTATCTCCCACCTTGCCGCCGACGAAGCAATTTGGCTTTTTTTTTCCTCCTCCCTCCCCTCCCCCTCTCTCTCCCTTTTTTCTTTCTCTTTCTCTTTCCTGAACAAGCTGTCCCAAAAAACTTCCCACCAACAAACTCAAACCAGACTTCCATCCTCCCTAGTGAACAGATGGTTTGCAGTTCTTTGGTTACTACTTATTCCAAGTGTTCAAGATTTGATATTGCTGCAAATCTATAAGTAAACCCATTTCTAAATTACGAATGGTAGTTAGATATTGCTGCAAATCTATAAACAATGGTGGTCGCTGAGGAATAAGAGGGAAGAGAAGGTTTGCTTGGTTTAGTGGTAGTGGCGACGGGACTGGATGTTGGGTGGAGTTGGACGACGGAAATGTTTTGTTTTTTGTTTTTTTTTTCAAATCCAATGAATTTTAGGATGAGGTGTGTGATTTGGGTGAAGGATTGATTATTGTTATGTGTATTTTTCATCTTAAAACCCATCAAAATCCATCAAGTTATCAAATCATAAAAAATCATGAAATTTTTTAATAAACCTGTATTTTTAAATTGTACTTTAAAATCTAATTGAATACACCTGAATTTTGAAGGATTTTAATTCAATCCATCAAAAGTTAGATTGAATACACTAAAATTTTAATATAACCTATTAAAATTCTAATTAAATACCCTCGTATTTAAAAGCACCATGAAATCATTTAAAATCCCCAATTAAATACACCCCGTAAGATTTTTCTATTGTTCCAGCTATTCATTATTGGGGTATGCAAGAGATTGTTTCACAATATTTTTAAATAAAACATATCTTTAACAAACAAAAAAAAGTCCAATTAGAACATATGATTTAATTAGATGAGAGAATAGTCACTACAAAAACTTAGGTGAGAGAAAAAAAAACAGAACACAATCTCGAAAAAAAAAAACAAAAGGGGTGTATTCAATTAAGATTTTCATAGAGTTTAAATGTCTCTAAAAATTCAAATGTATTCAATTAATACTTTTAAAAAGTTTGAGGGTATTCAATCTATACTTTTATAGAGATTTATAAAGTCATTAAAAATTGAGGTGTATTCAATAATGACATTTTATAACTCCATAAAAGTTTAAGTGTATTCAAAATATCAATGAATATTGTATACTTCATTAAATAGAAGAGTTTTATGGAGTTTGACAAATATTTTAGTGTAAACTATACTTTATCAAAGTTTATGATTTGTCTAGCTTCCCCCCCTCGGATTTCTACAGATTTTATACATGTATTCTACCAATATCTATTATCCTATAATATTCTCTATAGGAATTATAAGTAATTAAATAATACAAACTTTACATGAATTTATTTCCTGTTTTAAAAAAATAAACAAAATAAATAAATAAATAATTATATATTAATCCAATTTTAATAATTAACATTGAAATTAGTCCACTTAGATTTATAGTCAGCATTATATCTATTTTTTTTAAATATTAATTTTATTTTCCTATATTAGCCTAATAATTTAATTAAGGTCATATTATCTTCTTGTTCCTTCCAAAAAGAAATCCATATTATCTCAACTTACTTTTTAAAGAATTTATTTTGAAGTATTTGAATTCCAATAGGATAAGGTCTCTATCCAATTTGTTACCAGCAAGTAGATACGGCAAATATTGCAAATTTAGTTGCGGAAGAGTATGAGAGGAGGGTGAAGATGATGAATTCTTCAAGAAATAATTAGCAACAGCTTATTAAGATTGAGTTTGTTTCTTGTGTTTCTGATTTGGCTCACACCCCCCACAACAAGATTGCCAACAAAATTGGGAGGACTTTGTCTAGTGGGTCAAGAAGCCCAGGACCCAAATTGCCCTTCACGCCTCCAATGGCTTCTTCTCTGCTTGATCCCTAACTCAATATTATTATTCAACTTAATCAGACATAAAAATAATCATAGACATCACCACACTCAAACTAGGCAATTACTTACTTTATTGTTCCGGCTGAAAACTAGTTGCAATTAAAATTTTTGTTTTTAGCCACCATCCCTCCGCCACAATCATCGCATGAGCCAAGCATTCCCTTACACTCCTAAACCCACATAGACATCACTACACTCTCTCAAACGGACCTCCAAACCCTCTCCCTCTTCTCTTCTTCTTCCTCTACTACCTTCAACCTCTTCGTCCCCAAAATCGACTGATCTATCTTAAACAAGAGCGCTTGCTCCTACCGCCAAACCTACTCCCAGCCATGCTGTTCACAGTCTGATACCTCTGCCGCCGCCACCACCGGCCACCGTTGCCGCATCGCCGGCCTCGATGCAACCCCAAAGCTCTCCTGGTCCCACCAGACAGCCATTCATTTGCTATTTTGAGTAAAAAATCTTACAATATTTTCAATTTATTATTATTTTTTTCAATTTATTTATGACAAAAGCACATGTACAATAAAGTACATATGCGCTTATCTATTTATATAGTAGATAAATTAAAGTATATATGATTTTACTTATGATTATGGTTAAAAATTGATTATATAGTAGGTAAATTAAAATAAAATAAAATAAAATATATATATATATATATATATATATATATGTTTTTATCCTTATGGGCTATGCTTTTGGTAAAACATTGGAGGTAGTGAAAGAAATGATTTTGTAGGTATACAGTATTTATCTTTCTATATTGTAGGTAGTTTCCAATACGATGTTTCATGTTAATGTATTTGTTTTTTCAAATTGATAAGTTTTTTTGTTGACTGCAGGTGTTTTGGTCATATAAGAATTCTTAATAAAAACAAAAGAATTCAAAATTTAAAATCTAAAATTCAATTTTATTCTATAAATAAAAAAAAATTAATTTGTTTATGCTATTTATTTAAAGGATAAAATGGGTATAAAAATAAACAAAATGAACTAAAATTAATAAGTGGACTAAATTAAATAATAGCTTAAACTTTTGGACCAATTTCTAATTGCCTCATAAATAAAATGAAAAAATATATATTTCAAAAGCATGCATGATGTGTTAAGATTACAAAGTCGAATAGAACCACTCATTATATATTGTATTTTCTTTTTCTATTATTCCAATGTGAGATTCTTCAACACTCCCCCTCAAGTGGAACCATCATGGATCCAGTCAAACCCGCTCTGATACCAATTCGGAAGCTAGACATCAAGTAAGTGGCTTGATGAGGATAACTAATGTAACAACCTGGAATTTTAATTTTTGGATTTACGTAAAATATTATTGTAAAAAGACTATTTTACCCTTGGTGGTTAAGGGTGTGGAAATCAAGTTTTGTTTCGGAACTTTTTAAGCTATGTTTGGATACCGTTGCGTGGGTCTCGAACTCACGAGTTCGTAGACAGATGGCACGCGGGAAACGAAGTTCGTGTACAAAAGTTACGGGTCAAGATTTTCAAGGGCATTTTGGTAATTTTGGCTTGGGAGTAGATATTTTAACCTCGAACCATTATTACATCTTCATTTCATCATCTCATTCTCATCCTCTCTCTGAACCACCCAAATCCATCCTGAAATCGTGAGAGATAAACACCCCAAAACCCACAAAAGTCAACTTTGATTCAAGGCATAAACTTCCATTTTTGTTCCACTAATCGGATTCTACTTCTTCCCACGATCACAACAGTACCAACCATCGGAGGAGACACCCACGGGGGAAGCCGAACTGAGGAAAAGAAGATTCGAACCATCCGATCGATTTTTCGGCTTGCACAGGTACGAGTTTGATCTTTTGAGGTCATATTTGGATTCCTAGGTTCGAGTAGATAGATTTAGACGTAAAATTTGTGAAAAATGGTTGAGTTTTGAAGAAGTTAGGAAAAAGCTTGGATCGGCCGAAAATGGAGGATTCCGACGACCCAGACGGCGACGGCGACGGTGGTCCGGTCGTCTTCTCCGGCGAGTCACCGGTGACCGATCGGGTCGAGTCAGGCTGGGTCGGGTCAGTAAGATCGAGTCAGGTCAATTGAACCGATCGAGTTGAGTGAACCGATCGGGTTGAGTGAACCCGTCAGGTTGAGTTGGACTGGGTCAAGCCGAGTTGGGCCGGGTTGTACCGGTCCAGGCGCGTGGTACTGTAGCAGATGCGAGACCGGCGCATGGCGGCACGTGGGTGCGTGGTCATGCCTTTCGCTGGCACATGGGGCCAATTCTGAGGTTACGGCGACGCGTGTTGACTAGATTTCAATGTTCCGGATGTGTTAGCGCAGGTTTCTGGTCGATCAGACGTCCTTTAGAGGTAGTTTTGGGCATCCGAAATTGCTGCGTTTTATAGGGCAGCGTAGGTGGATATCCCGGGGTTTAGGGAGTTGTTATATAAAATTCTTATTACTATCCGGTAATCCTGATTATTATTATTGATGGGCGATACTCCTCCGGGAACCTCGGAGGGACAAACAAGTCGGGATTGAGCTTGCTTGGACAGGTGGTGAGTGGACTTTTGGTTTATAAACTGTAATGCATTCATCAATGTATCATTGTTTAAATACTGTTATGTATTGTTGCATTGAATTTATGGAATTTAGAAATGATTACTGGACACATGTTTTCCAATATTTATGTGAAAGTGTGTTTTCAGAAATGGCCTTGTTGTTGGACTCGGTTTTGATATCGTTTTGACGTGGTAATTATTAAGTCCATGATTTTGGGTTGAACTATTTGAGGGGGGCCAAGATCCGCTGTCAGCGGTGAACCCAGTGAGCCTCCAATTTAAACAATACCTATTTGAGGGGGGCCAGGATCTGCTGTCGGCGGTGAACCCAGTGAACCTCCAATATAAAAGGTGATTTTTCAATGAATTTGGTTTAGACCAAGAAACATAGATTTCAAAACCCAGATTTGGTTTTCACTGGTTTTCTGTTCCGACGGCTACTGTTTCTCCGACTCTGGCATCGAGGAGTTTTGCTCCGTCAGGTCGCGAGGCTGTCTACGCGTAGTACAGGGCTAGCACACCTCAAGGGATACCCTAGTGGCTAGTGGATATGTCGGGAACCGTGGATTTGATATATTATGTGTCCAGGTCGAAATAAATGATTTTGAACTCTTTGAGGATGATTTATTAAACCAAACTGGGGACCACGATGTGTTTTTATATTACAGATTTTGCGTGGGTCCAACCAAGTGGTTTTAAAGAGAAATGGAATTCCGGTGATTTGCAGTTTATGTTTTATATCATGAACTGTTTTATTTGATGCAAGCATGGTTTTATTCATGGAGGGGGAAAAAGGGTAAGATTTCCTCGGAAAAAGATTTTTAAACGATTATTTTTGTCCACTCACAACTTTTGTGTTTAAATCCCCTCCAGGCTGTTGAGTTGACGCGAGCACTTCTTACGAGGCGGAGGCATTAGTTTTTCAACTACACAGTGTATTTAAACTTCGAGTTGGATATCTAAATTTTACTATTTATCCTACCTAGACGCTCTGATATTATATTTTAATTGGATGGTCGTTTTTTGTTGGAAATGTTGAGTGCTTTGAATCCCATGTCTGACAGGTGAAGTTGGTCATGTTATATTTGTAAGGATTGAAGGGTATTTTGGGAACCTTTCCTTAGGTTGTTAGACGGGATCAGAGTCCTTCTCGGGTTTTGAGGGGAAATTCGGGACGGGTCCTGACAATTGGTATCAGAGCACTAATTTAAATTCCTATTTACCGTACACCTAGTGGTACATGCATTGAAAATCTGTCGACATTATTTATACGGGGAGACGTGTCGGATCTTCACCGACCATCAAAGTTTGAAATACTTATTCACCCAGAAAGACTTGAATCTAAGGCAGAGAAGGTGGCTTGAGCTGATAAAAGATTATGATTGTACTATAGAGTACCACCCAGGAAAAGCCAATGTTGTGGCAGATGCCTTGAGCAGAAAGTCCATGGGTTCTTTGGCCCATTTGCATACAATCTACCTACCATTGCTGGTAGAGTTCCGGAGAGCGGGGATTGTATTCGACATGGATAGCCAAGGGGCTTTGTTGGAAAGTTTCCATGTGAGGCCTGTTTTGATTGATCGGATTATTGAAGCTCAACTCCAAGATCCTACATTGTGCATTATCATGATGGAGTTGGTGGTTGGAAACAGGCAGGATTATGCGCTTAGGGATGATGGAGCCTTGGTTAAGGATGGACGGTTCTGTGTACCGAATGAGGTGGAGCTAAAGATGGAAATTCTTGATGAGGCTCATAGTTCGGCTTATGCTATGCATCCAGGAGGTACCAAGATGTATCATACCCTAAGGGAACACTATTAGTGGACTGGGATGAAAAGGGAAATTGCTGAGTTTGTGCGTAGATGCCTGACATGTCAGCAAGTGAAAGCGGAAAGGCAGAAACCCTATGGGACACTTCAACCATTACCTATCCCGTAATGGAAGTGGGATCACATTACGATGGACTTTGTTTATAAACTTCAAAGGACACAAAAGGGACATGATGGAATATGGGTAATTGTTGAAAGACTCACGAAGTCGGCACATTTCTTGCCAGTGCGGGAAGATTTCCGGATGAGTCGGCATGCCAAATTGTCCGTGGATGAGATCATACCGCTACATGGGACTCCAGAGTCAATTGTTTCAGATAGAGATCCTAGATTTACCTCCAGGTTTTGGTGGAGTTTGCAGAAGGCTTTTGGCACCACCTTGCATTTTAGTACAGCTTTTCATCCTCAGACGGATGGTCAGTCTGAGAGGACAATCCAGATTTTGGAGGATATGATGAGAGCTTGTGTAATGCAGTTTAAAGGGAATTGGGATTCACACCTGGCTCTTATGGAATTTGCTTACAATAACAGTTATCAGTCGAGTATTGGGATGTCTCCTTTCGAGACACTGTATGGGAGGCAGTGCAGGACACCATTGTGCTAGAATGAAGTAGGTGAAAGGAGACTGTTAACACCAGAGTTGGTCGATACGACTGAGGAAAATATAAGAATCATCAGAGAAAGGTTGAAGACAGCCCAAGATTTCCAGAAGAGCTATGCAGACCGCTGAACTAGAGACCTTGAATTTGAGGTAGGTGACTGGGTGTTCTTGAAATTATCCCCCTGGAAGGGAGTGGTACGTTTTGGTAGGTGAGGGAAACTGAGTCCTCGCTACATTGGGCCGTATGAGATTGTGAAGAGGATAGGACCTGTAGCGTACATACTTGCTTTACCCCCGGAACTGTCAAGAGTTCATGATGTCTTCCATGTATCTTTGCTCCAGAAATATTTATTTGATGAGTCTCAAGTGTTGGAAGAGCAACCAATTGAGCTGAAAGAAGATTTGACGTTTGAGGAGCAACCAGTGCAAATTCTGGATTGGAAGGAAAATGTATTGTGCAGAAAGACTATTCCTCTAGTTAAAGTGTTGTGGAGGAATCATAACGTGGAGGAGGCCACGTCGGAAACCGAGGAACGAAATTTCTTAAGGGGGTGGATTGTAACAACCAGGAATTTTATTTATTGAATTTACGTAAAATATTATTGTAAAAAGACTATTTTACCCATGGGGGTTAAGGGTGTGGAAATCAAGTTTTGTTTCGGAAAATTTTAGGCTATGTTTTGGATACCGTTGCGTGGGTCTCGGACTCATGAGTTCATAGACAGGCGGCACGCGGGAAATGGAGTTCGTGTACGAAAGTTACGGGTCAAGATTTTCAAGGGAATTTTGGTAATTTTTGCTTGGAAGTAGATATTTTAACCCCAAACCATTATTACATCTTCATTTCATCATTTCATTCTCATCCTCTCTCTAAACCAACCAAATCCATCCCGAAACCGTGAGAGATAAACACCCCAAAACCCACAAAAGTCAACTTTGATTCAAGGCATAAACTTCCATTTTTGTTCCACTAACCGGATTCTACTCCTTCCCACGATCACAACCGTACCAACCATCGGAGGAGACACCCACGGAGGAAGCCGAACCGAGGAAAAAAAGATTCAAACCTTCCGATCGATTTTGAGGCTAGCACAAGTACGAGTTTGATGTTTTGAGGACATATTTGGATTCCTGGGTTCGAGTAGATAGATTTAGATGTAAAATTTATGAAATATGGTTGAGTTTTGAAGAAATTAGGAAAAAGCTTGGATCGGCCGGAAATGGAGGATTCCGGCGACCCAGACAACGATGGCGATGGTGGTCCGATCGTCTTCTCCGGCGAGTCGCCGGTGACCGATCGGGTCAAGTCAGGGCGAGTTTGGTCGAGTCACGCCGAGTCGAGTCAGTTGAACCGATCAAGTTGAGTGAACCGATCGGGTTGAGTGAACCGGTCTGGTTGTGTTGGACTAGTTAGGGCCGAGTTGGGCGGGGTTGGACCGGTCCAAGTGCGTGGGTACTATAGCAGACGCGTGACCGGCACGTGGCGGTGCGTGACGGCGTGTGGCGGAGCGTAACGGCGCGTGGCGGCGCGTGACGGCGCGTGGCGGCGCGTGACGGCGCGTGGCGGCGCGTGACGGCGCGTGGCGGCGCGTGACGGCGCGTGGCGGCGCGTGACGGCGCGTGGCGGCTCGTGACGGCGCGTGGGGGCGCGTGACGGTGCGTGGGGGCGCGTGGCGGCGCGTGGCGGCTCGTGACGGCGCGTGGCGGTGCGTGGCGGCGCGTGGCGGCGCGTGACGGCGCGTGGCGGCGCGTGACGGCACGTGGTCAGGCCTTCTGCCGGCGCGTGGCGGCTCGTGGGGCCGATTCTGAGGTTACGACAACATGAGTTGACTAGTTTTCAATGTTCTGGATGTGTTAGCGCCATTTTCGGGTCGATCAGATGTCGTTTAGAGGTAGTTTTGGGCGTCCGAAGTTGCTGCATTTTCTAGGGCAGTGTAGGTGAATATTCCGGGGTTTAGGGAGTTGTTATATAAGTGTCTTATTACTAGCCGGGAATCCCGATTGTTATTATTGACAGGCGATACTGCCCCGGGAACCTCGGAGGGACAAACAAGTCGGGATTGAGCTTGCTTGGACAGGTGGTGATTGGACTTTTGGTTTATAAACTGTAATGCATGCATCAATGTTTCTTTGTTTAAATACTGTTATGTATTGTTGCATTGAATTTATGGAATTTAGAAATGATTACTGGGCACATGTTTTCCAATATTTCAGTGAAAGTGTGTTTTGAGAAATGGCCTTGTTGTTGGACTCGGTTTTGATATCGTTTTGACGTGGTAATTATTGATTCCATGATTTTGGGTTGAACTATTTAAGGGGGGCCAAGATCCGCTGTAAGCGGTGAACCCAGTGAGCCTCCAATTTAAACAATACCTATTTGAGGGGGGCCAGGATCTGCTGTCGGCAGTGAACCCGGTGAACCTCCAATATAAAAGGTGATTTTTGAATGAATTTGGCTTAGGCCAAGAAATAAAGATTTCAAAACCCAGATTTGGTTTTCACTGGTTTTCTCTTCCGACGGTTACTGTTTCTCCGACTCTGGCATCGAGGTGTTTTGCCCGTCGGGTCGCGAGGCTGTCTACGCGTAGTACAGGGGCACACTTCAAGGGATACCCTGGTGGCTAGTGGATATGTCTGGAACTGTGGATTTGATATATTATTTGTCCAGGTCGAAATAAATGATTTTGAACTCTTTGAGGATGATTTATTAAACCAAACTAGGGACCAAGATGTGTTTTCATATTACAGATTTTGCGTGGGTCCAACCAAGTGGTTTTAAAGAGAAATGGAATTCCGGTGATTTGCAGATGATGTTTTATATCATGAACTGTTTTATTTGATGCATGCATGGTTTTATTCGTGGAGGGGGAAAAATGGTAAGATTTCCTCGGAAACTGATTTTTAAATGATTATTTTTGTCCACTCACAACTTTTGTGTTTAAATCCCCTCCAGCGACGCGGGCACTTCTTACGAGGCGGAGGCAGCTGCACAGATATTATATTTTAATTGGATGGTCGTGCACAGATATTATATTTTAATTGGATGGTCGTTATTTGTTGAAATGTTGAGTGTTTTGAATCCCTTGTCTGACAGGTGAAGTTGGTTATGTTATATTTGTAAGGATTGAATGGTATTTTGGGAACCTTTCCTTAGGTTGTCAGACGAGATCAGGGTCCTTCTCGGGTTTCAAGGGGAAATTCGGGACGGGTCTTGACAACTAAGCTGACACTCCACAATTAGCTGGAGTCGGGCCAGAGGCCCATTCCCTCCAAAATCGATATTGTCCCCAACTTGCCAATATCATTTGTACCGTCCGACATGTGTGGGATATTATCACAAAAATCCTCAGTATTATTGGGAGTAGAATCACTCATTATATATTGTAATTTCTTTTTCTATTATACCGATATGGGATTCTTCAACATGATGCCTAGCGGTTCTAGCCTCTCAATCTCATTGATTGTTAAAAGTTTTATATTTTTGCAATTTTGTAGTATTAGAAATATTATTTTATTTTAATTTAGTTAGAGATTATTTAGTAAAAAAATAATTATGATTTTATTATAAAATTCTTCAAAAAATATATATATCAACTTATATAACTCGATATCATTTTCTGAAGTATTCAATCATAATATATAAAATTCAGTATGACTCTACAAAACTCTATCACGTAACTCTATGTAATTCCGATATTAACTCTGTAACGATTTATGAAAATTAATAAATCTGTAAAACTCAATCACTTCAAAAAATTCTGCAATTATCTATATAAATCTGAATTCAATACCCCCAATAATCTTCTCCCCATACAAATCTTAAGCCTTGGTCGCTCATAAGAGCTTTATTTAAAAAAGAATTTACTCAAATTTCCAGAATTCAATGGGGTTCAATCTCAAGAGTAAGCCATGTCCAAACGGAGCGAGGAGATCGACTTCATCAGCACCCTCTGTCGTGGTTGCCACTCCCTCGGCGTCGTGGATCGCGGCTGTCACTCAGTCGGCGTCGTCGATTGCAGCTGCCAATAAGAGGCGCCTTCGTGGCTGTCACTTCATCCACAACTGAAATGCAAGTCGATCAACATCACCGACTCCCATGGTGTGATGTCCCTGCTACCCCTTTCTTTTTATCTGCAACAGAAAAATCCAATGAAAATGGAGGATTTGAAATTTTCCTGTTTTGTTCACTTAATTTGAGGATTATTTCATGAATTCAATTTAGCGGCCTGAAAATCTATAATATGAGGAAGACTCATTGATGGTCTGATGGTGGGTATTGAAAACCAATAATATTTAGAAGGGAAGAGAAAGCATGGTTTTCATGATTTCGGTCCTCTTATGTCGAAACCAGAAAAAAAAAAAGTTTGAGTGAAATACCAAAAAGACCCAAAGTGAAAAACAAATTTTATTACCATCGAAGGTGATGGTCTAGTGACAAGGGCTTACTCTCATGTGGTTTGGTGGGTGGATGTTTTATTGTCGAATTCCACCAACTCTTGCTTGCTAGTTTTTTGGTGAGGCTGAGGTGACGCGTTTGTCCTATTATGGCGAGTAGCTATGGTTCAATGCGGACATTCTTCAAGCGTTTGGAGCCCCTATGATCACGCACAGGGGATATCCATCTAAAGTTGCCCACCTTCCACACTTTTCCAGTAAAAAAAAAAAAAAATTTATTCTGCCGCTTGATGGTTGGTTAAGGCAAGGTAAGAGGAAATTGTCCTATAACAAGTGAAATAAAAAAAAGGTCAAATTACATTTTACTACCATGTGATTTACACCAAATTACAAAGTTATATATGTATTTTTAAATCTTATATTTATCACCATATACTCTTCAAAACATTACAACCTTAACATTTCATTAGATTTTCTGTTAAAATTTCTGTTAAGTGATGATATGGGCAAAATTGGACCCACATTTAATTTAAGTAAATGACAAATAAGCACCATGTAGCATAAAAAAAATAATTAACTTATTATAAAAAGCTAAAAATAAAAAATAAAACATTGAAGAAGGGGCTTAACGCCGCAAAAGTGGAATTGGAGGGATTGATAGCATTGTAACTGGACAAGGCTGAGGTTGAAGTTGATGATTCAAAAATGGGCCTCACAGACGTCACGTCAGTATTTAATGGAAGTTAGGACGAAAATTTAAACGGGCGTGTCAAAGTGCAACATTTGAAAAGTCATTATGAATCTGTTACAAGGTGTAAACCACATGATAGTAAAATGTTAAAAATTTTCAAATTTTGTTGGATGAAAAGAGTTTGTTGGGTATGAAGAGTCCAAATTAGGGTATAAATAGAAGCTTGGATTTCGTACTTCACAAAAAAATTGTATTCATGTAATTATTATGTTTTTAATTTGATTTAGTTAATTAAGTTACATAAACTTAATATTAAATCTTACAGGTTTATCAATATTCATAAAATTTAAATTTAGAATGTTAATTTAGTGTCTTAATTTTAAGATTTTGAAAAATAAAAAATTGATTTATAAATGTTGTGTCCCAAAAAAGGCAGCGTAGAAATACGAAATATGCATCAAACTAATCAAACAAGAGAGATTTATTGAACCTTAATCAAGCTCATGCAGTCCATTGATACCTATCTAGCCCACGCTTAGTAATGCTCAATCTCATAAGGAATCGTTTCTGCCTAGACATCCAACACGCTTATGTGGGCTCAAACCACGTAAAATATTATGGCTTACTAAATGAGTTGGTGGGGATGATTACCAGAGTACCTGAGGCCCAATTAGAAGTTTGGAGGGTTGAAAACTTTGGGCTTCTCCAGAAATCCAAGCCCAATCCCTTAACTTTATAGTTGGGGTATCCAGATATAAATAAAAAAATACCAAGCTTAAGCCCAACCCCTAAATCCTTATTCATGACCCAATTAAGTATAGTCTCAGACTTACCTTCTCAAAAATCCAAGCCCATGGAATTCGGCCTAACCAATTATCCTTTGGAAATTTTGGGGAATGCCTCGAATTGATAAGTTTCTGAATTTTGGATTATAAGTGTTTTTAGTTAAATTTATGGGTTTGTTTCTCGTTTGATTTATTGATGTGTGTGCATGTTTTCATTATTTGTTTATTTTGTGACCAGATGGTACAAAGATACAGGACTTTGGACCGGTCTCTGGGATTTGGTAGAATAGCCAGCAGCCATGGCTCTCGAGACTTCAAGTCCATATGCATCTCTATATGACACTGTCAAACAAAGGTGGGAGCTGGCGGCTTAGGCTATGTGATTGGGTTTAAGGAATGAGGAGTAAATTTTTTTTTTCCATTTCAGTAGTAGATTCTGTATTGCACTACTAACAGTATTGTTGTTTGTTGTATGACACTGTTAATAGGATTGTTGTTGTGGGTCTTTGCTATTTTGTTTGTATTTGCTTGGCTGCTGAGAATCAATTGGGAAAAATTACCATTTATGTTTATTTACTTTTTCTTTAAAGTTCTGTATGTGGGTCTTTGTTTCTTTGCATTTTCCTTTTTCGATTTCGTATTCAAATTTAAGCGCAAATTCAGAAGCTGGAAGATTTTGTATGTGAGATTCTTATTTCTTATATTCAATCTTTGTTTGGAAATTGAAGATTCTAGGACCATAAAACTTCCCAGCGGTGTGAGGATTCAAGGCACATTTTCCATACAATTGTATTCATCAGATTCCACATGAAGTTTGCTCAAAAGTGATTTTGGGATCTTCGATGTGTTAATATAGGTGAAGAGCTTGCATATGATCTATGGCACATTTTCCATACAATTACGATAACTTCATGAGTCCCTAATCATGATTAATTTGAACAGTTGAGAATTGAGATCATGCTTAGAATATGCATATGCTTCTTAGTTGATTGGATTTTTTTTAACCATACATGATATTTGGCTTCGTGCAATCAACCGTTTTCTGACTTTTGACTCATTTGAATTGTTTATTTGCAGAGATCAACGGCATTTTGTATGCCCAAAGTTATCATTTACAAGGTAAAGGTATCTTTCTATGATCACATAAACAACATTACTGTGTTGCAAAGTAAACCCTTCATTCTTTTTTGTTGAAATTGATTAAGTTTGATTAAAGTTTCAATTTTTATTCTGCTAAGGTTGAAATGTGGATTCTTTTTTCGTTTATGTTGTTGCTTTTTGAAATTATAAAAGAATTTGTTGAGCTGGGTTTAATTTGTTATGTGTATGTATGCACACTGAATGAATGAAGGAATGGATGGATGGTTGAATATATGAATGTATTTACTGTCTATAGAAAGTTTTCATATGAGGTTATTTATGAGTTAGAAATGATGATTTTTCCAAAAATTTATATCCATGGTTTGATATGAAATTGGCTATAGGCAATATTTCTGCTGGTGGGCAAGACTAAAAGCTATTTTATTTTTTGTTATTTTCATTTATATTCTCCTCTCTCTTGGAATTACATTAGCATAAGACATCAAGAGCTATTGTTAATACCTGCTACAGCTATAGAAGGAAGATATAATTTAGCTGTTTGAATTCTGCACCCTACATGAAACATTTGGGCAGATATGTTATCTCATGTAATCCTATTTTCATCTTTTACGTAGTATAGTAATCCAAGTACATGGAGGGGTTATCATACATAAAAGTAGCAAGATGAGGTTCAAAGTGAATGGGCAGATCAAGTCATGGGGTGGGTTTGACATATTGCCATTTGAACTTCTGGCATTGCTTTTGATTGTCATGTATATTTTGAATTTTTAACTTAACATGAACATGTGATGTGAGGAGCACAAAACATTATATGAGGAGCCCGGAACTAATAGATTAGATTTGATAACTATTTCTAGTTTCATTGAATTGTATGCACATTTGAATTTGGTTAATGATATGAATCAAAGATTGCTCCTAAAATGGCAATAAAATTATTTACATACTTATTTATGCCTTTTCAATATTCTAAAGTCGGGGAATAAGTAAAAACTGATGTCCAATATACAAAAAGCCTACAAAATATTCAAAAGAACCGATGTCAATAGTTTATAATATTAGTTTATTAGTTAATGCTGAAGCTGTAACGAGAATATAGCACCGGTATATTGAAGATATTTATGCTATTGGGTCCGTAAGGCATTGGAAGTCAACGCATCTCGCGCATCTTGAGGGGTCATAAACATCGAAAAATTATTAAATACCGATGATATAGATGAAATATACCTTGGTGAAAAACTAATACTTGAGTTTCTATGCCTAATAGCCTTCGGTGTTTCACTGAAGTCTATCACAAAATTTGGAATAGGGCTATCAGCTAATATCATGCTGAGTTTGCATTGTTTCAATACCAAATGATCAACACTAATTGCATGAAGCTAGTTGGATTACTAATTTGATGTTAGCGTAATCTTTTTAGATAGACAACAAACAACTAACTAGTAGTGTGTTAGTTCTCACCAATTCATCATGGTTGTCCCAAAGTCTCTACAAATTTTAAGACTTTTCATGGAAACTGAATTGGAAAATGAAACAAGCGACAAAACCAAATATGTTAAAGAATTAACATAATCGTATCCTATTATTAGTGTCACCAACATTCAATAAATGAGAGCCGTAAGTAGGACTGTGAACTGGAGAGGTGCTATAAGTATGGCTGGTTTCACCAATGACAATGAGAAGAAAGAGATAAGAACACTTGCAACGAGATAGGAAATAAACATTGTCGATGATCTCGAAAGCGGAAGTGTATCAGGCAGTAAAGTAGGGGAAAAGAGGAAAAGAGGAAAAGAGGAGGAGGGGGAAGGGGAGGTAGTAAGTCATCCAAATGCACTTCCACCTTTTATCTCAATCTTCGAAAATAATATATGGTACACTTTCTCCTTTCATCCCAAAGATTCCCGATGGACATCACAATGTGACATTGCCTTTAATCTTAATCTTT
This sequence comes from Oemleria cerasiformis, assembly GCA_037349345.1. NCBI lineage: Eukaryota > Viridiplantae > Streptophyta > Magnoliopsida > Rosales > Rosaceae > Oemleria > Oemleria cerasiformis. The sequence continues at coordinate 4,565,584 of JAZGTL010000017.1, read as the reverse complement.
GCAAATATTATATGTTACGCTTCCTCCTTTTATCTCATCCCGTAGTGTCACTATTGAAACCACATTGTAACAATGTCTTTGATCCCATAGCGTCCAATATGCAAAAAACCTACAAAATATTCAAAAGAACCGATGTCAGTATTTTATAATATCAGTTTATTAGCTAATGGTGAAACTGTAACGACAATATAGCATCGGTATAATGAAGATACGAATGCTATTAGGTCCTTAAGGAATTGGAAGTCAACGCATCTAGTGCAGCTTGAGGGGTCATAAACATCGGAAAATTGATAATGTTGTGGTTGAAGGAAGTAAGTCATCCAAGTGCACTTCCTCCTTTCATCTTAATCTTTGAAAATAATATATGGTACACTTCCTCCTTTCATCTCAATCTTTGAAAATAATATATAGTACACTTCCTTCTTTCATCTCATCCTAATCCTTTCATCCCATAGATTCCCGATGGACATCACAAACTAGCATTGCCTTTAATCTTAGTCTTTGCAAACAATATATGTTACACTTCCACCTTTTATCTCATCTCATAGTGTCGCTATTGACACAACATATTAACAATGTCTTTCATCCGATAGTGTCAATATACAAAAAGTCTAAATATTCAAAATAACCAATGTTAATAGTTTATCAACTTATATCATGCTAGGTTTGTATTGTTTCAATACCATAATGATCAACACTCATTGCATGAAGCTCGTTGGGTAACTAACTTGATGTGAGCGTAACCTTTTTAGATAAACAATAAACAACCAACTAGTAGTGTGTTAATTCTCACCAATTCATCATGGTTGTCTCTAAGTCTCTACAAACTTTAAGACTTTTCATCAAAGCTAAATTGGAAAATAAAACAAGCAACCAAAACCAAATATGCTAAAGAATTAGCATAATCATATCCTATTATTAGTGTCACCAATGTTCAAGAAACAATGAGAGCCATAAATGGGATTGTGAACTGGAGAGGTGCTATAAGCATGGCTGGTTGCACCAATGACAATGAGAAGAAAGAGATAAGTCATCCAAGTGCACTTCCTCCTTTCATCTCAATCTTTGAAAATAATATATGGTACACTTCCTCCTTTCATCTCAATCTTTGAAAATAATATATGGTACACTTCCTTTCATCTCATCCTAATCCTTTCATCCCATAGATTCCCGATGGACATCACAATGTAGCATTGCCTTTAATCTTAGTCTTTGCAGACAATATATGTTACACTTCCTCCTTTTATCTCATCTCATAGAGTCGCTATTGACACAACAAATTAACAATGCGAAGAAAGAGATAAGAATACTTGCAACAAGATGGGAAATAAATAATGTCGATGATAACGGAAGCTGAAGTGTTACAGGCAGCAAAGCAGGGGAAAAGAGGTGGGGGGAGGGGGAGGAAGTAAGTCATCCACGTGCACTTCCTCCTTTCATCTCAATCTTTGAAAATAATACATGCTACACTTCCTCCTTTCATCTCATCCTAATCCTTTCATCCCATAGATTCCCGATGGACATCACAAACTAGCATTGCCTTTAATCTTAGTCTTTGCAAACAATATATGTTACACTTCCACCTTTTATCTCATCTCATAGTGTCGCTATTGACACAACATATTAACAATGTCTTTCATCCGATAGTGTCAATATACAAAAAGTAAATATTCAAAATAACCAATGTTAATAGTTTATCAACTTATATCATGCTAGGTTTGTATTGTTTCAATACCATAATGATCAACACTCATTGCATGAAGCTCGTTGGGTAACTAACTTGATGTGAGCGTAACCTTTTTAGATAAACAATAAACAACCAACTAGTAGTGTGTTAATTCTCACCAATTCATCATGGTTGTCTCTAAGTCTCTACAAACTTTAAGACTTTTCATCAAAGCTAAATTGGAAAATAAAACAAGCAACAAAACCAAATGTGCTAAAGAATTAGCATAATCATATCCTATTATTAGTGTCACCAATGTTCAAGAAACAATGAAAGCCATAAATGGGATTGTGAACTGGAGAGGTGCTATAAGCATGCCTGGTTGCACCAATGACAACGAGAAGAAAAAGATAAGAACACTTGCAACGAGATGCGAAATAAACATTGTTGATGATCACGAAAGCGGAAGTGTATCATGCACTAAAGCAGGGGAAAAGAGGAAAAGAGGAGCATGGGGATGAAGTAAGTCATCCAAGTGCACTTCCTCATTTCATCTCAATCTTTAAAAATAATATATGGTACACTTCCTCGTTTCATCTCATCATAATCCCTTCATCTCATCCTAATTCTTCCATCCCATAGATTCCCGATTGATATCACAATGTAGCATTGCCTTCAATCTTAATCTTTGCAAACAATATATGTTACTCTTCCCCCTTATATCTCATCCCATAGTGTTGCTATTGACAACACATTGTAACAATGCCTTTCATCTCAATATTTGCAAATAATATATGTTTATAATTCCTTCTTTCATGTCCTCCCATAATCTCTCTTTGGACATCACATTGTAATATTGTCTTTCACCTCAATCTTCCAAAAAAAACGTATGTTAACTTCCTATTTTTATCTCATCCTAATTCTTTCATCCCTTAGTGTCCTGATGCACATCACATTGTAACATTCTCTTTTATCTAAATCTTTGCAAACAATATATGTTACATTTCCTTCTTTCATCCAAATGTTACAATATGGAGATCATATTGTAACATTTCATTCCATGCCTTTCGTCTCAATCCTTGCAAATAATATATGTTAGACTTCCTCTTTTCATCACATCCCTTAATGTGTCTATGGACATCACATTGTAACATTATCTTTCATCTCAATCTTTACAAATAATTACGTTATACTTGATCCTTTCATCATATCATAATCCCTTTCATTCCATTGTGTCTCGTTGAACATCACATTTTAAAATTGTCTTTCATCTCAATCTTTCATTTTATTTTTGGCAAAGTGTTTGCTGAATTTTTTAATTGATAGGTGTCGTTGATGTAGAGAGCTCTCATCATTTTCATATGTATCAAATAAATTAACGATTTTGGTAAGAATTAAGATCCTCATGGCGAACCGTCCATTTAGTTGATATATATGAATAACTAAATGACCTACAATCTTGTTGATTTTTTACGGAGATGATCTTGACTTGATGAATTAGAGAATGAACGGTTCCGATTATGATATATGAACAAAGACAACTCGATAAATCGAAAGGGTGGTATGAGGAGGTAACACCAGAGTGGGATGCAAATATAGTCCTATTTATAATCACAAAGACGAAGAACAAAGGATCATTGGAACTTTTGTAATTGAGACACCAATTTGTCCAGTTCATACAATCACACATGAAATGAGACACCAATATATCTTTACCACAACCAATGATCTTTATCATCGCCAACATAAATTATAGGATCTATAAGGGGTATAAGGTATGTTCGTACCTAATCTGACCAAACAATGGACCTAACGGAAATACCCGGAAAATCACTAGGGTCAAGACCAAGCCCGTCATCAAGGCCCATCAACAAGTCCTATGTTAAAATCCCACCGTTGTGGCCCATGACCTAAACCTAGACATTGTCTATAAATAGGGAACCCTCTCCCTCATTCAAGATAATCCCCTCTCTCTCTACAATTCTCACTCTCTCTCTTGACTCACTCTCTAGAGACAATTTCTCTCCCTTCTCTCTACATTACTATCTCTAAAGGCTCATAGCCTAATATATAATGTACAAAACAAAAATATTATTAATGAGAGTAGAGCAACACCGTGGACGTAGCCCGATTTCAGTGAACCACGTACATCGTTGTGCCTTGGTGTGAGTATGTGTCTTCGCAGTTCGACAGATCCATTTTATGTATAAACAATTGGCGCCGTCTGTGGGAAACGCGACAAAAATCCAGGTCGGTTCCCTCTCAAAAACTCACATTCCTGCTGAAACACCATGAACACCCAAGAACACCAACCCAGCCTAGAACCCATATTCGCTCATTGCCAAAGAAAACCCAAAAATCTCTCCTTCCCTTCTCTGGTCAAACACCACCCAAGACACTACTATGTCTTTCTTCTTCCTATCTGCCAAAAAATACATCTCAAACATCTCTCACTCGGTCTCTCACGACACCATACCAACAGAGACAAGCAACAAAGAAAAATCCAAAAACCTTCCCTGGTAAAAGCCCATCTCAACACATAAACAACAATCATTCATCCTCATTCTCTGCTGCAAGGATGAAGAAAAGCAAATACACATCAAACATAGATCTCACGAATATTCGTTTGTATATCCTACTACACATGTGGATTTAGCATATGGCTCTGCAACCTGCATTATCCAAAAAACAAAAATGAAAACGCTCACTCATTCATCAGAGGCTGCATACCAGCCATGCGAAAGAAGAACTACAGAGAAGAAGAACTGATGAGCGGTTCCCAGAAAACCCCTTTCTCATGCTTTATCTTTCTCTCCCTCCCAGACATGAAATCCACCGAGTACCGAGCGAGTCAACCCGCTTCCTCCTCCTTGGACCCTCTTTGGTCCAACATTAACAAGATCCGACCCGAGTACCCGACCTGCCTCTCGGACCCCGAATTCTCCAGGACCTCCACGAGCTGCTCCGCCGAGATTCCGGCGCAGCTAGCGAGAAAGAGAGAGAAGGAGATTGGGCGAGGGGGAGAAACGAAGACGTCGTCGCTGTGTTTCTCTACTTCATGCCTCGTAGGTCCGATCACGATGGCGGTTGTACAACCCCCAATTCCAGAACCTCCTCCGAGATCTTCCCCGTTCGTTCCTTCGCCATCTACGGCGGCTATAGTAGCAGTCAGCCTCACTGGGGAAGCTTCGAAGCACAACCCCCTAGTACTCCATAACGGCGTCGTTTGAACTTGGAGACTACCGACGACAAGCTACCACCGCCACCAGTTGAAACACTGCTGCCATATCCCAAAATGACAGTCATAGACCGTTATATCGACGACGGACACGTACTCAGCGACCTCTGATCGCCAACATCCGACTCAGGGACTCGCCGGCGCGTCGCCAAAAAACAATTTTGTAGCAGCTACCATGCTCAACTAGCAATGCTCCACTTCTCTGCTCGTGAAACCGCCACCACCAATGGAACCAGGGGACTTTGATGTATCGAGCCTTGCGTACTCCAACCATCACCGAGGTTCTCTCAATGCCCAGTGCCACTGTTGGTTCGTCATGAGGCAGAGCAAGCTTTTCTGGTTCGAGCGCATAATGTCGGCTCAGTCGCTACTGCCTTGCAGCCCCAATCTGTCACCATCTACATTCTTCACGGCCAGCAAGACTAAAACCAGGCCAAGAATGGGGCAGGTGAGACGATCGGGACCTGAACATAAACTGTCGATGTCGTCTTCAGACTTGCAACGAAATCCTTGGGCGGTGGAGGTTTCGTGTAACAACCCGGAATTTCAATTATTGGATTTAAGTAAATTATTTATGTAAAATGACGATTTTACCCTTGGTTGGTAAAGGGCATGGAAATCAAGTTTTGTTTCGAAACATTTTCGGTGGTGTTTTTGGTACCGTTGCGTAGGTCTCGAACTCACGAGTTCGTAGACAGGCTGCACGCGGAAAACGGAGTTCGTAGACGAGAGTTATGGGTCTAGATGTGCAAGGGCATTTTGGTAATTTTTGACTTGGGGTAGATATTTTTAACCCCAAATCAGTGTAATCTGATCCATCTTCATTTCATCCTTATCATTATCATCTCATTCTTCTCTCTCTGGAACAAACAAACACAAACCACCCGAACCGTGCGAAAATCATCCAAAAACCCACAAAAGTCAACTTTGATTTCAAGGCTCCAACTTCCAGTTTTGATCAACTAATCATATTCTACTCCTTCCCACGATCACAACCGTACCAACCATCGAAGGAGAGGACCACGGAGGAAGCCGAACCGAGGATAGGAAGTTTCAGACCTTCTGATCGATTTTCCGGCTAGCACAGGTACGTGTTTGTGGTTTTGAGGTCATATTTGGATTCCTGGGTTCGAGTAGATAGATTTAGACATAAAATTTGTGAAAAATGGTTGAGTTTTGAGGAAGTTGGAAAGCTTGGAGTTTCGGCCGGAAATGGAGGATTCCGGCGAAACCAGACGGCGGCGACGGCGACTGCCGGTCATCTTCTCCGGCCAACTTCCGGCGACGTCGACGGCAGCCGGTCATCTTCTCCGGCGAGTCGCCGGTGACCGGTCGGGTCGAGTTGAACCGGTCGGGTTGAGTGAACCGGTCGGGTCGAGTTGGACCGGGTCAGGTTGAGCCGAACCGGGTTGGACCGGTTCAGGCGCGTGTGGTACTGTAGCAGGCGCGTGGCCGGCGCGTGAGGGCGCGTGGCGGCGCGTGTTCCGACCTTCCGTCGGCGCGTGGCGGCGCGTGTGGCTGAGTCTGATGTCACGGTGGCGCGTGACAAGTAGTTTTTGACGTTTCGGACCTGTTGGCGCAGGTTTCGAGTCGATCGGATGTCGTTTAGGGGCTATTTCGGACGTTTTAAGGTTGCTGCGTTTTCTAGGCCAGCATAGTTAGACTCCCGGGGTTTATGGGGTTTATATTTAAGATTATTATGATTAGCTGGTAATCCCGATTATTAATTTGGACAGGCGATACTGCTCCAGGAGCTTCAGGGGAGCGTACAGTTCGGGATTGAGCTTGCTTGAACATGTTTGTGAGTGGACTTTGATTTATAAACTATAATGCATGCATAAATGTATCCTTGATTTAAATACTGTTGAGTATGAGTGAAATGAATTTCTGGATTTTAGAAATGATACTGGACACATATTTTACAATATTTCAGTGAAAGTATGTTTTGAGAAATGGCCTGATTTGTACTCGATTTTGATATCGTTTTGACGTTGTGACTATTTGAGTATGTGATTTGGGTTGAGACCCATAATTGTGATTTTACCGATTTTGGCCATAAAATGATATTTCAAAGAATTTGGCTTAGGCCGCGAAACAAAGATTTCGAAGTATGGATTTGATTCACTGATTCCCGTCCCGATGATTGTTGTTGCTCTGACTGGTGTTGAGGGGCCTTGCTCTACCAGTTGTTGAGGGTTCGGACCTTAGGTGTTGAGGGGTATGGCTCCGTCGGGTCGCGAAACTGTCTATGCATAGTACAGATATTACAGACAGTACATATGGTACACAGAGTTGTACATATTTGAACACATCTCAAGGGATACCCTGGTGTGTTATGAATATGTCGGGAACAGTGAATTTGAGATATTATGTGGCAGATTGAACCAAATGATTTGAATTTGAGATATTATGTGGCAGATTGAGCCAAATGATTTGATTTTGAGATATTATGTGTCCGATTGAACCAAATGATTTGATTTTGAGATATTATGTGTCCGATTGAACCAAATGATTTGAATTTGAGATAATTTGTGTCCAGATTGAATTAAATGATTTTAAACTCATTTGAAGAGAGTTTTCAAACAAAATTGTGGATCACGAGGTATTTTCATTATACAGATTTTATGTGAGTCCAATTAAATGGTTTTAAGGATAAATGTGAATTTTGGATGATTTACATATGATGCTTTTATATGATAAATTGTTTTATGTTATGCATGCATGATTTTATAAATGGAGGGGAAGAAAGGTAATTCTTCGAAAAGGAATTTATAAATGATTATTTTTGTCCACTCACAACTTTTGTGTTTAAATCCCCCTTCAGGCAGTTGAGTAGAGTTGACGCGAACATTGATCTCGAGGCTGAGGCATTAGGATTTCGACTGCGCTGTGTTGTATATTTGAGTAGGATATCTAAATTTTACTCTTGATCCTACTTAGACGCTCTGATATTATGTTGTATTTGTTTGGTCGTTAATTACGGGAATTATAGAGTGCTTAAGTCCCTTGTCTGACAAGAGGAAGTATTTATCATGGTTATTATAATTTGTATGGATTGAAGGGTATTTTGGGAACCTTTTCTTTGGTTGTCAGACGGGATCAGGGTTCTTCCCGGGTTTCGAGGGGAAATTCGGGACGGGTCCTGACATTTCGTGAGCGCGAGCTCCTCCTTGGACGTTAGCGTGAACGATGATCGCTCTACCCACAAAACCCATCGTCTCCCACGCCAGCAATTGCAAGCCATTGCCGGTTCGGCGTCTTCAAGGCCAGCTTGCGCCTAGCAAGTTGGCACCAGGACCTCGACCCGACTGCCAACCACGGCGTCATAAGCTTTCCGATCTTGCGCCACCAAAAAACCATCATGAGGGTCGGTCGCCGTGAAATCCAGTCATCTATGCCTTCCTTGTTCCGGCGTGAGCGTGACACTCCACCCCAGCCCCCTCTGCCGAAGGAGTCGTCGAAGAAGATAAGTTTTTATCTTCTCAAATTTTCATTTGTTTTTTTTTCACAATTTCATTAATTAGTTGGGCTGAACACAAGTTGGGCTGCACAAACAATTGGGCTGAAATATTTCACAAAAAAACAATTGGGCTCAACAAACAGGTGGGATAAGTAAAAATTGTACAAGCCCATTCACTACTTAAATGGGCTCATCATTTTTTTTAAGGTGTCACCTTGGCCCATTATGTCATCCTACAATGTGGGATGGCCTCACACTATGATGGACATACAGACAAGCCCACACACTCAAAATGCATTATTTAATTGTAAATTACTATAGGCAATTACACATGTCGAAATTTTTACTCTAATCACATATTGCTCACGCACATTGAGTATGCCTATTATGCAAATGTTTAAGCGGTTACATAATCTTATTTGTTCAACACACAAATATATTATTAAATCTTAAAGATTTATGGATTGGTAAATTCATCTCTTATTATCAGGAATTACCGAATGACCCGATCATCGACTAACATGATCAATCAGTCATCTTTACCCCTCAGCAACATGCTTTAAGATGCCCTTCGGTAGCTCCCACTTGCATGTCCACGACAATTGTTAGGCTTAGACCGACTTGCCCCATGATGACCACATTTCTTGCCGAGTGACACATGTCACTCCTTCAGCAGCCCTGGACAATCTCTTTTTTCACTGAGTGATGAACATCATGACACGTAAGTATCATTGTCTCTCGACACGCTTTACACTAGATTTGAATTACATAATGTATTCCGATGCAATATCATTTTATAACATTATAAGTATCATACTCACATATGCATCATCATGCTCACATAATTGCCTATGGCACATGAGCATCATATTAATATCATCGCCTCTCGGCACATGCTCAAATCATTGCCCATGGCACATGATCATCATATTAACATCATTGCCTCTCGGCACATACGCATCATCATGCTCACATCAATGTCCATGACACATGAGCATCATATTAACATCATCTCCTCTCGGCACATGCGCCTCATCATGCTCACATCATTGCCCATGGTACATGAGCATCATATTAACATCATCGCCTTTCGGATGTCGTGCATCATCATGCACACATCATGCGCTCCGACACTCGTTCATGCGTTTCGACACTATCGATCGGCATGAGCTCGCACGTATTTCCTGCTATTGATCGGCATGAGCTCGTATGCATCCCCTACAAGAAGGACGGCCATACGCCTCCTTACCGATCGGCATGACCATGCGAGGTTCTGGCCTCAAGGTCCGTACGAAGGCTCTTGATCGGCCAGGATCATCTTCCTGACCAATCGGCCATATGATCGTGCGAGATTCCCCCTCCATGATCCGTACAGTGGCAAACCCACATTAAAGTGGCTCTCAATCGGTTAAAACAAGACATTATCCACGACCGATCAGTCACAGTGGCAAACCCACATCAAAGTGGCTCTTGATCGGTTAAAATAGGACATTATCCATGGCCGATCGGTCACAGTGGCAAACCCACATCAAAGTGGCTCTCGATCGGTTAAAACAGGACATTCTCCGCGACCGATCGATCACAGTGGCAAACCCACATCAACGTGGCTCTCAATCTATTAAAACATGACATTCTCCACGACCGATCGGTCATAGTGGTAAACCCACATCAAAGTGGCTCTCGGTCGGTTAAAACAGGACATTCTCCACGATCGATCGGTCACAGTGGCAAACCCACATTAAAGTGGCTCTCGATCAATTAAAACAGGACATTCTCCATGACTGATCGATCACAGTGGCAATCCCACATCAAAGTGGCTCTCGATCGGTTAAAACATGACATTCTCCACGGCCGATCGGTCACAATGGTAAACCCACATCAAAGTGGCTCTCGATCGGTTAAAACAGGACATTCTCAACGACCGATCGGTCACAGTGGCAAACCCACATCAAAGTGGCTCTCGATCGGTTAAAAATAAGACATTCTCCACGACTGATCAGTCATAGTGGAAAACCCACATCAAAGTGGCTTTCGATCGGTTAAAAAAGGACATTCTCCTCCACCGATCGGTCACAATGGCAAACCCACATCAAAGTGTCTCTCGATCGATTAAAATAGGACATTCTCCACGGCCGATCGATCACAATAGCAAACCCACATCAAAGTGGCTCTTGGTCGGTTAAAACAGGACATTCTCCACAACCGATCTGTCACAATGGCAAACCCACATCAAAGTGGCTCTCGATCGGTTAAAATAGGACATTCTCCACGACCGATCGGTCATAGTGGCAAACCCACATCAAAGTGGCACTCGATCGGTTAAAACTGGACATTCTCCACGACCGATCGGTCACAGTGGCAAACCCACATCAAAGTGTCTCTCGATTGGTTAAAACAGGACATTCTCCACGACCGAACGGTCACAGTGGCAAACCCACATCAAAGTGTCTCTCGATTGGTTAAAACAGGACATTCTCCACGACCGATCGGTCACAGTGGCAAACCCACATCAAAGTGGCTCTCGATCGGTTAAAATAAGACATTCTCCACGACCGATCGGTCACAGTAGCAAACCCACATCAAAGTGGCTCTCGATCGGTTAAAACAAGATATTCTCCACGACCGATCGGTCACAGTGGCAAATTCACATCAAAGTGGCTCTCGATCGGTTAAAACAGGACATTCTCCACGACCAATTTGTCACAGTGACAACCCCACATCATCGTGCGAGGTTCGGCCTTTGTGGTCCGCACAAAATGGCATACCCACCACTACTTCAAGGTAGAAAAGTGGCACCTGGTTGACCGAAGGGATCACCTCGACCAACACGACCTTGCAGGCAACAGCTCGACCGAAGGCATCACCTAGGAACTACAAGGTTCCCATTACTACCGGGCCTACTCGACATCAACACAAATAGGCCCAGGCCACCACAAAGCGGAGCAGTCAGTTTTGTTCACCCTCGCCAAGACGGCTCTCCTCCCACTGTCATATCAGACACTACAACAACATGTGTGTCTCCCTAGGCATCCCACCTCGACCGAGGACTTAGGGGGCTGGATATAGTGCACCGTACAGATTGGTAGACAGAAACAAAGAAGTTGCTCGGTCAGTGCACTCTTGTTACATGTCCTCCACCGAGGCAATCCACCACAGTCAAGAACTTGGGGGATTTTTGTTCGTACCTAATCTGACCAAGCAACGGACCTAACGGAAATACCCAGAAGATCACTGGGGTCAAGACCAAGCCCGTCATCAAGGCCCATCAATAAGGCCTATGCTTAAAGCCCACCGTTGTGGCCCATGACCTAAACCTAGACATTGTCTATAAATAGGGAACCCCCTCCCTCATTCAAGACAATCCTCTCTCTCTCTACAATTCTCACTCTCTCTCTTGACTCTCTCTCTAGAGACAATCTTTCTCCCTTCTATCTACATTATTATCTCTAAAGACTCATAGCCTAATGTATCATGTACAAAACACATATATTATTAATGAAAGTAGAGCAACACCGTGGACGTAGCCCGATTTGGGTAAACCACATACATCGTTGTGCCTTGGTGTGAGTGTGTGTCTTCACAGTTCGACAAATCCATTTTATGTATAAACAAGGTATATATAAAGAGTACAATTTCTATTTCAGAGCAATACTGCTGTCCAGAGAATTCCATTGTTGGTTTTGGCAATTTCGACACCTTGGTCCCAAGCGAATATGGAGCTCTTTTAGGCTTCATGCTAGGCTTCAATGCCGTAATTTCAGCAAAATTTAACTCTCTTGTTTCATCCATCATTACATGTTTTTTCGCCTTCAAGGAAATTGCCTCCATCTCCATTAGGAATGAATTCAAACCCATTTTCATGAACGTCTGTTACACTTTTGGAAGAATACATATGACGACCAGAGTTGCTTCTTCCAACCGAAGTACTGTGAATTGATGCTGTCATTAAGTAACAATGTAAGTCTCATGAAAAGATTTTCGATCCACATGAGATAGACTTGGGAGATGAGCTTGAACTAGTAGGTTCTAACAGCAGGCATTCTTGCCTCTGAACTTCCCTCCAATGAGTTATGTGGCACTTCCCACGACTGCATAATAGATTTAGAGACCAACATAACATTGAAGTGTTGGCTCATTATGAAACATTATATTTTCTTCTCTTTTTTGGGACTGAGAGGAGAAAAAACGGAGAATAGAGCTTTTCTAATGTTAACTAAAATTTAGTAATTAGTATTGGTATTACGGTATTAGTCCAAGACTCCAAGGTGACAAAATAACAAATCATGCATATGCTGCTGCATGTTGTATTAATTAATTAATATTGCACTGATTTTTACATTCTTGTATTTATTCTTTTGTCTCTGTCGCACTAGCTATATTATGATTTATGTGAAATAAATCATGGATCTTTATTCAATTGAGGTTAGGTTAGAGTATCAATGGAGTTTAGGTGACAATATTAGTGAAGAGGGAATAAGGTTCACAGGTCAAACAAAAGAAGGAAAAGAGAGAAAGTTGTAAGAATAAATTTGGGTATTTTTATTAAGTAAATGTCTCAACAATAGAGTGACTCTCACACTCACTTACTATGTATCTTGGCTATTTATATACTGCAATAAAACTAACAACATAACAATATCACAATACAATCTAACCAACACCAATACTTCTAATATTATGTACTATTCCATAATTTATTTCAAGTTTCAACAAAATCATCTATTCAACTCCACTGTAGTCTTTCATTTAAAATTTTTTATTTTTATGTGAGTGGTAAAAAGAAAAATCTGAAATTTTTTGCCAACATCTTTAAATTTTAGGATAAACTACATAAAAGTACCCAAACTATAGGAGTCATTTCAAGTTCGTACCCCAACTATGAAAATTTTCAAAAGAGTACCCAAACTATATTGCTACTAACATAAGTGTACCTCCATTACGTTTTCCGTCCAAAAGAGCGTTAAAAGTACACGTGACACAAATTTTGTCCACTTAGCTCGTGATGTGGCGTAATTTGAAGGAGCATTTTCGGATTATCACAAAAGAACTCCCTCTTTCCTATTCTACCCCATCGCAAAACCTAGCCTTCAATAAGAACTGCTTCGAGGGGAGGCTGAGATCCAAATCTCTAGCACGACCAACACCACCATCTTGAATAAACCCATCCCCAAATCTGTATCACGACAAACTCGAAGAGCATGAAGAACCCAACCCCAAATCTCAAAGAAACCCACCCGACGGCTAAAACCATAATCTTGTAGAACAGACGCGCGACAGACTTCTTGGTCCAACGTCGACGACGTAAGCGGCTTCGTATTCTTCCTCCAACGGTGCACTGCAGAGTAATCTTATCCCTCTCCTTCGAAGGCATGAAGGCTATTTTTCAAAGGTTTGAACGAGTTTCCGCTTGTTCTTCTTCTCATCTGAAATTCCCAGTCGCAAATCAAGGATGTCGGAGATGGAAAAAGGCTTGATGGAATTTGAAGCCCCCATTTGTCAATGTGGTAAACAAGCGAAGTTGATGACAAGTCTGACAGATGAAAATCTAGGGAGAAGATTCTGGGGTTGTGATGGTTATGGGGTAAGTTTATGTTTGATCTTAATTGGTATTTAGTTTTACATTTGTAGTATAGATTTCAAATTTTGATTATAATTTCAAACTCGATTTGGGATTCAGAGGAATCAGAGAGGAGTAGGAGGTGGTGGGTACAATTTTTTTCAATGGTGCGGCCCAAAGCTCAACGAGAAGTCACCCGGTCCAATTCCAGGCCTATTGAAGAAATTGAAGTTGAAAGATGAAGAAATCGTGGGTTTGAAGAAGCAGACTAAAGCTGGTGTGAAGAGGCTGAGGTGTATGCTGGTTTTGGTTGCTGTTTCCTGGATGTTGGTGGTTTTGTTTGTGGGAATGATTATCGGTGGAGCAGGGGGAAATGATAGGGCTCTGTCCAGTAAGAATGTCAATCTAGCTCTTGAGTTTTAATTGTATTATGCAATTGGGTCTTCATGGTCATTGTAATATGAATGGTGAATTTGCAATGTAATGTTCTGGTTTTTTTAATTATGAGTGTTTTGGAGGTTTGCAAGAGTGGAGCATGGTTAATTATGAGTGCATTTTGGTTACATAATGAAACAATGCAATAACCAAAGTGTGCCTTTGAGGTTTTGCCACTTTACAACATACAATGCAAGAAAGAGTGCCTTTGAGGGTTTGCCACTTTAGAGAATGGTTACAGAAGAGAGCGGATTTGGTTACCTAATGAAACAATGCAAGGAGGAAAGATAGCTAGAGAGAAATAATGAAGGTCAGACACATCCAAAACACCCTACAACACATCCAAACCAATTAAAAGCATAACAATGCAAAGCATTTCAAATCATAAAAATACAAAGATTCAACTTCATTTTCAAACATAATAAACAAAGCTTCACCTTCATGATCATAATACAAAGCTGTCAAAAACTGTCATACAACTCCACAACAATAATCATCAACATGACAAAGCCATTCAAGCATAACATCTTCAATTGAACCTGTCAATAACCTAGCTAATTTACCAAAAAAATATGAGGTTCAACCATTCAAGTATCAAAATTACATACATTAGAACCTCAGTTTCAAAATAGCAAAACTACATGACTTGAAATCAACTCTACTCCCTAGCTATTTCACCATTGGCAGTGACTTGAAATCAAGTTTGTTTTCTCCTTTTACTTCTTCTCAAATCACTATCATTGCCACCAGCACTTGTGGATTGTTGACTTGGATCCTACATATGAAGAATTTGGCATTATAAGCTGACTTATGGAATTGAATTGTGACAACTGTTTCAGATTAACACAACAATAACAACCATGAGAAAGGGTAAGAATGGCCTATATACCTGATTTGAAGCATGTCTCTTAGGGTGGTTGTTTGTCTCAGATGTCTTTCTAGAAGATGTGGTTGATCCTTGAGTCTACATGAAACAAAATCTAATTAGGACTATATAGTCAATGACTTTAATAAAAAAACAAACTTAAAATGGTACTTACATTTGGAGCAGAAGTATCTGCAACATTCTTCTTTGCTTTGCCTCATTGCTTTGGTGGTAGCTTCTCCTTGGGAGGCAAGTGTCGATGGTGGGTTCTTGCATTATGAGTTTGTGATTAAAAAATACTGCAACGCATAGGAATGCCCTGTTTTCCCAATTTGTTCTTCCCACTTTGATCGACTGTTTCATGTGGATCCTTTGTTCTAACTTTTCTAGGCCTTCCGGGTTTCCTCTTATTTGATGGTGGCTTAATAGTTTGATGGCCAGTTCTCTCCCACATTTTGGGCCATTTATAGACTCAATTAGGTTGTTGTAGCACTTCATGTAGGTCTCTTTAGAATATATTGGATCATATTCCTCCACCGAAGGGCCACCTTTGTAATGTATGGTTGCTATCCCATGCACACATGGGATTCCCGTGAGGTCCCACTTTCTGCAAGAATACATGTGTGCCTCCAAATTGACCACAAACTGTTCTCCTCTACGGCTGTGAACCTCGTAGTTTGGTCCACCAGGCCATCTAACACTGCAATGCCCCGAATCAACTTTCAACTTTTGCACATGGTTGAATACATTCTGACATATATTCTGAGGCCAAGTAGCCATCTTATCTCTTCTCCATTGTATCCTCTTCAACAACAAATACATAATCATCTCAAACATCGTGATGATTGGTTTATCTCTGGTAGGCATTATGGTGTTGTTGAAGGATTCACAATAGTTGTTTTGTAGCATGTCTGTCTTCGACCATGTTTTAAAATGGGACCTGGACCATTGATGAGCTGGCTTGTCTACCAACCATTTCCAAGCTACTTCATCTAATCCTCTTAGCTTTTCCATCTCATCTTGGAAAGACTGAACTGTTGTTGCTCTTGCACAATCCCACAGAGCATCCTTCAAGACTTTACCTTGGAAACTATGGTTGTAGTTACTCCACAAATGCCTACAACAAAATATGTGCTCAGCACTAGGCATTAAGGCTTCAATGGCTGCTTCAAATCCCTTTTTATTGTTAGTAAGGAAACTCCAACCATACCAGTCTTGCATCCCCAAATCCACCATCAACAACTCCAAGAACCATGTCCATGAGTCCTTTGTTTCCATTTCAACCACAGCCATAGCAATCACCCATTATTGGCATCTAATCCAATAGCAGTCAACAATTGTCCACCATAGACTCCTTTAAGATGACAACCATCCAAGCCAATGAAAGGCCTACAACACTCCTTAAAACCCTTCTTGCATGCCTCCAAGCAAATGTAGAGCCTCTTGAAAAGTTGGTCTCCACCCACAAAATCACAAGCCAATGATGTGGTAGTACCTGGCTTAGTTCGCTTCAACTCATGGCAGTAATCCCACAACATACCATATTGCTTTGCTAGGGATCCATCTATTAACTCCATAGCCTTGTGCTTGGCTCTATATGGCTTCATAAGGCTGATCCCAATGGAAAATTCAGTAGATGCAGCTTCCATAATTGCAGATATGGGCATCTTGGGGTTTGCCTGGATTCTTTGCAGGAAGTGTTGAGAAAGCCAAGAAGCTGTGGCTTGTTAATTTTTATACACCCTTGTACATGTGTGCAGAGGGTTATAGTGCTTGACAACCAATGTGTTGTCAGTTGTGCTCACCCTAGACACATATATTTCCCATTGACAACCCTCTGCTCTGCATTCACACTTCAACTTGTACCTTGCATTCCTCTTGTACCTCACATCTTTACTAGTGTACAGGCAATAGTCCCTAATAGCTTGCCTAAAGACACGACAGTCACTAAACATCAAACAAGTATCAAAGCTTGGCCTGACTCTATCAGTTTCTGGATTGTACTCTGTAAAATTATTGCCACTTCCCCCTTTCACAACATTTTTATCATCACCATCCACAACTGGTCTCAAGTCTTCTTGATGTGTTTGATCCCCCTCTTCAAGTTGGTCATCATCTATATCTTCCACTCTTAATTCATCACCAGGAGTGAATTTGGTCCTCCAAAAATTTTCAGCAGGTGGAGCAGCAGTTGAAGTGGCAACTGCTTCTACTAGAGCAGCAGCTGAATTTGCAGCTGCTTCTGCTGGACCATCAGCTGATGTTGGAGCTGGTTCTAGGTGAGCATTAGCTTCTAGTGGAGCAGCATCTGAAGTTCCAGCCTGTTCAGGTGCAGCAGCTTCTGAGGATCCAGGAGCTTCATCTGCAGCAGGTTTTGAAGTTCTACCAACATCAGTGAAGAGCTCATCCAAGTTTGAAGCTTCTTGCTGCCAAACCTCTAGAATATACCTATCCAACCTCTTCTCCTTAGCAGGAATAGCCTCATCACCACTGTAAGAAAATCCATAACATGTTGATGCTTTAGAGTCCTCATACTCCTCCACTAACCCATCTTCAAACTCATCCTCTTCAGTAGACAGTTTACCCTTGCATTTGCCTGTTTTTTGCATTGCTTCTTCACCAAGCTTAGTAGCTTCTGGCTCTGGCCTCTGACGTGACAATTCTCTTACAACCACTCATGCCTTACCCTTATAGGGTCCTATACTCACTTCAGGTTTTGCTGTCGTGGTCCCCACCACTTCAATCTCCTCATCTAACTACTCAATCACAATCGTGGTTTTCTTGGTCACCACCAATTCTTTACTTGTCTTCTCTGTTTCCCTTTTTTTAACATCTTTTAAAAACGCTCTCAGATTCTTCACATTAATGTGTGTTAAGACCAATTCTATCTCTGTGACACTTGGAACCGCCTCACACATTTTAAGCACATCAAAGTCTTGTAGCAGCTTACCACCAACTCCTTCTTCAATCTCATATTGGTATAAGATGATACCATCTTTGTAGCCCAATTCCTTAACATCATGTCCTTCTCACAAAAATCAAAGTAGTCAACTTGTCCATCTTCATACCTATCTTCAGCCCACTTCCCACCATGGAATACCTTTAATGTAAAGTAACCCGATGGACTTACAATTAAGCAAAATTTAATGTCTTAAGTCACCACAAACAACATTGACTCCACAAACAACCCCATACCTTTGTTTAATTACAGGCCTACCCAACTTTCAACTTCGGTATCTAACCTACCCAAACCTTATTATCAAACCTACTTTTCTACAACAATCAGACAACAACAATGTGGCCGGTCCCCTTCAATAAAGATTCCACCCAACAACAAAGCACATGGACATGGTCCCCTTCAATAAAGATTTCAGCCAACAAACTCAGCACATGCCTGCAAGCTTTTCACCCTTCAATATATTCCCTATTTCGTATACACACAAACCACCCATCCTTTTCCCAACATTAACATCAAGCCACACACAAAACACAAGGACCCCAAAACGACCAATACATTCATCTTCCTATAAAAACTATAATTTAAATTCAAAAAGACAAAGACATATTACCAAATCCAATTATTAAAGTAAGGAGCACTTACCGTATTTAGGCTGCCTTCTTCCTCACGACCTCAACCGCCACTCCTTCATTTCCCTTCAAATTTCGAAGCTCAAACGCGACAGAGAAACTTCACGATTTGGGGATGGGTTTCTTCACGATGTCCGGTCATGCCCTCCCATTCACTCTCTGGGTTTGTCCTGCTACAGTTTTCTATCGTGAAGTGGTTCGAAGTTGTTCGCAGCTATCTCACCCGGTGGCCGTTTAAGGTCCAGGGGGGAATCGACCCACGAAATTTCTAGGTTTCGCGGCTGTCTAGGTTGGGGTGTTGTTTCAAAATCGATTTAGGTTTTGAAGGCTGGGTTTTGCGATGGGGTAAAATAGGAAAGAGGGAGTTCTTTTGTGATAATTTGAAAATGCCCCTTCAAATTGCGCCACAACACGAGCTGAGTGGACAAAATTTGTGCCACGTGTACTTTTAACGCTCTTTTGGACGGAAAATGTAACGGAGGTACACTTCTGTTAGTGGCAATATAGTTTGGGTACTCTTTTGCAAATTTTCATAGTTGGGGTACGAACTTGAAATGACCCCTATAGTTTGGGTACTTTTATGTAGTTTATCCTAAATTTTATATTAATTTTACACGTAACTTTCTCAAACAGACTCCGATTTTCACGTGCCGTTTGTGTACGAACTCGTGAAGTTCGAGACCTACATTACGGTCCAAGAAAAACGTTCAAAAGTATTTCCAAACAAAAAGTGGACCCCGAATCCCCTTAAAACTCAAGGGTAAAATCATATTTTCCTTAATTAATTTACGAAATTGAAATTAAAATAAAACACGTGTCGTTATAGTAAGGCCGGCCATAAGATTTTTGAGGTCTAAGGCGAACCTTCAAAATGGAGTCTCACAAATTTTCAACCCCCAAAAGTATCTTTTATATAATATATATATTGCAAAGAATTGTAAAAAACTATTTTTATATCAAAACTTCCACAAATTATAATTATGACAATAAACAATTACCAAACTAATGTAATCAAATCGGTACTTACGATCTTTAATAATATCTCAAAAAAAAAACTTATGTACTTAATAAATATAGGGAAACATAATTTAAATATCACACGTCTTGCGTTTTAAGAGGCAAAAGCCAACAAATAGTGGAAGCTAATGTTTAACAAACCACAATAGAAAAAATTATTTGGTTTGAGTTATGAATGAGACAAAAAAAAAAAGGTTATTGTGGTTTTAGGAAAAAAAGAAAAAAAGGCTGAAAAAATAAGTGAAAAGAACTAAAAGGTTGAAAATTAGTGGATTTTTGACTAAAAGAGAAAAATAAATAAAAATAAAAACTGAAAAAGGCCCCTCGATTCGAACCGGACCTTAAAGCCAAAAGAGGAAACATAAGAAAAACAAGAAAAAAAACTTAAAACAAAAGATGAAATATAAGAAAAACAAGAAAGAAACTTTAAAAAAAGCCCCAAAAGGGTTCAAACCCGGAACCTTGTACTTGGTAGAAAACATGACAATCAACTCAACTCAGTATTTATGTATTCACTTTCATTATACATCATACTAACATATGAATTATGTATAATAAAAAAATTTATGGGCCCCCATGAGACGGCCGCTTCGTCGGATTACCCTTATATTAACATATGAATTATGTATAATAAAAAAAATTCTGAGCCCTCATGAGACGGTCGCTTTGTCGGACTACCCTTAGGGCCAGGCCAGTCATGCCTATGGATATTATGAGGAAGCCCTTGTAAACCCAAAAAACAGAATGGAATAAGAGTATCACATGTTAATTATCACATGTTAATTTTTAATGTTAATGATCACATGTTAAAAAACGAGAAGCAGCTAGCAGTTACACATGCATGGATATGATGTTGGCCTAAGTTTTTAAAAAACAGGTAGAGTGAGATGAGATGAGATATATCATATAGTTGATGGAGTTAATGATGAGTTCAGCAATGATGTAATATATCCTCACGTGAATATAGTTTTGAAATAATATTAATAATATTCATGGGTTGAATAATATATATTGAGACTTGAGAGTGCAGGTGCAGCCAGGTATACTATTGAATAATAAGTTGGCCAAATTTTGTTGGTGTTAAAGGATGCGGAGATAGAAAATTAATATATAAAGTCATACATGCTCCCTGCATTCTACTTATTACATGTTCAATGTTCAATGTTCAACGCCGAAATAGCCTCTTAATTAATTGATTAATTGAACTGCATAGCTGCACGTTTCAAATTTTGAATAATCTCAATGAATCCCTGCACAAATGTGAAACTCTACAAACCAATCTCCAGGTTAGGTCTATCCACCTTCTTGTCCGCAGCTTAATTATGTCTATCCATTTTTTGAATAATATAAGTATATTATTACATATTTATTTAAGCCTAATATTTACATCGAATCATCCGAATATATATATATATATATATATATCATAATAAAAACCGTTTATATGGGTGATTGAGTCTCCCTAACTAATGTATAGTGGGATTTTTAAGGGTTTGACCACTTGGTCGTGCCTGAATGAGTTGATTCTTTCTGTGAAAGGCCCATAACTGGCTTTGCCCAGGTTGGTAGGCGTGACTTTTTTTTCTCGGCCTCCAAGCTCTTGACTCGGTCGAGGAGCTGATGTACGAGTGGGTCAGCTAGTTTATGTCGACTGTTATGATGATTGCTACGAGCAGGCCGGTCGCCCTCTCGTCGAGTCAGTGATCCGTGGCGTGCCTCGCGGCGTTCACTGCGCGTAGGCCTGTCGACTTCCCGTCGAGTGGGCGACCCGCGGTGTTCCTCCAAGGGATTGTTACGGGGAGGCCGGCCGGCCCTCCTCGCACTCAGAGCTTCCTGAGAGGATCATGCACCTTCCGAAACAAGGATTGGCATGGGGGGGCTCGGTCCGTTGGGAGTATTGTGGCTCAGTGTCTTTTCTAGGCCGATCGGCCTGTTCGTGTGTCGACCGACTGATCACCCCAACATTGTTGGGAAAAGCAAGCCTAGTTGGGGCGAGAGGGGACCGGTCTCTGTTTGACCCTTCACTAAGTGCTTACTTGGCATCTCGGTATACCCTTATTTCGGCTTGGCCTTTGCCAAGGATAATCAACAGTCGAGCAATCTAATTAGCAGGTTCATCATGTGCCTTCCCCTTGTCCTTCTCGGTGGCTCGGCGAACACGCTCGGCTCGTTCGGCGCAGTCCGCCACGACCTGCTTGGTCTCGGCCATTGCGGCCTTGATTCGGTGAACCTCCAGCTCAGTCTGGGCGATTTTGAGCTCATGCATTCCTACAGAAGGTGCCAAATTGTTGATGCCCAAAATGTGTCAACTTAGATGTAATATTATGTCCAATCAATACGTGTCACGTGCTCTTCGAAAGACCTATAAAAGGTAGAGTAGTTGGTCGTCGGTTAGGGATAAGCACCGGTGTGGTGTCGGCCTAAAGGGTCTCTGACGCACAAATTAGTATAGTGGCCTGTGTACGTAAACAGTATATGGTAAATAGTAATTTTGACAGAGTAATGGTGAATAGTGAATTTTCGTTACCTTTTTGGGAAATGTGCCTCCCTTTATATTGATGGTTGAGGGATGTTTGATGAATAGTTTCAATGTGGAATAAATGCACTTCTGCTGTGGTGCTGACACGTGGTACTAAGATGGGTGGTAGATATGTGTCCACGTGTCAGTGTGTTATTGATATTTTGTTGGGCTTGTTTGCTTTGTGGGCTTGATTCCACTTAGTATTTGGGTCTATTTGTTGGACTTGAGTTTAATTTGTGTGATACACCAAGTCTGATCAAATATGATGTCAGTAACATTAGACTTTACTATTAGTGACTAAATTAATTTAAAAATTATTTTTTATTTCTGATTATGTAATAATGACTCAAAAGCGGGAGTTAATATTTTCACATGTAACATCTTACGCACAACAGATGTACAATGATGCACAGCAGAGCACAGCACAGCAGACCACAGCAGACCACAGCAGAGCACATCCATCCCAAAGTGGGCCGCCCTAACAAGTAAAACGATGATAAAAAATAAGGATGTTAGCGGTGGACAATTTCAGATTTTGGGATCAGGAAATAACCCAAAAAGTTTGGTCAATCTCTCAAAACGACACACAACATTGAATCAAACAATAACAATTATTAAGCATGCATATTATATAATTATATTATATTATGTGATTCAGATTTCAAAGTCTGAATTCAAGTCTTGCAGCAAAACTAAAAAGTAGGTACCCCGAATCCTTGTTTCCCTAATTTACAAGTTTTAATGCCTTTTTCAAACCCAAAGCCGTCCAAATGCCACTCTAAACCACTCCCCTCCCGCCATCTACCCCTATCTCAATCTGCACGTGTCACTAACCCAAGTCCCCCAAACTTCAAATCTAATTTAACACCCAATCCATTCACATTTCCTTATTTCATTTTCTGCATAGTACGTCGTAAGTTATATATATATGAAGTGTGGAAATTAATTTACTTAATTTTCACATTTCACTTGAAAATTAACCCAAATTTCAATTTTACATTTCTTTGATTTTGAAAAGTAGGACACAAAAAAGGAACTATACTAAACATGGAATTTAATAAAATGAAATTATATTTATCATATACGACTCCAAATTAAGAGGATTAATTATTACAAAACAGGTAGTTTTTTATAGGCTTCGAAAAAAACAATTTCGACTAGTTCTACTTGTCAAAATCTAAATCCCCACAGAAACCACATGTCATATAATAATCTCAAACCCTTCTACGTGCCATGAATTTCACCTACCAAAAATGTTCTTACATGGCCACGTTTGCAAACCCTAGAAAAATCCCAAATCCATCCCGAACAATCCAGTCCTTTCCACCTCTCAAATCTTGACCAACCCACATCATCCAATAATTTTTTTTTAAAAAAATACCCAATAATTCCAATAACGACCAATAAAAAATCAAACCCATGTATAAAATACTATCCAACCATACTTGTAGGCTAGCCCATAGTAGTTGAAGAGTAAAAGAAACCCTAATTCCTCACCTACACACTGATGCACATCCAAAAACACACCATTTAAATAATCAATAATTATATCACAAATGGTTGTGCAATGGAGGCCGAGTACGAAATAGATCACATAATTTGTAAAGTTTGTGGATTCTATTTATATTATGTCATTTATAAACTATATGATTTTCCTAATTTTTTCCTTTTCATAATCATTTTTTTGATTTTGAACAATGGCATGATCATAAACTTTTACAACAGTTGCATATAAATTTTTTGTTTGAGTCTATTATGTATTGGTATTTGGTAATGAAAGTGATTTTATTTTAAGCTTATTAACTTACATTCGGCTAATTTAATTGAATCGGATCTGCTACATTCCAACAAATTAATATTTTCGTTAAGATTAACACGAAAACAAGTAATTCTAATAACTTACACCGGGTTGAAGCACACCCTAGCTCAAAGCTAGCTCGGTCCTTAATTTTGGATACATTTGGGATGCTACTCTAATTATGGGTTCTAACTTCTAAGTCACCTATCATCCATGAAATTTGTACTCGAAATTTCATCCGCAGTAAAAATGAATCGAACACCAATATGGGTTGAGAAACTTTTCAATTTGTCAAAATAAAAGCAATAATTAAATTAAAAGTTGAAAAAATAATAAATGGAGAAGGGATACAAATCTTAAATCTCATATAGTACGCCTACGTGCCCACCCGCACCAGTTTTTTCCTCTTCTTTCCCTATCAAGCCTCCCGTCTTTTGACAAAATTCCAGCCAAACTCCCCTCCAAGCTGTCCACGTGTGGGCACGTGTCCCTTACCTTCTGTGCCGACGTGGGTTAAACCACGCGTGGAAAACGCCTCACAAAGCCTCAAAAACATCGATCCCCTCCCCCTTTCGCGCCAAAAAGAGACCGAGCTTCTGGAAGATTTCGCGCCAGATCGACACGCGTCCAGTTACGGGGTGAGTCACCACGGTAATATTCGTGACGGTTCATGCACCCAAGCTGATGGACCGTACTCGTTATCGGATAAGGTCGGCCGCACGATAACGTCGAACTTTTAAAAGGGGCTCGTGGCAGTTTTTAAACGGTGCTTAACTCACAGTGGGTCCCAATCAGCCCACAGCACGACAAAACGACCGTACTTATCCCTCCCCTGCTCCGCTTCCTTTAAATAACCGCCGTATCTCGTAGATTAAAAAAAAAAAAATTAATATTTGGGATTTTTTGAAATTCAAGAAAATTCAAATCCCTCTCTCTGTTTCTTCATATTCTTCTCTCCGGTTCTCTGTTAATTTGATCTCAATTCAATTTCAAGCTCCGAATCAAAAAATGGGCGTGCCGGAGACCGACCCGCTTTCTCAGCTGAGCCTACCACCCGGCTTTCGATTCTATCCGACCGACGAAGAGCTTCTGGTTCAGTATCTATGTCGCAAGGTTGCTGGGTACCAATTCAGTCTGCAAATCATTGCTGAAATTGATCTCTACAAGTTTGATCCATGGGTTTTACCAAGTAAGAGCTCAAACCCATTTTACATTGTACTGTTTTATCCTAAACCCATCTTGTAATTTAACTCAATTGGTACTAAAATGGACAATTTTGATTTGGTTTTTGCAGGCAAGGCAATATTTGGCGAGAAAGAGTGGTACTTTTTCAGTCCAAGAGACCGAAAGTATCCGAATGGGTCACGACCCAATCGGGTAGCTGGGTCTGGGTATTGGAAGGCAACTGGTACTGATAAGGTCATCACCACTGAAGGTCGAAAAGTTGGAATTAAAAAAGCCCTTGTTTTCTATGTGGGAAAAGCCCCCAAAGGCACCAAGACCAATTGGATTATGCACGAGTATCGCCTCATCGAACCCTCACGCAAAAATGGCAGTACCAAGGTACATATATAATTTTTAAGTTTTTTTCAATATGACCCTATGTCACATGCTTGGTTTAAAATTCTAATTCGGTTTATAAATCAAGTATTAAATTTGGGTTTATTTTTGTTTTGCAGTTGGATGAATGGGTTTTGTGTCGTATTTACAAGAAGAGCAGCAGCTCAGCAGCAGCAGCAGCAGCAGCAGCATCAGAGAAGCCCATAACGACTAGTGTTTCGAGCAAAGAGCACAGCAACGGCTCGTCGTCTTCCTGTTCTTCTCAGCTCGACGATGTGCTCGAGTGGCTGCCGGAGATTGACGACCGTTTCTTCGCCCTGCCTCGAATTAACTCCCTTAAATCTCTTCCGCAACAGCCGGAGGACAACAAGCTCACTTTTCAGAACACGGGTTCTGGGAATTTCGACTGGGCGAGTCTCGCCGGGCTAAACTCGGTACCCGAACTCGTTCCCAGCACCACCCAAGCTCAACAAGGTCAAGGACACGTGAATGTGAATTACAACAGCAACAATGACATGTTTGTCCCTTCAATCGCATCTCTCTGCCACGTGGAATCACCGGCTGTGGGAAAGTCGGTGGAGGAGGAGGTGCAAAGCGGCCTTAGAACTCGGCGGGTTGATAACTCGGGCTTCTTTCAGCAGAACTCGAACGTGTTGACTCAGAACTTTTGGAACCCGACTCAGCCGGCCGGGTTTGGGCTTCGGCAGTGAAAAGCGGAAGTGCAAATCAGACCGAAAAAAAAGGAAAGTGTAAAAAAAAAATGATGGAAGTAGAAGGGAGTGCATTTCGGTAGAGAAATCGTGTAGGAGTGCATTTCTGTAAATACTTGGCATTCTTTGGGCTAACATTTTGGGTTTAGATGGTAAAACAAAACCGGTTCGGATTCGGGTTCGGTGCAGTTCGGTTCAATATGCATGAAAAGGGTGGCCACATTCGGTAGGAACATTCAGGGTGCTGATTGGAAGAAAGAATCTTTGTACAATTTAGTGCGGTGGAATTAGAATGTAATTTCCATGTGTCACAAAAACTGGTCAAAATTTGCAGCATCCAATATTTTGGTGAGACATTCTATTCGAAAGTCTAATGGCGTCTTTGGACTCGCAAAAGAGGGCTACTGCATTTTCAGACCATGTAATTTATACTTTTGTATTAACTACAAGACTTATTATTACTTTTGTATTAACTATCAGACTTATTAGTACTAAGAATTGGATGTGTAATTTCATTTTGCACCTAGAATAAAAATTAATGTCATTTTGTACTCAGAACAGATATTTCGTTACTACTATTCGTTAGTCTCTTTTATTAACACCGTTAAAAGTGCTTATATAAACGTAATATTTTAAAATTTATAAGAACAATTAAGACATTTATTAAATTTTATATTAAAATTCATTTTTTTAAATTAAAGCTAATTTTAATTCCTTCCTTCCCCAACCCACCCGACGGTCCCGACCATCCTCGTCTCCCTCTCTAGACCACCGCCCACTGCCCAACACTTTGCTTGTCCCACAGAGAGCAAAGATGAATTTCCAAGCCATAAAATCCACAATTTATGGCACATTTAATTGAGTTGTTATCTCCAAAATGAAGAATTTCTCTCGGAATATCCACCAAATTGAGAAAATAAGTTAGTCCAAACTGATCTCAAATAAAGGAGCAGAAACAATTTAAATCAACCCACAGCACACTTAAGCAGGTAAACGCAAATCAATTTCAAGATTAAGATGGAAGAGTTATAGAACTTACAGACATCCGAACATCGAGCTTTGGATCAAACAAAAAAAAAAATATTGTTTTTCAATACAACGTTATTAGGAAAGGGGAATTACCATATAGATGTTGGGTATCGACTTCGTCATTTATGAGAGTCGAACCGAAATCTCTCACATAACGTATGGAGAAGAATACCGTCAGAGCATAGTACTAGGTGGTCTCCTTATTTTAGATGTAAGATATCTAGATCATAAAAATACAATTCTATATTTCATTTTTATGAAAATTGACAAAAAGATGATTGGTGTCGTTGACATTTCTTGGACCGTAAATATATATATATATATATATATATATTAAAATTTATGAAGAAAACTTAAAATTTGTTTATAACCCAAAGATGATATCAAAATCGTTAATCCTAAATATTAGAAAGATCAATTTATTACTGGATGCATGAGTAGTGTGATGGAATAGTTTTAAAGTATTAAGTATATGCTGAAGAATTTTTGCTGTTGTAAACAAGTGGAATGGCTATTTGAAAAGTCTGGTGAAGTGGATAGCTAACATCGAATGGACGAATGGAAATATCCGGCCCCTTCTTCTACTTTCCTGGTTTTTGCCGCACATTCAATGTACTCAACAAGTTTACTGCACTTCAATTATAATCTAATTTCTACTTCTTATGTACTTATCCATTGAATTCATCGATAATTAAAAAATAAGAAAGTGCCAATGGTTAGCGCGCACTTGGCAGTTGGCACTACTCTAATGGACCACATAAAGACATAGTCAGGGGGGGAAAACTTGTAGAGCAAGTAATCGCTCTACGTCTACGCCGCCCGCTACAATTATGAGTTAGTAGTACTACTACATTGTGTAGTGAAACAGTTTCAAGTCCGATTATCATAAAAGATTAAATCTATATTTAATACGTATAATTCTTTTGATATAACTTTTCGTTTTCTATTTATCCATTTTCTTGGACTTTTCACCAATAATAAGGCCTTGATCGTATGTAAATCTACAAATTTGTGTGCTTAAAATCTTGAAACAAACACATGCATATAGTTACTGTAACTTTAAGTGTAGAGCCTCATATTCGATTTTTGTAGAGGATGAGAATGTTTTGTATTTTGGTTTTGTTTATTTGACTGTTGAATAGAATATCCTTATATCAAACACAGGGCATGCAGGTACTTTTATAATTTCTTCACTTTCAATGTAAGTGGGCACTTAAATTTGTTGATTCATACGCAACAAAATTGATTTATACATGTATTAAATTGGAAGTGAGATAGTTTAACTAAAACGGCTCGCTCCTTGTAATTACAATCCATAAATGTTAGATCATCATAAGCATCGTTATTATTCTTTGCTTTCACAATTTTTATTAGGATAATACTTGCAATCCACCCTAGTGGCACCTCTTCGTACTATTATTTTGATTTATCAAACAATCCTTATACATATCATATATAATCGAAACCGTTTAATTCATAAATCATCATTTTAATATCATATTCGTAAGGTAATCAATAATATTAGAGGTCGTTTAGTCACTTATATGTATTAAGCAAATCAACGGTATTTCTAACTATTAAGATCTTTATAATGAATCGTTTATTTAGTTTATATGTATGAATGACTAAATGATTTTCAACTTGGTTGATTTTTTGAATAAATAATCTTGAAATGATAATTTAATTATTAAACAGTTCCGATTATAATATATATAAGAATTGTTCGAAAAAACGAAAGAATGATAAGATGAGATAAACCTGTAAGTATTATCCATTTTAATATAAGCAAATGTAGTGAGGCCACCAATCACATACAGCCAAATTGAAAAAGAGATAAGTGCCAAGGAGTGGGTCCCCACTTGGAAGGGGAGAATTGGACATTTTCCCAACAGATTGCTGGCTGTGGCTTCATGGGATCATTCCCATCAGATGCTAATCAGATGCCAATCATGCTCTCCCACATGAGGAGATATGTATTGACCTTTAATTTGACCGTTGATTCTTTGATTCTTTACTTGCACGTGTGGTCAACCTGACACTCAGCAACCCATGACTTTATTTTCGATATATCTTCCTTTTCTTTTCTTTTTTGCATTGATGTTAGCTTTTGATTCAAAGCTATAGACAACAGTTCTAATCGTGCAAGTTTCTGCTATAAAATATATGCATGCATGCCGTGTTGTTTTTGTGCATGAAAAAAAGGACTTCGATTCACGGGTTTAGTCAGAATTTAATTTGTAGGGGGGCTTTTTTATAAAATATTTTAAAAGAAAATTAATTTTTTAATTAAATTCAACTCAAAAAATATTTGCCCCTTGTTTAATAATAAAAGTTGTCACGGTCTGTTGGCTCTGTTGTTGGTAGTCCACCTCCTTCACCTAAGTTTGATTCTCACGACAAGTTTGACTATGGCATAGATTGAAAGAAAATAGAAAATTTAAGAGCTTAAATTTGAAGTTTTTTTAGAGTATTTTTTTACTGGAAGTATGTAATGCTTATTTGAGATAAGTCATATGGTAATAAACTGTAATTTTCTATTAAAATAACATTCATTAAGCTGTCCAAAAACAAATAGCATTCGTTAAAGAGACCACAAAAATAACATTTTGCAGTTATGAGGACGATTGGGTAATTCTTTCATCTTTCACATTCTCGACCAACACTGAACTTGTTTGGGAATTATATTTTGGGCCTATCATCTGGGCCCAGTCATGATTCCCAGATGCCCACACCTCATATCGTTTTGGGCCTCAAGTCTTACGTACTCATCATTTTTCATTAAACCTAAATGTCAGCCCAGGAAAAAGTTCGAAAATGGGGGAAGAGCAGTCAACCTCATCTTTTTGGGCCTCAAAGCTTCGGCCGAAAGTGAAAGAGTAGGCAACCATTTTTCTTTTTCTTTTTTTCTTTTCTTTTTTTTCTTTTTTTCTTTTTTTCTTTCCTTCTTTTTTCTTTTCTTCTTTCCTTCTTTCCTTCTTTTCCTGGACGTGACACTTCCCACCATAATTTGATAGAGACCAACACACTGAGCCTTAGGTGAAAAATGTTCTTGGGAAAGAAATAATACTTTCAGACTAATTAAAAGGTGTGTTTAAAAGGACTAAGAGCAATAAGGAGTGCTTTGTCTAAAAGGGCAGTGCAGATCAACACCAACTGATCACATGTGTTGACGAGTGAAATAGATCGAGGTAAGAACGTCCTACTTAAATCAAACATCGAGTACCAGAATTTATAGTGGTTCATCTTAGAGGAGGACTACGTGCACTATGGAGTAGTGTTTGTATTATACATGAGAATACATATGTGATTTTACATGAGATGTGTTGTGGAGGAAGGGGTCTTACATGGGAGATCACACCTCCACCTCTCTATTCCCTAAATATACGTATATGTGGAGTATCAAGAACGATCTAGAGTGGAGACTTCTCAATGGGAGAGAGATCCTTTTGAGAGAGAGAGGCTTTTCTAGAGAGAGAATGTATTTTAAGAGGGTGACTTTGCTTTCTGGAAGTCCTCCTCCTTTTGAGGTTAAAGTGAGCGAGTATTTATAGGGAAATGGGATGAGTCACTAAATGACTGAGTCAGGTGCAGGTACCCGCTGTGAGAACCGGCTAGTCGCCTACTAAGGAACTTGTGCCAATCTTGTCTTATGTAGGGGGCTATCATGGGGGTGACGCCTAGGGCTTGGAACTCGGAATTGCTCTGCCCAAGACCACTTGAAGAAGCATAGGGGGTACTCCCTAGATGAGACTTTCTCCACCATAGGAATTGAGACATGTGTCCTCTGCTCTGACGCGGTAGGTGAAAATGAGTCTGACACGGTTGGTGAAAAGGAGTCTGACACGGTCGGTGAAAAGGAGTCTGACATGGTCGGTGATGACTCAGCCTTAGTAGGTGAATTACTTGGTAGAGTAGGCAAGAGCGCTCCGAGTGGGTCAGCTATGCAAACTGCCTAGTCGATCAGGTCGGCTAGCCGGATAGCCAATTACTGCTTTGCTACTGGGCTTGGGCCTAGAGGTGGTCATGTGAGTTTGGGCCAATAGTGGGTCCACGTGGTGAGCTGATCCCAAGGGGGTCTTATCAGCTACTGCTTGATAGATTCGAGTCGATATATCATGACCATCAACAAGATGGCTGATTGAGGACCTATATATGGGACTTATATACTAAAAGTGTGAAAGATGTTAGAGGATAAATGATTAAGAAAAATACTAATGGGACTTTGGACGAAATTTTCATTGTCAACTTATAATTTTTGTGTAAAACGAAGGGAAAGTGATCGAGCATTAATTCTTGAGAAAATAATTATGATATGATAACAAGTTTACATAGAGATTCTCGAAGTGTTATTAGCATTGCTTTAAAAGTAACACGTCTAAGTGAGTGAGAAACTTATTGAGAGCACAAGAATGGAGTACGGTTCCACCATTACAATATAATAGTATTTCTTTTCATCTTACAACTATAAGTACTTATATTCTTTTGGTATTTATTTAGCTCAAATATTTAAGAGTAGAATATTGTAATCAAGAGTTTGCATGTGAATTGGAAGCACTTGAGTCGTTTGGTTAAGAAGTCCTTAGTTTTGTTTTGTTTTGTTTATGGTTGACATGTACATGGTAAACATTTTTTATGCACATCAAGCGCTACGTTAACCAATTGTCATTGTTCTATGTACGTACTTGATCGTCCTATCGTATATTATTGTTAACACTAGCTAGGTGTAATAATTTTTGACGTCATGACACCATAACATGACTTGAGTTGGAATTCAATATGAAGTAATTTATACCCCTATCTAATATGACACAATATTCTAGTACTTAATATTTGTCACGGATATTTATGCCCACAACTCAATATTCTGATACTAAAGTTTTACTTACTCTGTTTTTTCCTTTTTTTTTTTTTTTTTTTTTTCCGTATATGTGAATTGGAAGGTGAGTTTTTCAACCCAAGAATGGTGTCATGACCTGTTCTATTAGAAATTGCTTATGGGTTCTTTTCATAATTGTCTTTTTTCTGTCTACGGTAAAATACAAAAGAAGTATTCACTTTAGGTCCGTTACATGTCTATAATATTTTTTTTTGGATATAAATGAAAGTTTCATTAATAGAGGGAATAATTACATTTGATTGGGTTACACAAACATGCATGATGCCTCATTAAAACCTACCCTAAAACCCAGCTAGCCCAGGATAAATCCGGTGAGGGAAAAAGTGTACCCCTTCAATCAATAGGAAAACAAAAGCAACGACCTTAGTCCTCTAAGTCTTTCTCAATGAGAAGTTGGAGCCATGGTGGTGCGGGAGGCACCCAAATAGTTTTGAATTGAGTTCTCAGGCCCTCATGTGCTAAGCAACGAGCAACATGGTTGGTAGTTATCGGAGTATAAATCAATAACTCTTGTGGCATCTATATTGTTGTCATCAAGGACTCCACTTCGCGGGTTAAGAGCCCCAGATCACTCTAGTTCTGTTGTGCCGATTTAATTGTTGATATAGCTTCCATTGAGTCAGTTTCCACGGCCACCTCCATCACTTCCAAAAACTGTAACAACAGCAGCCTTGCCTTTACCGCTTCCAGTTCTGCAACAAGAGACGACAAACCCAGGGATCCTAGGCTAGAAAATCCCACCACAACATCATTATTGCAGTTCCGCATTATGCCACCTATCCCACGCAGTCGGCCAACATTCTGCCCCGCCCCATCAACGTTCACTATGAAACACCCCACCTTCCCCACTAGGCGCATCCATGTAGCCACTTTCATAAGCCGAGCCCCATAATGTTTATGGTGTAGGTCCAAAAACTCCCTATATGCAGCCAATGCCCTGTCAGC
This sequence comes from Oemleria cerasiformis, assembly GCA_037349345.1. Classification (NCBI taxonomy): domain Eukaryota; kingdom Viridiplantae; phylum Streptophyta; class Magnoliopsida; order Rosales; family Rosaceae; genus Oemleria; species Oemleria cerasiformis. The sequence goes on along the minus strand of JAZGTL010000017.1, from coordinate 4,532,298 downwards.
AATGCCACTCGCCTCCTTAACTTCCAGCTGATGGACCACCTTGTTTTTTCAATTCCAAACCTGCCAGCATATGAAAACAAATTATTCTAAATCACATTTAGAGAGTTTGAAACTCGCATATTCAAACAAATCAAAGAAACGACCTGAGGTAGGACATGTCTCAAGGGGAAGTTGAGTGATTCTCCAGACTCTTTGGCTCAGTTTGCACCCCCACAACGCATGAAACACATCCTCCTGATTTTTCCCACACCAACAACATAGTCCCGAATCAATCAATTTTCTCATACAAAGATTAACTGAAGTAGGTAGAATTTCCATACTAGCTTTCCAGCAAAAGATGTTCAGCTTACTAGGGATATTTAGCTTCCACAAATGTTTCCAGTATGATTCGGTCCTCACCACATAAGAAAATTCGGCATTCATGCCACTAACTTAATCTAGTAGATTTAAAGCTACATGATAACCTGATTTAACAGAGTACCTTCAATTTTTGTATAAAACCAATAACTACCATCATCATAGTGGATCAAGGACGGAAGGACAATACTGCTAATTGTAGTCATGTCTTCAGGACAAAACACCATTTCAAGGAGCTCCAAGTTCCATCCCCCCTCTGGTTTAATCAGAGACGAAACTAAGGCATCAACATGCAACCCCAAGTTCATAATAGGTCGAAACATCATTGGTTTGGGAATCCATCTATCACTAAAGATACCAATTGACTCACCCATCCCTACATGGCATATCAACCCCTTACTTATTACCTCCCGGCCCTAGAGGATTGATCGCCAGACTAGGGAAGGAGTCAACCCCAACTCGGCAATCATAAAGTCCCTATCACAGTAGTATCGGGCCTTCAGAATTTTTACAACTAGGGAATGAGGATGTTCAAGCAAACGCCAAGCCTGTTTTTCCACCATCGCTTAGTTAAAGGCCTCAAAATTCTTAAACCCCAGGCCCCCCTTTTTGTAACCACCTGGATCAGAAATTAAATTATTTTGAGAATTGGACGATTTTACCCTCGATTTTGGACGGGTTCGGGAGTCACTTTTTGACTGGCAGTACTTTTGGGAATTTTTCTTGGGACATTGCGTAGGTCTCGAACTCACGAGTTCGTAGACAGACGGCATGCAGAAAACGGAGTTCGTGTACGAAAGTTATGGGTCTAGATATGCAAGGGCATTTTGGTAATTTTGGTTTGGGAGAAGATATTTTAACCCTAATTATTTTACATCTTCACTTCAGTCCATCTTCATCTCATTATCACTCATCTCTCTCTAAAACACAAACACATCGAACCCGTGAGAAAACACCCAAAACCCACAAAGTCAACTTTTGATTCAAGGCTTTCACTTCCATTGTTGATCCACTAATCGTATTCTACTCCTTCCCACGATCACAACCGTACCAACCATCGAAGGAGAGGACCATGGGGGAAGCCAAACCGAGTATAGGAAGTTTCGGATCCTCCGATCAATTTTCCGGCTTACACAGGTACTTGTTTGTGGTTTTGAGGTCATATTTGGATTCTTGGATTTGAGTAGATAGGTTTAGACATAAAATTTGTGGAAAATGGTTGAGTTTTGATGAAGTTATAAAAGCTTGAAGTTTCGGCCGGAAATGGGGGATTCCGGCGAAACCAGACGGCGGCTGCCGGTCATCTTCTCAGGCCAGACTTCAGCGACGGCGCTGGCAGCCGATCGTCTTCTCCGGTGACCGGTCGAGTCGGGTCATACCGAGTCGGGTCGAGTGAACCGATCGGGGTTGAGTGAACCGATCGGGTCGAGTGAACCGATCGGGGTTGAGTGAACCGATCGAGTCGAGTTGAACTGGTCGGGTTGAGTGAACCGATCGAGTTGAGTCGAGTTGGACCGGGTCAGGTCGAGCCGGGCTGGGTTGGACCGGTCCTAGCGTGTGAACACTGTAGCATGGGCGTGATCGGCGCGTGAGGGCGCGTGACGGTGCGTGAACGCGTGTTCTGACCTTCCGGTGGTGCGTGGCGGCGCGTGGGACTGTTCCTGATGTCACGGCGACGCGTGACTAGGGTTTTGGGACGTTCCGGATCTGATTTTGTTGGTTTCCAGGCCATAGGAGTTCGTTTAGGGCCCGGTTGGGTAATCCCAACGATAATGGTTGACCGTGAAGCGGGTTTTGAGCTCGGAAAGTCAAGGTTGTTGGGTCATTATTGTGCATGTGTTCCTTGGGGCTAGAGTGTCCATGAATTTTGAGTTGGATGATGTTTGTGAGTGGACTTTTGGTTTATAAACTATAATGCATGCATAGATGTATTTTTGATTTAAATACTGTTATGTATGGGTGCAATGATTTCCTGGAATTTATAAATGATTGCTGGACATTTGTTTTTCCAATATTTTAGTGGAAGTGTGTTGTGAGAAATGACATGGTTGTTGGATTCGGTTTTGATATTGTTTTGACATGGTAATTATTTGAGTCCATGATTTTGAGTTGAAACCGTATTTGTGATTATAAAATACTTGATTTTGGATACAATATTGATTTGAGGGGGCCAGGATCCGGACCAGGATCCGCTGTAGGCGGTGAACCCGGTGAACCTCCAATATAAACAATATTGATATGTGTGGGGGTCAGGATCCGGACCAGGATCCGCTGTAGGCGGTGAACCCGGTGAACCTCCAATATAAACAATACTGATATGTGTGGGGGCCAGGATTCGGACCAGGATCCGCTGTAGGCGGTGAACCCGGTGAACCTCCAATATAAATAATACTGATATGTGTGGGGGCCAGGATCCGGACCAGGATCCGTTGTAGGCGGTGAACCCGGTGAACCTCCAATATAAACAATACTGATATGTGTGGGGGCCAGGATCAGGACCAGGATCCGCTGTAGGCGGTGAACCCGGTGAACCTCCAATATAAACAATACTGATATGTGTGGGGGCCAGGATCCGGACCAGGATCCGCTGTAGGCGGTGAACCCGGTGAACCTCCGAGATAAACATTGATTTGAGGGAGGCCAGGACCCTGGGCCAGGATCCGTTATTCGTGGTGAACCTGGTGAACCTTCAATATAATCGGTTACTGTTTCTTCGACTAGCGTCGAGAGTTTTACTCCGTTAGTTCGTTGAGTGCTCCGACTCTGGCATCGAGGAGTTTTGGCTCCGCCGGGTCGCGAGGCTGTCTATGCATAGTACAGAGAGTTGTGATACAGGACTAGCACACCCCAAGGGATACCCTGGTGGCTAGGGATATACCAGTCGAGGGATATGCCGACTGATGTGATATGATAGTCGAATGTTATTCCGGCTGAGGATACTTGCCGATTTATATGATATGATAGCCGAGGATATTTCCGGCTCTAATATGGTTTGACGACGATTGTCATGTGCTTAATCAGCCTATGAAAATACTTCGTCATCTTGGTCAGTGGGTTGGTGTGGGCGGTGACCCAGAGTGAAGAATTATTGTGGGTTCACAAGTATCTGACTAGTCGATTTTCTTGTGGTATTCCAGTAGAGGTGTCAGCAGTGTCTGACCTACTGACATTTGGTGTCAGAGGGTATTCCTGGTATAAAATTTTGAGGTAAAACAGCTGTCAGACGGGATAAGGGTTCTTTCCGGGTTTCGAGGAGAAATTCGGGAAGGGTCCTTACACTTTTCTTTGGACTGCAAAGCTTCTACCAATTAACCCAGTGAATTCCACGTCAACCAGCCTTGCCTCACTAGTAACGAGCAATTTCTGCAGACAACTCTTGACACAAACTTCGAGGAAGATGGAAGACACTCATCGAGTAAGTAGGGAGAGCATGGGCCACTGCCTTAACCAACACTTCTTTCCCTGCAGCCGAAAGTAACTTTGCATTCCAAACATTGAGTCTAGTGCGAAATACATCTCAAATCTTACTGAACATCTAGCCTCCAGCGTTTATTTCTAGAATTAATTGTAGGCAGCCCCAAATATTTTTCATGCCAATCAACGACAGGAATCCCCAACATACTGGAAATCAAACTGGTTAGAATAGTGTCAGTATGGGGACTAAAGCACGCCGCTGACTTCTCAAAATTAATAAGTTGCCCTGACACTCTCTCATAAACCTTCATCACAAATAAAAAATTCTGACATTCAGCTAGCTTAGCATTATAAAAAACCAAGCTATCATCTGCAAAAAAAAGATGGGATATAACTGGAGCTCCCGAGGCCACCCTCATCCCATGATTTTTCCCTTCACGTCGTTGAGCCTTGGATAAAAGCACTGAGAGACTTTCCACACAAATTAATAATAGATAAAGGGAAAGAGGATCCCCTTGCCTCATGCCTCTAGAAGGTGTTATAGGCCCTGTAACTCGGCCTCGGACCTGCACTGAATAACTCACCATAGTAACACAATTCATAATTAACGCCACCAGCCTCTCTGCAAACCCCAGCTTTCTTAACATTCCTTCCAAATAAACCCACTCTACCCGATCATAGGCTTTAGACATATCCAGTTTTAAAACCATTTTTTTCAGATCACTGTCTCCTCGCCGATGAATAAAATGGATACTTTCAAAGGCATCAAATGTATTAATCTAGAAGGCACAAAAGCACTCTGATACTCCGAGATTAGGATAGGCATAACCTTCTTCAAGCTATTCACAATAGTTTTGGAAATAATTTTATAAATTACCCTGCAAAGAACAATAGGGCGGAACTCCGTTACTTGAATTGGGTGGTCCACCTTGGGGACTAGCGGGATAAGAGCATGGTTGATCTCTTGAACACTCACCCCATCATTTAGCACTGAGAGACAAAAAGTGGTCACATCATCACCAACCGTGTCCCAATATCTTTGGAAAAACAAAGGCGGCATACCATCCACCCCCAGGGCCTTAGTAGGGTAATACTAAATAGAGCAGCTTCAATTCACAACCCCGTTGCCACCATAACATCTCTTCCTTGGCCCGAAGACTATCCCAAATCCAATTGGCACTGAAACTGCAGGTCATGGGTTGATTGATTTGGAGCCGAAAACTCATCCAATTGAGCATGCAAATGGCTGATTTGTCTAGTGATATTTCCAATGGATGACCGACTGCAATGCTTCAACGAGGCTTCAACTTTTTCAATTTTCTCAATCACCGCCCCTCCCCTTCCTCCCCCCAACCTGCAGCAATTGCATCTTTACATTCCTCAATATTCGCCTAAGCTTCCCCAAAAAAGAACCTTTTGCGCCCTCATATATTACCAGCATTAGATAGAAGCCGAATCCATATGGAAAGATGATTAGAAGCCCATGAATTCATATGATAAGTCAGCACCTCAGGGAAAATATGTAAGAATGCATCAATTACCACTGCTCTATCGAGCCTGACTTGAACTAGGCCATCCCCACTCCACCTGTTGTTCCAAATGAACTTTAATCCCCTTAAAAGGAACTGACATAAGAGCACAATCTTCTAGAGCCTCACAGAAATCCCTAATTTGATTCAAGGGTCGAAGTCTATGTCCCCACTTTTCAGAAGTTGTCCCAATTTCATTAAAGTAGCCACCAACCATCAAGGCAACCCTCTATCATAGCACAATCCGCGAAGGAGGTCCTAGGATGAGGGCCTCATTTGAACTTCAGGCCCTCCCAACAAACGTTTTATATAGTCCATCAGACGAACCGTTTTTTTTTCTTTCCATAAAAATAAAATCCCTAGTTGTTTGGCCTTAAAAAAGTACTTCAAGCACGTGTAACGCGTGGGCATCCCAGCCAACGAACATTCGAACAAAGGACACTTATCCTACATGATGGGTTGCCCCTTTGGACCCCATCACAGTTGTGGACCGCCCCACCAATTGTTTTCCAGAAGAGACACCAGACTTCGAAGAAGCATACTTCCTTCTTGACTACCGTCGCTTTTGGGGACTTAATTTTAACCGAGAGCCCCCCAAAACTATCCCTCGGCGTATTCCATTTCCCTGCTGTGAATTCCCACTAACCGCTGCATTCTCAACAGCGACATGCACATCCACCCCTTGTTTGGTAGGTCCTCGTGTTGGGTAACCACTGGTTGCACTGGACCTAGTAGAGGCACCACAGCAACAACAGTTTGTGAGACTAGATCCATGTCGCAGGTCCTAGGCAGAGCGCTTGGGCAATCAGTGCCCCTAGTTCACTATTTTTTTAAACCTCCTAGTCCCTCTGCAAAACCAGCACTATGAACCTCATTTTCCATCGTTTTCCACCTACCAACTGGCTCCTCTGCCAATGTAGCCACAACACAAGAGCTCCCCACATGATCCAAACTCCCACAACGAAGACAAAAATCGTATTCAATATCAAACCATTTTGCAGGTTCATCAGCCATCAACTTCAAAGTAACAAAACGTTTGAGGGGTTCCATAACTCGTAATTCCACCCTAATCCGTACAACACTCCCCAAACAATCACCATTGAGCCCCTTATCGACTCTTATAAAGCATCCCACATGATTGCCAACACATTAAGCCAAAATTGGAGTTACGAAAATGGGAGGGATTTTCCTAACCCTAATCCAGAAGGCTTGGCGATCACGGCAGATATCCCTCGGATCAGAAAACCCATCCGTGGTTGCCAAAACAAACAAAGCTCGATTGAACGACCAAGAAGCCCCATTCATAACCTTTATGCGATCAGACTCAGCTTCGAAGGAAAACAAAAACCTTCTTGAATTACCCAGCGGAATTCCCTAGAATTGACCACAAACGTGCCATATGTTCTTCAAGGAACCAAGCAACGCGTCCCTGGTAAAGGGTTTCTCCGTGAGCAACCAACCCACCAGCAGAAACCTAGTTGCCAACGGTGTTCCCCCCTCCACACACAAGTAAAATTATTCATTCTCAACCTCAAATATGGCCGACTAAGCGGCTATTTGACATCATATAGTATCCATGGTGACCCACGCTCCAAACCACGCCTCCAATACCTTCAAAAAATGAAGAAAACTGTTGTTCCTACACTTACTGCCACACATGAACTGCGTTGCCACCCACCACTTTCAAAAAGTCAACGGCAAAAATCACTCAAAACCCTAACCCTAGCAAAGTTCACGGGAGGGGATTTTTTAATTATTTTAAATGTAATTTTGAATTTGTGAATTTTTATTACATGTCTATAATTTATAAAACGTTTCAATATCTATTTTTGAAATTCGGTGTCCTCATTAAAGGTCAATTTATAAAATAATTTATTCGTAACGATATATTAATGCATCACATTATTCAATTTTTTTCCTTATTGTGATTGTCAATTTTAAATATATTCTTGCAAACTTCTAATAATATCATGTTAACTCTAAATCATAAGCTCCACTTTCACTCTCTAAAAATCATTTGAAGTCCAAGAAATAAGAATATCAACCTTGTTGTTGCTACACCCCGACCCGGATAGTCCACGTGAACAATAAAATCGACGCAAGTTGGCTGACACTCGGATGCTGAGTCCAAGTGACAAAAGCCGAAAGTAAAATGGTGCATTTTAGTAACTCGTGTGAAACAAGTTATTAGTAAAAGTGAAGGTGTAAAAGTGCGACAACGGAAGTTCAATGCATAGTAAAATACACTTGATTATGATCATAAATCAAACAACTAAAGAAAACCACCTAATATAAACGGGCCTTAACCGAGGTCAACCAACATACAACCCTGGCATGATCCTCCTAGTAGAACGTGTCTAGCGCTCTAAGTCCTTAGGGGCGCAAAACAGATGGGCGGGTGAACCATGAAATAAGAGTTCAGTGTAAAACAGTTTATGAAAGTAGTAATAACCCCTCAATTGAAAACCAAGTAAAACGTACTATGCATAAGCACACACCATAAAACTAGTGTAAATAATAACAATAATATTATAATAATTTCACATAGAATTGTCAAATAACCCATACATTGTAAAAACTCCCTTAAGTTCTCACGATAGTTTCACAAATCAGGGTCACTGCCCTCAACTGTAAACAAACTAAAAATTACACAAATAAAGATCTGTAGAAAACATACCCTCGATGGCACCCCAAAAGTAAAAGAAAGCGTGTTATGTATTCCACTGGCATACAGTTACACGAGTCATGCGTACATGACAGGACTGGGTATCTAGGGTTTGCTCATGTACCACGACCATGTGAAGGACTGGGTGCCAAGCACCAACACCACATCTCCCGTAGGAGTTTTGAGACATGACTGTCACTATTTAACTAGTATATAGCAAAGTGCATGTGAACGATCACTTGTAGGACTGGTATGCGGCAAACAGGCATGTACTAATGATACTAGCAACTTATCGAGCCGGTACACTATCATGACAAACTCGTGCCATGGAAATCAAATCTCAGTAATCAAATCCATAATCGACGATACCAAAAACAAAAAGGATCAAAATTGTAAAAACCATATTGAGAACAAAGTCCAACTCAATAACTAGTCAAAGTAAAGTAGCCAAACGACAAACTTACTAATAACCACCAAAAAAATACTAATATTGATAATCTAGCAGTTCTAGTTCATAGTATCAATTCTATTCATAAGTCAAAATAAGGTAGTAAACCATTGATCATACCACCCACACACATATGTATGTACAATAGTAGCATGAAAACACGAGTTAAAGAAATAGGTCCACTCACAAATGGTCGGGATAAAGTCACTCGACAAAGCTAAGCCACTTAAAGTTCTCCGTACTGCTCGTTCCCTGCACAAAAGAAAGAACAAAACTTAAACTAGCTAACACTTGCTTAAAATACCGTTTCCCACTCTTTATTGCTCCAAAACGGTGTTAAAATGTGTCCAAACGTACGTAAAACATGAAAACCGTGTCTGAAACGTCACAAAACTGGTCTCACGCTCCGCCATGCACCGCTAGTGACTTTATGTTGACTTTAACGAAATATGCTATTTTCTCACTTTGTCGCTCGAAAACGGTATTAAAACGTGCGTAAAACATGAGAAGAGTGTCTAAAACATCACGAAATTGGTCTCGTGCACTGGTCGGAACTGCCATGCGCCGCTAGTGACCTTCTGTTGACTCTAACGGATAATGCTAATGGCGTTAGCATATTCCATCAAAGTTGACAGCATCGTCGAAAGCTAACGATCGTTAATGAAATTGTCGTGGATCGCTTAGACTTAATGGAATATGGCAACGCTGTTGGCATATTCTGTTAACTCTAACGGTCACCGATTGGGTTCTGGAAATCTCGTCGGAAAATGTTTTTGAGTTTGGATTTTGATGAACTGCATACCTTTGGATCCCGAATTAAACAAGGGTTCCAAAAATGTACCTCTTGACGTCTGATTCCGGGCGGTTGGTTGAAAAAATGACTGCAAAAGTCTCGGCTTCGCCAACAATCGCCTGTTTTTGGTGAAGCTCCGTTCACTGTCGTTCCTCCACCAAAAGACACATACAAATATTCAGTTTCATCTACACTTCACTAGGAATCCAATAGAATAACTTTCGCAGTCTAAATTTACCTGTAATGTCTAGAATTTGGTCGGAAATCCTCGCAACCGTCGATGGTTTTTTCCTCTACTCTCACGCCACAGTGTACATTGATAATTATGGTTGCCAGTTTGAGTTCGTCTCGTCGAGGTGAAGGTGTTGGTCGTGGTGTCAAAGTATGGGTCGTCGGAATTGATGGTGGTGGTGGTAGTTTTCCAAGAGTATTTGAGGAGAGAGAGAGAGAGAGAGAGAGAGAGAGAGAGAGAGAGAGAGAGAGAGAGAGAGAGAGAGAGAGAGAGAGTCTATGTGTTTGTGTGAGGGGAATGAGAGTAAAAGTGTGAGTGAGTATTTCACAATGGTAAAAAAGTAGGAGTGGTGCAATTCAAAGTCTTACTCCCAAGTAAAAGAAATTATCGGGGTGAATTGGGGGCAATTTGATAATTTTACGTAACTAAATTAAAATTTTCAAAACGGGATGTAATAGTCGTTCACTTATATCATAACACATGAAATAGCGAAAAGTATATATATTACGTTTCTAAAAAGGCTTAAATATCATTTTATTTCTCTAAAAGGCCATAAGTGTGATTTCATCTTTTCAACATAATATTATGGGATGTAATTTTGTTTAAAAAACTATGATGTGGATTTTGGACAATCTTTATAAGTATTAGATAATTACCCCACTTTCGATTCCTTATCCTATATATATGCATTGTACTTTCTTGTACATGTTTCTAAGATTTCTTGTAGCTTAAGAAACGTATGTTTTATGTCACTAGTATTATTGGTTTAATAGGATTCGTACTTATTATATAGTGGGAAGTCACATCTAATTTGACTGTTGTAAAAATAAAGTCAGTACTCATTGTATATAACCCTGCTAATTAATAACATTGATACATCCCCAATTTAACCATCTACCTAATCGGAGTGAGATTTTAACCTCGGTGACATTGGAAACAAAATCCTTGATTTCATATATTAAATTTTCGGTGTGAAATTTGTATTCTCTTAACAGATTTATCTTTTCTTTTTTTCAAATTTAATTTTGTGATCAGCTTGAAAGGCATCAATGGCGTACGTTGAAGATGGTGAGGATTTGCATCTCCATATATATATTTGATCATTTATACGTTGGGTGAAGAAATTGGGCTTATACTAAATATCATTTTGTCGTGGTTAATAAATTTAGCAAGTGATTGTACTTTGCAACAGATATTGTGCAGTTTGGCTTGAAAAGCGACAATTAGTGAAATCAACCCTTAATTAAATCAGGATCTGTATAAATTAAGCTAAGCGCAACATCTACCCACCTTCATTGCCTTTCTTAAGCTCTCCTCCTTTGATTTAATTAACAACCCCATAAACATGATTTCTCGTTTTGACTACCTTGAAATTAATTTGCATCATTTTACGGCTACAATTTTGTGCACAAAATCCACATACCAATCCATCGGATGAGAATATGACGTTAATATATTTGCTCTAATTTGGTGTATAATTTTACATCAACCATGCTTATCTTCGACTATTGGATGATTCCATTGCAATCACAAATCACGATTACACTATATCTCTAAGCTACACTAGCTTTTGCTTGCTTATATATGTGTATGAGTGTGACAACCAATTAATGCATGAGAAAGTGTATAAGGATGTCAAGGAATCTTTATATAGAATTGGCATCATTACTCCTTTTACAGTCAATTGATAACAACGCGAAATATGTTTCGTTACAGTTCACGCGTGATCGAACCTGACACTATAAGAAAAACATGCTTGCCCGGCGAAACATACTCGTCGAGCAAAGTTAAATATCCGTCGAGCAACACTAAACCCATCTATTCTTCGTCAGGCAACGTTCGTCGGGCCACCGCCGTCGGGGTTGAAGTTAGTTGATGAAAAAAGTAAATTCATCGAACAATTTAAAGCTTGCCCAGCGGATCCATTCGTCGCATATGAGTTGTCGAGCAATTCAAAAGTCAACATCTTTTGCCTAACGAACACGTTTCGCCGAGCAAAGTTATTACTTTGCCCGACGAAATGATAGTACGTCGGGCTAAAGCTTAATATTTAATTTTTTTTAATGATTTATTTAATTAAATATATATAATTAAAATACAAATATTTAAAAAAAATACATTTAAAAGAATAAAACGAATCAAATGAAAAAAAAAATATTTATAAAAATTAATGTTATGTTTTTACATAATTAAAACTAAAGCATTGTTTTACATATTAAGTCCTAACTACTCGGTGACGGGTCGGGGTCATGGACAGGTTGTTGGGCCGGGGGTTGAGGCTGTGACAGAAGCTCATCCAGCCCACGCTCACCCAAGTGGTCAAGCACCTTGGCGAGGGCGGTCTTGATTTGATCATTTTGGGCCTGGATCTGCGCGTTTTGGGCCTTGATCTCAGCATTTTCGACCTGGAGGACCTTGAAGTTTCTCTTGAGCTCCAACATCACCTCGGGATTGGCTCCTCGAGAAGAACTCGAAGAACGACTGGAGACATCCCGAACTATCCTGTCGCCTGCCTCCTCCCCCCCCCCCCCCCCCGACGATCTTCCTTGGACGTGTAACGATCCAGACCAGAAATTAAATTATTTTGAAAATTGGACAATTTTACCCTCAGTTTTGGACAGGATCGGGAGTCACTTTTTGACTGGCAGTACTTTTGGGAATTTTTCTTGGGTCGTTGCGTAGGTCTCGAACTCACGAGTTCGTAGACAGGCGGCACGCGGAAAACGGAGACCCGATGAGTTCATTACGGGTCTAGAAGCTTCAGTGGCAGTTTGGTAATTTTGGAAAAGTTGGAACTATATAGCAGATATTTTTCTCTCTCCTCGGGGGATTGATCCATTCAGTCTCTCTCTCCTACCCGAAAAATCTCCCCGTGCGAACACCGAAGACCTCATTTTCATCGGATTGATTTCGATCCGATTTGACCGAAACCAAGGTCGGGAGGAGCTTCCCCGGGACCCCACGAGCATTTTGGGGTAGTTATTGGAGTGGGAGCACCGTTGTAGGCGACGGACGGAGGAGGGAAGTGGACCGAGTCTTCTCGGCCGTTTTCCGGCCAAACCAGGTACGATCTCGAAACTTTGACCTCATATTTGGATTCCTGGTGAAAAGTAGATGAATTTACATGTGTGGATCATGAAAAACGGTTAAGAAATGAAGAAGTTAGAAAACCTTGAAAATCGACCGGAAATGGCGATTTCCGACGAACCAGACGGTGGCGGAGGTGGCGGTCCAGTCATCTTCTCCGGCCAGCCTCCGACGACAGTGACGGCCGTCCGGTCGTCTTCTCCGGCGAGGCACCGGAGACCGGTCGGGATGAGTGAACCGATCGGGTTGAGTGAACCGGTCAGGTTGAGTGAACCGGTCGGGTTGAGTGAACCGGTCGGGTTGAGTGAACCGGTCGGGTTGAGTTGGACCGGGTCAGGTTGAGCCAGACCGGGTTGGACCGGTTCAGGCGCGTGAATACTGTAGCAGGCGCGTGAATACTGTAGCAGGCGCGTGACCGGCGCGTGAGGGCACGTGGGACCGTGTGCCGAACTTCCGGCGGCGCGTGGGGCCGAGTCTGAGGTCACGGCGACGCGTGGTAACTAGTTCTCGACGTTCTGAATCTGTTGGTACATGTTTCAGGTTGATCGGACGTTGTTTAGAGGTCATTTTGGGCAATCCCAGCGGTAATAGTTGACCGTATTAGCGGGTTTTGAGCTCGGAAAGTCAAGGTAGTTGGGTCATTATTGTGCATGTGTTCCTTGGGCTAGAGCGTCCATGAATTAAGGGTTGGATGATGTATGTGAGTGGACTTTTGTTTTATGAACTGAAATGCATGCATCAAAATATCTATGTTTAAATATTGTTATGTATTGTGGCATTGAATGTCTGGATTTTAGAAATGATTACTATCCATATATTTTCCACTATATCAGTGATGTTTGAGTTTATCGGAATTGGCCATATATTTGAGGGAGACCAGAACCCGGGACTAGGATCCGTTATTAGCGGTGAACCCGGTGAACCTCCAATACGATATGATATGATGGTCGAGGATACTTACCGACTAATATGATATGATAGCCGAAGGTTATACCGGCTGATGATATGATATGATAGCCGAAGGTTATACCGGCTAATGATATGATATGATGGTCGAGGATACTTACCGACTGATATGATATGATAGCCGAAGGTTATACCGGCTGATGATATGATATGATGGTCGAGGATACTTACCGACTGATATGATATGATAGCCGAAGGTTATACCGGCTGATGATATGATACGATAGTCGAGAGAAATGCCGACTGATATGTTATGATAGTCGAGAGATATGCCGACTGATATGATAAGATAGTCGAGAGATATGCCGACTGATATGATACGATAGTCGAGAGATATGCCGACTAATATGTTATGATAGTCGAGAGATATGCCGATTGATATGATACGATAGTCGGGAGATATGCCGACTGATATGTTATGATAGTCGAGAGATATGCCGACTGATATGATATGATAGTCGAGAGATATGCCGACTGATATGATATGATAGTCGAGAGATATGCCGACTGATGTGATATGATAGCCGAAGGTTATACCGGCTGATAATATGATATGATAGTCGAGGATACTTTCCGACTGATGAGATATCATAGTACAGAGAGTTATGATACAAGACTAGCACACCCCAAGGGATACCCTCGTGGCTAGGGATATGATAGTCGAGAGATATGCGGACTGATGTGATATGATAGCCGAATGTTATACCGGCTGATGATACGATATGATAGCCGATGATATTTCCGGCTCTAATATGAACCAGACGACAGTTGTCATGGGCTTAATCAACCTAAGAAAATACTTCATCATTCGGGTCAGTGGGTTGGTATGGGAGGTGACCTAGAGGGACGAATTATGGTTGGTTCACAAGTATCTGACTAGTCTGTTGTCTTGTGGTATTTCAGTAGAGATGTCAGCAGTGTCTGACCTACTAACGTTTGGTGTCAGAGGGTATTCCTATTTGAACCACCACTATTCCGAGGTCTTGGCTTTGACCTGTATACTATCCTGCGTCTGACAGGAAGGGGTGATCAGTAAGTACAGAGATTTTGTCGGGAACCCTGTAAGGTTTAATAAAAATTATTCAAGAACAAATGGTATTTCTGGTATTTAAATTTTAAGGTAAAAGAGCTGTCAGACGGGATAAGGGTTCTTTCCGGGTTTCGAGGGAAAATTCGGGAAGGGTCCTTACAAGACGCCTACCAAGTCGTCGCTCTAGGATGGCGATCGATCTCTCGGGATCTGGTAGCTGCTGTTCCAACGGCACGTCGGGATGCTGTTGCGTTAGCTCAGCCTTTGTTTGCTGGACGTCTTGTTCTATCGCCGCCTACAAATTCAAATAAATATTAATTAGAAACATAATTATCAAATTAAAAATTAATGTTTAATCTGCAAAAAATAAACGTACGTGAATATTGTCAGCCTATTGGTTGCCCCGGCCAGCGTACACTTGCTCCCAGGCATCCACCTCTGGGAACATTGACACGGTGATGCGTTGATCCTCCTGCCGGACCGATAAGGTTCGCGACCCCCCATGGTGGTTGAATTTCTTCACTCCCCGGTTTGATGTATTGGCAACCGATTTTCGCTGTTCATTAGTAAAAACAAAAATTATATTTTCAAATGGAAAATAACATAAAAATTAAATAAATAATTTAACTAGGTGGATAGTACGTACCACATAGGTGGGGGACATGAAATGGTCGCACAACCACAGCCACCCTTCCAGTTTCGGTCCATCCAACTCCTCTGGAGGATTTTCCCGAGCTTCCTCTAGGGAAGGCTAGCTCTTGTAGTACTTGTGGAGCTCGTACTTCCAGTCGGCATACCGTAACTGCCAATGGTTTCTCATGTATTTATTGACGTCGGTGTCCTCCAGGTTCAACTCAAAATTGATCTGCAATAAATTATTAAAGTTAGTAAAATAATGTAAAAAAAGGGAGAAACACGTACCGATAACTCTCCCTAACAGCGCGTGATCTCCTCCGGGGGTTGCTTCTTAAAAGTATCCCCCATCATCAGGGACTTGGTGCGAAGAATCGCGCCCATGTCATGCACCACCAGGCCGTGGATTTTTACAGCCGCTATCTGGAGGCGAGGCACGTACACCACTGGGATCTTTGCATTCGTTGTCGTGCAAATCCGCTGGGATGTCAAACCCCAGTAGATCCCGCGCACGTTCTCCGACTTCCCATCAATTCGATGAACATTCGTACATAATATGGGTAACAAATAAAAACGGTTGTTTAAATAAACAAAATAATCAACTTACCCTTTGGGAGTGATCCGACAACTGTCTTTGGTTCGTCTGCTCTGGCATCTTCTTGTGGGGGCTGGGGGTCGGTACGGGGTTCCCCCCGTTTCTTGCTATGTTGTCGACGAGTCGATCGTGCACCGGGTCGCTGATAATCCGAGATCGGTGCCTGAACGAACGCCGTTGTGGAGGATACCAAGGCAGGGGTTGCCTCCTCCGCCGCATGATCAACGGGATCAGGGCGGGGCTAAGTCTTAGATGTGATCAAGGTGCGATGTGATATCTACAATAAGAAATTTAAAATAATTAATATAAAATTAACCAACATATTTTTAATTTAATAAAAAAAAAAACCAAACATTTTTAATATTAAATATTAAATTCACAAAATAAAAACAAAACCACAAATAAAATTAACCAACATTTTTTAATTCGAATGATAAATAAATAAAAACAACAATTTTTTTTTTATTGAAAATTAGTAAATTGGTATCTAAAAACTAAAACCACCAAATTCTAATTTTTTAAAATAAAACCAACACAATCCAAAATTAAACCTAAAATACTAATTAATCCAAACAAACTTAAACCAAAATTTCTAAACACAAAATTCACAACATTATACCTAAATTTCTAAATCCAAATTTCTAAATACAAATTAATCAAAACATACAATAATAATATCAAAAATCATAAAATTCACATATCCAAAATTTATAAAACTCACATATCCAAAATTCACATATCCTACACCATATCAAAAATTCACATAAATTGTTTTAAATTCAAATATCCAAAATTCATAAAATTCACATATCCAAAATTCACATAAAATTCATATCCAAAATCATAACAAAAATCACATGCAAAATTCATAACATTTTACCAATTTCAACATTATACCAAACATCAAAATTTCAACAAATCATCAACATTAACCCTAAATTACTAAATCCAAACAAACTTAGTAAACCAAATATTTATATTCCAATCCAATCCAAATTCACAATATTCAAGTGAAAGCCCTAAATTCCAATTCTGCAAATTTGAGAAAACTGCACAATATGCCAAAATCCAATCCAAATTTCAATACAATTTCATAATATCCAAACCAAATTTCAATTGAAATTTCAATCCAAACTAAAATTAAAATATAAACAATCAACATTGGCAATAACCAATCCACATTAACAATAGAGATAGGGAGACCGAGTTCGACCTTGAGATGATTGCCGGCGAGAGATAGTTGCGGCGACGAGATAGAATCAGCGAGGGAGAGGCGGCGCAAGAGAGAGATGCGACGGCCAAGTGAGAGGCGGAGTCCAAGTGAAAGAGAGCGAGAAATGGAGGGAGTGGTATTGGACGCCGACGACCTCCACATACGAGGTCTTGTCTGAGTTGCAGAGAGGTGGCGGTGGGGAGACAACGAGGACTTATCTGTCTGAATCACCTTGCCCGACGAATATTACATTGGGCAAACTTTTAATGAATTCGTTGGGTAACAAAACGCGATGGATATTCAACGGGTAAGAAGTTTAACGTCTGTCGGGCAAAAATACGTGGTAAGTTTGAGTTTTCGCGAAAATTTTGGCGGAATTTTTGAAATTTTTGCAAAAAAAAAAGTGTGCATTTTTTTAAGTTGCCCGACGACTTTAATATAGTTGGCCGACACCTCCTTACGTATTGCCCGACGAATAATTAACTTCGTTGGGCTAAATTCTTATGTTGTTGAGTTTATGACTGATCTAAAAACCAAGTCCGACGATAGAATTTTCAAGATCGGGACCGTTCAATTTTTGGTTTTAAATGCCTAAAGCCCCATCGATTGTTATCGTCATATTTTTCGGAGCTTATGTGCCTCGATCGTTAAGTTTGTGAATTTCAATGGGTTTTTCGTAGTTTTGGTTCAATTGATATTCAAACGATGAAATTTCAAAAAATTGACCGTTCAATGGTTACTTTTAAGTCTGTAGACCTCACCTATCGAAAATCTTGATGTTTTGAGGATTTCAAGCCATCCGATCGTGAAGAAACGTTGTGTAACCGTTGAATCGTCGCCCTCCGTTACCTAATCCCAGGATTTCCAAATTGGGTAATTTTTCGTGTAGGAGATCTATGAGTTCCTACAATAAATGTGGACGGTTAGATCGGTCCATTTCATTTTGTAAATTATTGAAAATCATAAAACAAGCATATTCATCAAGGAGTTTAAACACTTGAAGGAACTTCAATACATTTTTCGAAGTTTTGGTTATTGATATTCAAACGATTGAATTTGACCGATCTAACCGTTTTATTTTTGGTTTTACGTGCCTAGATCTCGTCCGTCGAAAATTGTGAAATTTTGAGGATTTCAAGCCGTACGATCGTGAAGAAACGTTTTGTAACCATTGAATAGTCGCGCACCGTTACCTAATCCCAGGATTTCCAAATTGGGTAATTTTTCACGTAGGCGATCTATGAGTACGTACAAAAAATTTGGACGGTTAGATCGGTCCATTTGATTTTGTAAATTATTGGAAATTCTAAAACAAGCATATTGATCAAGGAGTTTAAGCACTTGAAGGAAACTTCAATACATTTTTCGAAGTTTTGGTTCTATTGATATTCAAACGATTGAATTTGACCGATCTAACCGTTCATTTTGTGGTTTTATGTGCCTAGATCTCGCTCGTCGAAAATCATGAGGTTTTGGGGATTTCAAGCCGTCTGATCGTGAAGAAACGTTGTGTAATCGTTGAAACGTCGCGCACCGTTACCAAATCCCTGGATTTCCAAATTGGGTGATTTTTCTCGTAGGCGATCTATGAGTACATGCAATAAAGGTGGACGGTTAGATCGGTCCATTTCATTTCGCAACTAATTTAAAAATGTTGTTTAATAATTAAATATAAATTGAATCTGGTATATATTGCCCAACGAAGATAAATGAATATTCGTCGAGCATACATTTCCAGTTTCGGCAATCGCCCACCGAACAGAGAAACACGTGATATTGGAAGCCTTTGCCCGACGAAGGTACATGTATATTCATCGGGCAAATGTTATTACCCATTTTTCCCAAAATTCTATACATTATTTTATAGAGTATGATGAAATGTTGGGAAGCCGAATCAAGGATGAGGAGATCAAAGTTTGTGGCTTTAGTACATAAAAGATTAATTGAAACTTTTGTGAATGAAATCATAAAACATACATATAAATCTCACTTATTGATTTGAAGATGGATATTACATATATAAATGAAATCAAATATTTACTACTTTCATTCGGTGTCAGATTCGCTCTCCCCCTCCCAATCACGCTCGTCATCCGAGATGTGCATAATACTTAATTCCTCATAATCACTTTCAATTTGTTCTAATTCCCCAAGATCAATAAAAATATCATCAATCGCAATTGGTGGGATGATGTCGTTGGTCCATACTCCATCCACGTTTAGGGTGGATGCCGAGGAATCCACCTGGTAAACGATTTGATCATCGTCTGTTTCCCCATCTTCTTCATGGTATCGGTCATCCAAGTCCCAAATATTTCTATGACTCACCATCTCAGCTACTCTCCAATCAGCACCAGCTATTGGATCATTCACATAGAATACTTGTTTCGCCGTACTAGCGAGGATTTAGGGATCAGTCTCAAACCACCGGGTGTTGGTGTTGACAGAGGTACATAACTGATCTTCAATGACACTGCCTAGGATACTTGGGTTCGTATCAACACCTTAACCACACTTAACAATCTGCCGAAGAACCCCGTATCAGCATTTTTCGCATGTTGTTGGTCCGTACTCCAACAATGTTTAGGGTGGATGCCGAGGAATCCACCTGGTAAACGATTTGATCATCGTCTACTTCCCCATCTTCTTCATGGTATCAGTCATCCAAGTCCCAAAATACTTCTATGACTCACCATCTCAGCTACTCTCCAACCAGCACCAGCTTTTGGATCATTCACATAGAATACTTGTTTCGCCGTACTAGCGAGGATTTAGGGATCACTCTCAAATCACCGGGTGTTGGTGTTGACAGAGGTACATAACTTATCTTCAATGACACTACCTAGGATACTTGGGTTCGTATCAACACCTTAACCACACTTAACAATCTGCCGAAGAACCCCATATCAGCATTTTTCGCATCCCCCGATACGAAGACCCCGCTGTTTTGTGTAGAAAATTTTTCGTCTCGTTCTGTGCATATGAATTTAACTCCGTTAACGTGACAACCAACATACGTTTATCCTCAAAATGGGCCAATGGCCAGATGTATTAATTCTTTATTGAAATTTGGCGAGTTCTCATCTTTCAGCTATGCCATCTAGTAAGATATACACAAGAAATGAAATTGGAAAACTTAAAAACAATTTAACAAATTGAGACATTAAAATTATTAACTTACATACTCGGAAAACCAACGTGGAAATAGTTGTTTTTCCATTTCTTCCCAATTCGAAGGATATTGGGCATTCATCAACGCCTCGTGCTGCTCGTGGAATGGCCAGACTTCGTCACAGTTGTTCAGTATAAACCAATGAGCCACCTCCACGTCGCTATTGGTGAATGGCTCCGAGATTGGACCAGTGCCGAATGGTCGTGCGGGATGGGCAAATACAGATAGGGTATCTGGACGTTGATCACCGTCGTCGTTGCACGAGCAACATTCCGAAGGTACACTACACAAAATGTAAGTGCCTCATTTGCAATGTACGCCTCCACTATAGAGCCTTCGGGATGTGTCTTGTTGCGAACGTACTGCTTGTACGTACCTAACATTCTGCAAGAAAATACACATTATGATTCACATATATACATGATAGTAAGAAAATATTATCAAGCAGTAGGAATAAGTTATGCCTCTCGATTGGATACATCCAACGATATTGCACCGGGCCAGCTAGCTTTACCTCATCTGGTAGATGTATTAGTAGGTGCACCATTACATCAAAAAATGTAGGTGGATATATTTGCCCTAACCAACACATGATGTAGACAATATCCTCGTTAATTGTTTTGAGGTCCACCTTTACCAACGATCTGGCACATAGTATCTGGAAGAATTGAGACAAATAAACTATCATCTCAATAACACCAGGCTCCAAGAAGGGCCGAATACCAATAAGAATGACTCGTTGTAGCAAAACATGATAGTCATGGCTCTTCATACCAGACATGGTCCCACCGTCGGTGCTAACGTTTCGAGATATGTTACCGGCATATCCGTCGGGAAATTTCACACCTTGCAACCACTTCAGGAATTTTTTCTTATTCTCCGGCGTAAATGTATAACTTGGATGAGCCATGATGTATTTACCATTGACGACTTTTGGCCACAAATTAGGTTGAATCCCCGTTTCTTGCATACCCATACGAGTCTTTTTTGTGTCCTTTGACTAACCTTCAATGGGTAAAGTCGTTCCCACAACACTCTCGACAACATTCTTCTCGATGTGCATAGAATATGTGATGTGTTTGATTTTCAATTTCGACCAATACGCCAACCGAAAGAATATGTTTTTGTTGTCTAATTTTCCTGTTCAGTTGGTTTCAGTCCTCGCGTGATGAAGTCATGTATACTGTTCAGTTTGGAAAATATCTCATCACCGGACCTGTCCCTTGGTCGAGCTCGTAACTCTGATTTGCCATCAAATGAGTCAGATTGCATTTGCCATCGGTGATCCCACGGCAGAAACCTTCTCGCACCCAAGTAGCATACCTTGGATGAGTGCCAAAAGGACGTTTCGTCTGGTCCACATGTCGGGCAAGCAAGATAGCCCTTAGTGCTCCATCCCAACAACAAACCATAAGCAGAAAAATTATTAATTTTCAACATTACGGCCGCTCGTAGAGTGAACATTTCTCCACTACACTTGTCGTATGTTCGGACACCATTTTCCCACACCATTTTCCCACAGATCCACGAGCACGTAAATCAACCGCCACAAATACACATTGATGAAATTACTCAGTGATTTGGGCCTCGGTATCAAAGTATTGAGAATTGGGAATTCTTTCTTCATGCATCTCAAAGGAGGGAAGTTATACGGAACCATAACCACCGACCAAGTGCTATAGGGCTTTGCAAAACTCCCAAACGGATTAAACCCATCAGTAGCGAGCCCTAATCTGACATTTGTTGGCTCTGTGGCAAACTCGGGATACATCTTATCAAATTCCTTCCAAGCCTCTCCATTGGCCGAATGCCTTAGTACATCATCATCAATGCGTTCATCCATGTGCCACCTCATATCACGGGTTGTGTGGGACGACATGTAGAATCTTTGTAACCTTGGCTTCAGTGGAAAATAACGCAACACCTTGTTCGGAATCTTGTTCTTTTGAAACCTAGGCTCATTGCACACGGGACATTTGTCAAGCTGCTCGAATTCACCGTAAATCAATGCACATTTGTTCTTGCATGCATGGATCTTGATGTACCCTAAACCAAGGCCCTTCAACAACTTCTTCGAGCTATAATGATCTTTAGGCAGATGGTTATCTTCAGGGAGCATTCGGATGATGATGTCCATCATGTGATGAAAATGCTTGTTCGTTTGATTATACTCAACTTTCATGTGCATCAACTCCACAACTGCCCCTAGAACCGAAAAAGATTTATAACCAGGGTACAATTCGCGCTGAGCATCTTTCAACAATCTCTCGTAATGGAGCTCAGAGTCTTCCGGTTGAAACCTGGGCGCCTTATCGTCCATATCATCCGATGTGGGAGGAAAAACATCGGTTAATAACTCAACGACTTGATAATTATCACATCGCCCAGCCAAAGCACTTTCATCCCGATGGGTCCCGAGAACCGAAGATGTCGATGCGGAAAATATTTATTCACCGTGATAGATCCAATTAGTGTAGTTGTGTACGATCCCATTCCATTTAAGATGAGTTTGGACCTCATTCAACGGCATCCAACTGCAGATGTTACATTTACGGCACGGACAACTGATACAGCTTTCATCACTGCAATGACTACATGCAAAGGCAATGAAGCTGTCGATCCCATCCAAATACTGATAAGAAGATCTATCCGACATTTTCATCCAACCTCTATCCATTGCGATTGCTTTCACAACATAGAGTCAACGTAAGTAATTGAGTTAACATTGTCCCGTAATTAGAGCAAGTTAAAATCTAAAACAGCTCGTCTTCTTATGCCTTCAGTGATTTGGCCTTATCCCATTCGAGAGTGCACGTTCTGTGATGTGTAGTTTGCAAACTACGAGGCTAAGTTTCGATCGAGGAAAATTTCGGCAGCATCTCCCTACAGTTCACCAAATGCATGACGTAGATATTATAAACAAATATATAGTATGCATTCGGAGAACATTGAGGGAATTCAAACCGAATTTTCCACAATCGAAACCTAACCTCGTAGACCGCCAACTACACAACACATAGTTGCGCACCCCCAAACTGTCCGAATAAATGGACAATTCAAGTGTCAATCAATCAACCCGATTCACTGACTCTCAAACGGATCTAAGGTTTTTCATTGAATTTCATTATACGAAAAATATCACAACAAATTCACAAATACAAACATATATTAATTATGCATAAAACATAGTTTACAATTTTCTAATTTCCGTACATATGTTATATTTTCCTAACATATTTTCTATTTTCCTAACATATTTTCTAATTTCAATAATTTCATTACATATTTTTTATTTTCCTAAAATATTTTCTAATTTCCTAACATATTTTCTATTTCCCTAATTTCATAACATATTTTCTATTTTCATATTTTCCTAACAAATTTTCTAAATTCCTACACAAATTTCCAAAAATTCTAAACAATTTCTACACATTTTCCACAGTAAATACACAATTTCCTAACATAATTATATCCAAAATTCTTAACAAAATTAAATTGAGAGGCGTTCATACCTTTTTATAAGTATTCCTTCAAATCAACCACAAATTTCCTAAAACACAAAACATAATTAGTTTCCAATCAAAAATCAAAATTTCAAAACTAAAAAAATTAAATTTCTCAAACCTTCAAAATTGATATTGGTGATTGAGAGAGAGAGAAAGGGATTTGATTGGTAGTAAAAATGGTGATGAGATGATGATTGTAGCTAGAGAGAGAGAGAGAGTGAGTGAGTGAGTGAGAGAGAGAGAGTGAGTGAGTGAGAGCGAGAGAGAGAGAGAGTGAGTGGGAGCGAGAGAGCGAGAGAGATAGAGAGAGAGTGATGAGAGTCTAATATTGAAGGCAGAGAGGAAGAAGAAGAAATGAGCGTCTGAGTTATTTAGTGTGTTTAGATTTTTGCCCGACGAAGCATATTCGCAGGGCTAAGTTTAATGATTTGTCGGGCAAAATTAAGTCAACGCCAAGTGTTACCCAATGACCAATATTTGTCGTTGGATCTAATCTTGCTCGACAGATAAAACAAATCGTTGGGCTAACCCTTCCTATTTTACGCGCCAACAATTTGTTCTTCCCGCCAACACCTTATCCGGCGAGACTTCGTTTTCGTCGGGCAATAACTTGTCGTGCAACCTCAATTTTCTTGTAGTGTGATGTGATATCATGAAATTGAGAGATTTCATCTTAAAATTAATTGACAACATATGAAATAACTCAATTCCTTACAATAATTAGTTCTTAATAATTAGTCCTTACAAAAATTCTAGAAATTTAGCTTAGAATTAGTTTAACTATTCAATTTTTAATTATTTATATATATATATATATATATATATAACAAATATAGAAAGAAGAAAAAAGTACAAAATTTGTGGTTCACTTTGAAGATTTTTTTTCTTCCTTTTCTACTCGTTTTCATCTATTCTCTCTCTCTCTCTCGCTCTCTTATACTTTTTTGGTAAATACAACGAAGTGTCCCACACCCGAAGGGTAGACTTAATCCCCGCTCGGGGTGCAGCTTGCACTTGGCCACAAAGTGCTCCCAACTAGTTTCGAACTTCTGCCAGTTAAACGTCAGGAAATTCGCCCTCTGAAGGTTGCAGTTTGCCAACTACACCACACTAGGAAATTCTCTCTCTTATACTTTCCTCATATACAAAGAACCAAAACAAAAAAAAAAACCGAAAATCAAGAAACGAAAAATTATGAAATGGCCCCGTGCACACTTGTATTAATTTGGTAGGTATTAAGTATTGAAAATTCTATATGTTGCACCCCTAGTCTCTCCCACTAATTACGGCTTGTTTGTTTGGATTTAGAATTGAATTTAATTAATAACAATGCTAAATTTTTTACAAATTAAAAATATTGTATTCGGAGTCACAGTTTTCTCGCTCTCAATCCCAAAGAAAAAGTAAACTAAGGGGGAGAAGGGGGAAGATCTTCCCTCGAACCCTCTACTGTCTTTTTCTTTTTCCATTGGGTTTGTAATAAGAGTCCCTTGTGGTGACTATATGATATGAGCCGTGCTTAAATTTCAGTACGGTATTATTGTTGTTTTGCTATTTTTACAATCCATCCCCTTTCCCAAAATCTTCCTTTAAAATTTCTTATTTTTCTCTAAATCTTGTTCTACCTTACTATTGGAGGAGTTTGTCTCAATATCTCCCATTGGTTTTGGTTACAGTAGTTAGATTCGAACTTTTGGTCATTTATTTGCTTTTACGCGCAATTGGATTAATGAAGATTATGCCTTCCTCATATCCGCCATGCTCTACAGGTTCTTCAAGACTAGATGTGATGAGTTTGATGACAGTGGCTGTTTTTTTTAGTGGAGGTAGTTTGTTTAGGGTTATAAGTGATGTTAGGATTTTGATTGTTTTGGACTTTTTGGGACTTTGTTTGTAATTTTGCATAATTTCAGTGATGTGGGTTTATTAGCTGTTAGTTCGGTTTTGTTCGCTTTAGTATTGCTATAATATTGGCTTCGGGTCTTGCTGTTATAGCTGGATTTTGATGATATGGTTGATACCCTTTCTTTGTGATATAATGATCGATATCATTCTTGATTAAAAAAAAAATTAAAATATTATTATATTTGAAATAATTAGATGCATTATTAAATCTACTTTCTTATTTAAATCCTGACACACATGCAATATACGAAAAAATGTAACCTTATATTCATATCCAAATCCAAGCTACTCCAAACAGATGCTGTAAAGTTTCCGAAGTTTTCAATACGAGACTTGTTAACCGCATGTCACAATGAGCAATTAACTAAGTAAGAAGTCCACCACCAATTAGTTCAAAATGTGGTAAGACCATGCTAAAGGTGGTCGAAAGTTGGTCAGTACAAGTCACTTAATTAGGCAGTTAAAGGATGATGCAAGCAAAATTGCAACGCACACAAGAATCTAGAAAGCCAAGAAAGTTATATATATCATGTGGATGAGTGGATCCATCCATAATCCACTATTCCACTCCACGATTTCGTATGTGATCAACTAGGAAACGCAAAACCCACAAGCTAAGCCACATACATATATATATATATATAGCCCTCATTTTAATTTATTTAAAGTCACTATCATTTATTTTCGCACTCACTCAACGACAGTTATTATGATAGTTGTAATTTTTTTTTCTTTTTTTCTTCTTTTCTTTGGTTTTAGTTTTGGTTTCATTCCTTATGAATTTATTCATATCACAAATCTTTTTTAAGATTTTGGTTTTGTTCCTGATATTTATGACTGAGTGCGCGAATGACTTGATGCTGTCCTTGTACTGTTCTATGGTGTTTTGAATAAAACATCTCTTCAAATAAAAACAACGAGGTTCATGGATTATAATTTTTTTTTATACACAAGGATACAAGGTCATAATCTTAACAAATAAAGACAATTCATCTAAAAAGTTGACAATTATGGCAAAAGTTCCAAGAAATAACCAAAAATACCCGTAGCCATAAAATTTAAAATTCCAATGATGCCCATAAACAAAAAAGAAAAATATTGAGTTAATCACTTATGGTTTAGAACTTTAGGGTTTAATCTCAAGTTTAGGCTCCGTCCAAAATCGGAATTCAGAAGCTCTCTCACCATCACCCATATCCATAAAACAAAACTTTCTAAAACTCTAAATTCTAAATTGTTGAACCTCCTACAACACATTGATTTCATGAAGGGAAAACCACGTAAAATTCATTCTAAAATTGATTTGTACTTGGCAACTAACACCCTTAGTATCCTCAGGACAAAGGAATAAAATTATTAAAAAATTAATTTTTCATCGATTGTATGAGAAATTTTTTTGTTTTATGTAATTTGGTTATAATTGCATATGAAAATGTTGTAACTTTTTTATATTATGTATATGCATGTAGGGAATGATTAGCAACAAACACTACATGAAAAAGGAATTTGCCCTACGAAACAGTTTTGTCAGGCAAAGAGCATATTCGACGGGCAAAAGATAAACCGACGAAGATTCGTCGGGCTACGTTCGTCGGGCAACCCTCGTCATTCGACGGGCAAATCCAACCTTGCCCGACAAACAATATTGGTCGCAAAGATGTCGTCACGCAATCCCAGACAGTCAACACGGGTTTGCCTGACGAACAAGTAAGGGTCGGTCGGGCAAACATGTTCATATACAGTATAGGATATGAGAACTTGCCTGACGAAATATATGTTTTTGTAGGGTCAAATGTACAGGTTTACCCGACGAAATAACATGTTCGTCGGGCAAGCATTGGATTTTAGAAAAAAAAATATTTTTTTTAATAATCTATATAATTAAAAGTATATATATAATTAAAATAAATATATTTTTAAACAAATATATTTAAACTAAATAAAACAAATGAAATATAATTAAAAAAAATATTTCTACAAATTCATGTTTTACATAACAAAAAATAATTTACAACGTCCTATATATCTAAATGTTCGGTGGCTAGTCGGGGTGCTAATCGGCCTGTGGGGTCGGATGATGAGTCTACTGCTGAGTCTACACCAGGACTTGCGGAGGAATAGTCATCCCATTTGCAAGCATCGCATCAAGCACCATCTGGAGGGTGGACCACGAACCTTTGGCTATGCTCATTGGCTCACCGAGAAGAACTCGAAAAGCCACTCGCGACATCCCGAACTATCGCATCTCCCGCCCCCCGTTTTATCTTCCCTGGACACCTCCTTAGTTGTTTCTCCAAGATCTCCACCGACCTAGCAGGATCCGGTAGCACTTGCTCCAACGGGACGTCGGGTTGCTGCTACAGCTCAGCATGTACACATTTTGTCCCTTTGTGCCTTGCACCGTCCTCGCCTACAAATTTGAATAAATATTAATTAGCAATTTAATTATGGAAATTAAAAATGAACATTTAATATGCAAAAAAAAAAACTTACGTAAATATTATCACCCGCCAGGTTGCCGTGGCCAGCGTTGACTTGCCCCCAGACCTCCACCTCTAGCCACTTCGACCTGGCGTTTCTCCGGTCCTAGTGTCGGTGCACATAGGCTCGCGACCCCCCGTGGTGGTTGTATTACTTCTTCCCCCGATTTATTTTGTTGGCGATCGATTTTCGCTGTTCATTTGTAAAAACAATCATTATATTCAAATGAAAAATTAAATCGAAAATAAAGAAATAATTCTTATAGTTGCCACATACCAGATATTGGGGGGTCTCGCAATGGGTGCACAACCACATCCACTCCTCTAACTGATGCACCTCCGCCAAATCGGATGGAGGATTTGAACGAGCTTCCTTCGGGGATCCCTAGCTCTGGTAGTATAAATGGAGCTCGTACTTCCAGTCCGAGTACCGTTTCTACCAAAGGTTGGTAAGGTACTCATTAGTGTCGAGGTCGTCCAGGTTGTACTCAAAATTGACCTGCAATGAAATAATAAAGTTAGTAAAATATTTAAAATAATAAAAATAATGTTAAAAAACGGAGAAATACTTACAAACCCTTGTAATTGCATTTTTGCTTGGGCATGACCTCTGCCCGACGAACATGCACTACTTTGCGGATATTACATACTACATTTCCAAGTCACTTTGACTGTTGTCACTTCAGGTATGAATACGAGGAGTTACAATTGATATATAGGAACATGATTATTGTCTCTTGAAGACACTTCCTCTGTTTTTTTTTCTAGCTGAGGGTGAGAGCATATACACTTTAAATAAAAAATATATGTATGATGTTGATTATCCCTCTGTAGAATATGGATTAATTCAGAGTTGTTTCTTTTAGAAAAAGTACAACTGAAAAAACTTGTTTCCATGTGTAGTAATTTAACATGAGTTTGGTTACAGACCATTCTTCGCAATGTTGTTATTTGCTATGATGGCACAATCATAAATGTTTGCATCAAGTCAGTTGCCCCTGAGTTTATATTGTGTATTTTATCCACCACTTAAGATCATAAAAACATAACATAATTGAAACATTTAAAACATTAATTTTATTGATTTTAAGATTGCATATTACATATATAAATGAATTCCTTTATTCACAACTTTTATTCAGTGTTGGATTCGCTCTCCCCCTCCCAATTACTCTCGTTATCAGAGATGTGCCCAATACTTATTTCCTCAGCATCACTGTCAACTATTGGTGGTAAGGGCCCGAGATCAATAAACATATGATCAATCGCAATTGGTGGGATGATGTCGTCGGTTCGTATTCCATCCATGTTTAGGGAGGATGGCGAGGAATCCTCCTGGTACACAATTTGGTCATCGTCTGTTTCCCCATCTGCTTCCTGGTCTCAGTCATCCAAATCCCAAATATATCTTTGATTTACCATCTCATCTACTCTCCAACCAGCACTGGCTTTTAGATCATCTATATAGAATACTTGTTTCGTCATACTAGCAAGGATGTAGGGATCATTCTCATACCACCGGGTGTTTGTGTTGACAGTCACACAGAAATTATCTCGAATGACCCTGCTTGGGATATTTGGGTTCGTATTAAATCAATGACACCTGAACAAAATGACTTCCTTGTAGTATGCACATAACACATGAACCACACTTAACAATCTGCCGAAAAACCCCGTAGCAGCATTTCCCCCTCCCTCGGCACAAAGACCCCGTTATTTTGAGTAGACAATTTGTCGTATCGGTCTATGCACACGAACGTACTCCTTTAACGTGACACCCGACATATGTTTCTCCTCGAAATGGGCCAATTGCCAGCTGCATTAATTCTTGATTGAAGTCGGGCGAGTTGTCTTCTCTCAGCTGTGCCACAATGTCCATACACACCAGAATTGAAATAGGTCAACTTAAAAAAAAAATAAGAAATTATGCAAATAAAATATTTGACTTAAATGCTTGGAAAACCAGCATGAAAAATAGTTGTTGGTCCATTTCTTCCCAATTCAAAGGATATTGGGCTTTCATCAATGTCTTGTGTTGCTCGTGGAATGGCCAAACTTCGTCACAGTTGTTCAGTATGAACCAATGAGCCGCCGAATGGTCGTGTTGGTTGGGTAAATATAGATAGGTTATCGGGACGTTCACCAACGTCGTCGTTCCGCAAGGCCCTATTGATGGAAGTTTCAACATTTCGAAGGTACATTGCATAAAACGTGAGTGACTCATTTGCAATGTACGCCTCCTCTATAGAGCCTTTGGGACTTATCTTGTTGCAGACGTATCGCTTGTACCTACCTAACATTTTGCAGGGAATTAGTCATTATGATTCACATATATTAATAGGATAGTAAAGAATAGTTTCAAAAGCAGGATGAAGTTTACCTCTCGATTGTGTACATCCAATGATAATGCACCGGGCCAGCTAGCTTTGCCTCATCCGACATATATATTAGTAGGTGCATCATTACATCAAAAAATGTAGGGGAATATATTTGCTCCAGCCGGCACATGAGGTAGACAATATCCTCGTTAATTGTATCGACGTTCCCAACGTAATGGTACATAGTTGCGGGAAGAACCGAGACAAATAAATAATCGTCGCAACAACATCACGCTGCAAGTACAGCCGAATACCAATCGGAAGGAGCCGTTGTAGCAAAACATGATAGTCATAGCACTTCAAACCAGATAGGGTCCCACCGTCGGTGCTAACGTTTCAGGAGATGTTGCCGACGTACCCATCAGGAAATTTCACACTCTACAACCACTCCAGGAATTTTTTCTTATTCTCTGGGGTAAATGTATAACTTGGATGAGCCATTATGTATTTACCATTAACGAGTTTTGGCCACAAATTAGGCCGAATCCTCATTTCTTGCATACCGAGACGGGTTTTTTTGTGTCCTTTGACTTTCCTTCGATGGGTAAAGTCATTCCCACAATACTCTCGGCAACATTCTTCTCGATGTGCATCGGATATGTGATGTGTCTGATTTTCAATTTCGACCAGTATGCCAAACGGAAGAATATGCTCTTCTTCGTCCAATTTTCCTGTTATGTTGGTTTCGGTCCTCGTGTGATGAACTCCTGGATACTGTTTAATTTGGACAATATCTCATGACCGGACCTCTCCCTTGGTCATGCCTGTAGCTATGTTTTCCTATCAAATGAGTCAGATTGCGTACGCCACCAGTGATCCCACGGCAGAAATCTTCTCGCACCCAAGTAGCATACATTTGATGCGTGCCAAATAGACGATGTGTCCGATCCACATAGCTGGCATGCAAGATAACCCTTGGAGCTCCACCCCGACAACATACCATATGCAGGAAAATCATTCATCGTCCACATTACCGTCGCTCGTAAAGTGAACATTTCTCCATTGTACTTGTCGTATGTTCGGACACCATTTTCCTACAAATTCACGAGTTCATCAATCAAAGGTCTCAAATAAACATTAATGGAATTACTCGGTGATTTGGGCCCCGGTATCAAAGTACTGAGGATTGTGAATTCTTTCTTCATGCATCTCCAAGGGGGCAAGTTATACGGAACCATGACCACTGGCCAAGTGTTGTAGGGTTTTACAAAACTCCCAAACGGATTAAAGCCGTAAGTAGCAAGTCCTAATCTGACATTTCTTAGCCCCGTGGACTTGGGATACATCTTATCAAATTTCTTCCAAGCCTCTCCATCGACCGGATACCTTGGTACAACGTCATCAGTGCGTTCATCCTTGTGCCACCTCATATCACGGGTTGTGTGGGTCGACATGTAGAATCTTTGTAATCTCAATTTCAGTGGAAAATAACGCAACACCTTGTTCGGAATCCTGTTCTTTCGAAACCTAGGCTCATTGCACACGGGACATTTGTCAAACTGCTCGAATTCACTGTAAAATAATGCAAAATTGTTCTTACATGCATGGATCATGACATACCTTAAATCGAGACCCTTCAACAGCTTCTTCGAGCTATAATGATCTTTAGGCAGATGGTTATCTTCATGGAGCATTCGGATGATGATGTCCATGATGTGATCAAAATGCTTGTTTGTTTGATTATACTCAACTTTGATGTGCATCAACTCTACAACTGCCACTAGAACTGAGAACGATTTAAATCCGGGGTACAATTTGTGCTAAGTTTCTTTCAATAATCTCACATAATATTGCTCAGAGTCTTCGAGTTGAAACCTGGGTGCCTCATCGTCCATATCAACCTATGCGGGAGGAATAGCATCGGTTAATATTTCTAACACTTGGTCATTATCATATCGCCCATCCAAAGGACTATCATCCCCACGGGTCCCGGGATATGAATATGTTGATGCTGTAAATATTTGTTCCATCGTGATAGATCCCATTAGTATAGTTGTGTAGGATCTCATTCCATGCTAGATGATTTCCGACCTCTTTCAAAGTCCCCCAATTTCAGTTGTTACATTTCTAGCACGGATACCTGATACGTCCACTATAACTACAATGACTATGTGCAATGGCAATAAAGTTGTTGATCATATCCAAATACTCATCAGAACACCTATTTTCCATTTGCATCCACCATCTGTCCATTGTGCCTGCTTTTACAAAATACAGTCAACGTAAGTAATTGAGTTAACATTGTCCCGTAATTAGAACAAGTTAATATCAAAAGATGCTCGCCTTGGTATGCCTCCGGTGATTTGGCCTTATCCTATTCGAGAGTGCATGTTCTATGTTGTGTAATTTACGTCCTACGAGGCTAAGTTCTGATAGAGGGAAATTTCGGTAGCATCTCCCTACAGTTCCCCAAATGCACGGCGTAGATATTATAATAAATATCTAGTATGCATTCGGAAAACATTAAGGAAATACAAACTAAAATTCCCATGATCGAAATCGTAGACCACAAACTACACAACACATAGTTGTGCACACCCAAACTGTCGGAATAAATGGAAAATTAAAGAGTCAGTCAATTGCGCGGTCATGCATTACGTCAACGTGCGCATCCAACTGACTCTCAAACAGGTATAAGGTTTTTCATTGAATTTCATTGTACGATGTTAATCAACCCGATTAACTTCGCATAAACGGTTATGAAATATTAACATATTTCACTTCGTCGGAACTACCTAAAACTTTACAGAAAATATCACAACAAAATCACAAATACAAATATATATTAATTACGCATATCACAGAGTTTACAATTTTCTAATTTCCTAATTTCCTGATTTCCTAACATATTTTCTATTTTCCTGATTTCCTAACATATTTTCTATTTTCCAACTTTCCTAACATATTTTCTTATTTCCTAATTTCCTAACATATTTTCTAATTTCTTACAAAATCACATAATACATTTTCCACAATTTCAACACAATTTCTACACAATTTCCTAACATAATTATATAACCAAAATTCATACAAAAATTAAATTGAGAGGCAAACACACATACCTCTTTATAAGTATTCCTCCAAATCAATCACAAATTTCCTAAAACACAAATAATAATTCGTTTCCAGTCAAAAATCAAAATTTCAAAACTAAAAAAATTAAATTTCTCAAACCTTCAAAATTGGTATTTGACGGAGTTTGGTGTTTGAGAGAGAAAGAGGGAGAGATTTGTAGTGAAAATGGTGATGAGACAATAGTTTCGTGTTATAGAGCTGGAGAGAGAGAGAGAGAGAGAGAGCAGCTGAGAGCAAAGGGTAGAGAGGAAGAAGAAGAAGAGGGGCGTATGGTCGCAGTTAATGGATTTAAACCTTTGTCCGACAAACCACCTTCGTCGGGCACTTGCTGATACAGATATTTTGTTAGCGGTCAATGCTCAGACTTTGCCCTACCGAAAAACGTTTGCCCAACGAATCAATAATTTGTAGGGCAAAGTGCCTAATTTTACGCGCCACCCACCTTTTCTTTGCGCCAAATTCTCGCCCCACGAAAATACCTTGCCCTACAAAATTGGGTTGTCGAGCAAAGGTGACAAAATTACTTGCCAAAAAAACTTGGTTCACACCAAAATTTTGCCCCACGAATGATCCTTGCCCTACAAACATGTTGGTAGGGCAAGGTTGGACATACTTGTGCCCTGCAAACTGTTTTTTTCGTCGGGTAAAATATTTTTCAGCGAAGAATATGACTTCGTCGAGCAAAACCTTATTTCTTGAAGTGAAATGGCGCAACATTATTAATTGTTAATGTTATGGCACGATAATGATGGGTTACAAAAGCAAATGGGAAGAAGGTTGGAATTTGAAGGGCCATTGTTTTCCCACGTTGCAATTTGCAAAATTTGGTTTGCACTACCCAACTTATACCATCACGTGTGATTCTTAATAATAATATTATTGCTAATTAATGAACCTACAATTCGATCCAGATTCCAGAGGCAAGCTTAATTTCATTGGAGAGAGAGAGAGAGAGAGAGAGAGAGAGAGAGAGAGAGAGAGAGAGAGAGGGTACGTCATGCAATTGTGAGTTTGGCCAATTAGTTTGTTGGGGAGGAGTCAGGAGGAGGAATTAAGCCCTTTAATGTGGAAGAATGCTTCTCATGATCGTCTTAATCATATAAACATGTTTGGCACCACCAAACCTCATGCCTGCTTCTCCTCCTCAAAATTAGTTAATTAGTAATCTCCTCGATCCACACCAATTCATATCTTTAATTATCAATGTTTTCGACAAGGAACATCGATCGTCTCTAATATATAATACCGCCTTCCTTAATTTACCAAAACAACTGAAAATATTTCAATAATTAATCAAAATTCGCCTTTTGAAAATTTGATGCATCCGCGTGTAGGCCGGCGTGTGTATATATACTTACGACACCAAAATATTTTCGTGGACAAGATATTTATAAAACATCGAGCCTACTCATGAACTGAGAAAATCCAAAAAGAAGTTATCGTCATAATAAACTTCATTTGTATTATAGCCAGGGTTCAAATTATTAGTAACTTTCCAGATCGATAAATTTTTTTGTTTCTTGATAGCTAGGAACTATGTGATTTATGCTGATTAATTGTCAACAGAGACATTGCACTATGCATGTGTGACCTATATATATATATATATATATCACACATATCTACCTATCAATTAGTATTAAGAAAATTCTTTAATTAATATGCATGCACCAAAGTGATATATATATGACTCGCCTTAATCAAAAAGGGGGAGAGGGGCGAAGAAACTCGATCGGAGACGAGCAAGGGCTAGGGACGCACTCAATATTCCTCTAATGAATTCTCTGGAAACTTCTATAGTAAATGGAATATACAGAATTGTAATCAAACAAATAATATTGCAAAGCCCTGGTACTTATTACCGGTACCAATTGGACCATAATATATATAATGGAGCACAAGTGATAGATGTGTTAGCTAGCTAGCGATAGCTGGCAGGGTGTTGTTTGAAAGGTGATCGATTATAGCTTATTTTGTTTAAACTTTTTGCACAAGTCATTCATATGATAATAAGATGGAGCACTGAATGAAGGTCACGGGTGATATACATACATATATATATATACATGAAGTTGAGTCCAAAATGTGCACATGAAAGTTTACTGCTTTTCCACTTCTAATTTCTAAAAAGATAAAGCCCAAGTTAGGTTTACCGGCCCTAATCGACACACCAAAAATTGACCAAAATTATTATTTGGTAATATATATCTACGTGCTTGGCATGCTAACATCATCATCGATCTCTTGCCATTGGCTTAAGTTAGATCATATAAAATCTCACATGGAAAACCCAAACAATAATAGCCATACACCCACATCATATATGTTTCAGAGCTTTCACGTTTTACATTTCTTCTGATAATGGAAGTATGGTGCTCTCCATCGATATGCATGCATATATGTAACAAATTAGGGTTTAGTCAAAAGAATGATTGTGCATTGATGATTCCAAGCACGTACGTGGTATCTTGCTTTCAATATATATATATATATATATATAGAGACAGATACGATGATGATCGTTAGTGATGTAGTAAAAAATTTATATTAAAAATGATACTTTAATAGTAATTAATATAAGAAAATTTTATATTTATTATAATAGATAAAATAACAAAAATTAATAAATAAAAAAATGAATTTCATCCTATGTTTTGATAGATCGAGTATTCATTTTCGTTTTTGATAAATGAATCATAATAAAGAACAAAATAAAAAATGAATTGAAGAGTGGGGCGTACGTAGATGATAACAATCTATAACATGCATGGGCCTTATGAAGGAAGTTGAGGTTCCACCCCAAAACCAATTGGCTATGGAGGGAGAGGCTCAACTCCTTATAAGCCCTTGCAAGGTTGTGCAATTTTCCAATGTGGGACTTTTGTACCTTCACATTCTCACACGCCCCCTCACGTGTGGCGAATTTTCAAGCCTAACACGTGGACAACTCATATTGGCTGACGTGGAGCACGTGTGGCGGTTAAGCCTTACACGTGGGATAACCCGCTCTGATACCATGAAGGAAGTTGAGGTTCCACCCCAAAACCAATTGGCTATGGAGGGAGAGGCTCAACTCCTTATAAGCCCTTGCAAGGTTGTGCAATTTTCCAATGTGGGACTTTTGTACCTTCACATTCTCACACCTTGGTCGATAGACGAGAGCAATAGTTGGAAATTTAGGGCATGATGTTTTGGGGTTTGCGCTCAACTTGAAGTGCCGTTTTGGACAGAAATATGGTGCATGCCGGCACCTGATATTGCCTTATATTGGATTGGATTTTAGGCAAGAATGAAGGGATCTCTAGCTTAAGTCACTACAAGAAATTCGAAGTTGCCCGGCGAAAACAGTTCGTCGAGCCACGTAAATCATCCATCGAGTAACATATACAACGGCGAATCTCTGTCGGGCAATAGGCGTCGGGCAACCGCTGTCGGGCTTTTAGTTTACTCGATGAGCACAGTGACCTCGTCGAGCAATTAAATAATGCTCGGCGGTAAAGTTCGTCGCTGACATCTTCGTCGAGCAACATAAAGTCAACCTCATAAGAGCGTTGGGTAAGGTCTTCCTTATCCGTCGGGTAATCTATTAAACATACGTCGGGGAGGATTATATGCCGTCGGGTAAAGTCATATATACCCGTCGGGTAACGTTAAGAAACACCGTCGGGTAAGGTTAATTATAGTCATCGGGTAACATGATAAACAACCGTCGGGTAACGTTTTACACATCCGTCGGGTAACATGTCACTCAATCGTCGGGTATAGTTTGAATATCTGTCAGGTAACATTTAACTCATTCGTCGGTAATAGTTTTATATGTCGTCGGGTAACATGTCCCCCATTCGTCGCGTGTATTTTTACAATTCGTCGGGTAACATGTACAGAATTCGTGGCGCAACCTCCTCTTTATATTGAAAATAAAATATTAAATTAAATAATAAAGAATAAAAAAATTAATTAAAAATTAATATAAAGAATATAAATAAAATTAAATTAATATGAAAAAAAATAATGTATTTTTTGGACATCATTAAGAGTATAAAAATACTTTATATATACTCTAAGTGTAACAACCCGGAATTTCAATTATTGGATTTAAGTAAATTATTTATGTAAAATGACGATTTTGCCCTTGCTTGTTAAAGGGCTTAGGAATCAAGTTTTATTTCGAGACACTTTTGGTGGTGTTTTGGGTACCGTTGCGTAGATCTCGAACTCACGAGTTCGTAGACAGGCGGCACGCGGAAAACGGAGTTCGTGGACGGAAGTTATGGGTCTAGATGTGCAAGGGCATTTTGGTAATTTTTGACTTGGGGGTAGATATTTTTAACCCCCAAATCAGATATTATCTGATCCACCTCATCCTCATCTTCATTTCATCTTCATCTCCTTCTTTCTCTCTGTGACAAACATACACAAACAACCAACCCGTGCGAAAATCATCCAAAAACCCACAAAGTCAACTTTGATTTCAAGGCTCCAACTTCCAGTTTTGATCAACTAATCATATTCTACTCCTTCCCACGATCACAACCGTACCAACCATCGAAGGAGAGGACCACAGAGGAAGCCGAACCGAGGATAGGAAGTTTCGGACCTTCCGATCGATTTTCCGGCTAGCACAGGCGATACTGCTCCAGGAACTTCAGGGGAGCGTACAGTTCGGGATTGAGCTTGCTTGAACAGGTTTGTGAGTGGACTTTGATTTATAAACTGTAATGCATGCATAAATGTATCTTTGATTTTAAATACTGTTATGTATGGGTGCAATGAATTTCTGGATTTTAGAAATGATGCTGGACACATGTTTTACAATATTTCAGTGAAAGTATGTTTTGAGAAATGGCCTGGTTTTTGTACTTGATTTTGATATCGTTTTGATGTGGTAACTATTTGAGTATGTGATTTGGGTTGAGACCCATAATTATGATTTATTGATTTTGGCCATAAAATGATATTGCAAAGAATTTGGCTTAGGCCAAGAAACAAAGATTTCAAAGTATGGATTTGATTCACTGGTTCCTGTCCCGATGGTTATTGTTGCTCTGACTGGTGTTGAGGGGCCTTGCTCTACCAGTTGTTGAGGGTTCGGACCTTGGTGTTGAGGGGTCTTGCTCCGCCGGGTCGCGAAGCTGTCTATGCATAGTACAGAGAGTACAGATAGTACATATGGTACACAGAGTTGTACAGATTTGAACACATCTCAAGGGATACCCTGGTGTGTTATGGATATGTCGGGAACAGTGAAATTTGAGATATTATGTGTTGGATTGAACGAAATGATTTGAATTTGAGATATTTTGTGTCCAGATTAAATTAAATGATTTTAAACTCCTTTGAAGAGAGTTTTCAAACCAAATTGTGGATCACGAGGTATTTTTATTATACCGATTTTATGTGAGTCCACCTATGTGGTTTTAAAGAGAAATGAGAATTTTTGGTGATTTACATATGATGTTTTAGTATGATAAATTGTTTTATGTTATGCATGCATGATTTTATAAATGGAGGGGAAGAAAGGTATTTTCTCGAAAAGGAATTTATAAATGATTATTTTTGTCCACTCACAACTTTTGTGTTTAAACCCCCTTCAGGCAGTTGAGTAGAGTTGACGCGAACATTGATCTCGAGGCTGAGGCATTAGTACTTCGACTGCGCTGTGTAATTATATTTGAGTAGGATATCTAAATTTTACTCTTGATCCTACTTAGACGCTATGATATTATATGGTATTTGATTGGTCATTAATTACGGGAATTATTGAGTGCTTGAATCCCTTGTCTGACAAGTTGAAGTATTTATTGTTATTATAATTTGTAAGGATTGAAGGGTATTTTGGGAACCTTTCCTTAGGTTGTCAGACGGGATCAGGGTCCTTCCCGGATTTTGAGGGGAAATTCGGGACGGGTCCTGACACTAAGAATTAGTAGAGTTGTCAAAATAGCCGGGATCCTGAGGGGGCGGTTGGTTGGGCGGTGAGAAAATATCATCCAATCCACGATCACCCAAACGTTGAAGGATGTTGTCAAGGGTGCTCTTGATATGTTGGTTTTGGGCTTGAATCTCCGCATATTGGGCTTTGATCATAGCATTTTCGGCCTCGAGATTTCTCATATGATCCGACGTCTCCTAGGAGCCTACCCGAGATGAAGACGACGATTGAGTCGAGACATCCCGCACAATCCCGTCGCCCGCTCCCCGAACGACCCTCCCTGGGCGCCTACCTAGTCGTCGCTCCAGAATAGCAATCGACATGTCGACATTAGGGAGCTGTTTATGCAAAGGCACATCTGGATGCTGTTGGGTGAGCTCAGCTTGTGTCTGTTGGACGTCTTGCACCATCGCATCCTACAAATTCGAATAAATATTAATTAGAAAAATAATTATGAAATTAAGAAAAAATGTTTAATTAGAAGGAAATAAACTTACGTGAATTCGATCAGCCTTTTCATCCCCCCGTCCAGCATACACCTACCCCCAGGCATCCACCTCTGGGAACATCGACCCGGCGATGCGCCGATCCTCCTACCGGGCCGATAAGGATCGAGACCCCCCGTGGTGGTTGAATTTCTTTGCCCCCCGGTTCGATGTGTTGGCAATCGATTTCCGTTGTTCATTCGTAAAACCAAAAATTATATTTGAAAATGGAAAATAACATAAAAATTAAATAATTTAATTAATTCGATAGATAATACGTACCAGATAAGTGGGTGACATTAAATGGTCGCACAACCACAACCACCATGCCAGTTTCGGCCCGTCTAACTCCTCCGGAGGATTTGCCTGAGCTTCCTCCAGAGAAGGCCAAGTCAAGAAGTACTTGTGGAGCTTATACTTCTAGTCGGCGTACCGTAACTGTCAGTGTTGGGACAGGTACCTACTGAGCTCGACGTTCTCCAAGTCGAACTCAAAATTGATCTGCAATCAAATATTAAAGTTAAAAAAATAATTAAAAAATATGAAATTAATGTTAAAAATGGGAAAAAAACATACCGATAACTCTCCCCAACAACGCGAGATCTCCTCTGCGGTTTGGGTTCGGAAAGTCTCCCCCATCATTAGTGACTTGGTGCGAAGAATTGCACCAATGTCATGAACTAGGAGGCTATGAATTTTGACCGGCGCGGACCGGAGGCGTGGCACGTATACCACCAGTATCTTTGCATTTGTCGTCCTACAAATACGCTGGGATGTCAAACCTCGGTTGATCCTGCGCACATTCATTGACCTACCTGCAAATTCGATGAACATTGATAAATAAAATGAGTAGCAAATAAAAACGATTGGTTAAATAAATAAAATAATAAACTTACCCTTAGGGAGTGCTCCGATATTAGGCCCCATTTCGTCTCCTCCGACGTCGTCTTGTGAGGGCCGGGGGTCAGTACGGGGTTCCCCCCGTTTCTTGCTATGCTGTCTACGAGCCGATCGAGCACCCGGTCGCTGATAGACTGACATGGGTGCATGAACCGAATCCGATGTTGAGGCAACTGAGTCAGGGGCTGCCTCCTCCGGCTCATGACCATCAATAGGATCCGGGCAAGGGCGAGTCCTGGATGTGATTAAGGTGCGATGCGACATCTACAATAACACATATAAATTAATTAATTTAAAATTAAAGAACATACTTTTAATTAAATAAAAAAGAAAGCAAACATTTTTAATATTAAATATTAAATATTAATTTCAAAAAATAAAAACAAAATAACATTTAAAATTAACCAACATTTTATAAATCCAATAAACATAAATAAATAAAGCATCAATTTTTTTTAGTAATAATTAGTAAATTGGTATCTAAAAACTAAAACCATCAAATTCTAATTTTTTAAAATAAATCCAACACAAACGAAAATTAAACTTAAACAACTAATTAATTAATTCAAGCGTACTAAACTCAAAATTCACAACATTATACCTAAATTCCTAAATCCAAATTTCGGGACCGCGATCAAACTTACATATTAATCCAAACATATACTAATAATATCCAAATCCAAAAATTCACAAATTAAAAATTTTTAAAACACATAATTCCAAAATCCACTTATACTACACCATATCAAAATTTCCCATAATTGTTTTTAAAATTCAAATACCCAAAATTCATACATTTCACATAAATACCATATAAAAAATCATACCATTATATCAATTTCAACATTATACCAAACATCAAAATTTCAACAAATCTTCAACTATTATATATACCTTAACAAATATATATATCCAAACATAAATATATACATAATCATTAACAATAACAATATCCAATTTCATAAATTCATTTTTCAAATCAAAATTAACAATAAACTAATATATCCAATATAAACCAATATAAACAAATAAACAATAAACCAATAAACCAATATATCCAAATTAACAATAAACAATAAACCAATAAACCAATATATCCAAATTAACAATAAACAATATATCAAAATTAACATTAACATTAACATTAACAAGGAGAGCAGCGGTGACGGCAAACCTCCGTGGACAAAAACAGTGTCCTTGACCGTTTGGGAGAGCGGAGCCGATAGGAAATGCAAGTGGAAGATGCAAGGCGTCCTTGACTGCTTGAGGGAGAGGTAGATGCAAGTGGCGCTTCAAGCAAAACTTAAGAAAAACCAAAGCAGAAAGAAATCCAGAAAATGAAGAAGAAGGAAGAAGAAGAAGCCTCGGTCTGATTTATGTATCTGATAGGTATTGCCCGACGGATACGTCCGTCGTCTAACACTTTAATGACCCGTCGGGCATAAGAAAAAGGTATCATGCGTCGGGTAACGTTTCACAACCCGTTGGGTAACAATTAAATTAACGCGTCGGGTAACGCTTAACACCCCGTCGGGCAATAGCATCATCGAAATACGGAATATTAGGTCTGTCGTCCGTCGGGTAACAGCAATTACACCCGTCGGGTAAGGATGATTGTCGAATATCCCTCGGGTTATACCTTTATACTCCCTCAGGCAACAAAGCGGCAAAATTACGCGCAAAATTGAAATTTTAAAAAAACTGGACGATATCTTGAGGTTACCCGACGGCAATGTTAATTATTCGTCGGGTAACACCAAGCTGCAAATTTGAGATTTCGCGAAAAATTAGGCGGAAAATTTAAATTTTCAGACACTGGACGATTAATTGACGTTACCCGACGGAAATGTTGAAATATCCGTCGGGCATGAGCTTCCTGATGCCGTTTTTGGAATTAATCCGAAAACCAAGTCCGGCGAAAATTTATGCAACATCATGACCGTTTAAAGTTTGGTTTTATATGCCTAAAACCCATCTATCATTATTGT
The DNA here is from genome assembly GCA_037349345.1 of Oemleria cerasiformis. Taxonomy (NCBI): domain Eukaryota; kingdom Viridiplantae; phylum Streptophyta; class Magnoliopsida; order Rosales; family Rosaceae; genus Oemleria; species Oemleria cerasiformis. Next base: position 4,489,515 of record JAZGTL010000017.1, on the reverse strand, counting down.
GATGTTTTGGGGATTTCAAAACATCCGATCGTGAAGAAACGTTGTGTAACCGTTGAATCGTCGCACACCGTTACCTAATCCCGGGATTTCCAATTGGGGAAATTTTTCTTGCAGGTGATCTATGGGTACCGTCCATAAATGTGGACGGTTAGATCGGTCAATTTCAATTTTTAAGTTTTTGAAAATCGGAAAACAAGCATATCGCCCAAGGAGGTTAAACTCTTGAAGGAAACTTCAATACATTTTTTGAATTTTTGGTTCTATTGATATTCAAACGAATGAATTTGAGCAATCTAACCGTTCACTATGTGGTTTTACGTGGCTAGATGTCGCCCGTCAAAAATCTTGAGGTTTTGAGGATTTCAAGCCTTCCGATCGTGATGAAATGTTCTGTAACCGTTGAATCGTCGCGCACCGTTACCTAATCCCGGGATTTCCAATTGGGAAAATTTTTCACGCAAATAATCTTTGGGTACCGACCATAAACGTGGACGGTTAGATCGGTCAGTTTCAATTTTTAAGTTTTTGAAAATCGGAAAACAAGCATATCGCTCAAGGAGGTTAAACTCTTGAAGGAAACTTCAATACATTTTTTGAATTTTTGGTTCTATTGATATTCAAACGAATGAATTTGAGCGATCTAACCGTTCACTCTGTGGTTTTACGCTAGATGTCGCCCGTCAAAAATCTTGAGGTTTTGAGGATTTCAAGCCTTCCGATCGTGATGAAACGTTCTGTAACCGTTGAATCGTCGCGCACCGTTACCTAATCCCGGGATTTCCAATTGGGGAAATTTTTCTTGCAGATGATCTTTGGGTACCGACCATAAATGTGGACGGTTAGATCGGTCAGTTTCAATTTTTAAGTTTTTGAAATTTTTTGTTAAAAAAATTGTAAAGTTTTTAATATGGTAAATACATGTGTAATAAAAATTGTAAATTTAATCAAATAAATATGACCCGACGGCAATTCTATCTCCGTCGGGTATGTATACGGAGTTGGGCGTCGGGTAACCCATACATTATCCGTCGGGTAACAGTTACAATAAATTTGTAAATTTAATACTCTAAATCTAACCCGACGAATGTGAAAATATCTCCGTCGGGTATTTATACGGAGGTTGCCGTCGGGTAACCCATACATTATCCGTCGGGTAACAGTTACAATAAATTTGTAAATTTAATACTCTAAATCCAACCCGACGAATGTGAAAATATCTCCGTCGGGTATTCCTACAGAGCTTGCCGTCGGGTAACCCATACATTATCCGTCGGGTAACAGTTACAATAAAATTGTAAATTTAATACTCTAAATCCAACCCGACGAATGTGAAAATATATCCGTCGGGTATTCATACGGAGCTTGCCGTCGGGTAACCCATACATTATCCGTCGGGTAACAGATTGTAAAATTTAATCAACTAAATCTGACCCGACGAACCTTCTTATATATCCGTCGGGTAACCTTACTGAATCTGTCTTCGGGTAAACCAGACTTATTCCGTCGGGTAACAAGTCTAATAAAGTTGTAAATTTAATTAACTAAATCAGACCCGACGACGATTTTGACATTGCATTAAAGAGTAAAAATTGACTTTTCATCAAAATATTATACTAAATCTGCCATCTTCATTTAGTTTGAAGTTGCATATTTTGTGTAGGGCATGTATGATTTCCTCACTTTAAGAAAGTAAAAAAACTATTTTTTTCAATGAAATCATACAACATACATAAAAATAAAATTTATTGATTTGAAGATGGATATTTCATATATGAATGAAATTTTGAAATTACAACGCTTCATTCGGATTCGCTTTCCCCCTCCCAATCACGCTCGTCATTCGACATGTGTACAGTACTTGATTCCTCCGAATCACTTTCAATTTGTTCTAATTCCCCCATATCAATAAAAATGTCATCAATCGAAATTGGTGTTATGATGTCATTGGTCCGAACTCCATCCACGTTTTGGGTGGATGCCGATGAATCTACCTGATAAATGATTTGGTCATCGTTTATTTCCCCATCTTCTTCATGGTATCGATCATCCAAGTCCCAAATGTTTCTGTGATTCACCATCTCAGCTACTCTCCATCCACCACCAGCTTTTGGATCATCCACATAGAATACTTGTTTCGCCGTACTAGCAAGGATGTAGGGATCACTCTCAAACCATCGGGTGTTTGTGTTTATAGAAGTATATAACTGATCTTTGATGACACTTCCTGGGATACTTGGGTTCGTATTAAACCAATGACACTTGAACAAGATGACTTCCTTGCGATCGGCGTATAACACCTTAACCACAGTTAACAATTTGCCGTAGAAACCCATCTCAACATTTTCCCCATCCCCCGGCACGAAGACCCCGCTATATTGCGTAGACAACTTGTTGTCTCGTTCTGTGCACACGAACTTTACTCCGTTGACGTGACAACCAGCGTACGTTTCTCCTCGAATTGGGCCAATGGCAAGGTGCATGAATTCTTTATTGAAATTTGGCGAGTTGACATCTTTCAGCTGTGCCATCTGGTAAGATACACACAAAAAACGAAATAGGTAATCTTAAAATAATTTAAGAACTTTGGGAATAAAATATTTGACTTACATGCTGGGAAAACCAACGTGGAAATAGTTGTTTGTCCATTTCTTCCCAATTAGAAGGAAATTGGGCCTTCATCAATGACTCGTGATGCTCGTGGAAGGGCCAGACTTCATCACAGTTGTTGAGAATGAACCAATGAGCCACCTCCATATCAGTATTGATGAACGGCTCCGAGATTGGACCAGTGCCGAATGGTCGTGCGGGTTGGGCAAATATGGATAGGGTCTCGGGACGTTGACCACCATCGTCGTTGCGAGACGTCCTATTGAAGGCAGTTTCAACATTTCGAAGGTACATTGCACAAAATGTGAGTGCCTCCTTTGCAATGTACGCCTCGGCTATGGAGCCTTCGGGACTTGTCTTGTTCCGCACGTACCGCTTATACGTACCTAACATTCTGCAAGGAAATTTACATTAAGACTCACATATTATACATGATAGTAAGGAAATATTATCAAATAGCAGGGATAAGTTATACCTCTCGATGGGGTACATCTAACGATAATGCACCGGGCCAGCTAGCTTTGTCTCATCCGGCAAATGTATTAGTAGGTGCACCATTACATCAAAGAATGCATGTGGATATATTTGCTCAAGCCGACACATGATGTACACAATATCCTCGTTAATTGCTTTATGGTCCGCCTTAACCAACGACCTGGCACATAATATCTGGAAGAATTGAGACAAATAAACTATCGTCTCAACATCACCAGCCTCCAAAAAGGGTCGAATACCAATCGGAATGAGTCGTTGTAGAAAAACATGATAGTCATGGCTCTTCATACCAGAAATAGTCCCACCGTTCGTGCTAACACTCCGGGATATGTTGCCGGCGTACCCGTCGGGAAATTTCACACCCTGCAACCACTTTAGGAATTTTTTCTTATTGTCCGGCGTAAATGTATAACTTGGATGAGCCATGATGTATTTGCCATTGACGACTTTTGGCCACAAATTAGGCTGAATCCCCATTTCTTTCATGCCCATACGAGTTTTTTTTGTGTCCTTTGACTTTCCTTCAATGGGTAAAGTCATTCCCAGAACACTCTCAGCAACATTATTCTCGATGTGCATAGGATCAGCGATGTGTCTGATTTTCAATTTCGACCAATATGGCAACCGGAAGAATATGCTTTTTTTCGTCCAATTTTCCTGTTCGACTGGTTTCGATCCTCTTGTCACGAACTCATGTATACTGTTGAGTTTGCATAATATCTCATCACCGCACCTCTCCCTTGGTCGACCTCTTAACTCTGATTTACCATCAAATGAGTCAGATTGCATTCGCCATCGGTGATCCCAGGGCAGAAACCTTCTCGCACCCAAGTAGCATACCTTAGATGCGTGCCAAAAGGACGTTGTGTCTGGTCCACATGTCGGGCAAGCAAGATAGCCCTTGGTGCTCCATCCCGATAACATACCATAACCAGGAAAATCATTAATTGTCCACATTACGGCCGCTCGTAGGATGAACATTTTTCCACTGCACTTGTCGTATGTTCGGACACCATTTTCCCACAAATCCACGAGCTCGTCAATCAATGGCTGCAAATACACATCGATCGAATTACTCGGCGATTTGGGCCCCGGTATCAAAGTACTGAGGATTGTGAATTCTTTCTTTATGCATCTCCAAGGAGGCAAGTTATACGGAACCATAACAACCGGCCAAGTGCTATAGGGCTTTGCAAAACTCCCAAACGGATTAAACCCGTCAGTAGCGAGCCCTAATCTGACATTTCTTGGCTCTGCAGCAAACTCGGGATACATATTATCAAATTCTTTCCAAGCCTCTCCATCCGCCGGATGCCTCAGTACATCATCATCAATGCGTTCATCCTTGTGCCACCTCATATCACGGGCTGTGTGAGACGACATGTAGAATCTTTGTAACCTTGGCTTCAGTAAAAAATAACGCAACACCTTGTTAGGAATCTTGTTCTTTTGAAACCTAGGCTCATTGCACACGGAACATTTGTTAAGCTGCTCGAATTCACCGTAAAACAAAACACAGTTGTTCTTGCATGCATGGATCTTGATATACCCTAAACCAAACCCCTTCAACAACTTCTTCGAGCTATAATGATCTTTTGGCAGACAGTTGTCTTCAAGGAGCATTCGGATGATAATGTCCAACATGTGATCAAAATGCTTGTTCGTTTGATTATACTCAACTTTCATGTGCATCAACTCCATAACTGCCCCTAGAACTGAAAATTATTTACAACTGGGGTACAATTCGCGCTGAGCTTCTTTCAACAATCTCTCATAATGGAGATCAGAGTCTTCCGGTTGCAACCTTGGTGCATCATCTTCCATATCATCCGATGTCGGAGGAAAAGCATCGGTTAATAACTCAACGACTGGATCATTATCACATCGCCCATCCAAACCACTTTCGTCCCTACTGGTCCCGGAAACCGAAGATGTCGATGCAGAAAATATTTCTTCACCGTGATAGATCCAATTAGTGTAGCTGTGTACGATCCCATTCCATTCCAGATGAGTTTGGACCTCATTCAACGACATCCAAACACAATTATTACATTTACGGCACGGACACCTGATACGTCTTGTATCACTGCAATGACAACGTGCAAAGGCAATGAAGTTGTCGATCCCATCCAAATATTGATCAGAAGATCTATCAAACATTTGCATTCACCCTCTGTCCATTGTGCCTGCTTTCACAACATAGAGTCAACATAAGTAATTTAGTTAACATTGCCCAGTAAATAGAACAAGTTAAAATCAAAATCAACTCTTCTCCTAATGCCTCCGGTTATTTGGCCCTATCCCATTCGAGAGTGCACGTTCTGTGCTGTGTAGTTTGCGACCTACGAGGCTAAGTTCAGATCGAGGGAAATTTCGGCAGCATCTCCCTACAGTTCCCCAAATGCACGACGTAGATATTATAAACAAATATCTAGTATGCATTCGAAGAACATTGAGGGGATACAAACCGAATTTCCCACAATCGAAACCTAACCACGTAGACCGCCAACTACACAACACATAGTTGCGCATCCCCAAACTGTCCGAATATATGGACAATTCAAGAGTCAATCATTCAATCGGATTTATTGACTCTCAAACGGGTCTAAGGTTTTTCATTGAATTTCATTATACGAAGTTAATCAACTCGATTAACTTCGCATAAACGGTTATGAAATATGAATGCATTTCACTCCGTCGGAACTAAATAAAGCGTTTTAAAAAAATATCACTACAAATTCAAAAATACAAACATATATAAATTATGCATAAAACACAGTTTTAAATTTTATAATTTCTGTACATATTTTCTATTTCCCTATTTTCCTAACATATTTTCTAATTTCCAAACATAATATCGAATTTTAATAATTTCATTACATATTTTTTTTCCTATTTTCCTAAAATGTTTTCTAATTTTCTAATTTCCTAACATATTTTCTATTTCCTTATTTTCCTAACATATTTTATATTTCCCTAATTTCCTAACATTTTTCTTAATTTCCAAATATATTTTCTAATTTCAATCATTTCATTACATATTTTTAATTTTCCTATTTTACAACAAAATTTTCTAATTTCCTAACATATTTTCTTTTTTCCTAATTTCATAACATATTTTCTATTTTCCTAATTTCATAACATATTTTCTATTTTCATATTTTCCTAACAAATTTTCTAATTTCTAATTTCCAAAAATTCTAAAACATTTCTACACATTTTTCCACAATAAATACAAAATTTCCTAACATAATTATATCCAACATTCTTAACAAAATTAATTTGAGAGGTAAACACACATACCTTTTCACAAGTATTCCTTCAAATTAACTACAAAATTTCTACAACACAACACATAATTAATTCCTATTCAAAAATAAAAATTTCAAAAAAATAAAAATTTCATACCTTAATATTTGGTATTTGATGATTGATAGAGAAAAAGGATTTGTTGGTAATGAAAATGGTGATGAGATGATAATAATAGGTATATAAAGAGAGTGAATGAGTGAGAGGGAGAGATAGAGAGCAGAGAGAAGGATGAAAAGCAGAGAGGAGGAAGAAGAAGAAAGAAGAAAAAAAACAGACTCTGGTATTTAGAGTGTTTAGACAGTTACCCGACGAACAGTATTCGCAGGGTAATATTAAATGATTCATCGGGCCATAAAGAGTCAACGTCTAATATTACCCGACGGCGATTGGTCGTCGTTGTTTACCCTGTTACCTGACGGGTAGTCCACATCGTCGGGTAACAATGTCCAATTTTGCGCGCCAACGGTTTTTTCTTCCCGCCAACTTGTTACCGGCGACTGTAAATGTCCGTCGGGCAATATAACCTTACCTCCGCGAGATATTGTCCGTCGGGCGAAATTTAGTCGGGCTACTGCGATTTTCTTGTAGTGAGTACTCTTGGCTAGTCAATCTGGTTACTCAGGATTCCCGGCTATTTCGTATTGTTCATAAATATTATAATACGTAAACTAAATATAAATAAATAGTAGTCCTACGGTTTAATCAATGATGATATTTTTACTCACTATGATACACTAAGTGATACACTAATCAAGAGATGGTGTTCAATTAGTATTTTTCTTATCTTAATATGCATATATACCTACCTACGTTTCTAGGTGCGTTTAATTTGACATATATAGAAACATGAGAATGAATTCAATCCAAAGATTAGTTGTTTTGCGTGTTGTCTGCAGGAAGCTCAAACTAGGTACGTACACATGAGCAAACACAAGGATATAAAGTTCAAGTTAAAGAGTGCCACTAACTCTTGACCCAAAAAATAATAATAATTAAAGTGCCACTAATACTAGATATTTTTATCACTTTATTATAGTTGATAATTTTGGATTCAGCTTTTTTAAACAACAAGGTTAATGCTCAATATGTATAATTTCTTCTCTTAATATTGTGGTATTAAAAAAATATTCAATTTAGAAAAATAAACAATTTTGGTAATAGTTAAGGTCCTTAAGATGAATTTCAATTTAATTAATATTGATACATTTATGGATGTCTAATAGATTTTTTTTAAAAGGTTGTCCAAACAATCTTCAATTTGTTTGATTTTATCAGAAATCATTTAAGACATCAACGGTTCCGATGAAAACATTCTTGCTTAGAAAATTTTTGATAATCAATCATGAGAGAATGAGCACATCTACCTTAAAGCAACCGCAAGTATTGCTCATTATCTCTTATCAAATCCTGATGTTAAATAAGGGATTTATGTTCCTACGTGTGTAATCATAATATACAATGTACATTGCCAAATGACCAAAATAAAAATCTAATCTAACAGTTATGATGACACGCAAGTGCTCTAATTAAACTTGAAAAGTCGATTATCCAATCTAATTCAATTCTATTCACCAAACGTGGACATTGCAAATGACAACATGGAAAAACAATTAGATCGTCAGAGTCAGAGTTAAAGTTAGCGATGAACATGGAATCATTGATATGATATTTTTAATATGTATATCAAAATTTCTTGTGTTTACGAAGTGAAATAAAATAGTGATGCAATTTATTCTTGAAGGTATATCGGAATCATTTTATAGGGAATTTTACATTGACAAAAAGGGAAAACTGACTTTCCCTCTCTTTTTCCATGGAACTACGGAAGGAGCACTCAAATAGTCTTATTTTTCCCTCACTCATCTAAAGTACAAATGTCCTTCCAAAAACAAAAAAAAATGGAGCATAATCAATGTATGTATTGTTCCATGAGGACCCACGTAAATTCAGTTATTTCACATCAAAATAGAATCAAATGGTGATTAATCAACATTGATTAAGATGATATTTGATCAAAATTAAGAGAAAGGGGTAGATGGGGAACACTTTCAATTACATGGAAATAAGTTGTCGTGTGATTATTCAAATTAGTCTTTGAATTTAAGTGTGTGTTTGTGTGGTGTGAGTGTGAGTGTGTGAGTGTGAGTGTGAGTGTGTGAGTGTGAGTGTGTGAGTGTGTGAGTGAGTGTGAGTGCGAATGAATGAGTGGAAGAGTTGGAATTCCAATTCATTCAGATTGAAGATGGATGTGATTATGTGATAAGTAATGGACAGCAAGAAGTGACCCTCAATGGGACCCTTTGGTTGTTGATGGAACCAGCAATGGGACCCCACCTAGCATACTCATCTATCATCATCTTGGCCCACAACTCACAACCAAATTCAGCTCTTCAGCGAATCAGCCACCACTGCCTCGCTGTTGGTGGTCAAAAAATAGAAATTGGAAGTGTTGTCTATTCATATTAAAATACGTGAAATTATAAAAATTGTAGGAAGATTTTTATTGTCCTTTATTTTTATACCGAAGTTCTTAAATAAGAATATATCTATTGAAATATCGAGGATATTTATTCTCCTTATGTTTATGTCGAGAATCTAAAATTTAAATATATGAACAAGAATATCACTGATATTGCATATATTTTCATTATTAGAACAAACACAATCACTCGGTAAAAATCATCTTAAAAAAGTTTTACACCAGAAGTCCTACGTACTCAATCCAAAATATCTATTCAGATATTAATCCAAATTAAATATTGTTACTTTTGTTACAAGTGAATATATCCAGCTGATGGAATGGATGATTCATTTATTTTTAATTCTTTGGGTAAGAGTGAGTGAGCAATATAATTAATTAAGAGCTTAACTACTCTACCTGTTATGTAACATTACACCTACAACTCAATTACTAGTACTAATTTTATAATCATTCCAATTAATACTCTGAAAACTAATAATTTTCATGAACTTTTTTCCAGAAAACAAATCATAGAAAATAGACTCCTGCTAAGGTCTGATGATATATGACATCTTAACACCACATAAGCCACCAACATCATCTTCATCCATCCACTTTCATGTAATTAGCACGTGGGCCACATTCTAGTAACTCAATAATCCCAGCTAATTAACTCAACTTAATTAATCAAATTTTCTTAATTATCAACTATACATACATACCCTCTTTATCAAACAATCTTAATTGCCAATATAAATTAGGGTTTACACTTGCCAATATAATCAATAAATTTTCTCTTAATGAATAATATTTATATTGAAATTGGGACAGTCCTAACTACTTTCTTATTTATTTAATTTTGACATTTTAATCTTGACTCGTCAAAATGCGAACGGGTCCACACCAAGTGATAGTAGCCGCCCATTAGCAAGTAGCAGCAAGGATTGTATAGTAGCTGCTTTGGGTGATATTTTAGGGTATATTAATATTATTTTTTGTAGTGTGATTATGAACCCCTGAGTGCTGAAAAGATTGAAGAGGAGGAGGGGAAAAGGAAGATTAACCCCAAGCGTGGAATGGATTTGTTGCTCAAGTGTGGGGTCCGTCGGCAAAATTGGCGGCATTTGCGCAACAAAAGCGTGACATCGTAAGCGTAAGCTTGCTCCCAACCCCACACTTATCCGTCTATATCTTTTTGTTGCCTTCTCTGGCTCTGGCCCCCACCATGCCCTCCCGTAGAACGTGTCGCCCTCTCCTGCACTTGGAAATTACACGTGTCACTCCATCAACGGCCCAATTTCCAGTTCGCGCCCGTCGCCCTCGTCCATGCCCATCCCCTCCCCCTCCATTCCTCATTCCCTCTCATGCACAAAATTAGGCCCCCTAATAATTAACCACGGTTAACTCAGACTCCAACTGACTAATCTACCCCCCTTGAATCCCATGCTTCGATTTCCCATTGGTTATCTAATCCAAACACCATGCATGCAGCTACACCTGAATACTACCCTTCACATACTTAAGAGAAGGGCCCTGCCAATCTGCCACCTCAAAACCCAGTAACCAAAAATGGAGATCACCGACTCCTCCACCTCTCAACAACAACAACAGCAGCAGCGGCAGCAGCCGCCTCCTCCGCCGCCCCCTCAGCCTAATCTTCCCCCAGGGTTCCGCTTCCACCCCACCGATGAGGAGCTAGTTGTCCACTACCTCAAGAAAAAGGCCACCTCCGCGCCCCTCCCCGTTGCCATCATCGCTGAGGTCGATCTTTACAAGTTCGACCCCTGGGAGCTCCCATGTAAGTCAAACTAAAATTCTTACATAGAACGGGTGTATAAGCAGCAGTTTCACACTACTACCTGTGACAAAGATTAATACTGGTATTATTAATTACGCTTTCCTTTTTTTTTATAATTTTATTTTATTTTATTGGATGACAGCTAAGGCCTCGTTTGGTGAGCAAGAGTGGTATTTTTTCAGTCCTAGAGACCGCAAGTACCCGAACGGAGCACGACCGAATCGAGCGGCGACATCTGGGTATTGGAAGGCAACCGGGACTGATAAGCCGGTGTTGACGTCCGGAGGGTCTCAGAAAGTTGGTGTGAAAAAAGCCCTTGTTTTCTACGGTGGGAAGCCTCCGAAAGGGATTAAGACCAACTGGATTATGCATGAGTATAGGCTCTCCGATAACAAGACCAGCAATAAACCACCTGGCTGTGACTTGGGCAACAAGAAGAACTCCTTGAGGGTAAGCAATTATATAAGAATATAATTAAGGCTAAAGTTAATCTGAAAAACCCCGATGGTGGACCGTCGTGGTTTTCTGGACCGTCGTGGTCTTCAGGTAGGTTTTATATATAGTTTTAATTTACTGTAGAGATGGACTAATTAGTGGAAAATAATTTGTGGGTTAATTTTGATGATGAATTGTGTGTAGCTTGATGATTGGGTGCTGTGTAGAATTTACAAGAAGAACAACACGCATAGGGCGATGGATCATGAGAGGGAAGACTCCATGGATGAGTTGATGGGACCATTACTCCCACCATCCATAAGTCATATGGGCCACCACCGTCAGAATATGAAACTGCACCTTCCAAAATCTAATTCAAGCAGCTATGGACCCACAACGACGACGTCGTTTATTGAAAATGACCAAAATTATTTTGATGGGATTATGAGCAGCACCGGTGGATCCAATCAGCACCAGCTGCCTCTAAAACGGCCGATAGTCCCATCTTTGTACTGGACTGATCAAGACGATGATCACACCACGGCCTGGGCTTCATCAAGCAAGAGAATTCAACTGCACCCATTGGACAATGGTACAAACAATAATACTACTCATGATGGGACTAATAATTCTACTTCCATTGCCAATCTGCTTTCTCAGCTCCCACAGACGCCTCCATTGCATCAGCATGCAATGCTGGGGTCCCTCGGCGACGGTCAATTCCGGACACCCTACCAACTGCCGGGGATGAATTGGTATTCTGACTCCAATTTGGGATAGTATGTATATATATACACGTGGCCGCCAGGTTGGTTCATATATTGTTGGCAACTATTATTAATTTATGTGGACACGCCGGAGATTGATCAAGTTCATCTGTTATGTGACTGTGATGATCGGAGTTTGAAGATATCGATCGGCAGACGGTGGTGGTGGTGGTGATGTTATAGATACATATACTCTTGTTAATTGGGGGTCATAGAAGAATTATAGATTGCATAGATTTTGGAATATTTGGGGGATGATCATCAGGCTTTGTCTACTAATTAGGAGATTAATCAAACAGTCCAGATGGGATGATGATGATGATATTAGTGGCTTCATGCATTTCAGCATATAAATGGGTAAGTAGCTGCTACAAATTCAGGTGAGGCCATATATATATGGATACTTTCAGCTGATAGAAATACGTACAACTCTACACTTATATTTTATTTTTATCTTTATTTTTATTTTTTACGTTGAGATGGTTAGGTGCTTTTGTTGTAGAAAAATAAAACAGATTATTAATTATGTGCGATTATATTTAGGATATATTATATATTATAGGATATATTATTAAAATATGCAACACAACAACCCTTGTATATTAGATCTTAATATTGTAGATACTCTCTATTATTTCATCCCAATTATATATATTTAAAAATTAAAGAAATCAATTATTGTATATATATATATATATAGATCTCTTCTAATTTCTTATCGATCTTCCTCGTGTTTGAATTGCTTGGTTTTTTTTTTTTAATTTAAATGAAAAAATACTTATGATTTTTTGACCTGCGCGCTTTCATGATTTATTTTAGTTTCTTGCGCGCATGTGATGAGGTAAATTATGCTTATGTTGGTAGCTAGCTAGCTAGTTTGCTATTGGTTTTTGGGTTTGTGTAGCATTCAACACCATGAACTCTTCGAAGGTAAGGATCTTTTCCTTTTCACCCTTAGACATCATTATCTTCCTTCATGAGTAAATTGCGAAAAGAAAGAACATGCAATCAGAAAGGGAAAACCAAATTATCCATATGCCTTTCCCATATATCAAAACCTCTTTTCTTTTCTCTTTTTTAACTTTTCCAAAATGTCAAATGATTTTGTATGTGTCATTATAAATTTTCTCTCGTATTTAAGAATATATATATATATATATATATGTTTGGTTTGTGTGTGTGAGTTTTGAATCAGGCAGCATATATAATTGTGTTTTTGCTGCTGATGAGTCTGTTTGGGTTGACAATTTGTAATTCTTCTTAGGGTTTATGGTATTTTCCTGCGTAGAACCCCCTATTTCACAAAAAAAAAAAACATATATTTTGTAAGGTGGCATAATAATAACAACAATAATAATAATAAATTTATCACCACTAGTATTAATCAAAGAAATGAATTTATAATACTTGGTTGGAAAAGATTACCGGCCATAAATTAACATGCCATAGGTCCCGTTTGGATGCTTGGAATGTAAGAGGGAGGAAATTAATTATATCTATTTCATGATGGAAAGGATTTAAGAATTCAATTCTAGCATTTGGAACTAGCTGAAATAATAGTGAGATTTCAAGCATTCAATTTCTTTTGTTGTGTTTGGCAAATCATTCAGTGAAACAAAAATAATAATTATTTTTACTATCACACATTTTTGTCAAGCATCACCTGACTATGAATTAAAGAAAATCAATCATTCAATATGAACTTAAATATCATGTTATCCAATATCAAAACACACATCATTCAAATTTATTAAAAAATTTTAATCCAACAAAGAAAAATAATCAAAATATGTCCAAACAAATAGGAAGCCCTAATTTATTCAAAAAATCACAATCATGTCCAGTATTTTGTGCATACAAAAAAACATATAAAAATGCTAAATAATTATATAATAAACTCAATAAAACAACTAATATAGTATATAAAAAACACAACATAGTATCAATATTAAAAGCAAACAATAACCCCAAACGGTGACTGTGGTGGCCATCTTTTTCCCAACTATAAATTCCAATCAACTCAATTCACTTTCCTATTTTCCCTAATTATCAGAGATCAAAAGCTGCAAAATATCCCTAATTATATTCATTGACGAACAAATGATCGATATACATGCCAACAAATAAATACATCGTCGAATAATGGTTGTTTAAACTTCTTCTAACCAGACTGTATATGACGATGAAGATGAAGAGAACCTTTAATTTTTAAACGAAGTGGCACAAAATCTTAAAAAAAAAAAAAAAGAAGCAAACAATAACAACACACTCACCCATCACATCCAACACATAATAGAAACTAATTAACTCCATAAACCAACAAACCAACAAACCAACATAGTTGACAAACCAACAAAAAAAAAATCAATATCCAACACAGCAGACAAGCAAACATGATGAGAAAGTTGCAGTCATATGGAGAGTAGTGTCAAAAACTTACTTTAAAATTTTTCTTTGTAAAATCTGGGCACAGGTTTTTCATCGAAAGTTTCAAAAAAGAAAATTTTATTTCATTTTTTTATGTATAAGTATTTTGCTTTCATTTTGACGATTTTTTCTTAGTTTAATAATGAAAATTATGGATATATTAAGTAATTTTTACATTCACTAATTAATAGAGAAATAGAATACCGCCCTATACTAGGTAATTAAATTCCATCAATTGGATGTAATTGATTCCAATCAAATTATTGATCTGCTTTCCTTTTAATGGCTAATATCAACTAAAGATGGAATTTGGAAATAAATTTCTATTCCTACCCTATATTCCTACTTAACAAATGGGGCCTGATTTGAATATTAGCATACATATATGGATATATATTGGGGTCCCATCGCTTAATTAGAAATCAAGCATATTTGTTAAATTGAATTATCATCGTTATTAATGGTATTAAGATTATACAATTTAATATTATGATCTAGTGTTATTTATGTTGACGGTAAATTTTTTTGTGAGTCATCCATGGTAATTAACTTCTATATGTTTACTTTCACCTTCGTATGTACATATGATTGTATTCTAAGTATTTTTCTATGCAAGTCTTGCAATATTTGACCCCCCTATATCATGTCTGAATTCAAATTTGAAGATATTTGATGAATGTCATTTTCTTTCATTGGACTGATAAGACGTAGTTAAGTATATTCCATGACCTTGAGGTCGCAGAAAATTGACAACAAGATGGAGAGGGTACCTCACAAATCACAAATCACAAATCACAAAATGGTTTTAATTTTAATTCTTTATTTTTTGCTGACTATTTGTGCATGGGACCATTTTTTTTCAATCATCTAAAGGAATCATTATCTTAAAACCACACAAATTAAATACCCTTTAATCACATTCCTCACTCAGGAAAGAGTACAAACCAACTTTATTTAATTTCACATCATTGCTGCTTGATTTAGGTATACATTTTGCCATCATCAAAATCCGATAATATCATCTTCTTCTTTCTTCCCTTTCTTCAAGATGCTTTCCCAAACCCACCAAAATACGTGATACATCATACATTACGATCTTCTTTTATACATATATGTATATATATATGTAACGTACGGTATTCAACTACTCTAAAAAATGAGGATAAATTCGAGTTATATACTGCTTGTTAATAGCTAGGTATGTGTGTCAACGTACCGTAAGTTGATATCAATTATGAGGGTGAGGGTGAAAAAATAATTAAGCCAGGAATTAAATTAGGGTTTTGATTCTATTTCATTTTCATGATACAAGACAAGAAACAAAATGAATGAGCTCTCTTGGAGAGATAATTAAAGAGAGAATTGAAAGCCGGCCAGTTTTTTGGTTGAATATATTTAATTAATGTGTGGGACACCTCTTGAATGATCCTACATTGCCTATATATGCATCTATATATATATATATCGATCTACCAGAAAGAAGGTCCTGTTGCTGCTCAAAGCTTATTAATTGCTTCTGTTGCAGCTCTAGCTACCTATACCTATACCTAGCTGCTCAATCCATTTGCTTATTTTGATGATAACTAAAACATCCTAATACAGTTTTTTTTATTTTCACAATTGGAACTTAATTATTGCATGCCTTAATTGCTATATATATTTACTGGTTTATCTGAATGAAATTAACCAATTTCCAACTTAATTAAGCTATATATATATTTATGGTTGTGGAATCTATCGATATATATATATATGATACTTTTACTAGAGGGAAAATAATATATTATATTATTAGACTCTCGATCTAAATTATTTATCTAATTAATCGATGATTCAAATTTCTTGAAAAAATAATTTATATAAACATTTGGTAAGAAATTAAAAGTTTAAAGGAAAATAGTAGAAAGAATACATTTGTAAAAATACACTACTACGTATTTGAAAATAATAGAAATGAATGGGTTCGTGGGCGCGCTCATCTAACTATAATTAAAAATTGGATTTTCTTTATATATGTTCATATTATTGGATAATAAAAGTACATAATAAAAGGTGGGGAGGCTTATAGTTATACAAACGTCAAACTTAGCAAATGGCGACTCCAAATTTGACACATGCATGATCCCCGTCCAGGTTATTCCACGCCGATGGCTATATCCTGGACCAATGGAACAAGCCAATAATTCAGTCACACTCCCATGTTACCCAAATACCCCATATTTAATGCAAGGAATAGGATACAGAAATTAATTGTTGGCAATTAAGTAAAAATTTAATTATATAATGCATTATAAATGCATGTTCA
This sequence comes from Oemleria cerasiformis, assembly GCA_037349345.1. Classification (NCBI taxonomy): domain Eukaryota; kingdom Viridiplantae; phylum Streptophyta; class Magnoliopsida; order Rosales; family Rosaceae; genus Oemleria; species Oemleria cerasiformis. The sequence goes on along the minus strand of JAZGTL010000017.1, from coordinate 4,472,908 downwards.
TCATGCGCTGGTAAGTAACTACGAATCCTTTTTGAATTACAGCCTGAGCATGGTACCATTCGGAAAGATTTGACTAAATCTCATCGGAATTTGAAAAGATTAAAGGTAATTTTATACCTGTTTTTTACAACGAGTAGAATTTAGTATATCTCAAATATCATATCTGACAATTGGATACCAGCCGGATCAAGAACTACTCAAATATATAACTCCATATATTGTGAAATTATGGGGAATGGCTACAATACTATGCAGGACTTAGTGCGGTTCAACTTTTGAATAAAATAATAATAACATTGATAAAGTTGATAAAAGATGAATGACTTTTTACTCAAAATGCCCTATAAACCTCACTTTAAGTCTCAATTTGCCCCATGAACCTGATATACTTCCAATGTACCTCCTGAAACCCCTATATATCTTGTCTCAATATGCCCCAATTTCGTCTTCTTAACATACCCACCGTTAAATTGAAGGATGAAATGGTCAATTTGTACAAATCAGAATCTGATGTGGCGAATTAACATCCACATCAACAAATGACCAACTTAAAACATTCAATCTCATTCGAATTAGGACTTGAATGTGCTTCATTCAGTCGAACTAGCAAAACAGCAACACACGAAAACCTCCTTGGCGTGAAAATCTCCTCAATCTCATTCTTCTTACTCACTCGCCCTAACACAGAAACAAATACATAGACCACGCCAAACCAAACGGAAGGTAGCAACAACTAAAAAACCAACCCACAAACCAGACCCCACAACAAAGGCCAGCAACTACATCAAAGGCCAACAACTACATCGCCAAATTCTAATTTAAAATGAGCTTGCTACGGGAGCATGGCTTCTCATGGATTTTGAGAGAAAATTCGGGAGGCTTCCTGTCACTGCAACCCACGATCTGAGATTTCTCCTCGCAGTATCTTTGTATGTATTGCCGGAGGGTCTCCTTTGATCGCTTCCTGATGCTAAAGAAACAGACGTCTTTGACCTCGACAGTGCGTAATTGCGAGTATTCCTTTGCGAACGCCAAAGTTAGCTCTTCGAAAGAGGCGATTGTTAGTAAAAATAGAGAACACGAATATGCAATCTATTCTTAATAGTTAAAACCTTGCAAGCGTACAAATCAAAAGATAGTATATCAACAAAGCAAGAATCGATCCCTCAAGGACTTGTATCAATGTGTGATCCACTTAAACTTAGATTCAATTAACTCAATTAAGACTCAACAAAAATGATAAAGAAACAAGTACAATACTCAAACTTAGACTCAAATACTCAAACAAGTAAAATACTCAAACAAAAATGATCAATCTCATGAACATAAAAAACTAGCAATTCAAGTAGTAATTAGAATTTATTCAGCATTCATAATAACATAAATCAATGACCAAAATCACATTAGGGAACTGCATGGCCAGGGCTTCAAGCAGCCCTAATTCTATAAAGAAACTACTCACATATATTATTGAATAATAAAGCAATTGAATTTATGATTACAAATTTAAAGAGTAATGGGAAGAAAGGAAAAAATACTGAGAATGATGGTGATCCAAGATACACGTACAAGCAACCTCCAAGAACTCTCTGCGTTCAACTCTTCTTCCAAAACGAAAAACAAAACAAGTCTAACTCTTATGAAAACAAAACTATGCGGCAAGAAAATTGGGAACCCAAGTTTCATGTTGAAAGTTGGTTTAAATACTCCTAGGACTTCCCCCAAAAACTAGGAATTGAAACTAAAATCAAAGGACTAAAATACCCTTAATGAATCCCTAAAACCTGTTTCCTAGCTTGGCAGGGACACGACTTGGAAATAATTCCTTGGCCGTGTGACTTGTGATGCAAGAAAGTAGGTTTCTTGTGCATCAAGCAAGCATGTGATAGCTCTGAAGTAGCTTGAGTGGGAAGACAATGATTCTTGGAAGTCTTGAACATTCTTGGATAGCTGGACACCTTCTGGAACGTCTGGGGCACAAAGTTCCTCATTTGGTGCCTCTAGGACCTCCTTTTTGGGTACAACGAGCCCTAGATAGATTCTGCACATGTCTAGCCGATCCCTATCACTTCTCTCATTCATATATGATGTATAAAACTTGATTCTGGACATTGGCTTGACTACCAAGTGCTAGACATGTCCACAACACAAGCTGGCTCAAATCGAGACACCTGGGAAGGTCTTGGGGCAGAACAGGCCATGGACTAGTCCTGGCCAATTCCATGGCCTATTCTGAGCACGCCTTCTCATGTCATTAGCTTGGAATGATAGTTTGAAGTTCATTTCTTGTATTTGGCTCACTTGGTTCCAATGCTGGCTAGCTGAGGGCTCAGCTTGACCTTAAATGGCATGTCACGAGACATGTCTGGAGGTCGTTGGAATTGTCTTCTAGGGAACCAGGGACGTGTCAGGGGACACGTCCTGGCATGTCTTTGGGCTTGAACTTTGGCGAAATAGGAACTTCTCAGGGATGCGAACTTCGTGCTCCCTGACATATCTTTAGGCTCGTGAAAGAATCTTCGAAGGCACGTCTAGGGACATGTTAAGGACACTTTCCGGACTCGGTTGGGATGTCTATTTGACTCGCTGCAGGGCTCGTCTAGTCATGTCAAGTCAGGAACTCAGGAAATGGTCTTGGCATCGATAGGGCGTCTTAGGGGTACGTCCGAGACGCGTCTTGTACTGGGACTTGGGCCAGTCTGGGACATGTCAGGGACACCTTGAGGACTCGATTCTGGCCTGTTTTGCGGTTCTTGGACATGGCTCTTAGCGAAGTACCAGGACATGTCAAGGACATATCTGGGACACAGTTTGGACATCTAGGATCCGAAATTGATTTTGATGCCTCTCCTTCATTTCAACTACAAATTGAGCCCTTCTTTTTCTAGTATTCTCACATTTAACCTATATGTTCAAATCTTCAGATGCCTCACATGATTGATCATTTTCTCCTATGGATGACATGAAATCACTCAAAAGACAAGTAAAAGGGCACTAAATGACATCTAAAAGATGTATGAAATAATGACTGAACAAATACCCCCAAACTTATCTTTTTCTAGTCCCTGAGCAAAACAAAGGAAAAAAAAACTAAGCTAAATGAAAAGGCTCAATCTTAATGAAGGATAGGACATTTAAACCCCTAGGCTTTCCTAGTTGGAGGAGTTTTGTCTCCTGAGGGTTATGGCAGCTACGATACCCATAAACATTTTACGTAGACAACTAAGGTGCTAGGGACAATGCTTAGAACAAGTTAATAAGAATCAAAGTAAATGAACATGCTTTGCAAAGCTAAAAGACCATGCTACAGTAGTAAGAGTCATGTGTCATGTGTGAATGCCAACATTTTAAGTAATCATGCTTAAAAACAACTTCATTTAAGTGCTCCAGAAAGATTTCACATTGACTCTAATCCTCACTAGATAATTCTGAATTCACATAAGAATCCTAGGCTTACACTCTTATCAAGCATATGTGATGGAATTTATGCAAAGGCATTCAAGTTAATCATATATGAACATTTAATGAAAAACAACACTTTCTGGAATTAAGATCTCATGAATGGAATTGAACTTTAAGAGCACATATAATTACCTCAATCTTTTGCATGGTTGTCCATAAGATGAATTAGGTCTTCACATTAGGTTGCAATGGGGCTAGGCTTAATGGTTAAAGAAAGACGGGATAGGATTCAAAGAACCTGAGTTGTGCTAAGGTGTGAGAAGTCACGGCTTGAACTTGTACTTTGTGATTTGAATCCTTGCTTAAGGCCCACGACATGGACTTCTTGAGTGCTCATCTTGAGGTTCTTTTGAGTCCATTGGCTCACTTGGATCAATCCCCCTATAGTTCCCCAAATGCATGACGTAGATGTTATAAATAAATATTAAGTATGCATTTGGAGGACATTAAGGAGATACAAACCAAAATTTACACGGTCGAAATCTAGGCTTGTAGACTCCAAACTACACAACACATAGTTGCGCACCCCCAAACTGTCCGAATAAATGGACAATTCAAAAGTCAGTCAATTGCACGGTCATGTATTGCGTCCACATGCGCGCCTCCAACTGACTCTCAAATGGGTCTAAGTTTTTTCATTGAATTTCATTATACGAAGTTAATCATCCCGATTAATTTCACATTAACAGTTATGAAATATCAACATATTTCACTCTGTCGGAATAACCTAAAACTTTACATAAAATATCACAACAAATTCACAAATACAAACATATATTAATTACGCATATCACAGGGTTTACAATTTTCTAATGTCCTATCATATTTTCTATTTTCTAATTTCCTAACATATTTTCTATTTTCCTACTTTCCTAACATATTTTCTTATTTCCTAATTTCCTAACATATTTTCTAATTTCCTACAAAATCACACAACAAATTTTCCACAATTTCATCATAATTTCTACACATTTTCCACAATTTCTACACAATTGCCTAACATAATTATATATCCAAAATTCATACCAAAATTAAATTGAGAGGCAAACACACATACCTCTTTATAAGTATTCCTCCAAATCAATCACAATTTTTTTAAAACACAAACAATAATTACATGGACAAGGCTTCAAGCAGCCCTAATTCTATAAAGAAACTACTCACACATATTATTCAATAATAAAGAAATTGAATTCATGATTACAAATTTAAAGAGTGAAAGGAAGAAATGAAAAAACACAGAAAATGATGGTGATCCAAGGTACACGTCCAAACAGCCTCCAAGAACTCTTTGCGTTCAACTCTTCTTCCTAAACGAAAAACAAAACAAGTCTTACTCTTTGAAAACAAAACTATGCGGCTAGAAAATTGGGAACCCTAATTTCACGTTGAAACTTGGTTTAAATACTCCTAGGACTTCCCCTAAAAACTAGGAATTGAAACTGAAATCAAAGGACTAAAATACCCTTAATGAATCCCTAAAACCGGTTTCCTAGCTTAGCAGGGACTTGGCTTGGATAGAATTTGTTGAGTGATGCAAGAAAATAGGTTTCTTGTGCGGCAAGCAGGCCTGTGACATCTCAGAAGTAGCTTGAGTGGGAAGACATAGATTCTTCGTAGTCTTGAACATTCTTGGACAGCTGGACACCTTCTGGAACGGCTGGGGCACAAAGTTCCTCATTTGGTGCCTCTAGGACCTACTTTTAGGGCACAACGAACCCTAGATAGATTCTGCACATGTCTAGTCGCGCCCTATCACTTCTGTCATTCATATATGATGTATAAAACTTGCTTCTGAACTTTGGCCTGACTACCAAGTGCTAGACATGTCCAGGGCTCAAGTTGGCTCAAATCGAGACACCTGAGAATGTCTTGGGGCAGAACAGGCCATGACGAGTCCTAGCCAATTCTGAGCACACCCTCTCATGTCATTAGCTTGGAAAGATAGTATGAAGTTCAATTCTTGCCTTTGGCTTACTTGGTTCGATCACTGGCTAGGTGAGGGCTCAGCTTGACCTTAAATGGCATGTCATAAGACATGTCTGGCTATCACTGGACTTGTCTTCTAGGGACGCGAACTTTGGGCTTGAAGTTTAGCGCAATAGGAACTTCTCAAAGAAGCGAACTTGGCGCGCCTTGACGAGTCTTTAGGCTCGTGAAAGCATCTTCGAAGGCACGTCCAGGGACATGCCAAGAACACTTCTTGGACTCGGTTGGGATGTCTATGTGACTCGCTGCAGGGCTGGACTGGGGCATGTCAAGTCAGGAACTCAGGACATGGTCTTGGCATCGATTGGGCGACTGAGGGGCACGTCAGAGATGCGTCTTGGACTGGAACTTGGGCGAGTCTAGGACATGTCAGGGATATGTCAAGGACATCTTGAGGACTCGATTCTGGCCTGTTTTGCTATTCTTGGACATGGCTCTTAGCGGGGCACCAAGACATGTTAGGGACATGTCTGGGACATGGTTTGGAGATCTGGGACTTGACATTGATTTTAGGCCTCTCCTTCATTTCAACTCCAAATTGAGTCCTAGTATTCTCAGAATTAGCCTATATTTTCAAATCTACACATGCCTCACAAAATTGATCATTTTGTCCTAGGGTTGACATGAAATCACTGAAAAGACAAGTAAAAGGGCACTAAATGACATCTAAAAGATGTATGAATTAATGACTGAACAAATACCCCCAAACCTATCTTTTGCTAATCCCTAAGCAAAACAAAGGAAACAAAAAAGCAAAATGAAAGGACTCAATCTTAATGAAGGATAGGACATTTAAACTCTAGGCTTTCCTAGTAGGAGGAGTTTTGTCTCCTGAGGGTTATGGCAACTAGGATAACCACAAACGTTTTACGTAGACAACTAAGGTGCTAGAGACAGTGCTTAGGACAAGTTAATAAGAATCAAAGTAAATGAATATGCTTTGCAAAGCTAAATTACCATGCCACAGCAGTAAGAGTCATGTGTCATGTGTGAATGCCAACATTTCAGGTAATCATGCTTAAATACAACTTCATTCAAGTGCTCCAGTAAGATTTTTCCTTGATCCTAATCCTCCCTAGATAATTCTCAATTCACACAAGAATCCTAGGCTTACACTCTTACAAGGCCGGCCTTGAGGGTAGCTGGGTAACGCGGCCGCCTCAGGCCCCCACCTCCCTGGGGCCCCGAAATTATTTTTGTATACATAGTTGTTATATTAATTTGATATATAATTATCTTACTTCAATATTAATCATAACATGCTACTTGGGTGAGTTTTTTGGGACGCTTGCTGCCATTAAAGAGGTGAGTTGTTTGGGACGCTTGCTGCCATCAAAGAGGCCCTTGTTCGAATCTGAATGGGGGGCCTTTATTAAAAGTTTTTTAACTTTCTCACTCTTGGTCCTTGCGGCAATAACTCTTGAAACTGGGGCAGAAACTTTTTTCACTTCTCATTCTCACTATGAATCTCATTTAATGCAGCCTTAACACAAATGTAGGTTACCAAGCATATGGCTAATTGAATGGTTGAGTGTTTTGGACATATTATGTTTAGGGTGATGAAAGAAAATGCTGAGTTTTTGGCTTCAAAAACTGCTTAGGGAGCACACAACAGGGTAGGATAAGGCCTTTAGGAGGTTTAGTACACATAACCTACATCACTTCTTATGGTAAACCATACATCAAATTAAGAGCATTGTATAATGTTAGTTCTTTAAAATTCAATGCAAATATGATGTAATGAGATCAACATTTAAGAACAAGATCAATGAGAGTGTTTAAGAGTAGAAATAATATATATCACTAAAAAAGAATGGCATTCAGGCTCAAATTATCACAAGGTAGTCTCCAGTAATGTTCTGAAGTTCACTCAACTTAGTCATTTTGTTCACTTAATGCTTACCTAAGACATGGCATTATGCAGTTTGCAAAGTATTCTAGAAACTAATTATGGCATGACTCTTAGTAAACAAAGAAGGTTAGCTTGACATATACAATCTTATTAACAAGTTAAATCACTAGTCACTAACAACAACTTAAACTAAGACTTAACTAACTAAACAACCAACAAAAAAAAACTGGAAAATTGGAAAATCTGGGCGTGTACACCCCCAAACCTATTTGCTTCTATGTGCAAGGTTTTTTATCCACACCCCCAAACCTAAACTGAACATTTTCTTCAATGTGAGAAGAATAAGCATGACAAAGGAAAAAGTTATCAATTTAGAGAATCCAATAGGGCAAAAACATAGAGGGAGAGAAGTACACAAACCAGGGCTAGGTTTTCTCCTAGGAGCACTTTATTTAATATATGGGCAAGACGTGGCTAGTCAGTTAGACACTTGGCAGTGTGCCAAGGTCTTGACTCTCTGTGGGCTGCTCAACGAATGCCTCAAAGTAAGGCTTGAGACGGTGACCATTCACTTTCAACCAGTTCTGCCTGATAGGATGCTGAAGCTCAACTGCACCATGAGGGAGCACATCAATGATAATGAAAGGACTAGACCATTTAGAACGAAGTTTACCTGGAAAAAGTTTGAGGCAAGAATTGAAGAGAACTTTCTGCCCAATCTGAAAGTGCTTTATCTGAATGTGCTTATCATGAAAAGCCTTGGTTTTCTCTTTGTAGATCCGTGCACTCTCATAAGCCTTGTTTATGAGCTCATCTAATTCGCTCAGCTGAAGGCTCCTATGAGTTCCAGCTGCATCTACGTCCATATTGACCTTCTTGATGGCCCAGAAAGCTTTGTGTTCCAACTCAACCGGTAGATGACATCTTTTGCCAAAGACAAGTCTGAAGGGTGACATGCCAATAGTGGTCTTGTAGGCTGTCCTATAGGCCCACAAGGCATCATTGAGCCGTAGGGACAAGTCCTTCCTTGTGGGGCTCATGGTCTTATCCAAGATGGCCTTCACCTCCCTTTTTGATATTTCAGCTTGTCCACTTGTCTGTGGATGGTACAGTGTAGAAATTCGGTGAGTGACACAATACTTCCTCATGAGGGCCTCAAAGGAACGATTGCAAATGTGTGTTCTCCTATCACTAATGATTGCCCAAGGTTCTCCAAACCTGGCTAATATGTGACTCTGAATAAAGCTCACAACCACTTTTGAATCATTAGTTTTACTGGGGATTACTTCCACCCACTTCGAGACATAATCCACAGCAAGAAAAATGTAAAAATAACCATAAGAGTTTGGAAAAGGTCCTATGAAATCAATGCCCCACACATCAAATATCTCAATAATAAGTATAGGGTTCAATGGCATTTGATTCCTAGGGCCTATGTTACCTCTCCTTTGGAATTTGTCACAAGTGAGGACAAACTCGTGTGCATCTCAGAACATTATAGGCCAATAGAATCCACTTTGTAGTACCTTAAGTGCTGTTTTCTTGGCACCAAAGTGCCCACCACATGCCAAGCCGTGACAGAAGTTGAGGATTGACTCCATCTCGGCTTCAGGGATACATCTTCGGATGAGCTGATATGGGCAATGTTTCCATAGGTATGGCTCATCCAAAATGTAGTATTTGGCTTGTTTAACAAGCTTGTCCATATGAAATCTGTTCAAGGAAGAAGGCACACGTTTAGAAGCTAGATAGTTAATGGTGTTAGCATACCATGGATCAATAACATTCAAAGCAAAAAGTTGTTCATCTGGAACGGTTTTAAGAAGTGGTAGATGATCAACTTCTTCAATGGACCCATGGACTAGTCTGCTGATATGGTCTGCTACCACGTTCTCACTTCCCTTTTTATCCTTGATTTCCAAATCAAACTCTTGCATAAGCAACATCCATCTTAACAACGTCGGCTTAGCATCCTTCTTGGTGAGGAGATACTTCAAATATGCATGGTCAGTGTAAATAATCACTTTAGTTTGAATCAAGTAGGATCTAAACTTTTCTAAAGCAAAAATAACAACAAGTAGATCCTTCTCTATTGTGGAATAATTCAGTTGTGCATCATTGAGTGTCCTTCTTACATAGTAGATTACATGGGGCATCTTATTCCCTTTTTGTCCTAGGACAGCCCCAACTGCATAATCTGAATCATCACACATTAGTTCAAATGGTAAGTCCCAAATGGGAGGCATGATGATGGGGGAGGCCGTGAGTTTGGCCTTGAGAGTGTTGATTGCCTCACAGAAGTCCTTGGTGAATTCAAAGGCTGCATCCTTTTCTAGGAGGTTGCACAATGGTCTGGTTATTTTGGAGAAGTCTTTGATGAACCTTTGATAAAAACCAGCTTGGCCTAAGAATGATTTAAACTCCTTAACTGTGGTAGGGTACGGCAGCCTATCCACAATGTCAAGCTTGGCCTTGTCTATGCATTGTGAGGAAATCACATGGCCTAGGACGATTCCTTGTTGTACCATGAAATGGTAATTCTCCCAATTCAGCACTAGGTTGCTTTCCCTGCATCTTTCCAAAACTCGTGACAAATTAGTTAAACAAAGCTTAAAAGAATGACCAAATACAGAGAAATCATCCATGAAAACCTCAATGATGTCTTCAACCATGTCGGAGAAGATGGTCATCATACAACGCTGGAAAGTGGCAGGGGCATTGCACAGACCAAATGGCATTCTCCGGTAGGCAAAAGTGCCATATGGGCATGTAAAAGTGGTCTTTTCCTAATCCTTGTTGGAAGAAAAGTATGACAAGTAAATGCACACAATGACCAAGATTGAGGGCTTCCTATCTAGGGTTCAGTTTTGATGTGGGTGATGAAAGAAAGGGTTAATTGGTTGGCTTCAAAGTGGGTTAAGGGAGCATGAAAAAGGGACAAATATGGCTTTTAGAGGGCACAAACATGCATAGCCTACATCACTTTTTACGATCTGCCCAACTTAGAATCAAGAGCCTCCACATAAGATGTTAGTTCTTTAAAATTGAATGCAAAGTAATAATAATGAGATCAAGCAATGAAAAAAGAATTGAATAGTATTTAAGAGTAGAACGAAGTAAATCTCTCAAAAAGAAAGGCATTAGGCTCAAAATCTCACTTAGGGTAGTCTCCACTAATTTTCTAAAGTTCACTTAAACAAAGTCATCTTTTAGCTCGATTTCTTGAAGTTAGGCTTTAAGTGAAAAGATATGGCACAAACCTAAGCATGGCATCGCTCTAGTACGACACTAATGATTAATTTAACAAAATAGCTTATTAACAAGTAAAGTACTAAGTTCCTAATAGTGTACCCCTAAACCTAAATGTTGCCAAATTTTGATCCACACCCCCAAACCTAAACTAAACATTCTCCTCAATGTTAACAAGTTAAAACATTAAGAGTATGAGTAAAGTGGCAGAACAAAAAATAAAACATAAAGATAAGGAAGGGATCACAAACCAGGACTAGGTTGCCTCGTAGGAGAACTGGACTTAACGTCTAGGCAAGACGTGGCTTGCTAGTTAAGCAAGGGATGGCACGGCTAGGTCAGAGTTTTCCAGGTCATGGCTTTGAAGTGGTTCATGATATGGCTTGAGGTGGTGTCCATTTACTTTGAATGTGTCTCCCTTAGCATTGCTGAGTTCAATGGCACCATGAGGCAGTATCTTAGTGACAAAGAAAGGGCCAGACCATCTAGACTTCAGTTTGCCTGGGAAGAACCTAATCCGTGAGTTGAAAAGAAAGACCTTTTGTCAAACCTGGAAAACTTTACGGACCAAGTACTTGTCATGGTAGGCCTTGGATTTTTCCTTGTAGATCCGTGAGCTCTCATAGGCTTCATTCCTTAGCTCCTCAAGTTCTTGCAATTTAAGCTTCCTATGGTGTTCTGCTTCATCAATGTTCATGTTGACACACTTGATGGTCCAAAAGGCTTTGTGTTCTAACTCCATAGGTAAATGGCAACCTTTGCCAAAAACAAGCCGAAAAGGAGACATGCCATTTGGTGTCTTGTATGTTGTCCTATATGCCTAAAGGCCATCATTGATCCTATTGGACCAATCATTCCTTGATGGTCCCACGGTTTTCTCAAGGATGGCCTTGACTTATCTATTGGAGATCTCGGCTTGTCCACTAGTATGTGGATGATAGGGAGTCGAGATACTATGTGTGACTCCATATTTCCTCATGAGGGCCTCAAAGGTCCTATTGCAAAAGTGTGAGCCACCATCACTACTGATGGCCCTTGGTGTTCCAAACCTTGACAATATATGGGATTGAATGACGCTACACATTATTTTAGAATCATTAGTCTTGGTTGGAATTGCTTCCTCTCATTTAGAAACATAATCAACAACAAGTAGAATGTAAAGAAAACCAAAGGAGCTAGGGAATGGTCCCAAGAAATCAATTCCCCAAACATCAAAGAGTTCTACAACTAGAATGGGGTTTAGGTGCATTTGATCCCTAGGGTCAATATTACCTTGTCTTTGGCACCTGTCACAAGTCATGACATGTTCATGGGCATCCTTGAAGATGGTAGGCCAATAGAAGCCGCATTGAAGGACTTTGACGGTTGTCTTTTTGGGGTCAAAGTGGCCTCCACAGGCCTTGTTGTGGCAGAAGTCCATGATGGACTTGACCTCATAATCTAGGATGCATCTCCTTATGAGCTGGTCAGGGCAGTGCTTCCATAGATAGGGCTCATCCTAGATGTAGTACTTGGCTTTCTTGACAAGCTTGTCCCTTTGAAACCTAGACAGATGAGAAGGGATTAGGTTAGTAGCAAGATAATTGATAATGTCAGCATACCAGAGGTCAAAGGCCTTGAGAAGGAAAAGCTGCTCGTCAGGGAATCTCTCTTGGAAAGGTAGTTGCTCCACTTCCTCATTGGACCCGTGGATGAGTCTGCTCAAATGGTCAGCTACCACATTCTCACTTCCTTTCTCGTCTTTGATCACAAGATCAAACTCTTGTAGCAATAGCATCCACTTAATGAGCCTTGGCTTGACATCCTTCTTGTTAAGCAAATACTTAAGAGCTGCATCGTCAGTATGGATAATAACCTTTGTTTGAAGCAAATATGACCTAAACTTCTCTAAAACAAATATAACACCCAAGAGTTCTTTCTCAGTAATAGAATAGTTAAGTTGAACATCATTTAAAGTCCTACTTGCATAGTAAAAAACTTGTGGCAACTTATCTATTATTTGTCCGAAGACTGCCCCAATGGCATAGTCTGAGGCATCACACATGAGCTCAAAGGGTAGGTCCCATCTAGGTGGAATGATGAGAGGTGCAGCCGTGAACTTGTCCTTGTGGGCCTCAAAGGACTCCCGGCATTCCTTGGTGAAGTCAAATGGTGCATCCTTGGCAAATAGATTGCACAAGGGGTCTTGTAATTTTGGAGAAGTCCTTGATAAACCTTCTACATAATCTAGCATGTCCTAAGAAGGATCTGACTTCCTTGACTAAAGTGGGATAGGGCAAGCCACTAATGAAATCAATCTTGGCCTTGTCTACTTTTATGCCACGGCTGGATATGACATGGCGAAGCACAATACCTTGGTGGACCATGAAGTGACACTTTTCCCAATTTAGAAGTAAATTGGACTCCCTGCATCTTTCTAGGACTCTTGACAAGCTTGTTAGACATAAATAAAAGGAATTACCAAAAACTGAAAAGTCATCCATGAATACCTATATGATGTCCTCAACCATGTCTGAAAATATGCTCATCATGCATCTTTGAAAGGTGGCAGGGCCATTGCAAAGGCCAAAGGGCATCCTCCTATAGGCAAACATACCATAGGGACATGTGAATGTTGTCATCTCTTGGTCCTCAGGTGCCATGGCACTTTGATTGTAACCTGAATAGCAATCTAAGAAACAAAGGTGAGAATGTTCTGCAAGCCTTTCAAACATTTGATCAATATAAGGGAATGGAAAGTGATATTTGAAAGTAGTGGAATTAAGTTTCCTATAATCTATGCATACTCTCCATCCAGTTTGGACCCTATGAGGAACAAGCTCGTCTTGTTCATTCTTGATGACTGTTATGCCACTCTTCTTAAGCACAACTTGAACTAGGATGTCCCATTTTGAATCTGAGATGGGGTAGATGATCCACAAGTCCAAAAGCTTGAGAGCCTCCTTCTTGACTACTTCCTTCATTGGAGGATTGAGGCGTCTCTGAGCTTCCCTTGTAGGCTTGGCATCCTCTTCAAGGATGGTTATGTGCATGCATTTTGAAGGGTTATCCCCTTGATGTCAGCTATGCTCCATCCAATAGCTTGCATATTGCCCTTTAGAACCTGCACTAATTGACTTTCTTGCAAAGATGTTAGATTAGAAGCAATAATGACAGGTAAAGTTTGATTTCGACCTAGGAATGCATACTTTAAGTGCTCAGGCAAAGGCTTGAGTTCAAGCTTTGGAGCCTGAATGATGGAAGGAAGTGTCTTTTCTTCCTTCACGGGTAAGGCCTCAAACAAAGGTGGCTTTGAGTAAGTGTGTGGAGGCACGGCCTCAAGCATGTGTAATTCCTCAATGACGTGGCCACCTAGGCCATTGTCACCATGAGAAGGCAAAGTAAGGGCCTTCTCAAGAGGATCATCTATACAAGCATTTAGAATAGTTTGATGCAATAAAGACTCCATGGTATTCAAAGGAAAATCAATGATAGGCTCTTGAGGATATTGCATAGTATCATGTATGGAAAAGGTCCTAGTCTTATCTAACACTTTGATAGATATTTGGCCTTGGTTCATGTTGATTTCACAGTTTATGGTGACCAAGAGAGGTCTCCCAAAGATCAAGGGAGGATCCTCACTTTCAATTGTCTTTTCCATTTTTAAGATGTAAAAATCAGCTAATATGCATGTGTCTCCTATTTTTACTATCACATCTTCTATCATACCCATAAGTTGTGTCACATAAGAATTAGCAAGTCTAACACATAATTGAGTAGGTTTTAAGTCTCCTAATGCAAGTGAATTATAGACAAGAAAAGGCAAGATACTTACAGAGGCTCCTGTGTCACAAGGACAATGCTCAAACCTTTTGGATTGGATGACACACGGTAGGGTAGGACGGCCTAAGTCACTGGCCTTACGTGGCATGCCTTGGAACTCATTCAAAGTGGCTGCACTAATGTCTAGGACATTGTTGGGGTCAAAACCACATTTTCCAGCTACTAGGTCCTTGAGAAGCTTAGCAAAGATAGGCATGGTCCTCACAAGCTTAGAGAATGGAAATTTGATTTGAAGCTTATGAAGCATGCTTGTGAGCTTTTGCTCAAATTGAGCATTCTTGTACTTCTTTTGGAACCTATAGGGAAAAGGTAAGTCAACAACATAGTAACTAGAAGATCACTAAAACTAACTTTAGACTTAGCATTTAAAGGCAAAATAGGGTTAGAAGGCTCATTATGAGGTGCTGCTATATCCTGGTCAGGTATGTCCTGAGGTGTCTCGGGTTGGCCAGGTTCTAGTCCTGAGGCTAAATCAGGTCCTCAGCTAGAACTGCGCCCTAAATCAGGCGCATGGGCAGGTTTTGCGGCAGGGGCCTGGACTTGGTACTCAGGTGAACTTTGAAGCTCTTTTCCACTCTTAAGTTGAATGGCAATGACAGTGGCCTTGTGGATGGTGTTTTTGGGGTTAATTTGTGTTTGGCTATGGAGTTGAGGGCCATGGTCTAATTTATTAAGTTGGCTTGCCATTTGTCCAATCTGCTGATTGGCTGTGGTGTGCTGAATTAAGTCAGCCATCATGTCTTCCAAATATCTCCTTGTTGGGGCAGGATTGCCTTGAGGATGTTGAAAGACTAGAGTGGGAACTTGAAGGGCCATGGCATGGCCTTGGAATCCAGGGGGTGCCGTGGGGTTTTGAACATTCTGATTGTTGTTTCACTTGAAGTTTGGATGGTTCCCCCATCCAGGATTGTAGGTGTTGGAATAAGGGTCAATATGAGGTCTCATGCCATCATTGTAGTATTTTGCATCCTCTACCATAGGACATGTTTGAGAGTCATGGCCTTGATCTGAGCACACATCACACGTCATAGTGGGCTAGGCCTTGGCATCACATAGCTATTTCGCCGTAGCCGTGAGTTGCGCTATGGTGTCGTCCTTATCCTTACTCACGTTACTAAGGGTCCTAGTTTGTTGTCCCATATAGCTAAACTACTTTTCTCTCTGAGCGATGCTCTCAAATGCTGCCCTTGCTTCCTCAGTTGTGCTCTCCTAGACTCCCTTGGATTGATAGTTCACCATTACCCTATCACTAGTCTTCAAGCCAACATTGAAGTATAGCATTAAGTGGCACTCATCAATGTTGTGATAAGGGCACTCTTGAATCATTCCATTGAACCTTTCCCAAAAATTATAGAAAGATTCATCCTCAGTTTGTTGAGGTGCCATGATCTATGCCTTGAGCTTATTGGTTTTGGACATGGGGTAGTACTGAGTGAGGAACTTAGAGGACAAGTCCTTCCACGAAGTGATTGATGATGGTGCTAGTGAATGGAACCATGCCTTAGCCTTGTCCTTAAGACTAAAATGGTACAACCTCAATCTGATCTCAACTTCAGTCATGCCATTGATCCTTAATTTGGAACAGACTTCCACAAACTCCTTGATGTGTAAATGGGGGTCCTCACCCGAGAGGCCATGGTACTTAGGCAGCATGTGGATTGTGCCTGACTTGAGCTCAAACTTTTCCACCGTGGATGGTGGAAAGACAATGGGAAATTGGGCCTCACTGACATGAGGAGTGGCATAGTCCTTAAGCAGCCATGGTGGTGGGTTAGCGAAGACATGTTCATCAGCCATTCTCCCAGGGCTTGGTGGTGGACTTGGATGAGGGGAATCTTGGACAGAAGATGAAGCAGATGATGGAATTGAAGAGCCGTGCACATATCCCCTAGCAGAACCTTGTGCTGACATAAAAGTACCTAAAACAAACAAAAAGGAACTAAGTTAAAACAATCTAAGCAATGGACACCGTTGAGGGACAAGTTCCCGGCAACGGCGCCAAAAACTTGTTGGAAGAAAAGTATGACAAGTAAATGCACACAATCCATAACAATAATATCCTAGCAAGTGCACTAATCAATAGACAATATAGTGGTACAAGAAAGGGTCGATCCCACGAAGACTTGACTCAACAATGTACTCAAAGCAATAGATTGTTTAGTGCACAAGTAGGTACTCAAAGTAGAAACAAAACACTAATTAGATATGCTTGACACAAAATAAAAGACACTAAATAGGACACGAACAAAGCGGGGGGGGGGGGGGGGGGGGGGGGGGGGGGGGGGGGGGGGGGGGGTGGGGGGGGGGGGGGGGGGGGTGTGTTTAGTTCAAACGATGCTAGCAAAGTAAATATCTTAGAATGCAAGAAACAAGTAAATAACAAAGAATTGAAGTCAATTAATGGCAAGTAAAGGCAGTCCCTATCAACACCTAACTACAACGTTTTCTAACTTTGTTTGCAAGGTTCAATTATCATGTTCATCACTTGGCCTAGTGCGCATGCAAAATTATGGCTAAGGCTCTATCACATATTTTATTTCCTTATTAGTTTGTATGTTAAGTGCATGATGTGTACACCAACGTCTATCCAATTGGGCCCGATAGGAAGCATTAAGAACAAAAGGAAATCTGAGTCACTACACTAACCCTAGAAAGTGATATGCATTCTAGGAATGTCATGAGTCGAATTACAAGATCATTGCTTAATGTAACCTTTTGATGCAAAGTCATCCGTGAATCATGTTATCAATGTAGCTAATTCTAACAACATAATAAAATAGTAGTTTAAGCAGTAATTCAACACACCAAGATGAACAAAATAATCAAAATCAAGCGGCAAAACTAAGTCACGAAGTTTCCATGGCTAGGGCTTCAAGATCAGCCTTAACTTAAAGTACACTACTCACTACACATTATGAAAGAAATCATAAATTGTATTGAATATGAAAGTGAAAGATTAGACCCAATTATACTCTCAAAGGCAGACTCCAAGCACGACTTCAAGCACTCCTCCAAGAACACAATCAAGTCATCTTGAACAAGCCTCACGTTAATAGCTCAAAACAATAAAATAAATTGTCTAAGTTGGCATGCCCAAAACACTGAACATAGGCCCCCTTATATAGACAAGGGAAAACCTTGTCCTACAAGGACTGGAGTTAGAAACCCTAGCCTAAAAAGTTCTAGAATGTTTATTACAATCCTAACTAGATAAGTAGTCCTAAAAATGCTGGAGAACTAAGCAGAACACGGCTGGAATTGAGAAATGCTAGTTGGCAAGTGGGAACACAAGCTGGCCGCGGGCAGTCCTTGGTCTTCCTGCGGTCATATGTTAGAAACTTAGAATTTGCCCATTGGCATGTCTTTGTCGCACCTTGGTGCGCCATGATACTTGAATAACTTCTACACACGCCAAAGAGTCTAAAAACACTTCGTGTCTCGATCGAATGGATGTAGGCATGCAAATGTCCTTCTTTGAATTTATCGATTCAGGTTAGGGACCCGACCTGGAACTAGTACCGCTGAGGCACTCCTTAGCAGGAACCTCGACTGAAACTTGGCTCCTGGGATATCACTGAGGCTCCTCAGGGACACTCGGTTGGACGCCTTGGTGAGGCTCTGGGGCTCGATTATGACTCAGTCTGGAACGCGTATGGGGACTCGAATGGAAGTTCTTGAGACATGTCCTAAACATGACTTGGTTCTGACCTTGGCACTTCTAGGACATGAAGTTGGTGTCATGAGACACAATTTTGGGACCCGGATGGGCTGATCTGAGGTACTTGGTCAAGGACGCCAAATGAGGTACCTGGACATGTCCTGGGACCTAGTTCAGGACCCGATATTGATTTGAGGACATCTCCTTCATTTGAACTGAGATTTGAGTCATTCATTTTCCTGTATTCTCATAATTGCATTATCTTTCTAATTCATGCACATGTCTCACACAAAAGTATCAATTTCTACTATGGATGGCCAGATTTCTAACAAAAGAAAGTTAAAGGGACCATAAATGACATGGAATACATGTAGGAATTATAGCTTAACAATCCTCAGGGGCTATTGCAATATGATTATAAACTGAATATCCATCTAATAAACAATAATGAGAATGTCCTGCAAGTCTCTCAAGCATTTGATCAATAAAGGGTAAAGGAAAGTGATCTTATCTAGTTGTGGAATTTAAATTTCTATAGTATATACATATGTCCACCATGTCTGAACTTGTTGAGGCACCCGCTCATCATGCTCGCTTTTCACCATTGTGATTCCACTTTTCTTAGGAACCACCTAAACAGGACTTACCCATTGGAAATCAGAGATTGGCTAGATGATGCCCACACCCGCATCTAACAACTTGAGCACTTCCCTCTTCACAAATTCCTTCATGGGCGGGTTTAGTCTCCTATGGGCCTCTCTGGACGGCTTGGCATCCTCTTCCAGCAGAATTTTGTGCATGCATTTAGAAGGGTTGATTCCCTTAATATCTGCAATCGTCCACCCTATTGTTGTTTGATTGGCCCTTAAAACCTACACCAAATCATTTTGTTCCACAGCACTTAAGTTAGAAGCAATAATAACCGGAAGAGTTTGATTCTTACCTAAGTATGCATATTTGAGGTGCTCAGGTAATGGCTTCAACTCAAGCTCTGGAGCTTGGAGGTTGGATGGCAATATTTTCTGTTGGGCCGTGAGGGGTAGCTCCTCAAATATGGGCTTTTTGGTCCATGGGTGAACCAGCAGGGCATTAAGGAACATGACCTCCTCTGTCACATGCTCATCAAGATGCACCTCAATTGGGATGTGTTAGTGATGGCCTTCTCTAATGGATATGCAATGCATGAGTTAGCAATGGTTTTCTGCAATAAAATATCCATCATATTCAAAGGCAATTTCAACGATACGTTCAACATGATATTGAATTGCATCATGGATAGAAAAAGTTCTTAATTGATCCAACACTTTGATTGAAACATGGCCATTATTAACATCTATCATGCACTCAGCTGTGGCCAAGAGGGGCCTGCCAAAAATCAGTGGTGGCTCCTCATTTTGGTCAATCCTGTCCATCTTTAGAATATAGAAATCTGATGGGATGTAGGTATCACCTATTTGCACAAGCACATCCTCAAGCACACCCATTAGATTAGTAACATAAGCATTAGCTAATCTAACACATAAGTGAGTAGGTTTCCGTTCTCCTAAATTGAGTGATTTACAGCTATGAAAGGCATTATACTCACAGATGCACCTGTGTCACATAAGCAATGATTAAACCTCTTTGATTGGATGACACATGGAAGAGATGGAGGGCCTGGATCACCAGCTTTGAGTGGTCTGCGCAGTAGGGCAGTAGAGTAGGCCTTGGGAATATCTATGATGTCACTAGCATTGAAACCTCTTTTTCCAGCTACCAAGTCCTTGATGAGCTTGGAAAAAATTGGCATGTGCTTGACCATCTTGTGGAACGGCAGTGTAATCTGCAATTTCTGCAACATGCTTATGAGTTCCTCTTCAAATTTCTCCTTATGTTTGCTTTTATTTTGAAACATGCGAGGAAAAGGCACAACGACATCATTATCTAAGTCAAAACACACTCTTTTAGTTGAATTATGAACTGAAGAACAAGAAATTGGCTTAGAAGTCTTATTCTAGTCCAAAACTGGGTCATGGCCCTTAGAAAGAGGCAGAGACACAATTTTGGTCTTTTGAGGTATTGCCGGGTTTTGGAACTGCAATCTAGGCACGGCCTGGTGCTGATTTGCCATATCGGCTCTTGGCAGGTCTAGTGATCAGTCCAAGGGCGTATTCTACGCGTTAATCTTCTCCCTAATCTGTGTCAGAGACGCGTCCTATGGCGCGCAGGGGCTGCGGTATAGTTTTAGCCAGGTTCTGCAGCTCAGTAGTTTTTCGTTATTGGTCCAGATACTGGGATTGGGGATGTGTCTGCGATCCATATGTGTCCAGGGACGTGCCACGGGACATGTCTTGCGGCACAAGGTTCTGGGTCAGCGGTAGGCGCAGGGGCAAGTCTTGGGACTTGTCCATGTACTGCTATGGTATGGATTGAAATAGGGGCCAGTTTGCATATTTGGGCAAGTTCACAGTTAGGTCCTCATCTTCATCCTCTGGTTCTTCATTCACATTTATGTAGGCAACAATTTGAGGTCCTGGAATTTGGGTCCCACTTCTCAGAGTAATGGCGTTGGTAGTGGGGTGTTGGGGTCCTCTGGGGTTTAACACAACTTGACTACGCATCTTTCCTGGCTATCTTTGGTTCAACCAATTTGAAATCAGTCCCATTTGATTTTCCAAATTAGTTAGGCGGCTTCTGGTATCTTACATAAATGAGTTGGTGTTTTGAATGAGGGCAGAGGTGCTCTAAGCCAGGGAAGCAACTATGTCTTCCAAGCGCTTAGGTCCAGCATTAGGATTTGATGAAGAACCTTGCTGGTTTACCTGAGGGGCCACGGGTTGGTGTTGGAATCCAGGTGGCGGCATATGGTTTTGAGTGTTCTGATTGTTACTCCACCTGAATTTTGGATGGCTCCTCCATCCTCGGTTGTAGGTATTAGAGTAAGGATCATGTCTAGGCCTTGATCCATCATTAAACCTGCCAACCATGTTGGCCTCCTCTACCATTGGACAGTCTTGGGAACCATGCCCCTGAATTGAGCATACGTCACATACTTTCACGCCCTTAGCCTTATCATTACACGGATGCTTCACCATGGCCGTAAGTTGAGCAATGGTGTCATCTTCATCCTTACTCTCTCCACTGAGATTTCGAGGTTGGCGAGCTTTATAGTTGAACTGTTTTCTCCTTTGAGCAATGTTCTCAAAGGCCTCCCTAGCCTCCTCAGTTGTACTATCCAAGACTCCTTTTGATTGGGAGTTCACTATGACTCTCTCACTGTTCTTCTATCCACCGAAGAAATACAACATCAAGTGACAATCATCGATGTTGTGGTGAGGACACGCCTGAATCAGTTGGTTAAAGCGCTCCCAGAACTCATAGAAGGGTTCATCCTCAACTTGACGGTGGTCCATTATCTCACTCTTTAGCCAGTTAGTCTTTGCCACAGGGTAGTACTGAGTGAGAAATTTGGAGGACAAGTCCCTCCAGGATGTGATAAATGCACGGGCCAAGGAGTGAAACCAAGCCTTGGCTCTGTCTTTGAGACTGAAGTGGAATAGTCTCAGTCTGATTTTTGCCTCACTAATGCTGTTTATCCTCAATGTAGAGCAAACCTCAATGAACTCTTTAATGTATAGATGAGGTTCCTCTCTTGAGAGTCCATGAAGTTTAGGGAGCATGTGTATGGTCCCTGACTTAAGCTCAAAGTTTTCCACCGTGGAAGTGGGGAAAACTATGGGAAATTGATCCTCTGAAACATGTGAAGTGGCATACTCCTTAAGAAGCATTGGGGCTAGAGGTGGAGTTGCAAGGTCACGACCATCTGCCATCCTAGGAGATGGTGGTGGACTTGGTTGTGGGGAACCATGTACTGAACTGTGGGCAGATAAAGCTATTGAAAAGCCGTGTGCAGAACCTTGGACAGAGGCTTGTGATGACATAAACGAAAAGTACCTAAAAGATAGAGGAACATAACTGAGTTAAAGCAATCTAAACTAATTGGACATCGTTGAGGGACAAGTCCCCAGAAACGGCGCTAAAAACTTGTTGGTAAAAATAGAGTACACGAATATGCAATCTATTCTTAACAGTTAAAACCTAGCAAGCGTACAAATCAAAGGATAGTATAGTAACAAATCAATGATCGATCCCTCAAGGACTATTCATTTAACTCAATTAAGACTCAGCAAAAACAATAAAGAAACAAGTAAATTGGGGGGGTTGATGCTTTGGATTCTGAAATTAAAGACAAATAATTTAAGTGCAAGAAACAATGAAAACATAATTAAAGATGATTGTGTTGAATTAATGAACTAAGTCGAATTAAGACTAACTATCCATCCTAACCAATTCAAGTTGTTAACATGATTTCCAAGATTCCATTACGACGAATTATCTGAACATGATGCCCATGCAAAGGTCCACTCAAGGCTCACTCCACACACCTTAATTCCTTCTTAATTTATATGTCCATGTCTCTCAAACTTAATACCACAACTATTCAAAAGAATGCATTGAGCACAAAAGGAAATCTAAGCAATCACACTACCCTTAGAGAATGTTTATTAAACTAAGTTGTCATGAATTCCAATTACAAGATTGTTTCTTACCCTTAACCTCTCGATGCAATTCCATCAATAATTTATGTAAACAAGGTGATCAATCTCATGAACATAAAAAAAAACTAGCAATTCAAGTAGTAATCAAAATTTATTCAGCATTCATAATAAAAAAAATCAAGGGCAAAAAACCCCTTTAGGGAACTACATGGTCAGGGCTTCAAGCAGCCCTAATTCTATAAAGAAACTACTCACACATATTACTGAATAATAAAGCAATTGAATTCATGATTACAAATTTAAAGAATAAAAGGAAGAAAGGAAAACACCACTGAGAATGATGATGATCCAAGGTACACATCCAAGTAGCCTCTAAGAACTCTCTGCATTCAACTTTTCTTCCAAAACAAAAAACAAAACAAGTCAAACTCTTCTGAAAACAAAACTATGCAGCTAGAAAA
Organism: Oemleria cerasiformis; assembly: GCA_037349345.1. Lineage (NCBI taxonomy): Eukaryota > Viridiplantae > Streptophyta > Magnoliopsida > Rosales > Rosaceae > Oemleria > Oemleria cerasiformis. The sequence goes on along the minus strand of JAZGTL010000017.1, from coordinate 4,449,877 downwards.
TTAGGAACCCTAGTTTCATGTTGAAACTTGTTTAAATACTCCTAGGAGTTCCCCTAAAAACTAGGAATTGAAACTGAAATTAAAGGACTAAAATACCCTTAATGAATCCCTAAAACCGGTTTCCTAGCTTGGAAAGGACACGGCTTGGATAGAATTCAATGGTCGTGTGATTTGTGATGCAAGAAAGTAGGTTTCTTGTGCTACAAGCAAGCCTGTGATAGTTCTAAAGTAGCTTGAGTGGGAAGACACCGATTCTTGGCAGTCTTGAACATTCTTGGACAGCTAGACACCTTCTGGACACGTCTGGGGCACAAAGTTCCTCATTTGGTGCCTTTAGGACCTCCTTTTAGGGCACAACGAGATCTAGATAGGTTCTGCACATGTCTAGCCATGCCCTATCACTTCTCTCATTCATATATGATGCATAAAACTTGATTCCAGACTTTGGCCTAACTACCAAGTGTTAGACATGACTAGGGCTCAAGCTGGCTCAAATCGGGACACCCGAGAAGGTTTTTTGGGGCAGAACAGGCCATGGACGAGTCCTGGCCAATTCTGAGCACGCCTTCTCATGTCATTAGCATGGAAAGATAGTTTGAAGTTCAGTTCTTGTCGTTGGTTCACTTGGTTCCATCACTGGCAAGGCGAGAGCTCAACTTGACCTTAAATGGCATGTCATGCAACATGTCTGGCTATCGTTGGACTTGTCTTCTAGGGAAACAGGGATGTGTCAGGGGACATGTCCTGGCATGTCTTTGGGCATGAACTTTGGCGTAATAGGAACTCCTCAGGGACGTGAACTTGGCATGCCTTGGCGTGTCTTTAGGCTCGTGAAAGCATCTTTGAAGGCACGTCCTGGACTCGGTTGGGATTTCTATGTGACTCATTGCAGGGCTCGTCTGGGGCATGTCAAGTCAAGAACTCAGGACATGGTTTTGGCATCGATAGGGCGTCTTTGGGGCTCGTTAGAGATGAGTCTTGGATTGGGACATGGGCGAGTCTGGGACATGTCAGGGGAATGTCAGGGACATGTCCCGGACATGTTAAGGACATGTCCCGGGACACCTTGAGGAATCGATTCTAGCCTATGTTGTGGTGCTTGGACATGGCTCTCAGCGAGGCACCAGGATATGTCAGTGACTTGTTTGGGACACTGTTTGGACATCTAGGACCCGAAACTGATTTTTAGGCCTCTCCTTCATTTCAACTCCAAATTGAGTCCTTCTTTTTCCACTATTCTCATATTTAATCTATCTTTTCAATTATGCACATGCCTCATAAAATTAATCATTTTCTCCTATGGATGTCATGAAATCACTCAAAAGACAAGTAAAAGGACAATAAATGACATCTAAAAGATGTATAAAATAATGACTGAGCATCGATAAACCTTTAGGGAAGGTGGTTGAACCATGTCATGGCCTGACCTTGCAAGGAAGCCTAGGTGACCTTGCACATGAGCTCGTTGTTATGCCTATGAGGAACCATGATGCCACGATATTAGTCAATGTGCTTCACCGGATCGATAGTCCCATTGAACTACTTGATTACGTTCGAATTTGGCGACGAATGTTGTCTTTCAAGTCTCCAACGTGATGTATACCTCAGAGACATTGACCGAGCATCTTCCTGATGTCTTTGAACTGCAGCGCGCCTCAGAAAAAGGGGGTGGTTTGTCAACTTGAGCGCCGACGACTTCCATGCATCGCTGTGATTGAAGTGCTTAAGCGTATTGACGAATACATCTTATCTTCCTCACTACGGTGGTTGGCATGCCTTGATTTCCCACCGACTCGTCCATTAGAGCGAAAGCGTGTTGTTTGAGAAGATGCTTGACGAAGTTGACTTCTTTGCGAGTACCTAATGCGTGATGAAGCTCTGACGCGCCTTCCAAGCCGATCATGCACCGAAGATTGGTGCTGAAGCTGGACTTTTGTTCCGCAGATGTACCTTTTCTCACCGAAGTCCCTTATAGATGTGTCATGGGACATGATCCAACACCTAACATGCTGCTTGCCGGGGACGCCTAGGGTTATCCTTTTGGGAACCTCGGGCATGGCGTGTCTCACAGCTGTGTGGGATGCTCCTTGCTCCTTATTCCTGCAGAAGTTGTTGCAAAAGCTCCGACTGGACTTGGACTTGTTTGTTCAGCCGCTTGACTTGTTGTGAGAAGTCAACTTAAGGGGGTGAGTATCGTAGCGCATGCGGATGATGCATAACATGTTGGGACTCGTGCTCCAGGCTCCGGTGTGGTTGTGTCGTGTCGCGCTCCTCGTGGGCTTGAGTGCAACCTCGTGTGTTGCACAGGTAATCCAGAAGTCTCTGAAGATCCGCGTCTGGGGGGAACCAGTTTGGAACTTGTTATGAAGCTTCTCCCACGAATCGCCCGTTGGTGCGTTGGAACATAGTTGCTACGACATTGAGCGTAGGTTTAGGTTTGTGTCTCGGGTATTGGCTTCAAGGCTCGTAGGAATAGTGAGGGAGCCATATCCGATGGTGAGGACGACGTCAGTGCCAAGTCTGGTGTTGGACGTCGGGTCATGTAGCTTGCTTGGGGTCGTTTGCTATAAGGCATGCGGCTCTTGGAGGTGGCGGCCAAGCTGCTCCTCCGGGATCTCGGCAAGTGGGCTTCCATCGTCTTTAGTCGTAGTGTCTGAGGCGGTGGTCCGGTCAGATCGAGTTGTTCTTCGTATTTTTGCCACGGAAATACGATGAACGAGGATAATGATTTTTATAAAAATTGAAGAGCACGCTCTGAGTATATCTCAAATCGGCTCTCAACGGGAGCACTAGTTGTTGATGCAGAAATTGTCCGAACTTGAAAAAGTCTTCTTTATCCCTGCACACAATAAACAAATTAACAGGGTGAAGGTTGAAGCTCGAAGTGGGGGGTTCAAGCATGAACGCTCCGATGCGGAAATTAGTTTTGAGAGAATAAACCAACAGAGTGTTTGTAGCAAAGTTGTGAATTACCTGAGAAGTAAGATGAGCTCTTCTATTTATTGAGAAGGCTCATGAGTCATCGGAGCATTCTGATGTTTACAATTAATAAATAATTCTTTCATGAAAATATATTATTTATAATTGGCTTTTAATAATAAATAATTCTCAAGGAGAATATTATTTATTATCGGGCGATAAGTTCGGTTAAATAATATATTTAGCAGGTAAATATATTACCTAATGTGTGGACGTTTGTACACCACCAATGTCATCATCAGGGGTAATTTGGACATTATAGAAATTATGGGCAATGTAGCAGCTCAATAGTTTTTGGATGATTTATGGTTCCACAGACATCCACCACTTCCATTCTCTATCGACGACTTATTAAAGTTACAAAATAGAGAAATTAGAAGAATAATATATATATATATATATATATATATATATATATATATATATATAATGGGGCGGATCTGTGGCACCACATTTTAGCCCATATATATTTGAAATCAGACCTAGCAAATCAGACCCAACAAGGTAATTGATGAATTCATCATTTCATTGAATATCGAATGAGGGTAGGATAAATTTATCGTTGATGTTCTAAATATGACGAATCAATAAAAAACGTTAGAGGCTAATGCTAATCGATGAATTCATTGAATCCGAAGTGTGTTAAATCGAATTCATCGAAACGAGCAGGATGAATCAATAGAATTCATTGAGCGTAGCAATGAGGTTATCAATGAATTAATTTATTCATCCAATCCAAAGAGTTCAATCGAATTCATCAAAGAAAAGCAGGATGCATCCATTGACCATGTTAATTCATCGGCAAATAATTTCAAGAGAAATATCTTTTCGAGGGGGGAGTGGGGTTGGGAGATTTCATTAAAATTCACAAGATTTTAAATACACCTATATTTATATGGACATTTTATAGGTCATATTAAATTCTAATTGAATACACTCAAAATTGTGTTAATTGAATACACCAAGATTAATCCTCTAAAATTTTAATTAGATTGCACTGCCCCTAAATAATAGATATATATATACAATTGTATCAAAAAATAAAATTCTTTCCCCTTTATACATTTTTTTTCGAAGTGAAAAATATTAATAGAATCAAGATGAATCAAAACACCGAAAAGTTCGTTGTCCCCAACTTATATTAATTAAGGTGTTTGATAAGTCCCAATGAACATTCATCAAGGTTTGACGAGACTTTCCTATTCCCCACTGTCACCAGCCGCTTATACATAAAAGTCTCATATTCTAGACCAGGTCTTTAATTAGTGACCAAGCCGAACAGAAATATAATAATATCACAGCCCAACCATTTTGAACTCATTTGACCAAAAAAAAAACCCCATCTTCAAGTGAGAAAAAGTCTTCCTCTCTACCCTTTAAATATATAGTCCGTAGCTAATTCACAACCATATAACCGTCACATATTCCGTTCAGAAACACACCAATCTTTTGTCTTGTTGGCTTCACAAAATGCAAAGGAGCTCTCATGATCAGTTGAAGCATAATAATGGAGAAAGGCTACAAACTCTCACTCCCAGTGTACACAACAAGACCGACTTGGGGAGTCGTGTTAGGAACAGTCATATGGTATCATCGTCGACCCATAGGGCTCGGACACAGATTTGCACGTGCTTAAGTCGTCCCGGGCTGAATCGGTGTAGCCGCCACGGGTATGCAGTTCCCGGGGGCGACAAGTGGAGGAGGAACTATGCAAATAAGGAGGTGTTAAGGAGGGCATTGAGATGTACACAAAATCGGCTTTTAACTCTTCGGTGGTTGAATTTTCAACCAACACCTAGCCGCCTCTCTAACATGTCAATGCCTTAATTATTAGAGGAAGAGCAAGCTGCATTTTTTTTTTCCATCTTTTTGGCTTTGCATTTTGTAATTTGCCTTGCTTTTTTTGCTCTTAATTACAGCTTCGTTTTTTCAGTAGTACTCTTTCGACACTGCTTGCCCAACCCTCTAACTGAAGTAAGAAAGCTCCAAAATGCCCTTTCTGAATTCTCCCGTGTCTGCAAAATGGAGAAAAGCCCCCCTAATCTCCCATCTCAGTCTACCACTCCGGCGGTGTGGAAAGCTCCTATTGTGCCCTGCATTAAGGTAAATGTTGATGCTTCATGGAATCCCCACTCCCTAAAGTCTGCGATTGGCGTTATTACTAGGGACGACCGTGGGCTATTTGTTGGAGGAAATGCAATACCTGGCACTGCGAATTCTGTCCTAATTGCTGAACCTTCAGCCGTGCTTGAGGGCTGTATTTTTGCCAGAGACCAGCAACTTGCAATCATTTGTGTGGAATCTGATTCCAAAACCATTATTGATTGCTTACTTGGCAGGATTGCTCGTGGTAATTGGGAAGTTTACCCAATCCTATCTAGAATTAAGGAGATATCCTCCTAATTCCTCTATTGCTCCTGGTCTTGGGTGGGACGCGATGGAAACTCAGCGGCCGACAGTTTGGAGTCGCATTCTGCCATGAGGATGAGCCCGGAAGTCTGGATTTCTAGACCCCCATCCTCGCTGGTGAATATTCTTGACAAAGATGGCCTCACATGCCCTCCGCGATGCTAAGCTTTCCGTTTGTTGAGAACCTTGGACCCTCACGCGAGTTGGTCTTGGAAGTTTGGTTTCGCTGTGCTTCGTAACATCTTATGTATTGTTCTGTTTTACTTGCTCTTTTAGTTTCTTGTCCCGTATCTGCTTGTATTGCTGGGCTTCGCCCTTGTTTTCTCTTAATGAATTATACATTGACCAAAAACAAAAAAACTTCTGGACGTATAGTTTAATTTAACCGAGAAAATTATTGGTATAATCTCAATTAACCTTTTCATGTATCTCTATTATTATAAAATAAATAGGATCAAAATGTTTAATTAAAAATTCTGATAAAAATATTTTTTAAATTATTTAATAATTAAGGATATAAAAATAAAATTAATAATTAAATTTATAAATTAAAAAATAATAATAATGGTTAATGGAAAGAGTGGGTGGTAAAAAAAACAGAATGGATTCAGATAGTTACTCCTCTTATTTTTATTTTAAAAAATTTTAAATTAATATTTTTTTAATTTTAATTTTTTCTAATAAAAAAAAACATTAACGAGTGCCAAGAGTCTAATTATTTCTTAAAGTAAAGATGGAATTAACTGCGTAGAATCGATATTATGTGGAAAAATACATTTTAAGACCATACAGCCTCTAAATTGTTTTGCAACTGACAATTTCATGGCCTAATTTTGAATTTCATAACTAATTAATTTAATACTTTGGCTTATTACTCAAAATGAGCCCCCGAACCGGACAGAGAGTCTCAATTTGCTCCCCTAACGCGAAATCGTAACAATGTGATCCCTGAATCCCCCTTCTGTCAAGTCCGTTGCACAAAAAATTAACAGCGTTACAAACTCTATTTAAGATGTTGACGTGGCAGTAAGGGATTTGATGTTTTATTCATTTTATAGCAAAATATTAAAACTAAATATTTAAAAAAAAAAAAAAAAACAAAAGATGAAAGAAGAAGATGATGAACTCAACTTTTTCTAAGCGCCTCAATCCCACACCCACTTCTCCAACTCTTCTTCTTCTTCTTCCATCCACGCCTTTTGTAACAACCCGGAATTTTAATAATTGGGTTTATGAAATTAATTTTTGTAAAATGACGATTTTACCCTTGGTCGGTAAAGGGCTTGGAAATCAAGTTTTGTTTCGAGACACTTTTGGTGGTGTTTCGGGTACCGTTGCGTAGGTCTCGAACTCACGAGTTCGTAGACAGGCGGCACGCAGGAAATAGAGTTCTTATAAGGAAGTTGTGGGTCTAGATGTGCAAGGGCATTTTGGTAATTTGCCATGGAGGGGAGATATTTTAACCTCAATTATTGTACAACTTCATTTCATCTGCATTTCATCTTCATCTCCTTATCAATTCACTCACTCTCTCTATAACAAACATAACACAAACACACCGAAACCATTGAACCAAACTGTGCGAAAAACCAAAAGAGAAACCAAAAGTCAACGTTGGATTCAAGGCTTTAACTTCCCATTTGGATCAACTAATCGTATTCTACTCCTTCCCACGATCACAACCGTACCAACCATCGAAGGAGAGGACCACGGTGGAAGCCGAGCCGAGTAAAGGAAGTTTCGGATCTTTCGATCGATTTTTCGGCTTATACAGGTACGTGTTTGATGTTTTGAGGTTATATTTGGATTCCTGGGTTTGAGTAGATAGATTTAGACGTAAAATTTGTGTAAAACGGTTGAGTTTTGAGGAAGTTGTAAAGCTTGGAATTTCGGTCGGAAATGGCGGATTCCGGCGAACCAGACGGCGGCGGAGGTGGCGGTCCGGTCATCTTCTCCGGCCAGCCTCCGGCGACGGTGACGGCAGTCCGGTCGTCTTCTCCGGTGACCGGTCGGGTCGAGTGAACCAGTCGGGTTGAGTGAACCGGTCGGGTCGAGTTGAATCGGTCGGGTAGAGTTGGACCGGGTCAGGTTGAGCCGGACCGGGTTGGACCGATCCAGGCGCGTGAACACTGTAGCAGGCGCGTGACCGGCGCGTGAGAGCACGTGGATACGTGTGCCGACCTTCCGGCGGCGCGTGGAGCTGAGACTGAGGTCACGGCGGCGCGTGGTAACTAGTTTCGACGTTCCGAATCTGTTGGTACAGGTTTTAGGTTAATCGGACGTCGTTTAGAGGTTGTTTTGTGCAATCCCAGCGGTAATGATTGACCGTATTAGCGGGTTTTGAGCTTGGGAAGTCAAGGTAGTTGGGTCGTTATTGTGCATGTGTTGTTTGGGCTAGAGCGTCCATGAATTAAGGGTTGGTTGATGTATGTGAGTGGACTGTTGCTTATAAACTGTAATGCATGCATCAATGTATCTTTGTTTACATATTGTTATGTATTGTAGCAATGATTTCCTGGACATTTAGAAATGATTACTGGATATATGTTTTCCACTACTTTGATTAAAGTGTGATTTGAGAAATATCATGGTTTTGGACTCGATTTTGATAACGTTTGACGTGGAAATTATTGAGTCAATGATTTGGGTTTTGACTATGTTGTATGAGTTTATCGGATTTGGTTATATGTGAGGGAGGCTAGGACTCGGGACGAGGATCCGTTATTAGCGGTGAACCCGATGAACCTCCAAGATAAACATTGATTTGTGGGAGGCTAGGACTCGGGACGAGGATCCGTTATTAGCGGTGAACCCGATGAACCTCCAAGATAAACATTGATTTGTGGGAGGCTAGGACTCGGGACGAGGATCCGTTATTAGCGGTGAACCCGATGAACCTCCAAGATAAACATTGATTTGTGGGAGGTTAGGACTCGGGATGAGGATCCGTTATTAGCGGTGAACCCGATGAACCTCCAAGATAAACATTGATTTGTGGGAGGCTAGTACTCGGGACGAGGATCCGTTATTAGCGGTGAACCCGGTGAACCTCCAATATAATGATATGATATGATATGATGGTCGATGATACTTACTGACTGATATGTTATGATAGTCGAGAGATGCCGACTGATATGTTATGATAGTCGAGAGATGCCGACTGATATGTTATGATAGTCGAGAGATGCCGACTGATATGATATGATAGTCGAGATATATGCCGACTGATATGATATGATACATGACTAGCACACCCCAAGGGATACCCTGGTGGCTAGGGATATGATAGTCGAGAGATGCCGACTGATATGTTATGATAGTCGAGAGATGCCGACTGATATGATATGATAGTCGAGATATATGCCGACTGATATGATATGATACATGACTAGCACACCCCAAGGGATACCCTGGTGGCTAGGGATATGATAGTCGAGAGATGCCGACTGATATGTTATGATAGTCGAGAGATGCCGACTGATATGATATGATAGTCGAGATATATGCCGACTGATATGATATGATACATGACTAGCACACCCCAAGGGATACCCTGGTGGCTAGGGATATGATAGTCGAGAGATGCCGACTGATATGTTATGATAGTCGAGAGATGCCGACTGATATGTTATGATAGTCGAGAGATGCCAACTGATATGTTATGATAGTCGAGAGATGCCGACTGATATGATATGATAGTCGAGAGATATGCCGACTGATATGATATGATATGATGGTCGAGGATACTTACCGACTGATATGATATGATATGATAGTCGAGAGATGCCGACTGATATGTTATGATAGTCGAGAGATATGCCGACTGATATGATATGATACATGACTAGCACACCCCAAGGGATACCCTGATGGCTAGGGATATGATAGTCGAGAGATATGCCGACTGATATGTAATGATAGCCGAAGGTTATACCGACTGATGATACGATATGATAGCCGAGGATATATCCGGCTCTAATATGAACCATACGACAATTGTCATGGGCTTAATCAACCTATGAAAATACTTCGTCAGCCGGGTCTGTGGGTTGGTGTGGACGGTGAACCAGAGGGACGAATTATGGTTGGTTCACAAGTATTTGACTAGTCTGTTGTCTTGTGGTATTCCAGTAGAGATGTCAGCAGTGTCTGACCTACCGACTTTGGTGTCAGAGGGTGTTTCTATTTGAACCACCACTATTCCGAGGTCATGGCTTCGACCTGTATACTATCCTGCGTCTGACATGTAGGAGTGATCAGTAAGTACAGAGGTTTTGTCGGGAACCCTGTATGGTTTAACAAAAATTATTCCAGAACAAAGGGTATTTCTGGTGGTTAAATTTTGAAGTAAAGAGCTGTCAGACGGGATAAGGGTTCTTTCCGGGTTTCGAGGGAAAATTCGGGAAGGGTCCTTACACCTTTCTTCAGCCACCACCGCGAAACTCGATTGCTTCACTGGAAAAAAAAAAACTCATACCACTAAAATCAACACCATGGATGCTCAGATATGTGGTTGCTCGATCCATGCACTTCTTCTTCATTTTCGCCCTTCTTTCACTCCACACATTCACTTCTGCCACCGCATTGCCTGCCAAATCTTCATCGTCGGTGACAACAACAACAACAACCCAGATCAACTCCAACTCCATCCTCGTTGCGCTTCTCGACACGCCACCACAAGACCCTCTGAAAGACCCACGAGCACTTGCACTTGACAACCCACAAAAACTCCACTCGCAAATCGGTCAATTCCACCCAAATCTTCCGGCCCGATGACGTGACCCGACCCAACGGTGTCATCCACCGAGCGACTCCTGATTTCGAGCTCAGTCGAAGACGACTTCAATCGAAGACGGAATCTTCGTACAATATCCGCCATTCTACTTGAGGGAGCGCCCAAGGTCGACCCGAGAACCCACCACTTGAAGAAATCGGCACCCGCTCCAATCGGGGCTCCGCTCATATTACCAGTTTATGACGCTTTAGCTCTGGGTCCTTCTCTAGCTCCAGCTCCCGCTCTAGGACCCAGCGACCCACACCACCACTTTAACGGCGAGAGCCAGGTCAAGAACTTCATCCACACTCTATTGCACGAAAGGATTTCTGTGCAAGGGATTGATAATGTTTAGTTCATCATCTTCTTCTTTCATCCTTTTTTTTTTTTAATATTTATTTTAATATTTTGCTACAAAATGAATAAAACATTTAATTCCTTACTGCCACGTAAACATCCTAAACAGAGTTTAAACAGAATATGTAACTCTGTTAACTTTTAGTGCAATGGACTTGACAGAAATGGAATTCAGGAATCACATTGTTACAATTTCACGTTGGGAGAGCAAATTGAGACTTTGTCCGGTTCGGAGAGCATTTTGAGTAATACGCCTAATACTTTTGACGAACCCACGATTCTAAAAATGTCCCTTACTAGGATCAAAATGTTCACATTGAGGAATAATGATGCTTTACTTGGCCATTGACTTGTTTTCGGCTTTGAATTTTCGAATATTATTTATTGGATGATTACTTTAGTGAATGGTGCCGAAACTGTAATGAAAGTCCTCCATCTGGATGATTCACTTGTTAATAGAGCTTAGCTTGGCACCTTCCACATTATCCAGCACAAATGGGCATGGCTGCTTCTGGTAAGATTATATATTCCCTCTCATACTGGACAGTTAGACAGTTAGGCCATGAAATGCTTCGGTCCGACAGGACCGGGGAGCTCCAAACATTTGAAACACATGGTTTTCATCTCACTTGCCAAGTTTAACTCTATTATCCATTTCTTCCCCCAGTTTTCTTCACCTACTGTCGAGTCAGTAAAAACTTCAATCTAACAATCATAGCCTAGAAACAGAGAAACCCAAAACTATTATATCAGAGGACATCTCAAGAACACAACCAGATATCCGAAACCGAAGGATTTCTACCCAGATTTTCCAAACTATACATACCATGTTATCTTTCCATTATCTTTTTTCTTTCCTTTTGCTTTCTGGGTTGTAAGCTCTAACATTAGTTAAACGATCTGAAGTTATATATACTGGGTCTTGATGCATATATAAGCAAAAACAGTGTTACTAAACGTATACATGCATGTGCTAGAGATCTGTGCATTTTGTATATATACCATAATCAGCCAGCCCAGACATATCCACATTGCTAGGTATTTCACCTCTAAGTCGTGGTCCATCATCGCGTACACCTCAACTTACCCATTGAGCAGTTTCTCTTTTGTATTCCTCTTTGATCTTCTGTTTTTCTTGTCAATTTGTTTATTCCTGATGAAGGAGGAAGACGTCAAAAATTGTGGGACAACAGAATTGTCATCTGCAGCTCTTATATACCCAAGAAAATCAGTGTAAAAGAGTTTGTATAAATATACACCTCAAGAGGACTTATGTTTGAAGAACTGGAATCTGCTTCAACTGGTGCCTCAGAAATCCTTGCTTCTGATTTTTCATTCGAGTAACTAGAAAACAGAAATTATGAGCCATGTTAGACATGAAATTTTCTTTCATAGAAAGATGCCGCAGCACAAAGTTTTGAACATTGTAAAAATACTTCATTGCGGAGTTTATGCCTATAGAATTGAGAGCAGAACAAACTGTAGCCCAATTGACAACTGCACCTCTCCTCTATAAAGGCAAGACAATCGAGAGGAATCACCAACCATGGTAAGTGCTTAAAAATACAGAGCAAGACAAACGAATAATCACCTGATAAAGATCCTAAAGACCTTGAAGTTTAAAACAAAGAAAAAAGAGTATGAAATTGATAGACCTACCCTTCCAATCTGCGCTCACTCTATAGAAAACGCAACAAATAGTAGATACTCTATAGGTCATGTGTTTACACATCACATGTACATCAAATTTGCTAGAATTTTGAAACTTAACTTCTACAATCAACTATCATATGAAGCAAACATAACTATAGTGCACAACTCCTTTCTACCAGACAAAACTATGTTTCCCCTATGTCTTACATATCGTACAAAATCATATATACACCAAATAAGAAAGAAAAACAAGAAGAATATTAATGAGGGTAATTTTTTAGCTCTGTCTTTTAGGAGAAATAATAAATATTGAATACTTACGTTGAGAGTATTGTCACCCAGATTAACTCTACACAGTCCACCCATAAGAGCCTTTGCTCGACAGGGATCACACCATAGGTAACTAGATGTGCAAATGGCCAAAGCTTCCACCCTGCCTGCGTAGCGAATTACATGCCAGAAAGATGTCAATGGTCAAACAATTACATGTCTTTAATCCAAACTTTAAGCAAGGAATACGTATCTACTCAAATTTTGCAGCCGTTTTGACACATGACCCAAGGCCCCATACCATAAAAAGAAAACACTTTATTAGTTCTCTGAATAGCCCTGCTTTTCCTTAAAAGTGAGTTTTAAACTATAGAAAGGAAAAAACATGTTTCTAAGTTCAGAAAGGAAAGACCACATTTCAGAATTTAAGGTTGAGAACATTTTTCGATCTAGATGATATATGCGATCCTTGAAGACTATATTAGAGGCCAGACGTATCAATAAGATAAATAGCAGTAAACTATTATTCCAAGGCAAAACTACATCACAGCAAACAGAATACAGGGTCAGGAAACAGCTGACACAAAACATAAATGCCACTAAATGGTTGAATACACAAACATTTTATGATACAAGTGACCAAACCATGTTCCAATATATAAAAATAACAAATCAAGCTCTAAATGAATAAGAACTTTTGCAAATGACAGAACCATCCTGACTTTGCTAATGTCAATAAGCTAGAGGACATAAAATGAGAATCAATTAGATTGCAAGTTGTTATTCATCATCAGTTTGATTCTAAACAGTCAAGAGAGCATCAAAGAAAGTTCGTCTAAAGAAAAGGCAGAAGGTTATCTTACTGTCAGCATGGGCCAGAATGTTGCTTTCAGTTCACTAAAAATACTGATGGGTGATTCAAAACGCAAAAATCCCAAAACTGTAAAGTAAATGCTGTTCCAAATTGCAGCCCATACAGTTTGATCGAAAGCTACTTTGGCAGGAACCACCCACCAGTCTTGGAAAGGGATAAGCTCCTGAAACAAGTTTAAGTTGTTTAAAGAACCAAAGGAAATTTATTTTTCAAAAAAAGGAAAAATGTTGAGTTCTGAAAGTAACAAACTGCAGATGAAATTTACCTCGCAAAACTGGTAATAATAGTGGGAGAGAGAACCATGGAGAGTAAAACCAACAAGACCTGATCTGAACATTCGTGTACGGTCAAACTCAAATAGAGGTTTTCCTTCGAAGCACTACACCAAATTATATGACAAGCATTATGCACAGTCAAGGACTAAACTCACCAACTTGGACTCAAAATTTTTACTCAAGAACGCCAACACACCTGTGCAATCCAGTCCCCAACAGAGTACACCACACCACTAATCACCATTTTGGCTAAAACTGGGTTAGTCTTGAGAGCTTCCTCATAAGCACTCCAGTTGTGTTGAGGTGCATATCTTAGGATCTCAAATAGAGTCCAACCCTGAAAAGAGCACCAACACATAAGTCCCAGCAGACAAAAAGATACAAGTCAAGTGCACTTGGAATTAGAAAATTATAAAACCCTACCCTATATAAGTAACTGGTTTAAGACAGTAAAATCACAACCATTGAGGAATTTTCTAAAGATATCTATGAACTAATCAGATCAGGACCAAACAAATTTCTTCATACCACTCTCACCATAACTATCTTCACCAAATTACTCCATGCGACACCCCCCACCCCGACCAATCATTTATCATTCCCTCTTTCTCCAGCCTCAAGTAACTCATTTTTTTCACATTTTCTTGTTGCTCCCCGCAATTATCATTTAACATAAAATTTCAGATCATGATTCCTTTTGGATTTAACATGTCGGAATAATTACAATCCATCAGACGTAACATCAACTTCACTGGTTCCATCCTCATGGATGATCATATAAGGAAAGCAACAGTCTTGCTACTTTAATTTAACTATACAACATCAATCATTGACAGAGAATACCAATATAATCGTAACATTTATACACATAATTATCATAAAACAGGCAACCTGCCCGCAATCACAAAGACATAGCTGATGCAGCTTAGGTCTAATCCGCCAAATCAATTGAAAATGCTAGACCTTTAAACTTCAAGAGCAAAAACTCAAACAAAAAAGCATACAAGCAATTGATAAAAGCTCACTATCAAATCAAAATAGAAAAATAAGCAGCCTAACAGAACTATAATGAGAAGATAAAAACGAACGAAATTAAACTAAACCAACTTCACCCAAAACCCATCTTCCTTAGCAATTAGCATAATTTAACATCAAACAAGACTCAATCAAAAAGTAAATAAAATGGAAATCAAATACATAATAGATGTACTCACATGCCAATAATCCTGATCAATGGTGAGCAACTTAGTGATAGCAAAAGTACCAGCTGCCAGCACAATAGTGGCATTGATAGTCCTATCTACAAGCCTCTCCAATTCCTCACCCTCCCTCTCACTTCCGACCCCAGAAGACCCAAACCCACCAGCCCCTTCAAATGAAAGCCTTCCCTCACTCGCTCCAAACCCGCCCACCTGACTCACCAACTCGATCTTCACACTTTCACACTCCACCCTGCCCACACCCAGCCCTTCCTGTCGGTCCGTACAGTCAGAGCTCTGAACTGGTATCACATCGCACTCTTCTCGTTCAAAAACAGAGTTCAAAGCCCACCTGTTTTTCTGTTTGTTTCTCAGGAAAGATTGGCTCTTTGACAATTTGGAGCTGCAAAGATTGGCGCTTAAGGTCGACTTTGGGTGAGCATGAATGGGTTTTCTTCTGGAATTGGGTTTTGGAAGAGAGAGGAAGTTCTGGGGAGCTATGGAGTGGATGGAGGCCATGGCCGTTGGTACTGAGTTGGGAGAGACGGAGTTGAGTCTAGCACTTGTATCTGCCTACTCGTTTCTCCGGGTTGGAATGGTGGAAGACGATTGGTTTTCATACGCTAGTTTGCCAAAGATGTGGTGGGAAGTTATGATTGTGTGTTTCAGGGTGTGTTCGCTTAGATTGTGTCACCGTCCGATTAGGAGGGTGTTTTGTAGTGAAATGAGGCCATGGGGTGGGGTTGTTATTCATTGGTTAAGAGAAAGAGGGTGTAGATACTTATAGTGGGGTGTGGTGTTGAGGATGTTGATTTTAATGTAGAAATGTGATGAAATGCAGTCCACATAAGAATGGAGTTGTTTAATCTAAAAAAATCGATGAGAGGTACGAATAGGTTGAACTTCGTATAATCGTACGGACGAGGGAACTCATATCGCACGCTCTACTGCAAGTTTACGACGTCGTTCTATTTGCCTAAATAAAAAGAGTTGTATAAAGTAAGCCACCATGCAAGTTTTTTTTAGGCTTATTACTCAAAATGTTCACCGCATTGGACATTGAATCTCAATTTGCTCCCCGAATGCGAATTCGTAACAATGTACACCCAGAACTCCTCTTTTGTCAATCTCGTTACACCAAAAGTTATAATCAGTTACTAACGCCGTTGAAAGTGATAATGTGGCAGTGATATTATAAAATATTTTTTAAAATTAAAACAAATCTCAAAATATCCAACACGTCCCCTTCCCCTTCCTCCCTTCTCTGCGATCAACGTCCACTTCCCAATCCTCTCCGCCAAAACCGCCACCTCCCTCCTTCTCCAATCCCTCAAACGCCCGACCAGCCCAACCCCCTGCTCCGGCTTCGAAGAAAAAATCCTCTACCTCGACTTCATCGGCCTTGACTTCTTCTCCCTAATCAACCACCACCCTCCCATCCTCTCCTCCCCTGCTCCGACTTCCAAGAAAAAGTCATCTACCTCGACTACATCGGCCTCGACTTCTTCTCCCTAATCAACCACCACCCTCCTCTCCTCTCCTCCCCTCTCCCCCAAATCAAATCCATCGTCCAATTCCTCCTCACTTCCATCAGCTTCACCTCCCCCGAGTTCCTCCCGAGTCTCTGAACTTGTCCCCATCCTCATCTTCCTCATCCGCGAAGTACGCGTCAACGGCTCCGATCTCCGCCGCATCCTCAACCTCCGCCCCAGGCTGCTCGCCTACAGCGTCCTCAACGGCTCTGATCGCCGCCGAAATTCAATTACTTCGTGGTGGAAATGGGAAGAGAGTTGAAAGAGACGAAGTGGTTGTTCCGATTTCCTCCCTCAATGCTCTTTTCTCTCTCGAGCACGACCAAAACCACCAAAAACAGAGCAAATCGGTCACCACCACCACCCTCGATTCACGACCACCCAACCCTCAGCACCACCACCCTCTTGCTCACCTCGATGAGGCGAACCCAACCCTGACGACCATCACTGTCGAAGACCGCCGTGGCGGGAGAATCGAGGAGATGAAGTTCGGAGGCCTCAAAGCTTTCGATTGTATTTTCGACGAATTTAGATAAGTTTTCAATCCTTTGTCTTCACCTTTGAATTCATGATGTTGAGGTCTTCCTTGTGAACTAATTGCATGGTGGTTTCTGCTTAAACGACGGTGTCGAACTCGCCGAATCGTTAAAATTGGTGAAATTTGGACAAAGATGAGGAAGATGAGGTGTTGGTGTTGATGGTGTTGATGGTGGTGTTGGTGTTGCGGATGTCAGAGAGAGGAAGATGAGGGCGGATGAGAAACCCAGATGGGCGGTGGGTTGTGGGCAGTGGGCGGAGGTCCAATTCCTTGCTGCCACGTAAGACTCCTAAACGAAGTGTGTAACGGTGTGAATTATTTGGTGTAACGGAGATGACAGAAAGGACATTCTAGGTGCACATTGTTACAATTTCGCATTCGGAGAGTAAATTGAGATTCAATGTTCTGTTCGGGGAGCATTTTGAGTAATAAGCTTTTTTTTTTAATACAACTAGCCTCACCACAAGCGGCTCCGCGCTTGCGAGAGGCTTTTCGGCTCGCTCTGCGCGTCATTCTGCGCTACTCGAGATTTCATTATTTATTATTTACAATTCTTGAATATAAAAATCATCAAATCATATAATAAAATTAAATAATGTACAAATTAAAATTTACATCAAAAAGATGCCTAGGGAAATTTTGCAGTTTCCTTTATGATGTAGGCATCTTTTTGATGTAAAGGAAAATTCAAAATCTCCCTAGGCATCTTTTTTATGTAAATTTTAATTTGTACATTATTTAATTTTATTATATGATTTGATAATTTTTATATTCGAGAATTGTAAATAATAAATAATGAAATCATGAGTAGCGTGAGATGGCGCGCGGGGTGACGCCGAAAAGCCTCTCGCAGGCGCGGAAGCTCCTGCAGTGAGGCTAGTCTTCCTAAAACCCCCCAACTTGATTTCCCTTCCACTCGACTTCCCTTTCCTGCGGCATGACTACCAAATGAAGGGATGTAATAGCCAAATTTGGCAAAAGACGCGTTAAATTCGAATTTATAACTTGAATATAATTATTTCATCACGCGATACCCGCAATTTCATTATTTATTATTTACAATTCTCGAATATAAAAATCATCAAATCTTATAGTAAAACTAAATAATGTACAAATTAAAATTTTCATCATAAAGATGTTTTGGGAGATTTAAACTCTTTAGATATATTAACGGATTGAGATATAAAGTTTGGACATAACACGAATACATATAAACTTTACACTTTAAGGCCACTTGCGCCACCCGTTTCTTTGTAGTTGATCTTTCACTCTTTAATTGTCGGCTCATAAACAAATAATATGAGACCAATTATTATAGTAAAATTGAATTAAATTTATACTACTATTATAAAATTATTAATTAATTATTTCATATCAGCATAATACCTTAAATTTGGATAGTCTCTCTAATGCCTCATGTATACTCCAAATATCGCAAGAAGTCTATAAGAAATTATGTCACTCATTATCAAGTTCAATTATCTTGAATATTAGTTTGAACGAAATTTCAAATTGTTAATATGCTTTGCTTACCTTAATGTCTTGACAAAAGTACAACGACGATGCTTATAAAACTATCCAAAATTGAAGGATAAAATACATTTTTAGTCACTCTATTTAGGCTTAATTTTTTTGTTATCAAAATTCATTGTGAAGGTTCAAACAAAAAATTATTATTAAATAATGGTACAATAAACAATTAACCACCACCTCTCTTCTGTTGGAAAAAAATATATCTATTATTAAATTTAAAAATAGATAAATATAAAAACTAAGTAGTACATTTATTCTTGTTTAAGGTCGTCTAATGCGCAATAAAACCACCACCTGAATTGTTGTTGTACTGCACAGTTAGTAACTCACTTGACATTACTAAATTATTAGACAATAAAACCGCCACCTGAATTGTTGTGTTGTTGTACTGCACAGTTAGTAACTCACTTACTTGACATTACTAAATTAGTAGTAAGATGAAATAAGAATAATTGTACATACGGCTCATTTTTTTTTTTTTCCATTCATTCAAAATCAATTGACCAAGATCAATGATGTTCATTGTAATGGAATAGCTGGAACATATCAAGAAATTCGCAACATGATGCATACGCTTTGCGTCATTTGTCGTTTTTTTTCTTCTCCATTTGGATGCTTTCCTACCAAACCATATAAAACATAAAATGTTACAATTGGATGATTGGATGATCGCATTGACATTGAAATAAATTATGAAAGAGTTTGGTATGATCAACAGACATAACATAGAGAAAAATTTAGATGTAATCGAACACTATGTTTAGAAAAATGTAATTCCAATCTCACTCCACCCTCCTCTCACGAACATGGGCCTAAGCACATACATGCAGATGGCCACACCCAAAATTTAGCAGGCTTACAAATACCTGTGGCGAAAGTTCACATGCATATTGATTCTTCCCATCTATGACGGCTTCAATTGCTGCATCCTTCACAAACTCAGGACCGTCAAAGTTGGGGAAGCCCTGCCCAAGGTTTATTGCTCCATGTTTAATGGCGAGATTACTCATCTGTGTGAAGATTGTAGTCTTGAACTTTTCAAGCGCTTTGCCAGCTGATAAGCAATTGCCAATACAGATGAATTTTTTATCCAACACGGCACACCAAAACTCACACGATACACTGTCAATATTTCATCTCAGTTTGATATCACTTTGCCCATGACATTGTCAACCATCAACCCACAAAACTAATTTCCGACTACAAACATAACAAAATTCACTGATTTATATATATATATAGTTCCTTTTTATTTATCTCTATTTCTTGCTAACTATCTTCTGACTATGTACATTACCAAGTTCAGAAATTTCGTAAAATGTTGCAAAGAAGACACGTAAGAAATTTTAATAACCAGAAGGCAGTTTTTGATGAATAAAACAAACCTGATAGCTTCTGGGTCACTTTTTAAAGCCTGCAAACGCTCTGAATTGGTTGATGGAACCTCAGTATTTGCTGCAATTCTAGTGAGGTAATAAAAGAAAGACGAAGCCCACTAAGAACAATAGAAACCCCGGAGCTCAAAGGCCCCACGTCTTAAAAAAATCAGCACAAAATAACAGCCTCGCCAAACTGTAAGCATACCCGCAAGGGAAACAGAATAAAATTAGAAAAACAAAACAAAATAATCATAAGCAACAGACTTTTGCAAGCTTACCGAAATTTGTTGAAATTGGAGCAAATTCAAAAATTTGTTTTCAGATGAAAGTCTTAAAATCAGAATGGTTCCTTATTACTCTGCGTAGATAAAAATAAAATATGTGAAAGTAAATTGAGACAAAAGCAAACGAATCTACAAATAAAAACTTAAAATGCTAAAATGGAAAGATATTGCCTCACCGTCCAACAATTATCCGGCAAGCTTCACAAATGATTGATAAGTCAAGGGTGGCCTTCCTCAATTCTTTATTACACCAAGTAAATCCAAATCACTTAAGTCTCTCAATCACAAAAATCATAACAAAGTACTTAAAAAACTTACCTTCGTAATAATATCCGCGGGATTGAAGAGCGTGTGACTTACAGAACTGAAATCTCCAATTCCAGCCGTAGAGGCATAGCTCTGTCAAAAGTAAAACCAACATAACAAAAACATTTTTCCTGTTACCAAATTTCTTCAACAAAAGCACATCACTAATTAACAGTATCTTAAGCAACCCACTAAGATTTTAGCATCAATAAATTTATGCTAAAGCCAAGTAATTTCACCATTTTGCTAATGATTTAAGTTTCTCAACAATCAATGGTATCAAAAATCTAATTACAAAAATTTAAAGATGCAGGCCTTAACTTTAACAGCTAAAGCTTGATAATAGGGTTCAGTATCATACTCAAAGCAAACCCTTTTCACATCCCATTGCTCAAACGATAACAATAACCAAAACCCACAATCAAAGAAAGTAAAGATTGAGACTAAAAGAGAGAGAGGGAGGGAGGGATAGTTAATTACCTCCCTAAGGCAACGAACGATAACCTCGCTGGACTCACAAACAATAAAACTTTACAATCATCAATCAATCCCCAAATTAGCAAGCAGACATGAGGGTCTTCTTTTTCGTTGGCGAATCGATGCTAGACAACCAACGCATGGTGGAAACCATTCATGATAACAATCAGAAACCCTTATGATTGAGATTGGGATTCGGATGTGGTGATGGCAAGATGAGGAAATTGGCGGAGATGACGGCAGTGGTTTTCTCTCCCCATCGATGAAATTACCTCCCTTTTGTATGGTATTCGTGGGTAGTTGCAATTCAATTTGTGGGTAGTTGCAATTCAATCCCCACATCTTTGCTCGCTGCTGCACGATGGAGATGGAGATGGAGCGGTTTGCTGTTTGTGGGTTACAGTTAGAGCAGTTCTTGTTCGTGGTTTAGTCGACGTTTTCGGATGTGTTATAGTTTCTATCTTTGTGGATTCTTATTTTTTAATATTTTAATTAATCTGTTTTAATATTTTAATTAAATAATGTAAATTTACCGTTGAACCCTCATTATATTTAATTTTTGTTACTTTATGTTTTGTGTTAAGCAAGGGTATTTTGGTAAGAAAATTGATTAAGCCTTTTGAGTCCTCTGACTATATAATAATAGAGATGATATAAGGTAGCGATTACATAATACACATCAGATATTGATCTCTCTTTTCATAATAAATTGAACTTGAGACCTCCCAAAAAAAATCTGAAAAGAAATACCATTAAACAGTAAAATTAAATGGCTATCACGATACAAGTTAAACAAAAAGTCGACATTATGAATAAAATATAATTTTAAAAAATTGACAAAAACAAAGGTCGAGTAAATTTCAGGCTCCGCAAAAATTACCTACAAAAGTGCTTTTACTTATTGGACTATAAACGTGCAAAAGTTTTCATTAAAATAGCACTTAGAAATGTTTGGGAAATTGTCACTAATATCCTTTTCTAACAAAAAAAAAAACTCACTAATAATCACTTCCTATATACTCAACTAAATATAGTTTTTAGGTTTTGGTATTTGCACTTTTACCCCAAATATTTAAACAAAAAAATTATGTTAATTCACACTTAGTTACTTCTCAATTTTTTTCCCTAATCCTCTCCCATCCCACCTTCATCATCTCTCATCCCACCTTCATCTCACCTTCATCTTCAACCTAGAAAAAAAATCTAGAAAACCACCTTCATCCACGTCACCAAACATGGAAGAGGAATACGACGAAGAGGAAGAGGACGCAGTCTCCCTTTTCATCTTCATTAGAGATCTTCATCTTCATCTTCATCTGGGTTTTTGGGTGTCACAGTTAGTTACCAATTAGTTCTCACTTATATACTAGTTGGTAACCACTTAGTTACATAACCATTTCTGGGTTTTCTAGATGAACATGAAGATGAAGAGAGAAGAGAAAAAAGAGGATGCAGAGGAAGAGGAAGAAGAAGAAGAGGAAGAGAACACAGGCTCACCCTTCATCTTCATATGGAGATCTTCATATTCATATGGGTTTCTGGGTTTCGCTGTTAGTTACCGATTAGTTCTCACTTAAATACCAGTTGGTAACCACGTAGTTACATAACTATTTCTAGGTTTTCTAGATGAATATGAACATGAAGATGAAGAGAAAAGAGAAAAAAAAAGGTGCAGAGGAAGAGGAAGAAGACGAAGACGAAGAGGATGCAGCCTCCCCCTTCATTTGGAGATATTCATCTTCATCTTCATCTGGGTTTCTGGGTTTTGTAATTAGTTACCGATTAGTTCCCACTTATAGACTAGTTGGCAACCACTTAGTTACATAACAATTTCTGGGTTTTTTAGGTGAAGATGAAGATTAAGAGAGAAGAGAAAAAAGAGGATGCAGAGGAAGATGAAGAAGCCGAAGAGGAAGAGGACGCAACCTCCCCCTTCATCTTCATCTGGAGATCTTCATCTTCATCTTCATCCGAAGATCTTCATCTTCATCTTCATCTGGTTTCTTGAGAGAAAAAAGAGAAGAGAGACGAGAGAGAGAGATCGAAGAGAGAAGAGAGGAGAGAGGGAGAGAAGAGAGGAGAGAGGGAGAGAAAAGAAAAATTGCAAACTAGTCCTCCCTATATATTTATACTTAGGCCAAAATTGAAAATATCAAAAGTTAAAAACCTTTTATGGTTGAGTATATAGGAAGTGACTATTAGTGGTTTTTTTTTTCTTGTGAGAAAGGGACATTAATGATAATTTCCCTTATTTTTTTTACACTTCGAAATGGTTTTTGAAAGTGCATATAATTAAGTACTTCTAAGTCTTCTTTTTGTCAAATGTTGTAAAGCACTTCAAGAACTTATCTAATGTACCAACTAGTTTCTAACATACAAAAAAAGATATACCAACTAGTTATCAATCTAAAATAATTAATTTTTATTTTCAATATTAAGAAATTTTCAAAATTCAAATGCCTTATACCTAGAGGAAGAGGGAATAAGGGGTCCCAGAAATAGGGGGTCCCGGGAATAGGGGCCTAGGACTTCCCATACCCCTTATTCCCTCCGCCTCTAGGTCTAAGGCATTTGAATTTTGGAGTCCTAGGCCCCTCCTCACATATATAATATAATAAATTATATAATAAACTATAATATATTAATAAAATAATATATTACATATAATATAATATAATATATGTTGTTTAAGTAAGTATTAAATTGATTATAATCCAAGTAAGTATTTTCCTTTCCCTTGCAATTTTGAATTTGTTAAATTTATTTATTTATTAATCCTTGCACGGTGAACTTTGTGTTTGTGATTTCTTACTTCTATTATATTCCACATAGGTGCACCAAACAGCATCGTTTTATGGTTATTAATCCTAATCTATTTGTATTTAATTATTTCCTTTCGTTTTTTAGGTTTTGTAAAGAAATTATCTGTTTTATGGATATTATTAAAGTATTTCAAAAAATTTGATTGACGAGGGAGATAAATCTAATTTATCCTTTTATTTTTGCTGATGAGTAGGTCATAAGCAATTATGAGTAAAACTAGAGAGGGGGAGGTGTCAACCTACTGGGTTAGTGAAGGATTTCCGGCAATCGGACGATCAAGTGACCCTCTTTGCCCCTTCTTCTGTCCACCCATGCTTAATATATAATAAATAGAAATATCACTAAATCAATAATACTTATGTCAATATGGATGTGCAAGACCTTGTGATCCAACAATCAATTTTCAATTCATCAGTTATCCACATGGTTGTGGGCCCTTGGGCCCCATGAACAAGCCTAACCACGCTGGAAATGAAAGCTACATGTAGTACCAGTGATTCCAGATAAAATTTTGGTACACGAGGATTGTGGGCATGTTATTCTTCAAGGTTTCATGGCCCTGCTTGACACAAACGTATATTCTTGTTTTGGATTTTTTTGCTACATTATTCATGGTGCATCACATTTCCACTTTAATTTGTATGGCTGATCTGAAATTTGAAGGAAAATTTCATGGTGCATTATTCATGGTGCATCACAATCAGGTCTTTCATTTGTTGCATGTGTACGTGGTTGATGCACATTCGCGCTTGGGCTGGTCGACATGTTCTGCGTTAGGACATGTAGGGACCCCAATGTATTAACGGTGAGAATCAACTCATATATGAATGAGCTAAAATTAAATTAATGATAGGCCAAACTCATTATGTGTCAGTTATACAGAGAAACGTAAGACAAACATGGAGAGCTCAGCCTGCACCACGAAAATCAGGCTGCTGCCTTGTAAAATACAACAAACTACAAAGAATGAAAGAGAGTACTGGTTTGACAAGAGAGCACATCACTTCACATCTGGCAATATGAGACGGTCATCACCTTCGACCAGCTTTGCAGATCGAATCACATCCCCAGTTTTTATCTGTGGAAGAATATCTCTCCCAACAGTTGTGTATCTGCACATTGAAAATTTAAACAATGACTAATGAGTAAAAGGAAAAAAATCACAAATCTTTTTATCCGAATCCTGAGTTTGTTTAGGAGTCAAATACATACCCAAAAACTGAGAATTCTCCTTCATCAAATGATAATCCTCCCAAGCCAGCCTACATGATCACAAAAAAGATGGCACTTTGATTAAGCTAAGGCTTGTCAGAGCCCTGGTTCTTTGATTAA
The DNA here is from genome assembly GCA_037349345.1 of Oemleria cerasiformis. Taxonomy (NCBI): domain Eukaryota; kingdom Viridiplantae; phylum Streptophyta; class Magnoliopsida; order Rosales; family Rosaceae; genus Oemleria; species Oemleria cerasiformis. The sequence continues at coordinate 4,424,883 of JAZGTL010000017.1, read as the reverse complement.
CTTAAATGAGTATGGCTAGCACTTACATTTCTTTTATCGTAAAGGTAGAAGAAAAACTGATACGGTGATGAGTACTCCTCAGAGACTTCACTATGTGCCATAGCAACAGCTCCATAAACAGATAGTGGAAGAATCGGCAGTTCCCCATCCTACCATGGGGGCAAGAACAAATCAAAGGAAAAAGTAAATGCCAATCAGCTAGTAAACATATTACGTACAGGAATGTCATTTTGTTGGTCACAGTTGAATGGAGTTGTAATAGTATAAAGCCTAAAGATACCTGCACGTCTAATTTTGTTCTGTACAAGGGCTCAAATTGCCCAGCTGGCTTTATCTCTAGAGGAACGCTATTACCCTTATTCTTTTCAAGACCTTTGTCTGAGAGAACAGCTTGGTCGGTGGAGCTTAGCTTTGCCCCATTGTATGCCTCGTCAATCACCTGAAGAAATATTGATTTATGCATGCTTCATCCAGGTAAAACTCATATTAAAGTCAATTAATATTAACAAGCATCAATACAACTGAAGCGTCAAATATAGATAGCATCAACAAAAGGCTAGCAAAATTATAATCAGCCAGTTCCACTCTAAGTAAGGATTACAAAAATAGCTTGGCACAATTAGACTTTCATATGATATTATATAGAATAAAAGGAACAGTAAGACAACTCAACAAAATCAAAATGTAATATCATGTGGTCAGATAATAATTAATTTAGAAAGAATTATAATTAGAGTACAAGCAGTTAACATTAGGCTATGTTTGGATGAGGAACTTCAGATTACCAAGGGATTTACACTATATTACTAAGAAATGCACTACCAACAAAGTGATTGTAAGTAACTAGTTGAGTAACTAGGAAGGGAGCACACGCACCACATGGGCATAACAAAACCAACTAAACAAGGGATTTCCAAAGTAACACCTATGAAGGTCAGAAGGTGTTACAAATCCATCTAAATCTAAATGTATGGCATCTAATCATTTTGAAATTCCTTGGTACTTTGAAGTTTCTCATTTTTAACTAATTTAGCTTAAATTCTTGGTACTTTGAAGTTCCTCATCCAAACTTAGCCATGATGAACATATATTTGATAAATTGTTAGTAGAATAAACAACAGTGGTGATGAAATATTAAAGGTAAAGAAGCACGGAAACTAGAATAAACTGCTTCCATTAGCAGAATATAGCTAATCTCACGAGGCCAATGTGAGATTCAACTACCTTACCAGTTTTGCAAAATTCCCTGCAGTTAATGGTGCGGAATATCCGTCTATTACAACCTGTACAAAAGGTTAATGATCAGTTGACATCAAAGTAATAATACTGGAATTCAACATTCCTTTTGTTTTCCTTTTGTTTTTTTCCGATAAAGATCAACATTCATTGATATGTAGCTTAAAGGACAAACAGTTCCTTCTGCCAACTATTTGGCATCCGTTAAAAGAAGCCAGACATCATATTCCACATATTTCCAGATTTTAAAGATTTCTTGGTGGGAAATGTTTCATGACTGTGAGCTGTCCTGATTAATGTATAATATATTTCACAAAGAACTCTGAGATGAGCTTATGATCAATTTATAGGCATCAAGAGGACCAACAATCAAGATTTTAGCAAGCATATTAAGTTTCAAGAGTCTTGATAGTGTGAAAGTACCTATCAAAAAACACGGTTAGCAAAGTCTAGTGACTCATTCACTAAGAAACTAAACAAAACAGAACTTATCATAAAACAAAGACAAAAAAGAAAGAAGAAAAACATAATACCAGAAGATTACAGATAGGGAATAACATCATTCTTCTATAAAATATGAGATATGTTATACCTGAATTCTGGCAGTCTTTCTTGGTTCACCACCAGCTTCAGGAGAAAATGTTGAACCATCAACTTTCTCAACGGTAAGTTCCACAGTTCCTCTCCCTGTAAGCCTACACTTAGTAACAGAAAATATTGATATTCTACTTACAGCACAGATGATTCCACTCCAAAGCCTATTCATTTTACATGTGGAGTCCATTCAAAAATAGGTTTGGTAAGTCAGTTGCATGTCAAAGAGAGCATGGAGACCAAACATCAATCTCAAAGATATACCCAAATTTAACAAACTATGGAAGACAGATGGACATCCAGAAAATTCATATATTTCATGTTTTGTCCCTTTGCACATTATACTCCTTAATCTAGGGATCCATGCTTTGTATAAAAGACCAGCTCCAAAGAACTAGCTTCAAAAGTGTTAGAAAACCATTGGGATGAAAAAAATTAAGTTGTTAGGGATGAGTCACCAATATATATATTAGTCTCCTTTACATGCAGACCGCCCTGCATATGGAGAGGCAGATATATACAGGCAGAAAAAGAAGAGCAGCCCCATCCTGCCTCTTGCAAATTAGCAAAGAAGAGGGGAATGGGAATTACAGGTTTCCAACCTAGGATCTCCTGTAATCAGAGCTCTCATGCTATGTTAGAGTCTTAGTCAACTAGTGGACCCCAACTTAAGCTATTAGGGAACGGACCGAGAATGCATATCAAGCTCAAAAAGATCAAGAATTTATCTTGCTTAATAAAGATTCATAAACAGCTTCATTAGCTAATTTATCTTGCTTAGTAATAATTTCAAAGAGATATCATTGAAGAAAAAAAAACATATTGAGACAGGACTGACCGTGGGTATCTCTGGTACTGCTCAGGCAACAAAAATGACAAGCCTGGAGCCTGTTACGATTTACGAACAATATCAAGTTGTAAATTTAGACATGTCATATTGTCCTATGATATAGTACTCTCAAAGGTACAGGCACAAAATAATAAAATGTAGGTTTCCATATAGCATGACCAAGAAATAGGCTATCATGCTATGCTTTCGATGAGGCTTCCATATGTTGATTCAGATATATATATATATATATATTAATCTGTATACATAATGCTATTCATTGGTTGTTACCTGTAATAACTCCAATTCAGCAATTGTATCCAATGAAGATGCGAGGCTTACTGATACTTTATCTGGGTCCTTATCCTTTATACACTGAAGAAGAGCTTGCAATCCATTCTGAAAACTAAAAGAAATTAAACAACGTTCTTATAGTTTCTGCAGTAAAGCATGCTAACCAAGTTGTCATAAATATGGCAAGTAACATGCAGAACCATACAACTACTCTCCTATTTTTTTCTTCTCCAAAATTTCTTATAAGGCAGCTAGGATGTAGAAAGTGCAATAAATTTATGTCATATATAGACCAATGTAATCAAAGGATTTTCAGAAAGAAAAACTTGGACTCCTATTGTAGAATGTGACGTCTAGCCAATTTCCTAAAAAGACTGTACAACGAGGAAAGAAAGATTGTCAAGTGATATTTGCAGCTGAAGTAAAAGAAAGTGTTAAGGTGTATACTGAAACACTCATAACATGTGCCACAAGAATAAAAGAAGATGATATTATGATAATAACCTTGTCATGATTCTTTTTTCTTTCTTCCAGGGGACCTTCAACATACCTTTCCATCGATAAGAGATGCGTATAATGTGGAGCCCTTCTCCCTCAAGTCTGTTGGTATACTTGCCAGAATTGAATCCTTTTCATCAGTTCCTATCTAAAGCAAGGAAATAGAACTAAGAAATTGTAATATCTAATTACTAGAATAAAAAATAATATATAAATGTAAGAAGAAAATGTGATTGATGTATAAATGAACAGATACCATATCTCTCATAGGAAATGCATGATGAAAAAGTGGGCACATCAGGCAATGCCATGTAATAGCTATTACAATTTATTTATTTATTTTACGAATTCAAGTTACAAGTAAATAGAATTTCTGAGAAGAGAATATGGTTTCTCTATTATAATGGTCTCCATAGTTACGATCAATATGGAGCTAAATTTGTGTAATCGGAACAGAATTTTCTGCCAGGTGCCATGCCAGGGGGGACCTGACATTTCAAGTTATGAAGACTTTTTGAAAGAAAAGAGAGAGAAATCCAATGACAGCCAAAATTTTAGAGAAAACCTCTTAACTTGATAACATTAAATTGACATCCCACGAAATTCCAGTAGTATCAATAGAACCTGCCATAATATGTAACCAATATTTGACTTACAGTTGCTTCCCTTTTAATAGAATCATATGAATCCCATAATTTCTTTTTTCTCTTTTTAACCAAAAAGGAAAAAAGCAGCAGATACCTTTAAAGCTTTCTTAACATTTCCCTCCATGGTTCCGTAAGGCTTTCTTTGTGGAATTCTTAGTAAGTACAAGATCTCCTCTAGAGAATCCTACAATGGTAGTAAGATGGTTTTAAATCTGATAGTTGTGAAAATTAAGAGAACATGTACCAAAATCAATAATCATTAACAACCTGCATAGCCTTCATGTTTGTGTTTGCAGGGATAGCCCTCCTTAAAGCTAGTTCTCCTGTTCTGGGAACCTTGGTGTCTGGAGAATAAAGAACTGCATTTGCAGCTGATATAGGGAGAACGTCCCAACCAACCAAAGGAAGAGGAGAAGATATGTGGACAAACAAAAGGAACATAGCAATGAGACTTTCAAGTTTGTTTTTATGCCCACAGGTTGAAATGTAGGAATTGGTAAGCGTACTATCCTGGACTTTCAGTTCCTGCATGACTGAAAACCAATGTCAAAAAAAAAAAAAAACTCCTACAAAACAAGAATTGCAATTCCAATGAAAAATGTGAGTCTCTGAGATTCATTTGGCTCTCCTTGTCATTACAGGAAAAATAGACTATATGAGAATAACACTAATTTTGAACAGACAATAACTGAAATGGTGGACAGAAAACCAAGTAAATATAACAGCAGTAGAACACATTACCACGGTAATAAGAAACCAATGTTCGTAGTTTACTATATTGTGCTTGCACTGTTAATGATCTTACAACCACATTATCAAACAAAGTAAATATGATGAAACAAAAACTTATTTGAGTTAGATCAGTCCAGTCAGCACTGATATCAAAAGAAATCACATCAGATTTGTCTGACAAACAAAATTTTGTATAGAAGAGAAAAGGAGTTGGAATGCTCCAAAATCCGGGCATTTGAGCCAACCCAAATCCTTAATTTGAGTGGTGGATGAGATGACTGCAAGAGCAGTTACATAGACACAATGGTCTATTTAATAGTGGGGCAGGTGTGTGAAACTGGAGCCGAGGTGATGTTTAGGACCCCTGCCACTCTAGGACCATCATACATGCCTGAGTGGCTGCACCACAATTTCATTATAATGTCGTGAAGAGGGCGCGAACTAGAAGACACCCTACTTATAAAAGTGCAAATTTACCTCCAATGTATGGGTGGCCCTAAATTCTAACACTCGTTATTTGGAAAGTAGCCCTTGTAAACTGAGATTGATTCAGCATGAACTCGCAGAAAACGCATTTTCGGAAAAATACTAGGGAGGAGAACAGAGAATTTTAATACTAAAGAAGCACAAATCACAAATGTAGATTTCCTCATCAACTATCTCATACAAAGCAGCTTTGGCATAAAAAAATTCAAATCCAATGACACTCAAAAGTTCAAAAATATCACAAAAATAATACACCAACAGGAAAGAATATACATCACCAGCTATAATGATTCCAACATTTAAGGGTTTCATATGGCGCTAACAAGTGAGGCTACAACCACAATTTCACAACAAAACCAGAGATTTTCTAAACCCAAACGCAAAAATTGCAAGAGAAAAGTATATGAAGAGGATCAAGACCAACCTTTGGATGATTATTTTTTGACATGCAATGAAGTTTGAAGTGGCCTGATCTTTCTGGGTCTTTCCGATTGAAGCAAAATATGAAACGGGTTGGTTTGAAATTTGGCCTTCGAATGGACGGGGCGAAGGAGCCATTCAGAGAGAGCTTGTGAGAGATAATGGCGGAGGATAAAGGGAATGCCATGACTGGAGATGGAGCTGGAGATGGAGCTGGAGCTGGAGGTTGGTAGTTGCAGTGAGGTTTTGGCGCGCCTCATCCGTTGAAGGCTATCTGGAAATTTTTGATGGTAATTGTATGGTTGTGAATGTTGAGTTTCCATATGCCCCAAAGGTACCACAAATGAATTAGGAGTGGGGTGTGAAAGATTGGACAAATTTGTAAACTAAATTCAATTTTATAATCTCTCTTTATTCCTTCCTAGACTTCCTATACGCAATGTGTTTGTAATATTATAAGACTTTTTATTTTCAATGCACTATATTTTCGTTTGTAATATTATAAGACTTTTTATTTTCAATACACTATATTTTCGCAAAATCTCACTTTGTACAATATTCTTATTATTTGCTCAAAATGCACCCTGTATCAGTCGAATTGGCTCACTCCGCACTTTTTCCATTTACTCCTTCTAATTGCAGCCAATTTTAAGTGTAATTTTGGAATTTAGCCAATTATACACAGAGAAATAAGTTTAATAGGCACAAAGTTGAAAGCTTTCATAATCCAACAATACAAAACAATGCCAACTGCAAACCAACAATACAAAACAATGCCAACTGCAAACCAACAACACAAAACACTTTCAATTTGACGAAATTTGATTGTTCATCTCATCCCCAACTGATCCCGCTGGCGTTGATCCCTCCTGACTGCACCGCCTTCTTTGCCGCCTTTTCTTGCAGGGCTTTGGCGTCCCTAAACCAAATTCATAAAAAGAAAAAACCCCAATTCAACATTCAATAACAAACAAGGGAATTGAACTTTAAAAATTGAGAACCCAAGTGAGAAAAAACCCTAATTCAACACAAATTCTACGTGCTAAAATGCAACGCTTTTATAGGATCCTGCACACAAATTCCCCAAAACCCTTCACACAAATTTCCAAAAAACCAAAAACCCAATTATCGAAATCCAACGGAAAACCAATTCACAACCCAAGAACACCAAAAAATTACCTGGTGTTTGATAAATTCCATGGAATGGGGTTTCAGAAAAGTATTGGTGGGAATGGGATTCCATAGGTGTTTGGTTAATGTGGTGCTTGGCTGCCTCTGCATTTTCATTGTAGTAAATGCTGTCCAAGCTCAAAGCCATTGCCTCCCTCTCTTGGCAGCTTCCATACTCATCAGCTCCTCCTCCAAGAAAGTCCTCAAGCTTTGGGGAAGAGCTTGTCACCATTCCTTCATTAAAAACCAAAACCTTTTCAGAAATGGAAACTGAGTCGGTGCATTCAAATTTAAAAATAAAAACTTATCAGAAATTGAAGTGAAGTTTGTATCAGAAACTTTACCTTGTGTTTATGACCTGGTGCGAGCTTCCATTATGCAAAGAGACCCATCTGACTTGAGTGGCATGACAGAGAGGGAAGAATAGTGAAAGCCACCATTTTCTCCAACTCCATAGCAGATAGCAGAGCTAGTGAGATGGTGTGGGCCCAAATTGAAGAAGTCGCCAACTTTACACTCCAATGGCAGGACCACGAGGAATACTTGCTCACCCTCGAAAAATCCATCCAATCCAAAATCGACGTACTCCAATTTCAACAATCTAAAGAGAACCCTCCCTCTCCCAATCCACAATCCCAACCCAGTTCCAAGGAAACCAAATTGAACGTCGAAGCCGATGCTGAAGAAACCCAATTGGACTCAAATGGCTTCCAATTGGATTCCCATGTGGATTCTAAAGAAACCCAGCCCAGTATCCATACCCGGACCCGAAGACGAACGCGGGACAGGGCGGGTCTTCGTCTGCGATCTCCCCAAAACCCTCAACCAAGAGATTTTACAGACGATCGAGGCAATGAGGTGGACCTTCATGGTTGGGGCTTCAATGGCTGGCAGCGGCGATCGAGGTGAAGTGCAGGCCCAGCTTCGCCTTGCCCAGACGAAGTGGATGAAGGTGGTCTCACGGACTATTTCGGCCTGGAACGTCGACGGCGACGGAGGATGGCTCTAGTTTTTCTCGGCCGTGACTCGTCTTCTACGGCGAGGGTCGACTGCGGGTGAAGGCATGAAGGTTCTATTCTTTAAGGAGGGTGTTTGCTTCGCATCGTTGGTGGGCTCGATTGTGGTCGGAGTTGAGGATGGTAATGTTGGTTGGTCTCGGCTAGAGCCTCTATTTTGCGAGATGTTCTCGCTTGAAGAAGAGGACCCAGAGGAAGCGTCCTGAGGAAGGTGCGCACTTGAGGATGATGCCGTGTATAGAAGAAGAGCTGATATGGAGGGTATTTCAGTACCTTTTTTTTTCGTCAACTTAACAGATTGAACGGAAAAAGGTGTTGAGTGTGCCAACTCGATTGATTCAGGGTACATTTTGAGCGAATAATAAGAATATGGTGCAAAATAGGATTTTCATGCGAGAACATATTGCATTTAAAATAACAAGCCTATTATTTTTTAAGCTATATCAGTGCGATCTTACGCGCTATGCGTGACTTTTTAAATCCGTTTATATCAATTTTAAAGAAAATTATTTTATTTTGTACGTTTATATATTTTTATATATAAATAATAGATAAAAACTAAAGAAACATGAACTAGAGCATCCACATCAGATTCTTCAAATGTAATTTTTGGACAAATTTGACCTAAAATTTTTTCAAAAGCATTAAAATAGTTATGCAACAGACTCTCTACATTTAACTTCAAATTTGTCCAAATGAACAGTAGCTGGCTAAGAGAATTCACATCAGACTCTTCAAATATAATTTTTGGACAAATTTGATCTAAAATTTGTCTAAAAGCATGAAAAAGTCTTGCAACAGACTCTACATTTAACTTCAAATTTGTTTAAATGAACAGTAGCTGGCTGTATATAGCTATGACAAGACCCTCCCAAATTTCCCCCTTGAAATCCGTGAAGAGCCATGTTCCCATCTGATAACCCCAGAAAGTAAAAATCTTTCCAAAACAACCCTTACGCTAACAACCAAAGTTATAAACTTCTATTGAAAATTCGGTAGAATCTCCCTAGAAAAGCGATCAAACCAGAACTTAACTTGTCATACAACCTAAGAAAAATCCAAACCAATCTCGATAACCAGAGTCGTAAGATATTTAGAGCATACTAGGTCTAGAATTCAGAATTTACAGAATGTCAGTTAAATCCTACAAGGTAGGATTGCAGCAGAAATGATGTCTCCTCCAAGTCTCAAAGTCTCGTCTCGCCGCAGCTTGGAGGGTACAAAACCAAATCAAAATGTGAGTGGTCAAAAGTTTAATAAGAGCAATATTCTGTGAATAAATAAAATACCACTAATTCCCACCTCATTATAAAATAATACATACATGACTAAGATCCATTATTAACTATATAAAAATTATTGGAAACCATTTGATTAAAGCAGTGGAACTCATACTACCTTTTACTGTACCCGCCATCTCAATATCCAGGCAGAAGTCGATATCCCGGGCAGTTGCCCAATATCCCAACTAAAGCCAATATACTAGACCGTAGCTCAATATCCCAGCCGAAGTCGATATCCTAGGTTGTAGCCCAATATCCCAGCCGTAGCCTTAATCTCGAGTCGTAGCTCAATATCCCAGTCGTAGCCGTAATCCCAAGCCATAGCTCAATATCCCGACTGTAGCCGTCATTCCAAGCCGTAGCTCAATTTCTCGGTCGTAGCTATAATCCCGAGATGTAACTCAATATTCCGGGTCATCGCCCAATATCCCGGGCAGTCCAACACCGGGATGTACCCTCCAAACCACTATTGAAAATACCTCAAAGCAATGGAAAGGAAATTGAGAGATCCAACACGGGGATCTACTCATCTAACCACTGCTGAAAATACCTCAAAACAATGGCTAGAGAACCGAGTGGTCCAACCCGGGGACCTACTCACTAGACACGCATATCTGAAAATACCTCAAAGATATGCGGTTGAAATCCTATACTCTGCGCATAGACAACCTCGACGAAAACGCATGACCGAAAATACCTCAAGGTCATGCGGTCGGAGAAATCCCGGTCGAAGCCAATAATCCCAGGTCGTCATCCAATATCCCAACCGAAGCCGTAATCCCCGGCTGAAGCCGATATCCCAATGAACTCATGACGAAATCCTCTACATCGTGCGTCGAAGAAATCACTTACTCGGCCATAGCCCAAAACCGCATAGTCAGGCTGAAGCTAAAACACATCTTCGGGCCATGGCCCCTAATAATTTACAATACAAAGTTCATATTTATCAAATCCACAAATAATAATACTGTCATTTAAACACAATAAACACACATGTATACACTTTAAAAACTAAAGTCCACTCACCTCAAAGTCCAAGCAAACTTAACTGAGAGACGTCCGGCCCTCCGTACTCTCCGGAGTCGCTATGCATGTGGTGGCCAAAAAATGGTCGAAAAGGCTCAAAACTCGTTAGCTCTTTTCTTCGTCAATCCTTGTGCTATGGTGGTCGTCAGCCTAAAAGGGTTGTACGGTTGGGTTCGTGGTGAGGAGAGGAATAAGATTGTGGAGGTGTCGACGACTGGCTTAGCTGAAAATGGAGGCAAGGTGGTGGTGGGTTTCAGTTTTCGTAGAAGAAGAGAGAGAGGGCGTCGAGAAAGAAAGAGAGAGGGAGAATGAGGATTATTCTCGAAAGAGAGAGAAAAAGACGGATTAAAAATATCTTGATTCCAAAATACCAAATTTCCCCTGGTCTTTCTAGACCCGTAACTACTCCAAACATACTCCGATTTTCGCGTGCCGCCTGTCTACGAATTCGAGAGTTCAAGACCTATGTAACAGTCCAAGAAAAACTTCCAAAAGTATTTGCAAACAAAAAGTGAATCTTGAGCCCCCCTTAAACTCAAGGGTAAAATTGTCTTTTTCCTAATTAGCTTTCTAAATTAATTTATTTTTAGGTACAGCTTGTTAAAGCATCTGCATCAGAGCCTTCAAATTTAAATTTTGGACAAATTCAACCCAAAATTTGTCCAAATGCCACAAAATGGGTATGCAGCAAACTAGCTAAATTTAACCCTAAATTTAACTTTTTGAATAGTGCTCAATAAATGTACCGAGCTTTTCTTCCTTTTGCTATCTTCTTCATCTATGTTTCTCTCTCCTCTCTCCATCCTCTTCGTCCTCTCTTCTTCGACGAAGTAACAAATTATCGGTCGTCTAGCCATATAAGCAGGGCTAGAGAGTACGCCATAGTTGCAAAGATGCAATTTCAGTGAACCGTGGCGATGAAGTTCCGAGGACCAACACCCATACCACTACTAGAGAAAACCCTCAAAAACCCAAAACTCTCATTCTCTCCAATCCCAAACCCAACAATTCCAAGCGCACCCCAAAACCCAAAAATCCCTCTCCCCACTCTCATTCTGTCCCTTACTTCTAACCACACCCACCTCCTCAACTTCCTGAAAACCCACATCAAAAAACCCACCTTTCAAACCCCCAACTCTCCTCCATTTCCTTAAGTCCAAGCTTTTTGGGGAAAAAATTGTTCCTAAACATAATCTCACCATCATGCCTAAGCGTTGGAGGTTTTATTATATTTAGGGTACAACCCATCTAAGGCAAATGCGCCTCTTAATTACATTCCTTTTATGGAACCATAAATCACCCGAGAATTGTGGAGCTGCCACGTGGCCCATAATTCTCATAATGTCGATATTACCTCTGGAATAGACGACAACGGTATGTCATGATCTCTGCATTAATTTAATATATTTACCAGTTGAATATATTAAATAATCAAATCAATGCTAATAATAAATAATCTCCCCGCGAGTTATTTATTATTATTTATATAGTTAATAATAAGTGATTTCTCTCAGTATAATCACTTATTAAACACTATCTCCTTTAACCAATCAGACGCTCCGGTGACTATCAAGGCTTTACTATAAATAGAGGGTTTCACCTCACTTCTAGAGGCAACTAAAAACTCATAGAAAAAACTCTGCCGGTTTATTCTCTTGATTAAACTAACTTAGGCATCAGAGTGTTTTTGGTTGAACCACCCCCCTCCGGGATTCAACCATAACCCCGTTTGTCTCTTTTTCTTATGTGTATGGGTCAAGAAGGAATTCTACAAGTCTGAACAATTTCTGCATCAATAATTAGTGCTATCATTGAGAGCCGAATTGAGAAATACTCAAAGCGTGCTCTCTAGCTTTTTCTGAAAACTTCATCTTCGTTCATCATTCATCGCCCATGGCTAGACCACGAAGAGCATCACGATGAGATAGGACCACCGCCACCGCCGCCACAACTCAAGATGAGAGCGGCTCGATCACCGAATCCCAGAGGTTCAACTGAATCACCCCCAACGGGGACCGGGACCCATGTTGCAACTGGCACTTTCCATGGCACAGAAGACAACGCCAGTTCTCAACCACGACACCCATGCCATGCCAACTTCAACCAATGCCGGTATACTACATGACGTCAATCCACCTCTCGCATTCAGCGCAATAACGCACCTTCCAGCATACATATAGGCAACTGGTGGGAGAGGCATCCCAGTAAGCCCCAAATTGGCTCCATGCAGATGCATATCTTCGGAGGCTTCTGCATGACCTACGCGATGCACGAGGACGCACTCAAGCCTAAGAAGAGCGCAGAACAACACCATGATAACGGAGCTCGGAGCATGATTCCCAACGCGTCATGCGGCATGAGCGGGTGTCACGGCACTCACCCCCTCAAGTTGACTTTTCGTAGAAAGTCGAGCAGTTGAGCAATCAAATCAAGGCCCAATAAGAGCTTCTACATCAACTTCTATAGGGACAAGGAGCATCTCGCACCACTAAGAGACGTGCCACACCCCGAAGCGCCCAAGAAGACATCCCTAGGCATCTAGGGAAGGAGCATTTCATGTGTCAGATCATGTCCCATGATACCTCTCTAGGCGACTCAGTGAGGAAAGCTACACCCACGGAATGAGAGCCCAGCTTCGCCAGCGACCTTCAATGCATGATCTAACAGGACCCCTCCCAAATTTCCCCTCAAAGTTCGTGAGGAGTCCTGCTTCTGTCTCATAACACCTAAACTAACACAACAATCCCTGAAATACCCTTACCATTCCAACAAAAACTTACAAGGCTTCTACCGAGAATTCGACATAAACTCCCTTGTAACTGGTCAACCCGTCTTTTACCTGTCAGACAAAAGATGCAAAAATGAATACAAACCAAACAGTCTAGCTACAACCACAAGTTACTACAACCCAAATTCAGCTAACCAGCCCTCGAATAATTTACAATACCCCCAAATAGGATCAGAGCAACTAGGTAACTTTTAATTATAGAAGCTAATGACAGTCCTATGTGGAAGTAGTGCAGTGAAAAATGATGCCTCCTCCTAGCCTCGTCGCCTCGTTCCACTACAGCATGGAGAGCACCAAAACCAAAACAACTGTGAGTGGACAATAAACCATATCGAAGCGTACACACGCTAATAAAGTAACGATAACCATACTATAAATAAAAATATGGGTAATCCAGACAACCCACCACATGGATAACCATAATATATATATTTCTGCAACTTACCGGAGTACCAACCAATTACAATGGTGGAACTCTCGCCAAATCCAACTGTGCCTGCCATCTTAATAACTTGGCCAAACCTAATAATAATTTCAACCGCAAGTTTCGAGGAAAACATACATTTTCCCCACCATAAGTAAAGCCATGCATGCATAACGTAAAATCCTTTTAAAAATTATTAACTAAATAAAGATAGTTACAAAGAACTTATCGAAAAACCATTTATAGAATTAAAATCCGACGGGAACCACTAAAATACGAAAAAATTAAAACATCCTGTGGACCACAATCTTGCTTTGAAAACCCTCCTTAAAGGAGCTCAAAATCATAAGAAAAATTGGATACAAAATACTGTAAATATCCCACCATCCCCAAAATGAAATCCCGAGCCGTAGCTCGATGTCCGGGGTCGTCCAGCACGGGAACAAGCCCTCCTAACCACCGTCGATAATGCCTCAAGAAATGGCTAGGAACCGAGAGGTCCAACCCAGGGACTTACTCTCCACACATCCGATAATACCTCAAGATATGTGGACGTAACCTTGTACTACGCACAGACAGCCTCAACGATCGTATGACGGAAAAAACCTAAACGCCAAACGTCGGAGAAATAACCCTCAATGAGCACACGACCGATAATACCTCGAAGTCATTTGTCGGAGAAAGACCATGACACCCGGGGATGATATTTAGAGGAAACCATAGCATAAATCCAAAATCCACATTTGAAATCCTTATCATATGGTATCAACCAAAATCCAAGAAAAACTCGGGCCAAGAGCCCAAAATCCAATAAAATTGAAATCCCGGGCCTAAGCCCAAAACCTTACTTTCAAGTTCATGGTTGAAAATCCACATCCAAAACCATTACCTTTAGTAAAAAACAAACCAAATAACCCAATTAACTTAGTTTCCGAGTTTCATAAATATAACAAGTCATTCTCTAATAATTTCTCTCCACATATAACAACTCATAATCCATAACATTAGATTTAAACATAAATAATACACATGCCTTGCAACCTAGGAAGCCAAGTCCACTCACCTCAACGTCTGTTCGAATCCAACTCCAAGATATTCGGTCCCCCGTGACACTCGGAGCCACCATCCCTGTCCAAAAACATTACTTGGCATTATTAAACGATAATCATTAACTTAAAATCCGACTCCCTAACCCTTAGGAGTTCACACGCACCCTAAACACGTACCAAGTAACTTTAAACATTCAAAACAGCCCCTAAACAAACTCCAATTGGCCCGAAACCTACGCCAATAGGTCAAGAACATCGAGAACATATCGACACGCATCGCCGTGGGCCAAGGACCTGTCCCACGGGCCACTACGCGCCAACTGAAGACCGACGACTTGTTCACGCGCCGCCACGCGCATGCTACAGTGCCCATGCGCCCACACACGCGCTGACTAGGCTGCCACGTGGCTGCCATGTCAGCCTCTTATCAGACCCAATCACTGTACACCTGGCAGGAGAAGACGACTGCTCCGACGTGAGCCGCCGTCCCCCGTCACTAGAAAACGCCATTGAAGGCCGAAATTCAAAGCTTTCTAACTTCTCCAAAACTCAACCAAATCAAACGTTCTAATAGTCAAAATTCAAGTACTCAAGCCCAGGAATCCAAATCCGAGGAAAAATTCAAGAACCCTGACATGTGGTGGCTGGAATGGTTCGAAGATTTTCTCCTCCTCGATTCTCGGCCTACGATGGTCTTCTGTCCATGGGATTTGTACGATTGGACTCGTGGGGTCGAGAGGATGAAGACGGTGACTTTGGTTTGGCCAAAACGACCAAAATTTGAAGGGTTGTTCTTGGTGTTAGTGTGGGCTCACGAGACAAAAAGAGAGAATGATCGAGAGGGAGGAGAGAGAGTGATCATGAAAGATTTGGAAAAACAAGGGATAAAAGCATATTTTTAACACACAAAATATGTAAAAGCCAAATTACCAAACTGCCCCTAACAGTTCTAGACCCACAACTCTCTTAAACAAACTCCGATTTTTGCATGCCGCCTGTCTACGAACTAGTGAGTTCGGGATCTACGCAATGGTCCAAGATAAACTTCTAAAAGTGTTCCCGAACAAAAAGTAACTTTCGAACCCCTCCTAAACATGAGGGTAAAGTCGTCATTTTCTAATTAATTTTTACAAATTTACTTTAATATTAAATCTGGGTCGTTACATTATCGGATTGGAAGGCATGTCAGAGCTTTACCACACATCAAGTGCCCAACAAGGAAGTCGATCGGGTTGAGCATCTTCTCAAAGAACACACACTCGCTTCAATGGATGAGTCAATAGGAGTTCAAGGCGAACCAGCCATTGCAGTGAAGAGGGCGAGACGTACTCACCATCACAATCACATGCCTTGGGGACAGAGACGCGAGGAAGCCAACGGCATACCGGTCGCCGCGACTCCCAGACTCACCATGGTGCATTGCATGTAGACGACCTCCGAAGAATCCTAGATTGACGCCTTCAAGGAGTTTAGCAAGATAGAGACCTGGATGATGACCTTCGAGTTCAAATCAGGATATCCTCGACTTCTCCATTCGTTCGCAAAATTGAAGATGAACCATTTCCACAACGGTTCAAAACTCCAAACTTTAATCGATTCAAAGGAACGTCAAACCAGGTGAAGCATATCGAATACTACAACAAAGACATGGTCCCGTACAAGCATAATGTTGGAAGAAAAGTATAGCAACTAAATGCAACACAATTCTTAACAATGAAAATTTAGCAAGTGCACTAGTCAATAGATAGAATAGCAGTAAAAGCAAGGGTGGAATCCCACAAGGACTTGACTCAACAATGTACAAAGAGATAGATTGCTTAGTTCACAAGTAGGTACTCAAAACAGAAAATAAGGACACTAACAAAATATGCTTTGATACTTAACTAAACAAGACTCTAAATAAAAGACACGGACAAGGGGGGGTTTGAAGTTCAAAAGATACTGTAAAAGTAAATAACTTGGAATGCCGAAAACAAGTAAATAACAAAGGTTGTAATCAAATTAAAAGCAAGTTAAGGCGGTCCCTATCCACACCTAACCACAACGTTTTCTAACTTGGTTTGCAAGGTTCAATTATTATGTTTACTTCTTGGTTTAGTGCCCATGCAAGGGGTCTCTTAAGCTCACCCTTACACATTTTATCTCTTCTTACTTAGTATGTCTTAGGCCTCACGGGCACCTAAGACGTCTATCAAATTATGCTCAACTGAGTCCCACGGTTTCCGAGTTAAACACAAAGAGAAACATTAAGTTCTAAAGGGATTTAATGACACTACACTAACCCTAGTCTCAATAAACACAGTGAATTAATCTACCAAGCTAAACACAACAATCAAACCAAGAGCCAAAACCAAGTCACGAAGTTGCCATGGCTAGGGCTTCAAGATCAGCCCTAACTTAAAGTAAACTACTCACTACTCATAATGAAAAACAAAAGTATAAATTGTATTAAATAAAGATTCGAAAGATTAAACCCAAACTATACTCTCAAAGGAGAACTCGAAGCACATCCGTGAGCACTTCTTCAAGGATACAGGCTGGTCTTCGTGAACAAACCTCACGAACAAAGCTTAAAATTGTAAAATAAAGTGTCTAAGTTGGCGTGTCCAAGACACTGAACAGAGGGCCCCTTATATAGACAAGGGAAAACCTTATCCTATAAGGGCTAGAAATAGAAACCTAGACTAGAGTGTTCTAGAATGATTATGGCATTCCTAAGTAATTACAAAGTCCTAAAATCTATGAGAACCAATCAGAACATGTCTGGGAATGCAAATGCAAGCTGGCAGGTGAGAACACATGCTGGCCACAGGGCAGCCAGACAGGAATCTGGGCAGGTTCTTGGGCAGACGATGAAAATGAAAACTAGGCCCTTGGGATGTCTTTGTTGTGCCACAGCACGCCTTGATACTTGAATGGCTTCTACACATGCCAAGGAGTTTAAAAATGCTTCATGTCTTGATCGAATAGCCATAGGCATGAAAAGGGTCTTATTGGAACTTACCGGGTTAGGTCAGGGACCTGGAACTATTGTGGTCCTTAGGAACTTGTGTTTGGCGCAGTTACGCCTTGTCTTGAAATTGTGTCAAGAACATAAACTTGGGCTCATTTAGGTTTGGCGAATGTACGCCTTGGCTAGAACCTCGATTTGGACTTAGCACTTTGGCGGACACACATTGGCGTACTCCCTGACATGTCAAGGACATGTCCTGGGCCTCGGTCTTGGGTGTCTTTGGGACATGTCCAGGACATGTCCTTGCCCCGATAGTGGCATGATTAGGGGATGTTATGGACGTCATCTGAAGGTCCTCAGACACAACTTTACGACCCAGATGGCCTAATATGAGGTACTTGACCTGCGCCTGAAATAGGGCGCACTGGCGTACTCAAGACCTAGTTTAGGACCCGATATTGAATTGAGGATATCTCCTTCGTCATAACTCCGATTTGAGTCATTCTTCTTCCAGCATTCTTAGAATTTCATTATCTTTCTAAACCTTACACATGTCTCACAAAAGCATCACTTTTTATTATGGATGGCCTGATTTCTAACAAAAGACAAGTAAAGGGACTAAATATGACATGAAATACAAGTTGGAAATATGACCTAACAAATACCCCCAAACCTAGCTTTTGCTAGTCCTCGAGCAAAACAAGGAATAAAATTGAAGTAAAAACTAAAAGGCTCAATCTAATTAAGGAGAGAAGATTTAAACCTCTAGGTTCACCTAGTAGGAGGAATTTTGTCTCCTTTTACTTAACAACTAAAACACAAGCAAAATACTAAACAGAATACTTAACAAGTTAATAAGGAACACAACAAATTAATCATATCATGCCAAATTAAAGATATGCCAATCTCAAGTAAGTACCATGTGTAAGTGTGAATGTCCTTCCTTCAAGATTTCAAGTTTAAAAACAACAAAGCTCAAATGCCTTAGAAAGCTTTCGCCTCCACTCTAAACTCATTAGGCAACTCTCAGTTTCTCTCATGAATCCTAAGGTTTTCACTCTTGCAAGCATACGTGATGAGTTTATGTCATGGAATCAAACATAATCACATATGAAATAGTATGAAAGAAAGGCAATTTCTGAACATAGATCCCATGAAGGAATTGAACTTTAAGAATGTAGAGACATACCTTAAGTGCAAGCAAGACTTCCCATAAGATCAGTTAGGTCTTCATTCAAGGGTAGTAATGGGGCTAGGCTCATGGATTTAGAAGAAAGGGATTGGACTTCAAAATCCTAAGCTCTGACAAGGCATGAAGTAGCATGCCTTGGAAACTTGATCTTCTTCTCTTTGAACTCACGGCCAGACTTGGTATTCTCAACGGTTTCTTATGCCGAGGTTTGATTCCCTTGAATAATGATGATTTGTGACTTATATTATCACTGGCTCACTTGGTTTAGCTCACTGTTTTCTTTTCTTTTTTCTTCTTTTCACTTTTTTTTTCTTCTTTTGTTTTTCATACATTCTTTTTTTTTTTTTTTTCTAACTAAGCCAAGATCATGCAATGGGTTACATTGTTTTGGTTTCTGTCCAAGATAGGACTTGGGTCACTTGGGATATCTAGGACATTCCCCTGATATCGACTTTGTAATTTGGCCTCGATGAGCTTCACAACTTGACTTTAATTTTGAACACTTCAACTCGTCTTTCCTTTCCATGTCATGAACTCCATTTGATGCTGCCTTCTCACAACCTAGACTAAAGGGTATGGCCAAGATTTAGGGCTTCCTATCTAGGGCTTAGGTTATGATTCGGGTGATGAAAGAAAGGTCTAAGTGTTTGGCTTCAAAGTGGGTTAGGGAGCATACAAACGGGACATATATGGCTTTTAGAGGCTCAAACATGTATAGCCTACATCACTTCTTATGGTACATCCAACTGAGAATCAAGAGCCTCCACATAAGATGTTAGTTCTTTAAAATTCAATGCAGAGTGATAATAATGAGATCAATCAATATAGAAAGAATTGAATAGTGTTTAATAGTAGAACAAGGTAAATCTCTCCAAAAGAAAGGCATTAGGCCCAAAATCTCACATGGGGTAGTCTCCACTAATTTTCTAAAGTTCACTTAAACAAAATCATCTTCTAGCTGAATTTCTTGAAGTTAGGCATTAAGTGTAATGAATAAGGCACAAACTTAAGCATGGCATGGCTCTAGCAAGACACTAATGACTAATTCACATTGTAATTTATTAACAAGCAAAGTATTAAGTACCTAGCAGTGTACCCCCAAACCTAAATGTTGCAAAATTTTGATCCACACCCCCAAACCTAAACTAAACATTGTCCTCAATGTTTAACAAGTTAAAACACTAAGATCAAAATAAGTACAGATGCAAAGGAGGCATTCAAAACATAAAACATAAAGAGAAGGGAATGATACACAAACCAAGGCTAGGCTACCTCCTATGAGCACTTGATTTAACATCTAGGCAAGAGTTGGCTTGCAAGTTAAGAAAGGGAAGGCACAGTAAGATGGTACACTTGCTCAGGTTCTGCTTGATATGCTTCAAAGTAGGGCTTTAAGCGGTGGCCATTGACCTTCACTTACTGGCCTGATTTGGCATGCTTGATCTCCACAGCTCCGTAGGGTAAGACCTTAAGAACAATGTAGGGCCCTACCCAACGAGATATGAGCTTTCCAGGGAAGAGCCTTAGCCTTGAGTTGAATAGAGGGACCTTTTGTCCTACTTGGAAGGTTTTCCTGACCAAGTGCTTGTCATGTTAGGCCTTGGATTTTTCCTTGTATATCCGTGAGCTTTCATAGGCTTCATTTCTCAATTCCTCAAATATTGCAATTGCAACTTCCTATGGTGTCCCGCCTCATCCATGTCCATGTGGACATGCTTGATTGCCCAGAAGGCCTTGTGTTCCAACTCCACAGGTAAGTGGCAGCCTTTTCCAAAGACAAGCCTGAATGGGGACATGCCAATTGGTGTCTTGTAAGATGTCCTATATGGCCAAAGGGCATCATTGAGCCAATTGGACCAATCCTTCCTTGATGGTCCCACTGTCTTCCCAAGGATGGCCTTCACTTCTCTATTGGAGATCTCAGCTTGTCCACTAGTTTAGGGATGATATGGCGTTGAGATCCTATGGGTGACTCCCTATTTCCTCATGAGGGCCTCAAAGGTCCTATTGCAGAAGTGTGAGCCACCATCACTAATGATGGCCCGTGGTGTTCCAAACCTTGACAATATATGGGATTGAATGAAGGTACACACTACTTTAGAATCATTAGTCTTGGTTGGAATTGCTTCCACCCATTTAGAAACATAATCAACAGCAAGTAGAATGTAAAGAAAACCAAATGAGCTAGGGGAAGGGTCCCATGAAATCAATGCCCCAAACATCAAAGATTTCTACAAATAGAAAGGGGTTTAGGGGAATTTGATCTATAGGGCCAATATTACCTTATCTTTGGCACTTGTCACAAGTGAGGACATGCTCATTAGCTTCCTTGAAGATGGTCGACCAATTGAACCCACATTGAAGTACCTTAAGAGATGTCTTCTTGGTGCCAAAATGTCCTCCACATGCCTGGTTGTGGCAGAAGTCCAAGATGGACTTGACTTCATTTTCAGGGATGCACCTCCTTATGAGCTGGTCAGGGCAGTGCTTCCATAGATAGGGCTCATCCCAGATGTAGTATTTGGCTTGCTTGACAAGCTTGTCCCTTTGAAACCTAGACAGATGAGAAGAGATTAATTTAGTGGCAAGATAATTGATAATGTCAGCATACCAAGGGTCAAAGGCCTTGAGATGGAAGAGCTGCTCATCAGGCAAGCTCTCTTAGAGAGGTAGTTGGTCCACTTCCTCATTGGACCCGTGGATGACTCTGCTCAAGTGGTCAGCTACCACATTCTCACTTCCTTTCTTGGCCTTGATCACAAGATCAAAGTCTTGAAGCAATAGCATCCATCTGATGAGCCTTGGCTTAGCATCCTTCTTGTTAAGAAAATACTTAATAGCTACTTAGTCAGTATAAATGATAACCTTTGTTTGAAGCAAATATGACCTAAACTTCTCTAAAGAAAATATAACAGCCAATAGTTCTTTCTCGGTAGTAGAATAGTTAAGTTGAGCATCATTTAAAGTCCTACTTGCATAGTAAATAATATGTGGCAACTTATCTATTCTTTGTCCCAAGACTGCCCCAATGGCATAGTCTGAGGCATCACACATGAGCTCAAAGGGCAGGTCCCATCTTGGTGGCATAATGATAGGTGCATCCGTGAGCTTGTCCTTGAGGGTCTCAAAGGACTCATGACACTCTTTGGTGAAGTCAAAGGCAGCATCCTTGGCTAGCAAGTTACACAAGGGCCTTGTGATTTTGGAGAAGTCCTTGATAAACCTCCTGTAGAATCCAGCATGTCCCAAGAAGGATCTTACCTCCTTAACTGAAGTGGGATAGGGCAGGCCACTTATGACATCAATCTTGTCCTTGTCTACTTCTATGCCTTGGCTAGATATGACATGGACAAGCACAATACCATGAGGGACCATGAAGTGACACTTTTCCCAATTTAGAAGTAAATTAGACTCTCTGCATCTTTCTAGGAGTCTTGACAAGTTTGTTAGACATAAATCAAAAGAGTTACCAAATACTGAAAAATCATCCATGAATACCTCAATGATGTCCTCTACCATGTCTGAAAATATGCTCATCATGCATCTTTGAAAAGTGGCAGGGGCATTGCAAAGGCCAAAGGGCATCCTCCTATAAGCAAAAGTGCCATAGGGACATGTGAAGGTTGTCTTCTCTTGATCCTTAGGTGCTATCACAATTTGATTATAACCTGAATAGCCATCTAAGAAATAAAAGTGAGAATGTCATGCAAGTCTTTCAAGCATTTGGTCAATAAATGGTAATGGAAAGTGATCTTTGCAAGTAGTAGAATTAAGTTTCCTATAATCTATGCATACTCTCCATCTAGTTTGGACCCTTTGAGGAACAAGCTCATCTTGTTCATTCTTGATGACTGTGATGCCACTCTTCTTAGGCACAACTTGGGCTGACCCATTTGGAATATGAGATGGGGTAGATGATCCCTACGTCCAAAAGCTTGAGAACTTCCTTCTTGACTACTTCCTTCATGGGCGGATTGAGGTGCCTCTGAGCTTCCCTTGTAGGCTTGGCATCCTCTTCAAGGATGATTTTGTGCATGCACTTGGAAGGGCTTATCCCCTTGGTGTCAGCAATGCTCCATCCTATGGCCTGCATGTTGTCCCTTAAAACTTGCACTAATTGACTTTCTTGCAAAGAAGTTAGATTTGAAGCAATTATGACAGGTAGTGTTTGGTCTTTACCTAGGAAGGCATTCTTCAGATGCTCAGGTAATGGCTTAAGTTCAAGCTTGGGGGCCTGAATGATAGAAGGTAGAGTCTTCTCTGCCTTAATAGGCAATGACTCAAACATGAGTGGCCTTTGGTATGTATGTTGAGGCACGACCTTAAACATAATAAGTTCCTCAATGACGTGGCCATCAAGGCCATTGTCACCATGAGAAGGCAGAGTAAGGGCCTTCTCAAGAGGGTCCTCTATACATGCATGCATAAGCTTTGAAGCAATAAGGATTCCATAGTGTTCAAGGGGAAATCAATTATAGGCTCTTGGGGATATTGCATGGTATTATGAATGGAAAAGGTCCTAGTCGTATCTAACACCTTAATAGCTATTTGGCCTTGATTCAAGTTAATTTCAAAGTTTAAGGTGGCCAAGAGATGTAGCAGAAGACACGGCAGGGCCTTCTTCTCCAAGCTCCACGTCCAATAATCTATGTGAAAGATTATCTCCGAAAATATGGTCCCTAATTCTCTAGAAAACCAAAACGGAACTCTGTGGCTCAGGTCTCTGTTTTTCCAGAAAACCAAAAACGCCCCCAATCCTCTATCTGATTCTCCTTTTTATAGACAAGGGAAAACCTTGTTCTATAAGGATTGGTATAACCTTGTTCTATACAGATTGGTAAAACCTTGTCCTATACAGATTGGTAAAACCTTGTCCTATAGGAATAGGGTAAGTTAGTTTACTTTTAATTAATTACAAAGTCTTTAAAATCTATTAGAACCAATCAGAACACGGCTGGGAGTGTGAATGCAAGCTGGCAAGTGGGAACGCAAGCTGGCCAAACTTGGATTTTTGACTGTCTTCGTAATCAGGATCTGGGACCGCGCTTTTGAAGTACGTTAGGAGTTTAATAGAAGCGCATCGTCGTTCAGGCTTGGCGCAAATGTTGTCAAGCTTAGCGCAGAGGGAGAACCTCTGATCCACCGCTGGCGGAACAGGGACCCCGGCTTAGGCGCACATCTGGGCTCGGATGGGAGTTCTTGGGACATGTCCTCGACCTGCCTTGGCGCGACCTTGGCACTTCTAGGACTTGACCTTGATGTCATGAAACACAGGTTTGAGACCCGGAGGGCCTGATATGAGGTACTTGGCCAGTGGCCCAAAATAGGCGCACTGGCGCACTGGCGCACTCAGGACCCCGTTGAGGACCTGATATTGAAATGAGGACATCTCCTTCATCTGGACTCCGATTTGAGTCATTCTTTTTGCGTTCTTTCCAGATTTTACCTATCTTTCTAACTCTGCACAAGTCTCACAAGATTGATCATTTTCTACTATTGATGGCACGAAATCATTCAAAAGACATGTAAGAGAGGCATATAAAGACCTCAAAATGATGCATAAATAACGACTGATCAAGTAGCATAATCCTTAAGCAGCCTTAGTGGTGGGTTAGCTAAGACACGTTCATCAGCCATTCTCCCAGGGCTTGGTGATGGACGTGGATAAGGGGAACCGTGGACAGATGATGAATTAGATGATGGAATTGAAGAGCCGTGAACAGCTCCCCTAGCAGAACCTTGTGATGACATAAAAGTACCAAAACAACAAAAGAAACTAAATTAGAACAATCTAAGAAATGGACACCATTGAGGGTCCCTAGCAACGGCGCCAAAAACTTGTTGGAAGAAAAGTATAACAAGTAAATGCAACACAATTCTTAACAATGAAATCCCACCAAGTGCACTAATCAATAGATAGAATAGCAATACAAGAAAGGGTTGAATCCCAAAAGGACTTGACTCAACAATGTACAAAGAGATAGATTGCTTAGTTCACAAGTAGGTACTCAAAATAGAAAATAAGGACACTAACTAGATATGATTTGACACTTAACTAAACAAGACTCTAAGTAAAAGATACGGACAAGGGGGGGTTTTGAAGTTCAAAAGATGTTGTAAAAGTAAATAACTTGGAATGCAGGAAACAAGTAAATAACAAAGGTTGTAATCAAATTAAAAGCAAGTTAAGGCAGTCCCTATCCAAACTAACCACAACGTTTTCTAACTTGGTTTGCAAGGTTCAATTATCATGTTTCCTTTTTGGTTTAGTGCCCATGCAAGGGGTCTCTTAAGCTCCCCCTTACAGATTTTATCTCTTCTTACTTAGTATGTCTTAGGCCTCACATGCACCTAAGACGTCTATCAAATTATGCTCAACTGAGTCCCACGATTTTCGAGTTAAACACAAAGAGAATCATTAAGTTCTAAAGGGATTTAATGACACTACACTAACCCTAGGGATTACACAGTAACCCTAGGAATGTCATTGATTTCTTCACAAATTACGTTTGTTATAATCCTTGATGCAAAGTCATCATTAAGTTATGCAATTAAAGTAGCTAATTTTAAGAACATAAAATAGTCTCAATAAACACAGTGAATCAATCTACCAAGGTAAACACAACAATCAAACCAAGCGCCAAAACCAAGTTATGAAGTTGCCATGGCTAGGGCTTCAAGATCAGCCCTCACTTAAAGTAAACTACTCACTACTCAAAATGGAAAACAAAAGCATAAATTGTATTAGATAAATATTCGAAAGATTAAACCCAAACTATACTCTCAAAGGAGAACTCCAAGCACAACCGTGAGCACTTCTTCAAGGACACAACTTGGTCTTCGTGAGCAAACCACACGAACAAAGCTTAAAACGGTAAAATAAAGTGTCTAAGTTGGCGTGTCCAAGACACTGAACACAGGCCCCCTTATTTAGACAAGAGAAAACCTTGTCTTACAAGGACTAGAAATAGAAACCTAGACTAGAGCGTTCTAGAATGATTATGCCATTCCTAAGTAATTACAAAGTCCTAAAATCTATGAGAACTAATTAGAACATGTCTGGGAATGCAAATGCAAGCTGGCAGGTGAGAACATAAGTTGGCCGTAGTGTAGCCAGGTTGGAATCTGTGCAGGATCTTGGGCAGACGCTAAAAACGAAAACTAGGCCCTTGGGATGTCTTTATCGCGCCACGACCCGCCTTGATACTTGAATGGCTTCTACACATGCCAAGGAGTTTAAAAACGCTTCAATTCTCGATCGAATAGCCATAGGCACGAAAAGGGCCTCATTGGAACTTACCGGGTTAGGTCAAGGACCTGGAACTATTGTGGTCCTTAAGAACTCGTCTTTGGCGCAGTTGCGCCTTGTCTTGAAATTATGCCAGGAACATAAACTTGGGCTCATTTAGGTGTGGTGAAGGCACGCCTTGGCTGGAACCTAGATTTGGACTTAGCAATTTGGCAGACACGCATTGGCGCACTCCCAGACATGTCAAGGACATGTCCTAGGCCTCGATCTTGGGTGTATTTAGGACATGTCCTGGCCCCGATAGTGGCATGATAAGGGGATGTCATGGACTTCATCTGAAGGTCCTCAGACACAACTTTGGGGCCCGGATGGCCTGATATGAGGTACTCGACCTGCGCTGAAATAGGCCTAGTTTAGGACCCGATATTGAATTGAGGACATCGCCTTCGTCATAACTCCGATTTTAGTCACTCTTCTTATAGCATTCTTAGAATTTCATTATCTTTCTAAAGCCTGCACATGTCTCACAAAAGCATCACTTTCTACTATGGATGACCTGATTTCTAACAAAAGACAAGTAAAGGGACTAAATATGACATGAAATACATGTAGGAAATATGACCTAACACATAACGACGCTCTCATGTGCAAGGTCTTCCAAGCTTCCCTGCAAGGCCAAGCCATGACGTGGTTCAATCACCTTCCCCGGAGATCCATAACCTCCTTCGAAGAACTAGTACTTGCATTCTTGAAGGAGTACTCACAACTTCACGCCATTGAAGTGAATGATGACCATCTCTTTTCTGTTAGGAAGAGATCCAAAGAGACCCTCCGTCAGTACATCCGGAGATATTGCGAGGAGAAGTGTTGTATCATGGGTTGCAACGAACTCATCGCAGTAATGGCATTCAAGCAAGGCCTCCCCCAAGATTGTCAGGTCTACGTCGACATTGTCATGAAAAATGCGTGTAGCCTCACAAAAATGCTTTCCATAGCGGAGCGGTACGCATGTTGGGAGGGCGAGAAGAATGCCGCACAAGCCACGACTCGCAAGGTAACATCCGAGATGACGACGTTACCCGAGGGAGACACTGACTTTGAGGCCACGCCAAGCAAGTACAACAAACGCAAGGCAACCCCGACTTCCAATGCCCTGGCTAATAGGAAGTCTAGCAAGCAGTTCTCGGTGCCCATCCACTGAATTTACAGCGAAATCAAGTACAATCCTTGATTCAAAAGACCAGCACCCATCAAAGGAAACCAAGGGAAAGCCGACAAGACTAGGTGGTGTGCTTATCACAATTGCTATGGTGCGCCTATCGCAACTGCGAACCTCGTGAAGGAAGGGCATTGCACTGAATACCTCGCCTATAAAGCTGCAGAACATCTCAGCGACGAAGGTCACAAGAAGCCTACTGGTTATCATGGTTTGTCTCCGGGACATGATGTTGAGGTATTTTCCATCATGTGTTAGTGGAGGGTTATTTTCTTTGACACATGACGTCGAGGTATTTTCCGTCATGTGCTCGTTGATGGTTATTTTCTTCGACACATGATCTTGAGGTATTTTCGGTCATGCGATCGTTGAGGTATTTCTGACACATGACCTTGAGGTATTTTCGGTCATGCGACCGCATGATCTTGAGGTTTTTTCGGTCATGTGTTCGTTGAGGTTATCTACACGCGTAGTACATGGTTTCCGCCGCATATCCTTGAGGTATTTTCGGATATGTGGAGATTAGGTTCCCGGGTTGGGCCTCTCGGTTTTTAGCCATTACCTTGAGGTATTTTTGGCAGTGGTTAGGAGGGCAAGTCCCAGTGTTAGACGACCCTAGATATCGAGCTACGGCTCGGGATTACTTTAGAGGATGGTGGAATGTTTTCATGGTTTAAAATATCTAGGTTTTGTGTGATTTTAAGCTCCTTCGAGGAGAGTTTTCAAAGTATGGTCGTGGACCACGAGGTGTTTTATATTGTACGGATTTTTCATGTGTTCTGTCGGATTTTAAATTAATAAATGGATTTCTGATAAGTTCTTTGTGATTATTTTCCTTAGTTAACTATTTAAAAATGATTTTACATTATGCATGCATGGATTTACTTATGGAGGGGAAGGTTATGTTTTCCTCAGAATTGATATTTTTAAATGATTATTATTTTTATCCACTCACACTTTTTCTTGTTTTACGTCCCCTCCAGGCTGTTGAGTACGACGAGGGCACATTCTGAGGTGGAGACATCACTTTCCAGCTGCGCCACTACGTACTGTCTTTGAGTAGGGTTTGTTGGCTTGTAAATTTAACTTTACAGCCTAGTTGCTCTGATTAACTATTTGGTGTTGTTTGTAAATTATCTCCGAGGATTGGTTGTTGGATTCGGAGTTGGTTGGTTGATTGTGTTTTGATCTGGACTGTTTGGATATTAGTTTAGTACTTGAATCATTCGTCTGATAGGTGGAAGACGGTTTGACCAAATGCAGGGGAGATTCTGTCGAAATTTTAGTAGACGTAAGTATTTGTTGGACTGTTTCAGGAAAAAAAAAAGGTATTTGTTGGACTGTTGAGGGTATTTCAGGAATTAATTTGAGATGTCAGGGGTTGTTAGATGGGAGCATGACTTTTCACGGATTCCGAGAGGGAATTCGGGAAGATTTCTGTCATTAAAGATGACATGGCTTTTAACTTAAAAGCTAAATTTAATTAAAACTGAAATAATACTTTTTAATTGAATTGTTTTTAATATCTTATATTCCTAAAATAAGATTAAAAAAATAATAATTATGAGAAACCCAATTCTGGGAAACTCTTTCAGACCGCCTCTTCTCTTCCCCGACTATTTTCTTGTGGCTTGTGGTGTTGGTTTCTAAGAGTCGAAGCGATTGACGGTGAAGTCAGGGTTTTGCTCTCGTTCTACTCAAAGAGTAGCCAGGGTTTTTCAAAAGCACCAAAACGTCGTCGTTGTGCACCATGAGGACTGCATCGACAACTTCAATCATAGATAGGCATCGCGTTGGGCGAATTGAACTGGTCGGAAGGTTTTTTCCAACCATACTACCGCTTCCTTTGTTAGATTTGGGTGGTGATGATATGGCCAAAAAAAAACACAAGTTTTGATTTGGTTGTTAGATTTGGGCTGCGGCATTCCGCAGTTAGATTTGGGTGATGATGATAATGATATTGATGATGATGAAAGTTCCAGCCACCTTAATCAATTAATCAATTGGATTTAAATTAACCATGCCGTATTGTATTGCCATGATTTAATATGATCCATATAAGGCTGGTTTTTCTTTCTCTTTATATTATGATAAAACTATGAATCCATATAAGTCTCTGGTTTTTCTTTCTCTTTATATTATGATAAAACTATGAATTATTTTCCTTTTTTCAATTAGAGACTTGGTTGCATGATTTTAATATGGAATAGGAATGATCATGGTCCATCAAGATCACATATTTCAGTTAATACTCCCGTTATTTAGGGCATTGCTTACATTGATTCTATATTTAGTGTAAAATATAGGCAGCTTAGGTCAGGTTGAAAGATTAAGGTTATCAGCCTGTCTTTGGCCTTTTTTTTCTGGTAGAGGAAGTTTAAACTTCAAATGAACATGAATTGCATTATTTCTGATGTGCTGTTATGTTCTTTGTAATTTGTGGAGGTACCTGTAAACTTATTGCGATCTAGATGAAGAGCTCGAGGTTGGGAAACTGAGAAAGAGAGCTGGGGATGGAGCCAGTGAGGTTGTTGAAGGACAGCTCAAGGAAGGTCAAGTTCTTGAGAAAAGAGAACGTAGGTATTAGAGTCATATTTCCAGCTCAGAAGCATGTTATCTTCTTGTGTAGATGTTTGAGAGACGGTTTTAGTGTGCTGTAGATTGAATTGAACTTGCAACAGATCTATTTGTTCTTCATATGCTTCTCGACTTGAGTAAGTTTAGAGAAGGAGAAGTAAAATATGGTCTCTTGGTCCTTGTTTAAGAGCATGTTCATTTTTCTACATTAGCCAAACAAATACTTTAAGAGCATATGGAGAGTGGTATTTTTGGTTTATTGTCTTCTTAATTTTGATGTTTCAGTTTTTTGGATAATGAAGATGTGAAATAATCAAGAGCATAAGCCTAATGTACATGATCATGAGTGTTCTACAAGTTTTTAAAGATGACAATGATGAATCTAGATTAGGGGGATGATCATGAGTGTTCTACAAGTTTGATCATATGCATTATAGTATCCTTATCCAACAAATTTTCTACATTTCTATACTAAGCAGTAACTCACACATTCAAATAAAAACAAGTACGCAAACTTTGCACACTTGGAATCAGAAGTTTCATCATCATAAACATTTTCACATCAATGATATTAATGTTCTATCTTTAAAAATTTAACATCCCATGAAAAGTTAATATTCCAGTACTAGAAACTAACAAAATTAATAAAAGATCATATAACCATCCGAGTCAAAAAAATTTAACATCCCATGAAAAGTTAATATTCCAGTACTAAAAACTAACAAAATTAATAAAAGATCATATAACCATCCGAGTCAAAAACTAAGTAATAATAATGACATAAAAATTTCAAAATCATTATAATAGTCCAAGTAGTGAGTTTTTAGTCGTATCCATTCTCAGCAATCTAGTACAAAAATATGAAATCATGTTAGTTTATGCACCTAATTTTTTTTTTAACCTATCATTTATTTTTTGTAAGCGAAATTAAACTTGTCACCATTATAAACAAGAACCCAAGAATTACATATATCATACAAGTGTTGTAACCAGTCATTCTTATCCAATTCATATTCCCCCAACAAGCTCTTCCACTTTTCTTCAAATTCCTCTGTCTTGTATGTAAACCAAATGCATTTCTTCATCTCAACTTTGAACTTTGACTTCTTGAAGTACACATGTGACAACGTTTCAGCAAACTTCTTCTTGATATGCCACAAGCAAAGTCGATGATGAGTTTTAGGGAAAATTTTGGCAATTGCTCCTTTCATTGCCAAGTCTTGATTAGCAATAATAGAAGTTGGATGACGTCCCCCCATTGCTTCAAGCCATGTCTTAAACAACCATAAAAAAGTCAACTCTGTCTCATCTTGTAAAAGCGCACATCCAAATTGTATTGACTGCAATTTGGATGTGACTACATCCCCAAAATATTGATACGCCATTCGTGATCGAGCATCTACCCAAAAGAAATTAGCTGCCCTTCCATTTTCATCATATTGGATTGCATAAAAAAATTGTGGATTTTCAGCTTGCTTTTTCCTAAAGTAAGTAAGGACTGACTGAGCATCCCCTCCATCCAATTCTCTATGTCGGACATTTCTCAAGTGGTTATAACGGTCTCTATTGTTAAAGCCAATGTGTCCTCCACCAAGGATTGAAGAAACTTTTGTGAATGGAAAATTTTCTTCACGAAATGTTTCAGTTAGAATTCTAGCTTTCGGCATAACTTTATTTGACTTCATTTTCATTTTTTTTCTGGAGTAACAACTTTGTGATTGTGAGAGTCACTGAAACCTGAAACCTTCCATTTGTTTGACCGTACGTCTTTCACAACACGCATACTTGCCTTGCAATCACATTTCACCGTAGAACAAGTTTTATCATTTTTCTTCATATTATCTATCTCACATGTCTCTATCTTATCATTTTCTTCTGAAGTCCCACGTATCATACCCTTCGAAATATGTTTTCCTTGATGAACACAAACAAATAGTCTATTTGTTGCTGTGTCTAAACCACCCCTGATCTTGGATGAAGATCGAATTCGAATCCAAAATCCCTTTTGTCGACCATAATCTTCATAATAGTTTTTGGCTTCTTCCAATGTGTCAAAAAACATCCCTATATATGGTGCTTTAAGTTGCTCCCCATTGTCTTTCAGAGTATCGTTTCATCATTCTCCCCTATAACTGTGTCTTCTACCTATCTAACATATTAATTATGCTTAATGCAAATTAGAAATAAAAATTTCTAGACAACTATTATAAGAACAAAAGTTGTATTTTTAGAAAAAATTTAAAAGAAAATAATAAAAAATAAATTCTTTTACTGATTTTGAAAAACGAATGTTGAAGAGGGTTGTGCTTTTAAATTGGAGATATAGCTAGAGCTATCAGTTTCTTTTTTACATAGAGCTAGGAAAATCAGTCCTCCTCAAAAGGAGACAACCTAGGATGAGCAAGAAGACGAAGAGCTAGCTAATGGAGTCTACTTAATTAAGAAGAATAATATATCAACCTCATCTCATCATGCTAATAGATTGTATATGTAACATGGCTTGAGAGTTGAAAGTAATTTATGTAGAATTCAGTTTTTTAAGAGAATTTATATGGCTTAAACTCAGACCATTCTTAATTCTTGTTACCAACTATTAGCATCAGACTCAAAAGAATTCAGTAACTGACAATTATAAACATAAATTAAATAAAAACTATGAGAAAACGAGAAACTTACTGTAGATATGGAAGACATGATGAAAACGGGTTTCTTAAAAAATAAAGAAAAGGGAACAATTAGAAATGCAGCAGCCTTTAGTAGGTCCTCAGTCTCTTTTGAGATCACTCCAATCCTTTACCAGTCTCCAATACACCTTTAACATCAATTAATTAATTTAAAATCAATTTGAAGCACAATACAATCATTCAAATAAAATAAAAAACTAGAATCACCATTTGCGTTTGCAGGGAACACATCACAATAATTCAAATAAAACCACATACGTCATTATCATCATCACCCAAATCTAATTGTGGAAGACCGCAGCCCAAATCTAACAACCAAATCAAAACTTGCGTTTTTTTTTTGGTCATATCATCTCCACCAAAATCTAACAAACGAAATGGTAGTATGGTTGGAAAAACCTTCCGGCCAGTTCAGTCAGCCCAACGCGATGCCCATCTATGATTGAAGTTGTCGATTGAGTCCTCGTGGTGCACGACGACGATGTTTTGGTGCTTTTGAAAAACCCTGGCTACGCCATGAGTAGAACGAGAGCAAAACCCTGACTTCACCATCAATCGCTTCGACTCTTGGAAACCAACACCATGAGGCACAAGTAGATAGTCGGAAAGAGAAAAGGCGGTCTAAAAGAGTTTCTCAGAATTGGCTTTCTCAGAATTATTATATTTTTAATCTTATTTTAGGAATATAAGATAGTAAAAACAATTCAATTAAAAAGTATTATTTAAATTTAGATTTTAAGTTCAAAGTCATGTCATTTTTAATCTAGCCATTAATGGTCGTTTGAAGAAAAAAGAATTTAGATTTAAGCCTCTAAATTTAAATTTTATTGTTTGAATAAATATTAATTATGTGGATTTCAATTTGACCTAAATTCATTGTGAATTTCATTTAAGCAAATCAAGGGATTTCAAACCCCTTTTGAAACTAGATATTTGACAAATCCTCACCCCTTTCCCATTTTATCTTCCACAGCCGCCATCCCCAAATATCTCTCCTCCGTCTCTTTCTCTCTCTTTCGTTTGTCTCTCATTCGTCTCCCTCTCTCTCCTCTGTCACCCTCTCCTCCGTCTCTTTCTCCCTCCGCTATCTCTCTCAGGCTCCTTCTCTTTACTATGTTGACAGATGACGAGGTCTCTTGTGCGATATCCTTGTCGGTGTGCCAAGATGAAGGCTGGAGATTCGAGAGGTGCACGGTGTTCTGCTCGGTGAAGATGCGTCGAGTAGTGTGGTATGAGATTCGGTGGCGACGATCACACTATTTTACTGTATAGCTGCGCCATATTTAAAGGGAATTTGATTTGAATATGTAATAATTCTACAGCTAGTTACTAGCATAAAGAATTGATGTTTTTTTACTTTTGGTTTTTCAATGCTAATACTGTATTTTTAGTCTCACACACCCATTTATGGTGTTGAAAATAGGATGTTTGATTACTGGCTTGCAGATCTCGCAAAGAGAGAGCTGGGTTTCATAAATTTCTCTATAAAATATATTTGTTTAATTTACAACTTTTTATTCAAATTCAGATTGAAATCCTAGCAAAAAAAATAAATATCCAAACAAATGGTTTTGAAAAGAACTCATTTCAAATCCAAATCCAAATTCGTGTATCCAAACGGACCTTAAGAGTCTTTAAATCTAAGGGTCCATAAATTGTATCAAAATTTGTTTCTAAAATTCGGTGAAAAGATATCACAAAAATAGTGTTTTGTTAATGGCCCCAACAAATTAAATCATCGTCACACTAATGGGGACAATGTTGGGAGATTTTGGGGGATTGATAGTGATTATGGAGTTTGACTTGTGGTCTGAGGGGGTTGAAAATCCACTGTGAGTCTTTTCGGCCCCCGACGCAGATTAGTCTTTGGTTGAAAACTTTGGGATACTGCGTTTCACTAATAAAAAAAAAAGTGATTATAGGACAAGAAAGGGAGATTTGGGGGACTACCGGAATAAGAGAGGCTGCGGGACAAAGGCGAGAATGATGGCTTGTTGGGAGGTCTAGTTTGGTGGAGTTTGATGGTTGATGCTTGGATTTGACGGTAGTTTGGGACAGAGGAAATGTTGGAGAATAAGGCGGTGGTGCAGTCGTGCTCTGCATTTGCAGCAGATTAGGATAAATATGTTGGTGGAGGTTGGGACTCTGGGGATCCAGAGGGTTTTTGTGAGGATGATGTTCCATTTTGCTAATGGTGGTTGTACCGAGACGGGAAGAAAGGATCTTTTTGTGGTTTTTTTTTTCTAAATATATATTTTTTTATATAAATTTGTAGATTTGAATTTGACAAAAATTCATTGTGGATTTCATTTAAGCAAATCAAAGGCTTTCAAATACCTTTTGAAACTAGGTATTTAATAAATCCTCACCCCTTTTGTAAGGTCCATTCCCAAATTTTCCCTCAAAATCCGGGAAAAACCCTACTCCCGTATGACAACCTAAGGAAAATTTCCAAAACACCCTTAAGTCCTAACACTGTAATTATGAAGACTCTGCCAAAAGTCCGGCAGAATCTCCCCTTAAAGACTGTTTAACCGTCTTAGTAACTCGACAAAGCAATCACACCGGTGGCTAATCAGCCTGGTCATATTAGGGTAAAAGTCAAAGTTTCGTCACAGATCACAATGTGAGAACCCCTGATCATGATTCGAAGTTTATAGCCCTCTGCTAACAAGCTCTGATACCAAGTTGACAATAGGTTAGACACATCTAAAACCTCAGACCAGTGGTGGCCCTACAGGGTAACCTCACGAATCTGTTTTACACCCCAGCCTCTCGACTGACAGTTTTTAACACAAAAGTTTAATACCTGAAAATAACCTTAACCTTTAGAAACAATAAATGTACTTTACAGGGGTTTCAACGACCTGTCAGATGCAAGATAGCCTATTAGTTAACAAACTACCTCGGAGGATCTCCTCCGCAATCTAACAAAACAATTTATGTGTCACCCTCTTGTGAACTGTCAATAACTCGTCAATCTGGGTCACCGCCCACACCAACCCACTGACCCGGAGGACGAAAGTACCAGACTTGGTTGAATTGAGTCTCACTGACTTAATCCGTGTCATACTCGATATCCTAGCTCATCTTGAGCACCCCGAGTGGTAACTCGATAACCCGGCTCGTTCTAAGCACCCCGAGTGATAACTCGATATTCCTGCTCATCCTGAGCACCCCGAGTGGTAACTTGATATCCATGCTCATCCTGAGCACCCCAAGTGATAACTAGATATCCCGGCTCGTCCTGAGCACCCCGAGTGGTAACTAGATATCCTTGCTCATCCTGATCACCCCGAGTGGTAACTCGATATCCCGGCTCGTCCTGAGCACCACCCCGAGTGGTAACTCAATATCCCTGCTCGTCTTGTGCACCCCGAGTGGTAACTCGATATCCCTACTCATCCTGAGCACCCCGAGTGATAACTCGATAACCCGGCTCGTCTTGAGCACCTCGAGTGGTAACTCAATATCCTTGCTCATTCTGAGCACCCCGAGTGGTAACTTGATATCCCTGCTCATCCTGAGCACCCCGAGTGGTAACTCGATATCCCAACTCTTCCTGAGCACCCCGAGTGGTAACTCGATATCCCAGCTCATCCTGAGCATCCCCTCATCCTGAGCACCTCGAGTGATAACTCGATATCTCGGCTCATCCTGAGCACCCCTCAGATCTCAACGATATGGCGGAGAAAGATCCCTCGAACGCCTACATCGGAGGTCACTTCCACACCTCCAGCCGGCGCGTGGCGGCGTGTGGGGTTGTTTCCTAGCCTACGGTAGCGCGTGAGCCCAGTTTCGGGACATTTCGGATTATTTAAACATGTGTTTAGTACATTTAGAGTTGTTATAGTTCTGTTTTGAGCAACCCAAGAGTGGTTTCCTTAGTGTTTGCTTTGGGAAGTTTTTAGTAAACCTTATGGTTATTTTTATTTAGGGATTTGACAAGCATGGAACTTACTTGGCATGGCAACATCGGGTGATTTTGTCTCCCCAAACCAACTGTGAATAGACCTCTTTCTCAAACTCGGTTTTTACAACAATATTTTACTTGCACGATTTACATATTCTTGATCTTGAAAGCATGACTCGCTTTGGTTGTTAAGTTGTGGTATTGGGAATGTTGAGCTATCATATGCTTTATGATTATTACATTCCCGAGCATACCTTATGTGATTATTATATGATATTTCCCGAGCATGCCTTGTGTGATTATTATATTATATTTTTCGAGCATGCCTGGTGGATGTTAACATGTGACTACTACTATGAGATTGCTTATGCATACATTAGCCACACGAGGTGACGGTGCTTAGCACCCAGCTTTCACGTGGTCGAGGTACATGTGTGCATAACTCGAGCGACTCAAGAGCATAACAAATAGTGGGTTATACGTTCTATACTTATTACTTCGGGAGGGCATCGAGACTACATATTACTTTATGATTATTTCTCGTAGAACGTGCATATTTGTCATTTGTGCATTATTGTTGTCTTGAAGTTTATTTTCAAAACTGAGGGGTTAAATTCCGTTGTTTTTCAACTTACTGTTTTACACTGAAATAAATTGTTAGGTCCACTCACCCTTCTATTTTGTACCCCTCAGGTATTTGTGGTGTTTCCGTTTATCGAGGAGTTTTCGGTTGTGGCTCTGAGATTCACATGGACGGTTCGGAAGTGATAGGAAATCAGGGTAACTCATGTAGCTGCTTAATTTTATGATCATCAAGTAGTGTACTATGCTCTGTACTTCTGCTGTCGCACTGAATTACTAGTTGGTTTTTACCAATTACTCTTCATATGACCTCCTAAAACTCATCGCTTTCACTTTTGGCCTTCGTCATCTGGACGTCACCGTTCAGTTGTCGGCCAGCATACCTTGATTTCGGTGTCCATGTGGAATTTCAGGATCGGGGTGTGTCAATTTGGTATCAGAGCATAGTATTAGAAAGTGTCGTTAGTTTTCGAGCACTTGATGATCATAAATCCCGATTTCGCGTGTCAGAGCACCTCCTCGAATAGTTAGTATCTTCGTTGACATTCGTTTTTAACTGTTTGCGATTTGATCCTTTGTTGTCAATGAGTAGAGTTATCGTTTCGAGTGTAACCTAAATTTTCTTCAGTTGCAAGTTGGCCAAATTTTCCCTTCAAATTTCGCGTTTGGGCAGTGTTTACAAGCTTAGGACTCATCTGGGTACCGTGAACGAGTTATTCGACGGTGAGTTTAACGATTTACACGTTCTGTGTTTGTTTTAGTTGGAAGTTACCTTGAGGTGTGGTACCTCAAAAACTGCTCCGGAAGTTTGAGTTGGCCTAATTTAACCGAAGACTCAGAAAACCACTTCGTTAGGTTTTGACAACTCGTTGGAACTTACCACCCTAAGACTCAGGATTTTTGGGAGGATTAGAATTTTTGGAGCTGGGGCTGCCGAACGTATCGTAGGCTTCTGTGCCGTTTTACCGAAGTGAACCTTAAGGCAGTTTAGGAAGCAATCTACGAAACTTTTCTCTTGGTCGTCTGGTGGGACGCGTAGTCATCTGTTCCTTCAGAGTGAGCTTTTACCACCACTATTTCCGTTGTTGCCGCCTTTTGCTATAATCTTTCATGTGTACCAATGAAGCCAGTCGAATTGTGTAGCCTACTTATTTTGTTTGCATGTTTTAGTGCATTTGGTCCAAATGGTTAGATATTGTTTTAATGTATGGTATTTAGTCTAGCATGCCTAGTTTGTAGATTATTACCCTATCATGCCAATAAGTTTGCTTGCTATTTTTGTGTTGGGTAAATGTTTTATTATTTATGTGAATTTCCTTATTGGTGATGATAAAACTTTTTGGTTGAAATAATGCTGGCAGCGGTATCATGATTGTAGCACGTGTTATGAGGTGATACATCTTGATACTAGGTACATTTACATTGACCAATTTGTTGAATTTTGTTCGAGCTGATTTTCGTCTATATAGAATTTTGCCTTTTGCAATCTGATACTTGTGTATTACTTAGCCATTTCCACTCAATGTATTTGAACCAATTATTGATTTTGAAATTATTTTTTTAACTGCTGCCATTAACCATTGTGGTTTACTTGATTAATAGTTTCCTTTTCCTTGTGGTTTATAGCAGTTTGTTTAAGTTCCTCAGTTCGATTGTACATTTCTTCATTCATGTTATATCTAGCATACTTAACCTATTTTTACAACCCTTTTCTTTCTCTTTTGGTGGTTAACAAAATTCTTTGACGTTTGGATGTTACTGATGTCACTTGCATTTTCTTATTGATTAATTGTTTTAGTGAAGTCTTTGGAATTGTTGGGTCTTGGTTTTGTCCGTAGACAATTCTAATCCCCGTTATGTAGCATTGGGGGTATTATTCAAGAAAATAAAATTATC
This sequence comes from Oemleria cerasiformis, assembly GCA_037349345.1. Lineage (NCBI taxonomy): Eukaryota > Viridiplantae > Streptophyta > Magnoliopsida > Rosales > Rosaceae > Oemleria > Oemleria cerasiformis. Next base: position 4,386,129 of record JAZGTL010000017.1, on the reverse strand, counting down.
CTTTTTTTAAGCTAACTGCAGTTTTCATTTTGGGGTCGTTTGTGGCTGTCTAGGTCTGAAATTGTAATTTGAGTGAGTTCGATTTCTTAATACTATGTCTTTTACAAGTTCTCTTGTAATCCCAATTGCATTTAGGGTTGGGGTATTTCATTTCCTTTGGAAAAATAATCCTATACCCCTTATGTTTTGGTTGGTTTGTGATTCAGATGTATACCATTGGTCATGTTTTGTACCCGTACCTTTTATTGATTTGTTCGACATTCTCTGGATCCACTGACTAGAGTGTTAAGCCGAGTTTACTTGGACCTGAGAGAGGTATTACATGCGACGACTTGAGTTGGTGTTAGCGAAGGTTTTGTGGATAGCCGTTCACGCTTATTAACGACAGTTAAAGTTTTGACGGTATTCCTTATTGCGTCTCAGGTAGCAATTGTTGGGTTCACAATTGTTATCTAGTGTCTCCGGTGACAATTGTTGGGTTCACAATTGGTATCCAGCGAATTTACCCTTACGAATTAGGGTGACAAATCTACGCCGAGCTTAGAGTTGAAGTACCTCTTGACTTGGAGTTAGTTAACCACAGTTGCATCTGATCATGGTTAGCCCTTCACCCATAGCCATAAGTCATCCCCGAAATTGGCCTCCAAGACTTAGTCGGTGCGTTAAACTGCTAACGATTCGGACTGTACGAACAAGCGTTATCTTTTGTCGAGTAACCTGTGATAGTTGAGTTTAAATGGGAATCGTGAGGACACGTGCACAGTCTCTGAACTTTTACGCCGATTTTGTGTTTTAGCTTGTTGGAGACTAGTGCCTTGGTGTTTGTGTATTCTTAAGGAGATTAGAATGAATTCTTCTTAATCAGTCTTTCTGGTTGAATGAGAATTTGAAGTTCGAAGAAGCGGTTGTGTTAAATTTAAACCAAGAAGTTAGGATTATTGAAACAGGCTGCTTTTGCGTTAAGCTTGCACCTGGATGTAAGCTTTCCATCCCATATGTGTGGTGAGGTGTCAAGCTTTTGACCCCTCCTTTTGCCTATGGTCGAGTTGGTCATGGTGATTCACTCAATCACCTTCTGGTTCTAAGTGGAAGTAGGAACTTTTTACCCTGTAGTTGTGTCAAGCGACTTCACCCCAACCTCGGACGTCGCGTCCATTGGTTGATCGTAAACCGAGTGGCAAACCAATGCCCTTCTTAGAAGTGCTTGGGAACTTACCTTAGTCTGAACCTGCTTAGTTGTCTAAGAACGAAACTGTACCATAACTCCGGGCAAATGTCTCAATCATTTCGATCGAGAAACTTGAATCACTTCCAATTTTGGGAAACTTTTCTAGACACCATGGGTTTAGGTAGTTGTTGACTTCACCTCCCACCTTCAGGCGGACTGACGATTTGTTGGGACGACTTGGATCCTTTAAGTCGGAAGTGACTATTCGTTAAAGTAACTTCCGTGGAAGCGAGTTGCAGACGTTGGTCAGCCAAGTCTATGGTGATAAGTTTTTTATCATGCGTTGAGAATTTCGAGACATGTGTGGCGAATTAGTAGTATTGGTGGTTTTACCATCGCAGACAACTAAAGTTTGTAGTTGGGCTCCGAGAAAAGTTTACTAGTTTACGTTGAGTTGTTGGGTGTAGATAGAGTGAGTTCACAGTAGAGTGAAAACGAGATTTTGGGCCTACTAAACAAGTCAGTGCCTCGGTTAGGGAGACTTTAGTACAGACAAACGAAAGTTACTAGAGTGTTTATTTTGGAAAATTATTGCTAGGTTTGAGACGAACGCTATCCTAAGATTACTTGACCTTTTAGTTATTTGCACTGTGAAGTTGGGATTTTCAATGCAGTTGAGTGCTTAGTTACGATTCGGACTTTAGGGAACGAGTACAACCTAAACACCCTAGTATCTAAACTGCATTGTTAAATTCTTCTTCGGAGGGAAACCCGTCCATGGGTTATTTGTAGTTGTTTGAGTTAGTGAGAACCCTAGGTGATCTTTAGTAACGAATTAGTCAGTGCAACCACGAAGGGTTAGATGTTACTGAGAAGATTAGTTGGCACTTCGTAAGGCCGAGTGTTTGGGACCGACTAGCATAGTCTTAGTAATCGTTACCTCGATACTAGTGCTGAAGTTAGTGAAATGCGGAATCTATAAATCATGACACGTGGTATGTTACGAGATTGTTAGGGAACGTTAAAGTTTTGACAACCGTTGACCCACCTGAACCACCAGTAGCAGAGAATTTATCTTCTGAAGGGTTTAGTGTTGGTTTGGAAGTTTTCTTCCGATGACCAGGGAACCCGTACAAGACATTCAGAAAACAATTCTTGAAGGTTCTTATTTGTTGTATCATTTGGGTTCCACATACTTCAAGTTTGAAGAGTTTCAATGGGAGAGTCGTGTCAGAAGTTGGAATTATAGGCTAACGAGTTACCAGTGAGACCTAGTGGACCGTTTGGATTTGTGTAAAGGAAGTTGAGTTTCGAGTCAGTGGTGGCACGTGAGGACTCAAAGAACCGTAGAAAGTTGTATCTTTGACCTTCGATGAGCAAATTTCGAGGACGAAATTTTTTAAGGGGGGTAGATTGTTACATCCCGTCCCGCAAATTCGAAAATCTGTATTAATCTTGATCAAAACATCCATGCTAATCATGTTGGGCTTTGACAACTTCTAGGGATTTATTTCTTACTGGAGTGTGTGGTTAAAGCCCAAAACAATTTCGTCCCAAAGACCAAACCCAAAACTAGAGATCTTCTTTTTCTTTGCAGCCCCAGCCCACAACCCTTATTAGTAATTCTAGCCTTACTCTCACTCTCATTCTCACTCTATCTCGCTAGTGTTTGAAGGAGAACAGAGAGACTCAGACACCGATTTAGATTAAGCACCATCCACACCAAAATATTATCTCTCTTTCTCCTTCCCTCTCTCGACCATGAACCACGAGCACCAAGCACCCTCAAAGAAACTCCCTCACTCTGTTCTCTGCTGCTTTTTCCTCCGTCATCGCCGAAGAACAACTCAAAACCCACGATGCCACAGCTTCTTATCAAGACCCCAGACGACACTCGTCGTCTTCGTCTCACAATCACGGATCGTGAGCTACTAGGGTCACCGTGACCCGGACTGCGGAGCAAGACCCAACAAGGATCCGAGAGCAACCCAGAGATATTGAGGTCAAAAGAGGAAAAATTGATCCCTTTTAGCTTAACCGTTATCTTAGTCGCATTGAGAGCTTCTTATTGAGCATAACGCATGCTGATTTTGTGAGGATCGACGACGGTTGCACTGCCGGGGGTCGTAGAGTGCACGGCCCCCCGAGAGTTTTCAATGGGTTTCGTGTCTGAACAAGGTAAACTTTCACTCTTAAGGTTCTACCATCCAATTCATCTCGTTCAGGGCTTCCTTAAAGACTATTTGCATGTAGGTTTCGAGTGGCAGTTGACGGCGAACGAGGCTCGCTGGATTCTGGAATTCTACAGAAACACCGCAGCTTCCGGATGACTTTCCAGCCGCATCAGGTAGTTTCTTGGTTCGAGTTTGTGCTTTTCGTAAACCCGGGATTGTGTAGAATAGGATTGGTACCTTGCTCGTCAAAAATGGTTGAGATTTCCTGATTCCGACCACCTGGTTGCGGCGGTGCCGGTCTCTGGTCGCTAAACAAGTAACGAGCTCGTGATGGACACGTGGTAGACATGTGGAGCCATGTGGCAGACACATGGAGCCACGTGGATGCCACATGGCAGTCGTGTGAAGCCACTTGGATGCGTCATGGTAGTCACCTGACGGACACGTGGAACCACTCGGATGCCACCTGTAAGCCACATGTCCGCGTGGTAGTACACTCAGCAGGCACGTGAACGCGAATGGCCGGCGCTTGGCGGCGCGGGAGGTCACTTATAGACCTCCAACCGGCGCGTGGCAGCGCGTGGGGTTGTTTCCCGACCTATGGTAGCGCGTTAGCCCAGTTTCTGGACATTTCAGATTGTTTAAACACGTGTTTAGTACATTTAGAGTTGTTTTAGTTCCTTTTTTACCAACCCAAGAGAGGTTTCCATAGTGTTTGCTTTTGGAAGCTTTTAGTAAACCTTATGGTTGTTTTTATTTAGGGATTTGGCAAGCATGGAGCTTACTTGGCATGGTATCGTCGAGTGATTTTGTCTCCCCGACCAACTACGAGTGGACCTCTTTCTCAAACTCGGTTTTTACAACAATATTTTACTTCCATGTTTTACATATTCTTGATCTTGAAAGCATGACTCGCTTTGGTTGTTAAGTTTTGGTATTGGGAATGTTGAGCTATCATATGTTTTATTATTATTACATTCCCTAGCATGCCTTATGTGATTATTATATGATATTTCTCGAGCTTGCCTTGTGTGATTATTATATTATATTTTTCGAGCATGCCATGTGGATGTTAACTTGTGAATACTACTATGAGATTGCTTATGCATACATTAGCCTCACGAGATGTGTGTGTACATATGAATATGTTTTAAAGGAATTACCTCGTACTTAATCATGATTGTGATTAGAGTATTGATGACCTTGAGATGGTTATCCCGAGATACGACTATCGAGTTGAGATTGATGTGGCTTACCATTATAAGAGTTGTGATTTACGCGCGTTATACATGAGATGTGTAGTACCCACATTGGAGTCGCCGGTATCTTAGTACCTGTCTGTTGGCCACAGACTAGCCTCCACATGATTGATCACCCACTCTCACTCGAATACTATTTAAATAGCGCCAGCTTGTACCCGAGCTCTTTGGGACATGAGGTGATGGTGCTTAGCGCCCAGCTTTCAAGTGGTCGAGGTACACGAGTGAACCATAGATACCCTGCCTGTCATGTGCTCATAACTCGAGCGACTCAAGAGCATAACAAAAAGTGGGTTATACGTTCTACACTTATTGCTTCGGGAGGATATCGAGACTGCATATTACTATATGATTATTTCTCATAGAACATGCATATTTGTCATTTGTGCATTATTTTTGTTTTGAGGTTTATTTTCAAAATTGAGGGGTTAAATTACGTTGTTTTTCAACTTACTGTTTTGCACTGAAATAAATTGTTAGGACCACTCACCCTTCTGTTTTTGTACCCCTCAGGTATTTGTGGTGCTTCACGTTTATCGGGGAGTTTTCGGTTGCTGCTCTGGCATTCACATCGGCTGTTCGGATGTGATAGGAAATCAGGGTAACTTGGGTAATTGCTTCATTTTATGATCATCAAGTAGTGTACTATGCTTTTTACATCCGTTGTCGCACTGAATTGCTAGTGGGTTTTTACCAATTACTTTTCATACGACCTCCTAAAACTCACCGTTTTCACTTTGGGCTTCTGTCATCTATACGTCACCATTCAGTTGTTAGCTAGCATACCTCGATTTCGATGTCCACGTGGACTTTATGGGTCGGGGTGTGTCAATTTGGTATCAGAGCATAGTTTTAGGAAGTGTCGTTAGTTTTGGAGCACTTGATGATCATAAATCCCGATTTCGCGTGTCAGAGCACCTCCTCAAATAGTTAGTATCATCGTTGACGTTCGTTTTTAACCGCTTACGATTTGATCCTTAGTTGTCAACGAGTAGAGTTATCGTTTCGAGAGTAACCTAACTTTTCTTCGGTTGCAAGTTGGCCAGATTTTCCCGTCGAATTTCGCGTTAGGGCAGTGTTTACGAGCTTAGGACTCATCTGGGTGCCATGAACGAGTTATTTGGCCGTTAGTTTAACGATTTAGTCTTTATGTGTTTGTTTTAGTTGGAAGTTACCTTGAGGTGTGGTACCTCAGAAACTGCTCTGGAAATTTTAGTTGGTCCAATTTAATCGAAGACTCCGAAAATCACTTCGTTAGGTTTTGGAAACTCTTTGGAACTTACCACCTTAAGACTTAGGATTTTTGGGAGGATTAGAATTTTTAGAGCCGGGGTTGCCGAACGTATCGTAGGCTTCCGTGTCATTTTACCAAAGTGAACCTTAAGGCAGTTTAGAAAGCAGTCTGGGGAACTTTTCTCTTGGTCGTCTAGTGGGACGCGTAGTCATATGTTCTGAAGCCAGTCTAATTGTGTAGCCTACTTATTTTGTTTGCATGTTTTGGTGCATTTGGTCCAAATGGTTAGAAGCTGTTTTTATGTATGGTATTTACTCTAGCATCCCTAGTTTGTAGTTTATTAACCTATCATGCTAATAAGTTTGCTTGCTATTTTGGTCTTGTATAAATACTTTCTTATTTATGTGAATTTCCTTGTTGGTGATGATAAAACTTTTTGGTTGAAATAATATTGGTGGCGGTATCATGGTTGTAGCACGTGTTATGACGTGATACATCTTGATACCAGGTACATTTACATTAACCAATTTGTTGAATTTAGTTCGAGCTGGTTTTCGTCTATATAGAATTTTGCCTTTTGCAATCTGGTACTTGTGTATTACTTAGCCATTTCCACTCAATGTATTTGAGCCAGTTATTGATTTTGAAATTGTTTTTTTAACTGCTACCATTGACCATTGTGGTTTACCCTATTTAATATTTTCCTTCTTGTGATTTATAGCAGTTTGTTTAAGTTCCTCGGTTTGATTGCACACGCCTTCATTCATGTCATATCTAGCATCCGTAACCTATTTTTACAACCCTTTTCTTTCTCTTTTGGTGGTTAACAAAATTCTTTGACGTTTGGACTTCACTGATGTCACTTGAATTTTCTTATTGATTAAATGTTTTAGTGAAGTCTGTGGAATTGTTGGTCTTGGGTTTTCCGTAGATAATTCTAATCCCCGTTATGTTGCATTGGGGGTATTATTCAAGCAAATAAAATGATCCTTTTTTTAAGCTAAAAGCATTGTTAATTTTTGGGGTCGTTTGTGGCTGTCTAGGTCTGAAATTAAAGTTGAGTGAGTTTGATTTCTGAATACTATGTCTTTTACAAGTTCTCTTGTAATCCCAATTGCATTTCGGGTTGGGGCATTTCATTTTTTTTCGAAAAATAATCCTATACCCCTTATGTTTAGGTCGGTTTGTGATTCAGATGTATACCATTGGTCATGTTTTGTACCCTTACCTTAAATTGATTTGTTCGACATTCTCTAGATTAGCATACTAGAGTGTTAAGCCGAGTTTACTTGGGCCCGGGAGAGGTATTACATGCGATAACTTGAGTTGGTGTTGGCGAAGGTTTTGTGGATAGCCGTTCACACTTATTGACGGCAGTTAAAGTTTTGACAGTTTTCCTTACTGCGTCTCGGGTAGCAGTTGTTGGGTTCACAATTGTTATCCGGTGTGTCCGATGATAATTGTTGGGTTCACAATTGTTATCCATCGACTCTACCATTACGAATTAGCGTGACAAATCTACGCCGAGCTTAGTCGGTGCGTTAAAATGCTAATGATTCGAACTTTACGAACAAGTGTTATCTTTTGTCGAGTAACCTGTGACAGTTGAGTTTAAATGGGAATCGTGAGGACATGTGCACACTCTCGGAACTTTTGCACCTACTTTGTGTTTTAGCTTGTTGGAGACTGGTGCCTTCTAGTTTGTGTATTCCGAAGGAGATTAGAATGAATTCTTCTGAATCGGTCTTTCTAGTTGAATGAGTATTTGAAGTTCGGAGAAGTGGTTGTGTTAATTTTAAACCAGGAAGTTAGGATTATTGAAACAGTCTACTTTTACGTTAAGCTTTCACCTGGATGTGTGCTTTTCATCCCGGAAGTGTGGTGAAGTGTCAAGCTTCCGACTACTTTTGCCTGTGGTCGAGTTGGTCATGGTGATTCACTCGATCACCTTCTGGTTCTTAGTGGAAGTAGGAACTTTCTACCCTGTATTTGTGTCAAGCGACTTCACCCCAACCTCAGATGTGGCGTCCATTGATTGATCGTGAGTGTGGTTAAATGAGTATTTGAAGTTCAGAGAAGTGGTTGTGTTAAATTTAAACCAGGAAGTTAGGATTATTGAAACAGTCTGCTTTTGCGTTAAGCTTGCACCTGGATGTGTGCTTTTCATCCCGGAAGTGTGGTGAGGTGTCAAGCTTCCGACCCCTCCTTTTGCATGTGGTCGAGTTGGTCATGGTGATTCACTCAATCACCTTCTGGTTCTGAGTGGAAGTAGGAACTTTTTACCCTGTATTTGTGTCAAGCGACTTTATCCCAACCTCAGACGTGGCATCCATTGGTTGATCGTAAATCGAGTGGCAAACCAATGCCCTTCTTACTAGTGCTTTGGAACTTACCTTAGTGTGAACCTGCTTAGTTGTATGAGAACGAAATTGTACCTTAACTCCGAGCAAAGGTCTCAATCATTTCGATGGAGAACCTTGAATCACCTCCAATTTTGGGAAACTTTTCTTGCCACCATGGGTTTAGTTACCTGTTGACTTCACCTCCCACCTTCAGGCAGACTAACAATTTGTTAGGACAACCAGGATCCTTTAAGTCAAAAGTGACTATTCATTAAAGTAACTTCAATGGAAGCGATTTGCTGACGTTGGTCGGGCAAGTCTGTGGTGATAAGTTTTTGATCACGCGTTGAGAATTTCGAGACCTATGTGACGAATTTTTAGTGTTGGGTGGTTTTACCATCGCGGACAACTAACGTTTGTAGTTGGGCTTCGAGAAAAGTTTACCAGTTTACGTTGAGTTGTTGGGTGTAGACAGAGTGAGTTCACAGTAGGGTGAAAACGAGATTTTGGGTCTACTAGACAAGTCAGTGCCTCGGTTAGGGAGACTTTAGTACAAATGAACTAAAGTTACTGTCTATGATTATTTCGTTAATCATATGTTAAGAATTGTGACTGCGGTGAACGGGTTTGAGCGGAATTAACCAAAGTGTTTGTTTTGGAAAATTATTGCTAGGTTGGAGGCGAACGTTATCCTATGATTACTTGACCTTTTAGTTACTTGGAGGTTGAGTATGGACGAGTTGTCAGGAGCTTTGAAAAATAAACGTTTAGTCAGTTTTCATTTCCTTCTAAGTAAGGGTTGAATTGGGAGTTTTAGTTGAATATTTATCAAAGTTTAGGAATTTCAGTCCTTAAGTTGTGGTATCTTAGAAAGAGTTTATTTGTACTGTGAAGTCGGGATTATCAATGCAGTTGAGTGCTTAGTTACTGCTTGGACTTTAGGGAACGTGTGCAACCTAAACAGTCTAGTAACTGAATCATGTTGTTAAATTCTTCTTCGAAGGGAACCCCGTCCGTGGGTTGTTGGTAGTTGTTTGAGTTAGTGAGAACCCCAGGTGACCTGTGGTAACGAATTAGTTAGTGCAACCACGAGGGGTTAGATGTTACTGAGAATATTAGTTGGCACTTCGTAAGGCCGAGTGTTTGGGACCGACGAGCATAGTCTTAGTAATCGTTACCTCGATAATAGTGTTGAAGTTAGTTAAATAAGGAATCTAGAAATCACGATACGTGGTATGTTACGAGATTGTTAGCGAACGTTGAGGTTTTGTCAACCGTTGACCCACCTGAACCACCAGTAGCAGAGAATTTATCTTCTGAAGGGTTCAGTGTTGGTTTGGAAGTTTTCTTCCGATGACCAGGGAACTCGTGCAAGACATTCAGAAAACTATTCTTGAAGGTTCTTATTTGTTGTATCATTTGGGTTCAGCATACTTCAAGTTTGAAGAGTTTCAATTGGAGAGTCGTGTAAGAAGTTGGAATTAGAGGTTGACGAGTTACCAGTGAGACCTAGTGGACCGTTTGGATTTGTGTAAAGGAAGTTGAGTTTTGAGTCAGTTGTGGCACGTGAGGACTCGAAGAACCGTAGAAAGTTGTATCTTTGACCTTCGTTGAGCCAATTTCAAGGATGAAATTTTTTAAGGGGGGTAGATTGTTACATCCCGTCCCGTAAATTCGAAAATTGGTATTAATCTTGACCAAAACAACCCTTCTAATCCTATTGGGCTTTGACTACTTCGAGGGATTTATTTCTTACTAGGGTGTGTTGTTTAAGCCCAAAACAATTTAGGCCCAAAGACCAAACCCAAAACTAGAGATCTTCTTTTGCTTTGCAGCCCAAGCCCACCACCCTTATTAGTAATTCTGGCCTTACTCTCTCTCTCTCATTCTCACTCTATCTCGCTGGTGTTTGAAGGAGAACAGAGAGATTTAGCCACCGATTTAAATTAAGCACCATCGACACCAAAATATTATATCTCTCTCTCTCTCCCTCCCTCTCTCGACCGTGAACCACGAGCACCAAGCACCCTCAAAGAAACTCCCTCACTCCGTTCTCTGCTCCTTTTTCCTCCGCTATCGCCGAAGAACAACCCAAAACCCATGACGCCACAGCTTCGTATCAGTACCCCAGATGACACCGTCGTCTTTGTCTCACACTCACGAGCTCGTGACGGACACGTGACAGACACGAGGAGCCGCGTGGATGCCACTTGGCAGGCTCGTGGAGCCACGTGTGCGTGGAGCCATGTGGATGCCACATGGTAGCCACCTGGCAGCCACGTTGAACCACTAGGATTCCACCTGTCATGCACCTGTCCGCCACGTGGGCACCACGTGGCAGCCGCGTGGCAGTACACTCAACAGGCGCGTGAGCCCGAGTGGCCTCTAGTCGGCGCGTGAGGTCTCTTTCCAATCTCCAGGTGGCGCGTGGGTTTGCGGCCTATGGCAGCGCGTGAGCCCAGCTTCAGGACGTTTCAGATTGTTTAAACAAGTGTTTGGTACATTTACAGTTGTTTTATTTCCATTTTTAGCAACCCAAGAGGGGTTTCCTTATTGTTTGCTTTGGGAAGTTTTTAGTAAACCTTATGGTTGTTTTTATTTAGGGATTTGACAAGCTTGGAGCTTACTTGGCATGGTATCGTCGGGTGGTTTTGTCTCCCTGACCAACTGTGTGTGGACCTCTTTCTCAAAATCGGTTTTACAACAATATTTTACTTGCACGTTTTACATATTCTTGATCTTGAAAGCATGACTAGCTTTGGTTGTTAAGTTGTGGTATTGGGAATGTCGAGCTATCATATGCTTTATGATTATTACATTCCCGAGCATACCTTATGTGATTATTATATGATATTTCCCGAGCATGCCTTGTGTGATTATTATATTATATTTTTCGAGCATGCCTGGTGGATGTTAACATGTGACTACTACTATGAGATTGCTTATGCATACATTAGCCACATGAAATGTGTGTGTGCATATGATTATGTTTTAAATGAATTACCTCGTACTTAATCATGATTGTGATTAGAGTATTGATGAACTTGAGATGGTTATCCTTATATACGACTATCGAGTTGAGATTGACGTGGTTTATCATTATAAGAGTTGTGATTTACGCGCGTTACACATGATATGTGTAGTACCTAGATTGGAGTCGCCGATATCTTAGTACCTGTCTGTTGGCCACAGACTAGCCTCCAAGTAATTGATCACCCGCGCTCGCTCGAATACTAGTTAAATAGCGCCAGCCTGTCCCCGAGCTCTTTGGGACATGAGGTGACGGTGCTTAGCACCCAGCTTTCACGTGGTTGGGGTACACAAGCGAACCATAGATTCCCAGCCTGTCATGTACACATGACTCGAGCGACACAAGAGCATAAAAAATAGGGGGTTATACGTTCTACACTTATTGCTTCGGGAGGACATCGAGATTGCATATTACTTCATGATTATTTCTCGTAGAACGTGCATATTTGTCATTTGTGCATTTTTGTTGTCTTGAAGTGTATTTTCAAAATAGAGGGGGTTAAATTACGTTGTTTTTCAACTTAATGTTTGACATTGAAATAAATTCTTAGGCCCACTCACCCTTCTGTTTTTGTACCCCTCATGTATTTTCGGTGCTTCATGTTTATCGAGGAGTTTTCGGTTGATGCTCTGACATTCACATCGATTGTTCGGATGTGATAGGAAATTGAGGAAACTCAGCTAGTTGCTTAATTTTATGAGCATCAAGTAGTGTACTATGCTCTATACTGTTGCTGTCAAACTGAATTGCTTGTTGGTTTTTAACAATTACTCTTCATACGATCTCCTAAAACTCACCGTTTTCACTTTTGGCTTTCGTCATCTGGACGTCACCGTTCAATTGTCAGCCAGCATACCTCGATTTTGGTGTCCACGTGGACTTTCTGTGTAACGACCCGGACCAGAAATTAAATTATTTTGAGAATTGAACAATTTTACCCTCAGTTTTGGACGGGTTCAGGAGTCACTTTTTGACTGGCAGTACTTTTGGGAATTTTTCTTGGGTCGTTGCGTAGGTCTCGAACTCACGATTTCGTAGACAGGCGGCACGCGGAAAACGGAGACCCGATGAGTTCGTTACGGGTCTAGAAGCTTCAGGGGTAGTTTGGTAATTTTGGAGAAGTTGGAACTATATAGTAGATATTTTTCTCTCTCCTCGGGAGATTGGCCAATCAGTCTCTCTCTCCTATCCGAAAAACCTCCCCGTGCGAACACTGAAGACCTCCCTTCATTGGATGGATTTCGATCCGATTTGAGCGAAACTAAGGTCGGGAGGATCTTCCTCGGAACCTCACGAGCATTTTGGGGTAGCTATTGGAGCAGGAGCACCGCCGTAGGCAACGGACGGAGGAGGGAGGTGAACCGAGTCTTCTCGGCCGTTTTCCGGCCAAACCAGGTACGATCTCGGAACTTTGACCTCATATTTGGATTCCTGGTGAAAAGTAGATGAATTTCCATGTGTAGATCGTGAAAAACGGTTAAGAAATGAAGAAGTTAGAAAACCTTGAAGTTTCGGCCGGAAATGGGGGATTCCGGCGAACCAGACGGCGGCGGAGGTGGCGATCCGGTCATCTTCTCCGTCCAGCCTCCGGTGACGATGACGGCAGTCCGGTCGTCTTCTCCGGCGAGTCACCGGTGACCTGTCGGGTCGAGTTGAACCGGTCGAGTTGAGTGAACCGGTCTGGTCGAGTTGGACCGGGTCAGGTTGAGCCGGAACGGGTTGGACCGGTCCAGGCACGTGAACACTGTAGCAGGGGCGTGGCCGGCGCGTGAGGGCGCGTGGGCGCGTGTGCCGACCTTCCGGCGCTCGTGGCGGTGCATGGGGTCGAGGATGACCTCACGACGACGCGTGGTAACTAGTTCTCGACGTTCTGAATCTGGTGGTACAGGTTTCAGGTTGATCGGACGTCGTTTAGAGGTCATTTTGGGCAATCCCAGCGGTGATGGTTGACCTTATTAACGGGTTTTGAGCACGGAAAGCCAAGGTAGTTGGGTCATTATATTACATGTGTTCCTTGGGCTAGAGCGTCCATGAATTAAGGGTTGGATGATATATGTGAGTGGACTTTTGTTTTATAAATTGAAATGCATGCATCAGAATATCTTTATTTAAATACTGTTATGTATTGTGGCATTGAATGTCTGGATTTTGGAAATGGTTACTGTATACATGTTTTCCACTACTTCAATTAAAGTGTGATTTGAGAAATATCATGGGGTTTAGATTCGGTTTTGCTATCGTTTTGACGTGGAAACTATTGAGTCAATGGTTTGGGTTTTGACCCAGTTGTAGGAGTTTATTGGATTTGGTCAGATTTGAGGGAGGACCAGGACCCGGGACTAGGATCCGTTATTAGCGGTGAACCCGGTGAACCTCCAAGATAAACATATTTGAGGAGGACCAGGACCCAGGACTAGGATCCGTTATTAGCGGTGAACCCGGTGAACCTCCAAGATAAATGGTTACTGAATGATATGCCAGTCGAGAGATGCCGACTGATGTGATATGATAGCCGAAGGTTACACCGGCTAATGATATAATATGACAGTCGAGATATGCCGACTGATACGATAGTCGAGAGATATACCGACTGATATGATATGATAGTCGAGAGATATGCCGACTGATATAATATGATAGTCGAGAGATATGCCGACTGATATAATATGATAGTCGAGAGATATGCCGACTGATATGATATGATAGTCGAGAGATATGCCGACTGGTATATTATGATAGTCGAGAGATATGCCGACTGATATAATATGATAGTCGAGAGATATGCCGACTGATATGTTATGATAGTCGAGAGATATGCCGACTGATATAATATGATAGTCGAGAGATATGCCGACTGATATGTTATGATAGTCGAGAGATATGCCGACTGATATAATATGATAGTCGAGAGATATGCCGACTGATATAATATGACAGTCGAGAGATGCCGACTGATATGATATGATACATGACTAGCACACCCCAAGGGATACCCTGGTGGCTAGGGATATGATAGTCGAGAGATATGCCGACTGATATGTTATGATAGTCGAGAGATATGCCGACTGATATAATATGATAGTCGAGAGATATGCCGACTGATTTGATATGATAGCCGAATGTTATACCGGCTGATGATACGATATGATAGCCGAGGATATTTCCGGCACTAATATGAACCAGACGACAATTGTCATGGGATTAATCAACCTATGAAAATACTTCGTCAGCCGGGTCAGTGGGTTGGTGTGGGCGGTGACCCAGAGGGACGAATTATGGTTGGTTCACAAGTATCTGACTAGTCGGTTGTCTTGTGGTATTCCAGTAGAGATGTCAGCAGTGTCTGACCTACTGACATTTGGTGTCATAGGGTATTCCTATTTGAACCACCAATATTCCGAGGTCTTGGCTTTGACCTGTATACTATCCTGCGTCTGACAGGTAAGAGTGATCAGTAAGTACAGAGGTTCTGTCGGGAACCCTGTAAGGTTTAATAAAAATTATTCAAGAACAAAGGGTATTTCTGGTATTTAAATTTTGAGGTAAAAAGAGCTGTCAGACGGGATAAGGGTTCTTTCCGGGTTTCGAGGGAAAATTCGGGAAGGGTCCTTACATTCTGAGTCGGGGTGTGTTACCAAAAAGCCCTTAATGATATGCAAAATCATGTTTCCTAGTCTGGCAGGGACACCGTCTAGGCCACGGGCTGGATCGCGGGCTTGTGATGCAAGAAAGGATCTTTCTTGTGCGGCAAGGATGATTTTGGAAGGTTCTGCGACTTTCATGGACAGCAAGGCATGGCTGGCACAATCTTGTACCTTCTTGACACGGCTTGAACAATCTTGGCTCCTAGAACCCCCTTATTGGACCTACTAAGGACTCAGCATGACATCGACCAATGCAGCTGGGACAGACCAATTATCTCACTTCCATATGATGTATCTAGCATGGTTTTGGGCTTTGTCCCGCTCAAATGCGAGTGGAAAATGCACTGGCCCATTTTGGCTCAAATTAGAGCTAGTGGGAGGTCCTTTAGGGTAAAACAGGACACGGACGTGTCATTGGCATTTCCAGGCGAAACACAGGCTTCCATAAGCTTAGATAGGTGATTTGAAGTCTAGATATGAGTGGTGTCTCGCTTTGTTCCATCGAGTTCAAGGTCATGGCCTAAATTGGCCTTCCCGGACCTATCAAGGGACATGTCACGGACCTGATTCTGGTGTCTTGGGTCCATCGCTGGGAGCATCTCTGAGGGACCGGGGACATGTGGGAGGAGGACTCCTATAACGACCGTTGTCCGGGGTAGGCCGGTGGGAGGAGGACTCCTATAACGACCGTTGTCCGGAGGATTCCAGGGACGGATCGTTACAACATGTCCTTGGCCTGACCTTGGCACTTCGAGGACTTGATCTTTTGGTCCTGAAACACAATTCTAGGAGCCAGATGACTTGATTTGAGGTACTTGGTCAAGGGCCCAAAATAAGGTACCCGGACATGTTCTGAGACATGCTAGGGACCCGATATTGAAATTACGATATCTCCTTCATTGGAACTCCAATTCTAGTCATTCTTTTTCCTGTGTTCCCATAATTACATTCTCTTTCTATAGCCTACAAATGTCTCACAAGGGCATCACTTTCTACTATGGATGGCCTGATTTATAACAAAAGACAAGTAAAAGAGGTACTAAGTGACATCAAAATGATCCTTAATTGATGACTGAACAAATATCCCCAAACCTATATTTTGCTAGTCCTTGAGCAAAACAAAGGAAAACAAACTTAAACAAAATGAAAAGACTTGATCTTAGTTAAGATAGGACATTTAAGCCCTTAGGTCTTCCTAGTAGGAGGAGTTTTGTCTCCTGAGGGTTATGGCAGTTATGACACCCACAAACGTTTTACTTAGATGCTAAGATGCTAGAGACAGTGCTTAAGTCAAGTTAATAAAAATCAAATTAAGGGAACATGCTTTGCAAAACTAAAAGATCAAGCCACGGCAGTGAGAGTCATGTGTAATGTGTGAATGCCAAAATCTCAAATAATTATGCTTACTAACAACTTCATTCAAGTGCTCTAGAAAGATTTCATCTCGACTCTAATCCTCGCTGGATATCTCTCAATTCACTCTTGAATCCTAGGCTTTACACTCATATCAAGCATATGTGATGGAATTTATGTAAAGGCATTCAATTTTAATCACATATGAACATTCAATGAAAAAGCAACACTTTCTAAATTTAAGATCTCATGAATGGAATTGAATTTTAAGAACATAGACATGTACCTTAGTTCTCAGCATGGCTAGCCACAAGATCAGTTAGGTCTTTGTTGTTTAATTTTCCTTGCAAGTGCACAAGTTGTAGATGGTATAGCGGAGCACAAGTAAGGGTTATCGTACCACGGAGACTGATTAGAATGAAGCAGAAACTAGCCTTAAACTATTCTATGTAAATGTTCGGGTTTTTGATTTGGTTTTTAATTAGACACTGAATTACGTTAGAAGCAACTAAGTAGAGAACAAGCTAAACAAGGAAGCAGACCGATGATTAAAAGGCCTAGGGTCTTGACTTCACCATTACAATTCAATTCCATGTAAATTAAACTAGTACAAATCAGTTTCACTAGATAGTTTCATGGGTTCGTTTTCACTTACTTATGGTCAGTCGTGGGTGTCCGATCGAACCAAGTTCCTTCAACCTTAATCTAGATGTGATGTCCAACATAGATTTCAATCAAAGAACCAATAATAACAGGAAAACAATAGAACCAAATAACTCCATGGAATGGGTGTCTTCTCAGGATATTATTCATTCAATTACAGATCGTCCAAACAAAGGTATGGGTGTCTACTCAATATTGGGATAAGAAAACTAACAAACAATCTTAATGGTGATCAAACATCAAAATAGAATGTTAATTATCAATGGAGCATAGTAATTGAATCATAAAACACAGCAGGAAACTGACAAACACTTAAGATCAATACATGGAATAAGAACTGCAAGGTTACATCAAAACCCTAGATATCAATTCAGTTACACATCATGATAAAAGAAAGTATAAACACAATATGAAGCATAACTGAAATCAGATTCAAAAGGAGAAGAAGAAACCCCTTGAAGCAATTCTGATGTCGAACTCCTCCTGGTTCCGTTAAGCCTTTTTTTTCTCCAAATCAGAGACTGCTTCTTATGTTAAAAATGGCCTCCCCTCTTTCTGTATGACAAAAACATAAATAGATGCGGCTAGGGTTCCCTCCCCCCCTTTTTCTGAACTAAACTCCTTTAAATAGCAGTCTACATTCCCTAGAAGTTAGGAGAATAAATAGGACATTTCTCTGACTTAAAAGACTCCTAATCAGACCTAAAACAAGGCAATAAAATCCTAAAAACGTTTTCTAAACAGGGCTGAGACAAGGGTCCTAAAAATCAGGCCCTTGTCTTATTTCTTGGCTGAAATTCTCTTGGCAATGAAGGTTCCTGATGTCTTGGACTTTCCTGGTGCGGCAAGTTGTTTTCTTGGCCCTTCTCGAGACTTCCTTGGACGTCACTTTCCTCTTTGGTATGCACAAGCATTCCTTATGTGGTACTTTCCCTTTCCAAAATGGTCAAGCCTTCCTTATGTGGAAATGCACAATCTTGACATTGAAGACTTCTTCTTGGATGGCAAGAAATAATCTTTCCTCCTTCTTTGACTTGAGTCCGAGAAAGATTCATTCATTCTTCCTTTTCCACACTTATACGAACTTTTCTACTTCTGCACACACTTCACAAGAATGATCACTTTCTACTATGGATGGCAATTAAATCACACAAAAGACAAGTAAATGAGCATTAGATGACATCAAAAAGATTCATGAATAATGACTTAACAAATACCCCCAAACCTATCTTTTGCTAGTCCCTGAGCAAAACAAATTAAAACCAAACTAAAACAAAATGAACAGACTCAATCTTAGTTAAGGATAGATCATTTAAACCTCTAGGTGTTCCTAGTAGGAGGAGTTTTGTCTCCTGAGGGTTATGATAGCTACGATCCCCACAAACGTTTTACTTAAACAACTAACATGCTAGAGATAGTTGTTAACAAGTTAATAAGAATTAAAGAGAGTAGACATGCTTTGCAAAACTAAAAAGAATCCACAACAGTAAGTATCATGTGTGATGTGTAGATGCCAATATCTCAAGTAATCATGTTTAAAAACAACTTTATCCAAATGCTCCAAAAAGATTTCGCCTCGACTCTAATCCTCACTAGGTATCTCTCCATTCTCACAAGAATCCTAGGCTTACACTCTTATCAAGCATATGTGATGGGAATTATTTGGAGGAATTCAAGTTTAATCACATATGATTTGCAATGAAGAATAGCACTTTCTGGAATTAAGATCTCATGAATGAAATTGAACTTTAAGAACATAGATACATACCTCAATCCTCAGCATGGTTGTCCATAAGATCAGTTAGGTCTTCAGTTTTGGGTGTAATGGGGCTAAGCTTATTGTGAAACAAAGAAAGGGTCGGATTCAAAGAACCTGAGTTGTGTCAAGGCATGAGATGCCATGACTTGAACTTTGAAGTTCTGCTCTGATTTCTTGCTTAGAACCCACGACAGCATTGATAAGAACTTGATTCCTCTTTTGAAGTCTTCTTGAGTTTATTGCCTCACTTGGATCAATTCAGGTGTTCTTTCACATTTCCTTTTTGTTTTTTTTTTGGTTCCATTGCCAATTGGAGTTTTTTTTTTTTCTGAATTGAACCAAGATCATACAATGGTTTCCTTATTCCTTGTATAGCATTTTCCATCACATTCAGACTTTAACTTCACATTATTGTCGTTGCTGCAATAGCTTTTTTTTTTGAATTGGGCAGCAACATCTTTAATTCTTCATTCTCACCATGAATCTCATTTAATGCAGCCTTAACACAAACTTGGGTTATAGGGCATGGCATGATTGAATGGTTGAGTGTTTGGCAGATTGTGCTTAGGGTGATGACAGAAAAGGCTGAGTGTTTGGCTTCAAAATGGCTTAGGGAGCACACAATTTGGTAGGATAAGTCCTTGAGAGGTTTAATCACACATAGCCTACATCACTTCTTATGGAAAACCACACCTCAAATCAAGAGCATCTATATGATGTCAGTTCTTTAAAATTCAATGCAAATTTAATGGAATGAGATCAGCATTTAAGAACAAAATCAGAGTGTTTAAGAGTAGAAACAATGTATATCACTCTAAAGAATGGCAATATAGCTCAATATCCTCACAAGGTAATCTCCACTAATTTTCTGAAGTTCACTCAAATGCAGTAGTTTTGTTTACTTAATCACTCGAGACATGGCATTGTGAAGTGCAAGGTTATGATACAAACGGATTATGGCAGAACTCTTAGTAGAACAAAGATAGTTAACTTAGCATGTACACTCTTATTTACAAGTTAACACACCTATCACTAGCAAAAACTTAAACTAACTAACTAAACATACTAACAAAAACTAAAGGTGAAATTTTCAAAATCAAGCCGTGTATAACCCCCAAACCTACTTGTTTCTATATACCAATTTTTAAATCCACACCCCCAAACCTAAACTGATCATTGTCCTCAATGTGATAAGCAATATTCAATGAGAAGACTAAAACAGATTCGATGCTTAGAGAGTGCATTACAGCAGAAACAAGTGAATGAAAGAAAACACAAACCAATGCTAGGTTGCCTCCTAGAAGCGCTATATTTAACGTCTAGGCGAGACGAGGTAGACATGTCTAAGTTACTGAAATCTCGACCAAGGCGACATCATAGTGGGATAGATCTGGATTATCCTCCAAATAGGGTTTAAGTCGCTGCCCATTAACTTTGAATCGATCCCCATTCTTCTCGTTCTCAATCTCAATGGCTCCATGAGGGAATACGTGAATCACTTTGAAAGGACCAAGCCATCTAGACTTCAAATTTCCTGGAAAAAGTTTAAACCGTGAGTTAAACAAAAGAACTTTCTGGTTAGGAGTGAATACCTTTCTCAAGATTGATTTGTCATGATAAAGCTTGGTTCTCTCTTTGTAAATCTTGGCATTTTCATAAGCTTCATTTCTCAACTCCTCAAGCTCGTTCAGTTGAAGTTTTCTTGTTGTCCCTGCATCTTTTAAATCAAAATTGAACTTCTTGATTGCCCAAAACGCACGGTGCTCAAGCTTCATAGGTAAATGAGAAGCTTTTCCGAAAACCAGCCTATAGGGACTCATTCCAATTGGAGTTTTATAAGCTGTCCGGTAAGCCCAAAGAGCATTGTTGAGGCGTAAGGACCAATCCTTCCGAGTAGGGGACACAGTCTTCATCAGTATGTTCTTAATCTCCCTATTGCTTATCTCAACTTGTCCAGAACTCTGGGGATGGTACGGAGTTGCAACTCTATGACTGATGTTGTATTTTTTCATTAGAGCATCAAACGTACGATTACAAAAGTGACTGCCACCATCACTTATAATCGCCCTTGGAGTTCCAAATCTTGTAAAGATCATGTCTCGGAGAAAGCTGAGAACCACTCTATTATCATTACTTCTTGTAGCAATCGCTTCCACCCATTTGGATACATAATCTACCGCCACTAGAATATATGTATAACCATATGAAGATGGAAAAGGACCCATAAAATCGATTCCCCATACATCAAAGAGTTCGACCACCAAGATGTTAGTCAATGGCATCTGATTCCTGCTACTTATGTTTCCCATCCTTTGGCATCTGTCACACTTAGAACAAAAGTTAAAAGCATCTTTAAATAAACAAGGCCAAAAGAAACCAGATTGAAGAACCTTAAGTGCTGTTTTCTTTGCACCAAAGTGTCCTCCGCAAGAAAATTCATGGCTGAACTTGAGTATGCTTTGTTGTTCAGCTTCTGGTACACATCTCCTTATAATCTGATCGGGACAGTACTTGAATAGGTAGGGGTCATCCCACAAATAGTGCTTCACCCTGGAGAGAAACTTCTTTCGTTCCTGAGAAGAAAGATCATCTCTAATCACTCCACAAGCAAGATAATTAACAAAATCAGCATACCATGGTTCTTTTTCTTGAATAGCTAAGAGCTGCTCATAAGGGAATGATTCATTAATGGGGACAACATTGTTTTCTGTAGCACCGTCATCAACTAGTCGAGACAAGTGATCAGCAACTAGGTTATCTCTTCCACTCTTATCACGAATTTCCAGGTCAAACTCTTGGAGCAAGAGTATCCACCTTATCAACCGAGGCTTAGAATCTTTCTTCGTAAGTAAGTACCTAATGGCTGCATGATCAGAATAGACAATCACTTTAGAACCCACAAGATAAGAACGAAATTTTTCTAAAGCAAAGACTACAGCCAAAAACTCCTTCTCAGTTGTTGAGTAGTTGAGCTGAGCGTCATTCAAGGTTCTACTAGCGTAGTAGATCACATGAGGTAACTTATCAACACGTTGTCCCAAAACTGCACCTATAGCATAATCAGAGGCATCACACATTAATTCAAAAGGTAAAGACCAATCGGGAGCCATGATAATAGGCGAAGAGGTTAGTTCACGTTTTAGTGTATCAAATGCATTTAAACACTCCTCATTAAACTTAAAAACAGAATCCTTAGCAAGCAAATCACAAAGAGGACGAGTTATTTTTGAAAAATACTGGATAAACCGCCTATAAAAACCTGCATGCCCAAGAAAACTTCTAACACCCTTAACTGATGTAGGTGGGGGCAGCTTAGAGATGAGATCAATTTTTGCTTTATCAACCTCAATTCCCTTGCAAGAAATCACATGACCAAGTACAATACCTTGCTTAACCATGAAATGACACTTCTCCCGGTTCAAGATCAGATTGGTTTCTTTGCATCTTTGAAGCACTAGAGAGAGATGGTTAAGGCAATTATCAAATGAGGAACCAAACACTGAAAAATCATCCATGAATACCTCTATAAACCTCTCAATCATATCCGAAAAGATGGCCATCATGCATCTTTGGAAGGTGGCAGGAGCATTACATAGACCAAAAGGCATCCTCCTATATGCGAATGTTCCGAATGGACAGGTGAATGTGGTCTTTTCTTGATCTTCCGGAGCAATGGAAATCTGATTATAACCTGAAAATCCATCAAGAAAACAATAGTATGAGTGGCCAGCTAATCTCTCCAGCATTTGATCAATAAAAGGTAAAGGGAAATGATCCTTTCTAGAGGCAGAATTCAACTTCCTGTAATCAATGCACACACGCCAACCAGTGGTCATTCTTGTAGGCACAAGCTCATTGTCATCATTCTTCACCACGGTGATCCTTGACTTTTTAGGCACCACTTGGACGGGGCTCACCCATTTGCTGTCAGAAATAGGGTATATGATACCCACATCAAGCAATTTCAACACTTCAGCTCTCACTACTTCTTTCATGTGAGGATTCAATCTCCTTTGTGCCTCACGAACTGGCTTGGCTCCTTCCTCCATTAGAATTCTATGCATGCACATTGTAGGGCTTATTCCTTTGATATCTGCAATAGACCAACCAATAGCAGATTTGTTCTCCTTAAGCACTCTAATAAGCTTGTCTTCTTGCAATGGAGTTAGATCAGAAGATGTGATAACTAGGAGGGTTTCTTCTTCACCAATGTAGGCATATTTGAGGTGAGATGGAAGTGGTTTGAGCTCTAACTTAGGGGCTTGAACAATCGAAGGAATCAGGTGGGTGGCGGAGGGTAAAAGTGGTTCAATGGAAGGTTTAATGGAGGATGGGTATGACTTCAATACTTCTAGAGCAGCAACCTCTTCCATTAATGGATATTCCTCTTCAAATTCATCTTGCGGGTGAGTTAATGCCACTTCTAGTGTATCACCAGATTCAGTCTGCAAAA
Source organism: Oemleria cerasiformis (assembly GCA_037349345.1). NCBI lineage: Eukaryota > Viridiplantae > Streptophyta > Magnoliopsida > Rosales > Rosaceae > Oemleria > Oemleria cerasiformis. The sequence continues at coordinate 4,363,049 of JAZGTL010000017.1, read as the reverse complement.
ATTTAGAAACCACCAGGGAATCCAACTCATCAACATAAAAACAATCCAAAGTAGTAGAAGGATGAGTTATGGATTCAAACACTTTAAACTGAACGGTCTCTCCTAGTACAGTCATGGTAAGCTTCCCATTATGTACATCAATTACAGTCTTTGTCGTGGCCATGAATGGTCTTCCAAGCAAGATTGGTAAGTCACGGTCATGTATGGGATCCTCATCCATATCAAGAACTACAAAATCAGCAGGCAAGATTAGTTTATCAACTTGAACTAGGATATCCTCTACAATACCTCTAGGATACTTGACTGAACGATCGGCAAGTTGAAGTGAGATGGTGGTCTTCTTTAACTCCCCCAAACCTAATTGTAAGTACACCGAGTACGGCATCAGATTAATGCTTGCCCCCAAGTCAAGCATGGCTTTTTCAATCATTTTCTCTCCAACGGTGATGTTGATGGAGAAACTTCCTGGATCTTTCAATTTCGGTGGCAGTTTCCTTTGTAGCACAGCACTAACATTTTCACTCACCACAACCTTCTCATTTGGTTCATATTTTCTCTTGTGGCTATTCAGCTCCTGAAAAACTTCCCATATGCAGGTACGTTCCTAATGACATCAAGCAAAGGCAAATTAATGTTCACTTTACTTAACAGATCATATATTTCTTTAAAAGACTTATCCTGTTTGCTTTTAGCAAGTCTTCCAGGGAAAGGAATTGGTGGCATATAAGGCGTTTCAGCCTTGTGAAGTGGCTGATCATTTTGGCTTGAGCTTGCATGACTTGAATTCTTTGGTTGCTGCTCCCTTTCCGTTTGGTCCCCTAAATTCTTCTCTTCCGTAGCCCCTGCATTAATTTCAGATTTGGTGTTAGAAGTTTCATTGCCAACACCATTATCAATCATCTTACCACTCCTAAGCATTGTAATTGCTTTGGCTTGCTCTTGATTCCTTTCAATCATAAGTGGTTGACTTGGCAGTTTTCCAGGTTCTCTTTTATTAAGAGCATCTGCAATCTGCCCTAGTTGAATCTCCATCTTATTTAAGGCTGCAGAATGGTTTTGAAGCATGCTATTCGTTGATTGTTGGAATTGCAAAGTATTCTGGGCAAGCAGCTTCACGGTGTCCTCGAGTGAATTGTTGGCTTTCGGTTGGAAAGAGGAACTAGTTTGATTTTGAACATTGTTGTTGTTGCTCCATGAAAAATTGGGATGATTCCTCCACCCAGGATTGTATGAGTTAGAGAATGGATCATTCCTTGGCCTCTGATTGTAGGAGTTTGTGAAATTGACATGTTCTTGTCCAATTTCTGGATAGGCAGATCCCATAGGGCACTCATGTGTGATATGATCAAAGGCTTCACATACCCCACATGATTCCTTCATGTTAGGCCTTGGTTGAGCAGCAACTAATGCATCCAACTTCTTTGCTAGCATAGATATCTGAGCATCAAGTTTAGCATTGTTAGAACCACTAATTTCATAAATTCCAGCTCGCTTACCACTAGTGTGCATGTGTTGAGTTTCCATGGCAATCTGTTTGAAAAGAGTACAAGTTTGTTCAAGAGTCTTGCTCTTCATGGAACCCCCTGCAAAATTTGTAACAATGTTCTTGCTCGAGAGGGTTAGTCCTTTATAAAAAATTCGCATTTGTAAATTTAAAGGAATGCCATGATGGGGGCATTGGAGAAGTAACCCATTGTACCGTTCCCATGCCTCTGAGAATGACTCATCAACTTGTTGGGTGAATGTCATGATTTGATCCCTCAACATATCTGTCTTGGCTGTGGAAAAGTACTTCTCTAGGAATTTCTTTTGAATCTTAGCCCATGTGGTTAGTGATCTTGGCCTAAGAGAATTAAGCCAATACTTCGCTCTCTCCTTCAATGTGTACGGAAACACTCTCATCCTTAATTGCTCTTCGGATACACCTGTCAAAGGAAAAGTACTCACTACGTTAAATATTTCTTTTAAATGGGTAAGTGGATCTTCATTAGGTAAACCATGAAATGAAGGAAGCATATTCAGATGAGAAGATTTCAGCTCATAGTTTCGGGCTAGCGATGGCAACGTAATGCAAGAAGGATTTGTATCAATGGTTGGGATATCAAGGTCTCCCATGAAGTTCTCTTCTTCTGCCATCTCTTCCTCTTCCTCAGAGTCAGTGCCAATACTCTCGGACTCGGATAGATCCTCGTTAGAAAGATTTCTGTATGGCTCTAAAGCAGCAAGCTTTGCAGCTTTTAGGTTCTCTTGTAGGATGTTCAGAATTGGTTCGCCTCGGATTGGCTTGCGTCCCAATGCTCTGGAATGGTTGCTTCTCGCAGATTCGACTTGTTCCAAAAGACTGCTAGACATAAACTACCGCAAATAGAGTAAAAAAAAACAAAATTAAGTAAAAAAAAACTAAAACAGAAAATGAAAAATAGAATAGGTAAAAGCCACGCTGTGCTTAGAATGAATCAGTCCCCGGCAACGGCGCCAAAAACTTGTTGTTTAATTTTCCTTGCAAGTGCACAAGTTGTAGATGGTATAGCGGAGCACAAGTAAGGGTTATCGTACCACGGAGACTGATTAGAATGAAGCAGAAACTAGCCTTAAACTATTCTATGTAAATGTTCGGGTTTTTTATTTGGTTTTTAATTAGACACTGAATTACGTTAGAAGCAACTAAGTAGAGAACAAGCTAAACAAGGAAGCAGACTGATGATTAAAAGGCCTAGGGTCTTGACTTCACCATTACAATTCAATTCCATGTAAATTAAACTAGTACAAATCAGTTTCACTAGATAGTTTCATGGGTTCGTTTTCACTTACTTATGGTCAGTCGTGGGTGTCCGATCGAACCAAGTTCCTTCAACCTTAATCTAGATGTGATGTCCAACATAGATTTCAATCAAAGAACCAATAATAACAGGAAAACAGTAGAACCAAATAACTCCATGGAATGGGTGTCTTCTCAGGATATTATTCATTCAATTACAGATCGTCCAAACAAAGGTATGGGTGTCTACTCAATATTGGGATAAGAAAACTAACAAACAATTTTAATGGTGATCAAACATCAAAATAGAATGTTAATTATCAATGGAGCATAGTAATTGAATCATAAAACACAGCAGGAAACTGACAAACACTTAAGATCAATACATGGAATAAGAACTGCAAGGTTACATCAAAACCCTAGATAACAATTCAGTTACACATCATGATAAAAGAAAGTATAAACACAATATGAAGCATAACTGAAATCAGATTCAAAAGGAGAAGAAGAAACCCCTTGAAGCAATTCTGATGTCGAACTCCTCCTGGTTCCGTTAAGCCTTTTTTTTCTCCAAACCAGAGACTGCTTCTTATGTTAAAAATGGCCTCCCCTCTTTCTGTATGACAAAAACATAAATAGATGCGGCTAGGGTTCCCTCCCCCCCTTTTTCTGAACTAAACTCCTTTAAATAGCAGTCTACAATCCCTAGAAGTTAGGAGAATAAATAGGACATTTCTTTGACTTAAAAGACTCCTAATCAGACCTAAAACAAGGCAATAAAATCCTAAAAACGTTTTCCTAACAGGGCTGAGACAAGGGTCCTAAAAATCAGGGCTTGTCTTATTTCTTGGCTGAAATTCTCTTGGCAATGAAGGTTCCTGATGTCTTGGACTTTCCTGGTGCAGCAAGTTGTTTTCTTGGCCCTTCTCGAGACTTCCTTGGACGTCACTTTCCTCTTTGGTACGCACAAGCATTCCTTATGTGGTACTTTCCCTTTCCAAAATGGTCAAGCCTTCCTTATGTGGAAAGGCACAATCTTGACATTGAAGACTTCTTCTTGGATGGCAAGAAATAATCTTTCCTCCTTCTTTGACTTGAGTCCGAGAAAGATTCATTCATTCTTCCTTTTCCACACTTATACGAACTTTTCTACTTCTGCACACACTTCACAAGAATGATCACTTTCTACTATAGATGGCAATTAAATCACACAAAAGACAAGTAAATGAGCATTAGATGACATCAAAAAGATTCATGAATAATGACTTAACAGTCTTTCACATTAGGTTGCAATGGGGCTAAGCTTATTGGTTTAAGAAGGAAGGGGTAGGATTCAAAGAACCTGAGTTGTGCCAAGACATGAGAAGTCATGGCTTGAACTTGTGCTTTCTGATCTGAATCCTTGCTTAAAGCCCACAGCATTGCACTCCTTGATTGCTCATCTTGAGGTTCTTTGGATCACATGGATCAATTCACTTTTTGTTTTCTTTTCACTTTCTTTTTCTTTTCTGATTTTTGTTTTCTTTTCTTTTTTGTTTGAATTGAATCGACCCAAGATCATGCAATAGCTTCCTCATTCCTTGTGAAGCTTTCCACTTGTAGAGCACTTTACTCAACATTCAAACTTTTGGACCTTGTCACACTCAGTTCCTGCCCCTTAGAACTGGGCAGCAACTTCTTTCATTCCTCATTCTCACCATGAATCTCATTTAAGGCAAACCTAGCATAAATTGAGGTTATAGGGCACGGCACATTAAATGGTTCAGTGTTTTGGGTAGATGATGCTTAGGTGATGAAAGAAAGGCTAGTGTTTGGCTTCAAAAAGGCTTAGGGATCACACAATAGGGTAAGACAAGGCATTTAGAGGCTAAGCACACATAGCCTACATCACCTCTTATGGCAAGCCATACATCAAACCAAGAGCATCTATATAATGTTAGTTCTTTTAAAATTCAATGCAAATATGATGTGATGAGATCAACATTTATGAACAAAAGTGAAGAGTGTTTAAAGAGTAGAAACAATGTATATCACTCTAAAAGAATGGAAATAAGGCTCAAGTTCTTACATGGTAGTCTCCACTAATTTTCTGAAGTCACTTAACTTTAGTCATTTTGTTCACTTAATTATCCAAGACATGGCATTGTGAAGTGCAAAATTATGCTACAAATTGAATATGGCATGACTCTTAGTAAAACTAAGAAGGTTAACTTAGCATGTACACTCCTATTAACAAGCTAAAGAACTAGTCACTAGCAAAAACTTAACTAACTAACTAAACACAATAAAACCTAAAACTGAAAAACGTGTATCACCCCCAAACCTACTTGTTTCTATATGCAAAGTTTTTGATCCACACCCGCAAACCTAAACTGAACATTGTCCTCAATGTGATAAGAATAAGCATGACAAAGGACATAATTGAAGGTTTAGAGAATGCAATAGGGCAGAGACAATAGGGGGAGAGATGACACAAACCAGGGCTAAGTTGCCTCCGAGGAGGGCTTTATTTAACGTCTGGGCAAGACGTGGCTAGCAGCTAAGAACTAGGTGAAGGCATGGCAAGCATGGCAGCGTCAACAAGGATCGTGTTGTGAGCCTCTCGCTGTAGAATTTTCGCTGCCTCATGTGGAAAGAACTTATATGCACAAAACATAATCCACCTTCGAGAACGCAATCTATCTAGAAAGAGATTTAGAAGTGATTTGAATGAGTGCATTTTTTGTCAATTCTCAAATGTCCTCCTCCAAAAATACTTGTGGTGAAACAACTCAAGGTGTGCCCTATACATCCTAGACTTCAGTACCCTTTTCCTTGGTCCTCTCTGATCAGTCGTTATTTATGCATCATTTTGATGTCTTTATATGCCTCTCTTACATGTCTTTTGAATGATTTCGTGCCATCAATAGTAGAAAATGATCAATCTTGTGAGACTTGTGCAGAGTTAGAAAGATAGGTAAAATCTGGAAAGAACGCAAAAAGAATGACTCAAATCGGAGTCCAGATGAAGGAGATATCCTCATTTCAATATCAGGTCCTGAACGGAGTCCTGAGTGCGCCAGTGCGCCTATTTTGGGCCACTGGCCAAGTACCTCATATCAGGCCCTCCGGGTCCCAAACTTGTGTTTCATGACATCAAGGTCAAGTCCTAGAAGTGCCAAGGTCGCGCCAAGGCAGGTCGAGGACATGTCCCAAGAACTCCCATCCGAGCCCAGATGTGCGCCTAAGCCGGGGTCCCTGTTCCGCCAGCAGTGGATCAGAGGTTCTCCCTCTGCGCCAAGCCTGACAACATTTGCGCCAAGCCTGAACGACGATGCGCTTCTATTATACTCCTAACGTACTTCAAAAGCGCGGTCCCAGATCCTGATTACGAAGACAGTCAAAAATCCAAGTTTGGCCAGCTTGCGTTCCCACTTGCCAGCTTGCATTCACACTTCCGGCCATGCTCTGATTGGTTCGAATAGATTTTAAAGACTTTATAATTAATTAAAAGTAAAATAACTTTCCCTATTCCTATAGGACATGGTTTTACCAATCTGTATAGAACAAGGTTATACCAATCCTTATAGAACAAGGTTTTCCCTTTGTCTATAAAAGGGAGCCTTTGTTCAGTGTTTTAGAGAGAGATAATTAGCTAGGGACGTTTTTGTTTTCTGGAAAAACAGAGACCTGAGCCACAGAGTTCCGTTTTGGTTTTCTAAGAGAATTAGGGACCATATATTTTCGGAGATAATCTTTCACTTAGATTATTGGACGTGGAGCTTGGAGAAGAAGGCCCTGCCGTGTCTTCTGCTGCATCTGTTCTTAACAATCTCTTCTGTACCCTTATTTTCATTATTGCAATTTACTTATGGATTCAATTATACTTGTGTTTATTTCAGTTATGTGTGAGTAGTCATTAGGATTAGGGCTGCTTGAAGCCCTAGCCATGTTAGCTTATTGATTGGATTTCTGGCTCTTGATTATGATTGCTATGCATGCTGAATAAGTTGGATTACTATGCTTAATGAACTTAATTTATGCCTATAAGATTAGCTACCTTGTTTGCATATAATTATAGATGTAATTGCTTGAGTGACCGTCATATCATCTTGTGATTTGGAGCATCGAAAGTATTCGTACTTGTAATCTTAACTCATGACGACCTAGGATTGCATGCCACTTTGCTAGGCTAATGTGGTGTCATTAAATTCTCTTTAAACTTCATGCATCATCTTAAAAGGTAGGTGATAGACGTTCTAGGCATATGCCCTGTTTAGAACATGCTAAGTAAGAGGGAATAAGATGTGTCTAGTGAACCAACGCCAGGTCCTAGGCACGGGCACCTAATTCATAAAATGCATAGTAATTAGGTCAAGGAAATTTGGTTAAGAGCTATAATTGGTTAGAGTGGATAGTAAGCCTTAATTCGCCTTAGTTAACAACCTTTCATTCTTGCATTGTTATTTTCTGCACTTTGATTTACTTGTCTTTAAATTTCAGTTATCACATCATAAACCCCCCTCTTGCATGTGTGTGTGTGTTTTTATTTAAGTTAAAAAATCTGAACTAAATTGGTCATAACGTTGATACAAGTCCTCGAGGGATCGACTCTTGCTGTGCTACTATACTATACTTATCGATTTGTGCACTTGCAAGGATTTTATAACTGTTAGAATTGAATTGCATATTTCTTGCTCTTTAAATCTACCAACACTCTCCGCTATCTTTTCCTTTTGAACTTGAAGAGAGGTACCAAGTTGAGGGCCTCCACCACCTTCTTTTTGTTTTTATGGTGGAACCTGCACGGGAAAGATGGAACATCATTAGGAACTAAATCAAAATTCAAAACCAAGTTCATAGCATGAGAATTAAATTTATGAGTTTCAGATTTGAGTTTAGGAGGCTCATTGTGGGCCAACGTCGTGCCCTTGTCCTTGGGTAAGGGCTGAGACACAGTTTGGAGCAGAAGTGGAGGCATAGGCTTGTCCTTATCCTTGTCTCGGTCCCTTGGCTGAGCCGTGTGTTGGAGCAGCAAGGTGGGCATGGCAGTGGGCAGCAGATTGGGCGCACACACTATTTGAGACTCAATTTGAGGCAAGAACTCAAGCTCTACCTAGGGCAGTGTGGGGTAGATGGGGCAGCAGGTCAGGTGCAACTTGAGCCTGAGTTGGGGCTCAGTTTGGGGCAGAGCCTTAGACACAGCACTGGATAGAGACCTAGGTGCAGGCATAGCCTTGGGCAGGAACTCAGAATTTAGGCCTGTAACCTCCTCCATAGCTTATTTGTTCTCAATTGAAGCCCTTTGAAAAGGTTCAGGGAGTTGCCATTCAAGTGGGTCCTTGAAGAACGACTTTCCCAGCACTTGGGGCATCAAATCATTCTTTTCCAAATCTGCCAATGTGTCTTTTTCACCTTCCCCTCCTATTCTCTTCCTCCCATTCTTCTTCCATTTCAAGTTCCCACCTATGAGTGCAAGTTAAAGAAACATGGTTAGGCATTGAATCAATATCATAAACATTAGGAAGGACAGAGTATAATTGAGGGTCAGAAGTATGGTTTTCCCCTTGCTCAATCTTAGCAGCTTTGGGAGGCCATGTCACGTCATGGCATTGGATGGGAGCCACGGCCTCTATGGCAAGTCGCCCATGTGGAAGTGCTAACTCGATGACACCCTCATCCTGATCAACATCCACGGCCTCACTTGGTAAGGAGGGCGCCATGTCTTCGCATTGACTCATGTAGAACGCAAACTGCCACATGGTCTTCTCAAGTCTCTCATCCACGCGCTGCATCAGCTCTTAAGTTTCTTGTGTATAATTTGTTGTGGCTTTAACGCTTTGTGCCAAGGTATCAACCAAAGCTTGGAGTTCAGGATATGAACCGGGGTCAGGAGCTGTTGGGGTGGTATTCCATGTGTAATTAGGCTGATCACACCATCCTGGATTGTATGGATCTGGATATTCTTGATAATGGTATTCAGGTTAATAGTCGCACCCTTGGTTGAATGGACATGAGTAAGGATCGCTCCAAGATCCCCTATCCATGTAAAAGCTGTCCATATGTACAAATAAAGAATTACAAACTGAGTTAGTATACAATCTAAATTAAACCGACATAGTTAGTATACAACATTGAGTTAACTGAAACTGAATTAAATAGACACCGTTGAGGGACAAGTTCCCGGTAACGGCGCCAAAAACTTGCTGGTAAAATTAAAGAACAAGAAATATGCAATCTAATTCTAACAGTTATAAAATCCTTGCAAGTGCACAAATCGATAAGAATAGTATAGTAGCACGGCAAGAGTTGATCTCCCGAGGAATTGTATCAACGTTATGTCCACTTCAGTATTTAGACTCAACTAACTCAGATTAAGACTCACAGCAATAAGTAAAAAAGAGGGTTTGATGTGTTTGAAACAAGATATTAAAACATAAACTTAAAGTGCAAGAACAAATTGAAACAAAATTAAAGGTGATGATTGAATGAACTAACTAAGTCGAATCAAGGCTAATTATCCACCCTAACCAATTCAAGTTCCTAACATGATTTCCAAGATCCACTTACTATGAATTCTCTTAATAAGATGCTCATGCAAAGGTCATGTTACAGCTCACCCCACACATATTATTCTCTTCTTACTTAGCATGTCTTAGTCGTTTCCTCTGCTTAGAACGTGTATCAATCTTAGAGAAGGATTAGTAATCTAAGATGATGCATGAAATACAAAAGGAATTTAATGACATCTCACTACCCCTAGTCTGGTTTAATGATCTAGGTTGTCATGAATTCTGATTACAAGATTGTTGTTTAACCCCAACCTCGCGATGCAATCTCATCAATAATTTATGTAAACAAGGTAATCATGTAAACATAAAAGAGCATCAATTCAAATAGTAATCAGAGTCTATTCAACATTCATAAAAACATAAATCAAGGGCCAAAATCATGTCAAGAAACTACATGGCTAGGGCTTCAAGAAGCCCTAATTCTTGAAGAACTACTCATGCATATTATTGAATAAAAACATAAATGAATCCATAATTATAGATTAATAAAAGAAGAAAGAAGAAAAACTCTTGGAAGAATGGTGTTGCACTGAAGACGTCCAAGGCAGCAGCTCCCATCCTCCTTGCGTTCAACCTCCTCTTCAAAAACAGAAAAACTAAACTAAACTAAGTTATACGGTTAGGGGGTTAGGAACCCTAGTTTCACATTAAAAACTCGTTTAAATACTCCTAAGGCGTCCCCTAAAAATTGGGAATTGAAAACAGAAAACAAAGGACCAAAAAGCCTTTAATGAAACGCTAAAACATGTTTCCTAGTCTGGTAGGCACACCAGCTAGGCCGTAGACTTGTGATGCAAGAAAGGATCTTTCTTGTGCAGCAAGGCTGATTCTAGAAGGTTCTGCGACTTTCATGGATAGCAAGGCATGGCTGGCACAATCTTGGACCTTCTTGACACGGCTGGAAAAATCTTGGCTCCTAGAACCTCCTTATTGGACCTGCTAAGGACTCAGTAGGACATCGACCAATGCAGCTAAGACACACCAATTATCTCACTTCCATAGGATGTATCTAGCATGGTTCTGGGCTTTTTCCAACTCAAAAGCTCGTAGAAAACGCACTGGCCCAATTTGGCTCAACTCAGGGCTAGTGGGAGGTCCTTTATGGCAAAACAGGACACAGACGTGTCAATTGCATTTTGAGGCGAAAAACAGACTTCCATCAGCTTAGATAGGTGATTTGAAGTCCAGATATGAGTGGTGTCTTGCTTTGTTCCACCAAGTCCTATCAAGGGACATGTCACGGACCTGATTCTGGTGTCTTGGGTCTATCGATGGGCGCGTCTCTGAGGGACTAGGGATGTGTCAGGGACACGTCCTAGCATGTCTTTGGGGCTGGAACTTGGGACAAGAACTATAGCGCAGGGCAGGAACTTGGACTTCACAAGGCTCTCAGCTGAGGCTTCTTTCAGGCATGGCTAGGACATGCCAAGGACATGTCCTTGGCCTAACCTTGGCACTTCTAGGACTTGATCTTCTGGTCCTGAAACATAGTTCTAGGAGTCGGATGACTTGATTTGAAGTACTTGGTCAAGGGCCCAAAATGAGGAACCCGGACATGTCCTGAGACGTGCTAGGGACCTGATATTGAAATGACGATATCTCCTTCATTGGAACTTCGATTCTAGTCATTCTTTTTCCTGTGTTCTTAGAATTACATTCTCTTTCTATAGCCTATACATGTCTCACAAGGGCATCACTTTCTACTATGGATGGCCTGGTCATGGGGATAGGACAGGTCAGAGGAGACCAACTCTCAGCAAGGACTTGCTATCAATTTGCCCTCACCAAAGTAAGCCCTAACACTAGCAAGGAGACCATGGCCGTTACTGATAAGGCATACGAGGCTGATCCTGTTGATCCAGAGCTTGTGAAACAGATCCAATCTAGTCATCTAGAGGACCCGAGAGGTCTATCTACAACACCTCAACCAGTTGAGGAGACCAAACCAATCACACTCCATCCTGAGCATCCAGACCGGCAGGTCAGAATCGGGACCACACTACAGCAGGAGACCAAGGATGCACTCATCCAGTTCCACAGGGAAAACAGCGAAGTCTTCCCTTGGTCTTGCGCCGATAGGCCCGACATATCAACATATGTCATCTGCCACAAACTAACCATTGACCCTTCTTTTAAACCAGCCACACAAAAATGAAGAACATATGACGTTGAGCATCAGCTGGCCATGCAAGAGAAGATCACCAAGCTGAGTACGATTCACTTCGTGCGGAAGGCCGTCTACGCCGCTTGGGTAGCCAACGTGGTATTGGTAAAGAAGCCCTCAGGGGCATGGAGAATGTATATTGACTTCACTAATCTTAACCGAGCATGCCCCAAAGACAGCTTACCCCTTCCTAAGATTGATTTTCTGGTTGATACAACAACAGGTCACGAACTCCTCAGTTTCATGGATGCCTACTCTGGATACAATCAAATCCTCATGCATCCGGATGACTAAATCGACACCATCTTTTGCACAGATCTCGGAGCCTACTGCTACAATGTCATACCATTTGGCTTGAAGAACGCCGGAGCAACATACAAACGCCTGGTGAACTTCATGTTCGCTGACCAGATTGGGAAGACCATGGAGGTTCATGTGGACGATATGCTCGTCAAGACTGCAGCGGACCATGTCCATAACCTCTCAAAAATGTTTGAGGTTTTAAAGAAGTATCGAATGAGATTAAACCCAGCAAAATGTGTTTTCGGAGTCAGCTCCGGAAAATTCCTTAGCTACATGATCAGCCAAAGGGGGATTGAAGCCAATCCCGAGAAGATCAAGGCCATCCTTGATATGCAACCTCCACAAACCGTCAAATAGGTCCAGAGCCTCACAGGAAGAGTAGTAGCGCTCACCCAATTCATCTCACGAGCCACTGACATGTTCATGCCTTTCTTCAAGGCCCTCAAGACTAAGGGAAAGACCGTTGAATGGACCACCGAATGCTAAAAAGCCTTCACTGATCTCAAGGAGTATATGACCAAGGTCCCCTACTAGCCAGGCCAAACACGGGAGAGCAGCTCGTCGTCTACCTTTCGATCTCCAATTCAGCGATTAGCTCTGTCCTAATCAAGGGAGCAGATGGAGTGGAACAGCCAGTCTATTATGTCAGCAAAGCATTCCAGGATGCAGAGACCATATATGGTGATCTCGAGAAGCTTGCCCTTGCTCTCATTATCACTGCAAGGAGGCTCAGGCCTTACTTCTAAGCTAATCCCATATTGGTCCTCACCAACAAGCTTCTCAGGCAAATCTTACAGAAGCCGGACACATTCGGAAGACTGATCAAATGGGCAATTGAGCTAAGCGAATTTGATATTTCTTATGCCCTAATACCGTCAGAGAATGGCCAAGCTGTTGCTGATTTAATATATGAATTCACATATGAGCCCACTCAATACATGTCGGAAGAACAACAAAATGTACCAAGGCAGTCAGCTGCCAAGGTCAAGGGGGAGACCAGCTCAAACCGAATTAACATATCCAAACCAGTTTGGATCCTCTATGTTGTTGGATTAGTGTGCCACTCCGGCTCCGGAGCAGGACTAGTGCTCAAAACTCCAGATCATGTGAAGCTTGAGTATGCTCTCCGCTTCGGCTTCAAAGCATCCAACAATGAAGCAAAATACGAGGCCCTCCTCAAAGGTCTTCGCCTTGCTAAGGATTTGGGAGCAAACCAAGTCAAGATCTTCAGCAATTCCCAACTAGTGGTGAGTCAAGTGAACAACAATTTCGATGCAAAGGACGTCACAATTTCCTTATACCTCGACAAGGCTAAGACGTTGCTCCGCCACTTCCAGGCCTATGAGATGACCAAAATTCCAAGATCGGAGAACATCCATGTTGATGCTCTAGCAAGACTAGCCTCGTCTATCAACGACAAGATTGGTTGTAGCATCCCGGTGGAGCTACTGGAAGTTCCAAGCACGCAAGAGCGAGAGGTCCATATCATCAATACCGATCCAACCTAGATGGATCAAATCATCCGCTACATTAGGGAAGAAGAACTACCAACAGACAAGAATGAGGCCAAGCACATCAAACGCCAAGCCACTCGCTACACCATTGTTCACGGTCATCTATACAAGTGAGGATTCACTCTTCCTCTACTCAAGTGCCTACCATCAAATAGGGGCCAGGCTGTGCTCAAGGAGATCCACGAAGGCATATGTGGCAATCACTCCAGACCAAGATCCCTCGCCCACAAAGCCTTCAGACAAGGCTACTACTGGCCATCCATGCAAGCACACTCAATCACATTAACACATCAGTGTGACCGGTGCCACTGTGCTCCCATCCCACACTTGCTTGTAGAAAAACTCACTCCTATGCTTAGTCCTTGGCCTTTCTCACAATGGGGACTAGACTTGATTGGACCAATGCTAAGGGGCAAGGATGGCGTAGTGCACGCTGTTGTAGCAGTAGACTACTTCACCAAGTGGGTAGAAGCAAAATCACTTGCAACCATCACAGCTGCCCAAATCGAGACCTTCGTCTACCAGAACATCATATGCCTCTTCAGCATACAACATACCATTGTCATGGATAATGGGAAACAATTCGATTGTGCTCGCTTCCGGTCATTCTGCGAAGTATACGGCATCACTCTCTACTTTGCTTCTATCGCCCATCCATAAGCCAATGGTCAAGTAGAAGCCGTCAACAAGATCATAAAGTACAACCTCAAGACTCGCTTGGATGAGGATAACAAAGGGGCCTGGTCTGACATCCTACCAGAAGTCCTATGGTCTTACCAGACATCATACCGAACATCAACCAACGAAACACCATTTGCCATGGCATTCGGCATTGAGGCTGTGGTACCAGTGGAAATTGGTGATACATCTTACCGGGTGATCTCCTATGACCCTGACGAAAACAACGAACTTCTCACTCTCAATTTGGATCTACTGAAGGAGCACTGTGAAGAAGGCAACATACGCAACATGGCCTACCAACATAGGGTTGCACGGTACTACAACTCTAGGGTCAGATCGAGAAGTTTCGAGGTGGGAGACTGGGTTTTCAAGAAAATCAGTTTGGCAACCAAGGACCGAGCAGACGGGACACTCAGCCCAAAGTAGGAAGGACCATACCAGGTTATTAAGGTCTGCCGACCAGGTACCCTACCCCTGGAATGCAGATCACCTGAAATTTTATTACAAGTGAAGCCTAGTCTTCCGTCAAATTTTGCATGGCCCAGGCCGACCAATATTAGTATGCTATCAATGAATACTCATTATTTTGATCATCCAAATTTACTGTTATTTATCAAGTTCGTTTCGGTCGGACGCGTGTTCAAACACCCACCGACCGGTACCCACATCAATCGGCTCAGGCCAACAGGTTCTAATATGTATTTGAGCATCAAAATTCTTCATCAAATTTTATTGTTGTTTGTTCAAGTTAATTTTGGTCGGACATGTGTTCAGACACCCACTGGTCGGTACCAGTACTGATCGGAACCAAACTTACAAACACTTTAAAAAATATGGACCAGTCCTAAATTAATTATAAGGATCAGTCCTACATTAAATATTATGATCGGTCCTAGTGCAACATAACTATCGATCACTACGAACTGATAATCCGTGCAATACAAGTATGAAGTTTCACTCGACCCAAGCAGTCGATACACATGCAAACCATCCGACCAATCAGTAGTTGAAGACAAATCAAACATGCAACTATATGAAGACATTTGGTCGGCATCCGACTAAACAAAAGTTGTAAAAAGGAATAAATTCATTAAACTTGAAATTTGTTCGATTACATCACACACTGGGCATACCCTAGAATACTTGGCAAAAATAATACAAATGCAACACAAAACAAAATAGAGCAGACTAAAGGCAAATGGAGGGCAAACGGGCTTCAATCATCAATGTGGATCTCCTCCTCGATCTGAACATCCTCTCGAGGCGTGTGCACGACCAGTGTTTGGTTGGCCGGCTCGGGCACTGGATCGTTCGGATGAACCCCACAGAAGGTCCGGTCGTCCGCGGGCTGCTCTCCGCCTAAAGGTAACTTGAACGACCGCTTCAACACTAGAGCCTCGTCGAGCCACGGGAACTTGATCGGCACGTTATGATTGAAGAAAAGCACATTTTGCACGATCTCATCTTCAACTAAGCCAAGCTTGATGTCGACCTCATCCACGTAGTCGACCGACTGCTTGTACTCTGCCACCGCTTGAGCACAGGCACCAGCAATGCCGGTCGTGGTCTGCTGGAATGCATTCTACAAATCCAAAACCTTGGCTGTCTCCTCGGCCTAGCCCTTCTCGGTAGCCTTCGCTTGCTCCTGGAGTGTTTTGTTCTCCCGGAGTAGATTGATACACCTCTTTAGGGCCCACTTGGTATCCTGCTCTTTCTACTTCAACCACTCGGCCCTCTCCTTCAACTTAGCCTTCTCTTCCTCCACCCACTCGGCCTGCCTCGCCGTCTTTTACAGAGTGGAGAAGACTCCCCCAAAGTACTACAGACCAAAATACACTTAGTTAGAAAGCAACTACATATACAAAATGGAAGGAAGGAGGAATGTCGAATACTTACATGAGCTCCCTCATCCACCACATTGGCATACCGATCAGGTAGGGAGGCCGAGCTCATCTCCCCAATCTCCTGCAGCTCTTGTTGGTTGTTGAGGATGAGGTTGTTGACCACAAGCACCATCATCGGATGCATACATTCAGACACCTATGGCCAGGACACACCCTTGTCCAACGTCTGAACCACGTCAGAAGTATCACCCGGGTTGGCAAAGTGGGCCTTCATCCCATGATTGAAGATCGGCCGGTGCAGAGGCTTCGGCACCTACCGAGGACCTAAGGGCAGAAAAGGCACCTAGGTCACGACCGATCGGGCCTACTCAATCGCATTAACCTCAGCTTGCCTTTTCTTCTGATGGGCTTCCTCAGTACCCCCAGTGTCCTGCTTCGCTAGGTAGGCCTCCACCTTCCGACGATGGACCTCCGACGAGTCCAAACCAGCCTCCTCCACCAACTGCTTCTGCGACGGCCTCGCCCCAATGAAGGGCACCGACTCAACTCCTGTCGACTCAGTGGTCGACACCTGCTTCCTCGGTTCCTTCCTAGGAAGGACCAGCTCCTTATTCTTCTGAGTCGTCGTCTTCCTATTGGGGCCCTTGCTCCCCCCAGCTGACTTAGCAGCCCCCTTACCCTTCTTAACCGCCTGATCAGCCAGCTTCTTCTCGGTTGCCTCGTGCTTAGCTACGATTTCCACCATCTTCTTCTCAGTAGCTTTGATCACATCGGTGTGAACTGAAAAACAAAAAAAAACAACTCAAGTTAAATTCAGTCGGTACAAATAGAACTCAGGCTCTACTACCGACCAACTTAAACACACATACTCACCAGGGGGTTGGATCATGCCGACTGCAATAAGTGTATCCATAAATCGAAGGATGCACTTGCTTCTTTCGAGCTTAGACAGCCGACTGCGAACTTCTTCACAATCCTCCTCTTCGGCAGTTGAACACCCGCCTTTGAATGCACCTGCAGACCACAAAGACCGATCAGAAAACATCCATAGCCGACTAAAAAAAAGTTCTACAACAAAATAAAACAGACTCCTAATTATAGTTCTGCAGTCGGCAGTCACAACCTTCCGACTGAAAGAAGGGCTGAATCCGCCTCTGCAGTCTGCTCGACTCCCCCTCCAATGGACCAGACACCCAGCAATACCGGTGCTTCCAATTCTTCAGGGATGATGGGATGTCCGTAATAAAAGCCCCCTTCTTCTTCTTCTTACCCACACATTCGATTTGAAAACACCTAGGACCATACTACTGCTTCCTAAACTAGTACAGATAACAAAGTTGCCCCCACCTCGGTTCCCGTTTGTTGTACAGTCGGAACACAGTATAAAGGTTGACTAGAGTGATCCATCCATTCATCCATTCACATTCAGCTGACCAAATACTATCCTCGCCCGAGCAAGGATATCCTACAACCATGGGTGAAGAGGCAGATGAACACCATGCTCGAACGAGTCAATATAGAACAGCATGGACCCTTCTAGAGGCTCGCTCGACCTAACACCAGGAGGAGGAATTGTCAACCTAATGTTGTCCGGCACATTATATAAATCCCTAAATTCAACTAGGTCAACCTCTTTTAGGGTCGTCACCTGATGGTCTACCATCCAAGTTGAATTATTTAGGGGGATGGCCGTCGCGATCGGATCAGCATCCTCCACTTCCTCATCTGCTTCCTCCTCTTTGGCCTCTTCTCCATCGGCCTCCTCCTCACCACCCACCTCCTCATCGGCCACCTCTTCATTGACCCCCTTTTCAACTCCCTCCATGCCTTCGGCCTCCTTCAAGGTCAACCACCGGAGGTTTGGACGATGATGCCACATGTACATTCCCGTCGGCATCGCAGGTGGGCACATCCTTAAAAAGTTTTGAAATACTATCAGTGGCCGATGAGGATCCACTGCTCATCCCATCACTGGCCGACGAGGACCCACTAGTGGATGTGGACCCACTTCACCTGCTCGACGTAACATTTACCGAGCATGATGGTGCTTCACCTCCAAATGTTTGCGGGGATGTTGCCCCATATCCGTTCGTTAACTCTGACATCTACAAATGAAGGGAAGACTACACTAAGAATCAACCTATCTTATTGCAAAGGGGAAGAACAAAACGAAAGAATCAAACTTTACCTTCAATCGGACGCGACTCTAGTCGGACACAATTTGCTCGGAAGCTCACTTGCTCTACTCACTTTATCGTAAACTCGCTTGCTCTTATCACTTGATTGGAAGTTCTTGTTCGGACACAATGAGAGCTCTCCGAAAAGTACGCCCAAATGAGTCGCACCCCCTTTATATAGGCACCCCTATAACAGTCTGAAATGCATCCTCGTTCGTGCACCCACTAAGCAGTCCTTAATGCTCCACTCAACCATCATTAAGAGCTCACACGTGTCAGACCACCGATCAGCCAAACAATCCAACAACCCAGCTTACAAGTGTGCACTGATTGGCAAGCCTTCAAAGGTGATCGATCTGTCGCATCATTCGAGTTTCCTCTCCGAGATCGCGCTGATCGGCAAGCCTTCAGAGGCGACTGATCTATCGCATCATTCAAGATTCCTCTCTGAAATCACGCTGATCGGCAAGCCTTCAGAGGCGATCGATCTGTCGCATCATTCGAGGTTCCTCTCCGAAATCGTGCTGATCGTCAAGCCTTCAGAGGCGACCGATCTGTCGTATAATTCGAGGTTCCTCTCCAAGATCGCGCTAATCGGAAAGCCTTCAGAAGTGACTGATCTTTCGCATCATTCAAGGTTCCTCTCCTAGATCAGACAGATCGGAAAGCCTTCAGAGGCGACCGGTCTGTCGCATCATTCGAGGTTCCTCTCCGACATCGCGCTGATCGGCAAGCTTTAGAGGCGATCGATCAGTCGTGCCCATCATGTTTTTCCTCAAGGGATTCACCCGACTAAGGTGCACTTCCTCACCCAAGGATTTGGGGGGCTACAGGGTATAGCCCTACTGGTCGGTCTACACGGTCTTCACGGAAATGATAAGTCATCGACCGAGGAAATCCACCTCAATCAACAACTTAGAGGACTTATGTTTATACCATTCCGACCGACCACTAGGAGGAAGACCAACGTCACAAAACACATGCTCTCCCTTACCGACCTCGCATGCCTGCTGACTTGATCATCTCTAGTTGGCCGACCTATGCCAACCGCCAGCCACCGACCTTACTGTTGGTCGGCGCCCTTGGTCGACATACTTGCCCACGCAGGAACAACACTGCCCTAATGGCCAAACGAATCACCACCACTCGTTTAACACCCCCAAGACACGTGTCAACATCTTGGAGGTAACTTGGGCATCAAAACATTAGGGTTTCAACCACCACATTCATTACTACTATAAATACGAGGCACATTCCCCCATAAAAGGTAACCACTATTCACTTACCCTTGCGATGCCTAGTTCAAATCTAGTCTCTCATTCGCTTACTAAATTAAGCATCGGAGTCCACTAGTTCGGCACCCCACTTGTTGTCCCGTAGGTCTCTCAACGGACGAGAAGAATGCATAATAGGGGTCATCAAGACCACATTCCGTTAGGTCCATTTTTGGATCAAACAACTTCTTATAATTTTTTAAAGTGCAAATTACAGTTTAGTACCTTGTGTTTGACACTAAATTTCAAAATTATACTAAACCTTTCAAAAGTTACATTTAAGTACCCTGAACTCTTTAAAATAAGACAACTTGGCTCCACCATTAACTATTTTATTAAATAATTTGTTAAGTGCTTATGTGTCACATGTGAGATCTAATTTTTAATTTGTGATTCGCCATGTAGATAAAAAAATAAATTAATCAATATTAAAATTAAAA
The DNA here is from genome assembly GCA_037349345.1 of Oemleria cerasiformis. NCBI lineage: Eukaryota > Viridiplantae > Streptophyta > Magnoliopsida > Rosales > Rosaceae > Oemleria > Oemleria cerasiformis. The sequence goes on along the minus strand of JAZGTL010000017.1, from coordinate 4,343,343 downwards.
ATCAATTAAAAGATTAAAAATCAATTAATAAAATTAGTTTGTTCTACTTATCTCCTTCAACCCTCAATTTAATTTTAGGGGGTGTATTCAATCTTCGATTTTAAAGAGTTTTTAATGAGTTTGAATGTTTCAATTAAAAATTTTAAAAGATTTGTAAAAATCTAGGTGTATTCAATTTCTGATTTAAGTTATTATTTTAAAATACATCAAAAATTAAGTGTATTTAATTAATATTTTAAATTGAAATAAAGATAAATCAATTAAAATGCATTACAATTCTAAATAATTTAAAACCTATTAAAATCTCAATCGAACACACACATTTAGATTTCAAATTTCTAAACAATAAGTTGACCAAAAATTAATTAAGATAACAAATTCTAACTTTTTTTTTTTTTCCCCATTTTCCCCTGATGCTTTCAACCGTTGCGGATCTTTACGATTTTGGAGTCGTGGACAGGTACTCTGCTACGGTTTTGGAGTCGTCGTCTGGTTTCAATTTCTCCGATTCCGGAGGCTATTCCACATCGGAGGTGAAAGAAGAAGATGAGTAGAATTAAATTGATCGAACCACTTGAACATTATAGTATCAATCTCAAGTAATGGAAGAAAAACCCAGATGGCAATGTCCTCTGCACAAGCCTGCGCTTGCGGGCTGCGGGGTTTTGAGAAGCATATCTAGGGTTGCAAATTCATGAACTGCCATGGTTGAAAGCTTCAGAGAAGGAGAAATCTACAAAAGGAAAAAGAAATCAACATGAACAACATCTTTTCTAATACTTAATCTAATTCATGGGCCATTCTTCCCCTACAACTGTTCTGCGACCACCGTAGGAATTGCAATTGTCCAGTGGCCGATGACCGGAATTCGACAAGAGGAGGAACTATAACTGTTTCGGATTCTCATGATCGATTGCTGGAGGAACTGCAACTGTTCTGGTCAATAGATTTCAACGAGTTGAGGAACTACAACTGTTCAATGACTGATGGCCGGAGGAACTACAACTGTTCGTCAACCAGTGGAGCTACAACTGTCAGTTGATTGGCGGACTGCAACTGTTGCGTGTAGTTATATATAATGGCACATGTGTAAATTTTTTATTTTTAAATGGATAGTATATATATATTACATTAATTGAATTGTGGATTTTTTTAAAAGAAATCATAATTTAGGGTCTTTTTAAAGACATAGTAATATAAAAAATAAAAATAAAAAAGGACAGTTGGGTAAAAGCTTCCATGAAGATGAAGGCTCAGCTGAGCTATAGGCTATATATATGTAGGGTATGGGGAAGCCGGCCAAGCCTTAATTCTACTGGGACTCCACATACCCACCTTGGCTCAGGCGCGGACTGCCTTACATGCGGACTGGTCCGCACCAAACTATGATAGCCGTTGGATAAAGGTGAGCGGTTGAGATTGAAAAGGAGGAAAAAAAGGTTATATAGACAATAAGGCGGTGGGACCTAAAGGCAACCCATTAACAAATGGGTCGGTATGACTGTATGAGTGCACAGTGAGGTGAGAATTGGGATCTAAAAAACGTGTAGAAGAAGAGCGAAGAATTTATTCTTCTGCTTTCTCCTCCCGCGTGCGATCATGGATGTCGACGATGAAGTTCTGGGTGGATGGGTTCTTCTGGGCCCAGATCTAGGACTTTTTTGGCCCAAGTCGCGGAGGTCTCGGGCAAGCGAAGAATAGCTGGGGTTTGAGTGGCGGTTAAGGCGTGAAGGCAGGAGAGGGCTTCAGGGATTGCGCCATGGCCGTGTTACATGTCGACGACTACAACGTCTTAATCGGAAAGGCCGAGTATCACGACAATTTTCGGGGAGAAGGAGATCAGGAAGAGACCCTAGAAGGCGTTAAAGTTTTTTTTGGGGGGGTGAGGAAGGGGAGATAGAAGTAGTGGTGGCTGTAATGGTTGTCGTAACGGGGGAGGAATGGTCGTAAGAGGTGGTTGATTCGATGATTGAGGATTTAGTGGGTGAGGATTAGGGTTTTTGAGTGAGGAGATGAAGGAGTATGACTTGTCGGTTTTAGGGAGATGGGTTTCGTGAGAGATGATGTTGTGATGGATTTGGTGGTTTTGATGGTGGTTGCGGCAGGGTAGGTTAATGTGGCCATGACTTGTTGCTTGGACTTTGAAGGGGTTATTGAAGTGAGAGTAAGTCTGAGGCTTGAGGCGTGAATTTTTGAGATGGAGAGAGTGAAACTATGAAATTATATTGGCATTAAGTAATTGCTCTTATCGTTTATAGAGCAGATAATTTTTATTTAGATTTTTTTTGGATCTTTTCTTTGACTTTGTAGAAATTCCTTTTGTTCAAACGAATGTTGTGTGTTCATTAGTTCTGTGCATGATGAACGAATGTATTTTAGTGGCAATGTGGATAATTACTATTGTGTTTTTGCTGCGAACATGTTTCAGGTTTGGACCACTTAGTATAATTCTCTGAAACTCTTTTAATGTTCTCACTGTCGAAATACAGTCAATTTGATCTGACCTCCCTCTTTCAGCTCTACACTCAGGCCATGAATCACCAAAAACTCTCCTTCCAAGCCGGTGAACGCCACGCCCTCGTACGTCTCTCTTTCTCCTTTTGTTATTTTCTAAATTGTTGATTGTTAATCTAATCGCAGATTTCTTCATCCACTTCTTGATTATTAATAAGGATCAAATCAAAGTTGCTCACTTTTTTCAATTGTTGTTAAAAATTTGGGGATTCATATATTTCTTGGTTCATCAATTGGTGTATGTATTGTTGGGTTGGGTTATGAATTGGGTGAATGGTACTTTGAGTGGGCATGTCAGGTCAATAAGGATGGATAAGCATGACACCAACTTTTTAGTATGTATGGCCTTTGTAATGAATATCAATATTAAGTTGCAATTCACTTTAGATTCAATTATAAAGATTTTTCATCTTGCTAATACAAGTGAGCTAATTGAATTGGTTTGATCTGATTGCTATATCGATTCTCATTTAATTTCCGGATCTTAGTGGACTAATTTTGGTTCTTGCTTTCTTAGTAACAAGAAATCCTAATGATATTGGTCTATTTATGACAAAATACTAATTTTGGTTTAAGCTTATGAGTTTTCTATGATAACCAGTATCACCAATATCATTCTTAAGTAACACATTGAGATATATTGACTATATGGTAACCAATATCAGCAATATCATTGTTAAGTAACACATTGAATATGATGTTTGTCATAAAATTGAATGTTTACATTTTTATTCCAATTTGATCAAATGTGTTCATTAATGTTGTTGTGAGAAATCTATACTGATCTGCTCTTTTAATTAATTTTGGCTTCAAAATTAAAATATGCTTAGTTTGACCGTTCAAGTGTTGTGCTATTTGTCTGTTTGGATGTTATTATTATTCACGTTAATCCATAATTAAATTAATATGGTATTGCACTTTATTTATTTTTTTATGAATGCTTGGGTTAAACGTCAAAGTAATGTATAAGTGCTCATGTATTTGACATTGAGGTATGCTAAGTTGTTTTGGTTGGATTGAGGATGGTGATTTAATGTGTCTTATTTTAAATAAAATTTCAACTGATAACTCTAGGTAAGTGTAGTCAGTTGGAGGCATGCACCAAAGAAATGCATAGATGGTTGAGCATGTAGATACCTTTGGTGATTTGCTCATTAATAGTCCTTAAATATATGATTCTAGATGCCTGTAAATTGAATCATGATAATGGACTTTGATTATTGGGTTTCCTCATTCAAGGATTATTTCAAAATGGGTACATCCATGTGGTCAAAATAGTGTGCATATTTCGGTAGTTTAGCCTTCTATTAACTACAGCACTATAAGGTCACTATGCAGGCAATAAGTAAAAAGGCGTGATGTTATTGATGCAGTGGTTTGAGGTAAGTGTTTATTTTCGTAGGAGTCCCAATTTTGACGACCGGTTATGAAGATGGAGGCTGCCGTTGATGTTACCATGGTTAATGAAGACGGGGCGTTGGATGACTCTACGGTTTTATTGGTATTATATGTACAAACCTCATTATATGTAATGTTTGGAACCTAACAATGTATCACTTTGTTTTCACATAGATAGTATCATGCAATATTTAAGTATAATATGTAAGTTCAATATTACAACTTTTTGTTTTCGTGACATAATTTTGTTTACGTTTGGAGACATAATATCGAGTTTGTTGACCTCCTTGTTTGATATAGGATTTATAAACTGTTATGGGCCATGTTGAAGAAATTAGCATTTGAAGTCAAGTTAGAAGGCATGATCAGTGTTTAGCACATGAATTATTTTTCTGGGTTGGTTGGGTGGTATGAATTTTTTAATCATATTTAATCTTTTGGGCTTTAAGATTGGGACATCGTGATTGGGTTTGTATATAAGAAGGATAATGTCGGTTGGTCCAACATTCATGAAGGACCACAAAATGAAAGTGAAAAAATTAAGGATTATTTTAAAATCTTGGGCTTTGGAAAGAGAGTCAATTGGGTTTCATGTATTTAAAGTCCATATATTATTGAGGAATTCTGGTGGGAATAGAGAGTTGGTGTTGATGGGGTTGTGTAGGGAGGCTAGGCAAGGTCTAGGCATGTAAAATTACAAAGTGAACGGTCTCGATCTTGAAAATTCGATCATCTGAATATCGGTTGAACCAAAATTTCGAAAAATATATTGAAATATACTTAAAGTGTTTAAAGTGTTTGATGAATTTGATGATTTTACAATTTTAAATACTTTTCGAAATCAGTCGACCGATCTAACCGTCCACATTTACTGTATATACTCACATATCGCCTACGCCAAAAATTAGCTAATTTCGAAATCCCGGGACAAAGTAAACGTGCGACACAATTCGACGGTTACAAAATATTTTTTGATGATCATACGGCTTTAACTCCTCAAAATCTGGATATTTTCGACGGGCAAGGTCTAAAGCATGTAAAACCACAAAGTGAAGGGTTCTGATCTTGAAAATTCGATCATTTGTATATCGGTTGAACCAAAACTTCAAAAAAGGTATTGAAATATACGTAGTGTTTAAAATATTTGATGAATAAGATGATTTTACGATTTTAAATACTTTTCGGAATCAATAAACCGATCTAACCGTCCACATTTATTTTACGTACTCATAGATCGCCTACGCCAAAAATCAGCCAATTTCGAAGTCCTAGGACTAAGTAAAGGTGCGAAACAATTCGACGATTACAAAACATTTTTTGACGATTGGACGGCTTTAACTCCTCAAAATCCGACAGGCAAGGTCTAGGCATGTAAAACTACAAAGTGAACGGTTATGATATTGAAAATTCGATCATTTGAATATCGGTTGAACCAAAACTTCGAAAAAGGTATTGAAATATATTTAAAGTGTTTAAAGTGTTTGATGAATAAGATGATTTTACGATTTTAAATACTTTTCGAAATCAATCGACCAATTTAACCGTCTACATTTATTGTACGTACTCATAGATCGCCTACGCCAAAAATTAGCCAATTTTGAAATCCCGGGATAAGTGAAGGTGCGCCACAATTCGACGGTTACAAAATGTTTTTTGACGATTGGACAACTTTAACTCCTAAAAATCTGGAGATTTTCGGCGGGCAAGGTCTAGGCATGTAAAACCACAAAGTGAACGGTCCCCATCTTGAAAATTCGATCATCTGAATGTTGATTGAACCAAAACTTTGAAAAAAGTATTGAAATATACTTAAGTGTTTAAAAGTGTTTGATGAATAAGATGAATTTACGATTTTAAATACTTTTCGACTAAGTTAATTGTCTATTAACTTGTGTACTTAACTTAATTGATAGATTCAGAAGACTACTCTAGTAAGTACGTGATCCAATTGTAGTCATCGAAGGGGACACTAGTTGGGTACTAGCAAGGCACCCTATGTGGGTACTAGGACAGACACTACATTATGAGAATATACATGTCAGGAGTTAAGGTTAGCAAAAGTTGAATCAGGGTAAAACAAGGAAAAATTTATAAATTAGGTTTTTGTTAAGAGCATGGTTAAACAACTAAAATAAATATTGACATGATTGGAGGTCCAACCCAATTAAAAAATTGATATGGCATTTATTAACATTTCAAAAATTAATTTCCTTTAAAAATTGTTTTTAAAATATTTATTTTTTATTATAATTATCTATTAACTTTTGTACTTAACTTAATAGATAGATTCATAAGCACTTTGATATCAAGACACCTTTTCAGCCATTGCATGAAGCACTTTGAACGGATGAGATTGCATATGATATATTTAACAAGAAATTAGGCTATTAATATACATTGAGAATGTCAATGTGAGCATTCTTTAAATTTTTTTTCTGTCTCATCTCTCCTCCACCTAAAAAGTTGTGACCATTTTCATCAGTTTTAATCAAAGTAATCAAAACACCCAACCCCACCCTCCCCTGTCATTTCCCTTTGTCCATATTCCACAAAACAAAAAAAGAAAACTCCATCGCAGCACAACATGGAGGTCATTCAAGCATATGAATCGAAATTGAAGAGAACTCCCCGGTCCCCAGTCACTCAACATGGAGGTCATTCAAGCACAATTCGAAATTGAAGAAATAAGAGAACTCTTATAGGTTAATGGAGGAATTTGAAAGCTAATGTTTTAACAGCTAATGTGTTAACAGCTAATTGTTAACAACGAATTGTTAACTACGGAGACATTGCAGAACTAGTTTTTTCTTTTGAAGTTCTAAATTGAAGATTCCGAAGGTCAAATCAATAATGGCTGAATAATTTGTTTAAGAGTTGAGGCATGACTACCCATGGCAACAGCCCATATAATCAACCCTGCACATAAAGGGGTTTGATGCTGAAGAAAATTGAGCAGAAGTGTGTGATCAGATAAAATCTCAGTACAAATATAAATCTAGTAACATCCTATGATAATTCTGCCATGTATAGCTACGACTGCCCAAGAAAAATGTTTATACTCAAAATCATTATTAAGCCACAGTTTTGGTACCACAACAGCCATGTCTGTAAGTGTCATTTCATTTGTAACTTAGTAAATGAGAATGAGAATTAATAGGAAGCAAGAAGAAGAAGAAATAAAAGAAAATGCTAAACCTATTAGTGTTACCCGCGAATTATGCTATACAGTTCTGGCCTAGCTTTCATCCAGTTAGAAAAACTGCTATAACTAAAAGAACTAGAACGGAGGGCCGATCTCTCTGAATGAATGTACACAGCAAAGCATATAAGAAAGTAGCATCGTTCCAAATACTCCACAGAAAATGAAAGTGATGCCTCCCTTTTCATCTCATCTAGTTTGCACAGAATACTATTGCGATAAGTGGCAATTGCTTCACGTAAGTTCTGTGTACTTGGATTCAATACAAACATTTTTTTTACTGAGATCAAATTCCGAGATAAAACATGAAAAATTAAACCTTATATTATATGAAGCAACAAAATCATATATTCGAAAAGGGAAACAAAATCCAAACTCTTAGGGGAAAAAGTGAAACACGTATTGAGATGCAATACCACAAGATAAAGATAGGATTAGAAGTTATACCTGCATAGGGGCACACTTGTCAATGACTTTATCCACTTGTCTTTTGCCTTCGACACCACCCTAAGATGTTGTTGGTTAACAAAATACTAGAGAAAAGATTATTTATTTTCCAATAAATATTAGCGACAAAAGTAGATATCAAATACCTCTAATACGCGAATCAAGCTTCTTATGACTGCATATTCACCTCTACGAATCGCATCTTTGGAATTTGGGAAGTTGTCAGCGACAATTGCACTGGAGTCAGAAACTTTCCCAATTGAACTGGTTCTTGGAATACCTATTTCATTTGAAAATAACATACAGTTGAGAGAAAAGTTTGAAAACCAAACAAACCGCAAATGTAAACCAATAAAGGACTTGAACTTCTCTAAAATAAAGACAAACATATAACTGAAATTATTATGTTACCCAAAAAACAAAATATTATTGTCAACCCGTGACTCTTAAATAATCAAGCAGGAAATGCAGAACATAGTTTATTTCAATGGACGAATCTGCTATGGTAACAGAAGATTTTGGTAATATCACAGGTTGAAGATTATAGAGCCAAGTGTTGGATAAAACACTAGGAAAGATGGAGTTATCCTCCGTCTCTGGATGTGAGGGGGTGGATGCCTATGAAGTATTTGGGTTTATCCCTCGGAGCCACTACCTTTCATTATCCTGTTGCAAAAAAGGTAGAGAAGATGCTAGAATGTTGGAGCAAAGAATTTTTGTCAAGAGAGGGTAGGTTGGCAGTAAGCCAATCAATTCAATCAATTTTAAGAAGTGTACCAATATGATATCTTTTCCCTTTCAAGATTCTCGCCCCATTAATGCAACGAAAAGCCTACGGAGATTATTGAGGAATTTTTAAAAAAGAAAAAACTGACAAAACAGAAAAAGGCTTTTATTAACCCAAATCCAAACATTTCATCACATATTATCCCCAAAATACTAAATCCTATCACAGAGAAGAAATCTAAGGAATAATAGACGATTACCCAATTCAATTGCATAAAACCCTAAACCATAATCCTAAGATGAAATAGATAAAATAGAGAGGACGACAAGTAAAGCTAGACGAATACCCAATCAATTGCATAAAACCCTAAACCATAATTCTAAGATGAAATAGACAAATCACTTGTCGTAGAGAAGAAATAGAGAGGAAGATAAGGAAATATAGATAAATACTGAATTGAATTCAATAAAACCCAAAATCATAATCATAATACTCTGAACCGCTCAATCTTAAACAAACATTCCACCTTTCCATACCAACATAAACTAACCTCAATCTCGCCTCCCACGATTTCAGCTTTGCTATGCCTATCTGGGTTCCACGGCTCCAATTTCGGCTTCAATCTCCACCACCCCCAATGATATAATAGACCACAATCGGGTCTGGGTTCAACACTACCTTCAATGTCCGACAAAGCCAAACCTCTGATTCCTCTTCTTTCCAACAGCCGCCAATGACTTCTTGCGGTTTCTTCAATCCACCTTTGAAAAACGTTTGTGCTTCTCCTGATGCTTTCGATCCAAGATTAGAACAAATCTTCTTCTTCTAACTGCTGAGGTCATATTCTTCCTCGCGCACGGTCAGAACCAGAGAAGGCGCCGCCTTCGCACGCCTTCCTCCCAATATGCTGAGGTACGTGCCCCTTGAAAATGCCACTGAAAATATTGTGTATAAGCAATTATGAGTAAAATTAGGGAGGGAGAGGGGTCAATCAAGGATTTTTTGACAATCGGAGGGTCAAGTGACCCTCCTTGCCCCTTCTTCGGTCCACCTCTGCCTCCACCGTCTATTTGCTCTTCCCAAAACTCTTCCCGACCCCCTCTTTCATCTTCTCCCCAGCACCATCTGCTTCGTCTTCAACATGATCACTCGTTCGTCTAAAACTTTCACAACACAAATTAATCCCTAGAAAAAAATGGGAGTGAGTAAAGGCTAAGAATTGGAAAAAATTTATCAGGTTAGAATTTGGGATGATTTGTTTGGGTTAGAATTTCAGGAAGATGAGAAAGAGGAGTACGGGTCCTTTACCGGGTCATCCATCAATTCTACTTTAATCTAAAATCTACTTTGCTGTCTCACACAATTAACCCATAAATTGCCAGTGTTTTAATCACCACCGCTCACCCTTATCCAATGGCTGGGAAAGTTTGGTGCGGACCAGTCCGCATGCAAGGGAGTCCGCACGTGAGGCCATCGACAATGGGGGGTGGAATCCTCCATAGGCTACCCATAATATAGCCTGCAAGAAAAAAAATATCTCCAATGGAAGTGAATTTGGGTTGTATACACCCAAATCTCACCAGAGGCTTTCTCCCAAAATTGTCAAAATACAGCTTGAAATATAGCTCATCTAGCCCAAAAGCATAATCCACCATGGCCCACCATAGTTGCTTTTGAGATTAAAATTTTGATAAAATATTAAGTGGGCTCTATTTAATCAATTGAATGGAGGTTGATTGCTCCATTTCTTCCCTTTGGACTCCAAACATTTTGAATGCATGCATGTGGTTTTGATGTTTTTCCTACCATTGGGCATGCAACGATTATATATATATACCCCAAATTTCAATTTTTTTTTTCTTATAAATATCATAATTGTTACTCTAAATTTCACAACACCCACAATATTCTAAATATTTTCCTTATTTTCTCAAACATGTGCTTACAAACCTTTTTAGTTGCACATTTCATCCACCAATTGTCAACAAAACCTCACTAGAAATGAATTTCAATATCGAAGAAGATGTAGCTCTATGCTGAGCTTATATGGTAATTAGTGAAGATGTCGCAATTGGCAATTCACAATCCAATAAAACCATGTGGGGGCGTATACAAAAACAATTCATACAATTATTTCCAATGCCATCTGGCACATCACCGAAAAAATCGAATAGTCTCAAAAATCGATGGGCACCCATCCACCCATCTTGCACCAAGCTTTGCGACCATCTCACTCATATAAAGCGTCGAAACCCGAGTGGGACTAATGATGCCGACCATGTAAGTTATATTGATAATTTTATTTTATGATTCATTTTTGTATATTTCATTATATTCATGTCAATTAATTTTGCATTTTTTTCCACACATCATTAGATGGCAGAAGCGAAATTTTCATATTACACCAAAGAAAACAAACATTTCATCTTTGATCATTGTTGGGAAATTCTACAACATCACCCTAAGTGGACTGTGCGAATCGGACCGAACAATTATATGTCTCACCGGTCGGTTCGTATGTCTTTTGATGATGATGATGATGATGTTGTTGATGGTGGTGATGATGATGATGGTGATGCAAATACGATGGAGTCGGTTCCGGAAACCCAAGATGTCCCCCAACCATCATCTAGGCGTGCACCAAAGCGCCCAATGGGACACAAAAAAACTAAAGAGCAAAGAAAAGGTAAGGGTAAGACGAATGATCTCAATGACCATGCCAAAGATCTGAGTATAAATTTTCAAGGTTATAAAGAGGCCTTAACCAACAAAAGTGATAGAAAAATGATGTCCATTGAAACTTCAAAGATCGAAACCCCTACTAGGAGGGAGTGGATTCGACAAGAGCAAAATGAGATTTTAGCAAAATGGCCCGTACATTCTTTGAACTTTGGGGATGATGTGTATTGTCCCGAACCACCATTAGACGACTCTTTTACATAAACTTGTTTATGAAGTTGTTAGTTTATAGTTGTAATTTCCTTTGTTGTTGTTAATTGATGTTCTTATACTTTATGGTTGTAGTTTTTTCTAAGTAACCATTTCTTCAATATTTAATAAATATGAAATATTGTTGTTCCATTCTAAACCTTTTTCAAAATCCATAAAACATATGAAAAGTACAACCACGTATCTTTAAGACTACTACCTAACATTTGCAAAATACATAACACATATCTTATTGAATGCAAAATACATAACACGTATCTTATTGAATGCAAAATACAACCACACATTTAACACTACTACCTAACATTTTCAAGAACATTGCTAGTTAGTTATTGAAAACATAAAGTAATTTAAATAGTCTAGTCATTTAATTTAAATGACATGACAATTTAATCAATTGATATGTCCTTGCCTATATTTTTTCCACACATGCGCAATCAAATCATTCCGGAGAGCAAAATAGGCAATTGGATCTACCATATTGCTTCGGTTACGTAGAATTCATAAAGGGTTATTGGATCTCGGCCAGTTTCAAGAAGAGGTTCCCCCACCTGAAAAGGTGTAGGATCTTCATGATATTCTTCTCCAAATTGTTTACGGTTGTTTTCCACAATAATATTATGAAGAATTATGCATATTTTCATTATAGCCCCAATATATTTCTCATACCATTGTCTAGCAGGCATGTTGACTATTTTGAACTTCGCTTGGAGGATACCAAAAGCTCTTTCAACATCCTTGCGGTAAGGCTCTTGTAGCCTGCTAAACAATTGTTTATCTGGTCCTTGAGGATCTTTATATGATTGAACAATGGTTCCCCACTTGGGATAGATACCATCTCCAAGTTAGTATCCACGCTTGTATTCGATATCATTGATAGTATAACGAACATGTGGAGTACGTCCTTCAAGATAATCACAGAAAAGAGGGGATCTATAAAGAACACTTTTATCATTTAACAAACCTGGGTGTCCAAATGAGGCATGCCAAATTCAAGTGTCATATGATGTAACAACTTCAAGGATGACTGTTGGATGACCAGGATGACCAGTAAATTGCCCATGGAAGGACATTGGGCAATTTTTCCACTCCCAATGCATGCAATCCGTGCTACCTAGCATGCCAGGAAATCCACGCGCCTCCGCTTTTTCTCAAGAGGCGTTTCAAGTCATCCTTGTTCGGTTTGCGAAGGTATTCGGGTCCGAAGACTTTGTTGATGGCCCGAAAAAACGTCCTGCAAGAATCGATACATGTTGTTTCCCCAATTTTTAAATAATCATCATGGATATGGGCGGCACCTCCGGTTATAAGCATCCAAAGGGCGGCGGTCACCTTCATAATTGGTGTGAGACCAAGCTTTCCGGTTGCATCAGGTTTTTGCTTGAAATAATCATCAACAGGGATGACAACATCCAAGATTCTTAAGAATAATTCTTTTCTCATACTGAACTTTTCATAAAACTTATGTGGGGGATACAAAGGAGGGTCACTAAAATAATCAGAGAGAAGGCGTTCGTGGGCACCTACTCGATCTCTTGGAATGAGAGTTCAGCTTGACGATGTACCACCGTATTTGGTCTCGGTGGTAGCCTCTACACAGTGCATGTAGTGCTCATGCATTTTCAGTAGCATCATGTGACCAGCATTATCTTCATCGGATGATGAACTACCACTCCATTGATTGGCCATTGTTGTATGGTGATTGGGCAAAAGATTTTTGGGAAAGAAAGGTTTGAAGGATAAGGTATTATGAGAGTATCATGTTTCCATTGATTAGCATATATAGAAAATAGATATATCAAAGATAATGATCTAACGGATGAGATTGTGATAAGAAAATATGATCTAACGGTTGGTAGGAGATGAAATCTCTCCATGTCAGATTTGGATAAGAAAATATGATCAAACGGATGAGATTGTGATAAGAAAATATGATCTAACGGTTGGTGGGAGATGAAATCTCTCCATGTCAGATTTGGATAAAAAAATATGATCTAACGGATGAGATTGTGATAAGAAAATATGATCTAACAGATGACATTGTGATAAGAAAATATGATTTAATGGATAAGAATGAAATGTGAATATCTGATCTAACGGTCTATGTAGGATGAAATCTTATCTTTTCGGAATTTAGATTTTTTTAGGTTAAAATGTTTAGAAAAAAAAGTTAAAGATTACATAAATAAGCATGAAATTAAAAATTGTAAAGGAAAATTTTATTTTAATACATATTTAAGATTTCATGCGAAATAAAAATGTAGCCCCATATCTAGCCCCAATAAATATAAACCCTCATTATGAGCAATATGTTATCTAATCCAGAATATTCCTTTTGATGCTACATTTGGAGCTACATCCACCACAAATACAACCCTAAATGTAACCTCCCATTGTGGGTGGCCTGAGACAGCCTCCTCCACAGACTTGTATACTGACGAATGATATATATATATATATATATATATATATATATATAAGGCTACTCAATTCACTCACCAGAAGCAGCAGTAGCAGCAGCCTCTCATTAGCAGTACGACTTGTCGTTAAACAAACAAATCTTAATTAATTAATTTTTTTTTCCATAATTAATTAATTCTTTTCTTTTCCATAATTAATTAATTCTTTTCACAATCATAACGTATGCATATATACTATTTCCTTTTCCACGTATTTCAAAAAAGACCACAATTACTGTGTTGTAAGGGTAGTAAGTAGTAGGGTTTATCTTTCTTGATTCTCCCATATATAGTAGGGCAAATTACACTTTATTATCTTGTGGTTTACACCAAATAACACTTTCATACTTATATTTTCAAATGTTACAATTACCATCGTGTACTCTTTAAAACGTTAAAACATGGACCCTCTGTTAACTATTTCGTTAAATTTTCTGTTAAATGCTGATGTAGACAAAATTGAATCTGTTATTTAAATAATAAAAAATCATTTTAAAATCAACAAATTTTAAAAAATGCTGATGTGCCATAACTTGCCCTTAGCTTGTTAGTTTTTGTTGTTCTCTATCTCACCCAAAAAGAAAACAAAACAACAAATGAATTAATAAGTGGAATTGAAGAAGAATAGAAGAGAGAGAGAGAGAGAGAGAGAGAGAAGAAGCAAATTGGAGTAGAGAAGAAAGAACGAGAAGATTAAATGGGAGTAATAAGCCATTAATGGGAATCTTAGTGTTAAGGGATTTTTTTGGATTTTTTCAATGTGTTGGAAAGTCTAAAATCGTTCTCAAGTGTTAAGCAAGTTTTACGAAAATTTCTGAACTTTTTCTGGATTTTCTGAAAAAGGTATGAGTTTGTTTGAATATTTCAACACTAAAGATAAGAACACCTTTAGTAGCAATAAATTCAGATGAACAGTGTCGCAAAAAGTCATTTTTACGCCGTTGTTCATTAGAATTTTTTGTTGTCAAAGGTATTTATACCTTTAGTGACGAAATATTGAAAGAAGCTCATACTCTTTCTAGAAAAATTCTAGAAAATTTCATAAAACTTGCTTAACACAATCCAAATCACTTAGGATTAATTGTTGGATTCTTGGTTGGACTTTTCTTATTTTTGTTTTTAATTAGTTTATGTTCTTCTTGTACCAAGTTATTTGTGAATAAGGGGAGAGGATGAGGAGGACTATGAGGAAGAGGAAGATGTTAATGGTAGTGGTGGTGGTTGGAAGAAGATGATGGGAGAAAGGTTGTTGGTGGGTCGGGTTATGGGAAGAAGATGAAGGGAGAATTTTTTATTTTTTTTACAAATAAACTAGTTTTTAAAGTTAATTTATTATTAATTTTGCCACATGTCACTTATAGGTCACACATTTAAATTAAATGGTGAGTCTTATTTTGTCCACATCAGCATTTAACAGAAAATTTAACGGAGAGTCCATGTTGTAACGTTTTAAAGAATATAAAGTGGTAATTACAATATTTGAAAATATAGGTATGAAAGTGTTACTTGGTGTAAACCACAAGATAGTAAAGTGTAATTTGCCCTCTATATATAATATATAAGCACAATGAAGAGATGCATATTCTGTGTTTCAGCAATACGCCAATAGTTGCTTCTTACATATATCCAGTCTCATATTATCAGTTTATATATATTCACCCTGTTGATGCAGTGCTGCAGCGATGCAGTGATGCTGAATGCTGATCAGAACTTTTACATAATTTTCATCTTCACACTTTTGAATAACATTCTGAGCACATAAATCCAACATATATATAGCTAGGCATATAGCATCTCGATCCACATCCAAATCCAATATTGTACATATCAATTTTCCTTTGCACATGTACGCCAAATATATAATTAAATTGTTTTTCTTATAACAATATTAAAGAGATTCAAAACTATGAATGATATATATATATATATATATATATATATAATCTCATCAACATTTTCAACTCATTTTCTCATCAAGGATGTAGGATTTCCCTACACATATAGGGCCGGCCTGAAGAGACTTAATAAATTAGGAGAACCTCTAAAAGTAAAGGGTTTAGTTAAAAACATAATTAAAACATAAACGACATGAGAAATAAAGGCTCTCCAAATTAGATGGAATTAATTAAAACAGTAACCTACGTTTAAAAAAAGCAAATACAATTAGTGTTACGTTGATATACAAAAAATTCTCTCTAGGGTTAAGCCGCCTAGGAGAGTAAAACAGTGTGGAGGATAGATCGAAAGGGTCGAGTGCTGGAAGGCGGGAAGGGTGTATGACCACAACGGTGCTATCGACTGTGGTTTAGGGAGTCCGGGTGGGGGGGTCCTGTTGTGCCTCGATACTAGCATGGATGGAGGAGGTTTTTTCAAATTTCGCTTCCCGTTTTGCGATTACGGAGGAGGAAAAGAAGGAGTTGGTGATTGTGTCGAAGGAGGAAGCAGGTTTCAGAGCAGATCGATGGTTTCTAGTGGGTAAACTCCTTACAACCAAAGCTTTCAATAGAGAGGCTTTGAAAAGGACTTTCCAGATGATTTGGAAACCCAAGGCGAAGGTGATAATTTTGGATATTGAGCAAGATCGGTTGTCTTTCGCTTTCAACTCTAGAGCAGAAAGGGACATGATTCTGAAGGGCGGTCTGTGGCTTTTCAATGGGTGTTTGCTGGTTCTAGCGGAGGCAGATGGTATGGCTAATCCAACTAGAATCCTGTTATGGCAACATGAATTCTGGATTCATGTGAATGGCTTGCCTCTACAGTATATGTCTAGGGAGATGGGGAGGTTGATCGGTAATGAACTGGGAGGCTACATCCTTGTTGATTTCAGAAGCTTCAACACAATCGGAAAGCATTTGCAGATTCAATCGAGTAAGTTCTCTAAACTCAACACAAATCGAATATGGTTTTATTTCATATTTGGATTGATAGTTCTTAGATGTAGGAATGAATCCTTCGGGTGATGAACTCTAGATTTAATTTTTGTAGGAATGGGATGGTTTTGTTTGTTGCATACCAATTGTTTGATGAAATGCTACTATGAATTTCTTGAAGGATTCGGATGCTCTCTTCTGCTATAACAGATAGAGTATTCAATTGTTATTGAATTTGTTATGATTACACTCTCACGGTAACAACCCGGAATTTCAATTATTGGATTTAAGTAAATTATTTATGTAAAATGACGATTTTACCCTTGGTCGGTAAAGGGCATGAAAGTCAAATTTTGTTTCGAGACACTTTTGGTCGTGTTTTGGATATCGTTGCGTAGGTCTCGAACTCACGAGTTCATAGACAGGCGGCACACGGAAAACGGAGTTCGTGTACGGAAGTTATGAGTCTAGATGTGCAAGGGCATTTTGGTAATTTTTGACTTGGGGTAGATATTTTTAACCCCAAATCATTATCTCATCTTCATTTCATTTTCATCTTAATCAGATCATCATCTCATTCTCATCTTTATCTCTGAAACAAACACAAACCACCCGAACCCGTGTGCGAAAACTCACCCAAAACCCACAAAGTCAACTTTTGATTCAAGGCTCCAACTTCCCGTTTTGATCAACTAATCGTATTCTACTCCTTCCCATGATCACAACCGTACCAACCATCGAAGGAGAGGACCACGGAGGAAGCCGAACCGAGGATAGGAAGTTTCGGACCTTCCGATCCATTTTTCGGCTAGCACAGGTATGTGTTCGATGTTTTAAGGTCATATTTGGATTCCTGGGTTCGAGTAGATAGATTTAGACGTAAAATTTGTGAAAAATGGTTGAGTTTTGAGGAAGTTGTAAAGCTTGGAGTTCGGCCGGAAATGGGGGATTCCGGCGAACCAGACGGTGACAGAGGTGGTGGTCCGGTCATCTTCTCCGGCCAACCTCCGGCGAAGGCGACGGCAGCCGGTCGTCTTCTCCGGCGAGTCACCGGTGACCGGTCATGTCGAGTTGAACCGGTCGGGTCGAGTGAACCGATCGGGTCAGTTGAACCGGTCGGGTCGAGTTGAATCGATCGGGTTGAGTGAACCGGTCAGGCCGAGTTGGACCGGGTCCAACCAGACCGGGTTGGATCGATCCAGGCGCGTGGGTACTGTAGCAGGCGCGTGACCGGCACGTGAGGGCGCGTGAGGGCGCGTGGCGGCGCGTAAGGGCGTGTGGCGGCGCGTGGGCGCGTGTTCTGACCTTCCGTCGGCGCGTGGCGGCGCGTGGGGCCGAGTCTGAGGTCACGGTGGCGCGTGACAATTAGTTTTTGATGTTTCGGATCTGTTGACGCAAGTTTTGAGTCGATCGGACGTCGTTTAGGGGGTTTATATTTAAGGTTCTTATTATTAGCTGTTAATCCTGATTATTAATTTGGACAGGCGATACTGCTCCAGGAACTTCAGGGGAGCGTACAGTTCGGGATTGAGCTTGCTTGAACAGGTTTGTGAGTGGACTTTTGGTTTATAAACTATAATGCATGCATAAATGTATCTTTGATTTAAATACTGTTATGTATGAGTGCAATGAATTTCTGGATTTTAGAAATGATGCTGGACACATGTTTTACAATATTTCAGTGAAAGTATGTTTTGAGAAATGGCCTGATTTTTGTACTTGATTTTGATATCGTTTTGACGTGGTAACTATTTGAGTATGTGATTTGGGTTTAGACTCATAATTATGATTTTACCGATTTTGGCCATAAAATGATATTTCAAAAAATTTGGCTTAGGCCGAGAAACAAAGATTTCGAAGTATGGATTTGATTCACTGGTTCCCGTCCCGATGGTTATTGTTGCTCTGACTGGTGTTGAGGGGCCTTGCTCTGCCTGTTGTTGAGGGTTCGGACCTTAGGTGTTGATGGGCCTTGCTCCGCCGGGTCGCGAGACTGTCTATGGATAGTACAGATAGTACAGATAGTACAGATAGTACAGATAGTACATATTGTACATATTGTACAGAGAATTGTTGTACAGATTTTAACACATCTCAAGGGATACCCTAGTGTGTTGTGGATATGTCGGGAACAGTGAATTTGAGATATTATGTGTCGGATTGAACCAAATGATTTGAATTTGAGATATTTTGTGTCCAGATTAAATTAAATGATGTTAAACTCCTTTGAAGAGAGTTTTCAAACCAAATTGTGGATCACGAGGTATTTTTATTATACAGATTTTATGTGAGTCCAACTAAGTGGTTTTAAAGAGAAATGAGAAATTTTGGTGATGTACATATGATGTTTTTATATTATAAACTGTTTTATGTTATGCATGCATGATTTTATAAATGGAGGGGGAGAAAGGTATTTTCCTCGAAAAGGAATTTATAAATGATTATTTTTGTCCACTCACAACTTTTGTGTTTAAACCCCCTTCAGGCAGTTGAGTAGAGTTGACGCGAACACTGATTTCGAGGCAGATGCATTAGTACTTCGACTGCGCTGTGTAATTATATTTGAGTAGGATATCTAAATTTTACTCTTGATCCTACTTAGACGCTCTGATATTATATTGTATTTGATGGGTCATTAATTACGGGAATTATTGAGTGCTTGAATCCCTTGTCTGACAGGTGGAAGTATTTATTGTTATTATATTTTGTAAGGATTGTAGGGTATTTTGGGAACCTTTTCTTAGGTTGTCAAACGGGATCAGGGTTCTTCCCGGGTTTCGAGGGGAAATTCGGGACGGGTCCTGACAATTGGTATCAGAGTACTAGGTTAAATTCCTGTAGACTGTACACTACGTGTACAATTATTTTGGTATTGATGAGTTATAGTTTTTTTCAGCGTAATGCCTCCGAGACGCGAGTTTCGTCAACAGTCGGAAAATATTAGGGACACACCTGAACCTGCAGTGGAGCCTGATATGAGGCAAACACTGGAACAATTGGGTCACACGTTGACTTCTGTACTTCAGAGTAGGACTGCTACTGAAGGTTCGGACATTGAGAAAGCCTAGAGACTAGGGGCTACAATATTTATGGGCGACTCTAGCGCAGATGATGCAGCAGAGTGGATTATTCGTTTAGAGCGAGTGTTCTCGGTTATGAGATGTCCTCAAGGGGACATGGGTATTAGTACTCCTACTGGGAATATGTTAGTGGCGAATCTCGTGATTCCTAGCTGTCCAGTGTTAGTGGAAGGTCATGCATTAGAGGCAGATTTAATCCCCTTAGATATTTTTAATTTTGATGTGATTCTGGGGATGGATTGGTTGACTATGCACCATTCCTCTATTGATTGTTATGACAAGAGAGTGGATTTCCGGAGTCCAGGTTTACCGGAACTTACATTCAGGGGAGATCGTAGGGTACTACCCTGTGGAGTGATATCAGCTTTAACCGCTGAGAAATTGTTGAGGAAAGGTTGTGAAGGTTACTTGGCTCATGTGTTTGATTCTCGGGATACTCCGATGAGAGTGGAGGATATTCCAGTGGTGAGTGAGTTCTCTTATGTGTTTCCAGATGATCTTCCGGGATTGCCACCTCACCGGGAGATTGAATTCACCATCGAGCTTTTACCAGGTACTCAACCTATCTCACAGGCACCGTATAGAATGGCACCGGCAGAATTGCGAGAGTTGAAGACTCAGTTGCAAGATTTGGTAAATATGGGATTTATTCGCCCAAGTGTTTCACCTTGGGGTGCACCAGTGTTATTTGTGAGGAAAAAGGATGGTGGTCTGAGATTGTGTATCGACTACCGGAAGCTAAACAGGGCTACGGTGCGGAATAAGTATCCTTTGCCAAGGATAGATGATTTGTTTGATCAACTTAAGGGGGCAAGATATTTTTCGAAAATTGACCTCCGATCCGGGTACCATCAGTTGAGGATCAGAGAAGGGGATGTTGAGGAAACAGCTTTCAGGACTCGTTATGGTCATTATGAGTTCCTGGTGATGCCTTTCGGGTTGACTAATGCCCCAACATCATTTATGGATTTGATGAACATGGTGTTTCAAAAGTATTTGGATCGGTTTGTGATTGTGTTCATTGATGACATCTTGGTGTATTCGAGGAGTGCTAAGGCACATGAGAAGCACTTAAGGTTGGTGCTGAATATGCTTAGGAAAAAGCATTTGTTTGCCAAATTCAGTAAATGCCAGTTTTGGTTTACCGAAGTTGGATTCTTAGGTCATGTGATTTCGGCTGAGGGTATCAGCGTAGATCCCCAAAAGGTTGAGGCAGTGGCAAACTGGGAGCAACCGAGGACAGTGACAGAGGTGAGGAGTTTTCTGGGTTTGGCAGGATATTATCGACGGTTTGTAGAAGGATTTTCTACGATAGCAGGGCCGTTGACTCGGTTGACGAGGAAAGGAGTCAAGTTTGACTGTGGAGCTGATTGTGAACAGGGATTTCATGAGCTGAAGAGGAGGTTGACTTCTGCTCCAGTATTGACCCTTCCTAATGATACTGGGAGATTCGAGGTGTATAGTGATGCCTCATTGCGGGGTATAGGCTGTGTGTTGATGCAGCATGGAAAGGTGATAACGTATGCTTCTAGACAACTTAAACCCCATGAGTTGAATTACCCCACACATGATTTGGAGTTAGCTGCAGTGGTGCATGCATTAAAAATCTGGCGACATTATTTGTACGGGGAGACGTGTCGGATCTTCACCGACCATAAGAGTTTAAAGTACTTGTTCACCCAAAAGGACCTGAATCTGAGGCAGAGAAGATGGCTTGAGCTAATAAAGGATTATGATTGTACTATAGAGTACCATCCAGGGAAAGCCAATGTTGTGGCGGATGCATTGAGCAGGAAATCCATGGGTTCTTTGGCCCATTTGCATACAGTCTACCTACCGTTACTGGTAGAGTTCCGTAGAGCAGGGATAGTACTGGACATGGATAGCCAGGGGGCTTTATTGGCTAGTTTCCATGTGAGGCATGTTCTGATTGATCGGATTATTGAGGCTCAACTACAGGATCCTACATTGTGCATTATCAGGATGGAGTTGGAGGCTGAAACAGGCAGGACTATGCGCTTAGGGATGATGGAGCCTTGGTTAGGGATGGCCGATTATGCGTACCGAATGAGCTGGAACTAAAAAGGGAAATTCTTGATGAGGCTCATAGTTCGGCTTACGCTATGCATCCAGGAGGTACCAAGATGTATCATACCCTAAGGAAATACTATTGGTGGACTGGGATGAAAAAGGGAAATTGCTGAGTTTGTGAGTAGATGCCTGACGTGTCAGCAAGTGATAGCAGAGAGGCAAAAACCATATGGGGCACTTCAACCATTACCTATTCTGAAATGGAAGTGAGATCACATTACGATGAATTTTGTGTATAAACTTCCAAGGACACAGAAGGGACATGATGGGATATGGGTAATTGTTGATAGACTCACGAAGTCTGCACATTTCTTGCCAGTGCGGGAAGATTTTCGGATGAGTTGGTATGCTAAATTGTTCATTGATGAGATCATACGACTACATGGGACTCCAGAGTCAATTGTTTCGGACAGGGATCCTAGATTTACCTCCAGGTTTTGGCGGAGTTTGCAGAAGGCTTTTGGAAATACCTTGCATTTTAGTACAGCTTTTCATCCTCAGACGGATGGTCAGTCTGAGAGGACAATCCAGGTTTTGGAGGATATGATGAGAGCTTGTGTACTACAATTTAAAGGGAACTGGGATTCACACCTGGCTCTGATGGAATTTGCTTATAATAATAGTTATCAATCGAGTATTGTGATGTCTCCTTTCGAGGCACTGTATAGGCGGTAGTGCAGGACACCATTATGCTGGAACGAAGTGGGTGAAAGTAAACTGTTAACACCAGAGTTGGTTGATACGACTGAGGAAAAAATAAGGATCATCAGAGAAAGGTTGAAGACAGCTCAGGATCGCCAGAAGAGCTATGCAGACCGTAGAACCAGAGACCTTGAGTTTGAGGTAGGTGATTGGGTGTTCTTGAAACAATCTCCTTGGAAGGGAGTGGTACGTTTTGGTAGACGAGGAAAACTGAGTCCTCGCTACATTGGTCCGTATGAGATTTTGGAGAGGATAGGATCAGTGGCATATTGTCTTGCTTTACCATCGGAATTATCCAGAGTTCATAATGTTTTTTATGTATTTTTGCTCCGGAAATATCTGTTTGATGAATCTCACGTATTGGGAGAGCAGCCACTTGAGCTGAAGGATGATTTGACCTTTGAGGAGCAACCGGTGCAAATTTTGGATTGGAAAGAAAAGGTACTGCGCATAAAGAGTATTCCTCTAGTTAAAGTGTTATGGAGGAATCATAACGTGGAGGAAGCCACGTGGGAAACCGAGGAACTATTGCGGACGCAGTATCCTTATTTGTTCCAAGGGTAGAGTTGAATTTCGAGGACGAAATTTCTTAAGGGGGGTAGATTGTAACAACCCGGAATTTCAATTATTGGATTTAAGTAAATTATTTATGTAAAATGACGATTTTACCCTTGGTCGGTAAAGGGCATGGAAGTCAAATTTTGTTTCGAGACACTTTTGGTCGTGTTTTGGATACCGTTGCGTAGGTCTCGAACTCACGAGTTCGTAGACAGGCGGCACGCGGAAAACGGAGTTCGTGTACGGAAGTTATGAGTCTAGATATGCAAGGGCATTTTGGTAATTTTTGACTTGGGGTAGATATTTTTAACCCCAAATCATTGTCTCATCTTCATTTCATTTTCATCTTCATCAGATCATCATCTCATTCTCATCTTTATCTCTGAAACAAACACAAACCACCCGAACTCGTGTGCGAAAACTCACCCAAAACCCACAAAGTTAACTTTTGATTCAAGGCTCCAACTTCCAGTTTTGATCAACTAATCGTATTCTACTCCTTCCCATGATCACAACCGTACCAACCATCGAAGGAGAGGACCACGGAGGAAGCCGAACCGAGGATAGGAAGTTTCGGACCTTCCGATCCATTTTTCGGCTAGCACAGGTATGTGTTCGATGTTTTAAGGTCATATTTGGATTCCTGGGTTCGAGTAGATAGATTTAGACGTAAAGTTTGTGAAAAATGGTTGAGTTTTGAGGAAGTTGTAAAGCTTGGAGTTCGGCCGGAAATGGGGGATTCTGGCGAACCAGACGGCGGCAGAGGTGGTGGTCCGGTCATCTTCTCCGGCCAACCTCCAGCGACGGCGACGGCAGCCGGTCGTCTTCTCCGGCGAGTCACCGGTGACCGGTCATGTCGAGTTGAACCGGTCGGGTCGAGTGAACCGGTCGGGTCAGTTGAACCGGTGGGGTCGAGTTGAACCGATCAGGTTGAGTGAACCGGTCAGGCCGAGTTGGATCGGGTCAAGCCAGACCGGGTTGGATCGGTCCAGGCTCGTGGGTACTGTAGCATGCGCGTGACCGGCTCGTGAGGGCGCGTGGCGGCGCGTGGGCGCGTGTTCCGACCTTCCGTCGGCGCATGGGGCCGAGTCTGAGGTCACGGTGGCGCGTGACAAGTAGTTTTTGACGTTTCGGATCTGTTGGCGCAGGTTTTGAGTCGATCAGACGTCGTTTAGGGGGTTTATATTTTAGGTTCTTATTATTAGTTGGTAATCCCGATAATTAATTTGGACAGGCGATACTGCTCCAGGAACTTCAGGGGAGCGTACAGTTCGGGATTGAGCTTGCTTGAACAGGTTTGTGAGTGGACTTTTGGTTTATAAACTATAATGCATGCATAAATGTATCTTTGATTTAAATACTGTTATGTATGAGTGCAATGAATTTCTGGATTTTAGAAATGATGCTGGACACATGTTTTACAATATTTCAGTGAAAGTATGTTTTGAGAAATGGCCTGATTTTTGTACTTGATTTTGATATCGTTTTGACGTGGTAACTATTTGAGTATGTGATTTGGGTTTAGACTCATAATTATGATTTTACCGATTTTGGCCATAAAATGATATTTCAAAAAATTTGGCTTAGGCCGAGAAACAAAGATTTCGAAGTATGGATTTGATTCACTGGTTCCCGTCCCGATGGTTATTGTTGCTCTGACTGGTGTTGAGGGGCCTTGCTCTGCCTGTTGTTGAGGGTTCGGACCTTAGGTGTTGATGGGCCTTGCTCCGCCGGGTCGCGAGACTGTCTATGGATAGTACAGATAGTACAGATAGTACAGATAGTACAGATAGTACATATTGTACATATTGTACAGAGAATTGTTGTACAGATTTTAACACATCTCAAGGGATACCCTAGTGTGTTGTGGATATGTCGGGAACAGTGAATTTGAGATATTATGTGTCGGATTGAACCAAATGATTTGAATTTGAGATATTTTGTGTCCAGATTAAATTAAATGATGTTAAACTCCTTTGAAGAGAGTTTTCAAACCAAATTGTGGATCACGAGGTATTTTTATTATACAGATTTTATGTGAGTCCAACTAAGTGGTTTTAAAGAGAAATGAGAAATTTTGGTGATGTACATATGATGTTTTTATATTATAAACTGTTTTATGTTATGCATGCATGATTTTATAAATGGAGGGGGAGAAAGGTATTTTCCTCGAAAAGGAATTTATAAATGATTATTTTTGTCCACTCACAACTTTTGTGTTTAAACCCCCTTCAGGCAGTTGAGTAGAGTTGACGCGAACACTGATTTCGAGGCAGATGCATTAGTACTTCGACTGCGCTGTGTAATTATATTTGAGTAGGATATCTAAATTTTACTCTTGATCCTACTTAGACGCTCTGATATTATATTGTATTTGATGGGTCATTAATTACGGGAATTATTGAGTGCTTGAATCCCTTGTCTGACAGGTGGAAGTATTTATTGTTATTATATTTTGTAAGGATTGTAGGGTATTTTGGGAACCTTTTCTTAGGTTGTCAAACGGGATCAGGGTTCTTCCCGGGTTTCGAGGGGAAATTCGGGACGGGTCCTGACAATTGGTATCAGAGTACTAGGTTAAATTCCTGTAGACTGTACACTACGTGTACAATTATTTTGGTATTGATGAGTTATAGTTTTTTTCAGCGTAATGCCTCCGAGACGCGAGTTTCGTCAACAGTCGGAAAATATTAGGGACACACCTGAACCTGCAGTGGAGCCTGATATGAGGCAAACACTGGAACAATTGGGTCACACGTTGACTTCTGTACTTCAGAGTAGGACTGCTACTGAAGGTTCGGACATTGAGAAAGCCTAGAGACTAGGGGCTACAATATTTATGGGCGACTCTAGCGCAGATGATGCAGCAGAGTGGATTATTCGTTTAGAGCGAGTGTTCTCGGTTATGAGATGTCCTCAAGGGGACATGGGTATTAGTACTCCTACTGGGAATATGTTAGTGGCGAATCTCGTGATTCCTAGCTGTCCAGTGTTAGTGGAAGGTCATGCATTAGAGGCAGATTTAATCCCCTTAGATATTTTTAATTTTGATGTGATTCTGGGGATGGATTGGTTGACTATGCACCATTCCTCTATTGATTGTTATGACAAGAGAGTGGATTTCCGGAGTCCAGGTTTACCGGAACTTACATTCAGGGGAGATCGTAGGGTACTACCCTGTGGAGTGATATCAGCTTTAACCGCTGAGAAATTGTTGAGGAAAGGTTGTGAAGGTTACTTGGCTCATGTGTTTGATTCTCGGGATACTCCGATGAGAGTGGAGGATATTCCAGTGGTGAGTGAGTTCTCTTATGTGTTTCCAGATGATCTTCCGGGATTGCCACCTCACCGGGAGATTGAATTCACCATCGAGCTTTTACCAGGTACTCAACCTATCTCACAGGCACCGTATAGAATGGCACCGGCAGAATTGCGAGAGTTGAAGACTCAGTTGCAAGATTTGGTAAATATGGGATTTATTCGCCCAAGTGTTTCACCTTGGGGTGCACCAGTGTTATTTGTGAGGAAAAAGGATGGTGGTCTGAGATTGTGTATCGACTACCGGAAGCTAAACAGGGCTACGGTGCGGAATAAGTATCCTTTGCCAAGGATAGATGATTTGTTTGATCAACTTAAGGGGGCAAGATATTTTTCGAAAATTGACCTCCGATCCGGGTACCATCAGTTGAGGATCAGAGAAGGGGATGTTGAGGAAACAGCTTTCAGGACTCGTTATGGTCATTATGAGTTCCTGGTGATGCCTTTCGGGTTGACTAATGCCCCAACATCATTTATGGATTTGATGAACATGGTGTTTCAAAAGTATTTGGATCGGTTTGTGATTGTGTTCATTGATGACATCTTGGTGTATTCGAGGAGTGCTAAGGCACATGAGAAGCACTTAAGGTTGGTGCTGAATATGCTTAGGAAAAAGCATTTGTTTGCCAAATTCAGTAAATGCCAGTTTTGGTTTACCGAAGTTGGATTCTTAGGTCATGTGATTTCGGCTGAGGGTATCAGCGTAGATCCCCAAAAGGTTGAGGCAGTGGCAAACTGGGAGCAACCGAGGACAGTGACAGAGGTGAGGAGTTTTCTGGGTTTGGCAGGATATTATCGACGGTTTGTAGAAGGATTTTCTACGATAGCAGGGCCGTTGACTCGGTTGACGAGGAAAGGAGTCAAGTTTGACTGTGGAGCTGATTGTGAACAGGGATTTCATGAGCTGAAGAGGAGGTTGACTTCTGCTCCAGTATTGACCCTTCCTAATGATACTGGGAGATTCGAGGTGTATAGTGATGCCTCATTGCGGGGTATAGGCTGTGTGTTGATGCAGCATGGAAAGGTGATAACGTATGCTTCTAGACAACTTAAACCCCATGAGTTGAATTACCCCACACATGATTTGGAGTTAGCTGCAGTGGTGCATGCATTAAAAATCTGGCGACATTATTTGTACGGGGAGACGTGTCGGATCTTCACCGACCATAAGAGTTTAAAGTACTTGTTCACCCAAAAGGACCTGAATCTGAGGCAGAGAAGATGGCTTGAGCTAATAAAGGATTATGATTGTACTATAGAGTACCATCCAGGGAAAGCCAATGTTGTGGCGGATGCATTGAGCAGGAAATCCATGGGTTCTTTGGCCCATTTGCATACAGTCTACCTACCGTTACTGGTAGAGTTCCGTAGAGCAGGGATAGTACTGGACATGGATAGCCAGGGGGCTTTATTGGCTAGTTTCCATGTGAGGCATGTTCTGATTGATCGGATTATTGAGGCTCAACTACAGGATCCTACATTGTGCATTATCAGGATGGAGTTGGAGGCTGAAACAGGCAGGACTATGCGCTTAGGGATGATGGAGCCTTGGTTAGGGATGGCCGATTATGCGTACCGAATGAGCTGGAACTAAAAAGGGAAATTCTTGATGAGGCTCATAGTTCGGCTTACGCTATGCATCCAGGAGGTACCAAGATGTATCATACCCTAAGGAAATACTATTGGTGGACTGGGATGAAAAAGGGAAATTGCTGAGTTTGTGAGTAGATGCCTGACGTGTCAGCAAGTGATAGCAGAGAGGCAAAAACCATATGGGGCACTTCAACCATTACCTATTCTGAAATGGAAGTGAGATCACATTACGATGAATTTTGTGTATAAACTTCCAAGGACACAGAAGGGACATGATGGGATATGGGTAATTGTTGATAGACTCACGAAGTCTGCACATTTCTTGCCAGTGCGGGAAGATTTTCGGATGAGTTGGTATGCTAAATTGTTCATTGATGAGATCATACGACTACATGGGACTCCAGAGTCAATTGTTTCGGACAGGGATCCTAGATTTACCTCCAGGTTTTGGCGGAGTTTGCAGAAGGCTTTTGGAAATACCTTGCATTTTAGTACAGCTTTTCATCCTCAGACGGATGGTCAGTCTGAGAGGACAATCCAGGTTTTGGAGGATATGATGAGAGCTTGTGTACTACAATTTAAAGGGAACTGGGATTCACACCTGGCTCTGATGGAATTTGCTTATAATAATAGTTATCAATCGAGTATTGTGATGTCTCCTTTCGAGGCACTGTATAGGCGGTAGTGCAGGACACCATTATGCTGGAACGAAGTGGGTGAAAGTAAACTGTTAACACCAGAGTTGGTTGATACGACTGAGGAAAAAATAAGGATCATCAGAGAAAGGTTGAAGACAGCTCAGGATCGCCAGAAGAGCTATGCAGACCGTAGAACCAGAGACCTTGAGTTTGAGGTAGGTGATTGGGTGTTCTTGAAACAATCTCCTTGGAAGGGAGTGGTACGTTTTGGTAGACGAGGAAAACTGAGTCCTCGCTACATTGGTCCGTATGAGATTTTGGAGAGGATAGGATCAGTGGCATATTGTCTTGCTTTACCATCGGAATTATCCAGAGTTCATAATGTTTTTTATGTATTTTTGCTCCGGAAATATCTGTTTGATGAATCTCACGTATTGGGAGAGCAGCCACTTGAGCTGAAGGATGATTTGACCTTTGAGGAGCAACCGGTGCAAATTTTGGATTGGAAAGAAAAGGTACTGCGCATAAAGAGTATTCCTCTAGTTAAAGTGTTATGGAGGAATCATAACGTGGAGGAAGCCACGTGGGAAACCGAGGAACTATTGCGGACGCAGTATCCTTATTTGTTCCAAGGGTAGAGTTGAATTTCGAGGACGAAATTTCTTAAGGGGGGTAGATTGTAACAACCCGGAATTTCAATTATTGGATTTAAGTAAATTATTTATGTAAAATGACGATTTTACCCTTGGTCGGTAAAGGGCATGGAAGTCAAATTTTGTTTCGAGACACTTTTGGTCGTGTTTTGGATACCGTTGCGTAGGTCTCGAACTCACGAGTTCGTAGACAGGCGGCACGCGGAAAACGGAGTTCGTGTACGGAAGTTATGAGTCTAGATATGCAAGGGCATTTTGGTAATTTTTGACTTGGGGTAGATATTTTTAACCCCAAATCATTGTCTCATCTTCATTTCATTTTCATCTTCATCAGATCATCATCTCATTCTCATCTTTATCTCTGAAACAAACACAAACCACCCGAACTCGTGTGCGAAAACTCACCCAAAACCCACAAAGTTAACTTTTGATTCAAGGCTCCAACTTCCAGTTTTGATCAACTAATCGTATTCTACTCCTTCCCATGATCACAACCGTACCAACCATCGAAGGAGAGGACCACGGAGGAAGCCGAACCGAGGATAGGAAGTTTCGGACCTTCCGATCCATTTTTCGGCTAGCACAGGTATGTGTTCGATGTTTTAAGGTCATATTTGGATTCCTGGGTTCGAGTAGATAGATTTAGACGTAAAGTTTGTGAAAAATGGTTGAGTTTTGAGGAAGTTGTAAAGCTTGGAGTTCGGCCGGAAATGGGGGATTCTGGCGAACCAGACGGCGGCAGAGGTGGTGGTCCGGTCATCTTCTCCGGCCAACCTCCAGCGACGGCGACGGCAGCCGGTCGTCTTCTCCGGCGAGTCACCGGTGACCGGTCATGTCGAGTTGAACCGGTCGGGTCGAGTGAACCGGTCGGGTCAGTTGAACCGGTGGGGTCGAGTTGAACCGATCAGGTTGAGTGAACCGGTCAGGCCGAGTTGGACCGGGTCAAGCCAGACCGGGTTGGATCGGTCCAGGCTCGTGGGTACTGTAGCATGCGCGTGACCGGCTCGTGAGGGCGCGTGGCGGCGCGTGGGCGCGTGTTCCGACCTTCCGTCGGCGCATGGGGCCGAGTCTGAGGTCACGGTGGCGCGTGACAAGTAGTTTTTGACGTTTCGGATCTGTTGGCGCAGGTTTTGAGTCGATCAGACGTCGTTTAGGGGGTTTATATTTTAGGTTCTTATTATTAGTTGGTAATCCCGATAATTAATTTGGACAGGCGATACTGCTCCAGGAACTTCAGGGGAGCGTACAGTTCGGGATTGAGCTTGCTTGAACAGGTTTGTGAGTGGACTTTTGGTTTATAAACTATAATGCATGCATAAATGTATCTTTGATTTAAATACTGTTATGTATGAGTGCAATGAATTTCTGGATTTTAGAAATGATGCTGGACACATGTTTTACAATATTTCAGTGAAAGTATGTTTTGAGAAATGGCCTGATTTTTGTACTTGATTTTGATATCGTTTTGACGTGGTAACTATTTGAGTATGTGATTTGGGTTTAGACTCATAATTATGATTTTACCGATTTTGGCCATAAAATGATATTTCAAAGAATTTGGCTTAGGCCGAGAAACAAAGATTTCGAAGTATGGATTTGATTCACTGGTTCCCGTCCCGATGGTTATTGTTGCTCTAACTGGTGTTGAGGGGCCTTGCTCTGCCGGTTGTTGAGGGTTCGGACCTTAGGTGTTGAGGGGCCTTGCTCCGTCGGGTCGTAAGACTGTCTATGGATAGTACAGATAGTACAGATAGTACAGATAATACAGATAGTACATATTGTACATATTGTACAGAGAATTGTTGTACATATTTTAACACATCTCAAGGGATACCCTGGTGTGTTGTGGATATGTCGGGAACAGTGAATTTGAGATATTATGTGTCGGATTGAACGAAATGATTTGAATTTGGGCTATTTTGTGTCCAGATTAAATTAAATGATTTTAAACTCCTTTGAAGAGAGTTTTCAAACTAAATTGTGGATCACGAGGTATTTTTATTATACAGATTTTATGTGAGTCCAACTAAGTGGTTTTAAAGAGAAATGAGAAATTTTGGTGATGTACATATGATGTTTTTATATTATAAACTGTTTTATGTTATGCATGCATGATTTTATAAATGGAGGGGGAGAAAGGTATTTTCCTCGAAAAGGAATTTATAAATGATTATTTTTGTCCACTCACAACTTTTGTGTTTAAACCCCCTTCAGGCAGTTGAGTAGAGTTGACGCGAACACTGATCTCGAGGCAGAGGCATTAGTACTTCGACTGCGCTGTGTAATTATATTTGAGTAGGATATCTAAATTTTATTCTTGATCCTACTTAGACGCTCTGATATTATATTGTATTTAATGGGTCATTAATTACGGGAATTATTGAGTGCTTTAATCCCTTGTCTGACAAGTGGAAGTATTTATTGTTATTATATTTTGTAAGGATTGAAGGGTATTTTGGGAACATTTTCTTAGGTTGTCAGACGGGATCAGGGTTCTTCCCGGGTTTCGAGGGGAAATTCGGGACGGGTCCTGACACTCACACACACCTTACATACACTCTTACATTCTGTTAGTGTAATGACACTATGATGTCACACACACACACACCCACACGGTTCTTCTAGCTTGGGCGCCAAGTTAGGCTCACACACTCCTTCACTGTTTTCTGTTGTAACAAACTCTTCTCAGTTCTGCTTAACACCTCATTTGCTGACTTGTCTAGGACTTAGTTACCTAGATGCCTTGTTGACAGCTTAAGCACCAACATCCCTTCCTAAGCTGTTCACTGGCATTACCCCTAGCATACTCCTTACACTACAAGAAATTCGAAGTTGCCCGGCAAAAACAGTTCGTCGAGCCACGTAAATCATCCGTCGAGTAACATATACAGCGACGAATCTCTGTCGGGCAATAGGCGTCGGGCTACCGCTGTCGGGCTTTTAGTTTACTCGACCAACACAGTGACCTCGTCGAGCAATTAAATAATGCCCGGCGGTAAAGTTCGTCGCTGACATCTTCGTCGAGCAACATAAAGTCAACCTCATAAGAGCGTCGGGTAAGGTTTTCCTTATCTGTCGGGTAATCTATTAAACATACGTCGGGGAGGTTTATATGCCGTCGGGTAAAGTCATATATACGCGTCGGATAACGTTAAGAAACACCGTCGGGTAAGGTTAATTATAGTCGTCGGGTAACATTATAAACAACCGTCGGGTAACGTTTTACACATCCATCGGATAACATGTCACTCAATCGTCGGGTATAGTTTGAATATATGTCGGGTAACATTTAACTCATTCGTCGGTAATAGTTTTATATGTCGTCGGGTAACATGTCCCCCATTCATCGCGTGTATTTTTACAATTTGTCGGGTAACATGTACAGAATTCGTGGGGCAACCTCCTCTTTATACTGAAAATAAAATATTAAATAATAAACAATAAAAAATTTAATTAAAAACTAATATAAAGAATAAAAATTAAATTAAATTAATATTAAAAAAGATAATGTAATTTTTGGACATCATTAAGAGTATAAAAATACTTTATATATACTCTAAGAATTAGTAGAGTTGTCAAAATAGCCGGGATCCTGAGGGGGCGGTTGGCTGGGCGGTGTGAAAATATCATCCAATCCACGATCACCCAAACGTTGAAGGATGTTGTCAAGGGTGCTCTTGATATGTTGGTTTTGGGCATGAATCTCCGCGTATTGGGCTTTGATCATAGCATTTTCGGCCTCGAGATTTCTCATACGATCCGACGTCTCCTGGGAGCCTGCCCGAGATGAAGACGATGATTGAGTCGAGACATCCCGCACAATCCCGTCGCCCGCTCCCCGAACGACCCTCCCTGGGCGCCTCCCTAGTCGTCGCTCCAGAATAGCGATCGACATGTCGACATTAGGGAGCTGTTGATGCAAAGGCACATCTGGATGCTGTTGGGTGAGCTCAGCTTGTGTCTGTTGGACGTCTTGCACCATCGCATCCTACAAATTCGAATAAATATTAATTAGAAAAATAATTATGAAATTAAGAAAAAATGTTTAATTAGAAGGAAATAAACTTACGTGAATTCGATCAGCCTCTTCATCCCCTCGTCCAGCATACACCTGCCCCTAGGCATCCACCTCTGGGAACATCGACATGGCGATCCGGCGATCCTCCTGCCGGGCCGATAAGGATCGCGACCCCCCGTGGTGGTTGAATTTCTTTGCCCCCCGGTTCGATGTGTTGGCAATCGATTTCCGCTGTTCATTCGTAAAACCAAAAATTAGATTTGAAAATGGAAAATAACATAAAAATTAAATAATTTAATTAATTAGATAGATAATACGTACCAGATAAGTGGGTGACATGAAATGGTCGCACAACCACAACCACCCTGGCAGTTTCGGCCAGTCTAACTCCTCCGGAGGATTTGCCCGAGCTTCCTCCAGAGAAGGCCAAGTCAAGAAGTACTTGTGGAGCTCATACTTCCAGTCGGCGTACCGTAACTGCCAGTGTTGGGACAGGTACCTACTGAGCTCGACGTTCTCCAAGTCGAACTCAAAATTGATCTGCAATCAAATATTAAAGTTAAAATAATAATTAAAAAATATGAAATTAATGTTAAAAATGGGAAAAAAACATACCGATAACTCTCCCCAACAACGCGAGATCTCCTCTGCGGTTTGGGTTCGGAAAGTCTCCCCCATCATTAGTGACTTGGTGCGAAGAATCCCACCAATGTCATGAACTAGGAGGCTGTGAATTTGACCAGCGCGGACCGGAGGCGTGGCACGTATACCACCAGTATCTTTGCATTTGTCGTCCTACAAATACGCTGGGATGTCAAACCTCGGTTGATCCAGCGCACATTCACTGACCTACCTGCAAATTCGATGAACATTGATAAATAAAATGAGTAGCAAATAAAAACGATTGGTTAAATAAACAAAATAATAAACTTACTCTTAGGGAGTGCTCCGATATTAGGCCCCATTTCGTCTCCGCCGACGTCGTCCTGTGAGGGCCGGGGGTCGGTACGGGGTTCCCCCCGTTTCTTGCTTTGCTGTCTACGAGCCGATCGAGCACCCGGTCGCTGATAGACTGACATGGGTGCATGAACCGAATCCGATGTTGAGGCAACTGAGTCAGGGGCTGCCTCCTCCGGCTCATGACCATCAATAGGATCCAGGCAAGGGCGAGTCCTAGATGTGATTAAGGTGCGATGCGACATCTACAATAACACATATAAATTAATTAATTTAAAATTAAAGAACATACTTTTAATTAAATAAAAAAGAAAGCAAACATTTTTAATATTAAATATTAAATATTAATTTCAAAAAATAAAAACAAAATAACATTTAAAATTAACCAACATTTTATAAATCCAATAAACATAAATAAATAAAGCATCAATTTTTTTTTAGTAATAATTAGTAAATTGGTATCTAAAAACTAAAACCATCAAATTCTAATTTTTTAAAATAAATCCAACACAAACGAAAATTAAACTTAAACAACTAATTAATTAATTCAAGCGTACTAAACTCAAAATTCATAACATTATACCTAAATTCCTAAATCCAAATTTCGGGACCGCGATCAAACTTACATATTAATCCAAACATATACTAATAATATCCAAATCCAAAAATTCACAAATTAAAAATTTATAAAACACATAATTCCAAAATCCACTTATACTACACCATATCAAAATTTCCCATAATTGTTTTTAAAATTCAAATACCCAAAATTCATACATTTCACATAAATACCATATAAAAAATCATACCATTATATCAATTTCAACATTATACCAAACATCAAAATTTCAACAAATCTTCAACTATTATATATACCTTAACAAATATATATATCCAAACATAAATATATACATAATCATTAACAAAAACAATATCCAATTTCATAAATTCATTTTTCAAATCAAAATTAACAATAAACCAATATAAACAAATAAACAATAAACTAATAAACCAATATATCCAAATTAACAATAAACAATAAACCAATAAACCAATATATCCAAATTAACAATAAACAATATATCAAAATTAACATTAACATTAACAAGGAGAGCGGCGGCGACGGCAAACCTCGGTGAGGGGAGCGGCAATGACGGCAAACCTCCGTGGACAAAAACAGTGTCCTTGACTGTTTGGGAGAGCGGAGTCGATAGGATGATAGGAAATGCAAGTGGAAGATGCAAGGCGTCCTTGACTGCTTGAGGGAGAGGTAGATGCAAGTGGCGCTTCAAGCAAAACTTAAGAAAAACCAAAGCAGAAAGAAATCCAGAAAATGAAGAAGAAGGAAGAAGAAGAAGCCTCGGTGTGATTTATGTATCTGATAGGTATTGCCCGATGGATACGTCCGTCGTCTAACACTTTAATGACCCGTCGGGCATAAGAAAAAGGTATCATGCGTCGGGTAACGTTTCACAACCCGTCGGGTAACAATTAAATTAACGCGTCGGGTAACGCTTAACACCCCGTCGGGCAATAGCATCATCGAAATACGGAATATTAGGTCTGCCGTCCGTCGGGTAACAGCAATTACACCCGTCGGGTAAGGATGATTGTCGAATATCCCTCGGGTTATACCTTTATACTCCCTCGGGCAACAAAACGGGGGACTCTTGAGAATCCGCGAAAATTAAGTCGGTCGGACCCGTCGGGCTACTGTAACTCATTCCTTGGGGAAAACAAAGCGGCAAATTTGAGATTTCGCGGAAAATTACGCGGAAAATTGAAAATTTAAAAAAACTGGACAATATCTTGAGGTTACCCGACGACAATGTTAATTATTCGTCGGGTAACACCAAGCGGCAAATTTGAGATTTCGCGAAAAATTAGGCGGAAAATTTAAATTTTCAGACACTGGACGATTAATTGACGTTACCCGAAGGAAATGTTGAAATATCCGTCGGGCATGAGCTTCCTGATGCCGTTTTTGGAATTAATCCGAAAACCAAGTCCGGCGAAAATATATGCAACATCAGGACCGTTTAAAGTTTGGTTTTATATGCCTAAAACCCCATCTATCATTATTGTGATGTTTTTGGGATTTCAAAACGTCCGATCGTGAAGAAACGTTGTGTAACCGTTGAATCGTCGCACACCGTTACCTAATCCCGAGATTTCCAATTGGGGAATTTTTTCTCGCAGATGATCTATGGGTACCGACCATAAATGTGGACGGTTAGATCGGTCAGTTTCAATTTTTAAGTTTTTGAAAATCGAAAAAAAAGCATATCGCCCAAGGAGGTTAAACTCTTGAAGGAAACTTCAATACATTTTTTGAATATTTGGTTCTATTGATATTCAAACGAATGAATTTGAGCGATCTAACCGTTCACTCTGTGGTTTTACGTGGCTAGATGTCGCCCGTCAAAATTCTTGAGGTTTTGAGGATTTCAAGCCTTCCGATGGTGATGAAACATTCTGTAACCGTTGAATCGTCGCGCACCGTTACCTAATCCCGGGATTTCCAATTGGGGAAATTTTTCTCGCAAATGATATTTGGGTACCGACCATAAATGTGGACGGTTAGATCGGTCAGTTTCAATTTTTAAGTTTTTGAAAATTTTTGTAAAAAAAATTGTAAAGTTTTTAATATGGTAAATACATGTGTAATAAAAATTGTAAATTTAATCAAATAAATATGACCCGACGGCAATTCTATCTCCGTCGGTATGTATACGGAGTTGGGCGTCGGGTAACCCATACATTATCCATCGGGTAATAGTTAAAATAAATTTGTAAATTTAATACTCTAAATCTAACCCGACGAATGTGAAAATATCTCCGTCGGGTATTCATACGGAGCTTGCCGTCGGGTAACCCATACATTATCCGTCGGGTAACAGTTACAATAAAATTTTAAATTTAATACTCTAAATCCAACCTGACGAATGTGAAAATATATCTGTCGGGTATTCATATGGAGCTTGTCGTCGGGTAACCCATACATTATCCGTCGGGTAACAGATTGTAAAATTTAATCAACTAAATCCGACCCGACGAACCTTCTTATATATCCGTCGGGTAACCTTACTGAGTCTGTCGTCGGGTAAACCAGACATATTCCGTCGGGTAACAAGTCTAATAAAGTTGTAAATTTAATTAACTAAATCAGACCCGACGACAATTTTGACATTGCATTAAAGAGTAAAAATTGACTTTTCATCAAAATATTGTACTAAATCTGCCACCTTCATTTAGTTTGAAGTTGCGTATTTTATGGAGGGCATGTATGATTTCCTCACTTTAAGAAAGTAAAAAAACTATTTTTTTCAATGAAATGATACAACATACATAAAAATAAAATTTATTGATTTGAAGATGGATATTTCATATATGAATGAAATTTTGAAATTATAACGCTTCATTCGGATTCGCTTTCCCCCTCCCAATCACGCTCGTCATCCGACATGTGTATAGTACTTGATTCCTCCGAATCACTTTCAATTTGTTCTAATTCCCCCAGATCAATAAAAATGTCATCAATCGCAATTGGTGTTATGATGTCATTGGTCCGAACTCCATCCACGTTTTGGGTGGATGCCGATGAATCTACCTGATAAATGATTTGGTCATCGTTTATTTCCCCATCTTCTTCATGGTATCGATCATCCAAGTCCCAAATGTTTCTGTGATTCACCATCTCGGCTACTCTCCATCCACCACCAGCTTTTGGATCATCCACATAGAATACTTGTTTCGCCGTACTAGCGAGGATCTAGGGATCACTCTCAAACCACCAGGTGTTTGTATTTATAGAAGTATATAACTGATCTTTGATGACACTTCCTGGGATACTTGGGTTCGTATTAAACCAATGACACTTGAACAAGATGACTTCCTTGCGATCGGCGTATAACACCTTAACCACAGTTAACAATTTGCCGTAGAAACCCGTCTCAGCATTTTCCCCATCCCCCGGCACGAAGACCCTGCTATTTTGCGTAGACAACTTGTCGTCTCGTTCTGTGCACACGAACTTTACTCCGTTAACGTGACAACCAGCGTACGTTTCTCCTCGAAATGGGCCAATGGCAAGGTGCATTAATTCTTTATTGAAATTTGGCGAGTTGACATCTTTCAGCTGTGCCATCTGGTAAGATACACACAAAAAATGAAATAGGTAAGCTTAAAATAATTTAAGAACTTTGGGAATAAAATATTTGACTTACATGCTAGGAAAACCAACGTGGAAATAGTTGTTTGTCCATTTCTTCCCAATTAGAAGGAAATTGGGCCTTCATCAATGACTCGTGATGCTCGTGGAAGGGCTAGACTTCATCACAGTTGTTGAAAATGAACCAATGAGCCACCTCCATATCAGTATTGATGAACGGCTCCGAGATTGGACCAGTGCCGAATGGTCGTGCGAGTTGGGCAAATACGGATAGGGTCTCGGGACGTTGACCACCATCGTCGTTGCGAGACGCCCTATTGAAGGCAGTTTCAACATTTCGAATGTACATTGCACAAAATGTGAGTGTCTCATTTGCAATGTACGCCTCGGCTATGGAGCCTTCGGGACGTGTCTTGTTCCGCACGTACCGCTTATACGTACCAAACATTCTGCAAGGAAATTTACATTAAGACTCACAAATTATACATGATAGTAAGGAAATATTATCAAATAGCAGGGATAAGTTATACCTCTCGATGGGGTACATCGAACGATAATGCACCGGGCCAGCTAGCTTTGCCTCATCCGGCAGATGTATTAGTAGGTGCACCATTACATCAAAGAATGCAGGTGGATATACTTGCTCAAGCCGACACATGATGTACACAATATCCTCGTTAATTGCTTTAAGGTCCACCTTAACCAACGACCTGGCACATAATATCTGGAATAATTGAGACAAATAAACTATCGTCTCAACAACACCAGCCTCCAAGAAGGGTCGAATACCAATCGGAATGAGTCGTTGTAGCAAAACATGATAGTCATGGCTCTTCATACCAGAAATGGTCCCACCGTCCGTGCTAACACTCCGGGATATGTTGCCGGCGTACCCGTCGGGAAATTTCACACCCTGCAACCACTTTAGGAATTTTTTCTTATTGTCCGGCGTAAATGTATAACTTGGATGAGCCATGATGTATTTGCCATTGACGACTTTTGGCCACAAATTAGGCCGAATCCCCATTTCTTTCATGCCCATACGAGTTTTTTTTGTGTCCTTTGACTTTCCTTCAATGGGTAAAGTCGTTCCCAGAACACTCTCAACAACATTCTTCTCGATGTGCATAGGATCGGCGATGTGTCTGATTTTCAATTTCGACCAATATGGCAACCGGAAGAATATGCTTTTTTTCGTCCAATTTTCCTATTCGACTGGTTTCGATCCTCTTGTCACGAACTCATGTATACTGTTGAGTTTGCATAATATCTCATCACCGTACCTCTCCCTAGTCGACCTCTTAACTCTGATTTACCATCAAATGAGTCAGATTGCATTCGCCATCGGTGATCCCAGGGCAGAAACCTTCTCGCACCCAAGTAGCATACCTTAGATGCGTGCCAAAAGGACGTTGTGTCTGGTCCACATGTCGGGCAAGCAAGATAGCCCTTGGTGCTCCATCCCGATAACATACCATAAGCAGGAAAATCATTAATTGCCCACATTACGGCTGCTCGTAGGGTGAACATTTCTCCACTGCACTTGTCGTATGTTCGGACACCATTTTCCCACAAATCCACGAGCTCGTCAATCAATGGCCGCAAATACACATCGATGGAATTACTCAGCGATTTGGGCCCCGGTATCAAAGTACTGAGGATTGTGAATTCTTTCTTCATGCATCTCCAAGGAGGCAAGTTATACGGAACCATAACAACCGGCCAAGTGCTATAGGGCTTTGCAAAACTCCCAAACGGATTAAACCCGTCAGTAGCGAGCCCTAATCTGACATTTCTTGGCTCTGCAGCAAACTCGGGATACATATTATCAAATTCCTTCCAAGCCTCTCCATCCGCCGGATGCCTCAGTACATCATCATCAATGCGTTCATCCTTGTGCCACCTCATATCACGGGATGTGTGAGACGACATGTAGAATCTTTGTAACCTTGGCTTCAGTGGAAAATAACGCAACACCTTGTTAGGAATCTTGTTCTTTTGAAACCTAGGCTCATTGCACACGGGACATTTGTCAAGCTGCTCGAATTCACCGTAAAACAAAACACAGTTGTTCTTGCATGCATGGATCTTGATATACCCTAAACAATGCCCCTTCAACAACTTCTTCGAGCTATAATGATCTTTTGGCAGACAATTGTCTTCAGGGAGCATTCGGATGATAATGTCGAACATGTGATCAAAATGCTTGTTCGTTTGATTATACTCAACTTTCATGTGCATCAACTCCACAACTGCCCCTAGAACCGAAAATGATTTACAACCAGGGTACAATTCGCGCTGAGCTTCTTTCAACAATCTCTCATAATGGAGATCAGAGTCTTCCGGTTGCAACCTTGGTGCATCATCTTCCATATCATCCGATGCCGGAGGAAAAGCATCGGTTAATAACTCAACGACTGGATCATTATCACATCGCCCATCCAAACCACTTTCGTCCCTACTGGTCCCAGGAACCGAAGATGTCGATGCAGAAAATATTTCTTCACAGTGATAGATCCAATTAGTGTAGTTGTGTACGATCCCATTCCATTCCAGATGAGTTTGGACCTCATTCAACGACATCCAAATGCAATTATTACATTTACGGCACGGACACCTGACACGTCTTGTATCACTACAATGACTAAGTGCAAAGGCAATGAAGTTGTCGATCCCATCCAAATATTGATCAGAAGATCTATCAAACATTTGCATCCACCCTTTGTCCATTGTGCCTGCTTTCACAACATAGAGTCAACATAAGTAATTCAGTTAACATTGCCCAGTAAATAGAACAAGTTAAAATCAAAATCAACTCTTCTCCTTATGCCTCCAGTTATTTGGCCCTATCCCATTCGAGAGTGCACGTTCTGTGCTGTGTAGTTTGGGACCTACGAGGCTAAGTTCAGATCGAGGGAAATTTCGGCAGCATTTCCCTACAGTTCCCCAAATGCACGACATAGATATTATAAACAAATATTTAGTATGCATTTGAAGAAAATTGAGGGGATACAAACCGAATTTCCCACAATCGAAACCTAACCACGTAGACCGCCAACTACACAACACATAGTTGCGCACCCCCAAACTGTCCGAATATATGGACAATTCAAGAGTCAGTCAATCAATCGGATTTACTGACTCTCAAACGGGTCTAAGGTTTTTCATTGAATTTCATTATACGAAGTTAATCAACTCGATTAACTTCGCATAAACGGTTATGAAATATGAATGTATTTCACTTCGTCGGAACTAAATAAAGCGTTTTAAAAAAAATATCACTACAAATTCAAAAATACAAACATATATAAATTATGCATAAAACACAGTTTTAAATTTTATAATTTCTGTACATATTTTCTATTTCCCTATTTTCCTAACATATTTTCTAATTTCCAAACATAATATCGAATTTTAATAATTTCATTACATATTTTTTTTCCTATTTTCCTAAAATGTTTTCTAATTTTCTAATTTCCTAACATATTTTCTATTTCCTTATTTTCCTAACATATTTTATATTTCCCTAATTTCCTAACATTGTTCTTAATTTCCAAATATATTTTCTAATTTCAATCATTTCATTACATATTTTTAATTTTCCTATTTTACAACAAAATTTTCTAATTTCCTAACATATTTTCTTTTTTCCTAATTTCATAACATATTTTCTATTTTCCTAATTTCATAACATATTTTCTATTTTCATATTTTCCTAACAAATTTTCTAATTTCTAATTTCCAAAAATTCTAAAACATTTCTACACATTTTCCATAATAAATACAAAATTTCCTAACATAATTATATCCAACATTCTTAACAAAATTAATTTGAGTGGAAAACACACATACCTTTTCACAAGTGTTCCTTCAAATTAACTACAAAATTTCTACAACACAACACATAATTAATTCCTATTCAAAAATAAAAATTTCAAAAAAATAAAATTTTCATACCTTAATATTTGATATTTGATGATTGATAGAGAAAAAGGATTTGTTGGTAATGAAAATGGTGATGAGATGATAATAATAGGTATATAAAGAGAGTGAATGAGTGAGAGGGAGAGATAGAGAGCAGAGAGAAGGATGAGAAGCAGAGAGGAGGAAGAAGAAGAAAGAAGAAAAAAAACAGACTCTGGTATTTAGAGTGTTTAGACAGTTGCCCGACAAACAGTATTCGTAGGGTAATATTAAATGATTCGTTGGGCCATAAAGAGTCAACGTCTAATATTACCCGACGGCGATTGGTCGTCGTTGTTTACCCTGTTACCCGACGGGTAGTCCACATCGTCGGGTAACAATGTCCAATTTTACGCGCCAACGGTTTTTTCTTCTCGCCAACTTGTTACCCGGTGACTGTAAATGTCCGTCGGGCAATATTACCTTACCCCGCGAGATATTGTCCGTCGGGCGAAATTTAGTCGCGCTACTGCGATTTTCTTGTAGTGTTAAGTAGTAGAACCTGCTTTTAGGTAGTGCTTTAGTAAACACATCTGCAAGCTGCTCCTCTGACCTGCAGTAGATTAGGTCAATCTCACCAGCTTGCATAGCTTCTCTTATGAAGTGAAACCTCCTGTTGATGTGCTTAGTCTTTTGGTGAAAGACTGGGTTCTTTAACATGGCTATAGCTGAAGTATTATCACATAGGATAGGTGTAGCTCCAACTAGTTCTTCTCCAAAGTCCTCTAACAAGAATCTCAGCCATTTGGCTTGAGCAGTAGCCTCAGATGCACTTACATATTCTGCCTCAGCAGTAGATAAGGCAACACTGTGCTGTTTCACAGAGGCCCAAGAAAATACCCCACTGCCAAATGAGAAGGCATAACCAGAGGTGCTTCTCATATCATCCAAACTACCACTCCAATCACTATCACAATACCCTACTAGAGTAGCTTGCTTTCCCTTTTGATATTCAATCCCATAAGAGATAGTTCCTTGAATGTATCTCAACACTCTCTTAGCTGTACCATAGTGTTTCTTTGATGGATTATGCATGTACCTAGATAGCAAACTAGATGCAAACATGATGTCTGGTCTAGTGGCAGTTAAGTATAACAGACTACCGACAATCTGTCTATAGGTACCTTCATCTGCAGCTTCTGAACCATCACTTCTGCTGAGCTTGTCATCAGTAGCAAGTGGTGTGCTCACAAGTTTGCAATCTTTCATTCCAAACTTATCAAGTAAAGCCTGTGCATATTTCTGTTGATGGATGAAGATGAACTTCTCTGTTTGAATAACTCCCTTACCGAGAAAATGATGTAGAAGTCCCAAATCAGTCATCTCATACTTAGTCATCATGTCCTCCTTGAATTCCTTCATCAATCTGTCACAATTGCTAGTATAGACAATGTCATCTACATATATGGAAACTATTAAGGTTCTGCCATCCTTAGTTGCTTTCATGTACAATGTTGCTTCGCTAGGACTCCTTAGGTATCCACAGCTGAGTAAGTGAGAATCTATCTCACCATACCAAGCTCTAGGGGCTTGTTTCAAACCATACAAGGCCTTTCTGAGCTTATAGACCTTCCCTTCTTCTCTTTGTACTTCAAAACCAGCAGGCTGATCCACATAGACTTCCTCTTCTAGGACACCATTTAGGAAGGCTGATTTGACATCTAGCTGATATAGACTCCATTCCTTCTGTGCAGCTAGTGCAATCAAAGTCCTGATTGTATCTAGTCTTGCAACAGGAGCAAATGTTTCATTGAAGTCAATTCCAGGCTTCTGTGCATAGCCTTTAGCTACTAGCCTTGCCTTATGCTTCAGGATTGAGCCATCTAGGTTCAGCTTGGTCTTGTATACCCATTTAACCTCAATAACTGGTTTATCAGCTGGTCTGTTAACCAACTCCCAGGTTGAGTTCTTCTCAATCATCTCAATTTCATTCTTCATTGCTGTCTTCCAGGCATTGTCCTTTACTGCTTCTTCAAAGTTCTCAGGCTCAACAATAGTTAGGTTACATCTAGCATAGATATCTTCAATATTCCTCATCTTTGCTGGAATGTTTTCTAACTCAGCTGATGTTTCTGTGGATGAGCTGATG
Organism: Oemleria cerasiformis; assembly: GCA_037349345.1. Lineage (NCBI taxonomy): Eukaryota > Viridiplantae > Streptophyta > Magnoliopsida > Rosales > Rosaceae > Oemleria > Oemleria cerasiformis. The sequence continues at coordinate 4,298,949 of JAZGTL010000017.1, read as the reverse complement.
CTTAAACTTGGTTGTGAGGCCTGAGCTTGAAGGTCTGGTTCTTGAACCATAGGAATGTCAGTCTCCATCTCAGGAACTTGGATTCTGAGTTCTTCATTTGTTTTCCAGTTCCACATTGCTCTCTCATTGAAGGTCATAGTTCTGGAAATCACAATTTTCTTGGTTTCCAGATTGTGAATCCTATACCCTTTCTCACAACTTCCATAGCCTACAAACACCCCTTTTGAGGCAGTTTCATCTAGCTTTTGTCTTAGCTGTGAAGGTACATGAGTGTAGCACACAGAACCAAACACTCTTAAGTGTTTTACTCCTGGTTTCCTCCCACTGTACACCTCAAATGGTGTCATCCTTAGAACTGCCTTTGTAGGGCACTTGTTGAGTAGATAGACTGTTGTATTAACAGCTTCAGCCCAAAACTGATATGGCATCTTCTTGTCATGCATCATAGATTTAGCCATTTCCACAATAGTTATGTTCTTCCTTTCTGCAACCCCATTCTGTTGTGGTGAGTATGCCACAGTGAGCTGCCTTTCTATTCCCATTTGTTCACAGTAGGTCAGAAACTCTTGTGATGTGAACTCACCTCCTCTGTCACTTCTCAACCATTTGATCTTGTTTTCTATCTGCAGTTCAACCATTGCCTTAAACTTTTTGAATGCATTAAACACCCCAGACTTGTGTTTAAGAAAATAAACCCAACACATCCTAGAGTAGTCATCAATGAATGTTAGGAAATACTTGTTTCCTCCCATTGTCTCAGTCTGCATTGGACCACAGACATCAGAGTGGATCAACTCTAGTAGTTTTGATGCTCTCCAAGCTTTATCTTTGTCAAAACTTTCAACATGTTGCTTGCCAACAATGCAGCCTTCACACACTGCACTCTTCTTGGATAGCTTAGGCATTCCCACAACCATATCTTCTGTGTACAGAACATCTAGGCTAGAGTGATTCAGATGACCAAACCTCCTATGCCATAGCCAGGAACATCCCTCTTTAGTGGCAATCCTTGCTACTGGAATCACTTGGTTGAATAAGAGTGGAAAACACCTATTCCTTGTCATTGGAACAGTTGCAACCTCATTTCCCTGATTATAGATCTTAGCAATCTTGTCTTCAAACACAAGATTGTATCCATGCTCCACCATCTGTCCAACACTGAGCAGATTCTCATCTAGACCTGGCACTAGCATCACTTCCTTGATCAATCTGTCTCCATTATGTGTCTTGATCACCAGTGTGCCTTTACCACTTGCATCCACAAGTTCACCAGTCCCCATTTTCACCTTGGACTTTAGAGACTTATCTAAGTTTATCAATGAGGCTTCATTCGATGTCATGTGATTACTGCATCCACTGTCAAGGTACCAGATATCAGTGTCAGGTTTAGATGTAGCAGAGTGACAGGCATAGAACATTGCACCTTCCTCATCTGCTTGTCTTGCAACATTTGCATTCTGCTTCCCGTTGCAGTCCTTGGCCATGTGACCAAACTTGTTGCATTGATAACACTTGGTTTTCCCTTTGAACCAGCATTCCCCATAGTGTAGTTTGTCACAGATCCTGCACTTAGTACCACTGCTCTCAGCTTTACTGGGATTCACACTTTGCTTGTAGTTAGGCTTTCCAGAATTGAACTTCTGATTCCAGTTTTTGTTTCCCTTAAACTGCTTCTTGAACTTGCTTTGACCAGTCCCTTGCTGTCCCTTATCATGCATAGATAAATTAGAAAATACTTTATCCACAGTACTCTCATGCATTTCTAGTCTTTGATCAAAAGCTCTAATGGAAGCCACTACATTCTCAACATTCACAGTGTCCATATCTCTAGTTTTTTCTATAATAGATACTATAGAATCATAGGATTTAGTTAGGCTGATCAATACTTTATGTGCTAACCGTTTTTCAGTAACATCTTCACCATAGGTTCTCATTTGATTCACTATTTCATATAGTCTAGACAGATAGTTGGATAAGGATTCAGTTTCTTTCATCCTTTTATACTCAAAATCACGTCTTAAGGATTGTAACTTGACTGCTCTTACCTTCTGATCACCTATGTACTCTCTTTTAAGTAGATCCCAGGTTGATTTGGCAGTCTCCTCGTTTGAGATTTTTGAGAAGATAGTATCAGCAACTGATGTTTGAAGCATCCCTAAGGCTCTTGCATCCTTGATGTAATCTGCTCAGGTTGGTTGGTTAACCACATCACCAGCAGCATCTCCTGCTTCTTCATGCAGTCCAACATCAACATACTCCCAGAGATCATGTGCTCTGAGGATGGTCCGTATTTTGATACTCCAGAATTCGTAGTTAGTTCCATCAAAGATCGGAGCTCGTAGCTCTGATCCACTAGCTCCTATCGTGTTAGACGCAGCTGTTTCTTCTTCACAGATGATCGTCCCTAGTGTCAATGCTCACGGATCAAGTAGCTCTGATACCATGTTGATTTCAGAAGCTTCAACACAATCGGAAAGCATTTGCAGATTCAATCGAGTAAGTTCTCTAAACTCAACACAAATCGAATATGGTTTTATTTCAGATTTGGATTGATAGTTCTTAGATGTAGGAATAAATCATTTGGGTGATGAACTCTAGATTTAATTTCTGTAGGAATGGGATGGTTTTGTTTGTTGCATACCAATTGTTTGATGAAATGCTACTATGAATTTCTTGAAGGATTCAGATGCTCTCTTCTGCTATAACAGAGAGAGTATTCAATTGTTATTGAATTTGTTATGATTACACTCTCACACACACCTTACATACACTCTTACATTCTGTTAGTGTGATGACACTATGATGTCACACACACACACCCACACGGCTCTTCTAACTTGGGCGCCAAGTTAGGCTCACACACTCCTTCACTGTTTTCTGTTGTAACAAACTCTTCTCAGTTCTGCTTAACACCTCCTTTGCTGACTTGTCTAGGACTTAGTTACCTAGATGCCTTGTTAACAGCGTAAGCACCAACAATCCACACTGATCAGAGTAGGAGAAGCAGGGAGGTAGGAAGTTTCTTGAGGGTGAGGGCGGTAGTGGATATCACTAAACCCCTCCGACGAAGTATGCTGATCCGGATTGAAGGAAAAACGGTGGAGGTCGATATTCGCTATGAGAAGCTACCCCATGTTTGTTTTCTGTGTGGAATGATGGATCATATGGAGAAGCAGTGCCAGGGACCGATGAAGGGAGTTACGGATGATTCGACGACGCCCTATGGGCGTTGGTTTCAGGAAGAGGGAATGGGCTATGGGAATAAAAGGAGGTTGGAGAATGGCAGGGAACCTCCACAAAAAAGGGGTGGTCCATGTCGGCTCCGATGGAAGTGGAATCTGAGGATGAAAGGAAGGAACACGGAGAAGAAGTTCTCTCTAACAGGTACGGTGGCAGGACCCTTACGGTGGATGCGGGGTAGGCATCGGCCGCCGAGCCGGAGCTGAGACGGAGTGGCAGTGAGCGGCCGGCTCTCAATTTGGAAGTGGCAGAGGATCCGGTGCCCCAGGAGCAATCATGGGCGGTTATTCCTTACCAAGCTAGCGGTGATGGAGGAGTTGACTTTGCCAACGCAATTTCTGGTAATCTGGATGCAATTGGCATCTAGGAGCCGCAATTTGGGGATGATGTAAGAGGACGGTCAGCTGTTGCCCTTTTTGGAGTCCATATTAATATTAATGGGGAAGTTCAATGCCCAGCGGATGAAGGAAACATTCACACCCAATTATGTTTGGGTGGGCCATCAAGCCAAATGGATGGTGTGGACTCGCATAATGGACAGGGATTTTTAGGAGGGGTTACTGCTTTGACTGATGGTAACCAGGTTGGGCTCACGTTGACCACACCCCCTGGGGTGGGCCCAATTGGGGGACAACAACAAAATCATATTGGCCCACTGATGGATTTGGCGATGGAAGAGGTTGTGAGCCACTTTCTTTGGGGTCAGACCCTTTTGACTTGGCACCTATTATTCAGAAGCAAAGCAGAGAGGCAGGGCGAAAGGATAAATCTCGTAGCTCACAGACCCTTAGGGCTGCGGGTGAAAGAGGGAGGAAACGAAGACCACGAAGACATATGGGAATTGGAAAAAGAGGAAGCAGAGATGAAGCATTTTGTACTGACATGCCGGGGTTCAAGCGGCAGAGAGGTGCATGGGTGGATTCTTCAATCCTTGGTCAGGTAGAGGCTGGTGAGTCCTAGCCCCGCCGATCACAATGAGTTGTTTAAGCTGGAACTGCCGTGGATTGGGTAATTCACTGGCAGTAAATTCTTTGAGGTGTATGGTGAAACGCCATGCCCCTTTAGTTATTTTCCTTTGTGAAACAAAATATTCAGTAGATAAGATGGCTCAATGAAAGTTAAAGTTCGGTTTCGATAAAGTTTTTTCCGTTAGTAGTATTGGCGCTTCCGGAGGCCTTTGTTTTATGTGGATGAATGAGATTGATTTGCATGTAAAGTCTTCGTCACAACACCATATTGATATGGAGGTGGGAGGTATAGGAGATGAGGATCATTGGTGCATCACCGGTTTTTATGGGTACCCATCCACAACTGAAAGGCATAAATCCTGGACTCTCCTTCGCGATCTTCATTCCTCGCATTCCCTTCCTTGGTTGTGCATTGGGGATTTCAATGAGATCCTTATGTTCGATGAGTATGAAGGCAGGCATGGTAGACCGGTCAGACAAGTTCAAGAGTTCAAGGAGGCTGTGTCGGACTGTAGTTTGATTGACTTAGGTTTCTTGGGAGATAAGTTTACATGGTACACCACCAGAGATGAAGGAATAAAAGTTCGTTTGGATAGGGGACTCGCAACCCAAAGCGATTGTTGTTTGCGTTTCATTCAATAACTCACCTGGGTTTCTCGACATCGGACCATGCACCGTTATTAGCAAAATGGGAAAAGGTGAGAAGTTGTAATAGAAAAAAGAAAAGAAGATTTAGGTTTGGAAACCATTGGGTGACCCATGAGGATTGCAGAGGCATTATTGTGGACAATTGGAGTAGGCCGCAGGACAACAATCTAATGAATGGGGTCATGGTGTGTGAGGCAAACAAGGATGGGGCTGAATAATTGGGCCCAGCATAGCTGCGGTTTACTATCCAAGGAAATTTCACGGGTTCAGGCCCAATTGCAAGAGGTCCTAGCTAATCCTTTCACCGAGGAATCTTTAGAGGTTCGAAGTCAGCTGTCAAATAAGCTAAACGATTTGCTACATCAGGAGGAGGTGTACTAGAGTGAGAGGGCAAAAGAAAATTGGCTCAAATTTGAGGATCGAAACACAAGCTTTTATCACCAGCGAGCGTCTGAGCGAAGGAGGAAGAATTCTTTGAAGGGTTTGTTCACTGATTCTGGGACCTGGTGTGAGGAGGAGAAAGGGATGGCTGCTATTGTTGTAAATTATTTCAATGATCTTTTTACTTCTCGAGGCACCCGGTCGATGGATGTGGTGATTGATTCAATTGCTCCGAGGGTAACGTCCAAAGATTAAACATCCAACGAGCATGGCACACCTCAGACCCATCAGTTTGTGTAATGTTCTGTACAAGATTGTTTCGAAGACACAGGCCAACAGATTGAAAAAGGTTTTGGGTCAGGTACTTTCTCCTACTCAAAGCGCTTTTATTCCAGACAATATTATCTCTAATAATAGCTTGATTGCTGCTGAATTATCTCATTATATGTATAAGACCAGAAGGGGGTGGGACGCAGTTATAGCAATTAAATTAGATATGGGTAAGGCTTATGAGAGAGTGGAATGGGATTTTATTGAAGGGGTTATGCGTAAGTTAGGTTTTGCAGATTAGTGGATTGATTGGATTATGATGTGTGTGACTTCTGTAACCTACTCTTTTAATCTGAATGGTGAGCCCGTGGGTTTTGTGTCTCCTAGTAGAGGTATCCGACAGGGAGACCCGTTGTCCCCATACTTATTTGTGATTTGTGCAGAGGGTTTTTCAGCTTTACTTGATCAGTGGGAGAGGAGTGGGAGAATTCATGGCTTGGCTGTGGTTCCTGAGGCCCCAAAAATACATCCTCTTCTTTCTGCTGACGATAGTTTGTTATTCACAAGAGGGACTCTAGAGGAGTGCACGGGAGTGAAACAGGTTTTGAAGTGTTATGAGGAGGCCTCAGAGCAAACCATTAATCTCCTGAAGTCATGTGTCGCTTTCAGCAGCAATATCACCAGATTGGATCAGGAATTGTTAGCTAATTGCCTTGGAATGAATAGGGTTGTGCACCATGATCGATATCTGGGATTACCGCTGTTTATAGGGAGATCAAAGATGGAGACCTTTGCTTTTGTAAAGGAAAGATTGTCAAAAAGAATGAATAGCTGGAAAGGGAAATTACTTAGCAGCGCAGGAAAGGAGATTCTCATTAAGGCCATCGCCCAGGCTATTCCTTTGTACGTCATGAACTGTTTTCTCCTTCCAAAAATGTTCTGTCAGGTGCTTCATCAATCCATTGCTAAGTTTTGGTGGGGCGATATAAGTCAAAAGCAAAAGATACATTGGGTCAGTTGGCAGAAGATGTGTAAGCCCAAGGTAGAGGGTGGTCTTGGGTTTAGGGATTTTTATGCTTTTAACCTTGGTTTGTTGGCGAAACAAGGGTGGACGTTGTTGCATAATCCAAATTCTCTTGTTGCCCGTCTTTTTAAGGCTTTGTATTTCGCGGAAAATGAGTTTATGGAAGCGGTAATTGGGTCTAATGCGTCGTATGCTTGGAGGAGCATTGCTCAGGCTCGGGATATTTTGAGGAGAGGAGCAAGATGGCAAATTGGGTCTGGTGAGGGCACTCGGATCTGGCATGACAGGTGGCTTCCCAGACCAACTCTTCCGTTCGTGGTGTCGCCTAGACCAGCATATTGGGGATTGCAGATCAAAGGTTAGTTCGCTGATTTTAGAGGACGGTGGACGAAGATGGGATGAATCCACGATCAGGGGCATTTTTCTACCTGGGGAGGAAAATTTAATCTTGAGAATTCCTCTTAGTTTGCGAAGATCTGCTGACCGCTTAGTATGGCAAACTTGGTGGCGCATAGGCTTGCCGGATGGGGATTATTTTCTAGAGCTGAATTTTTGTGGTTTGAGGAACCACCGGATTTTGTACATGACGCCATTTTTGTGGATGTTGGTTCAACGATATTGGTTAGTGTGTGATACTCTTTTTCCTTCGACCGGATTGAAAGTCCCGGCAAGGTTTAATGAGGCCACTTCGCTTTGTGCACGAACGCGATATGTATGATTCATTTATAAATGCATTATCGTTTTCGTTTCAAAAAAAAATTAAAACTTTAACCTACTAATCAAATTAAGTTTGAACATATATATATATATATATATATATATATATATATATATAAATCTGTCAGATAGTTAACAAGAAAAGGGAAACCAAAAGCTGTATGATATCTGCTGGGTTTCTTTTTCTTCCCATATGCATAATTAATTACTACATCCATCGTATATCATCAAGAAATCAAATGAAAAAAAAGGAAAGCAGCTTCTAAAATGAAAGCTTGAGCGACAAATCAAGAGCATAACCATAACAACAACTTGCAGCAGTCACATCAGATTCAGCTGCTTCTTCATGGCTCCCCATTGAAACTGATGATGAAGCTTCTGCTTTTCCTCTTTGCAACATCATTTCATGAATATCACCACCTCTCATTTTCTCATCATTTTTCCCACCAGTTTCTGGGAAAAATTCATACTCCATGAAAACTCCACCTCCAGCTGACCTTCCCTTTCTGTGCACAGCCCTAACCTCTACTCCCTACAATCAATCCAACCATTCAATTTCTTCAATATTCACAATCCCAAAAAATTCAAAGGAAAAAAAAAAGGTTTTTTATTTTGGCTTGGTACGTCTACCTGATCTATAAGATTGGTGTTGCCCGAGTAATCAGCGGCTCTCCTCACCACTCGGCCTTTGTAATTCCCGCTATGGAACTTCTTCTTCTGTTACCAAAAGAAAATTTATAAACAGAAAAATAAAGTTTAGGCCTTGAAATATAAAATAATAAGAAAAATGTGCAAATAAATACTTATGTCCCAGTCCCACTACTCATATACAAATAAACAAAGCAGACAGATTGGCTTCCAAGCTTCATTTTTCCCACGTTTTCTCGGGAAACAAGCAAGTAATTGCCTTTTTTATTTTAAAAGTGATTAAAAATTAGAAAAAAGTATCCACCTTGAAGCAGAGATCACAGCAATCACAAGGCAAAGATTGCATCTTTGGCATTGAAGTGAGCTCTTTTGAGGTCTCATACGCAGTCCCAACTTGGAACGTCGGATCCGGAGCTCCGGTTCCGTACGGACTCGGATCCACCCAGTTATTACCTCCAACATAACCAAAACCAAACCCAAACCCAGAACAGGAACCAGAACCAGTACCATTGGCAACCCTCTGACTCTGACCCACCAAATCATAAAAACCAACAGAGCCGTTGATCAACACGGGTCCATTGTAGCTGGATGCACCGTAATGTAGTGGAACACTGGAAAGCGGATCGAGTAAGGTTAAGGGAGGGTCTTGGTGCTGAGGGTTGGGCTGGCCAGAAAGATTTAGAATTTGGGGTCGGGGTTGGGGCATTTCGGTCATTTTCTTCCAGCGGTCATTTTGGAGCCTCAGGCGTTCCAGCTGAGCCACCCCGAGACCTCTCTGGGGCTGCTTTTTGGTAGTGTTTGAAGCTTTACCAGATTTCTTGGCACCGCCACCTTTGGCGGTGGTTTTGCTGGACTTGGGTTTCGGTTCCTCGTACGACCCGACAAAGGGCTTCCTCGGTTCTTGCTTTGTGCTCTGCTCTGCGGCCATGAACAGCATTTGTGTTGCCATTTCTCCAAAAATAATGATCAAGCTTCAAACTTCAGTGTTTGTAATGGGTTTTGAGAGAGAAAAAAATGTTGGGTGGCTGTCAAAATTTGAAATGGACAAATGGGTTGATGTTTTTGAGAGAAAGAGAATTTTGGGTTTGGCTTTGATATTGCTGGGTTTATAAGGTTGGTGAATGGAGATGGGTGTGATTTTGTACTGAGAGAGAAGAGAGAGAGAGAGAGAGAAGTAGAATTACTGGGGTTGTGTGTGTGAGAACTGTGAAGGCTAAAAGTCTAGAAGGACATGGCTATGTCATCTCTGTTTTATTGCTCTTAATAGTTTGTTCTCTAGTGTAATTTGATACTTCCACCCATGTTTCTGCTAGTTCCTCTCCTTGTCCTTTGTAAAGGCTCTCAAAAAAGGACATTGAAATAGCAAAACTAAGGCTGGGCATAACATTTAATCTTTTGCAGATAAAATACATGGATCAAAAGGGACCCCATCAAGGCTTGAAGCCTTTTCTCAACCCCACCCAAAGTGATGGAAGTGAACACCACGCTGCAATCAAAAAGTACGTGCTCCGGACGCGCGGGTAAAGCTAAGGCAGAACAACATAGTACCCAGAGGCACGTGTCAAAGGGTGAGAGGATTGGGCAATTTGTACCAGGTGCAGGCATTGGTCGGAGAAGCAAAGAGAGGTTGTCCTCCTGTACGCGAGTGTGCGGCCATTGGTGGCAGAAGCAGCAAAAGCTTGAGGCTAGCTTGGCAAAAATGGTAGAAGATTATTAATATTTTTTAAAAGAAAAGTCAATAGGTTTGGCAATGGAGAGAAGTGAATCTGTGATCATTCATCATGGGGCCGGATGCATGGTAGCTAGCTAGCTAGTACAGGGTTACTACTAGGTGATGATGGAGAGGTTTTTGGGGCTCTAGCTAGAGAGAGAGAGAGAGAGAGAGAGAGAGAGAGGGGTGTTAGTAATGATGATCAGGTAGTTGGTGACTCACAGTAAAACAAGTGGAAAGCGCACCTTATTGTAGCTACAGCCCAGAGCTAGCTAGATATATAGGTAGGTCTCTGGCAATTATAAACACTGAGATATTTGGGTATCAACAATGGAAATCAAGATATATGATATTGGTAGCTATAGGTTTATTGCAATGATATATTCTGCATGCCTATCTTCTTTTATACAGCCTATATATAATATATAATATATATATATATATATATATATATACAACTGCTGCATGAGCGAGAGTAACTGCTGATTGAGACTTCATGGTATTTCATAGATAGTAGATATGTGTTACATGGGACGTGAGCCCTAGCTAGTTGTAGTTTATATGTACATATATATATATAAAAGAAGGAGAATTCATAGAGAGTTCCAAATGTGAAAATGACCTACCTAACCTTCGAATAATTAGTGACAAAAGGGGAGCCCAATTTGGTCAAGAAAGAGACATTCTTTTTCTTGGGAAAAATGTATTTGCAGTCTCTCCAAAGATAGTGTCAATGTATATATTAGTCGTCGATCAACATGTACCTACATATAAATCTTTTTTACTACTTTGTCAATTTGCACCATTAATTTGTACCACTTTATCAATTTTCCCCTTGAATTTTTGTTTTACCCAATTCCTCTGATGAACTAATATTGTTAACACCCAATTTACTCTCTATCCTCATATTTACTCACATTTTATTCAATATTTTTGTCCAAAAACTCATATATTGGTCATTAAATATGATATGCTATGAGTATTTTTTTCATTTATTAATGTTATATGACACGTTTACTTCCTTGTAACCTGACAAATTTTACGAAATTTTAGATGAAATGTGGCTAAAGGGGGGAAATTAATTAGTCATTTATAGGAGGTGGGGGGAATCAGCTGAAACAAAAGTTTAGGGGGAAAATTGGCATATATGGGGGTACGAGTTTAGGAGGAATTGGTTAAATCGCCTTTCTTTAATCAAAATAAGAATTTTGTTATATAATAACAAACAACAATACAATTATACCGTCAACATTAAGTCTGAAAAGGCAATAAAACCAACACGCTAACAAGCCAATACTACAACAACCGTATAAACAATGAAACAACTCACATCACTAAAACTAAGCAAACTCCAAACCAAGCCCACGAAACCCTACAACAACACCCCAACATGACGCAACAGTACTGTCGTCAAACCCATCACTTTTAACCTTGAAGAATCTGTAGATCACTTTTAGCCTTGAAGAATCTGTAGAGAAAAAGGCATATATGATATATATGTGCGTACATATATATATGTATATATATTTGTCAACACATACATTCTACATATTCCATGAAGATTTGATATTGTTGTTGTTTAATTTGACTCAATTATCTCTATGTAGGCGTGAGGCGTGTCTGTTTCAAGTACATTTTGCTTTGATTACTCCCGTAGCCCTACTACAAACCCTAATTAGGGTTTAACCAAGGCATTATTCTGTTTGACACCCGGGCCCATTCATGCATATATCTAATACATCCTATTTCCCCCAAAAAAAAAACATCTTTAATTTGATGACCCACCAAATCCTCACCAGCAATGGACACTTTAAATGCAATTAGTTGATTCACAAACAATTACAGACTTAAGCTTCTTAATTAATTACCAATCATATAGTTTTTTGATATAATGATATTGGGAGAGGAAGATTATATATACATATTAGATATCGATTTTACCATTTACGAGAGTCAAATCTGAGGTCTCTCACATAAATTATGAAAATAAATACTACTAAATCATAACACTAATTCACATACAATCCTGACTAGCTACAACGTAGCTAATGTATGTACGTTGTGCTACATCCAAATATCGATACGTGCTACACAAATTTCTTATGTACACAAACAAATTAAGCATGCTACATCCGCATTACCAAACCAAACCACATGTATTGTTTATTGTGGTAGAAAATATTTAATATTTAACATTTAAAATTTTTTTTTTTGGTGAATGAAAATTGTAGAAATTTTGTTGAAGTGTATTCTAATTTTCTAAACAGGTAAAAATGAGTGTGGTTTTGAGTCAAGAGCCCCAAAGGCATGACCAACCGACGCGTGTGGGTACCAGGCGGATGAAGAAGACAAGATCTTACGTGTTTGTAATAGCATTAGTAACTAGACTCATGAGGAGAAAGGACCACCGTAGGTCGCGCCGTCCTAAAGGCTAAGCGGACTTGGGACTTGGGAGTAACCTCCTGACAGTCTCGCCAATCATGACCCTCCACGTCACCAACTGGGCTCCACTTTCCATTTATGGAATTTTCTCCTCCCCCGACTCCCTCAGAGTCGGACTGTCATTCATTGGCAGCCTATTGCTTGCTATTCTTGTGTAAAAACGACTTCCACTTTGTGGGGTCCACGTACGGAAGGCGGTCCCCCCCACACCCCACTGCGTTGTTGGATGGAGATCGAAAAGACAGCAGCGGCTTGGCTTGGGATTTGGGAAATGGAGGTGGGGGCTTGGCTGCTGGTTCCCTTGCTACTTGCTAGGGTTTGACGGAGGGGTATGGCACGTGCGGAGAAGGAGAAAGGGGGCACACTTGACACGTGGGATAAAGTTGCTGGGTTTAGACAGACACGGTGGATTATGGAGCTCTGGTGCGAAGATTGTGCTCTGCATAGAATGATTAAGGATGCGGCCCATTGCTCCATTGCCCCATTGCCCCATTGCTCCCATTGCTGGGGCTGAGGTGGGGACCACTTCACACCTCTTGCTAAGCCTACCTACTTCTACTTCTACTTTTACTTCTACCTCATTTCATTTAACAATTTATAAACTTTGTTGGTAAATGGTAAATGGTAAATAGCAGGTATAAAAATAAAATAAAATAAATAAGTAGTTTATTTCTCTAATAATTTGAATTTTATGAATCACCTGCCAGTGCCACATAAAATGTAAAAAAAGTAAAAGAAAGATGTGATACATTATTTAGACGTAGAAGAGGGAGAGGACCACGGAGGGGAGGGAGTGAGGGACTAGCGAGGCAACGTTGAGATATAATTATTTAGATCGCAGTAATCTCAAGTGAGATTCGGTCTCTTACTCTTACTGTGGTCACTTCATTTGACGGAATTGCCCTCAACCACCGTCCGGAAATAGACAGGCTATGTGTCCCATTATGACATTGCATATATGGCAGAGATTTAGTAGGGAGGGACCATGAGAGGAGCAGCATGGCAATGGTGAATCTGGGCCGTCCAAAGAGGACAAAAATGGGCAACAGATATTCGGTTCTGTTAATGGCATTTATGTACCTTTCTACACAGTTCACAGTTGTTTGGTGTATTCTGCATGCATCAACAAGTCACTGTCATCTGTTATTTGTGTTGCCATTGCAACTTTTCTGTACAAAACAACCACACTCACACATCAAACCAAACCAACTAACATATTTAATACCGTCTCATACTTATAATTCATTCACGTGTCACAATATAAACAAACAATATAATTTTCAAAACACCCATAAATATAAATATAAAATAAACGTCCATCAATATAAATAAAATTGCACTTTAGTATTATATATTTTATACTAAATTTCATAAGTAATACCTGATTTTTCAAATTTTGTATTTAAATATTTTGTACTTTTTAATATGTTTCATCTTGGTCCCACCGACACATTTTTCGACATAATTTTCAATGGTTGATGATGTGATATGTGTGGCCCATCCAAAAAACGAATTTCAACGTGATATTAGACAAAATTGCTTGATTAACCCATTGTTATCTCCCGTCCAATATTTCATAATGGGCCCCAAAATGTAACAGTGGAATAAAGGTGAAACATGTAACGACCCACACGTGTAATTAGTGAATTTTCATAATTTATTTAGGAAAATGATATTTTTGCCCTTGAGAGTTTGGAGGGCCGGGGTTTACTTTTCATTGAAAATTCTTTTGGGAAATTTTCTTGGACCATTGTGTAGGTCTCGAACTTACGAGTTCGTAGACAGACGGCATGCTAAAATCGAAGCTCGTTTGAGAGAGTTACAGGTCTAAAACCAAGAAGGGCAATTTGGTAATTTACCAATTTCATCTTCTAATTACATTCTACTTATAAAAAGGGACATCATTTTTGGGTTTGACAGATGTCAAACATCTAAGGATGTTTTAAATTGGTGTCACCACATGGGAATTTAAAATGTGTTAAAATGACACATTCATTTAATCCAGTTGAGGAATGGATTGTCGGTGGGAACAAGAAAAAAAAAAGGAAATTGATGGCTTTAGAACACTCTTCACAAATTTATTCAAAAATAGAACACTGATAAAACTTATTGCAAAAATAGAAATTATATAAGGGGGATGGTAACCTTGTAGTAACCAAATGAGAGAAGTGAACCCTACCACCAAACCCAATTCGCGAAACCTACCACAGCGAATTGCAGCCTCCCACGAAATCGAAACCTTAAACCCCAAATCTTTGTGGATTCCAATTGCGACCCAGGCATGAAACAATTGCAATCTCCACTAAATCGAAACCCCAAACCCCAAATCTTCCAGTCTCCACGAAATCAAAACCCTAAACCCAAAATCTTCCAACCGCGACCTCAAGGAAGTGCGACCCAGGCACAAAATCGAACTGTGACCCACGGTGAGGACCGATTACATCCACTTATGTGCCATCTGAGCATATCTCGGTCTCGTTCTTGCCTCTCCTTCTTATCGTTCTTCATCTTTCTCCAGTAAGTTGTTCATCTTTTCCTCAATTTTTAGTTCTAAGCTTCTGTTTGATTATGAGCTTGAGTTGTGTTTTCATTCTTGTAAACTGTAATATTACTTTATCTAAGTATTTGTTGTGCTTTCATTCTTGTAAACTGTAATATTAGTTGATCAACACCCTTATCATTGTTCACGTTGAAAGAAATACTTACAATACTAAACTGAGAATGAGTATGCTGCAAATTTTACTAATCTCCCTTTCTTGGTTGCATATTTCATTCTTGTAAACTGAAATTTTAGTTGATCGACACCCTTATCATTGTTAATGTTCATTTTTAGCTGCAGATTTTACTAATCTCCCTTTCTTTGCTAGATTTTTTTTATATATTTAAACTTTATAGAGTACTTTTGTCTTCTGTACTGTATGTTGCCTCTTTGATATCAATGAGTTATGGTTATATTGCTTTTATTTGGAACTGATTTGTTTCTTTCATCTGGATTTTAACACTACCTTCAACTCCACTATACTACTAAGCTTTGTTCCTTATCTTGCTTTTCTTAAGGCTTCTAAGATATTTAGTTGAATGCTTGATGATTTTCTGGTATGTTTGTGCATCTCAATGTTGACATGTGCTATGTTCTGCATTCTGTTTTCCCCTCACTTGATCCTATATTTATTCCTAAAAAGACGTATGAATATCATTCTGAGGGTATGATTGACCTAACTCATAGTCCCTCGCGTTCTGATTTCCATTCTTTACAACAACTTATCGTCATCTACAGTCCCTTCGAAAGAAGGCTCCCAACTCAAGAAAATGTTGCTTCAAATTGAGAACCAGGTGTCTCTTTGTGAGGCTGAGACATCAGAGCTAAAGACTAGAGCAAGTGAGGCATCAAAGGACATGATTGAGTCTAAAAAATGTTGCAGGCCGCAGCTCAGAAAGTAGAAGCAACAAAGGAACTTTGTCATCAGTGGGAAGTAACGAAATGCAGCAAAGGCAGCATTTGAAGAAGCAAGGGCTATGCTCCGATAGTAACTAGTATGTGGAGATGCTTTGCTTGGAGCTTGTATTTCCAGGTCATGTATAGTGTATCATACATGAGGGATTCATGTTTTGTAAATTATGTTGCTTGCTAATTGTATTAAAAAATCTTAACTCCCTCATGTTTTGTAAATTATGCTGCTTTCTAATTGTATTAAAGAATCTTAACCATATATCCTTATGTAAATTATGCTTTGCCTATCCTGTTTTATTTGATTCCTTATGTTTAGTGGTCCAACCGTCTTGGTATTCACTTCTTTTTTTTGGTCTAAAACAACCTCCACCTTGAAAGGAGGATTGTTGAACTTTGCTTCGATTGGTCCAAAGAAAGAGAGTCCACTTCCTTGAGTCCATTGTTCCTCACTAGCTCAGTGGTAACTGGTCTAAATACGACAGATTTTGTGAATTCAGTTGGATGTTGGTGTATGCACAGTGAAGAGTGAAATGGAGTGGTATGTGAAAGAATTGCAAGATTAGATATGTGACAATCGCATTGTTTGATATGTGACAATTGCATTTTTTGATACTTGGATGTTTTGGTCTAGAACTTTCATCAAAGTATGCTCTTTTCTGTCATCATAGTCAGGCAGTGTCCTCATAATTAGTGTAGTGAGAATTTGATGTTTTGGTCTGGAATTTTCATCAAAATATGCTCTTTTATGTCCTCATAGTCAAGTAGTGTCCTCATAGTTAGTGCAGTGAGAATGGATGTTTTGGTCTGGAATTTTCATTAAAGTATGCTCTTTTCTGTCCTCATAGTCAGGTAATATCCTCATAGTCATGTAGTGTTCTCATAGTCAAGTAGTGTGCTCATAGTCAGGTCGTTGACAATTGCAAAGTTCTCAAACAAGGCTCTATTTTCCAACAACAATAACAAGTTCTTTAACATATGAACGAAGGAAAACGATAACCGACCTCAGTGGCAGTAACTTGACCAAACCTAGATAGAAATTTAAAAGCGTGAAAATAGGCGCCCATTTTACAAAAGTAGGTTATAGAACCTAATGAGGCCAACAAAAAACGACATGTAAGGAACTGAGAACTATTCAAATTCGCCCATCTAGCACATTCCACTTATGTTTCTTCTCTACAAACTAGTAAGGGCACAACTTTGGATCCTATGGTCTCACTAGAGTACCTCAAGAAATATTGGACATCATCATCATCCACAACATATGCTTGTATTCAATGGATGTTACAGGAACTGAGAACTTCAAACTGAGTTTTTTGGGAGGATTTTTTGGCAATAAGGTGAACACGGTTTATAAGATCAGCAAACGTTGTAGCCCTTGGTACTATAATGCCATTCATATCGTCCCCTTCATACATGTACTTCTTTCCAAACCTCAACCATTTTCCATTGAAACAAAACATAATTGCAACTGATTTCATTCCTGAAATTTGGTACACTAAAATTTATTACAATAAAGTTAAAATGCACTACATAACTATGAGTACACTACAGGACTATGGGGACATTATGAGGACACTGCAGGACTGTGTGGGCATTATGAGGACACACATGACTATGGGGACACTATCAGACTAGATCTAAACTAGTGGGGCACTATTAGACTAGATCTACAAATTCGCCCTGGTTTCTATGGCCTTCTACCCAATCATCTTCCCGACCTCACACCTGCAAATTCATCTTCCTCACTCCCCAATTGGTTATTTGCTTTAATTTCTTGAATGTCTAACACTTGTGGTTCATCCACCTTAACAAAAATCAAACATAGGATTAAGAGAGACCAACCTCTGCAAATGAGACCACCCCTTGAACGCCGTTCTGGAGAGGAAAATGAGAGAACGAATGCAACAAATATTTGCTTTGCTACCTGGAATAAAAAATTGGTTATTTGCTTTAATTTCTTGAATGCCCAACACTTGTGGTTCATCCACCTTAACAAAAATCAAACATAGGATTGAGAGTGACCAACCTCTGCGAATGAGACCACCTCCTTGAAGATGAGAAGAATTTTTCGCCAGCTCCTCCATCCCTCAGTGACCTATCTTCTAATTTCACACCAAGTATGAGTCTATGTAACTACAAGGTTACCATCCCCTTTGCAATAAGTTTTATGAGTGTTCTATTTTTGAATATATTTGTGGAGAGTGTTCTAAAGCCATCAATTTCCCAAAACAAAATAAGAAAGTAGCAGACCCGCGAGGTGGAGTTGCCGTCCACCCACCGCCTCAATCTTTGCCTTCGTTTTCGACCTCCTCAGACAAAACGTTTTAAGCCGAGAAGTTTTGAGTTTTCGGACCATTTTCACGTTTTTCTATAACTTCATATCACTTTTGGCCTTCGGCGCAAGCGATATTGCTCTGGGGACGGCAGAGGAGCGTACAACTCAAGATTGAGCTTATTTGGATTTTCAGTGAGTGGATTTTGGTTTTGTAAATTATAATGCATTCATAAACGTATATTTTAAATAAATTCTTATTAAATATGAATTTTGATAAATTAGAATAATTATTCTAAAATGATTTATTAACTTTGAAGAATTTCGGGAATTTAGAATAATTATTCTAGTGAATTATTTTTGGATATGAAATTTCAATAACGAATTTGAAAATGAAGTTTTGGGCTACTACTTGGCTTTATGGACTTTGGTTTTATGGATTTTGGATTTATGAATTTATGAATTTTGGCTTCGGCCGAGTTTATGACTTTGAGATTAGGCCCGGGAGTTCTACTTATTGGATTTTGGGCTGCGGGCCCGGGTTTTCTATGAGTTTGGCTTACGCCAGGAAAAAAGATTTCAGATTGGATTTTGGGTTTATGTTACCGTTTTAAATATTTATACCATCCTCAGTTATTATAGTTTTCTCCGACACATGATATCGAGGTATTTTTTGTCATGTGCTCGTTAAGGGTTATTTTCTCTGACACATGATCTTGAGGTATTTTCGGTCATGTGATCGTTGAGGTATTTCCGACATATGATCTTGAGGTATTTTCGGTCATTTGATTGTTGAGGTATTTCTGGCACATGATCTTGAGGTATTTTCGGTCATGCTTATTCATCTCCGACGCATGATCTAGAGGTATTTTTGGTCATGTGCTCGTCGAGCTTACCTACGCGAGTAGTATCTCTAACACCTGATCTTGAGGTATTTTCGGTCAGGTGACCGTATGATCTTGAGGTATTTTCAGTCATACGGAGAGTAGGTCCTCGGATTGGACCTCTCGGTTTCTAGCCATTACCTTGAGGTATTTTCGGCAATGGTTAGGAGGGCATGTCCTAGGGTTGGACTGCCCTGGATATTGAGCTTCAGCTTAGGATTATTTTAAAGGATGGTGGAATATTTTCTTGATTTAAACATCCAGGTTTTCTTATGATTTTTAAGCTCCTTTGAGGAGGATTTTTTTTTAAGCATGATTTTGGACCACATATTGTTTTTATATTGCACTTATATGGGTCCTGTCGGGTTTTAAATTAGAAATGTCTTTTCGGTAAGTTCTTTCGTGAATATTTTTGGTCTAAATAACTATTTAAAAAAATATTTTTCATTATGCATGCATGGTTTTCTTTATGAAAGAGAAACTATTTTTTCTCGGTATTTGTGTTTTAATTATCATTGTTTTTATCCACTCACACTTTTCTCTGGTTTACGTCCCCTTCAGGCCGTTGAAGTCGACGAGGGTACTCTCAGAGGCGGAGGCATCGCTTTCCGACTGCACTTTCACCATACTAGCTCCAAGTACGGTTTGTAGACTTGTAAACTTTATCTGCCAACCTAGTTGCTCTGATTAACCATTTGGAACTAATTGTAATTATTTCAGTAGACTAGTTATTTTGGGCTTGGAGTTGGTTGGTGTGAGTTGATCTAGACAGTTTGGATTTTATTTTAGAATTGAATCCTTCGTCTGACATGTGGAATGCCGTTTGACCAATTTACAGGGGAAATTCTGCTGAATTTTCGATAGAATTCTCGTAAAGTCATGTTGGATTGGTGAGGGTATTTTAGGAATCATTTTGAAGTTTCAGGTGTTGTCAGACGAGAGCAGAACTTCTCACGAATTTCGAGGGGAAAATTCGGGAGAGGTCCTGTCAAAGCGTTTTAAAGAATTCAGGGTACTTGAATGCAAAATTTGAAAATAAACTATAACTCTTAAATTTGATGTAAAATATAGGGTACTAAAGTGTAATTAACCCATAAATATGTACATGTTCAATTTAATTATATCCACCATATAATATTTACTCAATGAAAATGAGATGAGAGGTCATAAACCTTGCTTGTTTAGGCACAGATTCGTTTATCCTTTCTTTCTCCTGATTAGGAAAACGACCCACAGAAAAGGGAAAAATTCTGCTGCGCAGAGACATTAAAACAGATTATGAATACGGCAGTAAGATTCTTTACTTGTTATCTTCTTTTCTTCCCCTTTTTTAGAAGAAGAAGACGAAGAAGAAACAAAACAAAAAAGACGGAAGTTTTTGCATCGAATTGAAATTGGCACTACCTACTGTTATTTTCCACCACTTTTGTTTTACATTTTCTAAACTGAAATAACTCACAGGAAATGGAAATGCAAATGGAAATGGAAATGGAAATCAAATGAAATGAAGATGATAAATTATGATTTCAAAATTGTGGGATGTACGGACCAAAGCATGTCATTTAAGTTGCCTTGCCTAGGCATGTATTAAGCAAGTATATACATACAACATAACAAAGTTTATGTACAAACCACGCGCTTTCTCAGCTCTTACATTGTCAAAACAGGTTTTGCAAAAGCGACACTCTTTGGGAGGATGAATGACGCACACAACATCCATTTTCCAGGGGCAACAAGTCGCACCCTGCGCATTTCTACCTCAACGGCTACTACTGAAAGTGCAATTCTTATCCTCTGTATTCAATGTTCATCAGAAAAAAAAAAAAAGAGGTAAATGTTCAGTGAAGGTAAATTTTAGGTAAAATAATTGAAACACAAACATGTAGGAATACCTGATGAAAGTCAAACTCTGGATCTTCAGCTTTGGAGAATCCATAAACATGGATCTTTGGCAAATTAACTTCTTCATCAGTTGGTCTATCTATTAATATTCCCCGAAATGCATCTGTTCACAGTGGGAGAGAGTAAGTCAGAGTTTCACTTTCCAGCAATCCAACTTTCACAACTTCCAGAAACCAATTACTTTGTACAGTTCAACAATTTTTCAACCACAGCAGAACCAGAAAAAGAGTGGTCATCAATTAAGGTGTTCCTTCCCTCAATAGATTCTTGAAAAATAAGTCCCGAAAAGATGCAAATAAGAGTTCAAAACAATTTCCATTGAACCAACTAGCCTAAAATTTGACCCAATCCCCCCAAGGACCAGGTGCTGGAATTATTTAGTAAAACATTATTACAGAGTTTTTCTTTTCGATCATTCATGTATATCACTAATTATACATGTACAGGCACAAACAAAAAGTATGACAAAGTATACATGAGAAATTACATAAATAAACTTTAAAAGGATGAAATTAACGTGCAATCAAGAAGTAAAAAGGGAATAAGTGCAACACACCTAGATACTCTAAAGCGTCATTTGGTAAATTCATTACCACATGAGTTATGGACTTGGCTTTATCACTTGCAAACATAGCACTGATGAACCTCCTTCCATCCATGTTAAAGACCTATGAGAGGTAAATAGATCATTAAAATTAAAAAAAAAAAATTGTGCACTCACTACTTGATAGAAAGGGAAAGCTTACTGCCTGATGTGTGGTATAATAAAAACAAATTAAAATATTGAAACTATGATCCTCTTCATGGAGAGGACAACTAACATTCCAAGAAGAGTTTGAAAAAATTTGGTTACTGGATGCAGTTACCAACTCATAAATTTGGCACGTCATTAGTGAATTTAGGATACAAAATGAATTCAGGTTTGTCCTTTTGGCTTCTATCAACCAGAACCATTCATAGCAAGAAATAAACCAGTTAGTCTTGCATCATCAATAAAAAAAAACTCATAATTGTCTGCTACGCAAGTTATACTCATCATTGGTTAGAAAATGGCATACTCTGCTTTCTTGTTATTCATAACCTTTTCAGCGGGAAAAAAATACACTGCTGCTATTACTTCTTTCATACCTTAATCTTCCTTTCAAGTTTGTTGAGAACGCGATTTCTTTCCAGAAATTCAATTGCATGAGGATTCAAATCATTGGCATAAACTCGTTTCACAATCCGTGCTGCAGACACTGCTATTGGACCAACCCCAGAGAAAACATCACCTGCCAATAGCAAATAAATATGACTACATGAAAGTAAATAGCTCAAAATTGATACTTTAATATTACAGAAGGTGAGAGAAGTATAATGTAGTTCTCTGTGATAAGATCTCCAATTTACCATAGGATATTACGATCTGACTAATACGCACAGCTTGCATGCAGTGTTTAGAATTAACGATTAGAGCACTACCACTGCAGGGACCTCTCTCTCAGGAAGAGCAATTTCCTCCTTTTTTCTTTGGTTATCATTTTTCAACTTCCCATTACCCCCATGCACTAAGGTTTGTAGTCCTTTCATAGAGTTTTTGTTTTTTTTTCTTTTACAAGAATAAAGATTTTTCCCCACCTCCCAAAACTACCCTGGGGAGCAAAATAGCGCTTCAGAAACTTCTTTTTAAATTAAACTTCGATAAAGGGCCAATAGTCTATTTTAAACGGGAAGCCCAACCTTTATTTATTTATCTTTTAATACGACCTTTTTAAACTTAATCCACCTCTTCTGTTTAGTTTATTGCTTCAAAACAGGAGGAAATATGAGTCAAACAAAGGTTTAAATGAAAGGATCAAACGGAAAGGAAGGACAGTGGAAAGGCCCCCTTAGGAAAAAAAAAACAAAAGTCAACCACCATCATAGGCCCATAAAACACAACAATATCTTAAAGATAGGCAGAATTAGGACATACAAACAACATCATTGCGCATGAAGCTGTTCAAAAGCCTTTGTCTTTCAGTTCCGAGCCTAGAATTCCAATACCTGCAAGAAGGAATACATAAGAATGCGATCCATGCCAGCTATTCATTTTTCACACAATAAACAGCACCTATTGTTGACCGACAGAGGAATGAGGAAACACAAAATATGAAGTCATAAGACGACATGTCAGCACAGTGATTCTGGTGAACATGCATTTCATTATTACACCTACAGAGCTCTACTTTTATGAACAATTATAAGTTTCATCAGATGAAAGTCAAATTTATCTACACATAAATTAACTCCAACAGGCCTAAAGATCTATAACTAACCAAATTTGGCATGGACTGCTCTAGAAAAAGCTCCATCTCAAATCAAACTAATAGCTTGGTGTTTATAACCTCATGAAACCAACTTTTTGTCCCATGTACAAGAACAAGGACCAAGCACTGTGCAATAATAAAGCAAGAGATGGGAGGGAAAGAGAATGCTACTAACAAAAGCCAAATATTTTACACGATAGCATATAACCCATCATTTTCTGCAATAGTAGGAGAATCATTCAAAAAATCAGTTGGAATTACACCTCTGTATTTCTTATTTCTTATTTTTTTTTCCTTTTTTTAACCAATCACGAATTTCATGAAATTCTCTATCCCCAAGATCTAGAGCCAAACCAACTTTGGCGTAGACTGCTCATGCCAACGCTCCATCTCAACATAAATTTTATTGGTTGGTGCTAACAAAATTATAATCCTGACTATCTTATCTCAAGTCAATGTAGAAGACTCATGCATAATTAGCTCAGAAATGATCATTTTCTCCATTACTAAAACAACCACTCAAACAGTCAAGTTGAAATTTCCATTTTCAAGCAAGCTAAGGAACATACACTGTTGCTATGTCAACCTGAAATCGCAAGCCATTCTCAATGACTGTAGTCACAAGGGAATAATTTCCAGCTAAAACCTCAAGTTGCATGGTTCTGTAGTCATTATCAATAGCGTCAACTTTATTGACGACTGTCTGAATCTTTGGCTTGTGTTTATCAAGAATCACCTGTGAATAGAAAATAGTGTTCTCCCCATATGTTAACATAGTGATTGAGCAGAAAATTGTAAAACTGGTAAATGTGATTAAATTCAGAAAGCACCTTTGCTATTATGTTTTTGTATGGTAAGTGCTCATCTCTTAGGTTTAGGTGTGCAATATGCCCAACTGTTTCAAAGGCTGAAGGAGCAATTATACCTTTGGGCAGCAAAGCCTCTAATATCTGTCATACATACAAGTTGCATCCATGAATATACCTTTCAGCAGTTCTTGGTGCATAAAGTTTATATCCAATGCACATGTTTATTTATTAAATCCCTTCCTTGAACAAAAGTGTTTTAAAGTCAATCATGGAATGGAAGACGAGCACAGAATTTGAGCATGAACCATTTATCTGATACGTAAAGGTTGTCAACTACAAATAACTAGTGAATGATTCAACAGCTCACAATAAATCCTTCAAATGCGGAAACAAATTAGTTGTGCGATTTTTTTAAATTTGTGTTTAAGCTCAACTTGTTGCTGTGTATGATAAATTGGTAAACTACCATGGGAGATGGAAGTAAACTGTGAATAAGAAATAAGATAGCACAGACTAAATAAACACATCTAAGATATCCTTGGTTGAAATACCTCATTCATCTGCCAGTACTCATAAAATAGAGTCAGTTTGCATCTCACAAGCTCAAAAGTTGGCGTCTTACTTTTCCCTGTATTTTCTTTCATCACTACCTAAAACATAGGACAAGAACATTAGGCAATGAATATGGTATCACAAGCCAATGAAATATAAGGTAAAAAAGAGAAATATTCATATGATGCACCAAAACCTTCAGAGAAAAAAAAAAGAACAAAAAAAGATCTGCATACAAAGGAAATTGTATGAATCTTTATTCCTCTGAATGATAGATGAGTCAGTTCAGTGTTTCAGATAGGCTTTAATCACGAATATATCTACAGGTATATCATGCCTAGGTTCTCACCAGAAGATATTTTCGAATCTAAGGAGGTCTTCCATTTGAAAAGATCACAACTCTCTTAAAGGATCAACATTAACCGTATAAATGCAATTCTAGCACCGCCTGGAGGTAGATAGTTTATTTTCTGTGTAATTGGACTAGAGCACCACCTCACAGTTGAGAAAACAGTGCACATCTCTCCAAAATCAAGAGCAAGAATTTAGCTTAGATTCTTTCACGAGGATCCTAACAAAATTAAGAATTCTCATTTGCAACTAACTCTGCCCGAAAGAATGCTTCGCATTTTCCAATCATGGGCCAGCCAATTCCACATAGGCAAAGCAAGAATCATTCTCCAATACAAAGCCTACCAAATTTCTAGCATATTGAAGCACATCAAAACCAACAGCAAAACAAGCAATTAACCACCACTTGGAAGCAACAATTAACAGGCATTAATTTGAAAGCAACAATTAACAGGCATTAATTTGAAAGCAACAATTAACAGGCATTATTTGAAAGCAAGTGCAATTGGTAATCAAGACAATACCTTGATTGCCTCAGGCAACTCCTCCGCAGCTCTATTTGCGTACCGCTCGTCCAATAGCAACAACCGTGTGGAACCTCTCCATTTCTTCCCTCCCTCGAACTCATCCCCCAACAAACCCTTCAAGTCCTCCCCTTCTTCTTCATCATCCACAACCTCCAATACACAAAACTCACCCTTCTTCACTCTCTTCTTGCCTTCATCTACCTCAGTACCCCTCTTCTTCCTCTGGTTTGGCCTCGACATTCTCGCAAGGTTCCGAAACTTCACGTATCCACGCGAATCGAATTTCTTCGCAAGCTTCTCTCGGTAAAGCACTCCACTTAAAGGCTCGCCATCGCCCTCTGATTTTCCGTACATCCGGCGATTCAACGAAACCAGGGCATTTTCGTCGTCGACTTCCATGCTTCTGCTCGCGAGCAGTACAGCGAACTCGTCTTCCATTTCATCCCCGGGGACTCTGCCAATGTTGCGAATGCGAGGCCAGTTCAGCAAGTGGCCTCGGAGGCGGCTCTCGAGAGCAAAACAGTCTTTCGCAGGGACTCGAAGAGCCGCGACATCGAAAACCCTACAGAAGCTTTCTTCGTCCATTAAATGTTCTTCTTCTTCCTCATCTTCAACTTCTTGTTGCAGTTTTTGAGGCGTGGATTTGGTCAATGGAGGGTGAGATTGGAGACTTGAGGGGTGGGTGCCCTTCCGGAGGGAGGGCCCGTAGAAGTATGAGGAACTGTTTGGGACTGAAATTTGGGGTTGATCGGTGGTGGAGAGGCAGAAGGAGAGGATGAGTAGGTTTCTGGGTAGTGAGGGTATTCTGGGAAAGAGGATTTTGGAGGTGAGAGAGGAGAGGGGAAGAGAGTGAGGTCTGAGAAAGAGCTTGGTCACCATTGTTGCTCACTAGTAGTCGGTATACGATGGGATTGGATTTTGCCGGGAAATCAGACCCCATGAGTGGGTAATTGAGGGTTTAAGATCCTGTGCCATGCACGTGACCACGGTGGTTATTAGCAATGATTAAAATTTTGTTCTTTATAAAAATATCGAGAGTTAAATTTATAGAAATATAGATAGATATATCGATATCGATATTGTTCATGCTCAACAAAAACGTAGGAAATTTAGTCCAAATTTTGGAAATTTTGAATGAAACTTTGGGAAAAGTTTAAACATCCAATAATACTTAATATAAAACTAATAAAAATTATAAAATGACTTTAATATAATAAATATATGATATCATATGGTCCGATGATGACTAACAATATAAAATCTTAAACATAAAGATAAATTAAAACATCATTTGACGGATAATTTTGCACCAATGATATTTTTACTCGTTGAATTTCATTAAAAACAAGTAGATCAGTGTTTATCGGATTTGAAATCGTATTCGGCTCCATCTACCATGACACAATAATTTTTCTAAGTGATGCTACTTGACCAAGGGGAAATGTATTGTTGAACATAGAATTCATATATCTCTTTTGAGCTCTATATTCTTCCTCCGTAGATAAGATGGTTAAGATTTATCCAACTAACTTGTCCATAACTTGATGAGATGAGGAACTTCATACATATGGCATTTGAGAGAGATGATTATGTAATTGGCCGTAATCATATTGACCATAAGCATAGGGTTCATTTGAGTTGCTACTACGATCGGCTCTTAAGCTCACAGAGTCAAAATTAATTGTCATGGAATCCTCTGAAGATGGGTTTTCATATCCTTCATATATGTTGCATGTCCTAGTACTATAGTCTTTTTCCAGCACCACCGATTCCTACTCCATATTCTCTATATCCATGATCAAAATCTTGGGTAGTATGAATAAAGTTGGCATCTTCAATAAATGGACTCAAGTGCCCGCCATGTTCATTTCCTCCGTCATCATCCCCTCTATTTTTAATTTATTCTTAAAAAAATAGTGAGTAAAAAGTAGTGCCACGGAATATCCACTCCCTAATATATCCATCTCTAATGCATCTATGATCCTCTGAATAAAAATGAAAATAGCTGCAGCAAGAATAAAGAAATAGAAAGAATAAGCCTCATCACCAATAATCAACTTCACGCGGCTTTAAAAATTACAACCCACGACATGCAGCAATTAACCCCCCCCCCCCACGCCCAGAAAATAAAAAAAAATATACAAACGTACACGACTGAGCGAATTGTGATGCCCAAAACAAGTAACAAGTAACAAGTAACAACACATACAATTAATTAAGTATTTGTCATTGGCTTTGAATAGTTGGAGCAATAATAGGAGTACGTACTAGTGATGTCATCTCTTGCCAGCAATCCTCCGTTGATGAATTTCTTCCTCTTGTGAGCCTTATTTGATGTTCTTGTCCAAAGAGGCACACTAACCACCCACATCGATGTGCATAAAATGGCACACAACTTGCCATAAA
The DNA here is from genome assembly GCA_037349345.1 of Oemleria cerasiformis. Lineage (NCBI taxonomy): Eukaryota > Viridiplantae > Streptophyta > Magnoliopsida > Rosales > Rosaceae > Oemleria > Oemleria cerasiformis. The sequence continues at coordinate 4,271,458 of JAZGTL010000017.1, read as the reverse complement.
ATATCAAAGCCAACAAAATCATAACCACGAAACAAAAACTCACCATCGATTTGTAACAACCTCGGTTTTTGTTCTTATTATTCTTTTCCATGTTTCTGACGACCTTTGATTGCTCATGTTGCCCCAATTTTGATGAACTTTGATCATCTGTGTCCGATTCCGACATTAACTTGTTTTTGTTGGATGAGAAATAAGGCGGCCCCTTGGAATAATTTGCTTTTGAAGTACTGTTGGTGTTTGTTCGAATTTTGTCCGACAAATACCTTAAATTGGCTTTCAAACTTCTCTTCGAGCGTGATCGAAATGATTTCATTCTCTTGGAGAAAGACTGACTGCTTGAATTCGATAATGAACTTGATGATGATGAAGATTTCACTGAAGAGTTTGCCGACGAATTCGTGAACATAGAGCTATTCGTCAAGTCCGATCCCGAGTTCATTCTCTGCTCATCATCCTCCTCGCAAAATTCTTCATTATTATTTCTTCCACATTTGTTTCTTTTCTTTCTCTTTTCAATCTTCTTCGCCTGTAAATTAATATATATTGTTAATTATATCATTCATTATCATACCTAAATGAGATGAATCCATAAACCAAACACTAACCAAAGATGTCTCGGACAAAAATTCCTTGAAAATACCACTCAATTTGCGTCGTCCTTTATTTCTCCAGTATTGAGTGTCACCTTTTCCTTCATTATCGGCTAGCGACGGTGACGCCATTGGCAACACCTTTGGGAGCCCCACGCCTTCTTTTCCTTCCGCGGCAAAGTACGCCTTGGGAATCGAATTTGGGATATCTTCTTCCGACCATTCTCGATTATAAGTTGAAGCAACTGAGCTCTCATTTGTTGCATTTGCAACTTTATTCTTTTCAAAGCTTCTTTTTTTAATCTTCTTCACCTGTCCATGTATAATGCATGCATGCATGCAATATATGTTAATATATACATACATATATATATATATACTGATTTTAATGTTTAATTTATAAAATAAAATAAAAACATGCATGACGTTGAAAAAAATTGATATTTCAAAAACCAGAAGATAGACTTAATTAATAAAAAAGAAAAAAAAACGAACCAATGATGTTTTGAACAAAACTGCCTTCAAAGCTTGGAAAATCCCGCATCCTCCTGGACCTTGCTTTCTTGGTTGATCCGTAGTACGACAATTAATTTCATCATCCCCTTCGTTATCTGACGATGCCAAAGACGACGTCACGGGTACCACTTTGGGAAACATTATATTTTCCTTGTCAACATACAAAGAAAAAACATCCGTAGGATGTGATCCTGGTTTGTCAAGTAGGACCACATCAACGGATGTTGACCTAAAGCAGAGGAAGAAATTGACGACTTTTTTTTTTTTCTTCTTTTTATTCCTGTTTATTACTTGGGACGCTGTCGAATGTCCATGGGGACTTGTTGAGCATGGAGGACAAAGAGGGCTGTGGTTTTCACGATGCATGGCGCTGTTGACATGAATTTAGGAATAATTTGTGTGTTTTTGTGTTTTGTCTTGTCAGCCGAGAAAGTTGGGATTCAAAAATCCGAAAAACTGAAGGTGAAGAGGAACGGTACCATCTAATAATTTTTCTATTTTCAGCTCAAATTATAATTGATTGTATCTCAATTCTCAAACAATGAGTTTCAACTCTCAACTTTCATTGGCCGGCCATGTTGTGCGCCCTTTGTTTGGCCTCCATTTCGGGTCAAAAAATAATTCAACTCACAACCCTAATAAAATCGCCAGCACAAGAATCGGCCTTTATTATTTAGTTATTTATTTTTAGATTTGGATTCAAATTAGTTCCATTTTAATTTTGACCTGAATGAATTTGGTGGTTTTCTGTTTTTAGTTTTTTCTGTTTAAAAAAATATATATGATCAGGTAATTAATTGGTTTTTGCCACATGTCAAATTGTCAATGTGTCATCTTTAAGATTTTTGCAAAATTGAATTTGTTTAATATTTAAAACTAAATAGTGGGTCGGGTCGGTAAAACTTAATGGTAGAGTATTTGTTGACTTGTATTAGGATTCCTACAATTGTGGGATTTCTATCATATTTGGTTTCCTAGTTTAGGGTGTAATTATCCTTTCCTAGATATGAATCTATTGTTATTCTTTCCTAGATAGGACTCTATTGTAAAGATTATAAATACCTCACTAAGTGGAGAGGAGAAATACACAAATATTCATAACCGTAAATTCTATTTGGTATCAGAGCCATTACGCTCCTGAGACACAAATCCGCTGCGATTCCTCCACTGTGGGTGTACGGAGCCTAATTCCTCCGTGCACCCACGGGATACATACTTGATCCCACGGGACATATTTCCTTTGTGCCTCCTTACTCGGCCTTTGTGCCACCTTACTTGGCCTTTGTGCCATATTTTGGCCTTAAGTGCCACTCTACTTGGTCTTTGTGCCATCGTATTTAGCCTCTATGTCAATGTATTCGGCCTTTGTTCCACCTTGTCATCAGATCGGGTTTGATTGGGCCCAAGATGAGTCTTACTTGGCTCGAGTGATCGAGTTTACTACCTACCATTGCTTTCGCGCTTAATGACCGATGTGGTATGAGCTCTACCTGGGGACCACCGTATTAGCTCCACCTGTGTCCCACTAAGTGTTGGTCCCACGTGAGGGGGAGTGTTGAAGAATCCCACATCGGAAGAATAGAAAGAGAAAATAATAGAAAAAGAAAATATAATATATAATGAGCGGTTCTACTCCTAACAATACTGAGGGGGACAATATCGGTGTTGGAGGGAGTGGGCCGCTGGCTCGACTCTGTAATCTTGACATGGGCATTTTCCTTCCCGAAGTTAACATAATTGTGGAATGATTAAAAGCAACACAGAAGACAGTAGGACAAGAAGCTTACTCTGTAAGTTAGAAATAAATTGTGATAAATCTTAGAGCAAGGCTAGCAGAACAACCCCAAACACTTGATAGTCGTCCATGTACGATGCGAAGCTCTGGTTCTTGAGCTTAGACAGCAAGAAAGAGCTCTTCAGGGTGTCGCCTTGCCCCGCAGCCCCCGCACCCATCATCATGTTCGACTCGGACAGTGCCACATAGAAGCTGTAGTAGCACGTAACTATGTCATGGTTCCGCTTCAGCATGTTCGACAGGTATGTCAGAGCAGATGTCCTGTTGACCACCAGTCCTCTTAAAGTGTCGGGCAAGCGACAACATCAATGGGCGCAAGGTTGGCAATCGGGACCCAATGGTACGGTGTGGCAATGGATGCCCTAATGAACACTGAGGTCACTGCGGACACGTCCCCATTCCAGACGTTGAAGATGTACACATGATACATACTTGGGCCCTGATGAACTCAGTCCTTGCAGATCCTAATCTGACGAAGGTTACTGATGCTGTTGGCCTCTATGGATGGGTTGCTTTCAGTAGCGGTGGGTTCCCTGATTATGTTCTACAAGTGCAGTGGTAAAGATCTAGGTTACATCAAAAGAGGATGGGACTCCAACAGTCATATAGATACATAGGATCTTTTGTTGAATATTGATTTCAACAATTTGTCTGTATGGACGGGAAATTGGTCTCAACTCTGTCCCACTTGCAAGATAATTAGACCTGATATTGCATATGATGTTAGTGTTGTGAGCCGCTTTATGCATAACCTGGCTGCGCAACACATGGACGTTGTGTTGAGAATTCGGAGGTATCTGAAATCTGCACCAGGAAAAGCGTTGTTGTTTTCCAACCATGGTTTGGGGTAGAAAAAAGAAAACACCGAACCCTAATTGTTTTTTTCCTGCTGTGTCCATGATCAATTGCAGCGAGCAACTGTGAAGTTGTTGATGCCCGTGTTCCTGATCGATTGCAGTGAGCAACTGTGAAGTTGTTGCTGCCCGTGTTCCTGATCGATTGCAGCGAGCAACTGTGAAGTTGTTGTTGCCCCCTAGTTTGTCAGCTTGTCTGTATTATTCCAGAATCCCATCAACGCTGCAGGTTTTAGGCTATACCGACAGCAAGAGAAATGGCTGCCATGATTGCTACAACAGGTAGTGATGGTAAGGCAGATGTGTTGACTAAAGTGGTTTCTCATGACAAGTTCTCCAGGTTTCTAGACAAGTTGGGCATGTGCAACATCTATGCTCCAACTTGAGGGGGAGTGTTAACTTGTATTAGGATTCCTACAATTGTGGGATTCCTACCATATTTGGTTTCCTAGTTTAGGGTGTAATTATCCTTTCCTAGATAGGATTCTATTGTTATCCTTTCCTAGATAGGACTATATTGTAAAGATTATAAATACCTCCCTAAGTGGAGAGGAGAAATACACAAATATTTATAACCGTAAATTCTACTGTATTTACCACGGGAGTCCCCCAAACAAAAGTTCAACTCTCGGTCTTGTTTGGACAAAATAGGAAAAAACTAATCTTTTTGACTGCATACACAACTTCATTGGGTACTAGTACCCAACTTATTGGTTTCCTAAACCAATCAAAGATTTTTAAATCATATTCTTAATTCATTGTGGCAACTAATATGATATTCATATTATATAATTTATCAATTTTTAAATCATATTAAATCATGAGGTTGCTGCCGAGACTATGCGTGCTAAACGATGTCTTAGATAGGAGGGATTAGAACCCTCATTGTTATTTAACATTCTTGTTTCATATGTAAACGTTTATATTCGTATTTAATCAATATATTCGACTTTTTGAAAAAAAAAATTATATAATTTATCAATTTCATCTTAGTTATTACTAATTAATTCAGCATGTTTTCATTAAAAAAAAAGACTTATTACTCAAAATGCACCCAAAATAGGACAGCGATTCTCAGTTTGGACCCGGAACTGAAATTTTCCTCAAAATGCACTCAGAACAGTAGCAATGTCAAAAACGTTGGACCAACTAACTGACTCCGTTTTTAACTCCGTGAAGTGTGAGGGTAATTTTGTCTAATCTTTCATACGTGGAGGCAAGGTGGCAAAAGTGGGACCCGATAAATGTGGACGTGTGAAGTGAGGTGGATTTCCAATCAGAAGCTTTGAGAGAAAATCGAATTGGGGAAAAATGGTCTACTAGGGATTTTAAGAAATTGTGGGAAACGTTGACGGTGGACGCAAATGTTCGTAGGCCTTTTAGGGTTTTCAATCGGACGGAAAGGCGAGCTCAAAGAGGTAGGAGTTGTTGATTTCGGTAGTATTGAGCGAAATCGAAAACTGGGGTAACACTAAGCTGTTAGGGTTTTGAAAAAGTTGGGAGAAAGGTTGCAGACGGACGCGAATGTTCGTGGGGCTGTGAGGGTTTTCAATCGGAGTTGCAGGCAAGCTCGAAGAGGTAGGAGTTAGAGGATGCCAGTAGTTCGAGGACCTGGTGGTGTACAACCCGATTATGGTAAGTTCTAAACCGAAATTTAGCAAGGTTGTTTTGTATATGATTTTACTTGTTGTGTTTGGTTGATATAGAGATAGGGTTTGGAAATTGGAGCTTGAGGCATTGTTTACTGGTTTTGCTTGGAAAAAGTTAAAATTTTTGGTTGTTTATGGTATTGAAGTGAATGTCTATGTGGTTAGAATATTATTTGCATTTGTCTTACAATAATGTCAGTTTGTGGGGTTATTAAAAGGCTTAAAACCTTGTCGGGCAGTGGTGTGGATTTGAATTGAATACTGTTGAAATTGTCAGTGGGGTATTTGGCAGTGGTGGGGTGTGTGGACTAGTCTGTGAAAAGGCATTAAAAGGCTTGTAAAATTTTGGGGTAATTAGACTTTAGTTTTGGGCTTTTAGTGCTGAGTGTTTATGGGTGTGATTTGGGTGATTTGGTTAAGGGTAAAGTGTGGGTTTAGGGTGTGAAATGGATGTGATTAAGGGTAAAGTTTACGGTTTAGGGTGTGAAATGGAAGTGGTTAAGAGTTTAGGGTTTAGGGTGTGAAATGGATGTGATTAAGGGTAAAATATAGGGTTTAGGGTGTGAAATGGAAGTGGTTAAGGGTAAAGTTTAGGGTTTAGGGTGTGAAATGGATGTGGTTCATGGTGTAAAATAGATGTATTATTTTTGTTATGTAAAAGAGGTTGTAATATGGGTGTAATATGGATGTAATAAGGGTGTAATAAGGGTGTAACGGCTGAAAAGGTGGACAAGCTACATATGAACTTTGAGTGAATTGTGTGAATTGTGTGCTAAAATATGAATTGTGTGCTGAATTTGGTGTTGAAATAGGATATTGATATCTGAATTGTGATACTGAATTGTGATATTGAAATCTGAATTATTATAAACAGTATTCAATTTGTCTATTGTAGGGATTGTAATATGACCCTGTCTTGATTTTGTTAGAACCAGTCTTCAATTTCAATCTATATAGGGATTGCAAAGTATGTTGTCATAGAACCGTGTATGTAATCTGAATGTGTTTTCATTATGTTATGAGTGGTATTGATGCTAGAAGTATTGGTGCCTATTATCTGTTTGATGCTAGAAGTTCTCATAGTTTATAGTGCTGCCTATAATTGGGAATTGTGATATGTGATATTAAGGGCATTTGAAATGTGATGTTAAGAAATTGTGATCTGAATGGTGATCTAAATGTGATAATGTGATAGTTTCTGTCATACTGGATATGTGATGGTGTGTTTGTTGGTTTGTGCTTAGGTGAACAAAAGGAAGAAAACAAGTTCTGTTTCAAATCATGCAGCTGAGCCGCCCAATCAAACCCCACCTGTTGTCCAACCTGAAGCACCAGCTTCCTCCCAACAACCACCTCCACCTCCCCAAACTGACTCCTCCCAACAACAACCTCCACCACCCCAAAATGACTCCTCCCAGCAACAACCAATGGCCTCATTGAGTTCCCCTTCCACAACCCAACCAAAAGAACGAGACTGAAAAGGCCAGCACAGAGAATTGGGTCTCTTATCCCACCTCAACCAATCACACAACCAATTGGTGATTCTCAATCTAGCCAAGTCTCTCAAGCTCAGCCGCAAGAACAAAGTAGAATGGGGAGTTCCAAGGCAAAGCCAAAGCCTAAGCCAAACACACATCCAAAGTCACAGCCAAAGCCAAAGGCCAACAACAAAGATTGGCTGAAGAGGGCAAAGGAATTGTTGCCCCATTGGCACCATTATTAGAATCCTACTAGCTAGGCTAATCCTTTTTGCTGTATTTTGTTAGCATTTGGAACCATTGGTTGCTTACATAGTTTTTGTAGTTTGCAAAGCCTAATTGTAGTGTAATGGAAACTTTTCAAGTCCAATGCCTTCCTTTTTGACTCATTGGACTTCAAAAGTTTGATGGTTGTAGGTTTTTAAGTGGTGCTTTTGTAATAAAGACAATGCATCATTTTGTAATGGTCCAAAGTTGAATCACAAGTTATGCTCAATTTATGATCAAAGTGTTATTATGCTTCCTTTAATGCTCATAGTGTACAGGTCAAGTTTTATGCTCAAAGTGTCATGCTCCTTTTATGGTCTAGTTGTATGCTCAAAACTTATGCTTCATTTTCAGTCTAATTTTCATAACCAAAGTCAATTCTCTCATTCCACCATTTCATAACTTTGAACACTTCAAATACATCAAACATACATCCTAGTACAAACTTGATCATCCATTGCATAAAGTATCTTAACTACTTACTTCAAGCTTTCTAACTTACTTTTGCACCTTACACATACATAATTCCAATCAATACAAGCCAACTGAACATAAGTACAATCCAAAGCTTAAAGACCTTTTGCTTCTCAATCAACAATTGCTCTTCTCCTCTATCAAGCTTCCTTAGCAAGCCCGAAATTATTATCATTGTACATTTTGCACATCTTCGGATCGAACCACTCCCGAAAGTCACAGCCTTTCACACGACCTGTTTGACTCCTAACCTGCATTATCAAAAGTCACAGCCTTCAATTGCATACATACAAATCAAATTGAATTTTCATCCAAACTTTTATACACACAGCCAACAATCCTACCACAAACACAGCAGCAACAATCCTACCACAAACCCATTACTATACTACACAACAACATCCAAACATTTAACCAGTCCCATTACGTGTTTCAAACACAGCAGCAACAATCCTACCACAACCCCCAATGTATGTCACCCACTGAAAATGTTTCTTACTTTTCATTCAAAACCACCAATTCCTTCCAAACCCAGAAATCAAATTGAAATTTCATTCAAATCCTACCATAACACCGCACGCCCCTACCCAACAATCCTTCCAAACCCAGAAATCAAATTGAAATCAGCCATTCTCAAATCCTACCAGAACGCCGCATGCCGCTAACCACCAATTCCTTCCAAACCTATAAATTTTTTCTTAACCAAATAAGTTTAAATTCAAAATCCACACACTCATAAACAATTATGTCAAATTCTCTCTTACCCGACCATCTCGACAAACAAGAAATCTCCTCCCTGGGTTTTCTTCGGTCCATGAAGTCTTCATTGTAGCCACCTTCCCACAAAGACATCTTCGCTGCTGCTCCCACCCTGCACTCTCATCCATGCCTCGTTCGGAGCTGCCGCCCCCTTTTCTCATTTCGACTCTCCAACAATCTTCTCCTTCTCGGCCGATATAAGCTACCTGACTCCTCATGTGGCAAAATGACTTAAATACCCAGCCAAACACTGCCACACATATGCCACATATGCACACTTCACAGAGTTAAAAACGGAGTCAGTTAGTTGGTCCAACGTTTTTGACGTTTCTATTGTTCTAGATGCATTTTGAGGCAAATTTCAGTTTCAGGTCCAAACTGAGAATCGCTGTCCTGTTCTGGGTGCAAATGAAGTAATAAGCCAAAAAAAATCACGACTTTTTTTTTACTAGAAAAAAATTCAGTATGACTATACAAATTATATTCTCTATCTACTAAAATGCCTTGGATTGTTCACTGTTCACCAACAGTGCTTTTACGATTTTGCCCTTATTTTTTTTTTCTTTGTTGTTAATAGTTAATAGTTAACAGTTAACAGTTAAATTACAGTTTTGCCCTTGCTGCTCCAATTTTCTTCTCTACACGAGCACGAATATCAGAGTAAAAAGTCTTCGAAATCATCGTTTTCGTTCTTGGATTGTATTCTAAAAGTCTTCTATACAAATTATATTCTCTATATACTAAAATGCCTTGGATTGTTCACTGTTCACCAACAGTGCTTTTACGATTTTGCCCTTATTTTTTTTTCTTTTTCTTTGTTGTTAACAGTTAATAGTTAAATTACGGTTTTGCCTTTGCTGCTCCAATTTTCTTCTCTACACGAGCACGACCATCAGAGTAAAAAGTCTTCAAAATCATCGTTTTCGTTCTTTCTCATCCAACCCATCGTCTTCACTGACCTTCTCCCATCATCGTCTTTGTTGACGATCATCGTCATTGACTTCAATCAGAGTTTGGAGAGTGCCTCTTCCCCATTCTTGCTCATGCGGCACTATCGGCGGGAGAAGAAGCAGAATTTCGACAAATTTGCAGAGTAAGGCTTTGGGTTTTAGTTAATTCATGCTTCTGTTAAGTTATTTGGATGGATTTTGTGGGTTGATTCTCTTGCATGTTAGTTTTTTGGAAGGATTGAGGAAGAAGGTGTTGAACGTTTGAAGAGCTTTGGGAAAGGTAAGGCTTTGGGTTTTAATTAATTGATGGTTGAGTTAGGTTATTGGGATGGATTTTGTGTGTTGATTCTCTTGCATGTTAGTTTTTAAGGATTGACGAAGAAGAAAAAAGTGTTGCTGGGTTTGGGTATTTTTCAGGTAAATTTTTTTTTTATGCTAATTAAATTTTGGTTTCAATTTTTTGACTCTTTTTTATTGTACTCCTCTGCGATCTTAGCCTTTCGCGAAGAAGAAAGAGATCGGTTGTAGATTGGGTTATGGGTTCTTCCCTCGAACTCCCTGTTCTACTCGATTTCTCTTCTATACGCCATCTTCTTTACTCGATTTATTTTTGTACTCCTCTGTGATTAAGTTTCTGCACTTATAACCATATTACAAAGTACAATTTAGTTGCTTTTTGATTAATAAATTGAGTTTCATGTTTACAATTGGAGGTTAGTCTTCCATGTAGTTTTGGTGGTTTTTTCATTTTCTTCTGTCGTGGGTTTGGTTTCTTAATGTAAATGATAAGAATGATTTGGAATTTGTATCTTTATTATTGATCAAATGGAGTTATTTATACAACTCTTTGAATAACAAAAATGCAGGATAAACTCCTTGATAGAAGGAGTACTAACAAATTGAAACAGAAGACAGAACTAATTCAAATTCAAACACATAGACTCCTAACTACATCAGCAACCAATCATCCTGAAGACCAGGTCAGTTGCTGGCTAACATCCCCCCTCAAGATGGACGGCCTTGAGTAAGTCCAATTTTGGCCTTGAGTAGCTCGAACCGATAACGGGAAAGAGGTTTCATCAATGCATCAGCGAGTTGATCATCAGAAGAAACATGGCAAACCCGAAGAGCTCCAGATTGAACCCTTTCTCGGATAAAATGAAAATCAATGGAGACATGTTTCATCCTTGAATGAAAAACTGGATTGGAACTTAATTGTGTCGCGCCAATATTATCACAGTAAATCACAGGAACTTGATTAACCGGATATTGAAGTTCAGTCAATAAGGAACATACCCAGCTGATTTCTGAAGCCGTGTCAGCCACAGACCGATATTCAACCTCCGTAGATGATCGAGCAATGGTTTGTTGTTTCTTGGAGGACCATGAGTCAGGATTCCGACCAAGGTATAGAATGTAAGCATTGGTAGAGGAGAAGTCATCCTTGTTTCCCCCCCAATCTGCATCAGAAAAAGCATGCAGGTGAGCAGGTGATTGACGATGCAGAAGAATACTCTCTTCACGGGTTCCAGAGAGATAACGCAACAGTCTTTTTACAAGCTTCCAATGTTCTTCAGTCGGTTTATGCATGAACTGGGATAATTTGTTCACAGCAAATGATAAATCCGGTCGAGTAAGTGAGAGATACTGAAGACTTCCAACAGTGGCTCGATATTCAGATGGATCAGGTAGCATATCTCCCATCGCAAGAGTGGGAGGAGGACCGGTTGGCAGTGGAGTAGCCACATGCCGAGAGTGATGCAAGTTGGTCCGATGCAAGAGGTCAATAATATACCTCTGTTAGGAGAGCACCAACCCGTGAGGATGGGGTTGAATTTCCACACCAAGAGAATAAGTCAGAGGCCCCAAATCCTTTAGTGAAAACTGCTGGGCTAAGCTGTGAACAAAAAGGTCTACCGCATGGTCATCATCACCGATGATGATAATGTCGTCTACATAGACCAATAAATATATAAGATGGCCTTCATGCTTAAAAATGAACAAAGAAGTATCATTCACCGAATTTGTGAAGCCTGAAGCAAGCAGAAAAGTGTGGAGTTCATGATACCACGCACGAGGTGCTTGCTTGAGTCCATAAATGGCCTTGCGCAACTTGCAAACAAAATCTAGTCTCTCTTTGTCTACAAAGGCCGGCGGCTGAACCATGTAAACATCCTCATTCAGCGTACCTTGAAGGAATGCATTGTTGACGTCCAATTGTCGCATCCACCACCCATGACTCACGGCAATGGAGGGAACAAGACGGACTGTTGTGGGCTTCACAACTGGACTGAAGGTTTCGGTATAATCAAGCCCAGGCCTCTGGTTAAATCCTTTGGCCACCAAACGTGCTTTATAGCGAGCAACAGAGCCATCAGAATTTCGCTTCACCCTGAAAATCCATTTACAACCAACCAAGTTAGAAGCATAATGAGGAGAAACCAAATCCCAGGTTCCATTTCGAACGAGAGCATTATACTCATCCTGCATGGCATCACACCATTTTTCCTCCTTTAAAGCTTATGTAACAGATGTAGGCTCCTGAATATCGGGTGAGGGAAGGTGTTTATGGAAGGTTAATTTTCGGACAGGTTTGTGAATATTGTTCTTTGATCTGGTGGTCATGGGATGTGAGGGGACAACTTGTGGAGTAGCGGGTTCAGGAATAGGCGAAAGGGGCTGTGGCAAGGGCAGCGGAGAGGAAGGTTGGGAGGACTGCATGGCGGGAGGACTGCTGGTGGCGCAAGTGGAGGAGCTGCTGACAGGTTGTCCGGCAGGAGATGGAACTGCAGGTGGCGTGAATGTGGGGGGCACAGGAGCAGGCGTAACAATTGATATAATAGGAGGTATCCAAGACTCTGTAGAGGAAGAATTTGATATGGACTCTGAATGCAGAAAATTAGGATAAGGAAAGTTTGACTCTACAAATTGAACATGCCGTGAATTAAAAAATTTTGAAGACTCGGGATCAAAACAAATGTACGCACTTTGAGATAAGGAATACCCTAGAAATATGCAAGGTTTTGACCGGACATCTAGTTTATAAGCTGAATATGGTCGAAGCCATGGATAACACATGCACCCAAAAATGCGAAGTTTCGTATAATTAGGAGGTTTTTGAAAAATAAGTTCAAATGCAGAAAAATATTTTAATGAAGGTGAAAGCATCCGATTGATTAAATAAATGGCAGTGGAAAACGCAAAAGACCAAAATGTTTGGGGTAAAAATGCATGAGTGAGAAGAGAAAGACCTGTTTCCACTATGTGTCTGTGCTTGCGCTCAGAAACACCATTGTGTTCAAGTGTGTGTGGTGGAGAAGTGCGATGAGAGATGCCATGTAACTGAAGAAAATCTTTGAGAGCTACAAACTCACCTCCATTATCCGAATATAAAGTTATTATTTTTTGTTTGAAATGATTTTCAACAATGGCCTTAAAGCGTATGAAAGTAAGTTTGACATCAGATTTATGCTTTAAAGGATAAAACCAAGTGTATTTTGTAAAATGATCCACAAAAATAACATAATATTTAAAGCCATCAATTGAGTATAGAGGAGCAGTCCATACATCAGAAAAAATGATTTCAAGAGGATTATGAGACTCTAATGAGGACACAGAGAAGGGAAGTTTATGACTCTTGTTACATTGACACGCATTGCAGGAATTTTTTTTTGCCAAAGAAGAGGTCTCTAGCTTATTTTTGGAAAGGATAACATTTAGAATAGGTAAAGATGGGTGACCTAATCTAAAATGCCAATTTATTGGTGCAATCTTTAAACTGGAAAAAGCAAGTGGAGAGGAAGACGTCGGACTGAACCCCGGCCATTCATAAACGCCACCTTTGGTCTCACCCTGAACTTGAACCACTCCCGTTAGCAGATCCTTCAGAAGAAAATACCAGGGTAAAAATTCATTGGAAACATTGTTTGTTACACAAAACTGATAAATAGAGATAAATTTCTTTTTAATTTCAGGAACACATAGAACATTCTTGAGATTAAAAAGATTTGAGGAGGTATGTAAATTTGTGGAGCCTGTATGTGTAATGCGCAGGCCTGTACCATCACCAATCATAACATCGTCCGAGCCAGTGTATGGAGTGTGAAGAGATAGGTTGTTCAGATCAGCGGTGATGTGGTGAGAAGCACCACTATCCAGTAGCCACGAAGAATTACTAGGACAGTTGCTTGCGGCAAGATGAGCCTGTGGCTGCCATGGGTTTGGACTGTTGTTGGCCTTGGGAACATTTGTTTCTTGAGGCACAAATTTGAAGGAGGGGCACCATTTTTCCGTGTGCCCTTGGAGTTCACAAACCTGGCAATATCCCAGGTAAGGACGAGGGCCAAGACGTTGGTTGTGAAGTCCCTGGTTAGGGACTGATCCTTGCGGCCTTGAAGGACCGTGGTAGGGCGTGCGCCATTGGGTTGAGGTAGGAGGGTGGGATCGATTCAAATGGGAGGCTTGAGACCTATATCCTGGACGGCCAGTGACTGCATTAGCCGTAGGGGAGAACTGCAAGAGGGCTTTAGATAAGGCTTGTAGAGAAGCTTCAAACATGAGTAATTTCTCATGGAGTTCGTTAAAGGTTATTGAAGTGTCGTGGGCTTGGACTGCACGCACGAGTTCTTTGTAGTCATCTCCCAATTCCTCCAGTATTTTTTTAGTGATATCCTCAGCATCAATGGGGGCGCCAAGCACTGCTAATTCATCAGCTTGCGCTTTGACAGAGTTAATAAAATCTGAGATGCTAAGAGAGCCCTTAGTGAGAGCTTTGAAGCTTTCCTTGACTTGCTTGATGCGGCCTCTAGAGGGGGTGGCATATGTGGATGCTAAAATCTTCCAAGCTTCCTGCGATGTGGTTGCTCTAGCAATAAATGGAATAATGGTATTGTGAATCGATCCAATTAGAGCATTGAGGATGAGCTGATCTTGACGTACCCATGCATGGTACTGAGGATGTGGAATGGTGTTTGAGTCATCGGTGGTGAGATGTTGTGGTGGACAAGGTTTTGTTTTCATCAATGAAACCTTGGAGATCATAACCGATAAAAAGTGTATGGAATTGCAGCTTCCATGACAGATAGTTGGAGCTTGTGAGCTTGAGAACAGCCTGTGCCGTGACATTGATGGTCACAAGGTTAGGTAGGTCGGCTATGTTTTGTCGTGTGTTGTTGTGATCAGTCATGATGATAAGAGAGCAAAAAATGATTTGGAATTTGTATCTTTATTATTGATCAAATGGAGTTATTTATACAACTCTTTGAATAACAAAAATGCAGGATAAACTCCTTGATAGAAAGAGTACTAACAAACTGAAACAGAAGACATAACTAATTCAATGGGCCACATATCTCAAGCCCAAAGTCCAACAAATAAGGCCCAACGCCTACTGTACAAGCTCAAATACCACATGGGCCCAAGCCCACACAACCAATCAATCCTAACAAGGGACAACCAATAACTGACACGTGGACACGTCTCCACCATCCATCTGAATGCCACGTGTCAACGCCACAGCAGAAGTGCATTTATCCTACATAGAAACTATTCATCAAACCTCCCTCAAACATCAATACAAAAGGAGGCACATTTCCCAAAATGGTAACAAAGATTCACTATTTACTGCTACTTTGTCAAAACCACTATTTACCACTTACCTCTTACATACACAGACCTACATACTGTCTTGGGCGTCGAAGAGCCTTTAGGCCGGCACCACACCGGTGCTCGCTCCTGACCGACGACCAATCTACTCTCTTTCACAGGTCTCCCGAAGAGCACGTGGCACACACAGAGTGGACAGAGTATATCACCTCTAAGTTGGTACATTTTGTACATCAACAATTTTAATTTTAATTTTGAATTAGTTTTCATGGTGATCAATCAAAGGTTCTCTTGCTGATGAATATTTGGTTGTTGGTGTACTCTTGAGAGAGAAAATAAAGTTGAAAACTAAATGATTTCTTTATGTTGCAATATTTGTCAAGTGATACTAATGTATTGATTGTTTTATGGTGGTTAAGAGATTGCACGACAGTTTGGAAATCCCCAATTCTAACGAGAGGGTCTATATCTTGCTCTGTTATTGATTTATTGTTTTGTCTTGATCTGTATCATTTGTTTTATTTATTGTTTCTCCTTGTATTGATGGTTAGCAGTTATGAGAATCAAACAGTTTTGTTAATGTTTTAATTGATGGACATTGCTTAGCCTCAAGAATGTATCTTTAATTAAATTGTCATTACTGTAACATACAAGTAGGAAAGAGCAGCAGCAGTTGAAGTTTCAAAGGACTGCAAAAGATGATTAATGATCTCATCTTATGATAACAACCAAATGAGAAAAGTAATACTTGAAACAATAATCAATCTGATTAATGATCTTAGTATGAAGCTGAGGATTTGGAGCAGGAAAAACCACGCCCAAGCCCTAATCCCATGCTTAACTTTTCAGGGTATCTTGCACAAGTACTTTCCTTTCACTATCAACATGCAGTAGTTGCAATTGATACATGTTCTCATCACGGAAATCAGGACTAGGTTGAGGAATTATAGAGTGCACATTGAAAGATGGTGATCATCAAAGGGATTATTTGGGTAATGACGTCGCCGGCCTTGCCTCCATTGGATCACTTGATGATCAATCAGGTTGAGGAATTATAGAGCTCAACTCTTGCTCTTAATTTACTCTCTTGGTTTCATTCTCATTCCCACTTAATGCCTTTCATAAAGTTCCAACTATTACCTTTTATTTGGATTTTGGTGTCTCCCATTATGCACTTTCTGTTTTAAATTCGTATTTCTTATTGCTACTATGATTTTCGTTTTTTCTTAACATAAGCAATAAATGCTTTTCGTGTTTTCTTAACATTCAACTACACAGCGGCGCTCGGGTTCAACTGCTAGTCTACTAAAATCCATGCAGAAAATCAGCTGCTAGTCGATACTAAAATCCATGCAGAAAATCAACTGCTAGTCAAAAGACTCTTTTTACCTTATCATCAATTCATCTTCCTCCCTGCTTGCGCATTATTTTCCTCTTCTCGCGACAACCCTCGCCGCTGCCGCATCCAATTGGGAAGCCTCTTCTTCCTCCTTGCTTCCGTGCTCTCTTTCTTTTTCTGGAGACAAAACTTGCTTCTACCGCATCCAATCCTTACTGTCTTGCCGTCCAAACCGGCCTCTTCCAATGTTGCCGTCTCCCACTTTTGCGACACCTCTTGCCGCCTCCCAATCTTCTTCCTCTTTCCTGCCACGGCGTCTTCGTTTTTGCGACACCTCCTAACATTTTCTCTCTTTCGTTCACAGCTGTCCGTCAGGGAAACTGACACCTCTTCTCCTTGCTTTCTCGAACGTTGCCGTCTCCCAATTTTGCTACAAATGTCCCTCTCGCTGTCTCCCTTTTGACGCATCTTTGGCGCCTTCAATTTTTGTGATAACACCCTGCGCTTTCAATCTCTGCTTACTTTCTCTTTTTGTTAAATTGACATCTCTCTTTCGTTGCCGCTTGCTTCTTCTTTCACACCTCTGTGCCGCTTTTATTTGTTCTGATAAATAAATAGAATCTACCGGAGCTATGGAAGTCTTTCGTGTCCATTTCTACCGGAATATAGGCTTCCATTTATGTACATCTTCTACATAAATAGAATCTCATATGGTAAGAACATAGTTGACACATCTCTTTCGTTTTGCTTCTGTTAAATAGAATCTGTAATCTACAGATTCTATAGATTCTACTTGTTTCTGTTAAATTTTTAGATCAACGATCTCTATGTTGGTTTCGCTTTCTCCACTGCTCTCATCCAGGTACGCGATGATCTCAATTTTATTTTTTGAGTTTTATTTATTTATTAATTTACTTTTCTCTACTTGGGTGCATTTTCAATTTCGGGAATTGTCAAGATGCAATGATTGGAGAAGATCCTCTTCAGTGTTCGTCAAATTCTCAGGTAAACTTCTGTTTATACTTTTTGTGAGGATTTAAGCACCTACAATCTTCTTAATTGTTACTGATTTCATGCATGAGATCAAATTGATAGGACCATATTTCTTTCCGTCTTTTGGAAATTGATCTGATTTCTTTCATTCCTATGGTTTTGAAATTCGTTCTGCGACCACATTTCTAAATCCAGAGATGAATTTTAGTGCCATTGGTGTTTTCTTATGTTTTTTGTTTCAACGGGCTCTTTGTAAACTTTTGTATGTTTAATTTTTGATAGGGTTGACAAATAAATTATCACGTTTGGAGAAGTATTCAGGTATAGTTTTTCTTTTTCAATTTGGTTTTTAATTTTGTGTTCATTAAGTTTTCTTATTCGTATGGATTTTGTGGGCTTAGTAAATTTGTTAATTCAGGTCTTGCATGATGTCACTGAAGAGCAAAGCTTGATTAATGATAAGAATATCGTGGATGATCCGAATCAGCAGTGCTTCATCAAAATGTGATCAATTTTAGCCCGTTAATCTGTGATTGGATTGTATCTACTTTGCTCACAGCATTGATCATTTACCTAAAAAATTCATGTAAGGGCTGAAGAAGAAGATATTGTTGTAAATACGAATTCAACAGTCCCATATTGAGATAAAGTTTTCTTTTTATTGGTTATGAAAACGAAATGTAGATAGTTTGTTCATTTAGTTGATGCTTATCCTACCATGTTTTTATTGCTATGGATTGAAGAAGATATTGTTGTGTTTTGGAAGAATAGTGAGGTCAGCTTTTGTTTTTCATTTTATTTCTATGTTCAATTGTTAATCCATGTAGCTGAAAATGGTTATTAAATTCCATTTTAAATCTTGATTGTCTTAAATCTGCTAGGCAATCAATCTCTTATTGTTGAAATGCATCATCATTTTTTTTTAACTCTTGCTTCCTTTCATTTTGTTTGGACTACTGTTTCTTTTTCTTTTTATTATCTTGCATGCTTTTTCATCCAGGTTTTTATTTTGAACTTCACTATGGATGAAGAGCTTAATCCCCTTCTGATTATCACTCTATTTGTTTATATGGGCAGCCTAAGCAAAAGCAGAAAGGAATCCGATTTCGAAGACAAGGTGCTTATCCATATCTCACTTTGCCCCATTTTGTTTCTCATCCAATTATCTATATATTTATACATTTAGCCGACTTGCCCTTTTACTGAGCTACCGGCAGTTGTAAGGGAAATTAGTTTTCAATAAAGGGGACCTAATTTGTGCCTAATTAGATCATATTATTACATGTGATATGGTATTTATTGCCTAGAAAATGAAATGATTCTTTGGTGATTTTGATGTGTAGGTATTTCAATTTAGAGCAAACTAAAAATTTTGAAAGATCGTCATCTTAATTTTTCTGTTAAATTTTTATGCAGGTATTGCTGATTTCATTTTATCTTTTGGTTTGGTTAGTTGTGATCAGTCGTTATTTATGCATCATTTTGATGTCTTTATATGCCTCTCTTACATGTCTTTTGAATGATTTCGTGCCATCAATAGTAGAAAATGATCAATCTTGTGAGACTTGTGCAGAGTTAGAAAGATAGGTAAAATCTGGAAAGAACGCAAAAAGAATGACTCAAATCGGAGTCCAGATGAAGGAGATATCCTCATTTCAATATCAGGTCCTGAACGGAGTCCTAAGTGCGCCAGTGCGCCAGTGCGCCTATTTTGGGCCACTGGCCAAGTACCTCATATCAGGCCCTCCGGGTCCCGAACTTGTGTTTCATGACATCAAGGTCAAGTCCTAGAAGTACCAAGGTCACGCCAAGGTAGGTCGAGGACATGTCCCAAGAACTCCCATCCGAGCCCAGATGTGCGCCTAAGCCGGGGTCCCTGTTCCGCCAGCGGTGGATCAGAGGTTCTCCCTCTGCGCCAAGCCTGACAACATTTGCGCCAAGCCTGAACGACGATGCGCTTCTATTATACTCCTAACGTACTTCAAAAGCGCGGTCCCAGATCCTGATTACGAAGACAGTCAAAAATCCAAGTTTGGCCAGCTTGCGTTCCCACTTGCCAGCCTGCATTCACACTCCCGGCCAGCTTGCGTTCCCACTTGCCAGCCTGCGTTCCCACTTTCCCTATTCCTATAGGACATGGTTTTACCAATCTGTATAGAACAAGGTTATACCAATCCTTATAGGACATAGGTTTGACCAATCCTTATAGAACAAGGTTTTCCCTTTGTCTATAAAAGGGAGCCTTTGTTCAGTGTTTTAGGGGGGAGATAATTAGCTAGGGGCGTTTTTGTTTCTGGGAAAACAGAGACCTGAGCCACAGAGTTCCGTTTTGGTTTTCTAGAGAATTAGGGACCATATTTTCGGAGATAATCTTTCACATAGATTATTGGACGTGGAGCTTGGAGAAGAAGGCCCTGCCGCGTCTTCTGCTGCATCTGTTCTTAACAATCTCCTCTGTACCCTTATTTTCATTATTACAATTTACTTATGGATTCAATTATACTTGTGTTTATTTCAGTTATGTGTGAGTAGTCATTAGGATTAGGGCTGCTTGAAGCCCTAGCCATGTTAGCTTGTTAATTGGATTTCTGGCTCTTGATTATGATTGCTATGCATGCTGAATAAGTTGGATTACTATGCTTAATGAACTTAATTTATGCCTATAAGATTAGCTACCTTGTTTGCATATAATTATAGATGTAATTGCTTGAGTGACCGTCATATCATCTTGTGATTTGGAGCATCGAAAGTATTCGTACTTGTAATCTTAACTCATGACGACCTAGGATTGCATGCCACTTTGCTAGGCTAATGTGGTGTCATTAAATTCTCTGTAAACTTCATGCATCATCTTAAAAGGTAGGTGATAGACGTTCTAGGCATATGCCCTGTTTAGAACATGCTAAGTAAGAGGGAATAAGATGTGTCTAGTGAACCAACGCCAGGTCCTAGGCACGGGCACCTAATTCAGAAAATGCATAGTAATTTGATCAAGGAAATCTGGTTAAGAGCTATAATTGGTTAGAGTGGATAGTAAGCCTTAATTCGCCTTAGTTAACAACCTTTCATTCTTGCATTGTTATTTTCTGCACTTTGATTTACTTGTCTTTAAATTTCAGTTATCACATCATAAACCCCCCCCCTGTGTGTGTGTGTGTGTGTGTGTGTGTGTGTGTTTTTATTTAAGTTAACAAATCTGAACTAAATTGGTCATAACGTTGATACAAGTCCTCGAGGGATCGACTCTTGCTGTGCTACTATACTATACTTATCGATTTGTGCACTTGCAAGGATTTTATAACTGTTAGAATTGAATTGCATATTTCTTGCTCTTTAAATCTACTAACAAGTTTTTGGCGCCGTTGCCGGGGACTTGTCCCTCAACGGTGCCCATTCAAGTTTAGATTTGTAACTTAGTTTTTCTTTTTGTTAGGTACCCGTGTAAGTCATTCCAAGGTTCAGTGCACGGGTCATCAAGTGGACCATCATCGCAAGCATCTTCAGTCCACGGCTCCCCGCCACCAAGCCCAAGGAGGATGGCGGACCACAGAGAAGAGCAGAGCCTGGAACGTGGCCTAGTACCGCAAGCCCCATGGCGCCTTAAGGATTTTGCCATGCCCCATGTCTCGGAGGATCAATTTCCAATTGTTTTTCCCGAGTCAACAGTGGCAAACTTCGAATTAAAGTCGGGGACAATTCACATGCTGCCTACATTCCACGGCGTTGCTGGCGAGGACCCGCACTTTCATATCAAGGAATTTGTTGAGGTTTGTTCAACACTGCGCATCAATGGTATGACAGAATCGGAAATCCGCCTGCGGCTCTTTCACTTCAGTCTCAAGGATCGCGCCAAGACATGGTTTCATTCATTGGCGCCGGCTTCGATTCACTCTTGGAGGGACTTGACGTCCAAATTCTTAACACAGTACTTTCCCGTGGAAAAGACAAATGAGTTAAAGTCCAAGATCATGAACCCACGGCAAGACATGGAGGAGCCTTTCTACGAGTTTTGGGAGCGGTTCAATCAGATGCTTCGGGCGTGCCCCCACCACCATATTGATGCCCATCATCTTATGCTATACTTCTATGGAGGCTTGAAAACTAGCGATCGGACTATGGTGGATTCTCAATCCCAAGGGATTCTAGAAGGCACAGCCGAGGAAGCAAGGACCGCCTTTGAGAACATTGCTCAAAGGGAAAAACAGTTCAGCTACAGGAGTCCCTCCTCTAGAGCTACGGGTGATGCATCCGCCAAATACAAAGATGACACCATTGCTCAGCTCACGGCAATGGTAAAACAATTGTGTAGCGAGAAAGCCAAAGGAGTTCACATCTGCGAGGTATGTTCAATTCAGGGCCACACATCCCAGGACTGCCCGGTTGTGGAAGAGGCCAACTTTGCTGGAGGGTTCAATAGCAATTCTCGACCCCGGAATGACCCATATTCCAACACTTACAATCCGGGGTGGAGAAATCATCCTAATTTCCGTTGGAGCAACAATCAAGCAGCCGCGAATCCCTTGCCACCCCCTGGATTTGAGCAGCAAGCCGCAGGCCCTCAGGGGAACTACCACGGTCCTTCCTCAAACCAGAATGGCGGAAGCAAGTCTGTTGAGGACTCCATCCATATCTTGACTCAACAGCAGGCTCAACTCATAAAATTCATGCAAGATAGCCAGAGTCAGACGGGAGACATAAAAAATGCAATTGCAAACTTGGAGCGTCAAATGGGACAGGTGGCGAACCAACTAAATCAGCGAGAGCAGGGCAAGCTACTGAGTCAAGTCCTGATAAATCCGAAAGGATTTCACAATCCTACGGCTAATGCCATCACGCTGGAGAGGGAAACACCACTTCAAGACCCCACATATGCCACCCTCGCAGGACCTGAAACCGAGCCTCAACCTACTCTGCCAAGGATCACCGACCAGGGCGTGCCGCAAAACATGCCACGGCCAACACCTCTGGCGCAGAGCCGGCCCAACGAGTCACCAAGTGCCCTACCGCAAGGAGGACCTGACACTGCGCCTACTTCGGCCACGGCTGGCATGCAATCTGCTCCTAAGCCCAAGTCGCAGCACTCGAATACTTCTAACTCTAAACCTCAGAATTCCAATTCTAAAAAAGTCACTTTTGAGTTAGCTAATAATGTTGATTATCCATTTCCTCGCAGGTTCCAAAACAGGAATAATCAAAGGGAGGACTTTGAGGAAGAGATCATCAGCATGTTGCAGAAGCTTCAGATCACACTGCCTTTCCATAAAATTGTCAAGCACATGCCTATCTTTGCAAAGCTGATCAAAGACTTAGTTGCAGGAAAGCGTGGTTTTAGCTCCACGGACACCATTGACATCCCTAAGGCCTGCTCGGCTGCCCTTTTGCGCATGCCCCTTAAGGCCAATGATCCTGGGCCGCCATCCCTTCCATGTGTCATTCAGTCAAAAAGATTCGAACATTGCCTTTGCGACACGGGAGCATCAGTGAACATCATGCCATTCCACATTTACAGGTCACTCAACCTAGGCGCACTCAAACCCACGCACCTATGCGTCAGATTGGCTAACGCTTCTGTAATCAACCTAATGGGGGTTCTTAAGGACGTACTGGTACAAATCGGAGATACATGCATCCCTGCAGACTTCTACGTACTAAGAATGGATAGAATTGACAAAAGTGAGGATCCTCCCCTCATCTTCGGAAGGCCCTTACTAGCCACAGCCGAGTGCCTCATCGACGTCAGAAAGGGCCAGGTCTCCATCAAGGTCCTGGACCAGCTTCGGACATTCTCCATCCATGACACCATCCAGTACCCTGCCGAGCCTATTGTAGATTTTCCGTTAAACACAATGGACTTACTGCTACGGGAGACAATTGCTCAGTCTTGCATGGCGGATGACCTTGAGAAGGCAGTGACTACTAACCCACACACGGTGGATTCACTGGCAGATAGCGTGATCGAAGAGGTACGAGCCCTTGACATCATGCCAGCCCTCCCATTCAACAGGCCTCCCTTCGAAGCATTACCACTCACAAGTCAGAAAACCCTGACGTCCATCATAAAGGCTCCTGAACTCGAGCTGAAGCCCGTGCCTCTCAATCTGCTGACAGCCGTGTCTCAGCCCCTGCCCAAGGACAAGGACCCGGTTTTGAAATTCAATACGCCTTCTCAACTCTATCCTGAAACATTTAACTTTCATTTTAATAAGGCAAACTTGGATTTGAATTCTGATTTAGCTCCTAATGCTGTTGAACTTTTCCCATGCAGGTTCCACCATAAAAATACCAAGAATATGCTAAAGGCACTCAACTTGGTCCCCCTCTTCAAGTTCCGAAGGAAAAATTAATGGAAGGGACCAAGGATGAAGTATAGAATGTACAGGGCACAACGAAAGTTGTTCCCCCACGGGCATTGTCCAAGGAAAACATTCAAGAGTGGACAGCAACTGCTCTCATTCAAATCACTCCTCAATCTCTTTCCCGATAAGTTACGTTCTCGTCGATGGATTCCTTTTTGTGTCTCTAACTTTTTTCTCCATGCTACAGTGCAGATTCTACAGCAAGAGGCTCATAATCGGTTCCATGTTGACGCTGAAATCTTGGGCACACCATCAAAAGCCTAGCATGCCAGCCCCGTCTTGCCTAGACATTAAATAAAGCGCTCCTAGGAGGCAGCCTAGCCCTGGTTTGTATTTCACACTTCCTTTTCTGTTTCTGCCCGTTATATCTCTCAAACCTTTCTACTGTTGTCATGCTTACTGCTTATCACATTGAGGACAATGTTCAGTTTAGGTTTGGGGGTGTGGATTTAAAATTTTGCATATAGAAACAAGTAGGTTTGGGGGTGATACACGACCAGGACATTTAAATTTCTGCTTGTGATTAGTATGATAACTTGTTAATAGGAATGTATATGCTAAGTTAACTATCTTTGCTTTACTAAGAGTCATGCCATGGTCAAGTAGTTCATAATTTGCACTTCACAATGCCATGTTTTAAGTGATTAAGTGAACGAAATAACTGAATTTGAGTGAACCTTAGAAAATTAGTGGAGACTACCCAGTGAGATCTTTGAGCCTAATTGCCATTCTTTCTAAGGGATATACTTGTTTCTACTCTTAAATACTCATCACTTTTGTTCTTAATTGTTGATCTCATTACATCATATTTGCATTGAATTTTAAAGAACTAACATCATTTAGATACTCTTGATTTAATGTATGTTTTGCCATAAGAAGTGATGTAGGCTATGTGTGCTTTAACCTCTAAAGGCCTTATCCTACCCTATTGCATGCTCCCTAAGCCAATTTTGAAGCCAAACACTCAACCTTTTCTTTCATCACCCAAAGTATAACCTAACCCAAAATACTTAGCCATTCATCACAGCCATACCCTATAACCTCAGTTTGTGCTAAGGTTGCCACAAATGAGATTCATGGTGAGAATGAGAGGTGAAAGAAGATGATGCCCAATTCAAAGGACATTGGCGTCAATTGAAAGTTCAAAAGTAAATAAAAGATTTACAAGTTGCAAGCTGCATGAAAATTTGAGGAAATCATTGCATGATCTTGGTTCAATTCAATTCAAAGACGAACAGAAACAAAAAAACGTTCAAATCAAAAGAAAGAAAGAAACGTTGAGAAAAAGAAGGAAAAAAATAAGTGAAAAACAAAGTGAATTGAGCCAAGTGAGCCAAGAGCCTCAAAATAAGCCACAAGAGCCACAAAATAAGTCATCAGGAAAGCACAATGTCGTGGGCCTTAAGAAAGGATTCAGTTCAGAAATTCCAAGTTCAATTCATGACTTCTCATGCCTTGGCACAACTCAGGTTCTTTGAATCCCATCATTCCTTGCTAAACCCCAAAGCTTAGCCCCAATACAACCTAAAAAGGAAGACCTAACGGATCTTATGGACAATCATGCTGAGGATTAAGGTACGTATCTATGTTCTTAAAGTTCAATTCCTTTCATGAGATCTTTATTTCCATAAAGTGCTATTCTTCATTGTTACTCATATGTGATTAAATTTGAATTTCATAACATAAACTCATCACATATGCTTGAAAAGAGTGTAAGCCTAGGATTCTTGTGTGAATTGAGAGTTGCCTAGTGAGGATTAGAGTCGAGGCGAAATCTTTCTAGGGCACTTAGATGAAGTTGTTTTCAAACTTGATCGCCTGAAAATATTGGCATTTATACACGTACACCTTCACATGACACTCATGGCTATGGCATTCCTTTTAGTTCTGCAAAGCATGTCTACTTACTTTGATTCTTATTAGCTTGTTAAGAGTACTATATCTAGCATCTTTTTGTTTAAGTAAAACGTTTGTGGGTATCGTATTGTTATAAGCCTTAGGAGACAAAACTCCTCCTACTAGGTGAACCTAGGGGTTTAAATGTTCTATCTTAACTAAAATCGATTCTTTTCATTTTGTTAGCATTTGTTTTGCTCGGGGACTAGCAAAAGATAGGTTTGGGGGTATTTGATCAGTCGTTATTTATGCATCATTTTGATGTCTTTATATGCCTCTCTTACATGTCTTTTGAATGATTTCGTGCCATCAATAGTAGAAAATGATCAATCTTGTGAGACTTGTGCAGAGTTAGAAAGATAGGTAAAATCTGGAAAGAACGCAAAAAGAATGACTCAAATCGGAGTCCAGATGAAGGAGATATCCTCATTTCAATATCAGGTCCTGAACGGAGTCCTAAGTGCGCCAGTGCACCAGTGCGCCTATTTTGGGCCACTGGCCAAGTACCTCATATCAGGCCCTCCGGGTCCCGAACTTGTGTTTCATGACATCAAGGTCAAGTCCTAGAAGTGCCAAGGTCGCGCCAAGGTAGGTCG
The DNA here is from genome assembly GCA_037349345.1 of Oemleria cerasiformis. Taxonomy (NCBI): domain Eukaryota; kingdom Viridiplantae; phylum Streptophyta; class Magnoliopsida; order Rosales; family Rosaceae; genus Oemleria; species Oemleria cerasiformis. The sequence continues at coordinate 4,245,342 of JAZGTL010000017.1, read as the reverse complement.
AGGACATGTCCCAAGAACTCCCATCCGAGCCCAGATGTGCGCCTAAGCCGGGGTCCCTATTCCGCCAGCGGTGGATCAGAGGTTCTCCCTCTGCGCCAAGCCTGACAACATTTGCGCCAAGCCTGAACGACGATGCGCTTCTATTATACTCCTAACGTACTTCAAAAGCGCGGTCCCAGATCCTGATTACGAAGACAGTCAAAAATCCAAGTTTGGCCAGCTTGCGTTCCCACTTGCCAGCCTGCATTCACACTCCCGGCCAGCTTGCGTTCCCACTTGCCAGCCTGCGTTCCCACTTTCCATATTCCTATAGGACATGGTTTTTCCAATCTGTATAGAACAAGGTTATACCAATCCTTATAGGACATAGGTTTGACCAATCCTTATAGAACAAGGTTTTCCCTTTGTCTATAAAAGGGAGCCTTTGTTCAGTGTTTTAGGGGGGAGATAATTAGCTAGGGGCGTTTTTGTTTCTGGGAAAACAGAGACCTGAGCCACAGAGTTCCGTTTTGGTTTTCTAGAGAATTAGGGACCATATTTTCGGAGATAATCTTTCACATAGATTATTGGACGTGGAGCTTGGAGAAGAAGGCCCTGCCGTGTCTTCTGCTGCATCTGTTCTTAACAATCTCCTCTGTACCCTTATTTTCATTATTACAATTTACTTATGGATTCAATTATACTTGTGTTTATTTCAGTTATGTGTGAGTAGTCATTAGGATTAGGGCTGCTTGAAGCCCTAGCCATGTTAGCTTGTTAATTGGATTTCTGGCTCTTGATTATGATTGCTATGCATGCTGAATAAGTTGGATTACTATGCTTAATGAACTTAATTTATGCCTATAAGATTAGCTACCTTGTTTGCATATAATTATAGATGTAATTGCTTGAGTGACCGTCATATCATCTTGTGATTTGGAGCATCGAAAGTATTCGTACTTGTAATCTTAACTCATGACGACCTAGGATTGCATGCCACTTTGCTAGGCTAATGTGGTGTCATTAAATTCTCTTTAAACTTCATGCATCATCTTAAAAGGTAGGTGATAGACGTTCTAGGCATATGCCCTGTTTAGAACATGCTAAGTAAGAGGGAATAAGATGTGTCTAGTGAACCAACGCCAGGTCCTAGGCACGGGCACCTAATTCAGAAAATGTATAGTAATTTGATCAAGGAAATTTGGTTAAGAGCTATAATTGGTTAGAGTGGATAGTAAGCCTTAATTCGCCTTAGTTAACAACCTTTCATTCTTGCATTGTTATTTTCTGCACTTTGATTTACTTGTCTTTAAATTTCAGTTATCACATCATAAACCCCCCCCCCCCCCCCCCCCCCCTGTGTGTGTGTTTTTTTTTTATTTAAGTTAACAAATCTGAACTAAATTGGTCATAACGTTGATACAAGTCCTCGAGGGATCGACTCTTGCTGTGCTACTATACTATACTTATCGATTTGTGCACTTGCAAGGATTTTATAACTGTTAGAATTGAATTGCATATTTCTTGCTCTTTAAATCTACCAACAAGTTGCAATTAGTTTGTCATTGATTGATTGAATTTTAGGAAGATGGTATTGAAAGCAATGGGTTTGATCGAAAGGTTTGAGGATGACCGTGAGAAAATTGTGGCCAAGACAGTTCAGTAACTCAGAACAAGACTGAGGTAACACTCCAATTCTTTAATTCTTTGCGAGTCAAAATGGACTGTTTCCTTTATCAAGAGATGATATTCATCAATATTAACTGGTAGCTTTGAATTCTATATGTTATGGATTACAAAGTGCAATAGGATGGTTTGCATCTTTAAATTGCATTTCAGGACTGTTGGGGTCTCGACCAAAGATAGTAAATGTGAACTTGTGGCTGCGCTTAAGTGCTTTGTGGAAAAGAAGAAAGAGGAAATATTTCATGTAGTTATCTCACGATGTTACAAACCAATAAACCAATTTTTTAAGAGTGCCATTGCCTTTTCAGGTGAAGGTTCTGTGGTAATAAAAAAACAGGTATCCTCTATTTGTAGGGAAAATGCATCAGGTAAAATTGAGCATGAAATATCATCAGATGGAGATAAATGTCAACTCTGTTTCGGAAGCTTATACACTTCAACGGAATAAGAGATTTTCATTCAGTTAAAACAAAGCTGGCATACCATCCACCCCCGTGGCCTTAGTAGGGAACATACAAAAGAGAGCCGCTTCAATTTCTCCCCTCCCAAAAGGTCTGCACAGAACTTCGTTGTCCTGAAACCCCATAACTGGCTGGACCATCCCAATCACATCATCAATATTAGACACTCCTGATGAACTAAACAGCGTTGTGAAATACCCCACAAAAGCTCTTTCCAACTCTGAGTCAGATGAACACCATACCTGTTGCAGATCAAACACCCCCTTAATAGAGTTATGTCTGCCTCTCCTTTGCAAACTGATGAAAAAACCTCGTATTTATGTCCCCCTCCTTCAACCATGAAACTCTAGACCTCTGTCGCCATAACATCTCATCCTTGGCCCGAAGACTATCCAACTCCAAATCCAATTGACGCTGGAACTGCAGATCATGTGTTGATTGGTTTGCCGAAAACTCATCCAATTGAGCTTACAACCATCAAATTTTCCTAGGGATATTCCAATGCTTCAGCGAAGCTTCAACTTTTGCAATTTTCTCTGTCAAATTGAGCTTGCAATGGTCGAATTATCCAAAATATCATTTCAAATTCCACTATACACCGAAAAAAAAAAAAAAAACTTAAAAAGAATTGAAAGCACCTATCAAAATTATCCAAAATATCATTTCTAATTCCACTATACATCCAAAAAGAAATAAAATTTAAAAAGAAAATAAAAACGAGCCAAACCCCGCCTCCATCCCTCCTCCCACAAATGCCGCTCACCCTTTCTTCCTCCATGGCCACCAGTTCCTTTTATCTTTTATTTCCTCTCTCTTTCTGATCCTCCACTACCTGATATGCAGATCAAATACGTAGCAGTCATAACCCAAACCCCCCAGTGTATATTACTTTTTACCAAAATTTTATGGTCCGTTTGAATACCCATGGATTCATATTTGGATTTGAGCTCTCCAAATTCAAATTCTTATGTTTGAATAAATTTTTGGGTTTGGATTTGGATTTGATCAAAATTCATAGGGGATTTCATAAGCTCAAATTTAGGAATTTGAAATGACTTTTAAAATTAGTCATTTGTTTAGATTTGGTTCTCTAGCATGACAAAAAATATCTTTATTTTCATTTTTTTTCCATTTTTTTTTCATCATTTTTTCCTACCTCTTTTTTTTAATCTTTATTTTTTTCATCCATTTTTTTCTAGCATCTCTTGGCAAAAAAAAATCTTTATTTTTTTTTATCCTTTTTGTTTTCATCATCCTTTTTTTTTCCATCATTCTTTTTTTTTTCATCCTTTTTTTCCCATCCTTCTATCTTTTTTTTTTCTTTTCATCCTTTTATTTTTTTCATCATTTTTTTTTCATACTTTTTTTTTCATCCTTCTTTTTTTTCATCCTTTTTTTCCCATCCTTCCATTTTTTTTTCATCCTTCTGTTTTTTTTTTCATCCTCTTTAATCATTTATATATATATATATATATATATATATATATTTTTTTTTTTCATCCTTTGATCAGTAATGTCTTTTGGTTAAATTTTGTGTCATCCATAGTAGAAAGTGATCAATCTTGTGAGCCATGTGCAAATTTGGAAAGATAGGCCAATTCTGTGAACAATGTAGAAAGAAGGACTCAATTTAGAGTTGAAACGAAGGAGAGGCCTCAAAATCATTATCGGGTCCTAAAGGTGTCTAACCGGGTCCTGTTGTCCCAAGACATGTCCAGGCACTTCCTAGAAGGCCGTGTCCAAGTATCGCTAAAATGCGTCCATCCAGACCTATCCGAGTCGAGCCCTTCAGACACCTTCACGAGCCAAGCCAAAGAGGTCCTATCCGAGTCCAAACCCATGTCAGGACGTGTTCTTGGACATGTGCCAGTTCCTTCAGGAGTCAAGTCCAGCGATGACTAGGACGCATCCCTGACGGGTCCTCAGACGTGCCAGAACTGAGCCAGGACATGACGTGTCCGATTGAGTCAAATCGAGCCCTCACCTAGCCAACGATGGAACCAAGTGAGCTAGAGACCAGAACTTAGTTTCAAACCTTATTTCTAAGTGAAAGAAGTGCCAGGACCTGCTTAGAATTGACCATGACTCGTCCATGGCCTATTCCGCCCGAAAAAGGAGGATTTAGAGGCACCAAATGAGGAACTTTGAATTCAGTGGAGACGAAAGCTAATTTGTGTAGAAAAAGCGCTCGAACCAACTCGAAGAGAAAGCGAAGAAATGAACAGCTAGGTGATTGAAAGACAAAGCCACGTTAACTGCGCCAAGTTTCCCATGTTTTTGGTATGCTTCCAGTCAAATAGTTTCTCTCATGAATATAACCTGTAAATTAACTGATGCAGTTGTGATAAAGTTTTAACAGAACCATCACAGTGAAGCCTTCCAGACATAAGCATATGTGGATGCTCCCATGAAGTAAAATAATAACAAAAAAGGTTTGATTTAAGGAGTACAGCGCAACTAGCTGTGTATAATTAGCTTGCTGCTTTGAAACCAATCATTTCTATTTTTTTTTTTTATAGAAGATAGTTTCCACGACTCTTATACATGGTAGCTAGCCTAGAGTTTTAAGTTTTATTGACGATATATTAAATATATGGTAGCTAGCCTAGAGTTTTAAATTTTATTGACGATATATTAAATAAAGTGTGATCTAATTAATAAATTGTGTGATCTAATTAATAAATTTTATTGACGATATATTAAATATATGGTAGCTAGCCTAGAGTTTTATAATATCACTAGCTTGATTGTTCTGCAAGAAAATAAATACCTTATACAAAGGAAAAATTCATTTTCTACTGCAATCTAATAAATAAAACAAACTGAAAAACTATTAGAAAAAGAAAAAAGAAAAGGTAAACTCAATAGCAGAAAAAACGACCACAACAGCAACAAGAAAACCTAAGACCGCATCCTCACTACTCCATCGCGTCCTTCAAATATTTAATCTTGATTTTATTCAGTGTGACTCCAGCATCTTGCATGTTAATCCTCTCTTCTGGAATGTCTGAACAACATGCTAGAGCTAATCTCATAATGGATGATAAGCTATCTATCCATTTTGCTAACAAACTCACGATCTTCCTCTGTCCCAAGTAAATTGGCATCCACAACATCAACAATTGCAACAACATCTGTGTCTAATGAATTTGCAACCCATTGCCTTAAACTCATTTGCAACGATGAAATTCGAAACGAGAAAACCAAATTTTTTAGAATTTTTCATAAATAAATTATTTAAGGAGAATTAGAAACTTTATTATTATTATTTACTAATTTTATTTTATTTGTTTTTATTATCATTTTCTCCTAAAAACTAAAACCCACCAATCCAATCTCTCCATTTTTCACTCTCTCTCTCCTATCTTCTTATCTCTCCTCGACCCTCATCTTCTTCCTCTTCGCTACGACAGCGACATACCAACTCCGCCGCCCTCTCCAACACCAGTTTCGCCGCTCCATTCAATTCCTTCCCCTCACCGTGGCGACTTCATCCCCACCACTCGTCACCGTCGAGCTCCCTGTTGAGGAGGAATTGGAGCTGCGAACCCAGAAACTCTCGACGGCGTCGCTCGAGTTCCGGTGGACCCAGGCAGTGATAGTACCACCAATCGATTCATCTGGACCAGGCGAAGAGAACCCTGCCTCTCTGCACCGTCGTCGACACATGTATCTTGCGGATCGAGCATTGAAGTCCGACGGCGTTCGAAGTTCCCAGCCACGTCCCGCTTGTTTAAGGTAGGATCTCAAGAAACCAAGCCCATAATCGAACTCCCTAGACCTTGTATATGAGTTAAGATCATTGGATCGTAGTTTTTGGGGAGGTTTACGCGAAGTTAGGTTTTCGGCGAGTCTTGGCCGTCTCCGGTCGGTGCGCCGCCGTTTACTGCGGTGGTCAAGGCGGCGCCGCTAACTTCTTCGTAGAATCTATTCGGTGAACTACCACCACTCACGGTGGCAGGTGTACAGTATCACCACCGGTGCACTGCGGCGCATGAGGGAGGCTTCTGACCTCCTACCGGCGCGTGACGATGCGTGGAGCTTAGCTACGGCTCCTGGCAGCGCGTATGTTGTTCCATAGGGTCTCCTAAACCTATTTTTGTTTATTTAGATGGTTGAATTCATTGTAATCCCATTGTGGAATGTTCAAAAATGGGATTTGTTGCTGTTTTTGCTTGGTTGTGATTATTGAACTCTCTCCCTATCTGTTTCAGGCAACTGACAGCGTGGGAGCTACTACAGCTTAGGATTGTCAGGTGACTTTGACCCCCGAGTATTGTGAGTGGAACTGTTTGTTTTCTTATATATAAATATTATATGCATGAATGTGTGTGAATGTTTGATGATAGCTTTGAATGATGAACTTAGAATGAGTATATTATGACTATGTGTTCTTGGATATGACATGATTGATTATGAAATAATTGAGTCGGATCCTCATTAATTGGTTAAGGGTTAGGATGATTTAAAGCTCTTTGTGTGAATATTGATGAAATGAGTACATGTGTGTTGATTGATGGGAATTTTTGTTATATGTGATATAAAAGAGTCATTGAGAATAGAGTCTACCGATAAAGTCATGAAATGTGAGTTAGTGGCCACTAGTCATATTAGTGAAGAGTATTGAGTTACGATGAGTATGAAAAGTATATTATGTGTGAGCTCGAGGAGCATGAAGAGTGTTAGGTCATATTTCCTACATGCATTTCATGCCATATTTAGTCCCTTTACTTGTCTTTTGTTAGAAATTAGGCCATCCATAGTAGAAAGTGATGTTTTTGTGAGACATGTGCATGCTTTAGAAAGATAATGCAATTATAAGAATACAGGAAAAAGAAAGACTCAAATTGGAGTTCAAATGAAGGAGATGTCCTCATTCTAATATCGAGTCCTGAACTTGGCCCTAAGTGCACCAGTGTGCCCTATTTTGGGTCCCTGACCAAGTGCCTCAGATCAGGCCATCAGGGTCCCAATGCCGTGTCTCATGACCAGGGGAATACGCCCTAGAAGTGCGCTCGAGTGCTAACATGCTCCAAGGCATATCCTTCGCAATGCCGAGTTCTAGATCAAGGTTCAAGCTCGTGTCCCTGACATGTTCTCAAGTTCCAGTTCCAGAAGCAGTGTCAAGGCGCAACTGTGCCAAAGTCAAGTATCAAGCTAAGGTCAGGTCCCTGACCTGGACATTTGCATGCCTACAACCATTCGATCAAGACACAAAGTATTTTCAGACACTTTGACATGTATTGAAGCCATTCAAGTTCTAAGGCACGGTGTGGCACGACGAAGACATCCCAAGGGGCAAGTTTCCATTTTCAGCGTCTGCCCAAGGACCTACCCAGATTCCAGCCAGACTGCCCTGCGGCTAGCTTGTGTTCTCACCTATCAACTAGCATTTGCATTCCCAGACATGTTCTGATTGGTTCTCATAGATTTTAGGACTTTGTAATTACTTAGGAATGCATAATCATTCTAGAACACTCTAGCCTAGGTTTCTATTTCTAATCCTTATAGGACAAGGTTTTCCATTGCCTATATAAGGGGGCCTCTGTTTAGTGTTTTGGGACACGCCAACTTAGACACCCTATCTTATTGTTTTGAGCTATTAGTGTGAGGTTTGTTCACGAAGACTTGATTGTGTTCTTGGAGGAGTGCTTGAAGCAATTCTTGGAGTCAGCCTTTGAGAGTATAATTGGGTTTAATCTTTTACTTTCATATATAATACAATTTGTGCTTATGTTTTTCATTATGCGTAGTGAGTAGTTTACTTTAAGTTAGGGCTGATCTTGAAGCCCTAGCCATGGCAACTTCGTGACTTGGTTTTGGCGCTTGGTTTGATTGTTGTGTTTACCTTGGTAAATTGATTCACTATGTTTATTGAGACTATTTTATGTTCTTAAAATTAGCAACTTTAATTGCATAAATTAACGATGACTTTGCATTAAGGATTATAACAAACGTAATCTGTGAAGAAATCCATGACATTCCTAGGGTTACCGTGTAATCCCTAGGGTTAGTGTAGTGTCATTAAATCCCTTTAGAACTTAATGCTTCTATTTGTGTTTAACTCGGAAACCGTGGGACTCAGTTGAGCATAATTTGATAGACATCTTTGGTACCTGTGAGGCCTAAGACATACTAAGTAAGAAGAGATAAAATGTGTAAGGGTGAGCTTAAGACAACCTTTCCATGGGCACTAAACCAAGAAGGAAACATGATATTTGAACCTTTCAAACTAAGTTAGAAAACGTTGTGGTTAGGTGTGGATAGTGACTGCCTTAACTTGGTTTTAATTTGATTTCAATCCTTTGTTATTTACTTGTTTCTTGCATTCGTGGTTATTTACTTTTACAGCATCTTTTAAACTAAAACCCCCCCTTGTCCGTGTCTTTTGTTTAGTTTCTGGTTTAGTTAAGTGTCAAAGCATATCTAGTTAATGTCCTTGTTTTCTGTTTTGGGTAACTACTTTTGAACTAAGCAATCTATGTCTTTGTACATTGTTGAGTCAAGTCCTTGTGGGATTCGACCCTTGCTTGTATTGCTATTTTATCTATTGATTAGTGTACTTGCTAGGATTTCATTGTTAAGAATTGTGTTGCATTTACTTGTTATACTTTTCTTCCAACAAGTTTTTGGCGCCGTTGCCGGGGAATTGTCCCTCAACGGTGTCCATTGCTTAGATTGTTTTAACTTAGTTCCTTTTTGTTTGTTTAAGGTACTTTTATGCCATCACAAGGTTCTGCTAGGGGATTTGTGCATAGCTCTTCAATTCCATCATATGCTTCATCTTTTGTCCAAAGTTCCCCTCATCCAAGTCCACCACCAAGCCCCGGGAGAATGGCTGAGGAACATGTCTTAGGTAACCCACCACCATGGCTGCTTAAGGATTATGCTACCCCTCATGTCAATGAGGACCAATTCCCTATCATGTTTCCACCATCCACGGTGGAAAACTTTGAGCTCAAGTTAGGCACAATCCATATGTTGCCTAAGTACCATGGCCTCTCGGGTGAGGACCCCCATCTACACATTAAGGAGTTTGTGGAAGTCTGGTCCACCTTGAGAATCAATGGCATGACTGAGGCAGAGATTAGGCTGAGATTGTTTCACTTTAGCCTTAAGGACAAGGCAAAGGAATGGTTCCACTCATTGGCACCATGATCTATTACATCATGGAATGACTTGTCCTCTAATTTCCTTACACAGTACTACCCCGTGTCCAAGGCCAATAAGCTCAAGGCTCAGATCATGGCACCCCAACAAGCTGAGGATGAATCTTTCTATGAGTTTTGGGAAAGTTTCAATGGAATGATCCAAAAGTGCCCTCACCACAACATTGATGAATGCCACTTAATGCTTTACTTCAATGGTGGCTTGAAGACTAGTGATAGGGTAATGGTGAACCCTCAATCCAAGGGAGTCTTGGAGAGCACGGCAGAGGAAGCTAGGGCAGCATTTGAGATCATTGCTTAGAGAGAAAAGCAGTTTAGCTATAGGGGACTACAGTCTAGGACCCTTAGTAGCATGAGTAGGGATAAGGATGACACCATAGCCCAACTCACATCTATGGTGAAACAACTATGTGATGCCAAGGCCAAGCCCACTATGACGTGTGATGTGTGCTCAGTTCAAGGCCATGACTCTCATACATGTCCTATGTAGTATATGATGCAAACTACATTGGAAGGTGCAATGATGGCATGAGAACTCGTAATAACTAGGGATGGCCAAATGGGTAAAATTGAGGGCATGGGTAAACCCTCATCCAAAATGGGTACAAATGGGTATTATACCCATCTAGACCCATTCTCAATTTTGAAGGGTTTACCCAAACCCTACCCATTGGGTAATGGGTACCCATGACAATTTACCTTTTATTTTCCACTTCAATCCCACATCTGAACAAACCCCTAAGTCCTAACTCTCTCTCCCTCACTCTATCTCATCTTCTCACACACAAAGAGATCCATCGCCTCTCTTAATTTCATCTTCCATTTTTACCTCAAAATTAAATGATTAATTAAATAATTAGCCATGAGCAAAGCTCAGAGACCCAAACCACCACCCTCTGGTCGCACAAACCTCGCCTCCTGCATTGTCGCCACAATCTTCCTAATCTTGATCGTCTATTTCACCGTCTTCAAACCTAAAGACCCCAAAATTTCCGTCAGCGCTGTCCAGCTCTGTCAGGACCCGTCCCGAATTTCCCCTCGAAACCCGGGAAGAACCCTGATCCCGTCTGACAACCTAAGAAAAAGTTCCCAAAATACCCTTCAATCCTTACAAATTATAATAACAATAATAAATACTTCCTCTTGTCAGACAAGGGACTTAAGCACTCAAAAATTCCCGTAATTAACGACCAATCAAATACAACATAATATCAGAGCGTCTAAGTAGGATCAAAAGTAAAATTTAGATATCCTACTCAAATATAATTACAAAGCGCAGTCGAAATCCTAATGCCTCAGCCTCGAGATCAATGTTCGCGTCAACTCTACTCAACTGCCTGAAGGGGGTTTAAACACAAAAGTTGTGAGTGGACAAAAATAATCATTTATAAATTCCTTTTCGAAGAATTACCTTTCTTCCCCTCCATTTATAAAATCATGCATGCATAACATAAAACAATTTATCATATAAAAGCATCATATGTAAATCATCCAAAATTCACATTTATCTTTAAAACCATTTAATTGGACTCACATAAAATCTGTAAAATAAAAATACCTCGTAATCTACAATTTTGTTTGAAAATCTCTTCAAAGGAGTTTAAAATAATTTGGTTCAATCTGGACACAAATTATCTCAAATTCAAATCATTTCGTTCCAACTGCCACATAATATCTCAAATTCACTGTTCCCGACATATTCATAACACACCAGGGTATCCCTTGAGATGTGTTCAAATCTGTACAACTCTGTGTACCATATGTACTGTCTGTAATATCTGTACTATCTGTACAATCTGTACTATGCATAGACAGCTTCGCGACCCGGCGGAGCAAGGCCCCTCAACACCTAAGGTCCGAACCCTCAACAACTGGTAGAGCAAGGCCCCTCAACACCAGTCAGAGCAACAATAACCATCGGGACGGGAACCAGTGAATCAAATCCATACTTCGAAATCTTTGTTTCTCGGCCTAAGCCAAATTCTTTAAAATATCATTTTATGGCCAAAATTGGTAAAATCACAATTATGAGTCAAAACCCAAATCACATACTCAAATAGTCACCACGTCAAAACGATATCAAAATCGAGTACAAAATCAGGTCATTTCTCAAAACATACTTTCACTGAAATATTGTAAAATTTGTGTCCAGCATCATTTCTAAAATCCAGAAATTCATTGCACCCAAACACAACAATATTTAAATCAAAGATACATTTATGCATGCATTACAGTTTATAAATCAAAGTCCACTCACAAACCTATCGAAGCAAGCTCAATCCCGAACTATACGATCCCCTGAAGTTCCTGGAGCAGTATCGCCTGTCCAAATTAATAATCGGGATTACCAGCTAATCATAAGAACCTTAAATATAAACCCCCTAAACCCCGGGAGTCTAACTATGCTGGCCTAGAAAACGCAGCAACTTTAAAACATCCGAAATAACCCCTAAACGACATCCGATCGACTCGAAACCTGCGCCAACAGGTCCGAAACGTCAAAAACTACTTGTCACGTGCCACCGTGACATCAGACTCGGCTCCACGCGCCGCCACGCGCCGACGGAAGGTCGGAACACGCGCCCACGCGCCGCCACGCGCCCTCACGCGCCGGCCACTCGCCTGCTACAGTACCCACGCGCCTGAACCGGTCCAACCCGGTTCGACTCAACCCGACCGGTTCAACTCGACCCGACCGGTCACCGGCGACTCGCCGGAGAAGACGACCGGCTGCCGTCGTCGTCGCCGGAAGTTGGCCGGAGAAGATGACCGGCAGTCGCCGTCGCCGCCGTCTGGTTTCGCTGGAATCCTCCATTTTCGGCCGAAACTTCAAGCTTTCCTAACTTCCTCAAAACTCAACCATTTTTCTCAAATTTTACGTCTAAATCTATCTACTCAAACCCAGGAATCCAAATATAACCTCAAATCATCACACACGTACCTGTATAAGCCGAAAAATGGATCGAAAGGTCCAAAAATTCCTTTTACTCGGTTCGGCTTCCACCGTAGTTCTCTCCTTCGATGGTTGGTACGGTTGTGATCGTGGGAAGGAGTAGAACACGATTAGTTGATCAAAACTGGAAGTTGAAGCCTTGAAATCAAAGTTGACTTTATGGTTTTCTCTTGGTTTTTTCGAAGAGGTTTCGGGTGTGTTTGTTACAGAACACAGAGAGAAAGAAGAAAAATGATAAGGATGAAATGAAGATGGATCAGATAAACTCTGATTTGGGGGTTAAAAATATCTACCCCAAATCAAAAATTACCAAAATGCCCTTGCACATCTAGACCCATAACTTTCGTCTCCGAACTCCGTTTTTCGCGTGCCGCTTGTCTACGAACTCGTGAGTTCGAGACCTACACAACGGTACCCAAAACACCACCAAAAGTGTCTCGAAATAAAACCTGATTTCCAAGCCCTTTACCAAACAAGGGTAAAATCGTCATTTTACAAAAATAATTACGTAAACCCAATAATTAAAATTCCGGGTTGTTACAATCTACCCCCCTTAAGAAATTTCGTCCTCGAAATTCAACTCTACCCTTGGAACAAATAAGGATACTGCGCCCGCATTAGTTCCTCAGTTTCCCACGTGGCTTCCTCCACGTTATGATTCCTCCATAACACTTTAACTAGAGGAATACTCTTTCTGCGTAGTACCTTTTCTTTCCAATCCAAAATTTGCACCGGTTGCTCCTCAAAGGTCAAATCATCTTTCAGCTCAAGTGGCTGCTCTCCCAATACGTGAGACTCATCAAACAGATATTTCCGGAGCAAAGATACATGGAAAACATTATGAACTCTGGATAATTCCGATGGTAAAGCAAGACGATATGCCACTGGTCCTATCCTCTCCAGAATCTCATACGGACCAATGTAGCGAGGACTCAGTTTTCCTCGTCTACCAAAACGTACCACTCCCTTCCAAGGATATAGTTTCAAGAACACCCAGTCACCTACCTCAAACTCAAGGTCTCTAGTTCTACGGTCTGTATAGCTCTTCTGGCGATCCTGAGTTGTCTTCAAACTTTCTCTGATGATCCTTATCTTTTGCTCAGTTGTATCCACCAACTCTGGTGTTAACAGTTTCCTTTCACCCACTTCGTACCAGCATAATGGTGTCCTGCACTGCCTCCCATACAGTGCCTCGAAAGGAGACATCCCAATACTTGACTGGTAACTGTTATTATAAGCAAATTCCATCAGAGCCAAGTGTGAATCCCAGTTCCCTTTAAACTGTAGTACACAAGCCCTCATCATATCCTCCAAAACCTGGATTGTCCTCTCAGACTGACCATCCGTCTGAGGATGAAAAGCTGTACTAAAATGCAAGGTAGTGCCAAAAGCCTTCTGCAAACTCCGCCAAAACCTGCAGGTAAATCTAGGATCCCTGTCCGAAACAATGGACTTTGGAGTCCCATGTAGCCGTATGATCTCATCAATGAACAATTTGGCATACCGATTCATCCGAAAATCTTCCCGCACTGGCAAGAAATGTGCAGACTTCGTGAGTCTATCAACAATTACCCATATCCCATCATGTCCTTTCTGTGTCCTTGGAAGTTTATACACAAAATCCATCGTAATGTGATCCCACTTCCATTCCGGAATAGGTAATGGTTGAAGTGCCCCATATGGTTTCTGCCTCTCTGCTTTCACTTGCTGACACGTCAGGCATCTACTCACAAACTCAGCAATTTCCCTTTTCATCCCAGTCCACCAATAGTAGTTCCTTAGGGTATGATACATCTTGGTACCTCTTGGATGCATAGCGTAAGCCGAACTATGAGCCTCATCAAGAATTTCCCTCTTTAGTTCCAGCTCATTTGGTACGCACAACCGACCATCCCTAACCAAGGCTCCATCATCCCTAAGCGCATAGTCCTGCCTGGTTCCAGCCTCCAACTCCATCCTGATAATGCACAACGTAGGGTCCTGGAGTTGAGCCTCAATAATCCGATCAATCAGAACAGGCCTCACATGAAAACTAGCCAACAAAGCCCCCTGGCTATCCATGTCCAGTACTATCCCTGCTCTACGGAACTCTACCAGTAACGGTAAGTAGACTGTATGCAAATGGGCTAAAGAATCCATGGATTTCCTGCTTAAAGCATCCGCCACAACATTGGCTTTCCCTGGATGGTACTCTATAGTACAATCATAATCCTTTATTAACTCAAGCCATCTTCTCTGCCTCAGATTCAGATCCTTTTGGGTGAACAAGTACTTTAAACTCTTATGGTCGGTGAAGATCCGACACGTCTCCCCGTACAAATAATGTCGCCAGATTTTCAATGCATGCACCACTGCAGCTAACTCCAAATCATGTGTGGGGTAATTCAACTCATGGGGTGTAAGTTGTCTAGAAGCATACGCTATCACCTTTCCATGCTGCATCAACACACAGCCTATACCCCGCAATGAGGCATCACTATACACCTCGAATCCACCAGTATCATCAAGAAGGGTCAATACTGGAGCAGAAGTCAACCTCCTCTTCAGCTCCTGAAATCCCTGTTCACAATCAGCTCCCCAGTCAAACTTGACTCATTTCCTCGTCAACCGAGTCAACGGCCCTGCTATCGTAGAAAATCCTTCTACAAACCGTCGATAATATCCTGCCAAACCTAGAAAACTCCTCACCTCTGTCACTGTCCACGGTTGCTCCCAGTTTGCCACTGCCTCGACCTTTTGGGGATCTACGCTGATACCCTCAGCCGAAATCACATGACCTAAGAATCCAACTTCGGTAAACCAAAACTGGCATTTACTGAACTTGGCAAACAAATGTTTTTCCTAAGCATATTCAGCACCAACCTTAAGTGTTTCTCATGTGCCTTAGCACTCCTCGAATACACCAAGATGTCATTGATGAACACAATCACAAACCGATCCAAATACTTTTGGAACACCCTGTTCATCAAATCCATAAATGCTGTTGGGGCATTAGTCAACCCGAAAGGCATCACCAGGAACTCATAATGACCATAATGAGTCCTGAAAGCTGTTTTCTCAACATCCCCTTCTCTGATCCTCAACTGATGGTACCCGGATCGAAGGTCAATTTTCAAAAAAATATCTTGCCCCCTTAAGTTGATCAAACAAATCATCTATCCTTGGCAAAGGATACTTATTCCGCACCGTAGCCCTGTTTAGCTTCCAGTAGTCAATACACAATCTCAGACCACCATCCTTTTTCCTCACAAATAACACTGGCACCCCATGGTGAAACACTTGGACGAATAAATCCCATATTTACCAAATCTTGCAACTGAGTCTTCAACTCTCGCAATTCTGCCGGTGCCATTCTATACGGTGCCTGTGAGATAGGTTGAGTACCTAGCAAAAGCTCGATGGTGAACTCAATCTCCCGGTGAGGTGACAATCCCGGAAGATCATCTGGAAACACATCAGAGAACTCACTCACCACTGGAATATCCTCCACTCTCATCGGAGTATCCCGAGAATCAAACACATGAGCCAAGTAACCCTCACAACCTTTCCTCAACAATTTCTCAGCAGTCAAAGCTGATATCACTCCACAGGGTAGTACCCTACGATCTCCTCTGAATGTAAGTTCCGGTAAACCTGGACTCCGGAAATCCACTCTCTTGTCATACCAATCAATAGAGGCATGGTGCATAGTCAACCAATCCATCCCCAGAATCACATCAAAATCAAAATATCTAAGGGGATTAAATCTGCCTCTAATACATAACCTTCCACTAACACTGGACAACTACGAATCACGAGATTCGCCACTAACATATTTCAGTAGGAGTACTAATACCCATGTCCCCTTGAGGACATCTCATAACCGAGAACACTCGCTCTAAACGAGTAATCCACTCTCTTGCATCATCTGGGCTATAGTCGCCCATAAATACTGTAGCCCCTAATCTCTGGGCTCTCTCAATGTCTGAACCTTCAGTAGCAGTCCTACTCTGAAGTACAGAAGTCAACGCATGACCCAATTGTTCCAGTGTCTGCCTCATATCAGGCTCCAATGTAGGTTCAGGTGTGTCCCCAATATTTTCCGACTGTTGACGGAACTCGCGTCTCGGAGGCATTACGCTGAAAAGAACTATAACTCAATATAATTGTACACGTAGTGTACAGTCTACAGGAATTTAACCTAGTGCTCTGATACCAATTGTCAGGACCCGTCCCGAATTTCCCCTCGAAACCCGGGAAGAACCCTGATCCCGTCTGACAACCTAAGAAAAAGTTCCCAAAATACCCTTCAATCCTTACAAATTATAATAACAATAATAAATACTTCCTCTTGTCAGACAAGGGACTTAAGCACTCAAAAATTCCCGTAATTAACGACCAATCAAATACAACATAATATCAGAGCGTCTAAGTAGGATCAAAAGTAAAATTTAGATATCCTACTCAAATATAATTACACAGCGCAGTCGAAATCCTAATGCCTCAGCCTCGAGATCAATGTTCGCGTCAACTCTACTGAACTGCCTGAAGGGGGTTTAAACACAAAAGTTGTGAGTGGACAAAAATAATCATTTATAAATTCCTTTTCGAAGAATTACCTTTCTTCCCCTCCATTTATAAAATCATGCATGCATAACATAAAACAATTTATCATATAAAAGCATCATATGTAAATCATCCAAAATTCACATTTATCTTTAAAACCATTTAATTGGACTCACATAAAATCTGTAAAATAAAAATACCTCGTAATCCACAATTTTGTTTGAAAATCTCTTCAAAGGAGTTTAAAATAATTTGGTTCAATCTGGACACAAATTATCTCAAATTCAAATCATTTCGTTCCAACTGCCACATAATATCTCAAATTCACTGTTCCCGACATATTCATAACACACCAGGGTATCCCTTGAGATGTGTTCAAATCTGTACAACTCTGTGTACCATATGTACTGTCTGTAATATCTGTACTATCTGTACAATCTGTACTATGCATAGACAGCTTCGCGACTCGGCGGAGCAAGGCCCCTCAACACCTAAGGTCCGAACCCTCAACAACTGGTAGAGCAAGGCCCCTCAACACCAGTCAGAGCAACAATAACCATCGGGACGGGAACCAATGAATCAAATCCATACTTCGAAATCTTTGTTTCTCGGCCTAAGCCAAATTCTTTAAAATATCATTTTATGGCCAAAATTGGTAAAATCACAATTATGAGTCAAAACCCAAATCACATACTCAAATAGTCACCACGTCAAAACGATATCAAAATCGAGTACAAAATCAGGTCATTTCTCAAAACATACTTTCACTGAAATATTGTAAAATTTGTGTCCAGCATAATTTCTAAAATCCAGAAATTCATTGCACCCAAACACAACAATATTTAAATCAAAGATACATTTATGCATGCATTACAGTTTATAAATCAAAGTCCACTCACAAACCTATCGAAGCAAGCTCAATCCCGAACTGTACGCTCCCCTGAAGTTCCTGGAGCAGTATCGCCTGTCCAAATTAATAATCGGGATTACCAGCTAATCATAAGAACCTTAAATTAAATATAAACCCCCTAAACCCCGGGAGTCTAACTATGCTGGCCTAGAAAACGCAGCAACTTTAAAACATCCGAAACAACCCCTAAACGACATCCGATCGACTCGAAACCTGCGCCAACAGGTCCGAAATGTCAAAAACTACCTGTCACGCGCCACCGTGACATCAGACTCGGCTCCACGCGCCGCCACGCGCCGACGGAAGGTCGGAACACGCGCCTTCACGCGCCGGCCACTCGCCTGCTACAGTACCCACGCGCCTGAACCGGTCCAGCCCGGTTCGACTCAACCCGACCGGTTCAACTGGACCCGACCGGTCACCGGCGACTCGCCGGAGAAGACGACCGGCTGCCGTCGCTGTCGCCGGAAGTTGGCCGGAGAAGATGACCGGCAGTCGTCGTCGCCGCCGTCTGGTTTCGCCGGAATCCTCCCTTTTCGGCCGAAACCTCAAGCTTTCCTAACTTCCTCAAAACTCAACCATTTTTCACAAATTTTACGTCTAAATCTATCTACTCAAACCCAGGAATCCAAATATAACCTCAAATCATCAAACACGTACCTGTATAAGCCGAAAAATGGATCGAAAGGTCCAAAAATTCCTTTTACTCGGTTCGGCTTCCACCGTAGTCCTCTCCTTCGATGGTTGGTACGGTTGTGATCGTGGGAAGGAGTAGAACACGATTAGTTGATCAAAACTGGAAGTTGAAGCCTTGAAATCAAAGTTGACTTTATGGTTTTCTCTTGGTTTTTTCGAAGAGGTTTCGGGTGTGTTTGTTACAGAACACAGAGAGAAAGAAGAAAAATGATAAGGATGAAATGAAGATGGATCAGATAAACTCTGATTTGGGGGTTAAAAATATCTACCCCAAATCAAAAATTACCAAAATGCCCTTGCACATCTAGACGCATAACTTTCGTCTCCGAACTCCGTTTTCCGCGTGCCGCTTGTCTACGAACTCGTGAGCTCGAGACCTACACAACGGTACCCAAAACACCACCAAAAGTGTCTCGAAATAAAACCTAATTTCCCAGCCCTTTACCAAACAAGGGTAAAATCGTCATTTTACAAAAATAATTACGTAAACCCAATAATTAAAATTCCGGGTTGTTACAAGCTCCCTTCCTGCTCCATCCAAAACTCAACCGTCAACTTCACTTTCGCCCAATACGTCGCCATTCAGTACCCCAACATGGCCCACGATGCAGATTGATTCGAAGCTGGAGATGGAAGGTCGGATTCGGGTCATGCACGTTTTCACACACCATATGGAGGCTAAATCTGGGTGTAGAGTTTCAATATATGTGAGGGATGGATTTGTGTTGGGTTTTCACTGTTAGCTGTAATTTATTTTTCCTTTTGTCGTGGTGAGTGTCAAGATTGTAGTGGTGGTCGAAGAAAGTAGGAGTTTTCCCTTCCCTTGTGCGAAAGTAGAGCTCTGCGGCCGAGCCTTTGGTTCTCATAGTGGTGGTCGTTCGAAAGAGAAAAGTGCGAGGAGAAGAGAGCCGAGAATGAGAAATCGAAGCTTCTAATGTACGCTGTTTGGTCTTAGCGGGTAAAGGGTACCCGCGGGTAACCCACGCCCTACCCATCAAGTGATGGGTAATTTTTTGACCATCAATATCTTTGCCCATATAGCTAATACCTATGGGTACCCAAGCCCATGGGTAATTATGCCCATCCCTAGTAATGATCCTTATTCCAACACTTACAATACTGGAAGGAGGAACCATCCAAACTTCAAGTGGAACAACAATCAGAATGTTCAAAATCCCATGGCACCCCTTGGATTCCAAGCGCATGCCGTGGCCCATCAAGTTCCCACTCAAATCCTTCAACATCCTCAAGGCAACCTTGCCCCAACAAGGAGATCTTTGGAAGACATGATGGCTGACTTAATTCAACACACCACATCCAATCTGCAAAGGACAGACTGTGCCATCACAACCATAGAGACCCAAATTGGCCAAATGGCAAGCCAGCTCAATAGATTAGATCCTAGCCCTCAAATCCCTAGCCAAACCCAAATTAATCCCAAAAACACCATACACAAGGCCACTGCTAATGCCATTCAGCTTAGGAGTGGAAAAGAACTTCAAAGCTCCCCTGAGACCCAAAGTGCCGCATAAGACCCTGAAAATCAAGTCCAGGCCCCTGGGCAAAATCTGCCCATGCGCCAATTTTAGGGCGCAGTTCCAGCACTATGCCAGTTTTAGGGTGCAGTTCCGCCTCATGACCAGAACCTAACCAACCCAAGACACCTGATGACACACCTGAGCAGGACACGACAACGCCTCATAATGAGCATTCTAACCCTATTTTGCCTTTAATGTCAGGACCCGTCCCGAATTTCCCCTCGAAACCCGGGAAGAACCCTGATCCCGTCTGACAATCTAAGGAAAGGTTCCCAAATACCCTTCAATCCTTAGAAATTATAATAATAATAAATACTTTCACTTGTCAGACAAGAGATTTAAGCACTTAAAATTCCCGTAAGTAATTACCAAGCAAATACAACATAATATCAGAGCGTCTAAGTAGGATCAAGATACAAATTAGATATCCTACTCAAGTACAACTACACAGCGCAACCGAGAGTGCTAATGCCTCTACCTCGAGATAATGTCCGTGTCAACTCTACTGCCTGAAGGGGGTTTAAACACAAAAGTTGTGAGTGGACAAAAATAATCGTTTATAAATCATTTTCCAAGGAATATTACCTTTTCCCCCTCCATTTATAAAACTATGCATGCATCACATAAACAGTTCATATTATAAAAACATCATCTTTAAATCACCGGCATTTCCCTTTCTCTTTAAAACCACTCAGTAGGACTCACACAAAATCCATATAGGGAAAACACATTGTGATCCACAATCTGGTTTGAAAATCATCCTCAAAGGAATTCAAAATCATTTAATTCAACCTAGACACATAATATCTCAAATCCATTGTTCCCGACACATCCACTAGCCACCAGGGTATCCCTTGGGGTGTGCTAGTCCTGTATCACAACTCCCTGTACTATGCATAGACATTCTCGTGACCCGACGGAGTCAAAACTCTACAATGCCAGAGTCGGAGCACTCAACAAACTAACGGAGCAAATCTCTCGACGCTAGTCGGAGAATCAATCACCAATTATATTGGAGGTTCACCGGGTTCACCGTTAATCACGGATCCTCGTCCCGAGTCCTGGCCTCCCTCAAATCAGAGTTTATCTTGGAGGTTCACCGGGTTCACCGCTAATAACGGATCCTCGTCCCGAGTCCTAGCCTCCCTTAAATCAGTGTTTATCTTGGAGGTTCACCGGGTTCACCGCTAACAACGGATCCTCATCCCGGGTCCTGGCCTCCCTCACATATAACCAAATCCGATAAACTCATACAACATGGTCAAAACCCAAATCATTGACTCAATAATTTTCTCGTCAAAACGATATCAAAACTGAGTCCAAAAACCATGATATTTCTCAAATCACACTTTAATCGAAGTAGTGGAAAACATGTGTCTAGTAATCATTTCTAAAATCCAGAAATTCAATGCCACAATACATAACAGTATTTACACAAAGATATTTTGATGCATGCATTTCAGTTTATAAAACCAAAGTCCACTCACAAACCTGTTCAAGCTAGCTCAATCCCGTCTTGCTCGTTCCTCTGAGGTTTCCAGAACAATATCGCCTGTCAAAAACAACAATCGGGATTACCGGCTAGTAATAAGACTCTTATATAACAACTTCCTAACCTCGGGAAGTCTACCCATGCTGTTTCTAGAAAACACAGCAGCTTCGGACACTCAAAACGACCTCTAAACGATGTCCGATCAACCTGAAACCTATACCAACAGATTCAGAACGTCGAAAACTAGTTACCACGCGCCGCTGTGACGTCAGACTCGACTCCACGCGCCGCCACGCGCTGCCGGAAGGTCGGCACACGTGCCCACGTGCTCTCACGCGGCGGCCACGCGCCTGCTATAGTGTTCACGCGCCTGGATCGGTCCAACCCCGTCCGGCTCAACCTGACCCGGTCGAACTCGACCCGACCGGTTCACTCAACCCGACCGGTTCAACTCGACCCGACCGGTTCAACTTGACCCGACCGGTCACCGGTGACTCGCCGGAGAAGACGACCGGACTGTCGTCGCCATCGCAGGAAGCTGGCCGGAGAAGATGATGGACCACCCCCTCCGCCACCGTCTGGTTCGCCGGAATCCCCCATTTCCGGTCGAAACTCCAAGCTTTACAACTTCCTCAAAACTCAACCGTTTTACACAAATTTTACGTCTAAATCTATCTACTCGAACCCAGGAATCCAAATATAAGCTTAAAACATCAAACACGTACATGTGTAAGCCGAAAAATCGATCCAAATATCCGACACTTCCTTTACTCAGTTCGGCTTCCACCGTGGTCCTCTCTTTCGATGGTTGGTACGGTTGTGATCGTGGGAAGGAGTAGAACACGATTAGTTGATCAAAACGGGAAGCTAAAGCCTTGAAATCAAAGTTGACTTTATGGTTTTTCTCTTGGTTGTTTTCGCACGGGTTGGTGGTTTCGGGTGTGTTTCACAGAGAGAGAGAAGGAGATGAAGATGAAATGAGATGTAAAATGAGATGGATCAGATAAACTCTGATTTGGTTAACAAAATATCTCCTTTCCATGGAAAATTACCAAAATGCCCTTGCACATCTAGACCCATAACTTTCGTACACGAACTCCGTTTTCTGCGTGCCGCCTGTCTACGAACTCGTGAGTTCGAGACCTACGCAACGGTACCCAAAACACCACAAAAAGTGTCTCGAAACAAAACTTGATTTCCAAGCCCTTTACCGACCAAGGGTAAAATCGTCATTTTTCAAAAATAATTGCGTAAACCCAATAATTAAAATTCCGGGTTGTTGCAATCTACCCTCCTTAAGAAATTTCATCCTCGAAATTCATTCCTAACCATGAAACAATTGAGGATATTGTGCCCGCATTAGTTCCTCAGTTTCCAACGTGGCTTCCTCCACGTTATGATTCCTCCATAACACTTTAACTAGAGGAATAGTCTTTCTGGGAAGCACCTTTTCCTTCCAATCTAGAATTTGCACCGGTTGCTCCTCAAACGTCAAATCTTCTTTCAGCTCAAGTGGTTGCTTTTCCAACACATGAGACTCATCAAACAGATATTTCCGGAGCAAAGATACATGAAAGACATCATGAACTCTGGATAATTCCGAGGGTAAAGAAATACGATATGCCACTGGTCCTATCCTCTCCAAAATCTCATACGGACCAATGTAACGAGGACTTAGTTTTCCTCGTCTACCAAAACGTACCACTCCTTTCCATGGAGATAGTTTTAAGAACACCCAGTCACCTACCTCAAACTCAAGGTCTCTGGTTCGATAGTCTGCATAGCTCTTCTGGCGATCCTGGGTTGTCTTCAACCTTTCTCTGATGATTTTAATCTTTTCCTCAGTCAAATCCACCAACTCGGGTGTTAACAGTCTTCTTTCACCTATTTCACTCCAACACAAAGGTGTTCTGCACTGCCTCTCATACAGTGCCTCGAAAGGTGACATCCCAATACTCGACTGGTAACTGTTATTATATGCAAATTCCATCAGAGACAAGTGTGAATCCTAGTTCCCTTTAAACTGTAGTACACAAGCCTTCATCATATCCTTCAAAACCTGGATTGTTCTCTCAGACTGACCATCCGTCTGAGAATGAAAGGCTGTACTAAAATGCAATGTCGTGCCAAAAACCTTCTGCAAACTCCGCCAAAACCTGGAGGTAAACCTAGGATCTCTGTCCGAAACAATAGACTCTGGAGTCCCATGCAGCCGTATGATCTCATCCACGAATAATTTGGCATACCGACTCATCCGAAAATCTTCTCGCACTGGCAAGAAATGTGCAGACTTCGTAAGTCTATCAACAATTACCCATATCCCATCATGTCCCTTCCGTGTCCTTGGAAGTTTGTACACAAAATCCATCGTAATGTGATCCCACTTCCATTCTGGGATAGGTAATGGTTGCAGTGTCCCATAAGGTTTCTGTCTCACCGCTTTCACTTGCTGACATGTCAAACATCTACTCACAAACTCAACAATTTCTCTTTTCATCCCAGTCCACCAATAGTGCTTCCTTAGGGTATGATACATCTTGGTACCTCCTGGATGCATACCGTAAGCCGAACTATGAGCCTCATCAAGAATTTCCCTCTTTAGCTCTAGCTCATTCGGTACGCACAACCGTCCATCCTTAACCAATGCTCCATCATCCTTAACCGCATAGTCCTGCCTGTTTCCAGCCTCCAACTCTATCCTGATAATGCACAATATAGGATCCTGGAGTTGAGCCTCAATAATCCGATCAATCAGAACAGGCCCCACATGGAAACTAGCCAACAAAGCCCCCTGGCTATCCATGTCCAGTACAATCCCTGCTCTACGGAACTCTACCAGCAACGGTAAGTAGACTGTATGCAAATGGGCCAAAGAACCCATAGACTTCCTGCTCAAGGCATCTGCCACAATATTGGCTTTTCCTGGGTGGTACTCAATAGTACAATCATAATCCTTTATCAACTCAAGCCACCTTCTCTGCCTCAAATTCAGGTCCTTCTGGGTGAACAACTTTAAACTCTGATGGTCGGTGAAGATCCGACACGTCTCCCCGTACAAATAATGTCTCCATATTTTCAGTGCATGCACCACTGCAGCCAACTCGAAATCATGTGTGGGGTAATTCATCTCATGGGGTTTAAGTTGTCTGGAAGCATACGCTATCACTTTCCCATGCTGCATCAGCACACAGCCAATACCCCGCAATGATGCATCACTATATACCTCAAATCCCCCGTTACCATCTGGAAGGGTTAATACTGGAGCAGAAGTCAACCTTCTCTTTAGCTCCTGAAAGCTCTGCTCACAATCAGCATCCTAGTCAAACTTGACTCCTTTCTTAGTCAACCGAGTCAATGGGCCTACTATCGTAGAAAATCCTTCTACGAACCGCCGATAATATCCTGCCAAACCCAGAAAACTCCTCACTTCTATCACTGTCCTCGGTTGTTCCCAGTTTGCCACTGCCTCTACTTTTTGGAGATCTACGCTGATACCCTCAGCCGAAATCACATGACCCAAGAATCCAACTTCGGTCAACCAAAACTGGCATTTACTGAACTTGGCAAACAAATGCTTTTTCCTAAGCATATTCAGCACTAACCTCAAGTGCTTCTCATGTGCCTTGGCATTTCTTGAATACACCAAGATATCGTCGATGAACACAATTACAAATCGATCCAAATACTTTTGGAACACTCTGTTCATCAAATCCATAAACGTTGCCGGGGCATTAGTCAACCCGAAGGGCATCACCAGGAACTCATAATGACCATACCGAGTCCTGAAAGCTGTTTTCTAAACATCCTCTTCCCGGATTCTCAACTGATGGTACCCGGATCGAAGGTCAATTTTCGAAAAATACTTTGCCCCTTTCAGCTGAACATCCTCTAGCACTGCTGGTCCCACTAGCTCTACCAGCCCCACTGAAATAGGTCTGACTCCCAGCTGATGTATCAAACATCTGTCCTATCCTCGGGCTAGGATCAGTCGCACCACGACCAAAGGAACTACT
Source organism: Oemleria cerasiformis (assembly GCA_037349345.1). NCBI lineage: Eukaryota > Viridiplantae > Streptophyta > Magnoliopsida > Rosales > Rosaceae > Oemleria > Oemleria cerasiformis. The sequence continues at coordinate 4,219,900 of JAZGTL010000017.1, read as the reverse complement.
GCCCGGATGACGTTGTGGACAGAATCTCTTGATGTGACCAATCTCCCCACAGAAATAACAAATGGAATCACTGAAGCCATTAGATCTGCCACCCTGTCTTCTGTTGAACTGCACTGAGGCACCGCTAGACTGTGCATAAGATTGTCGTGCCTGACCAGCTCCGCCACTTCCTGTACTAGATCTCGCATTCCCAGAAGATCCAGAACTATGACTGCCTCTTTTTGATGGTCCCTGACTAGAGGTTCCTGCAGTCCAGTGATCTCGACGTCTCCTGTACCCACTATACTGCTGGGAATTGGGAAACCCAAACTCAACTCTACTCGTGCTGCAGCATCAGCCAAAGTCCTCAAGGAAGTGTGATCTATAGACGTAACTGCTGACCGAATCTCACTCCGCAGTCCACTTTCGAATCTGTGGCACTTGTCTAACTCGGCCGCCACCAAAGTCGGTGCAAAGCGACTCAGCGCTATGAATCTCTGTTCATAATGGGCCACAGTCATGTCTTCTTGCTGTAAATGCAAGAACTCGACCTCCTTTATATTCCGGTGTGAGCGAGGGTAAAATTGCTCCAAGAAGCGTTCCCGAAAAGTCTGCCAAGTAAGCGTATGGACATTCCAGCCTGGCACCTCCAATGAGTGCCACCAGTGGTAAGCAGAACCACCTAGTAAAAATGTAGCCAACATAACTCTCTCCTCTAGAGGACATCTCATAATCAAAAACACCTGCTCCATGCGAGTAATCCACTCCGCAGCCTCATCTGGACTAGACTCGCCCATAAATATCGTCGCCCCCAGTCTCTGGGCTCTCTCGATATCAGAGACTTCATGAGAAGCCTTATCCTGGAGTACAGAAGCTAAAGTCTGACCCAGCTGTTCCAGTGTCTGCCTCAAATCAGGCTCCACTGCAGGTTCATGGTCATCTCCACCATTCCCCGACCGTTGACGGAACTCTCGTCTCAGAGGTATTATACGCTGAAAAGAAGTTGTAAACCATTAATACCAAAATTTCACCTGTACACTAGATGTACGGTCTACAGGAATTTAACCTAGTGCTCTAATACCAATTGTCAGGACCCGTCCCGAATTTCCCCTCGAAACCCGGGAAGAACCCTGATCCCGTCTGACAACCTAAGGAAAGGTTCCCAAATACCCTTCAATCCTTAGAAATTATAATAATAATAAATACTTTCACTTGTCAAACAAGGGATTTAAGCACTTAAAATTCCCGTAAGTAATTACAAACCAAATACAACATAATATCAGAGCGTCTAAGTAGGATCAAGATACAAATTAGATATCCTACTCAAGTACAACTACACAGCGCAGCCGAGAGTGCTAATGCCTCTGCCTCGAGATAATGTCCGCGTCAACTCTACTGCCTGAAGGGGGTTTAAACACAAAAGTTGTGAGTGGACAAAAATAATCGTTTATAAATCATTTTCCAAGGAATATTACTGATCAGTCGTTATTTATGCATCATTTTGAGGTCTTTATATGCCTCTCTTACATGTCTTTTAAATGATTTCATGCCATCAATAGTAGAAAATGATCAATCTTGTGAGACTTGTGCAGAGTTAGAAAGATAGGTAAAATCTGGAAAGAACGCAAAAAGAATGACTCAAATCGGAATCCAGATGAATGAGATGTCCTTATTTCAATATCAGGTCCTCAACGGGGTCTTGAGTGCGCCAGTGCGCCAGTGCGCCTATTTTGGGCCACTGGCCAAGTACCTCATATCAGGCCCTCCGGGTCCCGAACTTGTGTTTCATGACATCAGGGTCAGGTCCTAGAAGTGCCAAGGTCGCGTCGAGGCAGGTCGAGGACATGTCCCAAGAACTCTCATCCGAGCCCAGATGTGCGCCTAAGCCCGGGGTCCCTGTTCCGCCAGCGGTGGATCAGAGGTTCTCCCTCTGCGCTAAGCCTGACAACATTTGCGCCAAGCCTGAACGACGATGCGTTTCTATTATACTCCTAACGTACTTCAAAAGCGCGGTCCCAGATCCTGATTACGAAGACAGTAAAAAATCCAAGTTTGGCCAGCTTGCGTTCCCACTTGCCAGCTTGCATTCACACTCCCGGCCAGCTTGCATTCACACTCCCGGCCAGAGTCGGAGCACTCAACAAACTAACGGAGCAAATCTCTCGACGCTAGTCGGAGAATCAATCACCAATTATATTGGAGGTTCACCGGGTTCACCGTTAATCACGGATCCTCGTCCCGAGTCCTGGCCTCCCTCAAATCAGAGTTTATCTTGGAGGTTCACCGGGTTCACCGTTAATCACGGATCCTCGTCCCGAGTCCTGCCCTCCCTCAAATCAGAATTTATCTTGGAGGTTCACTGGGTTCACCGCTAATAACGGATCCTCGTCCCTAGTCCTGGTCTCCCTCAAATCAGTGTTTATCTTGGAGGTTCACCGGGTTCACCGCTAACAACGGATCCTCATCCCGGGTCCTGGCCTCCCTCACATATAACCAAATCCGATAAACTCATACAACATGGTCAAAACCCAAATCATTGACTCAATAATTTCCTCGTCAAAACGATATCAAAACTGAGTCCAAAAACCATGATATTTCTCAAATCACACTTTAATCGAAGTAGTGGAAAACATGTGTCTAGTAATCATTTCTAAAATCCAGAAATTCAATGCCACAATACATAACAGTATTGACACAAAGATATTTTGATGCATGCATTTCAGTTTATAAAACCAAAGTCCACTCACAAACCTGTTCAAGCTAGCTCAATCCCGTCTTGCTCGTTCCTCTGAGGTTCCCGGAACAATATCGCCTGTCAAAAACAACAATAGGGATTATCGGCTAGTAATAAGACTCTTATATAACAACTTCCTAACCTCGGGAAGTCTACCCATGCTGTTTCTAGAAAACACAGCAGCTTCGGACACTCAAAACGACCTCTAAACGATGTCCGATCAACCTGAAACCTGTACCAACAGATTTAGAACGTCGAAAACTAGTTACCACGCGTCGACGTGACTTCAGACTCGGCCCCACGCGCCGCTGGAAGGTCGGCACACGCGCCGGCCACTCGCCTGCTACAGTGTTCACGCGCCTGGACCTGTCCAACCCGGTCCGGCTCAACCTGACCCGGTCCAACTCGACCCGATCGGTTCACTCAACCCGACCGGTTCAACTCGACCCGACCAGTTCAACTCGACCCGACCGGTCACCGGTGACTCGCCGGAGAAGACGGTCGGACTGTCGTCGCCGTCATAGGAAGCTGGCCGGAGAAGATGACCGTACCACCCCCTCCGCCGCCGTCTGGTTCGCCGGAATCCCCCATTTCCGGTCGAAACACCAAGCTTTACAACTTCCTCAAAACTCAACCGTTTTACACAAATTTTACGTCTAAATCTATTTACTCGAACCCAGGAATCCAAATATAACCTTAAAACATCAAACACGTACCTGTGTAAGCCGGAAAATCGATCCAAAGATCCGAAACTTCCTTTACTCAGTTCGGCTTCCACCGTGGTCCTCTCCTTCGATGGTTGGTACGGTTGTGATCGTGGGAAGGAGTAGAACACGATTAGTTGATCAAAACGGGAAGCTAAAGCCTTGAAATCAAAGTTGACTTTATGGTTTTTCTCTTGGTTGTTTTCGCACGGGTTGGTGGTTTCGGGTGTGTTTCACAGAGAGAGAGAATGAGATGAAGATGAAATGAAGATGTAAAATGAGATTGATCAGATAAACTCTGATTTGGTTAACAAAATATCTCCCTTCCATGGAAAATTACCAAAATGCCCTTGCACATCTAGACCCATAACTTCCGTACACGAACTTCGTTTTCTGCGTGCCGCCTGTCTACGAACTCGTGAGTTTGAGACCTACACAACAGTACCCAAAACACCACCAAAAGTGTCTCGAACCAAAACTTGATTTCCAAGCCCTTTACCGACCAAGGGTAAAATCGTCATTTTGCAAAAATAATTGCGTAAACCCAATAATTAAAATTCAGGGTTGTTACATTTAAATTCTAAGTCTAAAGTTAGTTTTATTAATCCACTAGTTACTAATGATGTTGAGTTACCTTTTCCTCGTAGGTTCCAAAAGAAGGACAAGGATGCTCAGTTTGAGCAAGAGCTCACAAGCATGCTTCACAAGCTTCAAATCACATTGCCATTCTCTAAGCTTGTGATGACCATGCCTATCTTTGCTAAGCTTCTCAAGGATCTAGTAGTTGGAAACCGTGGCTTTGACCCCAACAATGTTCTAGACATTAGTGCAACCACTTCGAATGAGTTCTAGGGCCTACCACCCAAGGCAAGTGACCCAGGCCCTTCTGCCCTACCGTGTGTCATTCAATCAATAAGGTTTGAACATTGCCTTTGTGACACTGGAGCCTCTGTAAGTATCATGGCTTTTCATGTCTACAATTCACTTGCTTTAGGAGATTTAAAATCTACTCAATTGTGTGTTAGGCTTGCTAATTATTCTGTAACACAACTTATGGGCATGCTTTAGAAGATGTGATAGTTCAAATAGGGGACACATGCATACTAGCTGACTTTTATATCTTATGGACACTTGCTTTAGAAGATGTGATAGTTCAAATAGGGGACACATGCATACTAGCTGACTTTTATATCTTAAAAATGGAAAAGAAAATTGAAAGTGAGAATCCTCCCTTGATCTTTGGGAGACCTCTCTTGGCCACCTTAAACTGTGAAATTAACTTGAATCAAGGCCAAATATCTATTAAGGTGTTAGATAAGATTAGGACCTTTTCCATTCATGATACCATGCAATATCCCCAAGAGCCTATAATTGATTTCCCCTTGAACACTATGGAATCCTTATTGCATCAAACCATTATGCATGCTTGTATAGAGGACCCTCTTGAGAAGGCCCCCACTCTGCCTTCTCATGGAGAAAATGGCTTTGATGGCCACGTCATTGAGTAACTTAATTGGTTAGAGTGGATAGTAAGCTTTAATTCACCTTTGCTTGTCATTATACTATCTCCATCGATTTTCTGCACTTGAAAAGTTATACTTAGTAGAAATAAAGTTCATAATTATTGTGTTCAATATTTCTTCTATCAGATCTCAACTCCATATCATCCTCAAACTAGTGGACAAGCTGAGATCTCCAATAGAGAAGTCAAGGCCATCCTTAGTTTTTTTTTTCCTTTTTTTTAGGCACCCGTATATGTCATACCAAGGCTCGATGCACAGATCGTCAAGTGGGCCATCTTCAAGAGAATCTTTAGTAAATGGCTCACCACCACCAAGTTCCAGGAGGATGATCAAAGAGAAGAGCAAGGACGAGAACGTGGCCTAGTACCGCAAGCCCCACGGCTCCTTAAAGACTTTGCCATTCCCCATGTCTCGGAGGATCATTTTCCCATTGTTTTTCCCGAGTCAACGGTGACGAATTTCGAGTTGAAGTCTGGGACGATTCACATGCTGCCCACATTTCACGGACTTTCCGGCGAGGACCCGTACTTTCATATCAAGGAATTTGTTGAAGTCTACTCAACGCTGTGCATTAATGACATGACGGAATCTGAAATCCACCTACGGCTTTTTCACTTCAGTCTCAAGGATCGCGCAAAGGCATGGTTTCATTCGCTGGCGCCGGCTTCCATTCACTCATGGAGGGACTTGACGTCCAAATTCTTGACGCAATATTTTCGCGTGGAAAAGATGAATGAATTGAAGTCCAGGATAATGAACCCATGGCAAGGCATGGAGTAGTCTTTCTACGAGTTTTGGGAGCGTTTGAACCAGATGCCAAGGGCGTGCTCCCACCAACATATCGACGACCATCACCTTATGTTATACTTCTACGGAGGTTTGAAGACTAGCGATCGGACAATATTGAACTCTCAAACCCAAGGGATTCTAGAAGGCACGGTCGAGGAAGCAATGACCGCCTTTGAGAACATCGCTCAAAGGGAAAAACAATTTAGCTACAGAGGTCATTCCTCTAGGGCTACTGGTGATGCGTACACCAATCACAATGATGACACCATTGCTCAACTCACGGCAATGGTGAAAAAGCTGTGTAATGAGAAGGAAAAAGGAGTTCAAACTTGCGAAGTATGTTCAATTCAGGGCCACACGTCCCAAGATTGCCCAATGGTGGAAGACGCCAATTTTGCTAGAGGTTTCAATAACAATTCACGACCCCGGAATGACCCATATTCAAACACTTACAATCCGGGGTGGAAAATCATCCAAACTTCCGCTGGAGCAACAATCAAACTGCTGCCAATCCTTTGCCGCCCCCTGGATTTCAGTAGCAAGCTGCAGCTCCTCAAGGGAACTCTCATGGCCCTTCCTCATATCAGACCAGCGGATGCAAGTCTGTGGAGGATACCCTCAATACCTTAGCTCAACAGCACATCTACTTCATGCAATTCATGCAAGACAGCCGGAGTCAGATGGAAAACACGAATAATCAATTGCAAACTTGGATCGTCAAATGGGACAAATTGCAAATCAATAAAATCAGCGGAAGCAGGGAAAGCTACCAAGTCAAGTCCTAGTAAATCCTAAACAATTTCACAATCCTACGGCCAATGCCATCACTCTGCGGAGTGGAACACAACTTCAAGGTCCTACATATGCTGCCTTTGAAGGGAATAACGAAAGACTTAACACTGAGGAGGATGACTTCCCTGTGACATCATCAAGGCACCATCCTGCCATGACCAACTCCATGACACACCCACAGAAGGCCATGCCTTATGGAATGCCGCAGATATGGACCAGCCCTACTCCGCCAACCATGTTCCAAGCTCCATTGAGAGCCCTACTGCAAGAAGGACCTGACTCTGCGCCTCAATCAGCTCTGCCAAGGACCGTTGACCAAAGCGTGCCACTAAACATGCCACAGCCACAATTGCAGGCGCAAAACCTGCACAACGAGCCACCAAGCACCTCACCGCAAGCAGCCCCTGAAACTGCGCCTATTTCAGCTATGCCGAGAGCCATGTCCCAGCTGATATCACAAGACGCGCCAAGTATCATGTCCAAGGCACTGCCGCAGGCCACGACTGACATCCAACCTGCTCCTACGGCCCATTCGTAGCACTCAAATACTTCTAACTCTAAAAATCAAAATTCCAATCTTCAACCAACTAAAAAAGTAACATTGGAGTTAACTAATGATGTCGAAATTCCATTTCCTCGCAGGTTCCAAAATAGGAATAAGCAAAAGGAGGAATTTTAGGAGGAAATCATCAGCATGTTGCAGAAGCTTCAAATCACACTGCCTTTCCATAAAATCGTCAAGCACATGCCTATCTTCGCAAAGCTCATCAAGGACTTACTCGTAGGAAAGCGTAGTTTCAGCTTCACTGAGATCATTAAAATCCGTAAGGCATGCTCTGCTGCCCTTTTGCGCATGCCCCTTAAAGCCAACAATCTTGGGCCTCAATCCCTTCCATGTGTCATTCAATCGAAAAGATTCGAGCATTGCCTCTGCGACACGGGAGCATTAGCAAACATCATGTCGTTCCACTTTTATAGCTCACTCAACCTAGGCGCACTCAAACCTATGCACCTATGTGTTAGATTAGCTAACGCCTCTATTACTAATCTAATGGGAGTTCTAGAGGACGCACTTGAGCAAATTGGAGACACATGCATCCCTGCGAACTTTTACGTACTCAAGATGGACAAAATTGACAAGAATGAGGAACCTCCACTCATCTTTGGAAGGCCTTTGCTAGCCACGGCTGAGTGCCTTATCGACGTCAAAAATGGCCAAGTCTCCATCAAGGTCTTGGGCAAGCTTCAGACATTCTCCATTCATGATGCCATCCATTATCCTGCCGAACCTATCGTGGATTTTCCGTTAAATACGATGGACATACTACTACGGAAGACGATTGCGCAGTCTTGCATGACAGATGATCTCGAGAAGGCCATTACAAGTACTCCACGCACTGAGGAGTCACTTGAAGATAGCGTGATTGAGGAGGTTCGGTCCCTCGATTCCGTGCCAACCTTTCAATTCTACAGGCCTCTCTTCGAAGCTTTGCCCCTCACGGCCTAGAAGACCTTGCTGTCCATGATGAAGGCTCCTAAACTCGAGCTGAAGCCCCTGCCCGAACACTTGAAATACGCATACTTAGGCAACAATCAAACCCTTTCGGTCATCATTACGTCTAGCCTAAGTACGGAAGAAGAAAAGGCATTGGTTCACATTCTTAAAGTAAATCAAACGGTAATTGGATGGACAATTGCCGACATCAAAGGTATAAGTCTCGCAAAGTGCATACATTAGATACTTCTGGAAGAAAACTCCAAACCATCAAGGGAGGCGCAGAGGAAATTGAATCCACCTATGAAGGAGGTTGTGAAGAAAGAAGTACTCAAAATTCTTGACATCGTAATCATCTATCCAATTAGCGATTCCAAGTGGGTGAGCCTGTTGGTAAATTTAAAGAGCAAGAAATATGCAATTTAATTCTAACAGTTATAAAATCCTTGCAAGTGCACAAATTGATAAGTATAGTATAGTAGCACAGCAAGAGTCGATCCCTCGAGGACTTGTATCAACGTTATGACCAATTTAGTTCAGATTTGTTAATAAAAACACACACACACACACGCAGGGGGGGGTTTATGATGTGATGACTGAAATTTAAAGACAAGTAAATCAAAGTGCAGAAAATAACAATGCAAGAATGAAAGGTTGTTAACTAAGGCGAATTAAGGCTTACTATCCACTCTAACCAATTATAGCTCTTAACCAGATTTCCTTGATCAAATTACTATGCATTTTCTGAATTAGGTGCCCGTGCCTAGGACCTGGCGTTGGTTCACTAGACACATCTTATTCCCTCTTACTTAGCATGTTCTAAACAGGGCATATGCCTAGAACGTCTATCACCTACCTTTTAAGATGATGCATGAAGTTTAAAGAGAATTTAATGACACCACATTAGCCTAGCAAAGTGGCATGCAATCCTAGGTCGTCATGAGTTAAGATTACAAGTACGAATACTTTCGATGCTCCAAATCACAAGATGATATGACGGTCACTCAAGCAATTACATCTATAATTATATGCAAACAAGGTAGCTAATCTTATAGGCATAAATTAAGTTCATTAAGCATAGTAATCCAACTTATTCAGCATGCATAGCAATCATAATCAAGAGCCAGAAATCTAATCAATAAGCTAACATGGCTAGGGCTTCAAGCAGCCCTAATCCTAATGACTACTCACACATAACTGAAATAAACACAAGTATAATTGAATCCATAAGTAAATTGCAATAATGAAAATAAGGGTACAGAAGAGTGTTAAGAACAGATGCAGCAGAAGACACGGCAGGGCCTTCTTCTCCAAGCTCCACGTCCAATAATCTAAGTGAAAGATTATCTCCGAAAATATATGGTCCCTAATTCTCTAGAAAACCAAAACGGAACTCTGTGGCTTAGGTCTCTGTTTTTCCAGAAAAAAAAAACGTCCTTAGCTAATTATCTCCCCCCTAAACACTGAACAAAGGCTCCCTTTTATAGACAAAGGGAAAACCTTGTTCTATAAGGATTGGTATAACCTTGTTCTATACAGATTGGTAAAACCATGTCCTATAGGAATAGGGAAAGTTATTTTACTTTTAATTAATTACAAAGTCTTTAAAATCTATTCTAACCAATCAGAGCATGGCCGGAAGTGTGAATGCAGGCTGGCAAGTGGGAACGCAAGCTGGCCAAACTTGGATTTTTGACTGTCTTCGTAATCAGGATCTGGGACCGCGCTTTTGAAGTACGTTAGGAGTATAATAGAAGCGCATCGTCGTTCAGGCTTGGCGCAAATGTTGTCAGGCTTGGCGCAGAGGGAGAACCTCTGCTCCACCGCTGGCGGAACAGGGACCCCGGCTTGGGCGCACTTCTGGGCTCGGATGGGAGTTCTTGGGACATGTCTTCGACCTGCCTTGGCGCGGCCTTGGTACTTCTAGGACTTGACCTTGATGTCATGAAACACAAGTTCGGGACCCGGAGGGCCTGATATGAGGTACTTGGCCAGTGGCCCAAAATAGGCGCACTGGCGCACTGGCGCACTGGCGCACTCAGGACTCCGTTCAGGACCTGATATTGAAATGAGGATATCTCCTTCATCTGGACTCCGATTTGAGTCATTCTTTTTGCGTTCTTTCCAGATTTTTCCTATCTTTCTAACTCTGCACAAGTCTCACAAGATTGATCATTTTCTACTATTGATGGCACGAAATCATTCAAAAGACATGTAAGAGAGGCATATAAAGACCTCAAAATGATGCATAAATAACGACTGATCAAATACCCCCAAACCTATCTTTTGCTAGTCCCTGAGCAAAACAAATGCTAACAAAATGAAAAGACTCGATTTTAGTTAAGATAGAACATTTAAACCCCTAGGTTCACCTAGTAGGAGGAGTTTTGTCTCCTGAGGCTTATAACAGTACAATACCCACAAACGTTTTACTTAAACAAAAAGATGCTAGATATAGTACTCTTAACAAGCTAATAAGAATCAAAGTAAGTAGACATGCTTTGCAGAACTAAAAGTAATGCCATAGCCGTGAGTGTCATGTGAAGGTGTACTTGTATAAATGCCAATATTTTCAGGTGATCAAGTTTGAAAACAACTTCATCTAAGTGCCCTAGAAAGATTTCGCCTCGACTCTAATCCTCACTAGGCAACTCTCAATTCACACAAGAATCCTAGGCTTACACTCTTTTCAAGCATATGTGATGAGTTTATGTTATGAAATTCAAATTTAATCACATATGAGTAACAATGAAGAATAGCACTTTATGGAAATAAAGATCTCATGAAGGGAATTGAACTTTAAGAACATAGATACGTACCTTAATCCTCAGCATGATTGTCCATAAGATCAGTTAGGTCTTCCTTTTTAGGTTGTATTGGGGCTGAGCTTTGGGGTTTAGCAAGGAAGGATGGGATTCAAAGAACCTGAGTTGTGCCAAGGCATGAGAAGTCATGAATTGAACTTGGAATTTCTGAACTGAATCCTTTCTTAAGGCCCACGACATTGTGCTTTCCTGATGACTTATTTTGTGACTCTTGTGGCTTGTTTTGAGGCTCTTGGCTCACTTGGCTCAATTCACTTTGTTTTTCACTTATTTTTTTCCTTCTTTTTCTCAACGTTTCTTTCGTTCTTTTGATTTGAACGTTTTTTTTTTTGTTTCTGTTCGTCTTTGAATTGAATTGAACCAAGATCATGCAATGATTTCCTCAAATTTTCATGCAGCTTGCAACTTGTAAATCTTTTCTTTACTTTTGAACTTTCAATTGACGCCAATGTCCTTTGAATTGGGCATCATCTTCTTTCACCTCTTATTCTCACCATGAATCTCATTAATGGCAACCTTAGCACAAACTAAGGTTATAGGGTATGGCTGTGATGAATGGCTAAGTATTTTGGGTTAGGTTATACTTTGGGTGATGAAAGAAAAGGTTGAGTGTTTGGCTTCAAAATTGGCTTAGGGAGCATGCAATAGGGTAGGATAAGGCCTTTAGAGGTTAAAGCACACATAGCCTACATCATTTCTTATGGCAAAGCATACATTAAATCAAGAGTATCTAAATGATGTTAGTTCTTTAAAATTCAATGCAAATATGATGTAATGAGATCAACAATTAAGAACAAAAGTGATGAGTATTTAAGAGTAGAAACAAGTATATCCCTCAGAAAGAATGGCAATTAGGCTCAAAGATCTCACAGGGTAGTCTCCACTAATTTTCTAAGGTTCACTCAAATTCAGTTATTTCGTTCACTTAATCACTTAAAAACATGGCATTGTGAAGTGCAGATTATGAACTACTTAACCATGGCATGACTCTTAGTAAAGCAAAGATAGTTAACTTAGCATATACATTCCTATTAACAAGTTATCATACCAATCACAAGCAGAAATTTAAATGTCCTGGCCGTGTGTCACCCCCAAACCTACTTGTTTCTATATGCAAAATTTTAAATCCACACCCCCAAACCTAAATTGAACATTGTCCTCAATGTGATAAGCAATAAGCATGACAACAGTAGAAAGGTTTGAGAGATATAACGGGCAGAAACAGAAAAGGAAGTGAGAAATACAAACCAGGGCTAGGCTGCCTCCTAGGAGCGCTTTATTTAACGTCTAGGCAAGACGGGACTGACATGCTAGGAGCTGGGCGCATGCGGAGTTGCAGGGTTGACTGCGCTTGGATTAGAAAGGTCCTTCAAGTAGTGTTTGAGGCGGTGGCCATTTACCTTGAACGGATCCTGCCGTTCCGGGTGCTGGATTTCAACTGCACCATGAGGAAAAACGTTAGTAATAATAAATGGTCCAGTCCATCTTGAACGCAACTTACCTGGCATTAGTCTGAGCCGGGAGTCAAAGAGGAGGACTTCCTGTCCGATGTGAAAGTCCTTGGGCTGAATGCGCTTGTCGTGGAAAGCTTTGGTCTTTTCCTTGTAGATACGAGCACTGTCAAAGGCCTCGTTTCGCAACTCCTCTAATTCACTTAGCTGAAGCTTCCTATGTATTCCAGCGTCATCGAAGTTCAGGTTCATCTGCTTAATAGCCCAGAATGCTTTATGCTCCAATTCCACAGGTAGGTGGCAGCCTTTTCCAAAAACCAGCCGGAAGGGAGACATGCCAATCGGGGTCTTGTATGCGGTCCGATAGGCCCACAGCGCATCATTCAATTTGCTGGACCAATCTTTGCGGTTAGGATTTACCGTTTTTTCCAATATGGCCTTTACTTCCCGATTGGACACTTCCGCTTGGCCACTCGTTTGAGGGTGATACGGTGTTGAGACCTTGTGGGTGACGCCATACTTCTTCATTAGGGCTGCAAACGAATGATTGCAGAAGTGTGCCCCCCCATCGCTGATGATTGCCCTAGGTGCGCCGAATCTGGCTATGATGTGACTCTGTAAAAAACGCACCACTACTTTGGCGTCGTTAGTTTTGGTGGGAATTGGTTCCACCCATTTGGAGACATAATCAACTGCAAGCAGAATATAAAGATTGCCAAAGGAATTCGGAAAAGGCCCCATAAAATCAATGCCCCATACGTCGAAGATTTCGACCACAAGAATAGGGTGTAATGGCATTTGATTTCGAGGGCCGATGTTACCTAGGCGTTGGCAGCGGTCACAGGTGAGTACAAATTCGTGTGCATCCTTGAAAAGTGTGGGCCAGTAGAGTCCACTTTGGAGTACCTTGAGGGCTGTTTTCTTAGCTCCAAAATGGCCCCCACATGCCAAACTATGGCAAAAAGTCAAGACGGATTTCATCTCGTCTTCTGGGATGCAGCGCCGAATGATTTGGTCTGGACAATGCTTCCATAGGTACGGCTCATCCCATATGTAGTACTTAGCTTGTTTAGCCAGCTTGTCCTTTTGGTACCTGTTTAAAGATGAAGGAATTTGCTTAGTGACAAGGTAATTAATGAGATCGGCATACCATGGATCAATAGCTTGGATTGCGAAGAGCTGTTCGTCAGGAAAGGTCTCGAGGAGGGGCAACTGATCGGCCTCTTCATTGGAACTGTGAAGCAATCGGCTCATATGGTCAGCGACCACGTTTTCGCTGCCCTTCTTGTCTCTGATTTAAAGGTCGAATTCCTGGAGCAGTAGCATCCAACGTAGCAACCTTGGCTTGGCGTCCTTTTTAGTGAGCAGATACTTCAAGGCAGCATGATCCGTGTATACTATGACCTTGGTTTGAATTAGATATGAACGGAACTTCTCCAGGGCAAAGATAACAGCAAGGAGCTCCTTCTCGGTGGTGGAGTAGTTCAGCTGGGCATCATTCAGGGTTCGGCTTGCGTAGTAAATGACATGAGGGAGCTTGTCAACACGCTGTCCCAAAACTGCTCCTATGGCGAAGTCTGAGGCATCACACATTAGTTCGAATGGTAAGTCCCAATTCGGTGGCATGATGATGGGTGATGCCGTGAGCTTTGCCTTGAGTGTGTTGAATGCCTCACGGCATCCCTTAGTGAACTCAAATGTGGCGTCCTTGGCTAGAAGATCACACAAAGGTCTTGTGATTTTCGAGAAATCTTTGATGAATCTGCGGTAAAAGCCAGCATGCCCTAAGAATGATCGAACCTCTTTCACTGTAGTGGGGTACGGCAGCCTCTCTACTATGTCTAACTTTGCTTTGTCCACTTCAATGCCTCGGCTAGAGATCACATGACCCAAGACAATTCCCTGTTGTACCATGAAATGGCACTTTTCCCAGTTCAGCACTAAGTTGCTTTCTCTGCACCGTTCCAGTACTCGGGTTAGGTTAACTAAGCACAGTTCGAATGAATGTCCAAACACTGAGAAGTCGTCCATGAATACTTCAATAATATCTTCCACCATATCGGAGAAGATGCTCATCATGCAACGCTGAAAGGTAGCTGGGGCATTGCACAATCCAAACGGCATTCTTCTGTATGCAAAGGTGCCATATGGGCATGTGAATGTTGTTTTTTCTTGATCTTCGGGTGCAATAGCAATCTGATTGTATCCTGAGTAGCCGTCCAAGAAGCAATAGTGGGAGTGTCCAGCCAGGCGCTCGAGCATTTGATCAATGAAGGGCAAAGGAAAGTGGTCCTTGCGTGTGGTTATATTCAGCTTTCGATAGTCGATGCACACTCTCCATCCTGTTTGAATCCGTTGAGGTACAAGCTCATCCTGCTCGTTTTTAACCACTGTGATCCCACTTTTCTTTGGCACGACCTGGACTGGGCTCACCCACTTGGAGTCACTAATTGGATAGATGATTCCAACGTCCAAGAGCTTTAGGACTTCTTTCTTCACGACCTCCTTCATAGGTGGATGCAATCGCCTCTGTGCCTCCCGTGATGGTTTGGAGTCTTCCTCCAGCAGTATCCGATGCATGCATTTTGCGGGACTTATGCCTTTGATGTCAGCTATTGTCCATCCAATTGCCGTTTGATTGACCTTAAGGACGTGAACCAATGCCTTTTCCTCGTTCGCACTTAGGGTAGATGCAATGATGACTGGAAGGGTTTGATTGTCGCCCAAATATGCATACTTTAAGTGCTCGGGCAAGGGCTTCAGCTCGAGTTCAGGAGCCTTTATGATGGACGGCAGAGTTTTCTGACTTGTGAATGGTAGCGCTTCGAGGGGAGGCCTGTGCAATGGGAGGGCTGGCATGATGTCAAGGGCTCGTACCTCTTCGATCACGCTATCTGTAAGTGAATCCACAGTGTGTGGGTTACTAGTAACGGCCTTCTCAAGGTCATCCGTCATGCAAGAATGAGCAATTGTCTCCCGTAGCAGTAAGGCCATTGTGTTTAACGGAAAATCTACAATAGGCTCGGCAGGGTACTGGATGGTGTCATGGATGGAGAATGTCCGAAGCTGGTCCAGGACCTTGATGGAGACCTGGCCCTTTCTGACGTCGATGAGGCACTCGGCTGTGGCTAGTAAGGGCCTTCCGAAGATGAGGGGAGGTTCCTCACTTTTGTCAATTCTGTCCATTCTTAGTACGTAGAAGTCGGCAGGGATGCATGTATCTCCGATTTGTACCAGTACGTCCTCAAGAACCCCCATTAGGTTGGTTACAGAAGCGTTAGCCAACCTGACACATAGGTGCGTGGGCTTGAGTGCGCCTAGGTTGAGTGACCTGTAAATGTGGAATGGCATGATGTTCACTGATGCTCCCGTGTCGCAAAGGCAATGTTCGAATCTTTTTGACTGAATGACACATGGAAGGGATGGCGGCCCAGGATCATTGGCCTTAAGGGGCATGCGCAAAAGGGCAGCCGAGCAGGCCATAGGGATGTCAATGGTGTCCGTGGAGCTAAAACCACGCTTTCCTGCAACTAAGTCCTTGATCGGCTTTGCAAAGATAGGCATGTGCTTGACAATTTTATGGAAAGGCAGTGTGATCTGAAGCTTCTGCAACATGCTGATGATTTCTTCCTCAAAGTCCTCCTTTTGCTTATTCCTGTTTTGGAACCTGCGAGGAAATGGATAATCAACATTATTAGCTAACTCAAAAGTGACTTTTTTAGAATTGGAATTCTGAGGTTTAGAGTTAGAAGTATTCGAGTGCAGCGACTTGGGCTTAGGAGCAGGTTGCATGCCAGCCGTGGCCGAAGTAGGCGCAGTGTCAGGTCCTCTTTGCGGTAGGGCACTTGGTGACTCATTGGACTGGTTCTGCGCCAGAGGTGTTGGCCGTGGCATGTTTTGCGGCGCCCCCTGGTCGGTGATCCTTGGCAGAGTAGGTTGAGGCTCAGTTTCAGGTCCTGTGAGGGTGGCATATGTGGGGTCTTGAAGTGGTGTTTCCTTCTCCAGCGTGATGGCATTAGCCGTAGGATTGTGAAATCCTTTCGGATTTACCAGGACTTGACTCGGTAGCTTGCCCTGCTCCCGCTGATTTAGTTGGTTCGCCACCTGTCCCATTTGACGCTCCAAGTTTGCAATTGCACTTTTGAAGTCTCCCGTCTGACTCTGGCTATCGTGCATGAATTTTATGAGTTGAGCCTGCTGTTGAGTCAGGATATGGATGGAGTCCTCAACAGACTTGCTTCCGCCATTCTGGTTTGAGGAAGGACCGTGGTAGTTCCCCTGAGGGCCTGCGGCTTGCTGCTCAAATCCAGGGGGTGGCATGGGATTCGCGGCTGCTTGATTGTTGCTCCAACGGAAATTAGGATGATTTCTCCACCCCGGATTGTAAGTGTTGGAATATGGGTCATTCCGGGGTCGAGAATTGCTATTGAACCCTCCAGCAAAGTTGGCCTCTTCCACAACCGGGCAGTCCTGGGATGTGTGGCCCTGAATTGAACATACCTCGCAGATGTGAACTCCTTTGGCTTTCTCGCTACACAATTGTTTTACCATTGCCGTGAGCTGAGCAATGGCGTCATCTTTGTATTTGGCGGATGCATCACCCGTAGCTCTAGAGGAGGGACCCCTGTAGCTGAACTGTTTTTCCCTTTGAGCAATGTTCTCAAAGGCGGTCCTTGCTTCCTCGGCTGTGCCTTCTAGAATCCCTTGGGATTGAGAATCCACCATTGTCCGATCGCTAGTTTTCAAGCCTCCATAGAAGTATAGCATAAGATGATGGGCATCAATATGGTGGTGGGGGCACGCCCGTAACATCTGATTGAACCGCTCCCAAAACTCGTAGAAAGACTCCTCCATGTCTTGCCGTGGGTTCATGATCTTGGACTTTAACTCATTTGTCTTTTCCACGGGAAAGTACTGTGTTAAGAATTTGGACGTCAAGTCCCTCCAAGAGTGGATGGAAGCCGGCGCCAATGAATGAAACCATGTCTTGGCGCGATCCTTGAGACTGAAGTGAAAGAGCCGCAGGCGGATTTCCGATTCTGTCATACCATTGATGCGCAGTGTTGAACAAACCTCAACAAATTCCTTGATATGAAAGTGCGGGTCCTCGCCAGCAAGGCCGTGGAATGTAGGCAGCATGTGAATTGTCCCCGACTTTAATTCGAAGTTTGCCACTGTTGACTCGGGAAAAACAATTGGAAATTGATCCTCCGAGACATGGGGCATGGCAAAATCCTTAAGGCGCCATGGGGCTTGCGGTACTAGGCCACGTTCCAGGCCCTGCTCTTCTCTGTGGTCCGCCATCCTCCTTGGGCTTGGTGGCGGGGAGCCGTGGACTGAAGATGCTTGCGATGATGGTCCACTTGATGACCCGTGCACTGAACCTTGGAATGACATACACGGGTACTTAACAAAAAAGAAAAAAAAAACTAAGTTACAAATCTAAACTTGAATGGGCACCGTTGAGGGACAAGTCCCCGGCAACGGCGCCAAAAACTTGTTGGTAAATTTAAAGAGCAAGAAATATGCAATTTAATTCTAACAGTTATAAAATCCTTGCAAGTGCACAAATCGATAAGTATAGTATAGTAGCACAGCAAGAGTCGATCCCTCGAGGACTTGTATCAACGTTATGACCAATTTAGTTCAGATTTGTTAATAAAAACACACACACACACACACGCAGGGGGGGGGGGGGGGTTTATGATGTGATAACTGAAATTTAAAGACAAGTAAATCAAAGTGCAGAAAATAACAATGCAAGAATGAAAGGTTGTTAACTAAGGCGAATTAAGGCTTACTATCCACTCTAACCAATTATAGCTCTTAACCAGATTTCCTTGATCAAATTACTATGCATTTTCTGAATTAGGTGCCCGTGCCTAGGACCTGGCGTTGGTTCACTAGACACATCTTATTCCCTCTTACTTAGCATGTTCTAAACAGGGCATATGCCTAGAACGTCTATCACCTACCTTTTAAGATGATGCATGAAGTTTAAAGAGAATTTAATGACACCACATTAGCCTAGCAAAGTGGCATGCAATCCTAGGTCGTCATGAGTTAAGATTACAAGTACGAATACTTTCGATGCTCCAAATCACAAGATGATATGACGGTCACTCAAGCAATTACATCTATAATTATATGCAAACAAGGTAGCTAATCTTATAGGCATAAATTAAGTTCATTAAGCATAGTAATCCAACTTATTCAGCATGCATAGCAATCATAATCAAGAGCCAGAAATCTAATCAATAAGCTAACATGGCTAGGGCTTCAAGCAGCCCTAATCCTAATGACTACTCACACATAACTGAAATAAACACAAGTATAATTGAATCCATAAGTAAATTGCAATAATGAAAATAAGGGTACAGAAGAGTGTTAAGAACAGATGCAGCAGAAGACACGGCAGGGCCTTCTTCTCCAAGCTCCACGTCCAATAATCTAAGTGAAAGATTATCTCCGAAAATATATGGTCCCTAATTCTCTAGAAAACCAAAACGGAACTCTGTGGCTTAGGTCTCTGTTTTTCCAGAAAACAAAAACGTCCTTAGCTAATTATCTCCCCCCTAAACACTGAACAAAGGCTCCCTTTTATAGACAAAGGGAAAACCTTGTTCTATAAGGATTGGTATAACCTTGTTCTATACAGATTGGTAAAACCATGTCCTATAGGAATAGGGAAAGTTATTTTACTTTTAATTAATTATAAAGTCTTTAAAATCTATTCTAACCAATCAGAGCATGGCCGGAAGTGTGAATGCAGGCTGGCAAGTGGGAACGCAAGCTGGCCAAACTTGGATTTTTGACTGTCTTCGTAATCAGGATCTGGGACCGCGCCTTTGAAGTACGTTAGGAGTATAATAGAAGCGCATCGTCGTTCAGGTTTGGCGCAAATGTTGTCAGGCTTGGCGCAGAGGGAGAACCTCTGCTCCACCGCTGGCGGAACAGGGACCCCGGCTTGGGCGCACTTCTGGGCTCGGATGGGAGTTCTTGGGACATGTCTTCGACCTGCCTTGGCGCGGCCTTGGCACTTCTAGGACTTGACCTTGATGTCATGAAACACAAGTTCGGGACCCGGAGGGCCTGATATGAGGTACTTGGCCAGTGGCCCAAAAAAGGCGCACTGGCGCACTGGCGCACTGGCGCACTCAGGACTCCGTTCAGGACCTGATATTGAAATGAGGATATCTCCTTCATCTGGACTCCGATTTGAGTCATTCTTTTTGCGTTCTTTCCAGATTTTTCCTATCTTTCTAACTCTGCACAAGTCTCACAAGATTGATCATTTTCTACTATTGATGGCACGAAATCATTCAAAAGACATGTAAGAGAGGCATATAAAGACCTCAAAATGATGCATAAATAACGACTGATCAGAGCCCAGTTTAGGTTGTGCCAAAGAAAAGCGGGATCACGGTCGTTAAAAATGAACATGACGAGCTTGTACCTCAACGAGTTCCAACGGGATGGAGAGTGTGCATTGATTACCGAAGACTAAATACAACCACACGCAAGGATCACTTCCCTCTGCCCTACATCGATCAAATGCTCGAGCGCTTGGCAGGACATTCACACTATTGTTTCTTGGACGGCTACTCAGGGTATAATCAGATTGCTATTGCTTCTGAAGGTCAAGAAAAAATGACATTCACATGCCCATATGGTACATTTGTGTACAGAAGAATGTCGTTTGGATTATGCAATGCCCTGGCTACCTTCCAACGCTGCATGATGAGCATCTTCTCCGATATGGTGGAGGATATAATTGAAGTGTTCATGGATGACTTCTCGGTGTTTGGGCATTCATTCGAACTTGGCTTAGCCATTCTATCCCGAGTGCTGGAACGATGCATAGAAAGCAACTTAGTGCTGAATTGGGAAAAGTGCCACTTCATGGTACAACAGGGAATCGTCTTGGGCTATGTGATCTCTAGCCGTGGAATAGAGGTGGATAGAGCTAAGTTGGACATAGTGGAAAGGCTGCCATACCCCACTACAGTCAAGGAAGTTCGATCGTTCTTAGGGCATGCCGGCTTTTACCGAAGATTCATCAAAGACTTCTCGAAAATCACAAGACCTTTGTGTGATCTTCTAGCCAAAGACGCCACATTTGAGTTCATTAAGGAATGCCGTCAGGCATTCAACACACTCAAGGCAAAGCTCACGGCATCACCCATCATCATGTCACCGAATTGGGACTTACCATTCGAACTAATGTGTGATGCCTTGGACTTCACAGTAGGAGCTGTTTTGGGACAACATGTGAACAAACTTCCTCACGTCATCTACTACGCAAGTAGGACTATGAATAACGCCCAATTGAACTATTCCACCATGGAAAAAGAGCTCCTTGCCATCATCTTCGGTCTTGAAAAGTTCCGATCATATCTGATTCAAACCAAGGTCATAGTGTACATTGATCAAGCTGCATTGAAGTATTTGCTCAACTAAGAAGGATGCCAAGCCAAGGTTGCTACGTTGGATGCTACTTCTCCAGAAGTTTGACCTCGAAATTAGAGATAAGAAGGGGAGCAAAAACATGGTTGCTGACCATATGAGCCGATTGATTCATGGTTCCAACGAATAGGCCGATCAATTGCCACTCCTCGAGACCTTTCGCGACAATCAGCTCTTCGCATTCCAAGCTATTGATCCATGGTATGCCGATCTCCTTAATTACCTTGCCACTAAGCGATTTTCTTCATCTTTGAGCAGGTATCAAAAGAACAAGCTAGCTAAACAAGCTAAGTACTTCATCTGGGATAAGCCGTATCTATGGAAGCATTGTTCGGATCAAATCATTCAAAAATGCATTCCTGAAGTTGAGATGGAATCCATCCTAACATTTTGCCATAGCTTGGTGTGTGGGGGCCATTTTGGAGCTAAGAAAATGGCCCTCAAGGTACTTCAAAGTGGACTTTACTGGCCCACACTTTTCAAGGATGCATATGAGTTCGTACTTACTTGTGACTGCTGCCAACGACTAGGTAAAATTGGCCCTCGGAATCAAATGCCATTACACCCTATCCTTGTGGTCGAAATCTTCGACGTGTGGGGCATTAATTTCATGGGGCCTTTTCCGAACTCTTTTGGTAATCTTTATATTTTGCTCGCAATTGATTATGTGTCCAAATGGGTGGAAGCAATTCCCACTAAAACTAACGATGCCAAAGTAGTTGTGAGCTTTTTGTAGAGTCACATCTTAGCTAGGTTCGGAGCACCTCGGGCAATCATCAGCGATGGGGGGACGCACTTCTGCAATTGTTCATTTGAAGCTTTAATGAAGAAGTATGGCGCTACCCATAAGGTCTCAATGCCTTATCACCCTCAAACGAGCGGCCAAGCTGAAGTATCCAATTGAGAAGTAAAGGCTATATTAGAGAAAACGGTGAGCCCTAGCTGCAAGGATTAATCCAGCAGATTGAACGATGCATTGTGGGCCTATAAGACAGCATACAAGACCCCGATTGACATGTCTCATTTCAGGCTTGTTTTTGAAAAAGAATGTCACCTACCGGTGGAATTGGAGCATAAAGCATTCTGGGCAATTAAGAAGATGAACATGAATGTCGATGATGCTGGAATACATAGAAAGTTGCAGCTAAGTGAATTAGAAGAGCTTCAAAACGAGGCCTACGAAAGTGCTCGTATTTACAAGGAAAAGACCAAAGCTTTTCACGACAAGCACATTCAGCCCAAGGACTTTCAAATCGGATAGAAAGTCCTCCTCTTTGATTCTCGGCTCAAACTATTTCCAGGTAAGTTGCGTTCTAGATGGACTGGACCATTTATTGTTACTAACGTTTTTCTTCATGGTACGGTTGAAATCCAACACCCGGATAGGAAGGATCCGGTCAAGGTAAATGGCCATTGCCTCAAACACTACTTCAAGGACCTTCCCAATCCAAGCCCAGCCGACCCTGCAAGTCAGCATGCGCCAAGTACCTAGCATGCCAGCCTCGTCTTACCCAGACGTTAAATAAAGCGCTCCAAGGAGTCAACCTAGCCCTGGTTTGTGTTTCTCTCCTACTTTACTGTTTCTGCTCTTTATATCTTCCGAACCTTTATGTTGTTGTCATACCTATTGCTTATCACATTGAGGACAATGTTCAGTTTAGGTTTGGGGGTGTGAACTTAAAATTTGCATGGTTTTGGGGAGACACACGACCAAAACAATTTAACATTTAAGTGTTAATTAGCTTAAATTTTCTAGTATTAGTATGATAACTTGTTAACAGGGATGTATATATTAAGTTAACTGTGTTTACCTTACTAAGAGTCATGCCATGGTCAAGTAGTTCATAATCAGCACTTCACAATGCCATATTTTAAGTGATTAAGTCAACAAAACAACTGAATTTGAGTGAATTTTAGAAAATTAGTGGAGACTACCTTGTGAGATCTTTGAGCCTAATTGCCATTCTTTCTGGGGATATACTTGTATCTACTCTTAAACGCTTATCGCTTTTGTTCTTAATTGCTAATCTCATTACATCATTTTGCATTGAATTTTAAAGAACTAACAGCATTTAGATACTCTTGATTTAATGTGTGGGTTGCCATAAGAAGTGATGTAGGCTATGTATGCTTTAACCTCTAAAGGCATTATCCTACCCAATTGCATGCTCCCTAAGCCAACTTTGAAGCCAAACACTCAGCCTTTTCTTTCATCACCCAAAGTATAACCTAACCGAAATACTTAGCCATTCATCAGAACCATGCCCTATAACCTCAGTTTGTGCTAAGGTTGCCCTAAATGAGATTCATGGTGAGAATGAGATGTGGAAGAAGATCCTACCGAATTCCAAGGACATTGGTGTTAATTCAAAGTTCAAAATTTTAAAGCTTACAAATGACAAGCTGCAAGAAAGTTTGAGGAAATCATTGCATGATCTTGGTTCAATTCAATTCAATTCAAAGAAGAAAGAAATAAAGAAAACAAACGAAAGAAATCAAATAAAAAGAAAGAAATCAAAAGAAAGAAACGTTGAAAAGAAAAAGAAGAAAAAAAGAAAGCAAAATGAATTGAGCCATGAATCTCAAAATAAGCCATTAAGAAAGCACAATGTCGTGGGCCTTATGCAAGGATTCAGTTCAGAAATTCCAAGTTCAAGTCATGACTTCTCATGCCTTGGCACAACTCAGGTTCTATTGAATCCCATCCTTCCTTTCTAAACCCTAAAGCTTAGCCCCGTTACAACCTAAAATGGAAGGCCTAACTGATCTTATGGACAATCATGCTGAAGATTAAGGTACGTATTTATGTTCTTAAAGTTCAATTCCTTTCATGAGATCCTTATTTCCATAAAGTTCTATTCTTCATTAATACTCATATGTGATTAAATTTAAATTACATAACATAAACTCATCACATATGCTTGAAAAGAGTGACAGCCTAGGATTCTTGTGCAAATTGAGAGTTGCCTAGTGAGGATTAGAGTCGAGGCGAAATCTTTCTAGGGCACTTAGATGAAGTTGTTTTCAAACATGATCACTTGAAAATATTGGAACTTAAACATCTACACCTTCACATGACACTAACGGCTATGGAATTCCTTTTAGTTCTGCAAAGTATGTTTACTTACTTTGATTCTTATTAGCTTGTTAAAAGTACTATCTCTAGCATCTTATTTATCTAAGTAAAACGTTTGTGGGTATCGTGCTGCTATAACCTCCAGGAGACAAAACTCCTCCTACTAGGTGAACCTAGGGGTTTAAATGTTCTATCTTAACTAAGATCGAGTCTTTTCATTTTGTTTAAGTTTTTTTTGCTCAGGGACTAGCAAAAGATAGGTTTGGGGGTATTTGTTCAGTCATTATTTATGCATCATTTTGATGTCTTTATATGCCTTTCTTACATGTCTTTTGAATGATTTCGTTCCATAAATAGTAGAAAATGATCAATCTTGTGAGACTTGAGAAGATTTGGAAAGATAGGTAAATTCTGAGAAGAACATGAAAAGAATGACTCAAATCGGAGTTCAGATGAAGGAGTTGTCCTCATTTCAATATCAGGTCCTGGACTGAGTCCTGAGTGCGCCAATGCGCCTTATTTTGGGTCCTTGGCCAAGTACCTCAGATCATGCCATCCGGGTCCCAATCCTGTGTCTCATGACATCAAGTTCATGTCCAAGATGTGCCAAGGTCATTCTAGGACATGCCGAGTACATGTCACAAGAACTTCCCATCCGAGTCCCTTTCGAGTCCCTATTCAGGCTCCTATCAAGGTCAAGGACCTGCCCTTGTCATGTCCTAAGTCACACCCTAAACTAATTCCATCGGAGCCCTGCTCTGAACCTAACGGGGTCCTGCGATGCGCCCCAATGTCATGTCCCAAGGATCACAGCCGAGAGCTAGGTATAAGTCTCTGCGTCTAGTTTCTGCGCCAATTCTGAACCTTATGTGCTTAGCCAAACCAAGATGTGCTTCTACTATGATCATGGTGCGCCTCAAAAGCGTTGTCCCAGATCCATATATGGACACTTCCTTATTACCCGCCTAGGTGCGCCCTAAAGACACGTCTGCACCCTAATTAGGTCGCAGTTTTGCGATCTCCAGGTTTTGCCAGCTTCCAAGTGAGCAAAAGCCCATAATTCATCAAGTTACATCATATGCCAGCCTAAGGCGTGGTTTGGCTCAATCATATTGATCCAGGACATGATAAGTTCTCAATAAGTCCTTAAGAGGTTCAAAAGTGCTAATTTAGGGCCTTGCTGTGTAAAACATGTCCAGGGGCGGCTCAGCCTAGTTCTTGACGTCCAAGTAACATCCAGAAGATTCCAGAAGTCGTCTCAATAAAGACCAAGCTTGTCTTCCATACACAATTTCAAGAGAAGGCGCGACTACGCCAGAGTTGAGTTCCAATGAGGCCCTTTTCATACCTATGACCATTCGAACGATTCATGAAGCATTTTTAAACTCCTTGGCATGTGTAGAAGCCATTCAAGTATCAAGGTGCACCGTGGCGCGACGAAGACATTCCAAGGGCCAAGTTCTAAGTTTCTAGCATCTAACCGCGGGAAGACTGCGGGCTGCCCGCGACCAGCTTGTGTTCCCATTTGCCAGCTTGCATTCACATTTCCAACCATGTTCTGATTGGTTCTGATAGATTTTAGGGACTTTGTAATTACTTAGAAGTACAATAATTGTTCTAGAACACTCTAGGCTAGGGTTTCTAAATCCACTTGTAGGACAACGTTTTCCCTTGTCTATAAAAGGGCGCATTTTTTTAGTGTTTTAGAGAGACCATACTAGAGAACCCTACCTGCATATATTCATTGTAATTCAGTTTCAAAGTTAAACAGTTTTTGTTTTCTGCAATTTTTGGGCGTGGAGCTTGGAGAGGAAGGCCCTATGCGTGAGTAGTCGTTTTAGGATTAGGGCTGCTTGAAGCCTTAGCCATTTTAGTTCGTTTATTAGATTTCTGGCTCTTGATTATGATTGCTATGCATGCTGAATAAGTTAGATTACTATGCTTAATGACCTTAATTTATGCCTATAAGATTAGCTACCTTGTTTGCATATAATTATTGATGTAATTGCTTGAGTGACCATCATATTATTTTGTGATCTGTAGCATTGAGGGTATTTGGGACAGTTACCTGTAATCTTAACTCATGACGACCTAGGATTGCATGTCACTTTTCTATGCTAGTGTGGTGTCATTAAATTCTCTTTGTACTTCATGCATCATCTTAAACGGTAGGTGATAGACATTCTAGGCATATGCCATGTTTAGAACATGCTAAGTAAGAGGGAATAAGATGTGTCTAGTGAACCAACGTCAAGACCTAGGCACGCGCACCTAAGTCAGAGAATGCATAGTAATTAGGTCAAGGAAATCTGATTCGCAACTATAATTGGTTAGAGTGAATAGTAAGCATTAATTCGCCTTAGTCATAAAATCAATCAACCATCATTCTTGCATTATTATTTTCTGCATTTTCACTTTTTAAATTCTGGTTTTCAAAATCCAAAACCATCCCCACCCCCCTCCCTTTGCGTGTGTATGTGTGTGTTTTTCTCTAAGTTAAAAAATTTGAACTTAATTGGATTAATCGTTGAACAAGTCCTCGAGGGATCAGCCTTTTCTTGTCATTATACTATCTCCATCGATTTTGTGCACTTACAAAGTTATACTTAGCAGAAATAAAGTTCATAATTATTGTGTTCAGTATTTCTTCTCTCAGATCTCAACTCCATATCATCCTCAAACTAGTGGATAAGCTGAGATCTCCAATAGAGAAGTCAAGCCCACCCTTGAGAAGACAGTGGGACCATCAAGGGAGGATTGGTCCAACAGGCTCAATGATGCCCTTTGGGCATATAGGACAGCATACAAGACACCAATTGGCATATCTCCTTTACAGCTTTTTTTTTTTGGCAAAAGCTGGCATTTACTTGTGAAGTTAGAACATAAGGCCTTATGGGCAATCAAGCGTGTTAACATGGACATGGATGAGGCAGGACACCATAGGAAGCTTCAATTGCAAGAGCTTGAGGAGCTGAGGAATGAAGCTTATGAAACCTCCAGAATCTACAAAGAAAAGTCCAAGGTTTATCATGACAAGCACCTGGTCCGCAAGTCCTTTGAGGTAGGACAGAAAGTCCTCTTATTCAATTCACTCCTCAAGTTCTTCCCAGGCAAGCTACGATCAAGATGGTCATGACCCTACACTGTCCTCAAGGTCCTACCTCATGGTGTCGTGCAAATCAAGTCAGATAGGAAGGGTTTCGAATTGAAGGTCAATAGCCATTGCCTCAAACCATACTTAGAAGCCTTTCCAGAGCCAACTTTTCAAGAAGTAGACCTGGCCGTGCCTCCCCTTGCTTGACTTGCAAGGCATGTCTTTCCTACACGTTAAATCGAACCCTCGTAGGAGGCAACCTAGCCCTGGTTTCTGTTTCCTCCCTTTTCTTTATGTTTTATGTTTTGCATTCCTCTTTTCAATCTCTACTTATTTTGATCTTAGTGTTTTAACTTGTTGGCATTGAGGACAATGTTTAGTTTAGGTTTGGGGGTACACAGCTAGGAACTTTAGTACTTTGCTTGTTAATAAGCTACATTGTGAATTAATCATTAGTGTCTTACTAGAGTCATGTCATTCTTAAGTTTGTGCCTTATCTTTACACTTAATGACTAACTTCAAGAATTTGAGCTAAAAGATAACTTTGTTTAAGTGAACCATAGATAATTAGTGGAGACTACCCCATGTGAGATTTTGAGCCTGATGCCTTTCTTTTTGAGAGATTTATTTTGTTATACTCTTAAACACTATTCAATTCTTTCTATATTGATTGATCTCATTATTCTCACTTTGTATTGAATTTTAAAGAACTAACATCTTATGTAGAGGCTCTTGATTCTCAGTTAGATGTACCATAAGAAGTGATGTAGGGTATGCATGTGGGAGCCTCTAAAAGCAATATCTATCCCTTTTGCATGCTCCCTTAACCCACTTTGAAGCCAAACACCTAACCCTTTCTTTCATTACCCACATTGAAGCTGAGCCCTAGATAGGAAGCCCTCAATCTTGGCCATTCCCTATAGCTTAGGTTTTAACAAGGCCTCGCTAAATGAAGTTCATGACATGGAAAGGAAGACAAGCCTTGAAGTGTGAAAAAAAAAATCAGAAACAATCTGTGGAGCTCATCAAGGCCCAAATGTGAAGTTGATATCAGGGGAATGTCCTAGACATCCCAAGTGACCCAAGTCCTATCTTGGATAGAAACCAAAACAATGTAACCCATTGCATGATCTTGGCTTAGTTAGAAAAAAAAAAGGGAAAAAGAATGTATGAAAAAAAAAAGAGTGAAAAGAAAAAGAAAAGAAAACAATGAGCTAAGCCAAGTGAGCCAAGTCCTATCTTGGATAGAAACCAAAACAATGTAATCCATTGCATGGTCTTGGCTTAGTTAGAAAAAAAAAACGAGAAAAAGAATGTATGAAAAAAAAAAGAGATAAAAGAAAAAAGAAAAGAAAACAATGAGCTAAGCCAAGTGAGTCAAAGAGAATAGAAGTCACAACTCATTATTCAAGAAAATTGTGCCTCAACTTGAGGAATTCAGTAAAAGCAAAATGCCAAGTCTGGCCGTGGGCCAAGGAAAAGTTCAAGAAGAAGATCAAGTTCCAAGTCATGCTACTTCATGCTTTGTCAGAGCCTAGGCTTTTGAATTCCAATCCCCTTCTTCTAAACCTGTGAGCCTAGCCCTATTACAACCATTGAATGAAGACCTAACTGATCTTATGGGAAGTCTTGCTTGGAGTTAAGGTATGTCTCTACGTTCTTAAAGTTCAATTCCTTCATGGGATCTATTTTCAGAAATTGCCTTTCTTTTATGCTATTTCATATGTGATTATATTTGATTCCATGACATAAACTCATCACGTATGCTTGCAAGAATGAAAATCTTAGGATTCACGAGAGAAACTGAGAGTTGCCTAATGAGGTTAGAGTCGAGGCGAAATCTTTCTAAGGCATTTGAGCTTTGTTGTTTTTAAACCTGAAATCTTGAAGCAAGGGCATTCGCACTTACACATGGTACTTACTTGAGATTGGCATGATATGATTGATTTGTTGTGTTCCTTATTAACTTGTTAAGTATTTTGTTTAGTATTTTGCTTGTGTTTTAGTTGTTAAGTAAAAGGAGACAAAACTCCACCTACTAGGTGAACCTAAATGTTTAAATGTTATATCCTTAATTAGATTGAGTCTTTTAGTTTGTGCTATAGTTTTTATTCTTTGTTTTGCTCGAGGACTAGCAAAAGTTAGGTTTGGGGGTATTTGTTAGGTTCTATTTCCTATATGCATTTCATGCCATATTTAGTCCATTTACTTGTCTTTTATTAGAAATCAGGCCATCAATTGTAGAAAGTGATGTTTTTGTGAGACATGTGCAGGCTTTAGAAAGATAATGCAATTATAAGAATATAGGAAAAAGAATGACTCAAATCGGAGTTCAAATGAAGGAGAAGTCCTTATTCTAATATTGGGTCCTGAACTAGGTCCTGAGTGCGCCCTATTTTGGGTCCTTGACCAAGTGTCTCAGATCAGGCCATCCGGGCCCCAATGCCATGTCTCATGATCAGGGGAACACGCCCTAGAAGTGCCCTCGAGTGCTGACATGTGCCAAGGCATGTCCTTCGCAATGTCGAGTTCCAGATCAAGGTTCAAGCTAAGGCGTGCCTTCGCCATGCCCCTATGAGGCCAAGCTCGTGTCCCTGACATGTTCTCAAGTTCCAGTTTGAGAAGCAGAGTCAAGTCGCAACTGCAACAAAGTCAAGTATCAAGCTCAGGTCAGGTCCCTGACCTGACCCAGTGAGTTCCAATGTGGACATTTGCATTCCTACAACCATTCGATCGAGACACAAAGTATTTTCAGATTCTTTGACATGTAATGAAGCCATTCAAGTGCCAAGGTGTGGTGTGGCGCAACAAAGACATCCCAAGGGCCAAGTTTCCATTTTCAGCGTCTGCCCAAGGACCTGCTCAGATTCCAGCCTGGCTACCCTGCGGCCAGCTTGTGTTCTTACTTGCCAGCTTGCATTTGCATTCCCAGACATGTTTTGATTGGTTCTCATAGTTTTTAGGACTTTGTAATTGAAGTAAAAAGTTATCGCTGATGTCAGCATGGCAGCGTCGCATATTGGCCAAATTGGGTGTGTGAGTTTCACGAGTGGCATCACGCGAGTGGACATGGAGTGGTGGTCAGTCAGGCGGCTTCAGCGAATCGGCTAGTGCAGCGGAGGCTGCTGTTGATGAGCAGAGAGGATAGAGACCAGCCAGGGTGGGTCCAGTCTACTAGGCCAGCAATGCGCAAACGCGACAGTGCAGCAGCGCCTCGTCGAGCACCTGATCTCCAGTCGCAAATGATTTTTGGCGCATGAGCGCTAAGCGCTGGCCTGGGTGAGTGGAACTGGTAGAACTGACGTTATCATTAGTGGGCAGCAGGCGTTGTTGGCCGACTGGGAGGCTACATGGCTCGATTGCATTTCTTCCTTCTCGACTCGGCTTGCAGCTTGTTGCTTTTTTTCCTTTCCACAAATGGTGTGCATAAATGTATAATAAATATAGTGTTTATATTTAGCTTTTTTTTGTCTTACATTTCTTTTTTGTAATAAATATTTTTTTTGCCAAAGAAAACCCCAATATATTAAAGACGAATTGTTAATTTTACATAAGAGGCTAAAATATTGAATAACTAGGAAGGCTCCAGACCTTCCCATCTTTGATAGTGTCTCACAACCGTATAATGTTTTGCAACTGCATGGGCTGTAGAGTTGGACCCTCTAGGAATGAACTGCAGCTTTGCCACCTCGAAAGCCTTTTGAAGCTCAATAATATCATGCACTATACCTTCAATACTTGCATATAAGCTCACCCCTTATTTGATACACAATATTAAGGTCTGTGAATCAGTTTCAAGGATGACCCGTTGGCAACCGTCTTCTGCACATGCCACCATAGTAGCCCGCATCCCAAGGGCTTCTGCTTGTAAACTGTTACTACAAGGCAGGCCCCCATCGCCACCTGCTACCTCAAAATTACCCAGGAATGATCTTCTAATCTAGCCATAACCACGACTCCTCTCGTCTTGTTTAAACGCCCCATCACAATTGATTTTCCAAAAACTCGCTTGGGGTCGCTGCCAGCCCTGGACAAAGTGTATCTCTGTGGCACAGCGTGGGACCTACTACACTAGTTGAACCTTCTCCGCCTTGGCCCACTTGACCTCCAAGACCTGAGCTAGTTGGAACTGAACTGCCGCATCAGAGGGAATGGACTGGTCGCTAAAACAAGCAGCATTTTAGCATTTTCATTTTCTCCACAAGCCCAAAGCTAGCATCTGTATTGCAGAGTTGGTCTGATATGATCCTTCAAAAACTTGCAGAAAGTGCTTCCAGTAATCTAAAAACACCTCCCCGTTTACTGCCCGCATAGTAGCATGAAGAGGGCTGCCAAACCAGAATAATTGAGCGAACTTACATTTAAAAAATAAGTGTACCTGCGTTTCCTTAGCTTCTCCACATAGCGGATACACATCTACCACCTCTACACGACGTCTCACAAGGTTACTCTTTACTGCCAGAAAGTTAGGGCAAGCTTTCCAAATGAACATGGAAACTTTCGGTAGAACCTCTAACTTCCGTATTCCCTCCTAGATCTTGGAATCATGCCGCCATGTGCTTGGCTCACCAGTACCTCTTGTCATAAACTCCCCATTCCGAAATAGCTCCTTGGCCAACTCATAACTCGAGCTAATCGTGTAAATTGACAAATACGCATATCTTCACCACGGGACAAGGGTTTGAAAGGTCTTCGTAACGGCAACCAAGGGTCTGATAGCACATTGATTTTTCTTCATCCCCCACTCTTAACTCTTGGAGCCCTTGTACAATTCCCTTCCAACCCGATGAGCTACCACGACATTCCTTAACCTCCATAATATGCTATCCCGAAAAGTATTTCTCCTCCAAGATTCTAGCTAAGATTGATTGAGGGTTCCTTATGATTCTCCCACCTATCTTTGCCAACATAGCAACATTAAAACACCTCAAATCTTTAAAACCCAGCCCCTCATCACCTTTAAGTTGTGTGAGTTTCTCCTAGGTGCCCTAACGAATCCATGTCTTTTGATTTGGTCCTCCCCACCAGAACCGAGCCATAACTCTAATAATGTCATTACAAACCGTAATCGGCATCTAGAAACAGGACATAGAATAAATAGGCATCACCATAACTACTGATTTTAATAAGATTTCATTGCCATCCAGGGATAGAAATTGTTCACCCCACCCTGGATTTTGTCTTCAACTCTGGTACGAACTTCCTAAAAAATAGCTCTTTTTGAGGTTCCAAAGTCAGCCATCAACCCTAGGTATTTACCAAAACTAGTTTGCTTATGAATTCCCAAGATCCGACTAATTTCTTCTTGCTTATCAGTATCACACGCTGCATTGAAAAAGTTATAACTTTTTCATAATTAATGAGTTGACCCGACTGTTCAGCATAAATGATTAAAATATCCTTGATACACCTCGAGTCTTCCACCGATGCATTGCCAAAAACGACCGAATTGTCTGCAAAGAATAGATGGGACAGAGTCATTCCCTCCGAGACCACTTTCACTCCATATAGGGCACCATCCTCCACCTTCTTTTGAATGGGAGAGGACAACCCCTTAGCACATAGCACAAACATGAATGGTGATAATGGATCTCCCTGACGGATACCCCTAATTGCCCTAATGAACCCTTGAGCTTCCCCATTCAACATAATACTTTATGTAGCCGTAGAGACACTCCAGAATCCACTGTACAAACTTCTCATCAAACCCCATCCGACACATAACTGCATTCAAAAAGCCCCATTCCACCTAATCATATGCTTTTGACATATCCAGCTTTAGAGCCATGGTTCGCCCCTCAATACCTTTTACTTTCTTAAAATAGTGCATGACTTCATGGACAACCAATATGCTATATGTGATTTGTCGCCCCTCAATGAAAGCAGATTGAGAGGGGCTAATAATTCTTTTCAACACTTGTTTCAATCGCGAAGTTAACACCTTGGATATAATTTTATACAGTACATTGCAAATCGAAATTGGTCTCATATGAGTCATGTAAACATGATTACGTACCTTTGGAATCAGTACAATATTTGTATGGTTTAGATCCCCAAACATCCTTCCTGACACAAAGAACCGTTGCACTGCCTCCGTAATCTCAGTCCCCACCAAGCTCCGATACTTCTGGTAAAATGCAGCAGTGAATGCATCTGGCCCTAGGGCTTTGACATGGTAGATGGAAAATAAGGCCTCTCGAATGTCTACAGTAGACACCGGTCGGGCCAATTAGGCATTCTCACTGTCCATGACATTAATGTAGTCTATCACAATTCCAGCATCACGGGGCATCCCAGTCTCAAACATACGATTGTAGAACTCCACTGCAGTTGCACTATGTCCAGTCATTATTTATGCATCATTTTGATGTCACTTAATGCCCTTTTAAATGTCTTTTGAATGATTTTGTTTCAACCATAGTAGAAAATGGTCAATCTTGTGAGACTTGTGTGGAATTGGAAATTTAGGTAAATTCTGAGAACAACGCAAAAAGAAGGTCTCAAATTGGAGTTGGAATGAAGGAGATGCCTCAAGTTGAAGTTCGGATCCTGAAAAGGTCCTAAACCGAGTCCTGGACCTTGCTAGGATATGCCAAAACAAAGCCCAGGACACGCTCTAAAACGTGTCCCGAAGACCTATCTTGCGCCCTACACTGAGCCCCAGGCGCGCCCTAAATCTTGTCCCTGACATGGCCTTTAGACACCAAAATCGAGCCCTAAACTGAGTCCCAAAGATGTCCTACGTACCGAGCTCAAGTTCCTGTCCTGTGATGAGGACTTGTCCCAAGTTCCAGTCCCAAAGACATGCCAAGACATGTCCTTGACACCTCTCTGGTCCCTTAGAGACACGCCCAGCGACAAAGCCAAGATACAAGATGCTGATCCGAGACATGTCTCTTGACATGTCCGGGAAGGCCAAAATGAGACCTGACCTAGAACATGATGGAACCAAGTGAGACCCTAACCTGAATTGGACTTCAAATAATGTCAGAAAGCTAATGGAACCTTAAGGCGCTCCCAGAAATGCCAATGACATGTCCTTGACATGTTGCGCCATAAAAGACTTCATGAGAGCCCTGATTTGAGCCAAATTGGGCCATTGAGTTTCTTACAAGCTTTTGAGCAGAACAAAGCCCAGGTACATGCTAGATACATCATATGGAAGTGAAATAAGTGGTTTGTCCCATCCGCATTGGTCAATGACAAACTTAGTTCTCGACAGTCCAAAATGAGGCCCAAAAAGTGTGAAATTGAGGTTATGTTGTGCCAAAGGTGTCTAGGCTTGGCCCATCCCAGTCCTTAACATCCAAGAAACCCTAGAAGGTTCCCAGAAGCAGTCTTACTGCACAAGAAATCCTAGAAGACAAGTTAGAAAGGGTTACCGAACAAGTCCTACTCCTTGTCGTACAAGGATTTCCTTTTTTAGTCCTTTTTCTTACCTAAATGGGATAGGAGTTTTAAGTCAGTTTTGAATTAGGTTTCTCCCTAAAGTTTCTCCTAAATTATAGAGGTTTAGGTACCCTATTTAAAGGATCCTAATGCTCACGAGTGAGAACCTCTAGATACCCTATGTAACAACCCGTCCCGGTCCCATCGGCACGAATTGTTATGGCCGCCGGGTCCCACCCAACGCAGCTCCTGGTGACAGCCTTGCGCACATACACCAGCCCAAAGGTATTGTTAGTGAGGCCCATGTCCAAATCCTCTAGCTGCAGCCTTTGAGGATCGAACCCAGGCCAAGCCTTTTTATTCCACTCAAGGTGGATACCTTTCACCAATTGAGCTGCAGCTCAATTGGTGAAAGTGTCCTCCTTGAGGGGAGTAAAAAGCCTTGGTCCAGGGTTCGAATCCTCAAAGATGCTGTAGCTAGGGGATTTTCAGAAGGGGGCCAGGTAACAATACCTTTGTGCTAGGGTAGGCCGGTGGGAGGAGGACTCCTATAACGACCGTTGTCTGGAGGATTCCAGGGACGAATCATTACACCCTAGCCACACTACCTTTATTTCACAGTTTTTAAACACTTTCATTTTCTGTTTTTCAAGGGAGTTGAGTGTGGAGCCTTGAAGGAGCAGCCTTGGTGTGGTTCTTTGCTGTGCATCATCTTCAACAATCTCTTTTGTAGCTTTACTTTTATTATTGTAATTTAATTATGAATTTCATTATGGTTTGCTTTTCAATTATTTGTGAGTAGTTCTTATTAGAATTAGGGTTGCTTGAAGCCCTAATCATGAGGGTCGTGTGACATGGTTTTGGCTCTTGATTTATATTGCTGTGAATGCTGGATGTAGTTGGGATTACTATGCTTAATCTATGTTTATATTTATGAGTCTAACTAATTTGTTTGCATGAACTATTGATGAATAATTGCTTGTTAGACTAGTCATCTTCTTGTAATTGTTTGGCATCATGGGTAGTGGTTTACATCTTACCTGTATTTCAACTCATGACAACCTAGGACTGCACATCACTTTTCTAGAGATAGTATGGTGTCATTAAAATCTCTTCGTACTTCATGCATCATCGTAATAAAAATTGATAGACGTTCTAAGGTACTCATCCGGCCTAGAATATGCTATGTAAGAGAGAATAATATATGTGAAGTGGGCCTTAGTCGGACTTTTACATGGGCATCATATTTAGAAGTTTCATTGTAATTGAATCTTGAAAATCATGTTAATGACTTAATTGATTAGTGGTGGAAAGCTGGTATTAATTCGCCTTAGTTAATCAATTGACCAAATCATTATCTTCATTACATTCAATTTATTTGCATCCTTTATTACTTGTTTTAATTTACAAAATCCCAAATACATCAAAACCCCCCTTGCCGTGTGTCTTTTGTGTCTTTTTATTTTTTGTTTGAAGTCTTTGTTTGAGTTATATTAAATCTAAACTTGAGTGGAAATTAACTGTTGAACAAGTCCTCGAGGGATCGACGTTTGCGTGCTACTAAAATATCATAACCGATTTTGTATACTTGCAAAGATATCATTGTTAAAGATTGAGTGCATATTCTTGTTCTTTATTTTTACTATCACACTAATCTCGGATTCCTTTTCAGTCCATTTATTGTTCAAGTAAAACATCCCCAATACCTAGTTTTGCCTCCTTCATTTCACGGTATTGGCATGAAAGAATTTAGCCATAGTAATAAATATGAATATACATACATTTATTATTTATGTTGAAATATATAATAAATACATATATATATATATATATATTATTTATTAGCCATAGTTGATTTTTTTTTTCTTTCAGATTTAGCTCTTTTGATGGATACCAACAAATCTTCGGGGGGTTCAGAAGTAGGTGCGAGCAAGGCTTCCAAGAGGTCGAAATCAGTTGCTAAAGCTCCTCAACTGGATGATTGATAGAAGGAGGAAACCTTGGTGAAGTCGTCTGAGGTGGTGAAGTCGTCCGAGGAGGTGAAGTCGTTGTCCCCCAAGAAGGTGTTGGTGCCATCTTTTGCTCGAGAGACAAGAAAATTGGTCATGGGACTCAAAGCGAGCGGCTTGAAGACTCAGAGTGTCAAAGTCACCGTTACCGTCATGGATGGCACTGAAGTTGCTTTCATGGAGTCAAGTAGTGCCAGAGTGAGTAACGTTGGGGATAATGCCCCCATTGCTCAAACAAGGTCATAGAGGACATTTCGCGGGAAGTCCATGATGAAGTTGTCGAAGACCTCGAATTTTAAAGCTCGTAGATTGACGGGGAGGCTTGAGGTTGTGCCAGTCTTGAGGAAGAACTTCATGGATTGTCTTAGCTTGTAGCGTAAATCTCAATGTTGAATGGTGGAGCATTCGACTTGTGAATGGCCAACTCCAATTTTCACTAATAGAAAGTTTTTTGTTATGGGTGTGTTTTTCGTGATTTTCGGCAGATTTGACCTTCAAGTGATAATTTTGATCTTCCAACTTTGTTTTAACTCAAAATTGAGTGTCGTTGGTGGGGTTGGAAAGTTGCCTTCCATACCTTTTCGATGCCACCAAGCTCTGCATGAGGAGACAAAAATTGAGATTGGTATGTCCGAATGAATCTCAGTCTTGTGCGCTGAAACTAGCTGACATCCATGCACTAAAACACTTGCCTAGGATTCGTTACCACTCAGACTTTGCTCCAGTTCATGGGTTTGGAAAGTTGACTTTCGTGGCTTTCAACTGCCACTAAACCCCTTTGTATGAGTGATGAATCCTTGGCGATTTTTACAACTAGCATGTACTTCATTGTTAGTTAACTACCTCGAGCTTAGATGTCGAGTAGAATTTTCCTAAGTTGGTTGAGATGTTGACTTTGTTTTTTTTGCATAGGGAAGACAAGCTTGCTAGTTATTTGAATGCCCCATTGTAGCCATGGGCATATAACGTTTGGATTTTGATTCAAGTTTCCTCTCGGAAGAGGTCTTTACTTTGCCTTTCGGGAAAGTGCTTTTGTTTTTTTTTTTGTTTTGTTTTAGATGCCCCCATTGTAGTCTTGGGAGTTTGACATTAGGGCTTTGAAGAAAGGCTTTGCTTCTCAGAAGAAGGCTTGGAGTGCTCCCCGGAGGAAGGCTTGGTTGCTTTCCAGGGGAAGGCTTGGTTGCTTTCCAGGGGAAGGCTTGGTTGCTTCCCAAAAGGAGGCTTAGGTTGCTTTGTAGTGGAAGGTTTTGAGTGCTTCACAGTGGAAGTCTTTGAGTGCATCGTAGTGGAAGTCTTTGAGTGCTTCACAGTGGAAGACTTTGAGTGCTTCATAGTGGAAGTCTTTGAGTGCTTCATAGTGAAAGTCTTTGAGTTGCCTCGCAGTGGAAGTCTTTGAGTGCTTCACAGTGGAAGGCTTTTAGTGCTTCACAGTGCAAGTCTTTGAGTGCTTCACAGTGCAAGTCTTTGAGTGCTTCATAGTGGAAGGCTTTGAGTTGCTTCGCAGTGGAAGGGTTTGGTGCTTATATAAAAGAATTTGTGAGGCGAAGGCTTTGATGCTTCTACTGGAGAAGGATTAATTGCTTCACGGGCGAAGGCTTTGATGCTTCTATAGGAGAAGCTTGATTGCTTCGAAAGGCGAAGTCTTTGATTCTTCTACAAGAGAAGGATTGGATGCTTCGCAAGGCGAAGGCTTTGATGCTTACGTGGAGGAAGGCTTGAAATGCTTCCCCGGGGAAGACTTAGTTGGTTTCCAAAGAAAGGCTTAGTTTGCATCACGAAGGAAGGCTTGAATGCTTTCGAGAGAAAGGTTTATAATAATTCCTGGAGAAAGGCTTGGTTGCTTTTTGGAGAAAGGCTTAGCTTGCTTCCCGAAGGAAGGCTTGAATGCTTTCGAGAGAAAGGCTTAGGGTGCTTCCAGGAGGAAGGCTTGGCTGCTTCCCGGAGGAATGCTAAGTTTGCTCCTTGGATGAAGGCTTGAATGCTTTCGAGGGAAAGGCTTAGGGTGCTTCCCGGAGGAAGGCTTGGTTGCTTTTCGGAGAAAGGCTTAGCTTGCTTCTCGAAGGAAGGCTTGAATGCTTTCGAGAGAAGGGCTTGGGGTGCTTCCCGGAGGAATGACATGACCCCTCTCGAATTTCCCTCTTGAAATCCGTGAGAAGTCTTACTCCTGTGTGATGACTCCTGAAAGTTCATACCTTTATAAGATTATCCTTACACTAGCAACCAAAAATTTACACTTCAACCAAAAATTCGGCAGAATCTCTCCAGAAAAAGGGATAAAACCTGAACCTTACCCTGTCAGACAAAATCCAAACCAACCCATAAGTGTATTCAGAGCATCCTAGGTTTATAATTTAAATTTACAAGTTCCAAGGAAATCCTACTAAGTGGGATAAGCAGTAGAAGATGATGCCTCTCCTTAGTCTCGGCATCCCATCTCGCTATGACCTGGAGGGCAAAAAACCAAAACAAACGTGAGTTGACAATAGAATAAAATAAAAGGGTAGTCACGAGAACAAAATAATATTAACCCCACCTAGTTATAAAACCATATATACATACTAGATCTGTACATATACATACATACAACTTATCGGAAACTAATTTTCTACTAAATCAATATGGCCCTCGCTACATGCACCTATACCCTCACAATCCCCCGACGTAGCAGGAAGGCAGTCTAACATAGGGACTTCTCCCCAGACACACATGTCTGAAAATGCCTCAAAGACATGGGGTGGAAAGTCTGGCCGAAGCCGATACCTCGTCGAACACATGACGGAATCCTCTACATCATGCGCAGGGAAATCCCAGCGAAAGCGAATACCTCGCCAAACACATGATGGAATCCTCTAAATCATGCGTCGGGGAAATCCCAGCCAAAGCCAATAAATCATCGAGCATATGATGGAATGCTTTACATCATATGTCGGAGAAATTCTGGCCGAAAGCAATACCTTGACGAATGCATGATGGAATCCTCTACATCATACACCGGGGAAATCCCGGTCGAAGTCAATACCTCGCCGATCATATAATGGAATCTTTTACATCATATGTTGGAGAAATCCCGACCAAAGCCGATACCTCGCCGAACACAAGATGGAATCATATACATCATGTGTCGGGGAAATCTCGACCGAAGCCAATATGTCGCTGAGCATATGATGGAATCCTTTACATCATATGTTGAATAAATCCCAACTGAAGCCAATACCTCTCCAAACACATGAAGGAATCCTCTACATCATGCGTCGGGAAATCCTGGCCGAAGCCAATACCTCACCGAGCATATGATGGAATCCTCTACATCATATGTCGGAGAAATTCCGACAGAAGCCAATACATCGCCGAACACATGACGGAATCCTCTACATCATGCATCAATAAATCCCAGCCGAAGCTAATACCTCGCTGAACATATGATGGAATCCTCTACATTGTATGTCGGAGAAATCCCTCCGGCACACATGAGTGAATCCTCGAACCCACATGACCGAAATTAGTAGTAGTAGTAGTAGCTTGAACCCCAAAACCAAACTGACTCCCGGTCGAAGCCAAACCATCAAAACTCAAGTCAAAGCCTTCACATGACCCGGGTCGAGGCCCAAAACACATACCCAGGCTGAAGTCCAACCCATATCCCTAGGGCGTAGCCCTAAATCATTTCAAGTCAATAAATAGTAAATTATAGCCAAAACTTTAAATATGCTAGCATAACCGTTAAAGAAACCAAAGTCCCCTCACTGAAAGCCCAAACAAGCTCAACTCTGAGATGTCCGGTCGTCCGTAGTCTCCAGAGCCGTAGTGTCTGTCAAAAGTGACAATCGGAAACATCAAATGACATTTCCAATCCTTAATCCAGGGACCCAAACTCCCATAGGCCCTCACACTTGCTCAAACAGTCTCAAAATAAATTAGAGCACTCAAATAGGCCTTGAAAAGACCTCAAATGGGCCTAAAATGTGTAAAAATAGCTCAGAACTCCCCGAAACATGCGCCACACGTAGCCGGAGGCTGGGAATCGGCCCTACGCGCCAGCAGGAGGCGGGCGTCCTTACCACACGCCTTCACGTGCCACCCCACACACTCTCATGCGCACTCATACTCGCGGTGGACGAGACTGAATATTCCGTTAATCCTGACAGGGTTGGAATATTCCGTTGTCAACGCCGTTAGTCAACCCCAAACTAGAGACGCCGTGACCGGCGATCGAAATCCACCATTTTAGCCGGAATTTCAAGCTTTTCTAAGTTCTTCGTTTCTCAACCATTTTTCACAATCTACTACATCTATTTGAGCCCAAGAATCCAAAAATGAGGTTAAAAGTTGGAAATCTTACCTTGGTTGGCCGAAAAATGGATGAGAAGTTTCGGTCAACCTTTCTGGTGTCGATCTGCCTTAGGGTTCGTGGAGGGTACCAATGGACTCTTGAGGTCGAGAGGAAAAACATGGCCGTATTGGTTGGACTCGAGGTCGTCAAAATTGGCATGATGGTCTTTGGCATCGGTGAATGTCGACGGGAAGAGAGAGAGAATATAAGGAGAGAGAGAGAGAGGAGAGAGAGTGGGATTAACCAGTAATGGGAGGAGAGAGAGTGAGGAGACTTAAACATATCTCCCTTTCAAAATTACCAAAAAGCCACTGCTCGTTCTAGACCCGTAACTTTTCAGTACGAACTCCAATTTTCGCATGCCACCTGTATGCGAACTCGTAAGTTCGAGACCTATGTAACGATATAGGAAAAACTTCCAAATGTAATTCCAAATGAAAAGTAAACCCCATACCCCCTAACTCTCAAGGGCAAAACTATCATTTTTCTAATTAAATTATGAAATTCATTAAAATTCAGTTACATGTCGTTACATGGAAGGCTTGGTTGCTTCCCGGAGGAAGGCTAAGTTTGATTCCTAGAGGGGGTCAGGACTCGTCCCGAATTTCCCCTCGAAACTGGGAAAGAACCCTGATCCCGTCTGACAACCTAAGGAAAGGTTCCCAAAATACCCTTCAATCCTTATAAATATAATAATTTTACTTTCACTTGTCAGACAAGGGATTCAAAGCACTCAACAATTCCAACAAATAATATATAATATCAGAGCGTCTAAGTAGGATAAATAGTACAATTTAGATATCGTACTCAAGTTTACTACACTCGCAGTCGAAATACTAATGCCTCTGCCTCGAGAGAAGTGTCCGCGTCAACTCAACTCAACAGCCTGGAGGGGATTTAAATACAAAAGTTGTGAGTAGACAAAAATAATCGTTTATAAATCATTTTCCGAGGAAATCTTACCTTTTCCCCCCTCCACTTATAAAACCATGCATGCATCAAATAAAACAGTTCATGATATAAAAACATCATTCGAAAATCACCGGAATTTCATTTCTCTTTAAAACCACTTAATTGGACCCACACAAAATCCGTATCATGAAAACATATCGTGGTCCACAGTTTGGTTTGCAAATCAACCTCAAAAGAGTTTAAAATCATTTATTCCGATCTGGACACATCAAATATCAAATCAATATTCCCGACATAACCACTAGCCACCAGGGTATCCCTTGAGGTGTGCTAGGCATGTACTACCTTCACCTTTTATATTGGAGGTTCACCGAGTTCACCGCCAACAGCGGATCTTGGCCCCGGGTCCTGGCCTCCCTCAAATATATTTATCTTGGAGGTTCACCGAGTTCACCGCCAACAGCGGATCCTGGTCCCAGGTCCTTGCCTTCCTCAAATATGTTTATCTTGGAGGTTCACCGAGTTCACCGCCAACAGCGGATCCTGGTCCCGGGTCCTGGGCTCCCTAAAAAATGTTTATCTTGGAGGTTCACCGGGTTCACTGCCAACAGCGGATCCTGATCCCGGGTCCTGGCCCCCCTCAAATATGTTTATCTTGGAGGTTCACCGGGTTCACCGCCAACAGCGGATCCTGGTCCCGGGTCCTGGCCCCCCTCAAATATGGCCAAATCTGATAAGCTCATTCATACGGGTTGAAACCCAATTTATGGACTCAATAATTACCACATCAAAATGATATCAAAATCGAGTCCAAAAACCATGACATTTCTCAAAACACACTTTAGCTGAAATATTGGAAAACATGTGTGCAACAATCATTTCTAAATTCTGGAAATTCAATGCAACAATACATAACATTACGTAAACAAAGATACATTGATGCATGCATTACAGTTTATAAAACAAAAGTCCACTCGCCAACTGTCCAAGCAAGCTCAATCCCATCTTGTTCGTTCCTCCAAGGTTCCCGGAACAATATTGCCTGTCAATAACAACAATCGAGATTACTAGCTAGTAATAAACTCTTATATAACAACTCCCTAAACCCCGGGATATCCACCTACGCTGCCCTAGAAAACGTAGCAACTTCGGACGCCCAAAACTACCTCTAAACGACATCCGATCAACCCGAAACCTGTACCAACAGATCCAGAACGTCGAAAACTAGTCAACACGCGTCGCCGTGACCTCAGACTCGGCCCTATGCGCTGCCACGCGCCACCGAAAGGTCGGAACATGCGCCCACGTGGTGCCACGTGTCGTCACGCGTCGGCCATGCGCCTGCTACAGTGTCCATGCGCTTGGACCGATCCAACCCGGCCCAACTCAGCTTGACCCAGTCCAACTCAACCCGATCGGTTCAACTCGACCGATCGATTCACTCAACCCGACTGGTCTGACCCGACCCGACCCGATCGGTTACCGACAACTAGCTGGAGAAGATGACCGGACAGCCGTGTCATCGCCGGAGTTTGGCCGAAGAAGATGATCGGCCGCCGCCTGGTTT
This sequence comes from Oemleria cerasiformis, assembly GCA_037349345.1. Taxonomy (NCBI): domain Eukaryota; kingdom Viridiplantae; phylum Streptophyta; class Magnoliopsida; order Rosales; family Rosaceae; genus Oemleria; species Oemleria cerasiformis. The sequence continues at coordinate 4,176,765 of JAZGTL010000017.1, read as the reverse complement.
CGCCGGAATCTTCCATTTCCTGCTGAAACTTCAAGCTTTTATAACTTCTTAAAAACTCAACCATTTTTGACAAATTTTATGTCTAAATCTATCTATTCAAACCCAGGAATCCAAATATGACCTCAAAACAACAAACCTGTACCTGTGTTAGCCAGAAAATCGATCGGAAGGTTCGGTTCTTTCTATACTCGCCCCGACGCCTCCCGTAGTCCTCTCCTTTGATGGTTGGTACGGTTATGATCGTGGGAAGGAGTAGAATCCGATTAGTGGAACAAAAAGAGAAGTTTAAGCCTTGAATCAAGGTTGACTTTTGTGGGTTTTGGGTGTTTTCTCACGGGTTTGGGGTGTGTGTTTCAAAGAGAGAAAATGAGAATGAGATGAAGAATGAAGATGTATATGAAGATGTAATAATGATTGGGGTTAAAAAAATATCTACTCTCAAGCCAAATTTACCAAAATGCCCTTGAACATCTAGACCCATAACTTTCGTACATGAACTCCGTTTTCCGTGTTCCGCCTATCTACGAACTCGTGAGTTCGAGACCCACCAATGGTACCTGAACACTGCCTAATATCTTTCGAAACAAAACTTGATTTCCACACCCTTACCCGACCAAGGGTAAAATCGTCCTTTTACAAATTAATTTACAAAAATTGATAATTACATTTTTCTGCGTCGTTACAAAGGCTTGAATGCTTTCGAGAGAAAGACTTAGGGTGCTTTCCGGAGGAAGGCTTGGTTGCTTCTCGGAGGATGGCTTGGAGTTTCCAATCTATGTAAAATTTTCAAATAAAATCTCGAATTGCTTTATAATTTTGTTGAAGACAATAATATAATAGAAACAACAATTGATGTGGGACCTTATTCGGTGATGATGACATTGATGCGGATCACCTTTGAAGCAGGTTCCTTGGGGTCTTTGTCATTGAGATGCTCTGCAGCTTAGTCGGTGAGGTATTCGATGCAATGCCCTTTCGTGATGAGGTTCTTCACATACCTATAGAAGGTGTTTCATGTGCTGATAGTGTGACCGTAACAGTCGTGATAGGCATACCACCTAGTCTTGTCGGTCTTTTCTTGGTCGTCTTTGATGGGTCCTGGCTTCTTGAACCAAGGCATGTACTTGATTTCATTGTAAATTCAATGGACGCGGACCGAGAACTGATCGTTGGACTTCCTACTAGCCAGGGCGTTGTGAGTCGGTTTGCTTTGTGTTTATTATACTTGCTTAGTGTTGCCTCAAAGTCGGTGTCTCCCTCGGATGACATCGTCGTCTTGGATGTTACCTCGATTGGTCTACTGCGAGCCGTGGCTTGTGCGGCATTCTTCTTGTCCTCCAAAAATGCGTGCAAATCCGGTATGGAAAGCATTTTGGTGAGGTTGCGTGCGTTGTCCATGATGTTTCGCCGTAGAGCTAACTGCCTTGAGGGAGGCCTTGCTTGAACTCCATTGCGGCGATTAGATCGCTGTAAACCACAATATGGGCTCCTCGTAATATCTCTGGATGTACTGGTGGAGGGTCTCCTTGGATCTCTTCCGAACAGAAAAAGGATAGTCATCCTTCACTTTGACGGTGCCAAGTTGCGAGTACTCTTTCACGAATGCAAGTGCTAGTTTTTCAGAGGAGGCTATGGATCTCCAGGGAAGGTGGTTGAACTATGTCATGGCTTAGCCTTGCAGGGAAGCCTGGAAGACCTTGTACATGAGAGCATCGTTATGCTTATGGTGGACCATGACTCCATGGTAGCATTCGATTTGCTTCACCAGATTTGACTTTCCATTGAATTGATTAAAGTTCGGAGTTGTGAATCGTTGTAGAAATGGTTCAACTTCAATGTCACGAACAAATGGTGAAGTTGAAGATGTCCTGATTTGGTGTTGAAGGTCGTCATCCAGGTCTCTGTCGCATCAAACTCCTTCAAGGAGTCGGACCAGAATTCTTCGGACGTCGTCGGCTTGCAATACGCCATGGTGAGGTGGGAGTCGCAGCAGCCGGTGTGGCGTCAACTTCCTTACGTCTCCATCTTCGAGGCATGTAATTGCAATGGTGAGTACATCTTGTCCTATTCACTGTAGTGGGAAGTTCGCCTTGAACTCCCACCGACTCGTCCATTGGAGCGAGTGCATGTTCTTTGAGAAGATGCTTGACCCGATCGATTTCCTCGCGGGTACTTGATGCATGATGGATTCTGACACGCCCTTTAAGCCGATCATGCACCCATGGTCATTGGTGAACCTAGACTCTTATTCCGTGTAGCTTTCCTTGCCGGAGTCGCTTAAAGAGGTGTCATGGGACATAATCCGACACTTGAAATGGTCCTTGTTAAGACGTCTGGGGATGTCTTTCTGAGCACCTCGAGGCGTGGCACGTCTCCTAACTGCGCGAGATGATCCTTGTTTCTGCAGAAATTGTTGTAGAACAACTGAATAGACCTTGACCTAATTGCTCAACTGCTGGACTTGCTGTGACAAGTCAACTTGAGGGGGTGAGTGCGGTGATGCCCACCCATGGCGCTTGATGCGTTGGGCATCACGCTTCGATCTCCGTGTCGTGCTCTTCATGGGCTCGAGTACATCCTCGGGTGTCGCATAGGTTATTTAGACATTTCCGAAGAGAGCGCCCCTATGAAGCCAATTTGGGGCCTGCTGGGATGCTTCTCCCACCAATCGCCCATATGTATGCTGGAAGGTGATCGTCATTACGTCGAATGCGGGAGGTGGATTGACGTTAGAAAGTGCACCAGCTCTTGATGCCATTGGCATGAAAAGGGTGTCGTGACGGAAAGCTAGCACCATCTTTTGTGCCATGGAAAATGCTGGATGCAACTCGGGTCGCGGTGCTTGTTGGGGGTAGTTCGGTCACACCTCCGGGATCCCGATGAGCTGGCCACTTTCGTCGTGAGTTGCAGTGGTGGAGGTGGCGAGCTTGTCGGATTGTGTCATTCTTGGTGTTCTTGCCATGATGAAGAGTGATGAACGATGAATGATGATGAAGTTTTTTGGAAAAACTAGAGAGCACACTTTTAAGTATTTCTCAATTCGACTCTCAATGAAAGCACCAGTTGTTGATGAAGAAATCGTCTGAACTTAGAAAAGTTTTCTCAATCCCAGTAAAAAGAGATAAATAGGGATAAGCCGAAAGTGATGTGAGGCCTTCTATTTATAGTGGAAGTTTATGAGTCATTAAGCGTTTTGATTGGTCGAAGATTTTGTAATTAATAAATAATTATTTTTAATAAAATATATTTTTATTAATTGAATAAAAAATACATAATTCTCAAGGAAAATATTATTTATTATTTAGTGTCGGTCCTATTAAATAATAAATTTAGCGGGTAAATATTTCATGTAAACTATGGATGTTTATACGCCGTCAATGTCATTAGCAGGAGTAATTTGGATATTGCAGAAATTATGGCCCACGTGCTCCACAAGATTCGGGTGATTTATGGTCCCACAATGATCAATCCATGAAAACTTAAATACTTGCATATAAGATCACAAATGTCACCAAAGCCAAAGCCAAAGCTAGATTCTATAAGAGAAAGGGATAAATGCAAGGAGCAAAGCAGGGTGATAGCCCCTTTAACAATAAGCTAGGATGTGGATTAGAAGGTGAGAGTGAGGAGATTTGGTGGTTGGCGGCTGCTAGAGGTGGCTGTATGTGGCTGTAGGTGGCTGTAGGTGGATGGAGGCGGTTAGGGTTTGTGTCAGGACCCGTCCCGAATTTCCCCTCGAAACCCGGGAAGAACCCTGATCCCGTCTGACAACCTAAGGAAAGGTTCCCAAATACCCTTCAATCCTTAGCATAATATAATAACAATAAATAATTTCTCTTGTCAGACAAGGGATTTAAGCACTTAAAATTCCCGTAAGTAAATACCAACCAAATACAAGAATATCAGAGCGTCTAAGTAGGATCAATGTACAAATTAGATATCCTACTCAAGTACAACTACACAGCGTAGCGGAAGTGCTAATGCCTCTGCCTCGAGATACTGTCCTCGTCAACTCTACGGCCTGAAGGGGGTTTAAACACAAAAGTTGTGAGTGGACAAAAATAATCGTTTATAAAACGCTTTCCAAGGAATATTACCTTTTTCCCCCTCCATTTATAAAACCATGCATGCATCACATAAACAATTCATGTTATAAAAACATCATCTTTAAATCACCGGCATTTTCATGTTCAAAATAATTTATTTCCACCTAGACACATAACATCTCAAATCCACTGTCATCGACACATCCACTAGCCACCAGGGTATCCCTTGGGGTGTGCTAGTACTGTATCACAACTCTCTGTACTATGCTATCACATCAGTCGGCCTATCTCTCGACTAGCATATCATATCAGTCGGCATATCTCGACTATCATCTCATATCAGTCGGCATATCTCGACTATCATATCATATCAGTCGGCATATCTCGACTATCATATCATATCAGTCGGCATATCTCGACTATCATATCATATCAGTCGGCATATCTCGACTATCATATCATATCAGTCGGCATATCTCGACTATCATATCATATCAGTCGGCATATCTCGACTATCATATCATATCAGTCGGCATATCTCGACTATCATATCATATCAGTCGGCATATCTCGACTATCATATCATATCAGTCGGCATATCTCGACTATCATATCATATCAGTCGGCATATCTCGACTATCATACTTTAACTGAAATAGTGGAGAACATATGTCTAGAAATCATTTCTAACATTCAGAAATTCAATGCCACAATACATAACCGTATTTACCAAAGATATTTTGATGCATGCAATTCAGTTTATAAAACAAAGTCCACTCACAAACCTGTTCAAGCTAGCTCAATCCCGTCTCACTCGTTCCTCTGAGGTTCCCGGAACAATATTGCCTGTCAAAAACAACAATCGGGATTACCGGCTAGTAATAAGACTCGTATATAACAACTTCCTAAACCTCGGGAAGTCTACCCTTGCTGTTCCTAAAATCACAGCAACTTCGGACACTTAAAACGACCTCTAAACGATGTCCGATCAACCTGAAACCTGTACCAACAGATTCAGAACGTCCGAAACTAGTTACCACGCGTCGCCGTGACGTCAGCCTCGGCCCCACGCGCCGCCACGCGCCGCCGGAAGGTCGGCACACGCGCCCACGCGCCCTCACGCGCCGGTCACTCGCCTGCTACAGTAACCACGCGCCTGAACCGGTCCAACCCGGTTCGGCTCAACCTGACCCGGTCCAACTCGACCCGACTGGTTCACTCAACTCAACCGGTTCAACTCGACCCGACCGGTCACCGGTGACTCGCCGGAGAAGATGACCGGACCGCCACCTCCGCCGCCGTCTGGTTCGCCGGAATCCGCCATTTCCGACCGAACTTCCAAGCTTTACAACTTCCTCAAAACTCAACCGTTTTACACAAATTTTACGTCTAAATCTATCTACTCAAACCCAGGAATCCAAATATAACCTCAAAACATCAAACACGTACCTCTATAAGCCGGAAAATCGATCCAAAGATCCGAAACTTCCTTTACTCGGCTCGGCTTCCACCGTGGTCCTCTCCTTCGATGGTTGGTACGGTTGTGATCGTGGGAAAGAGTAGAATACGATTAGTTGATCCAAATGGGAAGTTAAAGCCTTGAATCCGTCGTTGACTTTTGGTTTCTCTTCGGGTAAGTTTCGCACGGTTTGGGTGGGTGTGTTTGTGTTATGTTTGTTACAGAGTGAATGAGTGAGTGCAGATAAGGAGATAAGATGAAATGAAGATGTAAAATAAGTGAGGTTAAAATATCTCCCCTCCATGGCAAATTACCAAAATGCCCTTACACATCTAGACCCACAACTTCCGTATACGAACTCCGTTTCCTGCGTGCCGCCTGTCTACGAACTCGTGAGTTCGAGACCTACGCAACGGTACCCGAAACAACACCAAAAGTGTCTCGAAACAAAACTTGATTTCCAAGCCCTTTACCGATCAAGGGTAAAATAGTCATTTAATAAAAATAATTGCATAATATCAATTATGAAAAGTCCAGGTTGTTACAATCTACCCCCCTTAAGAAATTTCGTCCCCCAAATTCATTCCTAATCATGAAATAAATGAGGATACTGTGCCCGCATTAGTTCCTCAGTTTCCCACGTGGCTTCCTCCACGTTATGATTCCTCCACAACACTTTAACTAGAGGAATAGTCTTTCTGCGAAGTATCTTTTCCTTCCAATCCAGAATTTGCACTGGTTGCTCCTCAAATGTCAAATCGTCTTTCAGCTCAAGTGGTTGCTCTTCCAACACATGAGACTCATCAAACAGATATTTCCGGAGCAAAGATACATGAAAGACATCATGAACTCTGGATAATTCCGAGGGTAAAGAAATACGATATGCCACTGGTCCTATCCTTTCCAAAATCTCATATGGACCAATGTAGCGAGGACTCAATTTTCCCCGTCTACCAAAACGTACCACTCCCTTCCATGGAGATAGTTTCAAGAACACCCAATCACCAACCTCAAACTCAAGGTCTCTGGTTCTGCGGTCTGCATAGCTCTTCTGGCGATCCTGAGCTATCTTCAACCTTTCTCTGATGATTCTAATCTTTTCCTCAGTCAAATCCACCAACTCGGGTGTTAACAGTCTTCTTTCACCTATTTCACTCCAACACAAAGGTGTTCTACACTGCCTCCCATACAGTGCCTCGAAAGGTGACATCCCGATGCTTGACTGGTAACTGTTATTATATGCAAATTCCATCAGAGACAAGTGTGAATCCCAGTTCCCTTTAAACTGTAGTACACAAGCCCTCATCATATCCTCCAAAACCTGGATTGTTCTCTCAGACTGACCATCCGTCTGAGGATGAAAGGCTGTACTAAAATGCAATGTGGTGCCAAAAACTTTCTGCAAACTCCGCCAAAACCTGGACGTAAATCTAGGATCCCTGTCCGAAACAATAGACTCTGGAGTCCCATGCAGCCGTATGATCTCATCCACGAACAATTTGGCATACCGACTCATCCGAAAATCTTCTCGCACTGGCAAGAAATGTGCAGACTTCGTAAGTCTATCCACAATTACCCATATCCCATCATGTCCTTTCCGTGTCCTTGGAAGTTTATACACAAAGTCCATCGTAATGTGATCCCACTTCCATTCCGGAATAGGTAATGGTTGCAGTGTCCCATAGGGTTTCTGCCTCTCTGCTTTCACTTGCTAACATGTCAAACATCTACTCACAAACTCAGCAATTTCTCTTTTCATCCCAGTCCACCAATAGTGTTTCCTTAGGGTATGATACATCTTGGTACCTCCTGGATGCATAGCATAAGCCGAACTATGAGCCTCATTAAGAATTTCCCTCTTTAGCTCCAGCTCATTCGGTACGCACAACCGTCCATCCTTAACCAATGCTCCATCATCCCTAACCGCATAGTCCTGCCTGTTTCCAGCCTCTAACTCCATCCTGATAATGCACAATGTAGGATCCTGGAGTTGAGCCTCAATAATCCGATCAATCAGAACAGGCCTCACATGGAAACTAGCCAACAAAGCCCCCTGGCTATCCATGTCCAGTACAATCCCTGCTCTACGGAACTCTACCAGCAACGGTAAGTAGACTGTATGCAAATGGGCCAAAGATCCCATAGATTTCCTGCTCAAGGCATCTGCCACAACATTAGCTTTTCCTGGGTGGTACTCAATAGTACAATCATAATCCTTTATCAGCTCAAGCCACCTTCTCTGCCTCAAATTCAGGTCTTTTTGGGTGAACAAGTACTTTAAACTCTTCTGGTCGGTGAAGATCCGACACGTCTCCCCGTACAAATAATGTCTCCATATTTTCAGTGCATGCACTACTGCAGCCAACTCCAAATCATGTGTGGGGTAATTCCTCTCATGGGTTTTAAGTTGTCTGGAAGCATACGCTATCACTTTCCCATGCTGCATCAGCACACAGCCAATACCCCGCAATGATGCATCACTATATACCTCAAAACCCCCGTTACCATCTGGAAGGGTTAATACTGGAGCAGAAGTCAATCTTCTCTTTAGCTCCTGGAAGCTCTGCTCACAATCAGCATCCCAGTCAAATTTGACTCCTTTCTTAGTCAACCGTGTCAATGGGCCTGCTATCGTAGAAAATCCTTCTACGACCCGCCGATAATATCCTGCCAAACCCAGAAAACTCCTCATCTCTGTCACCGTCCTCGGTTGCTCCCAGTTTGCCACTGCCTCCACTTTTTGGAGATCTACGCTGATACCCTCAGCCGAAATCACATGACCCAAGAATCCAACTTCGGTCAACCAAAACTGGCATTTACTGAACTTGGCAAACAAATGCTTTTTCCTAAGCATATTCAGCACCAACCTCAAGTGCTTCTCATGTGCCTTGGCACTCCTTGAATACACCAAGATATCGTCGATGAACACAATTACAAATCGATCCAAATACTTTTGGAACACTCTGTTCATCAAATCCATAAACGTTGCCGGGGCATTAGTCAACCCGAAAGGCATCACCAGGAACTCATAATGACCATACCGAGTCCTGAAAGCTGTTTTCTGAACATCCTCTTCCCAGATTCTCAATTGATGGTACCCGGAGCGAAGGTCAATTTTTGAAAAATACTTTGCCCCTTTCAGTTGATCAAATAAATCGTCAATCCTTGGCAAAGGATACTTATTCCGCACCGTCACTTTATTTAACTGCCGGTAGTCGATACACAATCTCAGACCACCATCCTTTTTCCTCACAAATAATACCGGTGCACCCCATGGTGAAACACTTGGGCGAATAAATCCCATATTCACCAAGTCCTGCAATTGAGTCTTTAACTCTCGCAATTCTGTCGGTGCCATCCTATACGGTGCCTGTGAGATAGGTTGAGTACCTGGCAAAAGCTCGATTGTGAACTCAATCTCACGGTGTGGTGGTAATCCTAGAAGATCATCTGGAAACACATCAGGGAATTCACTCACCACAGGAATATCTTCCACTCTCATCGAAGTATTCCGAGCATCTATCACATGAGCCAAGTAACCCTCACAACCTTTTCTCAACAATCTCTCAGCTGTTAACGCTGATATCACTCCATAGGGTAATACCCTACGATCTCCCCGAAATGTAAGTTCAGGAAATCCTGGACTCCGAAAAACTACTGTCTTATCGTAACAGTCTATGGAGGCATGGTGCATGGACAACCAATCCATCCCCAAAATCACATCAAACTCAAAGATATCTAAGGGGATTAAATCTACCTCCAAACCATGGCCTTCAACCATCACCGGACAACTGCGAATCACTTGGTTCGCCACTAACATATATCCGGTAGGAGTACTAATACCCATGTCCCAACCAATTGGAGACAATTCTCTATCCGCAAACAATGCAAAACCCCGAGAAATAAAAGAATGAGTTGCTCCCGGATCTAATAACACACAAGCATTGCGGTTAAAAATAGATAACGTACCCGTGACCACATCCGGTGCTACTCGAGCTTCCTGTTGCGTCATGGCAAACACTCGAGCTGGTGTACCTGAAGATCGACCACGATCCCCATACCTGCCTCTAGCACTGCTGGTCCCACTAGCTCTACCAGCCCCACCGTAATAAGTCTGCCTCTCAGCTGCAGTATCATACATCTGTCCTGCACTCAGGCTAGGATCAGTCGCACCACGACTAAAGGAACTACTGCCCGGACGTCGTTGTGGACAGAATCTCTTGATGTGACCAGGCTCCCCACAGAAATAACAACCGGCATCAATGAAGCCACTAGATCTGCCACCCTGTCTCCTGTTGAACTGCACTGAGGCACCCCGAGACTGTGCAAAAGATTGTCGTGTCTGACCAGCTCCGCCACTGCCTGTACTAGATCTCCCAGAAGATCCAGAACTATGACTGCCTCTTTTTGATGGTCCCTGACTAGAGGATCCGGCAGTCCAGTGATCTCGACGTCTCCTGTTCCCACTGTACTGCTGTGGCATTGGGAAATCCAAACTCAACTCTACTCGAGCTGCAGCATCAGCCAAAGTCCTCAACGAAGTGTGGTCCATAGACGTAACTGCTGACCGAATCTCACTCCGCAGTCCACTCTCAAATCTGTGGCACTTGTCTGACTCGGTCGCTACCAACGTCGGTGCAAAGCGACTCAGCGCTATGAATCTTTGTTCATACTGGGCCACCGTCATGTCTCCTTGCTGTAAATGCAAGAACTCGGCCTCCTTAACACTCCGGTGTGAGCGAGGGTAAAATTGCTCCAAGAAGCGTTCCCGGAAAATCTGCCAAGTAACCGTATGGACATTCCAGCCTGACACCTCCAATGAGTGCCACCAGTGGTAAGCAGAACCACCTAGTAAAAATGTGGCCAGTAGAACTCTCTCCTCTAGAGGACACCTCATAATCATAAACACCCGCTCCATGCGAGTAATCCACTCCTCAGCTTCCTCTGGGCTAGAGTCACCCATGAATATCGTCGCCCCCAGTCTCTGGGCTCTCTCAATATCAGAGACTTCATGAGAAGCTCTATCCTGGAGTACATAAGCTAACGTCTGACCCAGCTGTTCCAGTGTCTGCCTCAAATCAGGCTCCACTGCAGGTTCATGGTCATCTCCACCATTCCCTGACCGTTGACGGAACTCTCGTCTCGGAGGCATTATAAGCTGAAAAGAAGTTGTAAACCATTAATACCAAAATTTCACCTGTACACTAGATGTACGGTCTACAGGAATTTAACCTAGTGCTCTGATACCAATTGTCAGGACCCGTCCCGAATTTCCCCTCGAAACCCGGGAAGAACCCTGATCCCGTCTGATAACCTAAGGAAAGGTTCCCAAATACCCTTCAATCCTTAGCATAATATAATAACAATAAATAATTTCTCTTGTCAGACAAGGGATTTAAGCACTTAAAATTCCCGTAAGTAAATACCAACCAAATACAAGAATATCAGAGCGTCTAAGTAGGATCAATGTACAAATTAGATATCCTACTCAAGTACAACTACACAGCGTAGCGGAAGTGCTAATGCCTCTGCCTCGAGATACTGTCCTCGTCAACTCTACGGCCTGAAGGGGGTTTAAACACAAAAGTTGTGAGTGGACAAAAATAATCGTTTATAAAACGCTTTCCAAGGAATATTACCTTTTTCCCCCTCCATTTATAAAACCATGCATGCATCACATAAACAATTCATGTTATAAAAACATCATCTTTAAATCACCGGCATTTTCATGTTCAAAATAATTTATTTCCACCTAGACACATAACATCTCAAATCCACTGTCATCGACACATCCACTAGCCACCAGGGTATCCCTTGGGGTGTGCTAGTACTGTATCACAACTCTCTGTACTATGCTATCACATCAGTCGGCCTATCTCTCGACTAGCATATCATATCAGTCGGCATATCTCGACTATCATCTCATATCAGTCGGCATATCTCGACTATCATATCATATCAGTCGGCATATCTCGACTATCATATCATATCAGTCGGCATATCTCGACTATCATATCATATCAGTCGGCATATCTCGACTATCATATCATATCAGTCGGCATATCTCGACTATCATATCATATCAGTCGGCATATCTCGACTATCATATCATATCAGTCGGCATATCTCGACTATCATATCATATCAGTCGGCATATCTCGACTATCATATCATATCAGTCGGCATATCTCGACTATCATATCATATCAGTCGGCATATCTCGACTATCATACTTTAACTGAAATAGTGGAGAACATATGTCTAGAAATCATTTCTAACATTCAGAAATTCAATGCCACAATACATAACCGTATTTACCAAAGATATTTTGATGCATGCAATTCAGTTTATAAAACAAAGTCCACTCACAAACCTGTTCAAGCTAGCTCAATCCCGTCTCACTCGTTCCTCTGAGGTTCCCGGAACAATATTGCCTGTCAAAAACAACAATCGGGATTACCGGCTAGTAATAAGACTCGTATATAACAACTTCCTAAACCTCGGGAAGTCTACCCTTGCTGTTCCTAAAATCACAGCAACTTCGGACACTTAAAACGACCTCTAAACGATGTCCGATCAACCTGAAACCTGTACCAACAGATTCAGAACGTCCGAAACTAGTTACCACGCGTCGCCGTGACGTCAGCCTCGGCCCCACGCGCCGCCACGCGCCGCCGGAAGGTCGGCACACGCGCCCACGCGCCCTCACGCGCCGGTCACTCGCCTGCTACAGTAACCACGCGCCTGAACCGGTCCAACCCGGTTCGGCTCAACCTGACCCGGTCCAACTCGACCCGACTGGTTCACTCAACTCGACCGGTTCAACTCGACCCGACCGGTCACCGGTGACTCGCCGGAGAAGATGACCGGACCGCCACCTCCGCCGCCGTCTGGTTCGCCGGAATCCGCCATTTCCGACCGAACTTCCAAGCTTTACAACTTCCTCAAAACTCAACCGTTTTACACAAATTTTACGTCTAAATCTATCTACTCAAACCCAGGAATCCAAATATAACCTCAAAACATCAAACACGTACCTCTATAAGCCGGAAAATCGATCCAAAGATCCGAAACTTCCTTTACTCGGCTCGGCTTCCACCGTGGTCCTCTCCTTCGATGGTTGGTACGGTTGTGATCGTGGGAAAGAGTAGAATACGATTAGTTGATCCAAATGGGAAGTTAAAGCCTTGAATCCGTCGTTGACTTTTGGTTTCTCTTCGGGTAAGTTTCGCACGGTTTGGGTGGGTGTGTTTGTGTTATGTTTGTTACAGAGTGAATGAGTGAGTGCAGATAAGGAGATAAGATGAAATGAAGATGTAAAATAAGTGAGGTTAAAATATCTCCCCTCCATGGCAAATTACCAAAATGCCCTTACACATCTAGACCCACAACTTCCGTATACGAACTCCGTTTCCTGCGTGCCGCCTGTCTACGAACTCGTGAGTTCGAGACCTACGCAACGGTACCCGAAACAACACCAAAAGTGTCTCAAAACAAAACTTGATTTCCAAGCCCTTTACCGATCAAGGGTAAAATAGTCATTTAATAAAAATAATTGCATAATATCAATTATGAAAAGTCCGGGTTGTTACAGTTTGAGGGGGAGACATCGAAAGAATTTTAGTTGAGGGTTGAGAGTGAGATTGAGACTGAGAGAGTGAGAGAGTGACCACAAGTGTTCAATTAGGTGAGTTAAAAAAAATAAAGTATAAACTAGGTCGGCCTCATGTGTGTAAGCATTTCACAAATAATCATAGAGTGACAAATATTATCTAAAAATTAGTATAAATTAATATATTCCTTAACGGTCCGGTTTGGATTTTAACAGATTTCGAAAATGAAAATCCGAAATCGAACTGCTACTGACGGAACTATTTGGATTCTCAATCCGTTTGATTTTTTTACAGTCAAAATCAAACCGTTGTCCAATAACGATTTGAATTGAAATAGTTAGCGATTTTAACGAATTTATGCCCACCCCTCTTGTTAGTCGCGAAGTTTTAATATGATGTTTTTATCTCGATCTAATTTTTACCGTTTAACGGACTCAATTTAAGTAGATAAAAGTTGGGCCAGCGGGCCTCCTAATATGAACAGAAGTTACAGAACCCATTGATGCAAATACAAAAATCAGTATTTCCAATAATCTGTTTTCTATGAGTTTTTGATTCCCACTTCATCCTTCTTTAAATGCCTACCAAAGTTGTTAAAACGCACAACCGCAACCCTACTGAACCTTCACGAGACTCTGTTGTGTGTGAAGACTGAAGACCAAGAATTTGAAGAACCATCAATAACGTATTCACAGTTTTGTGTACAGCAAGTATACAAGATAGAAACTTTGCGCCAGCTTAGGGCAAGGGCAAGGAATCATATTCTCTCTCTCTCTCTCTCTCCCCCTTCAATTCAAAAACCCTCTCTTTCTCCTACTTCCTCCCTACCCAGTTCGCCAGAGAGCAATTCTGGACCCCATGGACCTGCTCCGATCCAATCTCTCCCGGGTTCGGATCCCGGAGCCCACCAATCGCATCTACAAGCAAGAATGCTGCATATCTTTCGACACTCCGGTACCCTCTTCCCTCCATTTTATCTTTTTCGTCTGTTTCGGAGAAACTGAAGAACAATTATATTGACTGTGCCACTCGCTTTTACTACTTCAAGCTTGATACTTTACACTTCTGTCATTTCTTTAAAATTTCCTTAGCTTGCTTGCCTGCCAAACCGTGGATTAGCATGTTCGTCTCTAATGTTGTAGTTGGTGATTACGTTTACTCGTCTTCCGTTTGGCTGCTGAGGAACTATTGGAAACAGCAAGAAGCCTCTTATAGCTGATTTTGGAGCGCATTTGCTTAATTTATCTTTTCCGTTGATTTTTCAATAGCTAGTATTTTCGCATTCCAGTATTTTGTCCAAGTTTTTCTTCAAATTTGTTGCAATTTAATGAGTTTTATTGCTTATCAATTTTGGTTATTTCGAGCTCTTTACCTTGTATCTTGATGGTACAATTTCCATTTTTTTTATTTTTTATTGTTTTGGTCATTATTTGGATGCTGGAGAAGGAAAGCAGAGTTAGTGAACTTTTATGTATGTTTGAAAAAGAAAATAAATAAAATTAGTATGAAACTTATGCTTAGGCTATGTTTGGATGAGGAACTTTAAAGTGCCAAGGGTTTCGGCTAAATTAGTTAAAAAGGTTCCACAGAACATTAGATGGAGGGATTACGAATGACTAGATGCAATGTAATTAGAGGGATTTGTAAATAACTACATGATAGGTTTTACTTAGGAAATCATTTGTTTAGTGGTTTTGTTATGTTATGTAGGTACATATGATTTAATTGTTTGTAGTGCATTTCTTATTAATATAGCCTAAATTCCTTAGTACTTTGAAGTAACTCTTCCACATTGCCTTAAAAGTTTCAGTAACTTGGCTTCTTACAAAATGGAAGTATTATTTTGGTTTCAGGAGTTTTGTGTGTTATTTATCTCCTTTTCGATTTGTATTTTCGCATTATGATTGAATTCTTATCCGTTTCATTTTATTGAAGTTATATTCGCTAAGAAGGTTTCATGTTTTCCTTAACACGCACTTGTTGAAAAGTTTTTTTTTAACACTTCACATTTTTATTTTATTTGGAGATTTTTTTTTTCTCTGATGATGTTCCCATGATGAGTTTCAGAGGTCAGAAGGTGGCTTGTTTGTCGACATGAACACATTTCTTGCTTTTGGGAAGGATTGTGTGGGCTGGAATTACGAAAAGACTGGAAACCCAGTTTATTTGCATATAAAGCAAACAAAAGTGTTGGTTCCTGAAGATAGGCCTTTGAAGAAGCCAACGCTCATGGCTATAGGTATTTTAGAATAAGATAGATCTGTGCCTGTGCAGTGATGGATATTGCAGGAAGAGATATTCTATTTGTTGCCGTATAAGGCTTAATGTTTATATTATTCTCTAATAGTAAGTAGCTTTCATGTTGTGGAAAAACAAAGGTTAATCTTTACCATATGGTCTGTAGGTGTTGATGGGGGATTTGACAACAATGAACCTGAATATGAAGAAACTCACATTATAGTCATATTGCCTGATTATGTGGCTCTTCCATTTCCATCTGTTGAGTTACCAGAGAAGGTGTCCATTTATTTTTTATGTATTTAAGATTATTATAGATGTGAAAAAGAGAAAAACAATCATCTCAGGGAATGAGTACAATTGTGACTGCAGGTAAGATTGGCAGTTGATGCCATTTTATTGGCTGAGGGTGCTGAGAGGAAAGAGCAACTTGCAGCATGGACCGCTGATAAGAAGCAAACTAGCACATATGCAAAGGATTTGCTACAGATTGACAATGGTATTGTTGTTCCATCATCTGGCTGGAAATGTTCCAAATGTGATAAAAGAGAAAATCTTTGGTTAAATCTAACTGATGGAACGATCCTTTGTGGGAGAAAAAATTGGGATGGCACTGGTGGTAATAACCATGCCATTGAGCACTACAAGGAGACAGGCTATCCTCTTGCTGTTAAGCTGGGTACGATCACGGCTGATCTGGAAGGAGCAGGTAATGCTCCCTTGTGTTGTAAAAAGCTCTACAATTCTTATTCTATTTGTAGTCACGTGCTTGTTTAAATAGTATATTAAAGTTATTCATTGATCCATGTTCATAGATTGAAATGACTAAAGCATCCTGACAGGTCTTGGCAAACATGACTTTGTAGCTTAGTTTTCTAAATGCAGTTGGTTCTTTGAAATTCATGAGTTTTGCGTGCATGGATTTCTAATGATGAGTAACAAATTGTGGCAGCTCAGATGTTTTCTCCTATCCAGAGGATGATAGTGTCTTGGACCCACATTTAGCCCATCATCTGGCATTTTTTGGCATCGATTTCTCATCATTACAGAAGGTTAGTCTTGCCTTTTTTGAATTGTGTTTATGGCCTACTTTTTTTTTTCCTTCAACCTGTCTTCTCTATTCTCAACATGTATTGGTATTATGTTCTTAATACAGATTTTAATTATTTTCTCCAACAGTTGGATTAGATTTATGTGGCATTCTCATATATCAATTGTCAAATGGACACCTGTTGTTTTCAGAAAACACGTGGTATCGTAATTTGTACACATATTTGAATAAATTTCTATCTCATGTAAGAGATATTTTTCAATATTTAGTGACTTAGGGATAATTTTAGCTGTTGTCATGGACAATAGTAACGATCACCTATTTTAAAGCCAATAATAATGTACTAGTGGGATAACAAACCTGTGATGGGTACAAAATGCTCTAAACAAGTATTAAATTTTTCTCTTTCGGTTTCATTTCTGTTTTTCCCCTCTTCCATTCAGGGCGAAACCCAATGGCCCTCTTTGGAAATAGAGTTCTTTAGACTTTTGACCATTTAGTTAAAGCATGTGGCCTATCTTGTGGATACTAATGAAAAACAGGAGCTTTGACTTCCGCTTCCTATTTTCGGTAAATTTGGTGTTTTGTCTCCATGAATTGTCTTAAAACGCCAAAAAATCTGGCTGGGATATTTGCATTTACATTTCTGTACTTTCTCTTGCAGTGTGTGATTACGTACGGTTAAATTTGATTGAATAACAATACCTCCTCACTTTCAGACTGAGATGACAACTGCTGAAAGAGAGCTTGACCAAAATACCAATTTTGACTGGAACCGAATTCAAGAAAGTGGACAGGAAGTCGAACCAATATTTGGACCTGGTTACACTGGACTTGTCAACCTGGGAAACAGGTATCTTTGGTACCTGTGGAGTACTACTTAAAAAGTAGTATAATATATAATGTTTTGATTTCTCATTTGGTTTTCTTGCAGCTGCTATATGGCAGCTACTATGCAAGTTGTCTTCTCAACACGCTCTTTTTATTCTGGGTTAGTTGGTATTATATTATTTTCCAGAAAAAGTCATTGGAAATTGATTATACTTGTTATTTACTTGTTATATATATATATCATCAGATACTACAAGAATCAAGGTTTGAAAGCGGCCTTTGACAAGGCTCCAGCTGACCCCACTGTGGACCTGAACACGCAGTTGTAAGTAGCTAGTGGATTCTTAGCGTTGGCTTTTTTTTAATGCATTTCTGTCCTCTCGTGCAGTTAATTATATGTTTATATTAATGATAACAAAGATAAGTTGTGGTTCTTGTGTGCGGCATTAATTGCTTTCTATGAATTTCTCTTTATTTATACATATTAGTTTAAGCACACATGTGTATTTCTGTTTTACTTCTGTGATTTGGCTGTTCTGTTCCAAAGCCTTTCCTTCTCAGATCTGAGAACATTAAGTTGGGTCATTGAAAAGCAGGTTTAGAAGGAATACTGTATAAGTCATGTGTTTAACATTTCGTTTCGTATGACAGAACAAAACTGGCACACGGTATGCTATCTGGTAAATACTCTGTTCCTGTATCAGAGGTATGTTTATTTTAGCAGAACAGCTTCTTTGCTTTAATGAGTTCTACTGCTGTTTAGTGATTGGCTGAGGTATCAAATTTTGCTTGCAGGGAAAAGATGATACAAATGTTACTTCCCCTACAACAAAAATGGTAAGTTTCTGATAAAATCCACATTCTGGGTTCCCCCTTTGTTTCCTCCCATGGTTAGAAACTTCATATTTTGTTGAACATGCGAGTTTGAATTAATGATTTACTTATTACTTGTGCTGATTCTCTTTTATTTGTCCATCTACAAATGTTAGAGACAGGAAGGGATACCCCCTCGCATGTTTAAAGCGGTTATAGCTGCCAGTCATCCTGAATTTTCTTCCATGAGACAACAGGTATTTTGTTTTCCTCTCCACCCCATTTCAATATTGTTTTTGTTTTTCTTCTTTTATTGTCAGATATCATATGCAACAATTTTGTATTACTGGAAAGTTCTTAGTTTGTCCTGTCATACACACATTTTCCTGTTATTATTGTTGTTTTTAAATTGAATAATTGAAAAGAAAACTTTGTTTAGGATGCCTTGGAGTTCTTCTTACATTTCCTTGACCAAGTCGAAAGAGCTCATTCTGGGAAACCTGAAGCGGATCCTGCCAGGAGTTTCAAGTTTGGTATTGAGGATCGGATTTTGTGCTCCTCTGGGAAAGTTGCGTACAATAGAAGGCTTGATTACATTCTTTCTTTAAACATCCCACTTCATGCAGCTACTAATAAAGGTGAGTTTCTTGGGTATTAATACTGGAACAATCTTCTAAAAGTTGGTATTCTTATATATATTCCTTTTGTTTGTAAATTCAGAAGAACTTGAAGCCTTTCAGAAATTGAATGCCCAAAGGATTTCAGAAGGCAAGGAAGTGTAAGTTCATATGGTTTTGATATCATCTTTTCACGTGTGATTACCTTGAGACTTTGTGCTAAGCATGTTGAGCTCTGGCAGAACCACGGATGAAATTGTACGTCCAAGGGTACCTCTGGAAGCCTGCCTTGCAAGCTTTTCATCTCCAGAAGAGATACAGGACTTTTACAGCACTGCCTTGAAGGCCAAGACAAAAGCAGTCAAGTAAGCTTTCTGATTATTTTCGGGTATTAGATTACTGAATAACTCACAAGTAAAGCTGTAAAGGTAGGCATGTTATTGAAAACATTCCATAGGCTGGTCAGGGTTTTGTTACCTAGGGCATGTGTCTTAGAAGTATTCAACAATAATGGAGCTAGGATATGTAGTCAAGACTTCTGAAAACCAAGCATGTCTGGGAAACATTGGTGCCTAAAGAAAATTATTTCTTCCCTTTACTCTTGAAACACTGCAGGAGTGCAGGTTTAACTTCATTCCCTGATTATCTGGTGTTGCACATGCGAAAGTTTGTAATGGAGGTGGGCTGGGTGCCGAAAAAGCTTGGTATATTCTCCTGGCTTCCTATATTTCTTCTGCATTATTATTGTTGAGTTTTGGCAGGCTTCTCATTTTTCTTTTATCTGTATATACAGATGTCTATATAGATGTCCCTGATATTATAGATATTACTCATATGCGCAGCAAGGGAATCCAGCCTGGTGAAGAGTTGTTGCCAGAGGGTGGTATGTTTTACATTTCTGCTTTCTCCAATGTCATGCTGGTCTTATGTTATAAGTTGTACAAAATTCTAAATTGTACCTGTATATACATCCTTAGGTTTTCCCTCAAGTGTATTTTGTGGGGAAATTTCACTCAAGTCATGAACTAGCATACAAACCTAAAGGTTAAAAGATGTTTGTGCCGGTTAACCACATTATGCTCCTTTGTTATGTCCTTACTAAGTGGACTTAGAAAAAATGTTCAGTATCATCAGAGGGTTCCTTATGCCTGTGAAATTTTGAAATTTTTTGGTTTTCTGTTGGTCTGGTAATTAATTGTGTTTCTCTTTGGATTATTTCTCAACTATTCTGCTCAGTTCCTGCGGAAGAGGAACCAAATAAGCCTGTGGCCGACGAGAGTATTGTTTCCCAGCTTGTATCAATGGGGTTTAGCCATCTACATTGTCAGAAAGCTGCCATTAATACATCAAATACCGGAGTGGAAGAAGCAATGACTTGGCTACTATCTCACATGGATGATCCAGGTAATTCAATTAGTGCTAGCTTGCCTAGAACTTCATCTTGGCAAGTCGTATCTTGCTAGCAAGAGCTAGTTTTTCAGCTGGGACATTGGCGTGTATGTTAATAGGGCACTGTATTATGCTGATGCACTCTTCCTTTTCCAGATATTGATGCTCCTATTTCTCAAGGGGGACAAAGTGGGGTTGACCAATCAAAAGTTGATATGCTGATTTCCTTTGGTTTTCAAGAAGACATCGCTCGGACGGCGCTGAAAGCATCGGTAAAATTTTCAGTAGCTTATTTCTTTTGATAATAGGTAGCTGCTGTTTCAGTATTGATTGTAATTACTGAAGATTTGGGTGAAGATTTGGGCAACCTACGTCTATTATTACTACTATAGTAATTAGAAAACCATTTCTTAGTTTTATTTCTTTTCTTTTTGGAAGGGTGGTGACATTGAGAAAGCAACAGATTGGATATTCAGAAATCCTGATGCTTCTGTTTCATCTGATATGGATGCTACAACATCCGACTCCATTCCTGCTGCCGTTGATGCTGGACTCCCTGATGGAGGAGGGAGTAAGTATATCTTACACCTCTAATTTCTTTCCACATCCTTATATTGGTGTACTGTGTAACACATGTCATGTTGCGCAATAGTTATTTAAACAATCCATCTTTTGATGAGTTTTAATTTTATAGTTTTGGTAACTGTTGTCACTTGGATCTATGCAGGATATAGACTTATTGGAATTGTAAGCCACATTGGAACCTCTACTCAATGCGGTCACTACGTTGCACACATCTTGAAAGATGGTAGATGGGTTATTTTCAACGATGACAAGGTCGGAGCTTCAGTTAACCCCCCCAAGGACATGGGATATCTTTATTTCTTCGAGAGAATAAGCGGTTAAGAGATGGCAGGGTTTTCAAAATTGAATGGAATTGGAGACGTTCGAAAATGGAAAAGAGGCAGTGCAGACCCCAGCAATCTGCGAATCCGAGTTTGTGTAGTGTGGCTTTGGACCTCAGCATTTTGTTTGGTGCATGATTCATGCCATTTGGTGAGGTGCCGCATGCAGATTTGGATGACCTTACTCATATTTCTTTCTTTTTTTCTGACTTTAAACATGTTCAAGTTCTCATGTCATGTTACCTTTTCTGTACTTTGAAAATTTCTTAACAATAACATGCAAAAGGACCATCTGTTCCTAATCACAAGAAAAGTTCAAATATAGTTTCGTTTCTGATATTACTGCTCTTTCCGTTTTTAGCTTTCTGATAGTACTGGCATCTCTCTTTCCCTCTCCCTCAAATGTGAAATGTTTGTTTTCTAAAGGAGGCTATGACTATAGTCAAGTTGGCTACTGTGAATGTGTTCAGTATCCGAGTTTAAACCTTTTGCTCTGTTGTTCAGAATTGCTGGGCTCGTTTGGTGAGTGGAATTAGATTGAATTAGATAATTCATTAAATTCAATGCATTTTGATATGAGAATCACAGACATGGTTCCAACAATGGTTTTTATAGTGGCTGGACCGTAAACCATTTTCACATGATCCAAACCCTTTATCACAAGCACTCTCAATGCCCCAATTTTTACCAGCAATAGAAATGCCACATCCCCCTCAGCAAAAAGAAACACAAACAACAGCTGAATCATCTCTGCTTTTGCAAAATAATACCCACCTAGCTGCAGCAGCTGTCACAAAAGCTCTGATTTTGGCTCTAATTTTAACAAAATTTGATACCTAGCTTGCAAAACAATACCCACTTCTTGAAGATGGTCTGAGTTATCTGACGCCGGAGACCCAATACCAGTAAGCCGAAAAGTAGGTGGGCCGCCGAGTTGGAGCACCAAGGCTTGCATCAGAGCGGCCCACTGCATACCTTGATTCATCGAGAAAACAATCACACGAACTCGACTTTTTCCTTGAAGGGCTTCAAGGATGGCTTGATTGGGTGTGAAATGGGCGAATTTCAGGTAGGGGCAGGTCTCGTAGAAGTGCATCTGCAACGAATCAGAGAAAGAGTGGTTGGTTGGCGTTGGAGGGTAGCCTCCGACAATTTGTTGAGCCAAGGCTTCTACGAAGAAGGTGGGGACTTTACGCATAGCACCTGCCTGAGAAACGGCGAAGTAGCTGATCTTGGTGACTAGAGCTTTGGTCAGGATGAGGTTGTTTTGCTGTATGGCTTCTGCGCAGGCCTTGAGACCTTGGACGAGTCAGACTCCGTTCACTTGTGGGTCGACAAGGAATGCCAATGGTGGGGAGGGGGGGAAGGGAGGGATAGGGGTTGTTGTTGCGACTGTGGGAGAGAAGAGGCGTTGGTCTGGTTGAAGACAAGCTCGGAGGAAGACGACCCAGATGAGGGTTTTTTGTTGAACTTGGCTGATATGTGGCGATGGATGAGGAAGAAGAAGATGATGCACTGTACATCAATTTGGTTGATTTATTTTAACTGAAATTATCCAAAATGCCCCTTAATTATTGTCACTTGATGGCCATATAAGTATTTTAAACGATATTTGTAACGGCGTCAATTAAATGGTGCAACATTTTAAACGTTATTGTTGTTCCTAGTGTAAAATGAATCAAATTTCCGTTCCTGGTGCATTTTGAAACTGATTGACGTATTCATATTGCATTTTAAGTAATAAACCTTTGAAGAATCATCCAATCCAATTTTGCTCACCAAACGTGGCCGTTATATCTAAGAAAATAAATTGAAGTGTTACGTGAACATGTTATTTGATGAAGAATACCCAAATTCTATTGTCATTCTCAACTTCCCGTCTTCAACTCCGTTGTATGAATGTAGTGATCCCCAAGTTGTATGGTTGCTTTAAGCACAGAAGTTTTACTAAAATGCAAATTGTGTACAATACAAAAGGCATGGAGCGTGGAGGAGATTACAAGAATATCCATTATTTCTCTCGAGTATAATGTGTGAAAATTTTCTGAGGGAAGGAAATTTTAACCCCCTTTTCTTTCATTGGGTTAGTAAAAAGAATATAATCTTAAGGAAAAATGACAACTTTTATGGGGCTACGAGTCCTTCAATGGTGTAGGAGAGGGACTCTGCCCAGTCAGCCTTAAAAAGCAATGTATGTAAAGTCTGCATCACATCATATTCTGGATCAAGCTTCCGCTGCCACCCCTACAGAAAGAACAAAGGTTATATATAACCCAAACTGAAAACAATTAGCCCCCTACACTTTGTCACTTCCTGTGGAAAAAAAAAACTACTAAAACTATGAAAATGCAGGAAAGAGATTCAGATAAACCAACGAATTAACCATAAAGAACGAATGAAACTGAAAAATGCACCCTTTAAATGTAATATGCAAAGCAATGCAGTCTATTGATATATTTTCAAGCCTAAACCCAGAAAGAAAACCACTCCTGTAATATCTGGGTAAATAATCTTCACTAAAATGTACTTGAGGATTACGATATAAATCTAAAATTAATAAATATATTGATCCTATACTACTATCCTTTTCAGTATCATATTATTAAAAATTGGAAACATAAGAAGGGGTCTCCAAAAATGACAACAAAAGAACCTCAACTTTTTACAGAAAGTCCTAAAAACCCATCTATGTGCGAAATAGGGTATTAGAGCAGCAGTTCCTTAAAGTCAAATGATATGAAGCACTAAAATGATTGCAACAAAAACATAGAAAGGTAACAAACAACAATGAGCATGATATTTACATATGTGCATCAGAATCTAACTTTTACAGGTAATGCTATTGGCTTTTAGTATGCATCAAAGTGTGCTTCCATGCAGGCGTTGGACCAAAGCATGCGCTTACCTCAAGAACCAAAGTGGTTACCATCACTGTGCAAACGTTTCCATCTATTCGGACTTTATGCCGCTGAACTTGCTCAAGCAATTGCTGCATGCAGTCAGTAGCATGGATGATGTCACCCTCTGAGGAATACCAGAGTTTAAAAGATTTCTCTACTTCCTGTTGAAGTTGTATTCAGAAAGTCATTCCAACATGTCAACAATAGGTGACTTGACTCTCTCAAGGTATGCAACAAACATTGAATTAGGGTGATACATGCACAGCCCAAATACCCAATTTGGGAGGTAAAAGAAATGGGATGACTTCAAGAATCAGGGCTACATCTTTCTACACAAGACTCAAGGCCACAGTCATGTTTTGAGGCCTCAGAGTCCAATTCTAAACTTAGACAACAGCTTGACAGACATGCAGGCAACAAAAACTTATAACATTGTATACTATGAACCATAATCAGTACTTCCAGTTGCAGTGAATTACGGGAAATGCTAAAAGAACAAAACGACTTTGTCTAACAAGAACAAATTTTGAATTACTTCAATTCGGCTCTTACATCTCAAAGGTTAAAAAATTCCATCACTTTTACGAAATATGAAACGTATTAACTGCACAGACAGTATAGTGAATGTATATATGTTAACAAGCTTAAATGCACAAACAGTATTTGATTATACCAACCGTATAGGAAGAAAAGTTACATACATGAAAATATCTTGAACCAGAAGTTCATATTCATGCAAATTATGAAGAAAAGGTAACTTGGAAGGGTTAAAAACATGGTCAATGGGGCTTTAAGCCAAGCAATATCTCATCTCCCTCAAGAGTAAGAATGGAATTTGAGTTTTGGGATTCAATCCTTGGCTGGTACATGTGATCATGTCTCATCATCTGTTGGAAATGTTTAAATAATGTACTTTCGATAAATGAGGATTATGTGATGTAGAATATTGCATTATATATTATACAGGATACGAATGTTTCTTGTTTTTGGTAGAAAGTAGAAACATATGAATTTTTTTCCTAAAATGGTAAAAGTGATACCTGTATTAACATTCCATTTTTGATAACAACTAACATTTTACCTCCTACCATAAAAGCTATGCAGGAAAGCATTACCTCAACAAAAGCCTTTGGATTTGGACAGTCTTGCTGTCCAGACAATCTAAGGGTGCACTCTGCAACAGTTGGACCATCGCGAAGGGCTATAGCCTTAAAGAATTCCACTAAATTCAATTGATCTCTCTTAGAAAGTTCAGCAGTCATGCCAACATCAAGGAAAACAACATGAGGCCTCAATTTAAAGAGTTGCTTATTTGGTAGCTTGCAGCGAGATAGTCTGACAAGAATATTCCCTGGATGCATGTCAGCATGAATAAAATTATCTACCTGGAAAAGAAAACGTACATATCTTAGCATGTAAACAAAAGAAGTGAACTGTCAATCTCAAGCTACTTCAAAATCACAACAGAAGGCACTACTAGCTTCTGCTATCAACAAATAAGAACTAACTATTTTACAAGAACTATACTAATTACTGTTACTGTACATCATACTCCAAACAGATTGATACATGCATGTAGTGAAAACATTACACATCTTATTCATGCTTTCACAGGGGGGTAAAAATATGAATTCCCACCATATTTTATTTATAGTATGCTTGCAGAAGCATACTAATAATCCATGCCCTAATGTCGTGGGTTATAAGGAATTCATGCAGAGAAGGTTATTTGATCAGTAACATTTTCAAAAAACTTGTTATGGGTATGAGATGAACATATGCCAGATAGAAAGAACTAGAAAATCAAGATGAAGGATTAAAATAAACTAAAATGAGTTTGAAAAAGAAAGAAAAAGAGAAACGGAAAATAATAGCAATAAGAACATTATCCTTGTACCAGAAGCATCTTTAACAGTGCATGGGTCCCAATGTGAGCAAGGGCATTTTTTATCGATTCATTTCCTTCAAGCTCATCAACATAGTGCATAACACTTTCGCCCTGTTCATAAGTTTCCACTAAAACAGATGGGTGCACCAGGGGATATAGAGGCCTTGGAAATGAGACATCCTTCCATCTTCGAAAATTATAGATAAAACGACTTAAATGTGCAGCTTCCCTTGACAGATCAACTTGTGACATCATGTAAACAGCAAACTGCTGTACGCTTTCGTCCAATCTCAATGACTTTAAATAAGGGATAAACCTAGAAAGTTTGCCTACACAATGAATAATCATGAAATCTCTTCTAATTGCTTCACCAACACCTGGGTGCCTAACCTTAACAGCAACGACAATGGGCTTAATCTGTTGACCTGGGTATCTGTATTTGAGTATAGCTTGATGGACTTGAGCAACGCTTCCTGATGCCACAGGTTCCTCGTCAAAATTTTCAAATATTTCAGGCAGCTTGCGACCAAATGCCTTCTCAATACTTTTTTTGGTGAAGTAAAAACTATGTGCTGGAGCTTGAGTGTGGAGTCTTGCGAGTTCGCTACACAGATCTCTTGGGAAGAGATCTGGTCTTGCAGCAGCCCATTGACCCCATTTTATAAATGCTGGGCCTGCCTTTTCCAGTGTAAGATGAAGAACACAAAGCCATATTTTTCTAAGCTGAGTGCCAGGAGACTTTGCAAAAGGTGCCATAGCTATGCAGGGTACGAACAGAAGTGCTAGGTAAATTGCTCGGAAAACCAAGATAATAAACTCCAGAAGTGAAAACAAAAATGAGGCTAAATAAATGTGTCCATCTTGGGCATGAAGATATAGAGTGTCTATTTTTGGGAGGCCTTCTGCTTCTGCACACGTTCTCTGTATCCTAGAAACCTCTCCAACTAAGAAGGCAATAACACCAGGAGCTACTAAATTTGAGCGTGTCAAAGAAAAGCTCACTGCACGGGCAATTTGACCTATCGGTGGTAAAGTTGATTCCCTATAGGAACAAAACTGAGAAAGCTTTTTCCAAGCATATTGGGCATGATGACAAACTCTCCTTGGAGATAAGGAATATAAGTTCCTAGAACCACTACTCTTTAATAACTTATCTTTAGCTTTATGTAAGAGAAGTGGGGACTGCCCTCTTAAACAATGTCTATAACATGAAAATAATCTGCATATGGTGTAAGGAGCTTCAACTGGGTAATATGCTCTGTTACTTGCAGCTTCTACGTATCCAGTTCTTTGAACTGGAAAGAGGGATCTTGTGCCCCTCCTTACATTTCCACAGGCTAAAGATCTGCATATCACCAAATCTCATCATATTACAATAACACAGTTCACCTAAGCTATTAAACTAAAAATAGAACACGAACATGGAAACAAAACAATGATAGCACTCCACCAAGAAATTATGCAGACTACAAGGTTGGTTCACACCACTATTCCAAAAGTTCAAACTACAAGTATATGAAACAACAACTTTAAACTATGGCAATGTGTAGGCATCACTCATCAGTCATCACTGGAGAGCCCAACATGTAGAGTCCAGCACAAATCAAAAGGCTGCAGATACATAATTCCAAATAAGGATCTTCTGGATTTATAGCACGAATTTTTTATTGGTTTAGTACTGATTCAAAAAGAATAAGGTGCCATTGACCAAAAAAGGAAGCATAATGTGTCAGGATGTGAGAGAACAATAACATTTTATACCCCAACTTGTGTTTTGAGTTTGTACTGGAAAGAATAATGACAGAGCTAATCAGAACATAGTACCACATAAACTTTCAGCACTCAATTAACTATCACTTCCTTTGAAACCAAAATTTTTAAATAGCCCTGTGATCCATGCTTATTTGGGCTCTATCTATTTCCTAGGAAATGTATATCATTCTAGTTCTGAATGCAAAAAGACTATTAATTCAGCCACAACAGAATCATAAGTTCAACCCATCAAATAACTGAATAAACAAGAAACTCAATTCGCTCACTGAATCTCTCCCTGTTTGGTTAATGAGAAATTGAAATTGGTGGGTTCTTTTATTTGGACCCAGAAAGCAAACATCAGCATAAAACAAGGCCAATAGAACCATATTGCTGCGTAAAGTGAGATTCCTATTTGTTTTCTTTTTCCTCAGCTTTCTCAGCTACAAACAAGGTGAATACTCCACAGAAAATACTATAGAAAATTTGAGATGAGAGGAGAAGAATCTATTGGAAAGCGACCTGGACATGGTGATTGAACTCGCGATGGTTGCCCTCCAGCAAACGCAGGTAGCGCAGATCACTCTCCGGCATTTCTATCAGTACGACGGTGCAAAAACCATCATGGGCATGCGGAATAGTTGACTGGGTGGCGCATGGTGGTGTAATTGTCCCACGTGTGAGGGTCTGGCGGCTGGGAAGGCTTCTATTTTTGGGTAAGTGGGAGATGGATGGTTGGAAAAATTAGAATGGAAGGTGGGTGGGATTTGATTGAGTGGTGGTGAGGACTGAGCGGAGCCGTAGGGTGGCGCAAAAGAAACAGGGGACTCTTTTTTTTTTTTTTTCCAATAATATTTATATAAGGCTAATACCTATATCATAGAAATTGAGGGGAGATTTTTCTTCCCATATTTTTATACCGAACCCTTAAATACGAGTATATTCACGGATATATCGTGGATATTTTTTTTCCCCTATTTTAATGTCAAGATTTCAAAATATGGATATATCAACTAAAGTTTCATAAAAATTACGGATATTTTCATCCATACTCATATTTTCCTGCGCTACACTTGTCCTTTTTTTTTGCCCTTTTTGGACTTTACCTTAAAATCAAATTCTTTTAAAAATATTTGAAATTTCAGTGGTATAAAAAAAAAAATCAAATTCAGCACTAGTGGTTTGGTCCAATTTTCTTTCGAGTCACATGTCCTCTCTCTTTATGGACAATATTTGTCTTATTCATGGGCAAATCTTATTGTTGAAATCTTTTGGTTTAACAAATATATTTATTATTGACAAAAAAAATATATATTTATTATAATTATAACTGATTATTTCTAAATTATTTAAAAAAAATATAAACCAACTTGGAGATCATTTACTTATTCATATGCTATTATGCCCTAATACAGATACGAGTTTTTGCGATGCGATACGATACGATAAGTCTTCAAAAACTAAGATATGATACGGTAAAATACGATAATTAAAATAATATAGATTTTTAAGAATAATAATAACAATAATAATAATAATAAAGATATAAATATAAGCACAAAATAAGTTCATATCATAAAATTAAAATACATCCAATAAGTCTATACGATAAAATGGAACACACTATAATAGGTTATGGGCCTTAATGCTTCGGTTGTGGATTTGTGAGTCTTAATGAGTTTAAGTGTATTCTTGATGTATTTTAACATTTGAAAAAAAAAAACTAGAACTTTCTTCCAATTATACCCTTTTTGTATCCGAACCGTTTCAGGAACATATCTAAGTCGTCTCTCAAAGTCAACAAAATAAAAAATTCAACAATAGGCAACATGGCGTATTGGATACCGTCTCCCCGTATCCACCCTATATCGTATCGTATCCCTATATTGTATCCACATATCGTATCATATTCCCATATCTAATACTTCCCCAATTCAAAGTTTGAAATATCCGTGTATCATAGTTCATATGTGTATATTAAATAAACGGTGTATCACAAGGAACTTAATTGTAATGAATTTCATATTTGTTAATGATCACAACCCAGTTAGTGGTCTAGTGATTCAAGAACTAATTATTAATTAACAAAAATCTTTAAAATAATAATTCAACGAATGTGGAAAAAATAAAAATAAAAATTCAATTTACAAATATAAGAAAATAAAGTAAAATAAAACAAAACCAAATTGGCACTCAAGTGAGCTGGTGCCAAACTCTAGCATTAAATTTGAATGAGTGCATTATTACATCCCAATTCCAAAGTGTATATATATTTTGATACAAGGTATTAAACTCCACAGAAATATATATTATCCTCGGCATCTATGAGAATGGAACTTGAGACATCTAGTTAACAAGAATATTATTAGGCCGTAGTACTAGTTGTATAAGTATATTACTTAAGGGGGTGTATTAAATTCATATTTATACAGATAATTGCAGAATTTTTTGAAGTGATTGAGTTTTACAAATTTATTGATTTTCATAGACTTTTACAAAGTTAATTAAGGAATTATATAGAGTTACATGACAGAGTTTTGCAGAGTCATGTTGAGTTTTATATAATGTGATTGAGTTTTGCAAAAAATGATGTTGAGTTATATAATTTGATAGGTATTTTTTTTGAAGAATTATATAATCAAATCATAATTAATTGTTTTACAAAAAATTCTCTCACTAAATTAAAATAAAATAATATATATATATATATATATATAATATTACAATTTTTTATTTTGGCAATATGTAATATTACTGTTACGACCCGTTCTGGAAAACAAAATCGAATTTATGAACTACTGGAATTTATGGTGAATTTTTGGGTAGAACTAAATTGGTATTGGGCCTCTAGTGAAGGTCCAATGTTATTGGGCCGTGAAGTAAAAGTTGGGTTTACAAGATTGACCATTTTACCCCTGAATTTCATGAAGTCCTAAAAGTCACTTTTCGATCGAGGACTCTTTTGGAAATTTTCCTTGAACCATTACGTAGGTCTCGAGCTTACGAGTACGTAGACAAGTGGCACACGAAAATCAGAGTTCGAACGAGAAAGTTACAGGTCTAAAATGATAGGGGCGTAATGGTAATTTTTGAAAAGTTTAAATATATATATATTGACCCACTCTCTCTCCTCTCCCCATTGACTAACTTCCCTTCTCTCTCCTCACACAAACTCTCCCTCTCTTTGTTTTTCCTGCAAGGCTTCGAGAGGAAGCCATGAATGCTGTCGTCGTTCGACGGCGACCCAAACCACCCCAAGACCACCAACTTCTTCGTCTCCCCCTCACGAACACGACCGTACCATCCATTGAAGTTATCATCCACTGTACGTGGCGCAGCGAGCGATGGAAGAAATGGGTCATCGCGCCTTTTGAGGCAATTTTCGGCCACCACAAATAATGGTTCTCGATTTGGACCTCATATTTGGATTCCTAGGACTGACTAGATGAATCTAGACTATTGGTTTACTATTTTTGGTTGAGTATTGAAGGTTCTAGAAAAGCTCCAAAATTGGCCAACAATGGCATATCATGCCCGGCGCCGGCGAGGGGGGTTAGTTGGAGGTAGGGGCGACCAAGAGGTGCAGTGGTACCCCCTAGGAAGCTCAGGGCGCGTGGGGCAGGTGAGGGCACTTGGGCCCCATTCTCGGCTCCCGACGACTTGAGTTTAATGTAACTCGATGTTCCGGAGCTGATGACGCAGGTTTCGAGTTCATTGGAGTTCGTTTGGGGGGGCTATTTGGGATAGTTTTAGTAGCTTTAAAAGTGTTTTAGGGAGCGGCTGAACTCCAGGGAATAGATAATTAAATCTAATAGTTTTGATAAACATTTATTAATATTAATTATCCTATTTGTGTGGCATTACGATGTTGGAGAGTTCGAATGGTCGAATGGATCAAGGCAAAGCTCGTATGTAAAGAACCTTCCCGAATTTCACCTCGAAATCCGCGAAACGCCCTGTTCCCGCCTGACATCCTTTAACCACATACTTTAATGTTAGGAATACCTTTTATTCTTTAGAAATATTAAATAAACCTTACAGGGGTTCCGACAGAACATTCTCTGTACTTTACTGACTACACTTACCTGTCAGACGCAGGATAGCTTACAGGTCACTACCGAAACCTCATAACAATGATGGCCCAAAAGAACTGACTTGTCAGCCTCTTATGGATCGTCAATAACTCCTCAATCTGGGTCACCGCACACACCAACCCACTAACCCGGATGACGAAGGAACTAGACTTGGTTGAATTGAGTCTCACTGACTTACACCGAGTCGTACTCGATATCACAGCTCATCCTAAGCACCCCGAGTGATAACTCGATATCCCGGCTCGTCCTGAGCATCCCGAGTGATAACTCGATATCCCTGCTCCTCTAGAGCACCCCGAGTGGTAACTCGATATCCCTGCTCCTCTAGAGCATCCCGAGTGATAAGTCGATATCCCTGGTCCTCTAGAGTACCTCGAGTGATAACTCGGTATCCTTGCTCATCCTGACATACCTCAGACCTCAACGATATGGTGGAGAAAGATCCCTCGAACGCCTACATCGGAGAACCCCTCAACGATCTTGTGGAGATGTACCCTCTAGCGCCAATCGGAGAACCCTCAACAATGTAGCGGAGAAAGACATCCTCCACGCCAATTATTGGAGAACCCCGTGGTATAACATAATACCTAGAAGTACGCATCCTATGCAATCCCGGAAACCTAGTCCATTCACAGCGCAACTATAATACCAAATCAAGGAAGCCTAGCCCCAAGGAACTCTTTGAAACATTAATGACCCAACTCCCTTGACCTCCCGACCCCAAAACCCGCTCCATGGTCAAGCATTATTGCTGGGATTCCTCAAATGGGGCTCTAAACGAACTCCTACGACCTCAAAACCATTAAAATCCGATCCGAAACAACCCAAAACCCTAGCCACGCGTCGTCGTGACCCCGGAATCGATCCCACGCACCGCCACGCGCCCTTACGGGTCGCCACGCACCCCCACGCACCGGTACTGTTCACGGTGGAATATTCCGTCAACCCGGACGAAATATTCTATCAAACTTGACAGAATCTCCTGACGAAATTAGAATATTTTGTCCAGACTAACGGCGTTAGGGTTCCGTCAAGCTCCGTTAACTTTTGATGGAATATGCTAATGCCGTCACCATATTCTGTCAAACCCTTTACGGCGTCAGTTGACTCAACGGTCAACTAATGGCTGACGTCAGCCACCGCCAACCGAACCAGTCACCGGAGCCTTACCAGAGAAGACGACTGCACCGCCGTGCACCGCCGTCCGTCGTCACTAGAGACCCACCGGAGTCTCGTCGACAAAGACGGCCGGACCGCCGCCTTCGCCGTCGTAACGGTGGTCGGAATCTGGAAATTCTCGCAGGAAATCGCCATTTCTGGCGAGCTTCCAACTTCTTCAATCCTTGATCGATTTTCACGATCTACACATGTAAATTCATCTACTTTTCACCAGGAATCCGAATATGAGGTCAGAGTCTCGAGATCGTACCAAAAAACGGCTGAGAAGTTTCGGTCCACCTCCCTCTTCCGTCCGCCGTCTACGGCGGTGCTCCCACCTCAATTGTGACCCCAAAATACTCGTGGAGTTGCGAGGAAGACATTCTCGGCCTTGGTTTCGGTCTAGTCGGACCAAAAATGGTCCGATGAGGGTGGGGGTTCGGTGATCGTACGGGTGGGGGAGTCGGACATGAGAGAGGGGGTGGGTGCAAAATTGGTTCTGGCAGAGTCCAAAAGGGAGAAGAAATATCCCCCCAAATTTGGACTTTTCTAAAATGACCAAACTGCCCCTAAAGCTTCTAGACCCATAAAGATCTCACCGGGTCCCCATTTTCCGTGTGCCGTTACGCAACGACCCAAGAAATTTTTTCCAAAGCATTGCCAGTCAAAAAGTCACTCCTGAACCCTTCCAAAATCGAGGGTAAAAGTCCAATTCTCAAATTAATTTAATTTCTGGTCCGGCTTGTTACAATTTCCCTCCCCCCCCCCCGCTTGAAGGAATTTCATCCCCGAAATTGCCCTACCTCAGGTAAGAGAATCAACCTCGCGTCACTACCGACACGAACTGGGCCCCAGATGCGATTCCCCATAGAAAATGTGCACTCTGCACATTTCCCCATTCCAGTCTCAACAACAAACCGTAAGCGAGAACTACATCCAGGAGACATCCTGGAACACCATAATCCATTCACTCGAACATACCTCGAAGCAAGTCTCTGAGTACGAGAAGTCCACCGCGTGTCCTACTACCAACATGACTACCATCACCTTAAGTCATGGCGTCAGGTGTCCGATAGGGTCACGTGTACCAAGTGTAGTTAGCCTCAACGATCTAGCAGAGAGCTTCCTGCCACACCAGAATCAGAGGATATCGATGACCTAGCGGAGGAAAAACCTTACCATGCCAGTCTAGGACAAGTTCCCTTCAACGCTAGTTGGAGAAAACCTTGGCGAATACGTGATGGACAATACCCTTCATCATGTGTAAAATAATGCCAGCATATAATAAAATTTATTTTCAAACAAGTCCATAAAGATAAGCCAAAAACTTGTCGGAAAAATCCATCTTTTGTAAAAACACTCGGTGGTACCCACGAAAATCCAAATAATGAAAATATGCCATGGTCTACAATTTGGTTTGAAAATCCTCCTCAAAGGAGTTAAAATCATGCAAATCAACGTGGACACACCAAACCCACTGTTCCCGAAAGCCCCTCCACACACCCGATATGCCTCGAGTTGGGTGCGTAGACAGCCTCAACGACCCGACAGAGAAAACCATCGATACCAGCGTCGGAGAAAACCCTGACCCTACACACCCGATATACCTCGAGTGGTGCAGAAACTTGTGCTATGCGTAGACAACCTCAATGACCCGACGGAGAAAACCCTTGACACTAGAGTCAGAGCCCTCAACGAACTAGCGGAGCAAAACCCCTCAACGCTAGTCGGAGAAACCTTGACCATCGAGGACAGAAAACCAGTGAAAACCAAATCCATGTTTTGAAATCTTTGTTTCTTGGCCAAAGCCAAAGTCATTGAAAAATCATTTATGGCCCAAAACCAGTAAATCACAAATACGGGTCTAACCCCAAAATCATGGACTCAATAATTACCACGTAAAAATGATATCAAAACCGAGTCCAAAAACCAGGCCATTTCCCCAAAACACATTTTCACTTAAATATGGAAAACCTGTGTCCAGTAAGATTTTAAATTCCGGAAATTGTCAAAAGCAATACATAATAGAAGTTAATTCAAATATATACTTGTATGCATGCATTATAATTTACACACCAACGTCCACTCACTAGCAACCACGACGCCTACCTCGCCCGTGCATCACATGACCCCCGCCTCCCTCAGTTCATGGTCGCTGAAGAGACAAACGTCTCGGAGGCATCTCATTGACAGGAAACCTTAATTAATTTGCACAGAAGTGTGCGGTCTACAGGAAGTTAATCCTGGCGCTCTGATACCAAATGTAAGGACCCTTCTTGAATTTCACCTAGAAATCCGCGAAACGCCCTGTTCCTGTCTAACAGACTTTAACCATAAAATTTAATGCTAGGAATACCCTTTATTCTTTAGAAATATCAAATAAACCTTACAAGGATTCCAACAGAACCTTCTCTGTACTTTACTGACTACTCCTACCTGTCAGACGCAGGATAGCTTACAGGTCATTACCGAAACCTCATAACAAAGATGGCCCAAAACAACTGACTTGTCAGCCTCTTGTGGATCGTCAATAACTCGTCAATCTGGGTCACCACCCATACCAACCCACTGACCCGGATGATGAAGGAACCAGACTTGGTTGAATTGAGTCTCACTGACTTGCCCCGAGTCGTACTTGATATCCTGGCTCATCCTGAGCACCCCGAGTGATAACTCGATATCTCAGCTCGTCCTGAGCACCCCTAGTGGTAACTCGATAGCCTTGTTCCTCCAGACCACCCCGAGTGGTAACTCGATATCCCTGCTCCTCTAGAGCACCCCGAGTGGTAACTCAATATCCGTGCTCCTCTAGAGCACCCCGAATGATAACTCAATATCCCTGCTCCTCTAGAGCACCCCGAGTGATAACTCGGTATCCTTGCTCATCCTGACATACCTCATACCTCAACGATGTGGCGGAGAAAGATCCTTTGAATGCCTACATCGAAGAACCCCTCAATGATCTGGCGGAGACGTACCCTCTAAAGCTAGTCGGAGAACCCTCAACAATGTAGCGGAGAAAGACATCCTCCACGCCAATTATTGGAGAACCCCGTGGTATAACATAATACCTAGAAGTACGCATCCTATGCGATCCCGGTAACCTAATCCATCCATAACTCAACTAAAATACGAAATCAAGGAAGCCCTAGCCCCAAGGAACTCTTTGACACATTAATGACCTAACTCCCTTAACCTCCTTAGCCCAAAACCCGCTCCATGGTCAACCATTACCGCTGGGATTGCTCAAACGGGGCTCTAAATGAACTCCTACGACCTCAAAACCTTTAAAATCCGATCCGGAACATCCCAAAACCCTAGCCACGCATCATCGTGACCTCAGAATCGGTCCCATGCGCTGCCACGTGCCGGTAGAAGGTCGAAAAATGAGGCACGTGTCGGCCACGCGCCCTCACGCTCCGCCACACGCCCCCAGACGCCCCACGAACCGGTATTGTTCATGGTGGAATATTTCGTCAACCCTGATGGAAAACTTGACAGAATCTCCTGGCGGAATCGAAATATTCCATCCAGACTAACGGTGTTAGGGTTCCGTCGAGCTCCGTTAACTTTTGACTGAATATGCTAACTCCGTCAGCATATTCCGTCAAACCCTTGATGGCATTAGTAGACTCAACGGTCAACTGACGGTTGATGTCACCCACCGTCGGCCGAATCAGTCATCGGAGCCTTGCCGGAGAAGACGGCTGCGCCACCGTCCGCTGTCACCGGAGACCCGCGGGAGTCTGGTCGGCGAAGAAGGTAGGATCGCCGCCATTGCCGTCGTACCGGTGGCCTGAATCTGGAAATTCTCGTCTGAAATCGCCATTTCTGGCGAGCTTCCAACATCTTCAATCCTTGACCGATTTTCACGATCTACACATGTAAGTTCTTCTACTTTTCACCAGGAATCCGAATATAAGGTCAGAGTCTCGAGATCGTACCTGGTTTGGCTAAAAAACAGCCGAGAAGTTTTGGTCCACCTCCCTTTTCCGTCTACCGTCTACGACGGTGCTCCTACCTCGATGGTGACCCCAAAATACTCGTGGTGTCGCAGGGAAGACATTCCCGGCCTTGGGTTCTGTCGAGTCAGACCGGAAATGGTCCGATGAGGGTGGGAGTTCGGTGATCGCACGGGTGGGGGAGTCAGGCAGGAGAGAGGGGGAGGGTGCAAAATTGGTCCGGGCAGAGTCCGAAAGGGAGAAGAAATGTCCCCCAAAATTTGGACTTTTCCAAAATGACCAAACCGCCCCTAAAGTTTCTAGACCCGTAATGATATCACCGGGTCCCCATTTTCCGCGTGCCGCCTGTCTACGAATTGGTGGGTTCGAGACCTACGCAACGACCCTAGAAAAGTTTTCCAAAGCACTACCAGTCAAAAAGTGACTCCCGAACCCTTCCAAAATCGAGGGTAAAATCGTCCAATTCTCAAATTAAATTTATTTCTGGTCCAGGCCGTTACATTGTAGGCAGTTCTGGGAGCGAATGCCTTGAAGTACATGTAATAGTGGATCCGGTCGAGTGAGTTCTCCCCGACGTACTGTGAGTGGAATTCTTCCCTAAACCCATACATATATGAATGTATATGATTGCATATGTGATGATGGGAATATAAATAGAGTAAATATAAAATGGATTGTTTGGAATGCTTAATTGCATATGTGTGTGCTTATGGAATTGGGATGAATTAAAGTGAATTGCATATAATGACTATGTTGATGCATGGTGATGTTAGGAAAGTATAGAATGTGCCAAGGGTTAATGTTTAGGTCCCGACATTGACTGATTGTCTCATTGGAGGGTTATAATCCCTATGCAATTTGTGTTGATAATAGGAAATATATAGACTATGCCAAGGGTCAGGGTATGACCCGGCATTTGTTAATTATTATATTTTGAGAGTTGTGAATCCCATGAAAAGTAAAATACTCTTAAATGGTTATAAACTAATACTATGGGGAATATCTCGAGGGTTGCTTCAGAGATACGAGTTAAAATACTCGAGCCACGAATAAAGGTGGATATCAATGCGAAACGATGAATACGGTACGATGATAATCGAGCTTGAACGATGCTATGATTGAGATGCTATCGCCAAGGAATCATGCCGGCTTAGCATATGAGTCAGTGTCGAGATGCTATCGTTGAGGAGTCATGCTGGCCTAGCATATGAGTCAGTGTTGAGATACGACGGGCGAGGCATGCGTCCGAGTCGTGAGTCATGTCGAGTCATATCAGGTTGTATGTCAGTGTTGAGTCATGGTATGCTACTGGTAAAAATAAAGAACACATAATATATTAAATCTATTTCTAATAGTTATAATCCTTGCAAGTGCATAAATCGATGAAGATAGTATAATAGCAATGTAAGAGTTGATCCCTCGAGGACTTGTTCAACGTTAAACCACTCAATTAGATTGAATAACTTAAGTAGGACTAAAAAACAAGGTATAACACAAAAGACACGTGAGTAATCCACACTAAACGCAAGAAAGACTCAATGAAGGACTCAATTAACAATTACGGCAGGGGGGGGGGGGGGGGGGGGTGGTTGTGATTCTTCGAGAACATAACGAAATTTAATGAATTAAATTGCAAGAAATACTGAAAACAAGGAATTAAAGATAATGAAATTGATTGATGAAATAAAGTGAATCAAGGCCAACTATCCACCACTAACCAATTAAATTTCTAACACAATTTCCAAGATCCCCTTATTATGAATTATCTGAATATGGTATCCATGCAAAGGTCCAATTAAGGTTCACTCCACAAGTCATTCTCTCTTACTTAGCATGTCCTAGCTGTTTCCTCTTCGTAGAACGTCTATCAATCCTAGAGAAGGGTTAATAATCTAAGTTGATGCATGGAATACGAAGAGAATTTAATGACACCACACTATTCCTAGAAAAGTGATATGCAATCTTAGGTTGTCATGAATTCAGATTACAAGCATAGGTCCTACACTGTTGATTCTAAACAATCACAAGAAGATGGCTAGTCTAACAAGCAATTATTCATCGATAGATCATGCAAATAAGTTAGCCAAACTCATAAACACAAACTAAGCTCATGACGTACAACAATCCAAACTATATTCAAGATTCATAATAAAGGAACTCAAGGGCCAAAATTGTAATGAAAAACTACATGGCTAGGGCTTCAAGCAGCCCTAATTCTGAAAGAAACTACTCACGCATCTTATTGAAATAACACTTAAAAGAATTCATGATTACACAATTGATTAAAGAGTAGAAGAGAAAACATTGAGAATGGTGATGATCCAAGGCACACGTCCTAGCAATCTTCCAAAAGTCTCTGCATTCCACTCTTCCAAAATACGAACAAAAAGTCTCAAAACTGAAAACTGCGTTAAAACTAAAAATTGTATGCGGCTAAAAGGTGGGAACCCTAATTCTTGTGTTAAAACTTAGCTTAAATACTCCTATGGTTTCCCCTAAAAATTAGGAATTAAAGCTTGCATTACAAAGAACAAAAGGCCCTCCATTAAACTCTGAATTAGCTCTCCTATCTTGGCAAGGACTCTTTCCTAGATTTTAGGACTTTTCTTGAACAACAAGTAATCTCCTAGGCAACCCAAGGAACTCTGACACGCCAAGACTTGTCTTGGAACTGTTCAGTCATTATTTATGCATCATTTTAATGTCACTTAATACCTCTTTTACATGTCTTTTGAATGATTTCGTGCCATAATTAGTAGAAAATGATCAATCTTGTCAGACTTGTACAGATTTGGAAAGATAGGTAAATTCTGAGGCATGCCCAAAAGAAGATCCTACCGATGCCATGTCCTACGCTTGGCTGAGAGCCTCAAGTCATACGCTAATCGAGTCCTAGACGAGAACCTTAAGCCATGCACTAAGTCCAACCTATGCGCCCAAATCATGTACCGAGCCCTGGGTCAAGTTCATGCGCCAATTCATGCAATGTCAGGACATGTCCCGTGAAATGTCCCTGGTCCCTCAAGGATGCGCTAGCGGTAGAACAAAGTTCTTGCCCTACTCCAATTCTGAACCTTATGCGCTTAGCTAGGCCAATCCACTCTTCTACTAAGTCCATGGTGTGCCTCAAAAGGGCAGTCTCAGATCAAGTCCTGGACGTGTCCCTGGTTCTTCAGCACAAAAAGTCCCTTGTGCCCTATTTTAGGCCCGGGAGGTTCAAAAGAGGCCCTGCCGTAGAATTCGATGGAACTAAGTGAGACACCACTCACAGTTGGAAGGCTGTGTCTCGCCTGGAAATGCCAATGACACCTTCGTGCCCTGTTTTGTCCTAAAAGACTTCCTTGGAGCCCTGATTTGAGCCAAATTGGGCCATCGACTTTTCTGCAAACTTTTGAGCAAGAAAAAGCCCAGAATCATATTGGGTACATCATTTGGGAGTGCCTGGAGTGGTTTGTCTTGATTGGATTTGTCAGTGACATGTTAAGTTCTTAAAAGTCCAATATTGAAGGTTTTAAGCCCAGAATCTGGCCCAGCCGTGTCTGAAGCACTTAGGGTTGAACAGGCCCAGTCCTTGATGTCTAAGCAACCTCCAGAAGACTCTAGAAGCTACCTTGGTGTGCAAGGAACCTTTGAAGACTTATTGTATAGAGTTTCCACAATTCCAAGTCCAATTCCAACAAGGATTGCCTTTTTGAGTTCCTTTTCAATTCAAACTTGGATAGGAGTTTTGAGTTAGTTTTGAATTAGGATTTTGTCTTAAATTATATTCTACATTGTAAAGGTTTAGAGGCCTATAAAAAGGACCAAAAGGCTCACGGGTGAAGAACTCTAGACACCCTAGCTGCAATTTACATTGTAATCCAGTTTTTAAATTAAAGCAGTTTTTAGTTTCTGCTGGTGAGAGAGTTGGACGTGAGCATTGGAGGACAAGCTATGGCATGGTCTTCTGCTGTGTTTCATCTTCAATAATCTCCTTTGTATCTTTACTTTTATTTCTTTTACTTTAATGAATTCAATTATGTTTGTTTTAATTTCAATATTGCGTGAGTATTCACTTTTAGGATTAGGGCTGCTTGAAGCCCTGGCCATGTTAGTTCGTTAATTAGATTTTGGCTCTTGATTTTGATTGCTATGCATGCTGAATAATCTTGATTACTACTTGAATTGATATACTTTTATGCCTATGAAATTAGCTACCTTGTTTGCATAAATTATTGATGGAATTGCTTGACGGACCACTATATCATCTTATAATTCATTAGCATCAAGAAGTTGAGGTTAAGAAACAATCTTGTAATCGGAATTCATAACAACCTAGGAATGCACATCACTTTTCTAGGCTAGTGTGGTGTCATTAAATTCTCTTAGTACTTCATGCAATATCTTAAACGGTAGCTGATAGATGTTCTAGGTACACATCATGCTTAGTACATGCTAAGTAAGAGAGAATAAAATATGTTTAGTGTACCTTAGTTGGACCTAGGCATGGGCACCTATTTCAGAAGTTGCATAGTAATTAGGTGAAGAAAATCTAGTTAATAACTATAATTGGTTAGAGTGGATAGTAAGCCTTAATTTACCTTTGTTAATAAGTAATCAATCAATCATCATTCTTGCATCTTACTTTTCTGCACTTTAATTTACTTTGTCTTTAAATTCCAATTCCAAAAGCACACCCCACCCCCCCAACCCGCCTTGTGTTTTGGTTAGAGTCATTGTTTGTGTTTTTCTGTTGAGTCCTTAATTGTTTCTTGCTTCACAAGTTAGGTCTAGGGTTAATTAGAGTGTGCTGCCATGTCCTTTACTTCTTTAACTTGTGTGTCATTGTTTTCTTTGTTGTTTTGTGTCTTTTGTTTAAGTTAACATAATCTGAACTTAATTGGAACTAAATCATTGAACAAGTCCTCGAGGGATCGACCTTTGCTTGCTACTATATTGACATAATCGATTTTGTGCACTTGCAATGGTATAACTGTTGGAATAAAGTTTATATTTATTGTGATTGTTATTTGAACTATTAGGAACCTTTTGAGACGTTCTTGCACATCAAAGCACAACTGGACCCTTTCTGGGATCTTCTTGCCTTTCTGGGATCTTCTTGATACGGCTGGCACAATCTTGACTCCAAAGACCTCATTCTTGGACTCGTTAAAGACACATCAGGTCACTGACCAATGCAGCTAAGACAAACCACGCGCTTCACTCCCATATGATATATCTAGCACGGTTATGGGCCGTGGCCTACTCAAAAGCTCGTAGAAAACGTAGTGGCCCAATTTAGCTCAAATCAGGGCTTTCGGAAGGTCCTATAGGGAAAAACAGGACACAGACGTGTCATTGGCATTTCCAAGAGAGAAACAGGCTTCCATTAGCTCAGATAGGTGATTTTAAGTCCAACTATGAGTGTTTTCTTACTTTGTTCCATCGAATTCCAGGTCATGGTGTAATGACCCCGAAATTTAATTATTTAATTTTCGTAAATTATTTTGCAAAAGGACGAAATTACCCTTGGTTATTTAACGGGCTTGAAAGTCAATTTTTGTTTCGAGACACGCTTGGCTGTGTTTTGGGGACCGTTATGTAGGTCTCGAACTCACGAGTTCGTAGACAGGCGGCACACGAAAAACGGAGTTCGTGTGAGAGAGTTGTGGGTCTAGAATGTTCTGGGGCCTTTTGATAATTTGGGCTTGGGTAGATATTTTAACCCAATCAGATCAGATCTTCCACATTTTTCACTCTCTCTCTTTGCAACTCACCCGGATCGTGCGACCAAAACCCAAAAACCGAAGGAATTGGAACTTCGATTCAAGGCAA
Organism: Oemleria cerasiformis; assembly: GCA_037349345.1. Lineage (NCBI taxonomy): Eukaryota > Viridiplantae > Streptophyta > Magnoliopsida > Rosales > Rosaceae > Oemleria > Oemleria cerasiformis. The sequence continues at coordinate 4,134,235 of JAZGTL010000017.1, read as the reverse complement.
TCTCTTCCATTTTTGTTCCACTAATCAGTCTCTCCTCTTTCTCACGATCACAGACATACCAACCATCGTAGGAAGTAGCTGCGGGAGACTCCGAACTGAGGAAAGGAAAACTGAAACCTTTTTATCAATTTTTCGGCCAACACAAGTATGGGTTTCGTGTTTAGAGTTCATTTCTGAGTTCCTAGGTTCGAGTAGTTGGATTTAAACCTAAAATTTGTGAAAAATGGTTGAGTTTTGAGAAAGTTGGGAAAAATTCATGCTCAGCTGGCAATGGAGTTTTCTGGCGACGACGGACGACGGCACACGGGGGAGCGGTCATCTTCTCCGGCGACTGGTTCAATTAGAGGGGGGCTGACCTGGCATGCCACCTGGTAGCCACGTGGAGCCATGTGGATGCCACTTGGCAGCCATTAGGAGGCCACCTGGAAGCCACATGGGTGCCACCTAGCGGTGAGTCAGCGTCGAGTCAGCACCGAGTCAGGTCGAGTCAGCGCTGAGTCAGACCGAGTTGGCGGGTGGAACACTGTAGCAGCGCTTGGGACACTATAGCAGGCACGTGAGGTACTATAGCAGGCGCGTGGCGGCGTATGGTATGGCCTTCTACTGGCGCGTGGTGGCACATGGTCTGGCCTTCCGCCGGCGCGCGGCGGCGTATGGGACTGCTTCTCGGGTCACGGTGGTGCGTGTTGACAAGATTTCAATTTTCCGTATTTGTTGGCGCAGGTTTCGAGTTGATCAGACATCGTTTATTAGTAGTTTTGGGTGTCCGAAGTTGCTACATTTTTAGTGCGACACAAGCGGACCTCCTGGGGTTTAGGGAGTCTAAATGTAGGGTTTTAATTATAGTTGGTGAGCCCTATTATTACTTTTGACAGGCGATACTTCTCCGGGAACTTCGGAGGAGCGTACGACTGAAGATTGAGCTGATTTGGACGTGTGGTGAATGGTCTTTGGTTTATAAATTATAATGCATGCATAAAGGTACTTTTGATTTAAATTCTGTTATGTATTGCTTTTTTTAAATTTCCAGAATTGAGAAATTGTTACTGGACACGGGTTTTCAATGTTACAATGAAACTGACGTTTTGGGCTATGGCCTGGTTTTGTGGATTCGGGTTTTATATGGTTTCACTTGTCAGATTTTGGATTTCGGTCGAGTCCATGATTTTAGGTTTCGGCCCGGATTTGTGATTTATTTGGATTTGAGCATAAACCCGATTTTGCAATGAATTTGGCTTAGGTCAGGAAACAAGGATTTAAAAACAAGGATTTTGGATTTCACTGGATTTTTTTCCTCAATGGTCAAGGTTTTCTCCGACTGGCGTCAAGGATCTTTCTCCTCCAAATGGTTGAGGGTTCTCCGACGCTGGTGTCGAGGGGTATTTTCTCCAGCATGTCATTGAGGCTGTCTATGCGTATTACAGGTTTCTGCATAACTCGAGGTATATCGGGTGTGTGGAGGGTATCGAGCTACGACTCGGGATTTTATTCGGGAGCAGTGAGATATGTTTTGATGTATATTTTGTGTCCAGGTCGATTTACGTGATTTTAAACTCCTTCGAGGAGGGTTTTCAAAGCAGGATTGTGGATCACGGAATGTTTTCATTATTCGGATTTTCGTGGGTCCCACCAAATGTTTTAACAAAAGATGGATTTTCCGGTGGGTTTTCGGATTATCTATATATTATATTTATATAAAAAAGAATTTTATGTTATGCATGCATGGTTTAGTCGTGGAGGGGGGAAATGTATGTTTTCCTTGGAAATGATTTTTTGATGATTATTTTGTCCACTCACAACTTTCGTGTTTTAAATTCCCTCTAGGCCGTTGAGTTGACGTGGGCATATCCAGAGGCAGAGACATTAAATTTTCAGCTCCGCGTTTACCTAGATTACCGAGTAGGATATTTATTTCTGTATTTATTTATCCTACCTAGATGCTCTGATAAGTCTTTTGGACTGATTGTAAAATTGTGGTTACATCGTTGGATGGTTGACCTTATTGGAATTTGGAGTGTTATCTGGTTGTTAGTCTGACAGGTGGAAGACAGTTAGCTAGTCCTTAAGGGGAGATTCTGCCGGATTTTTTGGCAGAATTCTCATTTTTAAATTGTAAGGACTTTGGGGTATTTTGGGAATTTCTTTAGGTTGTCAGACGGGAGTAGGGTTCTTCCCGGGTTTCGAGGGAAATTCGGGGAAGGGTCTTGTCATATGGCCCAATTTGGCCGTCTCGGTGACATGAATTAGGCGCAGAGGAACTTCACCGCTGAGGGACCAAAGATGCGTCTAGGACCTGAATTGGGTCTCCGCTTTTGAGGTGCAGCAGGGACTTGTCACTAGTGTGGCGTGGCGTGGCTTACGAATAGGTGTTCTTGGCTGGGACTTCCTGAGACAGGGCTTGTCATGCCAAGGTGTAAGGACCCTTCCCGAATTTTTCCTCGAAACCCGGAAAGAACCCTTATCCCGTCTGACAGCTCTTTTACCTCAACATTTAATTACCAGAAATACCCTTTATTCTTAAATAATTTTTATTAAACTTTACATGGTTCCCAACAGAATCTCTGTACTTACTGATCACTCCTACTGTCAGATGCAGGATAAAATACCGGTCAAAACCAAAACCTCGGAATAGTGGTGGTTCAAATAGAAATACTCTCTGATACCAAATGTCAGTAGTCAGACATTGCTGACATCTCTACTGGAAAACCACAAGACAACAAACTAGTCAGATACTAGTGAACCAATAATAATTCGTCCATCTGGGTCACCGCCCACACCAACCCACTGACCTGGATGACGACGTATTTTCATATGTTGATTAGGCCCATAACAATTGTCGTCTGGTTCATATTAGAGCCGAAAATATCATCGGCTATCATATCGTATCATAACTCTCTGTACCATGATATCTCATCAGTCGGCATATCTCTCGGCTATCATATTCCTAGCCACCAGGGTATCCCTTGGGGTGTGCTAGAATATGTACTACTTGGACTCGATCACAATCTCTGCAAATTCACCTTTTATATTGGGGTTCACCGGGAGTCCGCCAACACGGAACCAAGGCCCGGCTCCTAGGCCCCATCAAATCGGTTTTGTTTATATTAGGGTTTCACCGGGAGTCCGCCAACACGGAACCAAGGCCCGGCTCCTAGGCCCCATCAAATCGATTTTGTTTATATTAGGGGTTCACCGGGAGTCCGCCAACACGGAACCAAGGCCCGGCTCCTAGGCCCCATCAAATCGGTTTTGTTTATATTAGGGGTTCACCGGGAGTCCGCCAACACGGAACCAAGGCCCGGCTCCTAGGCCCCATCAAATCGGTTTTGTTTCCAAAATCAAATATATATTTTGTTTATCATTTATCACAAATACAGTTTCAACTCAAAATCATGTACCCAAATAATTACCACGTCCAAACACTATCAAAATCGAATCCAACAACCATATCGTTTCTCACAACGCACTTCCACTGAAATATTGGAATAACAATTATCCAGCAATCATTGCACCCATACACAACATTATTTAAATCGAGGATATTAATACATGCATCACAATTTATAAATACAACCATACACAACAGTAATGAAATCGAAGATATTTATACATACATTACAATTTATAAATCAAAGTCCGCTTACCATCACCATCCAACCCAAAATTCATGTACGCTCTAGCCTCAGAACACCTACACCATAATGACCCAACTACCTTGACTTTCCAAACTCAAAACCCTCTCCACGGTCAATCCTTACCGCTGGGATTGCCCAACCGAGCTCTAAATGAACTCCTATGGCCTCGAAACCAATAAAATCTGATCCGAAACGTCCCAAAACCTCAGTCACGCGCCGCCGTGACTTCGGGAACAGTCACACGCGCCGTCACGCGCCACCGGAAGGTCAGAATACGCGCCCACGCGCTGCCACACGCCGGTCACGCGCCTGCTACAGTGTTCAGGCGCCTGGACCGGTCCAACCCGGTCCAGCTCGACCTGACCCGGTCCAACTCGACCGGTTCACTCGACTCGACCGGTTACCGGTGACTCGTCGGAGAAGACGATCGGACGGCCGTCGCCGTCGCCGAAGGCTGGCTGGAGAAGATGACCGGACCGCCACCTCCGCCGCCGTCTGGTTCGCCGGAATCCCCCATTTCCGGCCGAACTTCAAGGTTTTCTAATTTCTTCATTTCTTAACCGTTTTTCACGATCTACACATGTAAATTCATCTACTTTTCACCAGGAATCCAAATATGAGGTCAAAGTTCCGAGATCATACCTGGTTTGGCCGGAAAACAGCCGAGAAGGTTCTGTTCACCTCCCTCCTTCGTCCGTCGCCCACGAAGGTGCTCCCACTCCGATGATTACACCAAAAGACTCGTGGGGTCGCGGGGAAGATCCTCCCGACCTTGGTTTTGTTCGAATCGGATCGAAACCCATCCGATGAAAATGGGTCTTCGATGTTCACACGGGGAGGTCTTCGGGTGGAGTGAGATTGCACGGGCCAATCTCTCGAGGAGAGAGAAAAATATCATGTATATAATTCCAACTTTTCCAAAATTACCAAATTGCCCCTGAAGCTTCTAGACCCGAAACGAACTCATCGGGTCTCCGTTTTCCGCGTGCCGCCTGTCTACGAACTCGTGAGTTCGAGACCTACGCAACAACCCAAGAAAAATTCCCAAAAGTACTGCCAGTCAAAAAGTGACTCCCGAACCCATCCAAAACTGAGGGTAAAATTGTCCAATTCTCAAAATAATTTAATTTCTGGTCCGGGTCGTTACACAAGGACCTGTCCTTTGCCTCGATAGGAGCTCATCTGGGACTCGGTACTGGGCCTGCTCAGGGACTCAATCTGAGGCACTTGAGGGACTCGATAGAGGCTCCACTTCTGGAATTGGCACGCGTTAGGGGACAAGATTGGGACTCCGATGAGAGCTCTGAAGATGCGCCATGGCTCGTCTGGGCTTGTCTTAGTTTAGGGCGCAGATAGAGTGTCCTTGAGACATGTCAAGGGCACGTCTTGGCATGCACCTTGGCTCATCAGGGGCTTGATATGTTGGTCCTCAGACATTGATTTAGGACCTTCATGGATTGATTCAAGGTTCTTGGTCCTGCGCCCTATTTGGTGCGCTAGAGCCTTTCTTAGGACCCAATATTGAATTGAGGACATCTTCTTCATTTGAACTCTGATTTGTGCCATTCTTTTTCCTGTATTCTCATAATTAAGTTATCTTTCTAAAGCCTGCACATGTCTTACAAGAGCATCACTTTCTATGGATGCAAAAAATGAAGCAAAAATGGCACTAATTGACATCAAAATGATGGATAATTAATGACTGAACATATGCCCGTATGGTGGTTGGTGGTGTCGTACCAGTCTATAGGCCACATACCAATCCTCCATGTGGTCATTCACCTGCGCTCACTCTATACAAGTTAAATAGCGCTAGTCTTGTCCCCGTGGTCCCAGAGCTCCTAGGGGTCCTTCGTAGCAATGGTGCTTGCACCCAGTCCTTCACGTGGTTGTGGTACGAGCGAAGACACTTAGTCCTGTCACGTGCGTGTGACTCGTGTGACTACAGTGCCATTGGGATACCCATTATGATGATTGAGTCATGATGCCAGCTGAGAGTCATGCCGGCTGATGAGATATAATAGCCGAGGGTTATGCCCGCTTATGTGTTATGCCAGCCGAGGGTCATACAGGCTGATGATATGATATGATAGTCGAGGGTTATGCCGGCTTATGTGTTATACCATCTGAGGGTCATGCCGGCTGATGAGATATGATAGCTGAAGGTTATGCCGTCTTATGTGTTAAGCCAGCCAAGGGTCATGCCGGCTGATGATACGATATGATAGCCGAGGGTTATGCAGCTTATGTGATATGCCAGTCGAGGATTGTGCCGGTTGATGAGATATGATAGTCGAGGGATATACCGGCTTACGTGTAATGCTAGTCGAGGGTCATACCGGATTGGGTGTTATGATAGCCGAGGATATTGTCGCCTCTAATATGATTTGACGACAATGATCGAGATGTGACAACCGTGTGATTGATGTTAGATATCGATGATAATTGTGTTCACCGGATGTAATCCTAGAATAAGATGTCAGAGAGGGCACAATCGTTTCCGATGTTAGTGGATTTGGTGTGGGCGGTGACCCAGTTAACGACAAGATGATCCGTACGCACGAGTGTGACATGGATATGATCGATAACGTTGTAGAGAGACGACTGTATCAAAAGTAATACTAGTCATGTCATCCATGGGATTGGATGTGTCATCTTCAACGTATCAAGATTCATTATGAATATTAGTTGGTAAATCATTATGTGATTATGTTGTATGGTTGCTAGCCCTGCGGGGTTATTTGATTAGTATATTGATTATACTATTGAGTATGAAATAATGCCATAGGTGATGACCCAAATACTAATGTCCACTCACCTTTCTGTTTTACGCCCTCAGGTATGCAGAGGAAGGTTCGTGAGTACGAGGTGGGAATCACGTGATGACAGCTCTGACACCACACGTGGAGGGTGTAACAAGGTAACAATCGGTTAAGCATTCGATCATTTAGTTATGTTCATCATACATTTTCATTATGCTCTGGGTTGCCTGCTGACGTGGTAAGATAGTAAACTAGTGGTACTAGTTACCTATCACTGCACTTCCTAAAACGCAGTGTTTTAGTTGGCCTTTCGACGCCTAGACTCTGATTCCAGGTGTCGTCCAGCACCCGGTATTCCCGATATCCGGTTGTAAATTCGGGATGAGGTGTAACAATTACAATTACAAAAATATAAAAACTTTTAACAACTAATGAGATTAAGAGGTTAGGGCCGCCAGGAATCATGCATGCCTTTGAAAACTTTTTTTGTTGTTTTTTTTTTCTTCAAACAATAAATATATTCATGTAAAGTTTATATTGTTTAATTACTTATAATTCCTATAGAAAGCCTTATATGATAATAGATATTGGTAGGAGACATGAATTTTGTTGAGTCTATTGAAAAATATAAAAACCGCAAACAATATTTTTTAAGCCTTGTATAAAATCTATAGAAATCCGAGAGGGAAGGCTAGAGAAATCAAAAATCTGCTAAAGCATAATTTACACTAAAATATTTGTCAAACTCCACAAAACTGTACCAATTAATGAAGTCTACAATACTCATTGATGTTTTGAATACACAAACCTTTTATGGAGTTATGAAATGTTATGATTGAATACACGAATTTTAATGACTTTATAAATCTCTATAAAAGTATATATTGAATACCTCAAACTTTTACTAACTCTTTAAAAGCCCTAATTGAATAAATCTGAATTTTTTAAGACATTTAAACTCTATAAAAGTTTCAATTGAATACACCCCCCTAAGTTGTAGGAATTTTAGGGGGGTGTATTCAATTGAGACTTTCAGACAGTTTAAATGTCTCTAAAAGTTTAGATGTATTCAATTAGGACTTTTAGAGAGTTGGTAAAAGTTGGAGGGTATTCAATCTATACTTTTATACCCTCCAACTTTTATAGAGATTTATAAAGTCATTAAAGGTTGAGGAGTATTTAATTATGACATTTCATAACTCCATAAAAGTTTAGGTGTATTCAAAATATCAACGAATATTGTAGACTTCATTAAATGAAAGAGTTTTGTGGAGTTTGACAAACATTTTAGTGTAAATTATGTTTTAGCAAAGTTTATAATTTGTCTAGCCTCACCCCCCTGGGGTTTCTACAAACAAGGCTTAAAATATAATTTGTGATTTTTATATTTTTCAATAGACTCAATCAAATTCAAGTCTCCTACCAATATTTATTATCCTATATTATTCTCTATCGGAATTATAAGTAATTAAATAAAACAAATTTTACATGAATTTATTTACTATTTGAAGAAAAAAAAATTAATAAAATGAATAAAAAAATTCAAATGCATGCATGATCCCTAATGGCCATAATCTCTCAATCTCATTGCTCGTTAGAAATTTTATATTTTTGTAATTATTTTTGTAGTATTAGAAATATATATATATATTTTTAGTTAGAGAATTTTTAGTAAAAAAATAATTATAATTTGATTACAAAATTCTTAAAAAAAGTATATATCAAATTATATAACTTCATATCATATTCTGTAAACCTCAATCACAATATATAAAACTCAGTATGACTCTGCAAAACTCTGTCACATAACTCTTTATAATTTCGTTATTAACTTTGTAAAAATTTATGAAAATCAATAAATCTATAAAACTTAATCACTTCAAAAAAAATTCTCTTATCGGGTTTGTTTGCTAGGGTTTCGGTCGTTTTGGTTTGGCAGCTGACAAATCTCCCGATTTGGAGTGCTGCTTGGCGCTTGTGTTGGACGTCACCGTGAGTACGGACGGATTGGTGCAGGTAGGCCGTGGTTTGTTCAATCGTCTGCTAGCCATTGAAAACCGATAAGCTTTCCGCTTTTGTTGTGTGGTTCGTAACGTGCGAGTGGAAGGACTGCATCAGGTAGGCGGTGGGGTAGTGCATTCGTTTGGCCAGGACCATGAGGACCCTGTCCGTGGCCTACGGTTTCTCTGGGTGGCTTGGCGCTCGGGGTGAACGTGGTTTGGCTAGAGGGGCAGAGGGCTGTAACGGTGTGTAGGATGGATTTGGCGGAACTGGAACATCAGTTCAGGTCCCATCTCTGACTCTCGGAGAGAAGACAGCAGTTCGGGTACTTCAGGCGGAGGTAGAGGATCTACCGCTAGGTTTCATGTTTTTCCTAGTGGCGGAGGTGTTTACGGACAAGGGGATCAGCGGGGAGGCCTTTGTGCAGCTGTTCTCAAGGTTGTGAAAAGGGAGAGATGGGGTCTGCATCCGAGTGATTGCGGAGAAAAAATTTCTGGCTTGTTTCGTAGCCCAACAGGATATGCAGAGAGTCTTTGACATGGAACCGTGGAGTTTTATGGAGGCGTTGGTCATTCTAGAGGAGGGTTCCCGTACTCGAAACCCTCGAAACCTGAGGCTGAGCCACTCCTCGTTCTGGGTGCAATTACATGGTATTATGACCCTCAATATGGCAGTGGCGGTGGCTAAGAAGATCGGCGACCTTGTGGTTGCTGTGTTGGATGTTGACACGTCTTGGGGTAAGGATTGTATTGGCCAGTTTGTGCGTGTTTGTGTCCGTAATCGGGTGGATGATCCCCTGATGCGGGGGACATTTGTGGAGTTCCCAGCGGACGGACAACAATGGATTGGGTTCAAGTATGAGCAGCTGCTAGTGTACTGCTTGGTGTGTGGCTTGTTGGGCCACAATACTCGGAGGTGCAACTGTTCGGTGACAGTTGGTGAGGGGGAGCCTCGAGGTCATGTGTTCCGGGGTCTGGAGGTGGAGATAGACCTCAGGGGCAGATCGTTGCGGAGTGTAGTCCGTCGTCCGGGCTGTAGCAGGGAGACTTCTAGGCTTGGCTCCCGATTACGTGGCCGAGGGGATGGGGTGGCATCGGGTTTGGCTGCATCAATCAGCAAGCAGAGATAGGACGATAACCGACGGACACGAGTCCTAGCGGCTGCCTTTGATGCGGGCTTGATAGGCATAGGAGGTGGTCTGAATGTGAGTCCAGGTGTCCCTCGACAGGATTGTGACCGGGGAGGGTTGATTAGCCAGGGTGTAACAACCCGGAATTTCAAATATTGGATTTAAGTAAATTATTTATGTAAAATGACGATTTTGCCCTTGCTTGTTAAAGGGCTTGGGAATCAAGTTTTATTTCGAGACATTTTTGGTGGTGTTTTGGATACCGTTGCGTAGGTCTCGAACTAACGAGTTCGTAGACAGGCGGCACGCAGAAAACGGAGTTCGTGGACGAAAGTTATGGGTCTAGATGTGCTAGGGCATTTTGGTAATTTTTGACTTGGGGTAGATATTTTTAACCCCAAATCATTGTCTCATCTTTATTTCATTTTCATCTTCATCAGATCATCATCTCATTCTCATCCTTATCTCTGAAATAAACACAAACCAACCCAAACCCGTGCGAAAATCATCCAAAAAAAACCCACAAAGTCAACTTTGATTTCAAGGCTCCAACTTCCAGTTTTGATCAACTAATCATATTCTACTCCTTCCCACGATCACAACCGTACCAACCATCAAAGGAGAGGACCACGGTGGAAGCCGAACCGAGGATAGGAAGTTTCGGACCTTCCGATCGATTTTCCGGCTAGCACAGGTATGTGTTTGTGGTTTTGAGGTCATATTTGGATTCCTGGGTTCGATTAGATAGATTTAGACATAAAATTTGTGAAAAATGGTTGAGTTTTGAGTAAGTTAGGAAAGCTTGAAGTTTCGGCCGGAAATGGAGGATTCCGGCGAAACCAGACGGCGGCGACGGCGCTGCCGGTCATCTTCTCCGGCTAGCTTCCGGCGACGGCGACGGCAGCCGGTCGTCTTCTCCGGCGAGTCGCCGGTGACCGATCGGGTCGAGTTGAACCGGTCGGGTTGAGTGAACCGGTCGGGTTGAGTGAACCGGTCTGGCGGAGTTGGACCGGTCAGGCCGAGTTGGACCGAGTTAGGCCGAGTTAGACCGGGTCAGGCCGAGTTGGACCGGGTTGGACCGGTTCAGGCGCGTGACGGCGCGTGGGCGCGTGTTCCGACCTTCCGTCGGCGCGTGGCGGTACGTGGGGCCGAGTCTGATGTCACGGTGGCACGTGACAAGTAGTTTTTGACGTTTCGGACATGTTGGCGCAGGTTTCGAGTCGATCGGATGTCGTTTAGGGGTTGTTTCGGACGTTTTAAAGTTGTTGCGTTTTCTAGGCCATCATAGTTAAACTCTCGGGGTTTAGGGGGTTTATATTTAAGGTTCTTATGATTGGCTGGTAATCCCGATTATTAATTTGGACAGGCGATACTACTCCAGGAGCTTCAGGGGAGCGTACAGTTCGGGATTGAGCTTGCTTGAACAGGGGTTTGTGAGTGGACTTTGATTTATAAACTGTAATGCATGCATAAATGTATCTTTGATTTTAAATACTATTATGTATGGGTGCAATGAATTTCTGGATTTTAGAAATGAGGCTGGACACATGTTTTACAATATTTCAGTGAAAGTATGTTTTGAGAAATGGCCTGGTTTTTGTACTCGATTTTGATATCGTTTTGACGTGGTAACTATTTGAGTATGTGATTTGGGTTGAGACCCATAATTATGATTTATTGATTTTGGTCATAAAATGATATTGCAAAGAATTTGGCTTAGGCCAAGAAACAAAGATTTTGAAGTATGGATTTGATTCACTGGTTCCCGTCCCGATGGTTATTGTTGCTCTGACTGGTGTTGAGGGGCCTTGCTCTACCAGTTGTTGAGGGTTCGGACCTTAGGTGTTGAGGGGCCTTGCTCCGCCGGGTCGCGAAGCTGTCTATGCATAGTACAGAGAGTACATATAGTACAGATGGTACACAGAGTTGTACAGATTTGAACACATCTCAAGGGATACCCTGGTGTGTTATGGATATGTCGGGAACAGTGAAATTTGAGATTTTATGTGGCAGATGGAACGAAATGATTTGAATTTGAGATAATTTGTGTCCAAATTGAATTAAATGATTTTAAACTCCTTTGAAGAGAGTTTTCAAACCAAATTGTGGATCACGAGGTATTTTTATTATATAGATTTTATGTGAGTCCAACTAAATGGTTTGAAAGAGAAATGAGAATTTCTGGTGATTTACATATGATGTTTTTAGTATGATAAATTGTTTTATGTTATGCATGCATGATTTTATAAATGGAGGGGAAGAAAGGTATTTCTTCGAAAAGGAATTTATAAATGATTATTTTTGTCCACTCACAACTTTTGTGTTTAAACCCCCTTCAGGCAGTTGAGTAGAGTTGACGCGAACATTGATCTCGAGGCTGAGGCGTTAGTACTTCGACTGCGCTGTGTAATTATATTTGAGTAGAATATCTAAATTTTACTCTTGATCCCACTTAGACGCTCTGATATTATATGGTATTTGATTGGTCATTAATTACGGGAATTATTGAGTGCTTGAATCCCTTGTCTGACAAGTTGAAGTATTTATTGTTATTATATTTTGTAAGGATTGAAGGGTATTTTGGGAACCTTTTCTTAGGTTGTCAGACGGGATCAGGGTTCTTCCCGGGTTTCGAGGGGAAATTCGGGACGGGTCCTGACAATTGGTATCAGAGCACTAGGTTAAATTCCTGTAGACTGTACACTACGTGTACAATTATTTTGGTATTGATGAGTTATAGTTCTTAACAGCGTAATGCCTCCGAGACGAGAGTTCCGTCAACAGTCGGAAAATATTGGGGACACACCTGAACCTGCAGTGGAGCCTGATATGAGGCAAACACTGGAACAATTGGGTCACACGTTGACTTCTGTACTTCAGAGTAGGACTGCTACTGAAGGTTCAGACATTGAGAGAGCCCAGAGATTAGGGGCTACAATATTTATGGGCGAGTCTAGCCCAGAGGATGTAGAGAATTGTCTCCGATTGGTTGGGACATGGGTATTAGTACTCCTACTGGGAATATGTTAGTGGCGATTCTCGTGATTCGTAGTTGTCCAGTGTTAGTGGAAGGTCATGCATTAGAGGCAAATTTAATCCCCTTAGATATTTTTGATTTTGATGTGATTCTGGGGATGGATTGGTTGACTATGCACCATGCCTCTATTGATTGATTTTTATGACAAGAGAGTGGATTTCCGGAGTCCAGGTTTACCGGAACTTACATTCAGGGGAGATCGTAGGGTACTACCCTGTGGAGTGATATCAGCTTTAACCGCTGAGAAATTGCTGAGGAAAGGTTGTGAGGGTTATTTGGCTCATGTGTTTGATTCTCGGGATACTTCGATGAGAGTGGAGGATATTCCAGTGGTGAGTGAGTTCTCTGATGTGTTTCCAGATGATCTTCCGGGATTGCCACCTCACCGGGAGATTGAGTTCACCATCGAGATTTTGCCAGGTACTCAACCTATCTCACAGGCACCGTATAGAATGGCACCGGCAGAATTGCGAGAGTTAAAGATTCAGTTGCAGGACTTGGTGAATATGGGATTTATTCGCCCAAGTGTTTCACCTTGGGGTGCACCAGTGTTATTTGTGAGGAAAAAGGATGGTGGTCTGAGATTGTGTATTGACTACCGGAAGCTAAACAGGGCTACGGTGCGGAATAAGTATCCTTTGCCAAGGATAGATGATTTGTTTGATCAACTTAAGGGGGCAAGATATTTTTCGAAAATTGACCTTCGATCCGGGTACCATCAGTTGAGGATCAGAGAAGGAGATGTTGAGAAAACAGCTTTCAGGACTCGTTATGGTCATTATGAGTTCCTGGTGATGCCTTTCGGGTTGACTAATGCCCCATCAACATTTATGGATTTGATGAACAGGGTGTTTCAAAAGTATTTGGATCGGTTTGTGATTGTGTTCATCGATGACATCTTGGTGTATTCGAGGAGTGCTAAGGCACATGAGAAGCACTTAAGGTTGGTGCTGAATATGCTTAGGAAAAAGCATTTGTTTGCCAAGTTCAGTAAATGCCAGTTTTGGTTGACCGAAGTTGGATTCTTAGGTCATGTGATTTCGGCTGAGGGTATCAGCGTAGATCCCCAAAAGGTCGAGGCAGTGGCAAACTGGGAGCAACCGAGGACAGTGACAGAGGTGAGGAGTTTTCTGGGTTTGGCAGGATATTATCGACGGTTTGTAGAAGGATTTTCTACGATAGCAGGGCCGTTGACTCGGTTGACGAGGAAAGGAGTCAAGTTTGACTGGGGAGCTGATTGTGAACAGGGATTTCAGGAGCTGAAGAGGAGGTTGACTTCTGCTCCAGTATTGACCCTTCCTGATGATACTGGGGGATTCGAGGTGTATAGTGATGCCTCATTGCGGGGTATAGGCTGTGTGTTGATGCAGCATGGAAAAGTGATAGCGTATGCTTCTAGACAACTTAAACCCCATGAGTTGAATTACCCCACACATGATTTGGAGTTAGCTGCAGTCGTGCATGCATTGAAAATCTGGCGACATTATTTGTACGGGGAGACGTGTCGGATCTTCACCGACCATAAGAGTTTAAAGTACTTGTTCACCCAAAAGGACCTGAATCTGAGGCAGAGAAGATGGCTTGAGCTAATAAAGGATTATGATTGTACTATAGAGTACCATCCAGGGAAAGCCAATGTTGTGGCGCATGCATTGAGCAGGAAATCCATGGGTTCTTTGGCCCATTTGCATACAGTCTACCTACCGTTATTGGTAGAGTTCCGTAGAGCAGGGATAGTACTGGACATGGATAGCCAGGGGGCTTTGTTGGCTAGTTTCCATGTGAGGCCTGTTCTGATTGATCGGATTATTGAGGCTCAACTCCAGGATCCTACGTTGTGCATTATCAGGATGGAGTTGGAGGCTGGAAACAGACAGGACTATGCGCTTAGGGATGATGGAGCCTTGGTTAGGGATGGCTGATTATGCGTACCGAATGAGCTGGAACTAAAAAGGGAAATTCTTGATGAGGCTCATAGTTCGGCTTACGCTATGCATCCAGGAGGTGCCAAGATGTATCATACCCTAAGGAAATACTATTGGTGGACTGGAATGAAAAGGGAAATTGCTGAGTTTGTGAGTAGATGCCTGACGTGTCAGCAAGTGAAAGCAGAGAGGCAGAAACCATATGCGGCACTTCAACCATTACCTATTCCGGAATGGAAGTGGGATCACATTACGATGGATTTTGTGTATAAACTTCCAAGGACACAGCAGGGACATGATGGGATATGGGTAATTGTTGATAGACTCACGAAGTCTGCACATTTCTTGCCAGTGCGGGAAGATTTTCGGATGAGTCGGTATGCCAAATTGTTTATTGATGAGATCATATGGCTACATGGGATTCCAGAGTCCATTGTTTCAGACAGGGATCCTAGATTTACCTCCAGGTTTTGGCGGAGTTTGCAGAAGGCTTTTGGCACTACCTTGCATTTTAGTACAGCTTTTCATCCTCAGACGGATGGTCAGTCTGAGAGGACAATCCAGGTTTTGGAGGATATGATGAGAGCTTGTGTACTACAGTTTAAAGGGAACTGGGATTCACACCTGGCTCTGATGGAATTTGCTTATAATAATAGTTATCAGTCGAGTATTGGGATGTCTCCTTTCGAGGCACTGTATGGGAGGCAGTGCAGGACACCATTATGCTGGAACGAAGTGGGTGAAAAGAAACTGTTAACACCAGAGTTGGTTGATACGACTGAGGAAAAGATAAGGATCATCAGAGAAAGGTTGAAGACAGCTCAGGATCGCCAGAAGAGCTATGCAGACTGTAGAACCAGAGACCTTGAGTTTGAGGTAGGTGATTGGGTGTTCTTGAAACTATCTCCTTGGAAGGGAGTGGTACGTTTTGGTAGACGGGGAAAACTGAGTCCTCGCTACATTGGTCCGTATGAGATTCTAGAGAGGATAGGACCAGTGGCATATCGTCTTGCTTTACCATCGGAATTATCCAGAGTTCATAATGTTTTCCATGTATCTTTGCTCCGGAAATATCTGTTTGAGGAATCTCACGTATTGGGAGAGCAGCCACTTGAGCTGAAGGATGATTTGACCTTTGAGGAGCAACCGGTGCAAATTTTATATTGGAAAGAGAAGGTACTGAGTCGAAAGAGTATTCCTCTAGTTAAAGTGTTGTGGAGGAATCATAACGTGGAAGAAGCCACGTGGGAAACCGAGGAACTAATGCGGGCGCAGTATCCTTATTTGTTCTAAGAGTAGAGTTGAATTTCGAGGACGAAATTTCTTAAGGGGGGTAGATTGTAACAACCCGGAATTTCAATTATTGGATTTAAGTAAATTATTTATGTAAAATGACGATTTTGCCCTTGCTTGTTAAAGGGCTTGGGAATCAAGTTTTATTTCGAGACATTTTTGGTGGTGTTTTGAATACCGTTGCGTAGGTCTCGAACTCACGAGTTCGTAGACAGGCGGCACGCAGAAAACGGAGTTTGTGGACGAAAGTTATGGGTCTAGATATGCAAGGGCATTTTGGTAATTTTTGACTTGGGGTAGATATTTTTAACCCCAAATCATTGTCTCATCTTTATTTCATTTTCATCTTCATCAGATCATCATCTCATTCTCATCCTTATCTCTGAAATAAACACAAACCAACCCAAACCCGTGCGAAAATCATCCAAAAAAAACCCACAAAGTCAACTTTGATTTCAAGGATCCAACTTCCAGTTTTGATCAACTAATCATATTCTACTCCTTCCCACGATCACAACCGTACCAACCATCGAAGGAGAGGACCACGGTGGAAGCCGAACCGAGGATAGGAAGTTTCGGACCTTCCGATCGATTTTCCGGCTAGCACAGGTATGTGTTTGTGGTTTTGAGGTCATATTTGGATTCCTGGGTTCGAGTAGATAGATTTAGACATAAAATTTGTGAAAAATGGTTGAGTTTTGAGGAAGTTAGGAAAGCTTGAAGTTTCGGCCGGAAATGGAGGATTCCGGCGAAACCAGACGGCGGCGACGGCGCTGCCGGTCATCTTCTCCGGCCAGCTTCCGGCGACGGCGATGGCAGTCGGTCGTCTTCTCCGGCGAGTCGCCGGTGACCGATCGGGTCGAGTTGAACCGGTCGGGTTGAGTGAACCGGTCGAGTTGAGTGAATCGGTCAGGCCGAGTTGGATCGGTCAGGCCGAGTTGGACCGGGTCAGGCCGAGTTGGACCGATCCAGGCGCGTGGGTACTGTAGCAGGCGCGTGACCGGCGCGTGAGGGCGCGTGGCGGCACGTGGGCCCGTGTTCCGACCTTCCGTCGGCGCGTGGCGGCGCGTGGGGCCGAGTCTGATGTCACGGTGGCACGTGACAAGTAGTTTTTGACGTTTCGGACCTGTTGGCGCAGGTTTCGAGTCGATCGGATGTCGTTTAGGGGTTGTTTTGGACGTTTTAAAGTTGCTGCTTTTTCTAGGCCAGCATAGTTAGACTCCCGGGGTTTAGGGGGTTTATATCTAAGGTTCTTATGATTGGCTGGTAATCCCGATTATTAATTTGGACATGCGATACTGCTCCAGGAGCTTCAGGGGAGCGTACAGTTCGGGATTGAGCTTGCTTGAACAGGTTTGTGAGTGGACTTTGATTTATAAACTGTAATGCATGCATAAATGTATCTTTGATTTTAAATACTATTATGTATGGGTGCAATGAATTTCTGGATTTTAGAAATGAGGCTGGACACATGTTTTACAATATTTCAGTGAAAGTATGTTTTGAGAAATGGCCTGGTTTTTGTACTCGATTTTGATATCGTTTTGACGTGGTAACTATTTGAGTATGTGATTTGGGTTGAGACCCATAATTATGATTTATTGATTTTGGTCATAAAATGATATTGCAAAGAATTTGGCTTAGGCCAAGAAACAAAGATTTTGAAGTATGGATTTGATTCACTGGTTCCCGTCCCGATGGTTATTGTTGCTCTGACTGGTGTTGAGGGGCCTTGCTCTACCAGTTGTTGAGGGTTCGGACCTTAGGTGTTGAGGGGCCTTGCTCCGCCGGGTCGCGAAGCTGTCTATGCATAGTACAGAGAGTACATATAGTACAGATGGTACACAGAGTTGTACAGATTTGAACACATCTCAAGGGATACCCTGGTGTGTTATGGATATGTCGGGAACAGTCAAATTTGAGATATTATGTGGCAGATGGAACGAAATGATTTGAATTTGAGATAATTTGTGTCCAAATTGAATTAAATGATTTTAAACTCCTTTGAAGAGAGTTTTCAAACCAAATTGTGGATCATGAGGTATTTTTATTATATAGATTTTATGTGAGTCCAACTAAATGGTTTTAAAGAGAAATGAGAATTTCTGGTGATTTACATATGATGTTTTTAGTATGATAAATTGTTTTATGTTATGCATGCATGATTTTATAAATGGAGGGGAAGAAAGGTATTTCTTCGAAAAGGAATTTATAAATGATTATTTTTGTCCACTCACAACTTTTGTGTTTAAACCCCCTTCAGGCAGTTGAGTAGAGTTGACGCGAACATTGATCTCGAGGCTGAGGCATTAGTACTTCGACTGCGCTGTGTAATTATATTTGAGTAGAATATCTAAATTTTACTCTTGTTCCCACTTAGACGCTCTGATATTATATGGTATTTGATTGGTCATTAATTACGGGAATTATTGAGTGCTTGAATCCCTTGTCTGACAAGTTGAAGTATTTATTGTTATTATATTTTGTAAGGATTGAAGGGTATTTTGGGAACCTTTTCTTAGGTTGTCAGACGGGATCAGGGTTCTTCCCGGGTTTCGAGGGGAAATTCGGGACGGGTCCTGACACAGGGGGGTGATGTGGTGGGGCGGTTGGAAAGGGGGGACACCTCGAGACAAGCTCCATTGGCTGGGGGGCCTAATGAACAAATTACTGCTGAGGGCACCAATCTGGTCTCGGGGGAAGCTGCGGATGAGATGTCTAGTCAATCATGAACGCGAGGTGATGCTGCCACTGAGGAGGGTGAGGGGGGGGGGGGGGGGGGGGGGGGGGGGTGGGGGGGGGGGGGGGGGTGGGGTGGGGAGATGGTGCCGACCTTGATGCCCAAGCCTCATAGTAGTCGAATCCCTTTCATCTTATGCCCTTTATTTTGGGCGGCAGGGTGGGGGGACCGGGCAGGGGGAAGCGACGCAGGGAGGTGGTGGAAGGTACGAGTGGTTCATCAACTATGAGGACTGGTGTGGCTAGGCGAAGACGATTGGAGTGTGGGGTGGAAGTCTGTGGTTCTCAGGTGGTCGACACCGACCTAAATGGGTCTCTTGAGCGAAGTAGTGCAGGTTCCACCTATTCCCAGTCGCCATGAATGTTCTATGCTGGAACTGTTACGGTATCGGTGGTACGCTGACGATTCATAATCTGGTGGAGCAATATCTGCTTCATCAACTTGATATTGTGGTTCTATTGGAGACGAAGAATAATAGTAGAAGGTTTGAGTATCTAAAAAATAAGTTGAGAATGCCTTTCATGCATGTTGTTGAGCCACGGGGTTTGAGTGGTGGCCTATGTATCTTCTGGAAGGATGTTCAACAAGTAATGTTAGTTAAATATGGTGATTTTATTATTGAAGTTTTAATAAAGGATGTTATTTCTGGTTATATGTGGTGATTTTTTTCGATTTATGCGAGTACAGATGATAGGATCCGAGCAGATTAGTGGTAAAGTTTGGGGACTCATATTGCCAGGTGTGGGGACCCGTGCCTTCTGTTAGGCGATTTTAACGATGTGCTGTTAGTTACTGAAAAAACAAGGTGGCCTTATTCGGACTGAAAATTTAATGCTTTCCTTTTGGGAGTTTATGGCTGATAATTGATTGCTCAATTTGGGGTACCAAGGGCATCCGTTTACTTGGAGGAATAAGAGGGACACAGGATTCATTCAGGCTCGCTTGGACCATGGCTTGGCCACAGCGGAGTGGGTGGAGCTGTACCCAACAGCGACTCTTCACCACATCCTTGTGGAAGCGTCCGACCACCTGATGTTGCTTTTATGCCTTGCACCGCCTATGTGCCGGCCGAAGAAGAGGTTTGTGTTCGACCCTAGATGGGGGAATGACCAGGATTGCCGACGGGTGATTGAAGATTGTTGGCACCAGGAGACTCGGAGCTCGAAGGCGTTCTAAGTTTGTGAGAACCTGAAGGGGGTGCGTTCGGGTCTTCTAGGTTGGAGGAAGAGGAACCAGCGAAATAGTAAGGTGCTTATTGAGGAGGTACAATGGCAATTACGGAGTGCTTATGTTCAACCTTCCTTTGATGGAGTGTGGGTTCGACAAAAAGAGGTTGAGCTGAAGCGTTTGGTCCGTGAAGAGGAGTGTTACTAGAAACAAAAGGCTCGGGTCCAATGGTTACAAGAGGGGGATAAAAATACAAAGTTTTTCCACTCTTCCACAATTAAACGCCAGAGGTTTAATAGGCTGCGGGGTCTTGAAAATCGAAATGGGGAGTGGGTGGAGGAGGGACCCCAGATGAATCAAGTGGTGGTGGACTATTTTGAACAACTTTTCACTACTACTGATCCTCCTTCATGTCCGGTCATATTGGATTGTCTCGAGAGGCGGGTTACGCGAGAGGAAAATGTGGCTCTCTTGGCACCCATTACTCGGGAAGAAGTGCAGTCGGTGATGTTTCAGGTCAACCCGACTAAGGCCCCAGGACCGAATGGTTTCACCAGTGGTTTCTTCCAGAAAAATTGGGCGGTAGTGGGAGAGGATATCTTTGAGATGGTGGTGCACTTTTGGAGGTAAGGACGACTTCTTCGGAAAATTAAGTACACTCATCTCTGTTTGATTCCCAAGGCCCCTAGCCCTGCCAAGATGTCCCAGCTGCGCCCTATTGCACTATGCAATGTCATTTATAAGGTCATCTCGAAACTCCTTACTAACCGTTTAAAATTGGTGTTGAATCGGATTATCAGTGTCAATCAGTATGCCTTCGTGTCGGGCCGGCAAATACAGGACACTATTCTTGTTGTCCATGAGCATATTCATTCGATGTAGCTTCATGGTCCATGGGAAGACAAGGATTTGGCTCTGAAGTTGGATATGGCAAAGGCCTATGATAGGGTGGAGTGGAGTTTTCTGGTTGATATGCTTAAAGGCCTTGGGGTTGATGACCGATTTTGTGGTTTCATTTTTGAATGCATGTCTTCGGTCTCCTATAATGACTTGGTCAACGGGGATGAAACTGGTTACTTTTCCCCTAGTAGGGGACTCAGACAGGGTGATCCCATGTCGCCATTTCTCTTCTTGGTCTGCGCGGAAGGGCTGTCCGCTCTCTTTCACCGACCGGAGGAGGAGGGGGCTATCCATGGGTTTCGTCTACTGGAGTCCAGTATTGTGCGCATCACACACCTTTTCTTTGCAGATGATGCAGTTGTCTTTTGCCGAGCTACGCCTAGGGAAATTGATGCAGTAAAGCATATCCTTGATTGTTATGTTGAGGCATCCAGATAGCTTGTTAACTTGGATAAAAGCTCATTGTTTTTTGGGGGGAACTGTCCCCAACGACTATGAGGGAGGCTGGTTCGGCGATGCCAGATTACGGCCCGAGATGGGTTTGGGAAGTATCTTGGTCTTCAGGCGGATTTTGTTATGTCGAAGAAGGTAATCTTTGATGAAGTCTGAAATAGGATTGCCAGTAGGGTGCAAGGGTGGTCAGAGCAATTTCTCTCCCCGGCAGGAAATGAGTTATTGATATAGGCGGTGGCCATGGCCATGCCTAACTATGCCATGTCGTGTTTTAGACTTCCGGTGGGGGTATGCCAGGATATTGAGCGGCTAGCTTCCAATTATTGGTGGGGGGAAAAGCATGCCCAACGTGGTGTCCATTGGGTTGCTTGGAAGAAGGTGTCACGAGTGAAGAAGGTGGGCGGGCTAGGTTTCCGGGACTTGGAATGTTTCAACTTGGCAATGCTAGGCAAGATTGGCTGGCGCATAGTTCATGATCCCTTATTGCTCCTATCTCAGGTGTTGCGAGACAAGTACTACCCTCATGGTTCCTTCCTACAAGCACAAGCTGGCCGTAGGTCCTCCTGGGGGTGGAAAGGTCTTCTTCAAGGTAGGAAGGTCCTGGAGGTGGGCTTGCGGTGGAGGATTGGGGATGGTGCACAGGTGCAGACTAGATCCGACCCTTGGTTGCCGACCCCTTACACTTTCAAGGTGACCTCCTCCCATCCTGACATTCCGCCTTATGTGAAATATTTAATTGATCAGGATACCCACACTTGGAAGGCTGAGCTGATAACTCGGTGGTTTCGAAGAGAGGAGGCCCATGTTATTCTTTGGACGCCTCTTAGCCGTTGGGGGTTGGGTGACAGATGGATGTGGCATTTCAACACGACTGGGTGTTATTCGGTGAAATCAACGTATGGTGTTGCTTTGTATCTACATAGGAATGGGGATTTAGGTAGACGTGGGGAGGGGGAGTCCAGTTCCTCGCCAGCTCTAGGCCCGAAATGGAGTCACATATGGTCTATGCAGGTTCCTCCGAAGCTTAAGCAATTTATTTGGAGGGGTTGCAATAGTGCTATGGTAGTCCGAGCTAACCTGGTGCAGCGTCGATTGATGGTGGATCCTGTTTGCCCAGTGTTTGGTCTTGCTGAGGAGACCGAGGTCCACTTATTCTTTCACTGCCAATTTGCCAGGGCCTTCTGGTTCGGGAGCCTTCTTATGCTCGATGTTTGTGCCTTAGAGGGGACTGATTTTCCGGGTATATGGCAGAACCTGATTACTAAATTCTACCGTCTTCCTCATAGGGTGGAACTGACTAAGACACTTACTGTAACGACCCGGACCAGAAATTAAATTATTTTGAGAATTGGACAATTTTACCCTCAGTTTTGGATGGGTTCGGGAGTCACTTTTTGACTGGTAAAACTTTTGGGAATTTTTCTTGGGTTGTTACGTAGGTCTCGAACTCACGAGTTTGTAGACAGGCGGCACGCTGAAAACGGAGATCCGATGCGTTCGTTCCGGGTCTAGAAGTTGCAGGGGCAGTTTGGTAATTTTGGAAATGTTGGAATTATATAACAGATATTTTCTCTCTCCTCGAGAGATTGGTCGATGCAGTCTCGGCCCTATCCGAGCCCTCCCCGTGCGAACACTGAAGGCCATATTCATCGGAGGGGTTTCGGTCCGATTCGAACAAAACCGAGGTTGGGAGGACTTTCCCCGCGACCCCACGAGTCTTTTGGTGTGATTATCGGAGTGGGAGCACCTCCGTGGGCGACGGACGGAGGAGGGAGGTGAGCCGAACATTCTCGGCCGTTTTCCGGCCAAACCAGGTACGATATCGGAACTTTGATCTCATATTTGGATTCCTGGTGAAACGTAGATGAATTTACATGTGTAGATCGTGAAAAACGGTTAAGAAATGAGGAAGTTAGAAAACCTTGAAAATCGGCCGGAAATGGCAGTTTTCGGCGAACCAGACGGCGGCGGAGGTGGCGGTCCGGTCATCTTCTCCGGCCAGCCTCCGGTGACGGCGAGGGCCGTCCGGTCGTCTTCTCCGGCGAGTCACCGGTAACCGGTCGAGCCGAGTGAACCGGTCGAGTCGAGTGAACCGGCCGAGTCGAGTGAACCGGTCGAGTCGAGTGAACCGGTCGAGTCGAGTGAACCGGTCGAGTTGGACCGGGTCAGGTCGAGCCGGGCCGGGTTGGACCGGTCCGGCGCGTGAACACTGTAGCAGGCGCGTGACCAGCGCGTGGCGGCGCGTAGGCGCGTATTCTGATCTTCCGGTGGCGCGTGGCGGCGCGTGGGACTGTTTCCGAGGTCACGGCGGCGCGTGACCAAGGTTTTGGGACGTTCCGGATCAGATTTTGTTGGTTTCGAGGCCATAGGAGTTCATTTAGAGCTCGGTTGGGCAATCCCAGCGGTAGGGATTGACCGTAGAGAGGGTTTTGAGCTTGGAAAGTCAAGGTAGTTGGGTCATTATGGTGTAGGTGTTCTGAGGCTAGAGCGTACATGAATTTTGGGTTGGATGGTGATGGTAAGCGGACTTTGATTTATAAATTGTAATGTATGTATAAGTATCTTCGATTTAATTATTGTGGCGTATGATTGTATTTACAAATTGTAACGCATGTATTAATATCCTCGATTGCTGGATAATTGTTGTTCCAATATTTCAGTGGAAGCGAGTTGTGAGAAACGATATGGTTGTTGAATTTCGTTTTGATAGTGTTTGGCCGTGGAAATTAATTGGGTACATGATTTTGAGTTGAAACCGTAATTGTGATAAATGATAAACAAGATATATACTTGATTATGGATACAAAAAACGATTTGATGGGGCCTAGGAGCCGGGCCTTGGTTCCGTGTTGGCGGACTCCCGGTGAACCCCCAATATAAACAAAATCGAGTTGTTGGGGCCTAGGAGCCGGGCCTTGGTTCCGTGTTGGCGGACTCCCGGTGAACCCCTAAATTAAACAAAATCGAGTTGATGGGGCCTAGAAGCCGGGCCTTGGTTCCGTGTTGGCGGACTCCCGGTGAACCCCAATATAAAATATGATTTTGCAGAGATTGTGGTCGAGTCCAAGTAGTACATATTCTAGCACACCTCAAGGGATACCCTGGTGGCTAGGAATATGATAGCCGAGATATATGCCGATTTATATGATATGATAGTAGAGAGATGCCGATTGATATGTTATGATAGTCGAGATATATGCCGACTGATATGATATGATATGATACATATTCTAGCACACCCCAAGGGATACCCTGGTGGCTAGGAATATGATAGCCGAGAGATATACCGGCTGATGATACGATATGATAGCCGAGGATATATCCGGCTCTAATATGAACCAGACGACAATTGTTATGGGCCTAATCAACATATAAAAATACGTCGTCATCCGGGTCAGTGGGTTGGTGTGGGCGGTGACCCAGATGGACGAATTATTATTTGTTCACTAGTATCTGACTAGTTTGATGTCTTGTGGTTTCCCAGTAGTGATATCAGCAATATTTGACTGGTGTGTTATGAATATGTCAGGAACAATGAATTTGAGATATTTTGTGTCCGGATTGATTTAAATGATTTTAAACTCCTTTGAAGAGAGTTTCCAAACCAAATTGTGGATCACGAGGTATTTCATTATACATATGATGTTTTTATATGATAAATTGTTTATGTGACGCATGCATGATTTTATAAATGGAGGGGAAGAATGGTATTTGATTGGTCGTTAATTACAGGAATTTTGAGTGCTTAAGTCCCTTGTCTGACAAGATGAAGTATTTATTATTGTTTTTATAATTTGTAAGGATTGAAGGGTATTTTGGGAACCTTTTCTTAGGTTGTCAGACGGGATCAGGGTTCTTCCCGGGTTTCGAGGGGAAATTCGGGACGGGTCCTGACACTTACGTTTGGACTTTGGAGGATTTGGAAGTGCCAAAATTGGAAGGTGTTTGAAGGTATTCCTGTGGGGGAAATGGGATCTCTGCTTGAAGTCGAGTTTGGTGGCTGAAGCAGAGGCGGTGCGTAGTGCCCTATCCAACTGTTTGTTGGTTGGTCATGAGCTGGTGGTGATTGAGTCAGATGCTTTGGGGCTTGTTACGACGCTTCTTGGACAGAGCCATGGTGACGTTGATCTAGACTGTATTATTTTCTATGTCTATGAACTGGCCTCGCGGTTGGAAAGTGTTCAATTTGTGTACGCCTCCAAGCAGGCTAATAAAGTTGTGCACCTTGTGGCTGGATTTGTTTCTAGGGTTGGCGGGTATCACTGTTGGGATGAGTTAGGGACTTAATGGTTGTTTGATACCTTAGCCTTTGATGCTGGTGTCTCTATTCATTTTTAATAAAGTTTTTGATCTTTTGGTAAAAAAAAAATATCACTTAAAAAAAACTCTGTAATTATATGTATAAATCTGAATTCAATAAATCCCCTACTTTGGGGTTTTAGAAAAGTTAACTAGGGCACCGAAGGTAGCAACTTCTATCTCCTCAAGGCTAAGGCTGCAAAATAGCAAGAAAGGGAAAGGGACAGTGATATGTGCTAGCTTAAAAACGAAAAGCATGCACACACAATACACCACATGATAACATGTCGTGAAAAAAAAAAGGTGAAATTAGAAATTAAAAAAGCTACTAGTAACTTGTGGTGCTTTGCATTGTTGTGGCTTTTTTGTAGTTCCTGAGCCCAACTCACCATCACTCCACCTGTTGTATTAAATTATGGCTTCTTACTCGAAATGCATCCAGAACAGGACGCGAAGGCTCAATTTGCACTCCGAATTAGAAATCGTGTCAATTTGTACCCAAAATTGATGTTCTGTCAGCGCCGTTGAACCGAAAGTTAGTCTATGTTACTAAAAGCAATTAGAAGATGGTATTTTGTCAAAAAATTAAAACTATTACCCTAAAAAAAAAATTATTACCCAATCCACCCCAACCCTCCATAACCCTCCCAATTCTCGCCTTCAACCAAATTACCCAACCCACCCCAACTTAAATCACCCCATCAGCTAAAACAAAAAAAATGCAGAAATTCAACTCCACTTTGAACATGAACAAAAATATAACGCCAAACTCAATCCCTTTGTCACCCAAAAACCCAATCCTTCTAATATTCATATTTAATTCTTCAATTCACATTTAAAATCTTCACAAACTTATAAAAAAACAACCTAAGAAACTCAAAACTCTTCCATTAAAAAAATTAAGGGCAAAATAAAAAATCCCTCAAACACAGAGCCAATCCGCTACCGCTGCTCCATGACCAAGCTCATCTTATGCTGGATCTTCTTCTTGCTCACCGTCCTCTTCTTCCACAAAACCCCACTTTCCAATTCCAATCGACGAGTCCTCCCCAACCTACCCACATGGACAAACAACGTCGTCCGATCCGTAAAGTCCCTCGCCAATTACACCGGTTTATCAGTTCTCATCACTCGTGCCACTGGCTTCGTCTGAACCCACGTCTCCCTAGCGCTTTAAAAAAATGGCGACAACGTGTCGGGATTGACAATTTCAACAAATACTATGACCCGTCACTGAAACGCGGCCGCTCGAATATGCTGCAGCGCAATGGAGTCTTTGTTTTAGAGGCAAACATCAACGACTCCGAGAAAATCTTGAAGCTTTTCTGATTGGTGAAATTTACCCACGTCGTCTAGTGGACCCTCAAGTGCAAGACTCTAACTTTCCCTGGAATTAGAAGCAGTCTTGGGTTTGGGCCTCCTGGGTTCAAGGCGCTTGCGCATAAGAATGGCTAACTTCTCGAGACAGCGGCTGCGGAGCTTGAGATAGGAGCCGGAGTTGAGAGGTGGAGCCGACGATGACCTCTAGAGGGCTAGGGTTTGGGCTCGAGTGCGAACCCCAAGAGAGGCTTGCGAGTTTTGCGGCGCGCCCTGGTCGGTGATCCTTGGCAGAGTAGGTTGAGGCACAGTTTCAGGTCCTGTGAGGGTGGCATATGTGGGGTCTTGAAGTGGTGTTTCCTTCTCCAGCGTGATGGCATTAGCCGTAGGATTGTGAAATCCTTTCGGATTTACCAGGACTTGACTCGGTAGCTTGCCCTGCTCCCGCTGATTTAGTTGGTTCGCCACCTGTCCCATTTGACGCTCCAAGTTTCCAATTGCATTTTTGAAGTCTCCCGTCTGACTCTGGCTATCGTGCATGAATTTTATGAGTTGAGCCTGCTGTTGAGTCAGGATATGGATGGAGTCCTCAACAGACTTGCTTCCGCCATTCTGGTTTGAGGAAGGACCGTGGTAGTTCCCCTGAGGGCCTGCGGCTTGCTTCTCAAATCCAGGGGGTGGCAAGGGATTCGCGGCTGCTTGATTGTTGCTCCAACGGAAATTAGGATGATTTCTCCACCCCGGATTGTAAGTGTTGGAATATGGGTCATTCCGGGGTCGAGAATTGCTATTGAACCCTCCAGCAAAGTTGGCCTCTTCCACAACCGGGCAGTCCTGGGATGTGTGGCCCTAAATTGAACATACCTCGCAGATGTGAACTCCTTTGGCTTTCTCGCTACACAATTGTTTTACCATTGCCGTGAGCTGAGCAATGGCGTCATCTTTGTATTTGGCGGATGCATCACCCGTAGCTCTAGAGGAGGGACCCCTGTAGCTGAACTGTTTTTCCCTTTGAGCAATGTTCTCAAAGGCGGTCCTTGCTTCCTCGGCTGTGCCTTCTAGAATCCCTTGGGATTGAGAATCCACCATTGTCCGATCGCTAGTTTTCAAGCCTCCATAGAAGTATAGCATAAGATGATGGGCATCAATATGGTGGTGGGGGCACGCCCGTAGCATCTGATTGAACCGCTCCCAAAACTCGTAGAAAGACTCCTCCATGTCTTGCCGTGGGTTCATGATCTTGGACTTTAACTCATTTGTCTTTTCCACGGGAAAGTACTGTGTTAAGAATTTGGACGTCAAGTCCCTCCAAGAGTGAATGGAAGCCGGCGCCAATGAATGAAACCATGTCTTGGCGCGATCCTTGAGACTGAAGTGAAAGAGCCGCAGGCGGATTTCCGATTCTGTCATACCATTGATGCGCAGTGTTGAACAAACCTCAACAAATTCCTTGATATGAAAGTGCGGGTCCTCGCCAGCAAGGCCGTGGAATGTAGGCAGCATGTGAATTGTCCCCGACTTTAATTCGAAGTTTGCCACTGTTGACTCGGGAAAAACAATTGGAAATTGATCCTCCGAGACATGGGGCATGGCAAAATCCTTAAGGCGCCATGGGGCTTGCGGTACTAGGCCACGTTCCAGGCCCTGCTCTTCTCTGTGGTCCGCCATCCTCCTTGGGCTTGGTGGCGGGGAGCCGTGGACTGAAGATGCTTGCGATGATGGTCCACTTGATGACCCGTGCACTGAACCTTGGAATGACATACACGGGTACCTAACAAAAAAGAAAAAAAACTAAGTTACAAATCTAAACTTGAATGGGCACCGTTGAGGGACAAGTCCCCGGCAACGGCGCCAAAAACTTGTTGGTAGATTTAAAGAGCAAGAAATATGCAATTCAATTCTAACAGTTATAAAATCCTTGCAAGTGCACAAATTGATAAGTATAGTATAGTAGCACAGCAAGAGTCGATCCCTCGAGGACTTGTATCAACGTTATGATCAATTTAGTTCATATTTGTTAACTTAAATAAAAACACACTCACAAACACAGGGGGGGGGGGGGGGGGGGGGGGGGTGGTGGGTGTTTATGATGTGATAACTGAAATTTAAAGACAAGTAAATCAAAGTGCAGAAAATAACAATGCAAGAATGAAAAGTTGTTAACTAAGGCGAATTAAGGCTTACTATCCACTCTAACCAATTATAGCTCTTAACCAAATTTCCTTGACCTAATTACTACGCATTTTCTGAATTAGGTGCCCGTGCCTAGGACCTGGCGTTGGTTCACTAGACACATCTTATTCCCTCTTACTTAGCATGTTCTAAACAGGGCATATGCCTAGAACGTCTATCACCTACCTTTTAAGATGATGCATGAAGTTTAAAGAGAATTTAATGACACCACATTAGCCTAGCAAAGTGGCATGCAATCCTAGGTCGTCATGAGTTAAGATTACAAGTACGAATACTTTTGATGCTCCAAATCACAAGATGATATGACGGTCTCTCAAGCAATTACATCTATAATTATATGCAAACAAGGTAGCTAATCTTATAGGCATAAATTAAGTTCATTAAGCATAGTAATCCAACTTATTCAGCATGCATAGCAATCATAATCAAGAGCCAGAAATCCAATCAATAAGCTACCATGGCTAGGGCTTCAAGCATCCCTAATCCTAATGACTACTCACACATAACTGAAATAAACACAAGTATAATTGAATCCATAAGTAAATTGTAATAATGAAAATAAGGGTACAGAGGAGATTGTTAAGAACAGATGCAGCAGAAGACACGGCAGGGCCTTCTTCTCCAAGCTCCACGTCCAATAATCTATGTGAAAGATTATCTCCGAAAATATGGTCCCTAATTCTCTAGAAAACCAAAACGGAACTCTCTGTGGCTCAGGCCTCTATTTTTCTAGAAACAAAAACGCCTCTAGCTAATTATCTGCCCCCTAAAACACTAAACAAAGGCTCCCTTTTATAGACAAAGGGAAAACCTTGTTCTATAAGGATTGGTCAAACCTATGTCTTATAAGGATTGGTATAACCTTGTTCTATAAGGATTGGTAAAACCATGTCCTATAGGAATAGGGAAAGTGGGAACGCAGGCTGGCAAGTGGGAACGCAGGCTGGCAAGTGGGAACGCAAGCTGGCCGGGAGTGTGAATGCAGGCTGGAAAGTGGGAACGCAAGCTGGCCAAACTTGGATTTTTGACTGTCTTCGTAATCAGGATCTGGGACCGCGCTTTTGAAGTCGTTAGGAGTATAATAGAAGTGCATCGTCGTTCAGGCTTGGCGCAAATGTTGTCAGGCTTAGCGCAGAGGGAGAACCTCTGATCCACCGCTGGCGGAACAGGGACCCCGGGCTTAGGCGTACATCTTGGCTCGAATGGGAGTTCTTGGGACATGTCCTCGACCTGCCTTGGCGTGACCTTGGCACTTCTAGGACTTGACCCTGATGTCATGAAACACAAGTTCGGGACCCGGAGGGCCTGATATGAGGTACTTGGCCAGTGGCCCAAAATAGGCGCACTGGCGCACTCAGGACCCCGTTGAGGACCTGATATTGAAATGAGGACATCTCCTTCATCTGGACTCCGATTTGAGTCATTCTTTTTGCGTTCTTTCCAGATTTTACCTATCTTTCTAACTCTGCACAAGTCTCACAAGATTGATCATTTTCTACTACTGATGGAACGAAATCATTCAAAAGACATGTAAGAGAGGCATATAAAGACCTCAAAATGATGCATAAATAACGACTGATCAAGTATCAATGAAGAATAGCACGTTATGGAAATAAGGATCTCATGAAAGGAATTGAACTTTAAGAACATAGATACGTACCTTAATCTTTAGCATGATTGTCCACAGGATCAGTTAGGTCGCCCATTTTGGGTTGTAAAGGGGCTAAGCATAGGGGTTTAGAAAGGAATGATAGGATTCAAAGAACCTGAACTGTGCCAAGGCATGAGAAGTCATGACTTGAATTTAGAATTTTTGAACTGAATGCTTGCTTAAGGCCCATGGAATTGTGCTTTCTTGATGGCTTATTTTGAGGCTCTTGGCTCACTTGGCTCAATTCACTTTGTTTTTCACTTTTTTTTTTCTTTTCTTTTCTATTTCAACATTTTCTTTCTTTTATTCTTTCTTTCTTTTCTTCTTTCTTTCTTTTATATATTTTTTTCTTTTTTTTTTGAATTTAATTGAACAAAGATCATGCAATGCTTCCCTCATTCCTTTAATGCAGCTTGTCACCTGTAGAGTTGGAACTTTTCAAAACTTTGAACTTTGAACTTTTATCCTATGATAAAAACGCCAATGTCTTGGAATTGGGCAGCATTTTCTTTCACTTCTCATTCTCACCATGAATCTCATTTAGGGCAACCTTAGCACAAGCTGAGGCTATAAGGTATGGCTTTAATGAATGGCTAAGTATTTTGGGTTAGGTTATACTTTAGGTGATGATAGAAAAGGCTGAGTGTTTGGCTTCAAAGTTGGCTTAGAGATCATGCAATTGGGTAGGATAAGGCCTTTAGAGGTTAAAGCACACATAGCCTACATAACTTCTTATGGCAAACCACACATTAAATCAAGAGCATCTATATGATGTTAGTTCTTTAAAATTCAATGCAAAATAATGTAATGAGATCATCAATTAAGAACAAAAGTGATGAGTGTTTAAGAGTAGAAACAAGTATATCCCTCACAAAGAATCGTAATTAGGCTCAACGATCTCACATGGAAGTCTCCACTAATTTTCTAAAGTTCACTCAAATTCAGTTGTTTTGTTCACTTAATCACTTAAAACATGGCATTGTGAAGTGCAAATTATGAACTACTTGACCATGGCATGACTCTTAGTAAGGGAAAAGATAGTAACTTAGCATATACATCCCTATTAACAAGTTATCATACTATTACTAGCAAAAACTTAACAAAACAGAAAACAACTAAAACGGAAAACTCAAAAGTCCTGACCGTGTATCACCCCCAAACCTACTTGTTTCTATATGCAAAAATTCAATCCACACCCCCAAACCTAAACTGAACATTGTCCTCAATGTGATAGGCAATATGCATGACAAAAACAGAATGAAGGTTTAGAGAGTGCAATAGGGCAGAAACGATAGAATGAAAGGAAACACAAACCAGTGCTAGGTTACGTCCTAGGAGCGCTTTATTTAACGTCTAGGCAAGACGTGGCATGGCTTGCTAGGCATTTGGTGGTGTGCCCAAGATTTCAGTGTCACCATGGTACTGATTATGAGCCTCTTGATGTAGAATTTGCGCTACATCATGGAGAAAAAAGTTAGAAACACATAAAGAAATCCACCGACGAGAACATAACTTATTGGGAAAGAGATTGAGTAGTGATTTGAATGAGAGCAGTATATGTCCATTCTTGAATGTCTTCCTTGGACAATGCTCGTGGTGGAACAACTTTGGTTGTGCCTTGGACGCCCTAGAAGTCTTCCTTGGTCCCTTCCGTTGATTTTTCCTTTTGAACTTGAAGAGGGGGTCCAAGTATAGGGCCGCCAACACCTTCCTTTTGTTTTCATTGTGGGACCTGCGAAGGATAGGTGTAACATATTTAGGAACTGAATCAGAATTCATATCCAAATGCACCTTCTTAAAATTAAAGTCAAGTGTTTCGAGATTGAGTTGAGGAGGCGCATTGAATTTTAAAACCGGGTCCTTGTCCGTGGGCATGAGCTGAGACACGGCTGGCTGCAGATGGGAGGCACGGGCTGGTCCTTGGGTACTGTCGTGGACAGGGGACCAAGTTGAGGGCCGCCTGCACCTTCCTTTTGTTTTCATTGTGGGACCTGCGAAGGATAGGTGTAACATATTTAGGAATTGAATTAGAATTCACATCCAAATGCAGCTTCTTAAAATTTAAGTAAAGTGTTTCAGGATTGAGTTGAGGAGGCGCATTGAATTTATAAACCAGGTCCTTGTCCCTGGGCATGAGCTGAGACACGGCTGGCTGCAGATGGGGAGGCACGGGCTAGCCCTTGGGTTCTACCGTGGACGTGTCTTGGAGCTTGACCGCAGCGCTACGTGTCTCAGATGCGTGTTGGGAAGGTTCTGGTGCAACAACTAAGGACTTGCCCTGTAGTGAATCGGTTGGCGCAATTTGGCGCATTGAAGGCGTGCCCTGGATGTGTCCAGATTCTGTGGCGCTGGGATGGGGCTGCAGTAGGGGACTTGGAAGGGTTTGCTTAGGTGTATGCGGCAAGGTCTTCTGCAGTTCCAGCTGTAGTGCCTGCGGCACAGTTTCTGTCTAGGTCTGCGGTAAGGTATGTTACGAGGCCTGGGACATGGCAGGGTCCTGGGTTTGCGGCAGAGTCATAGCTTGCTGCACATTTTGGGCCACGGGCGTGTCCTTATCCTCATCCTCCCAGTCTTCTTCCATGTCACTTTCCAATCGGTGATTGCTATAAAAGAATGGTAGTTTAAGCAGTAATATCATAGGCATAAAAGAATGGTAATTTAAGTAGTAATCAGAATTATTCAGCATGCATAGCAATCAAAATCAAGAGCCAAAATCTAATTAACGAACTAACATGGCTAGGGCTTCAAGCAACCCTAAACCTATAAACACTACTTACACATAATTGAAATTGGAACAAACATAATTGAATTCATTAAAGTAAAAGCAATAAAAGTAAAGATACAGAGGAGATTATTGAAGATGAGACAGAGCAGAAGACCATGCCAGAGCTTGTCCTCCAATGCTCTTGTCCAACTCTCTCACACGCAAAACTAAAAACTGTTTTAATTTAAAACTGGATTGCAATGTAAATTGCGGCTAGGGTGTCTAGAGGTCCTCACCTGCGAACCCTAAGGTCCTTTTTATAGGCCTCTAAACCTTTACAATGTAGGAGATAGTTTAGGACAAAATCCTAATTAAAAACTTACCTAAACTTCCTATCCTAGTTTGAATTGAAAAGGAATTAGAAAAAGCAATCCTTGTGAGAATTGGAGTAGGATTTGCGGCAATACTTGTGATAAACAGTTCTGAGCTTTCTTGCACGCCAAGGCAGCTTCTGGAGTCTTCTGAAGGTTGCTTCGACATCAAGAACTGGGCTGAGCCAAGCCTAAGTACTTCGAACATAGCTGGGCCAGATTCTGGGTTGAAAACCTTCAAACTTGGACTTTTCAGAACTTAAAATGTTATTGATCAATCCACTCGAGACAAACCATTCCAAGCACTTCCAAATGATGTATCTAGTATAGTTTTGGGCTTTGTCTCACATTGTTCCATTGAATTGCAGGTCAAGGCCTCTTCGGAACCTTCCAGCCTTAAAATAAGGCGCAAAGGATCTCTTTGGGACAAGGGACCAGGGAAGCATTGTCAGCACAAACAGGAACTGCGCTTTTGAGGCGGACCATGGGTGAAGTACAAGCGAGCCATGGATCAGGCTAGGCGAACAGGTTGTCAGGCTTAGCACTGAGGAGGAACTTTATTCCATCGATGGCAGAATAGGAACCAGGGTTTAGGCGCATGCGCCAGGCTCGGCAGGGACTTGGCAGGAACACGCCATGGACTCGAGAGGGTGTCCTTGGGGCATGTCGCAGGACACAACCTGGTATGACCTTGGCACTTTTTGGACATGAACTTGATGTCATGAGACATAGGTCTGGGACTCGGATGTCATGATCTGGGGTACTTGGCCAAGGACCCAAAATAGGGCGCACTGGCACACTCATGACCAGTTCAGGACCTGATATTGAAATGTGGACATCTCCTTCATCTGAACTCCGCTTTGAGTCATTCTTTTTCCTGTATCCTTAGAATTTCATTATCTTCCTAAAGCCTGCACATGTCTCACAAAAGAATTACTTTCTACTATGGATGGCCAGAAATCATTCAAAACACCTATAAGAAAGGTACTTTAGGACATCAAAATGATGCACAAATAATGACTGAACACGAACTAGGCTCCACCGCTGGCTTGATCTCTGGCACTTCTGAGGAACACACTTGGGACCTGAAACTTGAGGCTTATCAAGAGACACGAGTGGGACTTGGCTGAGAGCTCTGTAGACACACCATGGCTCGTCTGGGCTAGTCTTGGATTATGGCGCAGATGAAGTGTCCTTTAGACATGTCAGGGACACGTCTTAGCTTGCACCTTCGCTCATCAGGGGCTTGATCTGCTGGTCCTCATACATGGATTTAGGTACCTCATGGCTTGATTCGAGGTTCTTGGTCCTACGCCCTAAATTGGGGGCAAAGATGCGTCAGGGACCCCCTTAGGACCCAATAATGAATTGAGGACATCTCTTTCATTTGAACTCCGATTCGAGCCATTCTTTTTCCTGTATTCTCATAATTAAGCTATCTTTCTAAAGCCTACACATGTCTCACAAGAAGCATCCCTTTCTACTATCTTTGGCACACAATCATTCAAAAGACATGTAAAAAGGCACTAAATGGCATCAAAATGATGTATAAATAATGACTGAACAATAGCGCCTCGCAAACATGGGAATTAATATTAATAAATAATCATTTAAACTATTAAATAAATCTTCAGATCTCCGGGAGTTCACACGCCCTAAAAATGCATTTAATGCAATTAACAATATCCAAAAGAGCCCCCAAATAAACTCCGATGGACCCAAAACCTACGCCAATGGCTCCGCAACGTCGGATTACACAAGGTAGGAGTCACTGGAGATGAGGGGTGGGGCCCATGCGCCCCCACTCTCTCCTACCTCACTTTGGGCCTCGACTGCACGGAGCACTCGCCCCTAACCTCGCGCCAACCTCCCTCACTAGCGCCGGCCGTAATCTGCCATTATTGGTAGATTTTGGAGGTTTTCCAAAACCTTCAATACTCAACCAAAAACAACAGCCCAATAGTCCTAATTCATCTACTCGATCCCATGAATCCAAATATAAGGTCCAATTCGAAAACCATTTCCTGTGGTGGATGGAAATCACTTCGAAAGGCGCAGTGACCGATTTTTTTCATTGCCTGCTGCGCTGCGTATGGGGGTTGGCGGCTTCGATGGATGGTAAGCTTGAGTTCGCATGAGGGAGACGAAGAGGATGGTATTGGTTGGAGGGTTTGGGTCACCGCCGAACGACAGCGTTGCTAATGGCTTCCACGGGAAGCTTTTCTCTCGATGAAGAAAGAGAGTGAGTTGCGGGAGGAGAGAGAGACACGCGTGGACCAATCCCGAGAGGAGAGAGAGAGAGAGCCCCTTTTATAATTTCAACTTTCCTAAATTTACCGATACATCCCGATCGTTCTAGACCCATAACTTTCACATACGAACTCTGATTTCCGCATGCCACCTATCTACGTACTCGCAAGCTCGAGACCTACTTAATGGTAGAAGGAAAATTCTCAAAGGAGTTCTTAATAAAAAAGACACTTTTGGGCCTTTCGGAAATTCAGGGGTAAAATGGTCTGTTTGTTAATCCAACTTTTACTTAATGGCCCAAATAACATTGGATCTTCATTAGAGGCCCAATAACAACTTAGTTCGACCCAATTATTCATCGGAAATTCCAGTAATTCGTTAGTTGAATTTTTTTTTCAGGACGCGTCGTAACAATCTTCCCCCCTTATATGAATTTCGTCCCCGAAATTCGCCCATTCCCATATAATGTTCCATTCTCAAACCGCTACTCGCTTTCTATCGCTTACATATCAGTGCTTCCATATTCTGAGTGTAGAAATTTATCTTTCATTTCCATAGTTCGTTGTCATTTGAGTTAGATCTAACTCCACACTTCCGCTGCGTACTCATCAATCACCTTGCATCATCTCAGACGGTCTTCACTATTTCCGATAATCATCATGACTCCACTATCATTCTCTGAGATCCATTACGAAGTTGTGACTAGTAGTTTCTCACACATTAGCTTAGAATATCCTCAAGCGCAGTTATTATCATTTTTCTCAACTTGCCATTTAACAATCCTAGACATCCTGGCCATTTAGGAGCAACTACATTATCGTCAATCATATCTCAACATATGCCAACAATTTCTTGATGAGTTTCTTGAAACATATGAAGATACCTTAATACTTCGAACATGCCTTTCTTGGATCGGGATCCTCAGCACCATGTTTCTCTATACCGCTAGAGTCCGCCCAGGGTCTCCAGGTTTCATACATCCACCCTGAGCCATTTTAAATCGTTTGACCAATTGAAAATCGTACGTGGGTTGTCACAAAGACCCTACGTGTCCCATCCACAAGGTCTTACCACCCTGCACAAGTACTCCATGGTCTCTCTCTCCGGATTTCATATGTCGAGGTAGTCACCTTCGAACATAGCCCAGCAGAATTTATTCGATTTTTGGTAATCATAACAAAACCGTTCATCATGAATTCACCGATATCAATCATAATGTTAACTCGGCACAGTCCTCGGGTGTAGTCACATTAGTAACTCAAATGGGAACATAACTCGAGTACTCACCCTGAATTACTCTCATCATATACGTAATCAGTCACAACAAGATAACGGTGTTTCACTTTCATTCCCTCCCAATCGCAATCAAACAATAACCCTGCATCAGGACTCATAGTGTCAATCGGCACTTTGCTTTGATGGTCCGTAGATTCTTCTCGCATTCTTCGACTTAGGAAAAAGAACCATTTGGTGGCAAGGCAAGAAGGCTTCTTGGACTAAAGCAAGAACCATTATAGTCCCTAAGATCCTTGTTTTCGTAGCCACCCTTCATGGTTATCCTTTTGGGGCTCTTCATCATCCATACCGAGACGTGATTCTCGATCTAGTAAATGACTTCTCTCTGGAGTCGTTACATGTTTCTTTGTTCTGCTTCACTCTTTCACTTTCTTTCGAGGATACACAGTTCTCAGGAATGCATTACTTAGTTTCAAGAGTTGTCAGTCAAGACGCTCCACTTATGCTTTCTACTCAGTCAAGTACGGTCTCAATTATGGGTATGACTTTCTAAATCTCAAGTACTAAAGTGAAACCTTTGACTACTAACCACACACGGGACTACATCGTAGCGCTAACCATCGAATAACTTGTTCACACCACCCAGATGAGTCTTGCTACTCATTTTCACCACCCGAATGTGAAATTCGACGAAACTTGATCAGAATTTCACAAAGAAGGGTCAAGGTTACTCAAACACCTTGCCCTTTGTTGCCAGGACCCCTCCAAATTTCCCTTGAAATCCGTAAAAAGCCCCACTCCTGTTTGACATCACCTCTAACCTTGGACCAATTCCTGGAATACACTTACTAGTCCAACTAAGACTCAATGAGAATTCTATCAAAAATTTGGCAGAATCTCCTCTGTAAAGTGGTTATACCGTCTTCCACTTGTCAGACAAAGGTTTTTAATTCAAATTTAATATCCAAACAGTCCAGATCAATTCACAACCAACCTGCTCCAATTTTTATGCAACCAATTCACGAACAATTTCATTGATTAAAATGCGGGTCGTGACATTGATTGACTACTAAATATGTTCCTTACCTTAGTAGGTTATACTAACAAACACTTAGGCACAAAAACTTGTTCGAGGAAGTGCTCTGACACATAAGAATCGGCATTTATGATCATCAAATTTACGTAATCAACTTCACTTCCTAAAACCATGCTCTGATACCATTTGTTACACCCCGTCCCGAATATACAACCGGATAACGAGAATACTAGGTGCTGGCCGACACTTGGACGTTGAGTCTAGGTGACACAAGCCCAACTAAAATGATGCGTTTTAGGAAGTCTAGTGAAAGGTAAAATAGTGAAACTAAATTACTGTTTCACTGCGATATCGGACAACTTAGAGCATAATTAAAATAAATGATGATCATAATTAAAAAACTATTGCTTAACCGATTGTTACCTTATTACACCCTTCAAGGGTGGCGTCAGAGTTGTCACCACGTAACTACTTCCTTGTAAACACGAATCTTCTCTTGAAACCTAAGGGGTGCCAACAATTAAGATGGTGAACTTTTCATAAGACATATGCTAATCCTTTAGTAAATAACACATCAATATAACCTAATCATATGACAATGAAATAACCCCGTAGGGTTAGCAACCATTCAGCACAGTCATACTCAACCTAATCACATAAAGGTCTACCAACTAACATTCATAGTTAAATCTTCACTCATACAAGATGACACATTCATTACTCATGGCTAACAGGAATGATATTATCTTGATATCGTTGTCTCTTTACGCATGATATCGATCACCTCACCTATTGCATCATACACACACAACGAGATTTCATCAATCGGGATCACCGCCCACACCATACCCACTGACCTCGATAACTAACGTACCCTCACTGGTACATATCCTCTGATGATCAGTCATGACAACTATCATCATATCGTATAAGCCGGTAAGCCCCTCGGCTATCATATATCATTATATCATAAGCCATTAAACTCTCGGCTACCATCGTATTACGCAAGCCAGCAATACTCTCGGCTATCCTCATAACATATATAAGCCGGCATAATCCTCGGCTATCATCATATTATAAGCAGGCATAATCCTCGGCTGGCATCACACATAAGCTGACATATCTCTCAGCTATCATATCACATCATCAGTCGGCATGACCCTCGACTGGCACAACACAAAAGTCGGTATATCCCTCGGCTATCATATCACATCATCAGCCGGCATGAGCCTTGGCTTGCATAACACATAAGCTGATATATCCCTCGGCTATCATATCACATCATCAACCGGCATGACACTCAGCTGGCATAACACATAAGCTAGTATATCCTTCGGCTATCATATCACATCATCAGCTGGCATGACCCTAGGCTGGCATAACACATAAGTTGGTATATCCCACAGTTATCATATCACATCATCAGCCGACATGACCCTCGGCTGGCATAACACATAAGCTGGTATATCCCTCGACTATCATATCGTATCATCAGCCGGCATGACCCTTGGGTGGGATAACACATAAGCCTGTATATCCCTCAGCTATCATATCACATCATCAGCCAGCATGACCCTTATTCAGTCATTAATTATGCATCATTCTGATGTCATTTAGTATCCACTTACATGTATTTTGAAGGATTTTATGCCATTAATAGTATAAAATGATCAATCCTATGATACTTGTGCAGATTTCGAAAGATAGGTAAATTCTGTAAAGAACGCAAAAAGAATAGCTCAATTCGGAGTTATAACGAATGAGATGTCTCAAGTTGAATATCAGGTATCAAACCGAGTCCAGAACTGGGTCCTGGCGCATGCCAGGACAAGCCAAGAATCGAGACCTTCTTGTGCTCAGATTGAGCCACTATCAAGTCTCAGAAATGAGCCCTTGAAAGCCCAGGCGCGTCATAATTCACGTCCTTGGGACATGTCCCTATTGCAGATTTGTGCCCTATTTGGAGCCCCTCTGTAGCCTCATCGTTATCCTAGGAACTTCTGTCCAAGACCAGGGACATGCCTTTGACATGCACCGAGACCTCCCAACCAAGAGCCAAGGTCACGTACCGAGTCACTAACCATATCTAAGACCCTGTCCCAAGTACCAGCCCTGCGCTGAAGTACTTGTGCCTAGTACCAGGACCTGCTCTAATCCTGACCCTCTTTGTAACAACCCGGACTTTTCATAATTGATTTTATGCAATTATTTTATTAAATGACGATTTTACCCTTGGTCGGTAAAGGGCTTGGAAATCAAGTTTTATTTCGATACACTTTTGGTGTTGTTTCGGGTACCGTTGCGTAGGTCTCGAACTCACGAGTTCGTAGACAGGCGGCACGCAGGAAACGGAGTTCGTATACGGAAGTTGTGGGTCTAGATGTGTAAGGGCATTTTGGTAATTTGCCATGGATGGGAGATATTTTACCTCACTTATTTTACATCTTCATTTCATCTTATCTCCTTATCCTTCTCTCTCTCTGTAACAAAACAAACAACACAAACACAACCCATACTTTGAACCGAAAATGAGAGAAAAACGAAGAGAAACCAAAAGTCAACGACGGATTCAAGGCTTTAACTTCCCATTTGGATCAACTAATCGTATTCTACTCCTTCCCACGATCACAACCGTACCAACCATCGAAGGAGAGGACCACGGTGGAAGCCGAGCCGAGTAAAGGAAGTTTCAGATCTTTGGATCGATTTTCCGGCTTATACAGGTACGTGTTTGATGTTTTGAGGTTATATTTGGATTCCTGGGTTTGAGTAGATAGATTTAGACGTAAAATTTGTGTAAAACGGTTGAGTTTTGAGGAAGTTGTAAAGCTTGGAAGTTCGGTCGGAAATGGCGGATTCCGGCGAACCAGACGGCGGCGGAGGTGGCGGTCCGGTCATCTTCTCCGGCCAGCCTCCGGCGACGGTGACGGCGTCCGGTCGTCTTCTCCGGCGAGTTACCGGTGACCGGTCGGGTCGAGTTGAACCGGTCGAGTTGAGTGAACCGGTCAGGTCGAGTTGGACCGGGTCAGGTTGAGCCGAACCGGGTTGGACCGGTTCAGGCGCGTGGTTACTGTAGCAGGCGCGTGACCGGCGCGTGAGGGCGCGTGGGCGCGTGTGCCGACCTTCCGGCGGCGCGTGGCGGCGCGTGGGGTCGAGGCTGACGTCACGGCGGCGCGTGGTAACTAGTTTCGGACGTTCTGAATCTGTTGGTACAGGTTTCAGGTTGATCGGACATCGTTTAGAGGTCGTTTTAAGTGTCCGAAGTTGCTGTGATTTTAGGAACAGCAAGGGTAGACTTCCCGAGGTTTAGGAAGTTGTTATATACGAGTCTTATTACTAGCCGGTAATCCCGATTGTTGTTTTTGACAGGCGATATTGTTCCGGGAACCTCAGAGGAACGAGCGAGACGGGATTGAGCTAGCTTGAACAGGTTTGTGAGTGGACTTTGTTTTATAAACTGAATTGCATGCATCAAAATATCTTTGTTAAATATGGTTATGTATTGTGGCATTGAATTTCTGAATGTTAGAAATGATTTCTAGACATATGTTTCCACTATTTCAGTTAAAGTAAGATAGTCGAGATATGCCGACTGATATGATATGATAGTCGAGATATGCCGACTGATATGATATGATAGTCGAGATATGCCGACTGATATGATATGATAGTCGAGATATGCCGACTGATATGATATGCTAGTCGAGAGATAGGCCGACTGATGTGATAGCATAGTACAGAGAGTTGTGATACAGTACTAGCACACCCCAAGGGATACCCTGGTGGCTAGTGGATGTGTCGATGAAAGTGGATTTGAGATGTTATGTGTCTAGGTGGAAATAAATGATTTTGAACAAGAAAATGCCGGTGATTTAAAGATGATGTTTTTATAACATGAATTGTTTATGTGATGCATGCATGGTTTTATAAATGGAGGGGGAAAAAGGTAATATTCCTTGGAAAGCGTTTTATAAACGATTATTTTTGTCCACTCACAACTTTTGTGTTTAAACCCCCTTCAGGCCGTAGAGTTGACGAGGACAGTATCTCGAGGCAGAGGCATTAGCACTTCCGCTACGCTGTATAGTTGTACTTGAGTAGGATATCTAATTTGTACATTGATCCTACTTAGACGCTCTGATATTCTTGTATTTGGTTGATATTTACTTACGGGAATTTTAAGTGCTTAAATCCCTTGTCTGACAAGAGAAATTATTTATTGTTATTATTATATGCTAAGGATTGAAGGGTATTTGGGAACCTTTCCTTAGGTTGTCAGACGGGATCAGGGTTCCTCCCGGGTTTCGAGGGGAAATTCGGGACGGGTCCTGACAATTGGTATCAGAGCACTAGGTTAAATTCCTGTAGGCCGTACATCTAGTGTACAGGTGAAATTTTGGTATTAATGGTTTACAACTTCTTTTCAGCGTATAATGCCTCCGAGACGAGAGTTCCGTCAACGGTCAGGGAATGGTGGAGATGACCATGAACCTGCAGTGGAGCCTGATTTGAGGCAGACACTGGAACAGCTGGGTCAGACGTTAGCTTCTGTACTCCAGGATAGAGCTTCTCACGAAGTCTCTGATATTGAGAGAGCCCAGAGACTGGGGGCGACGATATTCATGGGTGACTCTAGCCCAGAGGAAGCTGAGGAGTGGATTACTCGCATGGAGCGGGTGTTTATGATTATGAGGTGTCCTCTAGAGGAGAGAGTTCTACTGGCCACATTTTTACTAGGTGGTTCTGCTTACCACTGGTGGCACTCATTGGAGGTGTCAGGCTGGAATGTCCATACGGTTACTTGGCAGATTTTCCGGGAACGTTTCTTGGAGCAGTTTTACCCTCGCTCACACCGGAGTGTTAAGGAGGCCGAGTTCTTGCATTTACAGCAAGGAGACATGACGGTGGCCCAGTATGAACAGAGATTCATAGCGCTGAGTCGCTTCGCACCAACGTTGGTAGCGACCGAGTCAGACAAGTGCCACAGATTTGAGAGTGGACTGCGGAGTGAAATTCGGTCAGCAGTTACGTCTACGGACCACACTTCGTTGAGGACTTTGGCTGATGCTGCAGCTCGAGTAGAGTTGAGTTTGGGTTTCCCAATGCCACAGCAGTACAGTGGGAACAGGAGACGTCGAGATCACTGGACTGCCGGATCCTCTAGTCAGGGACCATCAAAAAGAGGCAATCATAGTTCTGGATCTTCTGGGAGATCTAGTACAGGCAGTGGCGGAGCTGGTCAGACACGACAATCTTTTGCACAGTCTCGGGGTTTTGCATTGTTTACGGATAGAGAATTGTCTCCAATTGGTTGGGACATGGGTATTAGTACTCCTACCGGAGATATGTTAGTGGCGAACCAAGTGATTCGCAGTTGTCCGGTGATGG
The DNA here is from genome assembly GCA_037349345.1 of Oemleria cerasiformis. Classification (NCBI taxonomy): domain Eukaryota; kingdom Viridiplantae; phylum Streptophyta; class Magnoliopsida; order Rosales; family Rosaceae; genus Oemleria; species Oemleria cerasiformis. Next base: position 4,090,748 of record JAZGTL010000017.1, on the reverse strand, counting down.
TTGAAGGCCATGGTTTGGAGGTAGATTTAATTCCCTTAGACATTTTTGAGTTTGATGTGATTTTGGGGATGGATTGGTTGTCCATGCACCATGCCTCCATAGACTGTTACGATAAGACAGTAGTTTTTCGGAGTCCAGGATTCCCTGAACTTACATTTTGGGGAGATCGTAGGGTATTACCCTATGGAGTGATATCAGCGTTAACAGCTGAGAGATTGTTGAGAAAAGGTTGTGAGGGTTACTTGGCTCATGTGATAGATGCTCGGAATACTTCGATGAGAGTGGAAGATATTCCTGTGGTAAGTGAATTCTCGGATGTGTTTCCAGATGATCTTCCAGGATTACCACCACACCGTGAGATTGAGTCACAATCGAGCTTTTGCCAGGTACTCAACCTATCTCACAGGCACCGTACAGGATGGCACCAACAGAATTGCGAAGACTCAATTGCAGGACTTGGTGAATATGGGATTTATTCGCCCAAGTGTTTCACCATGGGGTGCACCGGTATTATTTGTGAGGAAAAAGGATGGTGGTCTGAGATTGTGTATCGACTACCGGCAATTAAATAAAGTGACGGTGCGAAATAAGTATCCTTTGCCAAGGATTGACGATTTATTTGATCAACTGAAAGGGGCAAAGTATTTTTCAAAAATTGAACTTCGATCCGGGTACCATCAGTTGAGAATCCGGGAAGAGGATGTTCAGAAAACAGCTTTCAGGACTCGGTATGGTCATTATGAGTTCCTGGTGATGCCTTTCGGGTTGACTAATGCCCCGGCAACGTTTATGGATTTGATGAACAGAGTGTTCCAAAAGTATTTGGATCGATTTGTAATTGTGTTCATCGACGATATCTTGGTGTATTCAAGGAGTGCCAAGGCACATGAGAAGCACTTGAGGTTGGTACTGAATATGCTTAGGAAAAATCATTTGTTTGTCAAGTTCAGTAAATGCCAGTTTTGGTTGACCGAAGTTGGATTCTTGGGTCATGTGATTTCTGCTGACGGTATCAGCGTAGATCTCCAAAAAGTGGAGGCAGTGGCAAACTGGGAGCAACCAAGGACAGTGACAGAGATGAGGAGTTTTCTGGGATTGGCAGGATATTATCGGCGGTTCGTAGAAGGATTTTCTACGATAGCAGGCCCATTGACTCGGTTGACTAAGAAAGGAGTCAAGTTTGACTGGGATGCTGATTGTGAGCAGAGCTTCCAGGAGCTAAAGAGAAGATTGACTTCTGCTCCAGTATTGACCCTTCCAGATGGTAACGGGGGTTTTGAGGTATATAGTGATGCATCATTGCGGGGTATTGGATGTGTGCTGATGCAGCATGGGAAAGTGATAGCATATGCTTCCAGACAACTTAAAACCCATGAGAGGAATTACCCCACACATGATTTGGAGTTGGCTGCAGTAGTGCATGCACTGAAAATATGGAGACATTACTTGTACGGGGAGACGTGTCGGATCTACACCGACCATAAGAGTTTAAAGTACTTGTTCACCCAGAAAGACCTGAATTTGAGGCAGAGAAGGTGGCTTGAGCTGATAAAGGATTATGATTGTACTATTGAGTACCACCCAGGAAAAGCCAATGTTGTGGCAGATGCCTTGAGCAGGAAATCTATGGGATCTTTGGCCCATTTGCATACAGTCTACTTACCGTTGCTGGTAGAGTTCCGTAGAGCAGGGATTGTACTGGACATGGATAGCCAGGGGGGCTTTGTTGGCTAGTTTCCATGTGAGGCCTGTTCTGATTGATCGGATTATTGAGGCTCAACTCCAGGATCCTACATTGTGCATTATCAGGATGGAGTTAGAGGCTGGAAACAGGCAGGACTATGCGATTAGGGATGATGGAGCAATGGTTAAGGATGGACGGTTGTGCGTACCGAATGAGCTGGAGCTAAAGAGGGAAATTCTTAATGAGGCTCATAGTTCGGCTTATGCTATGCATCCAGGAGGTACCAAGATGTATCATACCCTAAGGAAACATTATTGGTGGACTGGGATGAAAAGAGAAATTGCTGAGTTTGTGAGTAGATGTTTGACATGTCAGCAAGTGAAAGCGGAGAGGCAGAAACCCTATGGGACACTGCAACCATTACCTATTCCGGAATGGAAGTGGGATCACATTACGATGGACTTTGTGTATAAACTTCCAAGGACACGGAAAGGACATGATGGGATATGGGTAATTGTGGATAGACTCACGAAGTCTGCACATTTCTTGCCAGTGCGAGAAGATTTTCGGATGAGTCGGTATGCCAAATTGTTCGTGGATGAGATCATACGGCTGCATGGGACTCCAGAGTCTATTGTTTCGGACAGGGATCCGAGATTTACGTCCAGGTTTTGGCGGAGTTTGCAGAAGGATTTTGGCACCACATTGCATTTCAGTACAGCCTTTCATCCCCAGACGGATGGTCAGTCTGAGAGAACAATCCAGGTTTTGGAGGATATGATGAGGGCTTGTGTACTACAGTTTAAAGGGAACTGGGATTCACACTTGTCTCTGATGGAATTCGCATATAATAACAGTTACCAGTCAAGCATCGGGATGTCACCTTTCGAGGCACTGTATGGGAGGCAGTGCAGAACACCTTTGTGTTGGAGTGAAATAGGTGAAAGAAGACTGTTAACACCCGAGTTGGTGGATTTGACTGAGGAAAAGATAAGAATCATCAGAGAAAGGTTGAAGATAGTTCAGGATCGCCAGAAGAGCTATGCAGACCGCAGAACCAAAGACCTTGAGTTTGAGGTTGGTGATTGGGTGTTCTTGAAACTATCTCCGTGGAAAGGAGTGGTACGTTTTGGTAGACGGGGAAAACTAAGTCCTCGCTACATTGGTCCATATGAGATTTTGGAAAGGATAGGACCAGTGGCATATCGTATTTCTTTACCCTCGGAATTATCCAGAGTTCATGATGTCTTTCATGTATCTTTGCTCCGGAAATATCTGTTTGATGAGTCTCATGTGTTGGAAGAGCAACCACTTGAGCTGAAAGACGATTTGACATTTGAGGAACAACCAGTGCAAATTCTGGATTGGAAGGAAAAGGTACTTCGCAGAAAGACTATTCCTCTAGTTAAAGTGTTGTGGAGGAACCATAACATGGAGGAAGCCACGTGGGAAACTGAGGAACTAATGCGGGCACAGTATCCTCATTTATTTCATGATTAGGAATGAATTTCGGGGACGAAATTTCTTAAGGGGGGTAGATTGTAACAACCCGGACTTTTCATAATTGATTTTATGCAATTATTTTATTAAATGACGATTTTACCCTTGGTCGGTAAAGGGCTTGGAAATCAAGTTTTATTTCGATACACTTTTGGTGTTGTTTCGGGTACCGTTGCGTAGGTCTCGAACTCACGAGTTCGTAGACAGGCGGCACGCAGGAAACGGAGTTCGTATACGGAAGTTGTGGGTCTAGATGTGTAAGGGCATTTTGGTAATTTGCCATGGATGGGAGATATTTTACCTCACTTATTTTACATCTTCATTTCATCTTATCTCCTTATCCTTCTCTCTCTCTGTAACAAAACAAACAACACAAACACAACCCATACTTTGAACCGAAAACGAGAGAAAAACGAAGAGAAACCAAAAGTCAACGACGGATTCAAGGCTTTAACTTCCCATTTGGATCAACTAATCGTATTCTACTCCTTCCCACGATCACAACCGTACCAACCATCGAAGGAGAGGACCACGGTGGAAGCCGAGCCGAGTAAAGGAAGTTTCGGATCTTTGGATCGATTTTCCGGCTTATACAGGTACTTGTTTGATGTTTTGAGGTTATATTTGGATTCCTGGGTTTGAGTAGATAGATTTAGACGTAAAATTTGTGTAAAACGGTTGAGTTTTGAGGAAGTTGTAAAGCTTGGAAGTTCGGTCGGAAATGGCGGATTCCGGCGAACCAGACGGCGGCGGAGGTGGCGGTCCGGTCATCTTCTCCGGCCAGCCTCCGACGACGGTGACGGCGTCCGGTCGTCTTCTCCGGCGAGTTACCGGTGACCGGTCGGGTCGAGTTGAACCGGTCGAGTTGAGTGAACCGGTCAGGTCAAGTTGGACTGGGTCAGGTTGAGCCGAACCGGGTTGGACCGGTTCAGGCGCGTGGTTACTGTAGCAGGCGCGTGACCGGCGCGTGAGGGCGCGTGGGCGCGTGTGCCGACCTTCCGGCGGCGCGTGGCGGCGCGTGGGGTTGAGGCTGACGTCACGGCGGCGCGTGGTAACTAGTTTCGGACGTTCTGAATCTGTTGGTACAGGTTTCAGGTTGATCGGACATCGTTTAGAGGTCGTTTTAAGTGTCTGAAGTTGCTGTGATTTTAGGAACAGCAAGGGTAGACTTCCCGAGGTTTAGGAAGTTGTTATATACGAGTCTTATTACTAGCCGGTAATCCCGATTGTTGTTTTTGACAGGCGATATTGTTCCGGGAACCTCAGAGGAACGAGCGAGACGGGATTGAGCTAGCTTGAACAGGTTTGTGAGTGGACTTTGTTTTATAAACTGAATTGCATGCATCAAAATATCTTTGTTAAATACGGTTATGTATTGTGGCATTGAATTTCTGAATGTTAGAAATGATTTCTAGACATATGTTTCCACTATTTCAGTTAAAGTAAGATAGTCGAGATATGCCGACTGATATGATATGATAGTCGAGATATGCCGACTGATATGATATGATAGTCGAGATATGCCGACTGATATGATATGATAGTCGAGATATGCCGACTGATATGATATGCTAGTCGAGAGATAGGCCGACTGATGTGATAGCATAGTACAGAGAGTTGTGATACAGTACTAGCACACCCCAAGGGATACCCTGGTGGCTAGTGGATGTGTCGATGAAAGTGGATTTGAGATGTTATGTGTCTAGCTGGAAATAAATGATTTTGAACAAGAAAATGCCGGTGATTTAAAGATGATGTTTTTATAACATGAATTGTTTATGTGATGCATGCATGGTTTTATAAATGGAGGGGGAAAAAGGTAATATTCCTTGGAAAGCGTTTTATAAACGATTATTTTTGTCCACTCACAACTTTTGTGTTTAAACCCCCTTCAGGCCGTAGAGTTGACGAGGACAGTATCTCGAGGCAGAGGCATTAGCACTTCCGCTACGCTGTATAGTTGTACTTGAGTAGGATATCTAATTTGTACATTGATCCTACTTAGACGCTCTGATATTCTTGTATTTGGTTGATATTTACTTACGGGAATTTTAAGTGCTTAAATCCCTTGTCTGACAAGAGAAATTATTTATTGTTATTATTATATGCTAAGGATTGAAGGGTATTTGGGAACCTTTCCTTAGGTTGTCAGACGGGATCAGGGTTCCTCCCGGGTTTCGAGGGGAAATTCGGGACGGGTCCTGACACTCTTGCACCAAGCTGTGCCATGCCACGCTTGAAATAAGTACCTGGTGCGCCTCAAAAGCGGAGTCCCAGCTAGTTTCCAAGATAGGTCCCTGGACCACCAGTGACAAAGTTCCTCTACGCCTAATTCATGTCTCCGAGAAGGCCACATTAGGCCATGACCTGGAAAAAGATGGAACAAACCTATATAAGCTAATGGAAGCCTGTTTCTCGCCTGGAAATCCCAATGACACGTTTGTGTCCTATTTTACCCTAAAAGACTTCACAGGAGCCCTGATTTGAGTCAAATTGGGCCATCGTCTTTTGTACAATCTTTTGAGTGGGAAAAAGCCCAGAACTATGTTAGATAAATTATTTGGAAGTTCCTGGAGTGGTTTGTCTCAATTGGATAGGTTAATGACATGTTAAGTTCATAAAAGTCCAATTTTGATGGCTTTGAGCCCAGAATCTGGCCCAGCTGTGTTTGTAGTACTTCGTGCTGCCCAAGCCTAGTCTTTGACGTCTAAGCAACCTCCAGAAGACTCTAGAAGCAGCCTTGGTGTGCAAGAAAGCTCATTAGATTTCATCGCAAAGTCTTGCCGCAATTCCTACTCCAAATCCAACAAGGATTACCTTTTTGAGACCCTTTTCAGTTCAAACTAGGATAGCAATTTGTTAGTCAGTATTTTACTAGGTTTTCTAAGTAATCTCCTAATATGTGAAGGTCTTAATCTCCTATAAATAGGAGAACAAGCCTCGCGGGTCAAGGACCCAACCTCTAGACACCCTAGCCGCAGATTTCATAGTTTCAGTTTTCAAAACACTTTATTTAATGTTTTGTGAGAGAGTTGGGTGTGGAGCCTTGAAGGAGCTGCCTTGGCGTGGTTCTTTGATGTGCCTCATCTTCAACGATCTCTATTGTAGTTTTATTTTCATTATTTTAATCTAATTATGAATTCATTATGCTTTGCTTTTCAATTATGCGTGAGTACTTTTTAGGAGAATTAGGGCTACTTGAAGCCCTAGCCATGAGACTCGGTTAATATGGTTTTGGCCCTTGGTAAAATTTGATAGACGTTCTAAGCTACTCATCCGGCCTAGAATATGATAAGTAAGAGAGAATAATATATATATATATAGTGGGCCTTAGTCGGACCTTTGCATTGACATCATATTCAGAAGTTTCATAGTAATTAAATCCTGGAAATCATGTTAATCACTTAAGTGGTTAGTGGTGGATAGTTTGCCTTAATTCACCTTAGTTAATAACTTTAATCAATCATCATTCTTGCTGCGTTTTTAATTTCTTGCATTTGAAGTAATTGTTTTACTTATCAATTTTAAAAACATCATAAACAACCCCAACCTCCACCCAACCCACCCCCCCCACCACCACCACCCCCCCTTTGTTGTTTTCTTGTTTTGAGTCTTTATTGAGTCTTTGTTAGTTGTTTGGATTCCGTTTTGTGTGTCTTGCTTGTCAAGCCATTGTTTTGAGTCCTTGCCGTGTCTTTAATTCCCTGTATATCTAAAGTAGTTTGTGTCTTTGTTTTCTTTGTTAATTTTTAGTCTTTTGATTGAGTTAATAGTTTTGAACTTAAGTGGAATAACTGTTGAGCAAGTCCTTGAGGGATTGACCTTTGCTTTGCTCCTATACTATCTCATTCGATTTTACGCACTTGCAAAGATTTTAACTGGATAAAATAGGTTACATTATTGTTGCATGTTTTATTTCCTATCAAGTTTTTGGCGCCGTTGCTGGGGACTTGTCCCTCAACGGTCTCCATTTTGTTTAGAACATATTAACTCAGTTTTTATTTGTTTAGGTACTTGTTTATGTCATCACAAGGTTCAGTGAAGGGATCAGTTCACGGCTCATCAAGTCAGCCATTTTCAAGCCCATCATCAGTACACGACTAAACCCCTTCTTCAAGAGGCTCTTCAGTCCACGAATCACCTCCACCAAGCCCAAGAATGGTGGATGGAAGAGACCAACGTGAGGGGGAACGCGTCATCATCAACAACCATGGGCCACGTCTCCTCAAGGACTTTGCCATGCCACATGTCATGGAGGACCAATTTCCCATCGTCTTCCTGGCATCAACTTTGGAGAATTTCGAGTTGAAGTCTGGAACCATTCATATGCTGCCTAAATTTCCTGGACTTTCTGGAGAAGACCCGCACCTTGACATCATGGAATTTGTTGAATTCTACTTCACATTGCGCATCAACGGAATGACGGAGGGGGAAATTCGTCTAAGGCTTTTTCACTTTAGCCTCAAAGATCGTGCTAAGGCATGGTTTCACTCGTTGGCGCTAGCTTCAATCAACTCATGGAGGGACTTAGTGTCCAAATTTCTCACGCAGTACTATCTTGTGGAGAAAAAAAACAAGCTTCGGAAGGAGATCATGGCGCTCATGCAAGCAATTGACGAACACTTCCACTAATATTGGGATCGCTTCAACCAGATGATTCAAGAATGTCCCCACCACAACACTGACGATAGCTTGTTGATGTTATACTTCTATGGCAGATTGAAGACCAATGACCGAGTCATGGTCGATTCTCAATCAAAGGGCATCATGGATGGCAAGGCTAAAGAAGCTAAGTCTGGTTTTGAGAGTATCGCCCAGCGGGAGAAACAATTTAGCTACAGAGGTAACCCCTCTAGAGCTGGTGGAGACGCATACTCTAGAGCCAAAGATGACGCCATTGCTCAACTTACGGCCATGGTGAAAAAGCTTTGCAACGAAAAAGCTAAAGGAGTTCAAATCTGCGAAGTATGTTCAATTCAGGGCCATACTTCACAAGAATGTCCAACGGTGGAAGAACCCAGCTTTGTGGGAGGTTTCAACAATGGCCCAAGGCCCCGGAATGATCCATACTCCAACACATATAACCCAGGGTGGAGGAACCATCCAAACTTTCGGTGGAACAACACTCAAGCTGCACAAAACCCACCACCTGGATTCTATCAACAAGTTACGGCTCCTCAAGTCCTTCAACACGACCCCCCGCAAAATCAGAATAATGGAATCAAGTCCTTGGAAGAACTCATCCAAAGTATGGCTCAAAGCACTCATGAGTACATGGCTAAGACGGTAGATCCATCACAAACTTGGAGAACCAAATTGGGCAGCTTGCCACCCAATTGAATCAACGAGAACAAGGCAAATTGCCCAACCAAGTCACGAAGAATCCAATGGGATTTCAGAATCCCACAACCAATGCAATAACTTTGAGAAGTGGCACAAGGCTTCAAGGACTAACACATCCTACGTTGGGAAATTTCAGCCAGGGCATCGAAGATGAAGAAGGGTACTCCCATGGCCCTGTGTCCTTGTACTTGCCGTAGAATCCACCAAGACCTATGTCTCGGACCTTCATGCTACCGCTGGACCATAATCATGTCATGTCGCAAGGCACGCCACAACGATTGCCTCATTTTGGCCTACCGAGAGCCCCAGTGCAACCGCAGTCAGTGACTCACATACTGCCGTAGAACCAACACCAATCTAGACCCTAGAATGTCATACTGCTGGTGTTTAAACCTGCGCCTCAAACTGCGCCTAGCGTAGACCCACAAGACAAGCTCTACGCCACTGCACCAGAGCCTCTCCAGGGCATGCCTGCGCCGCGCCCAGCTGCGCCAGCAAAGGACTCGGACCCGGCTCGCCAAATCTCCAAGGAACACCTGCGGCAGGCCATCCAAACATCCAAACTGCGCCCAGCGCAAATAACAAGGACACGGCCACATCCTTAGGTCCCAAAGGGCAAACCAAGCATACGGATCCTCCTAACTATGAATATCAAAATTTAACGTCTAAGCACACTAAAAACGTGCATTTTGATTTAGATATTGACTTCGCTTTGCCGTTACCTCGCAGGTTTCACAACAAGAATAAAAAGAAAGAAGAATTCGAGGAAATCATGAGCATGCTGCGGAAACTTCAATTCACATTACCGTTTCCCAAGCTTGTCCAACACATGCCAATCTTCGCAAAACTTATCAAAGACTTGGTGGCTGGGAAGCGAGGTTTCAATACTAATGAAATCATTGATGTCCCCAAGGCATGTTCCGCGGCCCTTTTACGTATGCCTCTCAAAGCCAACGATTCACTTCCCTGCGTCATTCAATCGAAACGATTCGAACATTGTGTATGTGGAACAGGGGCCTCAGTGAGCATCATGCCATTCCATATTTACAAGTCACTCAATCTAGGGGCATTGAAACCAACACAGTTATGTGTCTGATTAGCTAATGCTTATGTTACTAATCTCATGGGTGTGCTCAAAGACGTGCTCGTATAAATTGGCGACACATGCATTCCGGTGGACTTCTACATCCTCAAGATGGACCGAATTGATCAAAATGAAGAACCGCCCTTAATCTTTGGAAGAACCCTGCTAGCAATGGCCAATTGCTTGATTGACGTTAAGAATGGCCAAGTCTCAATCAAAGGTTTAGACAAAACGCGGACTTTCTCTATTCATGATGCGGTCCAGTACCCGGCAGAACTTACCGTGGACTTCCCATTGAACATGATGGACATGCTTCTCCAAAAGGCGATAGCAAACTCATGTATGAAGGATGACTTAGGGAAGGCTATCACAAATTCGTCACCAACTGAGGCAAGCCCTGATGAAGGCATCATGGAAGAACTCAGGTTCCTCAATGTCGTGCCTTATCTACCATGGAAGCACCCAGTCGAAGAGCTACCTCGCTTGGGCGAGAAGACGTTACCATCCATCTTTCAAGCCTCGGAACTTGAACTTAAACCGTTACTAGACCATTTAAATTACGCATACTTAGGCATCAATCAAACTCTTCCAGTCATCATTGCTTCTAACCTAAGTATGGAGGAAGAAAAGGCATTAATACAAGTTTTGAAGGCAAATCAAACAACAATTGGATGGACAATTTCGAACATCAAGGGGATTAGCCCTTCTAAATGCATGCACCGGATATTACTCGAAGACGAGGCCAAGCCCTCAAGGGAGGCGCAGAGAAGACTAAATCCACCAATAAAGGAGGTCGTGAAGAAGGAAGTACTTCAACTCTTGGACGTCAGAATCATCCCCCCCATCTCCGATTCCAAAAGGGTGAGCCCCATCCAAGTAGTTCCAAAGAAGAGTGAAATCACGGTTTTAGAATTGAAAATTAAAGACAAGTAAATTAAAGTGCAGGAAATAACAATGAAACAATGATAGATTGATTGTTTGTTAACTAATGCGAATTAAGGCTTACTATTCACTCTAACTAATTATAGTCATTAACTAGATTTCCTTGACTTAATTACTATTCAAATTTTGATTTAAGTGCCCATGCGAAGGTCCCGATGGTTGGCCCACTCCACATATATTATCCTTTCTTACTTGGCATGTTCTAAGCATGATATGTACTCTAGAACATCTATCACCTACCGTTCAAGATGATGCATGAAGTAAAAAGAAAATTTAATGACACTACACTAGCCTAGAAAAGTGATGTGCATTCCTTGTTTGTCATGAATTCCGACTACATGATTGTTTCTTAACCTCAACCTCTTGATGATAATGAATTACAAGTTGATATAGTAGTCCGACAAGCAATTCCATCAATAATTTATGCAAACAAGGTAGCTAATCTCATAGGCATACAAGAATGGTAGTTTAAGCAGTAATCAAAATTATTCAGCATGCATAGCAATCAAAATCAAGAGCCAAAATCTAATTAACGAACTAACATGGCTAGGGCTTCAAGCAGCCCTAATCCAAAAAAGACTACTCACACATAATTGAAATTGAAACAAACATAATTGAACTCATTAAAGTAAAAGAAATAAAAGTAAAGATACATAGGAGATTATTGAAGATGAAACACGACAGAAGACCACGCCAGAGCTTGTCCTCCAATGCTCATGTCCAACTCTCTCACACGCAGAAACTAAAAATTATTTTAATTTAAAACTGAATTACAATGTAAATTGCGGCTAGGGTGTCTAGAGGTCCTCACCAGCGAACCCTAAGGTCCTTTAAATAGGCCTCTAAACCTTTACAATGTAGGAGATAGTTTAGGACAAAATCCTAATTAAAAACTGACTTAAACTTCCTATCCTAGTTTGAATTGATAGAAAAAGCAATCCTTGTTGGATTTGGAGTAGGATTTCGGCAATACTATGAACTAAGTCTTATGAGTTTTCTTGCATGCCAAGGCACCTTCTGGAATCTTCTAGATGTTGCTTGGATGTCAAGAACTGGGCTAGGCCTCCTCCTAGACATACTTTGCATACCAGGGCCCTAAATTAGCACATTTAAGCCTCTTAAGGATTTATTGAAAACTTGACATGCCTTCGACCAATGTGATTGAGCCAAACCCCGTCTTGGCCTAGCATATGATGTGACTTGTTGCATTATGGGCTTTGACTCACTCAGAAGCTGGCAGAACTTGGAGATCGCAAAATTGCGCCCTAATTAGGGCGCATATGTGTTTTTAGGGCGCACCTAGGCGGAACATGAGGAAGTGTCCTTATAGGGATCTGGGACCGCACCTTCGAGGTGCATCATAGGCTTATTAAAGGTGTGGCTTGGCCTTTCTAAGCGCATAGGATGTAGAATTGGAGCAAGGCATGAACTCTGTTCTACCGATGGCGCATCCTTGAGGGAGCAGGGACGTGGCGCAGGATACGTCCTGGCATGGAATGAATTGGCGCATGACTTCCTGATTGGCGCAGCTTGGCGGAGCAGGGACATGTCACGGGATATGTCCTGCCATGGCGTGACTAGGATAAGAACTTGGTGCAGGGCCCGAATTTAGTGCATGGCTTGAGGTGCTCGGCTGGAACTCGATAGGGTGTCCTTGGGACATATCGCAGGACACGGCCTGGCATAACCTTGGCACTTCTAGGACATGGACTTGATGTCAAGAGACACAAGTTTGGAGCCCGGATGGCCTGATTTGAGGTACTTGGCCAATGACCCAAAATAGGGCGCACTGGCGCACTCAGGACCCAGTTGAAGACCCGATTTTGAAATGAGGACATCTCCTTCATCTTAACTCCAATTTGAGTATTTCTTTTTGCTATCTTCTCATAATTGACCTATCTTTCCAAAGCTGCACAAGTCTCACAGGATTGATCATTTTCTACTATTGATGGCACGAAATCATTCAAAAGACATGTAAGAAAGGTACTTAAGGACATAAAATGATGTATAAATAATGACTGAACAAATACCCCCAAACCTATCTTTTGCTAGTCCCTGAGCAAAACAAACTTAAACAAAAAGAAAAGACTCGATCTTAGTTAAGATAGACCATTTAAACCCCTAGGTTCACCTAGTAGGAGGAGTTTTGTCTCTTGAGGGCACGATACCCACAAATGCTTTACTTAGACAAATAAGATGCTAGAGATAGTACTTTTAAATGCTAATAAGAATCCAAGTAAATAGACATGCTTTGTAGAACTAAATGGAATGCCATAGCCATGAGTGTCATGTGAAGGTGTAGATGTATAAGTACCATAGTTTCAAGTGATTTGAAAAAAACTTCTTCTAAGTGCCCTAGAAAGATTTCGCCTTGACTCTAATCCTTACTAGGAAACTCTCAATTCACACGAGAATCCTAGGCTTTCACTCTTCCAAGCATATGATATGAGTTTATGTTATGGAATTCAAGTTTAATCACATATGAATAGCAATGAAGAACAACACTTTATGGAAATAAAGATCCCATGAAACAAATTGAAATTTAACAGCATAGATATCTACCTTAATCCTTAGCATGATTGTCCAAAAAATCAGTTAGGTCTTCCATTTAAGGTTGTAATGGGGCTAAGCTTGGGGATTTACGAAGGAAGGATAGGATTCAAAGAACCTGAGCTATGCCAAGGCATGAGAAGTCATGACTTGAACTTGGAATTTCTGAACTGAATCCTTTCTTAAGGCCCACGACATTGTGCTTTCTTGATGGCTTATTTTGAGGCTCTTGGCTCACTTGGCTCAATTCATTTTGTTTTTCACTTTTTTTTTTTTTCAACGTTTCTTTCTTTTTCTTTTTTCTTTCTTTTATATATTTTTTCTGTTTCTTTGAATTGAATTGAACCAAGATCATGCAATGATTTCCTCAACCTTTCATGTAGCTTGTAACTTGTAAAGTTGAACTTTGAACTTTGAACTTTCATCCTTTGATAAAAACGTCAATGTCATTGGAATTGGGCAGCACTTCCTTTCACTTCTCATTCTCACCATGAATCTCATTTAGGTCAATCTTAGCACAAACTGAGGTTATAGGGCAAGGCTTTTATGAATGGCTAAGTATTTGGGTTAGGTTACACTTTGGGTGATGAAAGAAAAGGCTGAGTGTTTGGCTTCAAAGGTGTCTTAGGGAGCATGCAATAGGGTAGGATAAGGCCATTATAGGTTAAGCACACATAGCCTACATCAATTCTTATGGCAAAGCACACATCAAATCAAGAGTATCTTTTGATGTTAGTTCTTTAAAATTCTATGCAAAATGATGTAATGAGATCAGCAATTATGAACAAAAGCGACGAGTGTTTAAGAGTAGAAACAAATATATCCCTCGGAAAAAATGGCAATTAGGCTAAAAAATCTCACAGGGAAGTCTCCACTAATTTTCTAAGGTTCACTCAAATTCAGTTGTTTTGTTCACTTAATCACTTAAAACATGGCATTGTGAAGTGCAGATTATGAACTACTTGACCATGTCATCACTCGTAGTAAGGGAAATATAGTTAACTTAGCATGTACATCCCTATTAACAAGTTATCATACTATTACAAGCAAAAACTTAACTAAACATATTTAAAAACTGAAACTGAAATTAAAATGTTATAGTCGTGTATCACTCCCAAACCTACTTGTTTTTATATGAAAAATTTTAAATCCACACCCCCAAACCTAAACTGAACATTGTCCTCAATGTGATAAGCAGTAAGTATGACAACAGAACAAAGGTTTGAGAGATATAAAGGGCAGAAATAGCAAAGGAAGAGAGAAATACAAACCAGGGCTAGGTTGCCTCCTAGGAGCACTTTATTTAACGTCTGGGCAAGGCAGGGATATCAAGCTATGTAGTTGGCATAGGCTGAGCACTTGGCGCACTTGGTGCCGGTGGTAGGTCAATTGTGCCCGTGATTGGACTGGGGAGGGCCTTGAAGTAGGCTTTTAGTCGATGACCATTCACTTTGAACGGCTCCTTCTTAACTGGGTGCTGAATTTCAACTGCACCATGAGAGAAAACATTAGTAATCACAAAAGGATCAGCCCACCTTGAACGCAACTTACCTGGGAATATCTTGAGCCGTGAGTAAAAAAGGAGGACTTTCTGTCCAATTTGAAAGGCCTTGGGCTGAATGTGATTGTCATGAAAAGCTTTTGTCTTTTCCTTGTAAATCCAAGCACTTTCATAAGCCTTGTTTATGAGCTCCTCCAATTCACTTAGCTGAAGATTTCTATGAAGCCCGGCTTCATCTAATTCCATATGCATCTTCTTAATAGCCCATAATGCTTTATGCTCTAATTCCACCGGCAAGTGACATCCTTTCTCGAAGACAAGTCGGAATGGAGACATGCCAATAGTGGTCTTCGATGCCGTGCTATAGGCCCACAAAGCGTCATTCAATCTATTGGACCAGTCCTTGCGGTTTGGGCTCACGGTTTTCTCCAATATGGCCTTCACTTATCGGTTTGAAATTTTAGCTTGGCTACTCGTTTGAGGGTGATAGGGTGTGGATATCCTATGGGTGATGCCATACTTCTTCATTAAAGCTTTGAAGGAGCGATTGCGGAAGTTCGTGCCCCCATCACTGATGATGGCTCTTGGTGCTCCAAACCTGGCTAAGATGTGACTCTGCAAAAAGCTCACAACTACTTTGGCATCTTTAGTTTTGGTAGGAATTGCTTCCACCCATTTAGACACATAATCGATAACCAATAAAATATAGAGATTACCAAAAGAGTTCGAAAAAGGTCCCATGAAATCGATGCCCCATACGTCAAAGATCTCTACCACAAGGATAGGCTTAATGGAACTTGATTTCGAGGGCCTATGTTACCTTGCCGTTGGCATCTGTCACAAGTGAGTACAAACTCGTATGCATCCTTAAACAATGTAGGCCAATAGAATCTTCTTTGAATGACCTTGAGTGCTGTTTTCTTAGCTCCAAAATGGCCTCCACACGCCAAGCTATGGCAGAAGGTTGGAATGGGTTTCATCTCATCTTCCAGGATGCATCTTCGAATTATTTGATTAGGACAATGCTTCCATAAGTAGGGCTCGTCCCAAATGTAGTACTTAGCCTATTTAGCTAGCTTGCCCTTTTGATACCTGCTCATAGATGAAGGAAATTGTTTAGTGACAAGGTAAATAATGAGATCTACATACCATGGATCGATTGCTTGGAGCGCGAAGAGTTGTTCATTTGGGAATGTCACAAGGAGCGGCAATTGGTCAGCCTCTTCATTGGATCCATGTATAAGCGGCTCATATGATCAGCCACTACATTTTCACTCCCCTTTTTATCTCGAATTTCGAGGTCAAACTCTTGGAGAAGTAGCATCCATTGTAGAAACCTTGGCTTGGCGTCCTTCTTAGTGAGTAAGTAGTTCAAGGCCGCATGATCGGTGGAGACAATAACCTTGGCTTGAATCAAGTACGATCTGAACTTCTCAAGAGCAAAGACAATAGCAAGGAGCTCTTTCTCAGTGGTGGAGTAGTTCAATTGGGCGTCATTCAAGGTTCGACTTGCATAGTAGATGATGTGAGGAAGCTAGTTGACACGCTGTCCTAAAACAGCTCCTACAGCGAACTCCGAACCATCACACATAAGTTCGAATGGTAAGTCCCAATTTGGTGGCATAATGATGGGGGATGCCGTGAGCTTTGCCTTGAGTGTATTGAATTCCTCAC
Source organism: Oemleria cerasiformis (assembly GCA_037349345.1). Lineage (NCBI taxonomy): Eukaryota > Viridiplantae > Streptophyta > Magnoliopsida > Rosales > Rosaceae > Oemleria > Oemleria cerasiformis. The sequence goes on along the minus strand of JAZGTL010000017.1, from coordinate 4,074,470 downwards.
GACATTCCTTGTTGAAGTAAAATAAGGCATCTTTAGCTAGGAGGTTGCACAACGGCCTTGTGATCTTCGAGAAGTCTTTAATGAAGCGTCGATAAAAACCAGCATGCCCTAAGAAGATCGAACCTCCTTGACTGTTGTAGGGTACGACATCCTTTCCACTATGTCTAACTTAGCTTTGTCCACCTCAATTCCACGGCTAGAGATCACATGGCCGAAGACAATTCCTTGTTGTGCCATGAAGTGGCACTTTTCTCAATTCAACACTAAGTTACTTTCTTGGCAGCGTTCTAGTACTCGGGACAAGTTAGCTAAGCACAACTCGAATGACTGGCCAAAGACAGAGAAGTCATCCATGAATAACTCAATTATATCCTCCACCATGTCAGAGAAGATACTCATCATGCAGCGTTGAAAGGTAGCTGGGCCGTTACAAAGACCAAAAGGCATCCTTCAGTAGGCAAATGTGCCATAGGGGCACGTGATTGTAGTATTTTCTCGGTCTTCCGGGGCGATAACAATATGATTATACACTGAGTAGCCATCCAAGAAGCAATAATGAGAATGACCGGACAACCTCTCAAGCATTTGATCGATGAATGGCAAGGGAAAGTGATCCTTGCGGGTGGTGGTGTTGAGCTTCCGGTAGTCAATGCAAACCCTCCATCCGGTTTGAACTCTCTGGGGTACGAGCTCATCATGCTCATTCTTAATCGCGGTAATCCCACTTTTCTTTGGAACTACTTGGACTGGCCTCACCCACTTAGGGTCACTTATAGGATAGATAATGCCCACGTCTAGGAGTTTAAGGACTTCCTTCTTCATGACCTCCTTCATAGGTGGATTTAATCTTCGATGTGCTTCTCTTGATGGTTTGGCATCGTCTTCAAGAAGTATTTGATGCATGCATTTGGTGGGACTGATCCCTTTTATATCGGCAATTGTCCATCCTATCGTCGTACGATGAGCCTTCAAGACTTGTACCAATTTCTCTTCCTCTCCCGCACTTAAGTTAGAGGCAATGATGACCGGAAGGGTCTGATTTTTGCCTAAGTAAACATACTTTAAATGATCAAGTAATGGCTTTAATTCTAGTTCTATGGGCTGGATGGTGGACGATAAAGTCTTGTGGTCCATGAGAGGTAGCGCCTCAAAAGCTGGTAGTTTGTTCCATGAATGAACAGGAACGGCATCAAGTATTCTGACTTCCTCTATCACCTTATCGTCAAGTGTCTCATCAGTTGGTGAAGTGATGGTCGTTTCAAGCGCATCTGTTATGCAAGAATTTGCGAGTGCCCTCTGCAGCAGTATGTCCATGGTGTTTAACGGGAAGTCCACAAAAGGAAACTTGGCAATTTTTGACGTCAATACGGCACTCAGCTGTGGCTAGCAAAGGCCTTCCAAAGATGAGTGGAGGTTCCTCATTCTTGTCAATTATGTCCATCTTGAGTACGTAAAAGTTTGCATGGATGCATGTGTCTACAAATTGCACAAGTACGTCCTCTAGAACTCCCATTAGATTAGTAACAAAGGTGTTAGCTAACCTAACACATAGGTGCGTAGGTTTGAGTGCGCCTAGGTTGAGTGACCTGTAAATGTGGAACAACATGATGTTTACTGATGCTCCCATGTCGCAGAGGCAATGCTCAAATCTTTTCATTTTGAATGACACATGGAAGTGATGGAGGCCCAAGATCGTTGGCTTAAAGGGGCATGCACAAAAGGGCAGCAGAGCATGCCTTAGGGATTTCAATGATGTCAGTGGAGCTGAAACCATGCTTTCCTGCGACCAAGTCCTTGATGAGCTTTACGAAGATAGGCATGTGCTTGACGATTTTATGGAAAGGCAGTGTGATTTGAAGCTTCTGCAACATGCTGATGATTTCCTCCTCAAAGTCCTCCTTTTGCTTATTCCTGTTTTAGAACCTGCGAGGAAATGGAATTTCAACATCATTAGCTCACTCAAATGTTACTTTTTTTAGCTGTTTTAAGATTGGATTTTTGAGTTTTAGAGTTAGAATTATTTGAGTCCTGCGAATTGGCCTTAGGAGTAGGTTGGATGTCAGTCGTGGCCTACGGTGTGCCATGGACATGATACTTGGCGCGTCTTGCGATAACGGCTGGGACATGGCTCTCAGCAGAGCTGAATTAGGCGCATGGTCAGATCCTTCTTGCGGCAGGGCTCTCAGGGGAGCCTGGAACATGGTTGGCGGCGCAGGGTTGGTCCAGGTTTGTGGCATGCCATAAGGCATGGCCTTCTGTGGGTGTGTCATGGAGTTGGTCACGGCAGGATGGTGCCTTGATGATGTCATGGGGAAGTCGTCCTCCTCAGTGTCAAGTCTTTTGTTATTTCCTTCGAGGGTAGCGTATGTAGGACCTTGAATTTGTGTTCCACTCCGCAGAGTGATGGCATTGGCCGTATGATTTTGAAATCCCTTAGGATTTTCCCTGACTTGACTTGGTGGCTTTCCCTGCTCCCGCTGATTTAGTTGATTTGCACTTTGTCCCATTTGACGATCCAAGTTTGCAATTGCATTATCCGTCTTTGCCATATGACTCCGACTTTCTTGAATGAATGCATTGGTGTTTTGCATGAATTGGATGTTCTGTTGAGCCATGGCATTGACGGCATCCTCCAAGGACTTTCTTTCGCCACTTTGACTTGATGAAGGGCCGTGAGGATTCACTTGAGGGGGTGCGGCTTGCTACTGAAATCCAGGGTGCGGCAAAGGATCGGCCGCAGTTTGATTATTGCTCCAATGGAAGTTTGGTTGATTTTTCCACCCTATTGTAAGTGTTTGAATATGGGTCATTCCAGGTCGTGAATTATTATTGAAACCTCCACCAAAATTGGCGTCTTCCACCATTGGCCAGTCTTCGGACGTGTGGCCCTGGATAGAGCACGCGTCACACACTTGTAATCCTCGACCCTTCTCATTGCAGAGCTTCTTCACCATTTCCGTTAGTTGAGCAATGGAGTCACCCTTGTGATTTGTGTACGCCTCGCTTGTAGCCTTAGAGGATTGACCTCTGTAGCTAAATTGATTATCCCTTGGCGCTATGTTCTCAAAGACCGTCCTTGCCTCCGTGGCTGTGCCATCTAGAATTCCTTGGGATTGAGAGTTCACCATGGTGCGGTCGCTATTTTTCAATCCTCCGTAAAAGTACAACATCAAGTGATGGTCGTCGATGTTGTGATGAGCGCATGCCCTCAACATTTGTTTGAAGCACTCCCAAAATTCATAGAATGGCTCATCAACTCCTTGTCATGGGTCCATGATTTTTTCCTTCAACTCATTTGTCTTGGCCACGGGGTAATATTGTGTTAGAAATTTCGAAGAAAAGTCCCTCCATGAGGGAATTGAAGCTGACACCAAAGAGTGAAACCATACCTTAGGACAATCCTTAAGGCTAAAGCGAAAAGCCTTAGTCGAATTTCAGCCTCTGTCATGTCGTTGATGCGCAAAGTTGAGCAGACTTCAACAAATTCCTTAATGTGTAAGTGTGGGGTTTCTCCCGAAAGTCCATGGAATGTTGGTAACATGTGAATGGTTCTAGACTTCAACTTAAAATTGGCCACCGTGGACTATGGAAACAAAAAGGGAAATTGATCCTCCGAAACATGGGGAATTGCAAAATCCTTGAGGAGCCATGGGGCTGGGTTAGGGACAAGGACCCGGTCTCTTCCCTGCTCATCCCTTGCATTCGCCATCCTTCTTGGGCTAGGTGGTGGTGAGCCGTGAATAGAAGATCCTCTAGATGATGGTGGGGTGCTTGATCCGTGCAGAGATCCTTGGACATATCCTCTTGATGACATAAACAAAGTACCTAAAAGAGTAAAGAAAAACTAAGTTAATAAATCCAAACTAAATGGACACCATTGAGGGACAAGTCCCCGGCAATGGCACTGAAAACTTGATAGTTAAAATAACCATCATAATTAACATGAACTCTATTTTCACAGTTATATATATCAATATAGTAGCAAGAAAAGGTCGATCCCTCGAGGACTTGTTCAACGATGAAGTTCCAATTAAGTTCAGATTTTATTAACTTAAACAAAACACACAAAATACTAAAATACAATAAAGAACACGCCTACACCTAGACTCACACTACTTTAGATATGCAAAAGACACTAACACACGGAAATAAGGGGGGGTTTATGCTTTTAGAATTGAAAATTAAAGACAAGTAAACTAAAGTGCGGGAAATAACATTGGTCTCTCGTGAGGAGAGTTTGTGTCTGCTAGGGTTTAAGAGGTGCGGATGCTCTTTTCCATGAGTGACAGCGCTGAAGTGGGGGTGTTTTTTGCGTGGACTGTTTGGGTTTGTGTCCTTTTTTGTTTTCATTTAGATTTTGTCCTAATCGGGTTCTGCTTGGAGTCGCAAGTGACTTAGGGTCGTTCCGACTGCTTGGCGCACACGGTAAGGTCTGAGTACAACATACATTTGGATGGTTTGGGGCAGCGGTTTGGGACGGGCCTTCGATTATCTGATCGAGAGAGAACCGGGATCCAGGTGGAGCTGGATGAGGCCAATGATTTTCGGATGGGGTTTCAGTTATGTGTGATCGCCGAGGTCCTCACCCACAGGTCCACGAACCAGGATGCCTTTGTCTCCTTGTTTAGGGGACTGTGGAAGGAGAGGGGGGGGGGGGGGGGGGGGGGGGTTCTCATAAACTCTATCGGTGAGAATCGCTCCCTGGCTCAATTTGCTTGTCAGCATGATGTGCGAAGGGTACTAGATAAGCAGCCGTGGTCCTTTGATGAAGCGCTGGTTCTTGTGGAGGAAGGTACACGATCAAGGAACCCTAGAACGATGCGGTTAGACTGGTGCAACTTTTGGGTTCAGATGCATAATTTTCCAACCCTATGCATGACTGTTAGGGTTGTGGAGAAAATTGGGGGATTGCTTGGTTCGGTTCTTGAGGTGGACAAGTCGGGAGGGAGGGAGTGTATCAGTCGTTTTGTTCGGGCCAGAATGAAGATCAATATTCGTGAACCTTTGATGTGAGGGGCAAAGGTTGAGTTCCCAGAGGTGGGTGATACTTAGGTTGAATTCCAATATGAGTTCCTACCGGCGTATTGTTTGGTTTGTAGGTTGCTTGGCCACATGACCAGGTACTGTGTGGAGGACAGGGGCACGCAGCATGGTGCAGTTGGAGAAGCGGATAGAGAACTCGTATTGGCTTTTAAAAAATTGGAGGCCACCTCTGACCTGCGTGGGAATGTGCTACAGAGTGTGGTCCGGCGTGGTCGGAGGGAAAATGTAAGAGATAGGGCTCGATGCGGGGATGGTGTGGCGTCTGGCCTTGCTTCTCATATTCAAAGGGAACGGGAGGAGGCTGAGGGCCTTCAGCAGCACCTAGCTACAGCTTTTGACGAAAGGAGGATTGGAAGAGGGGGGTGATCAGTGGAAATACTAGTGGGTATGTAGTAGAGAGATGGGCGACATCCGGTCAGGATGATGCGGTTGAGCATAGTAGTGTTGGCAGAAGCGAGCTTGGGCGTGTTGTGGCTGGGATAGGAGTAGGGGCTGTGTTTGGTGATGAGGCTGTAGTGGAAATAGTGACGGGGAAGGATTATGAGATTCAGTGTTCATACCCATTTCTTTTAGCACCAATTATTGACATTTTGAAACCCGTTCAGCGTCCCGGTAAACGTGGAAGGAAGCCTAGGACTATTACTATGATTGAGCATGAGGGCAGCAGTCATGGAGGGGATAGTGAGGCTAGGGAAGCTTTCGATGAGGGTGACACTATTAGTCGTAGAGTGGCCAAGCGTAGACATGTGGAGTTTGTTGGTTTGTCTTCTCACGTGTTCGGGACCTCCCTTGATGGGTCTCTTGAGCGAATGGGTGATGTTTCCACCTCTCCCCAGGAGCTGTAGAAACATGCGGATTCTCTGGGGGAATTGTCAGGGCATCGATGGTGCCCTGAGAGTTCATGATTTAGAGGAGTAAAATAGGCTTCTCTAACTCAGTGTAGTGGTGTTACTAGAGACGAAAACAAAAGTGTGAGGTTTCGGTATTTTCAAGGACGACTAGGTATGCAGGCCGTGGAGCCGAGAGGGCTTAGTGGTGGCCTTTTTGTTTTTTGGAAATCTGCAGGGATTGTGGAGCTCGTAAAAACTACAGAATTTGTTATTGAAGTGTTGGTAACTGATGAGGATCGTAGGTGTAAATGGCACTTGTTATGTATTTATGCAAGTACTGATGATGGGAAAAGGGCGAGGCAATGGGACCTTTTGCGTACTAGATTGAGACGGGAATCTGAGTCTTGTTTATTACTTGGGGACTTTAGTGATGTCCTTTGTGCTAGTGAGAAAGAGGGTGGGAATACAAGGTCTGCCACTAGTATGAAAACGTTCCGGTCTTTCGTGGCTGATGGGCGGCTACTAGACTTGGGATACATTGGACACCTTTTTACATAGCGCAACAAGAGGGAGAATGGGTTTGTTCAAGCCAGGTTGGACAGGGGTTTAGCTACGGACTCTTGGGTTAGAACATATCCACATGCAACGGTCACTCACATTTTATTATCAGGGTCTGATCACTCAATGTTGGCGGTGGATACTTGTCCTGGTGCTGGGAAACGTCGACCTAGGTTTATTTATTATCCCCGGTGGAATAAAGATGCCCATTGTGAGGAGGTGGTTAAGAGGGAATGGAGTAAACACATGTTGGGCCTTGTTACTGAGTGACGGAAAAATTGAAAGCGATTAGTAAGGGCCTGCTAGTTTGGAGGAAGAAAGGGAACGAGAACGGTCAGGTGGCCATTGATCAGCTGAAGGAGCAATTACGGGACTGTTATCAGGCTGCTGATTATGATGGGCAACGGGTGTGTTCTCTTGAAGCAGACTTGAAACAAGAAATGCTTGACAATGAAGTTTATTGGAAGCTGCAGTCCAGGGTTCAATGGTTAAATGAGGGGGATAAGAACGCTAGGTTTTTTCACTCTAAGACTGTCAAGAGAAGGCGGCACAATCAGATCAAGGGCTTGGTTAATGGGAGGGGAGTATAGAAGGAAAATGAGGAGGATCTTAGAGGCATTTCCGTGGGGTTTTTTAAGCATCTTTTAGAATCTTCTCAGCTGACGCTTGTGGGTGAGGTTACTGACTGGATCTCTCCACGAGTCACGGCCGAGGACAACGCATCCTTGGTCCGTCATGTACATCCTGAGGAAGTTAGACAAGCCGTGATGCAGATAAACCCTATGAAATCTCCAAGTCTGGATGGTTTCATCGCAAGCTTCTATCAACGGCATTGGGGGGTGATTGGGCATGAAGTGATCAGTGCAGTGACCTCTTTCTTTGAGACGGGGCACCTTCTGAAAAAGGTGAATTTTACGTTTTTGGCTCTAATCCCTAAAGTACCAAGCCACCTTAACATGACGCAGATTCGGCCTATTTTGTTATGTAATGTTCTTTACAAGGTGATTTCAAAAGTGCTTACTAATCGATTGAAGTGTCTAGTGATGAATGTGATTAGCGATTCTCAAATAGCCTTCGTTGCAGGAAGACAAATTATAGATAATGTGTTGGTTGTGCATGAGGTGTTGAATACCATTCGTAAGAAGCGAGGCCAGGACGGGGTGGAAATGATGCTTAAGCTAGATATGGCCAAAGCTTATGACTGAGTGGAATGGGGTTTTCTGTTGGCAGTCATGCGGAAGCTGGGGTTCAATAATGTTTTCTGTCAATGGATTATGGAGTGCATTTCTTCGACGTCCTTTAGTGTTCTAATGAATGGGACACCGACCGAGGTCTTCTATCCATCCAGGGGGCTTCAGAAGGGTGACCCACTATCCCCATTTCTGTTTGTTCTTTGTGCAGAAGGTCTCTCTGCGATCTTAAAAAGGAGGGTGGAAGTGGGGGCTTTGCATGGTATCCCGGTGGCACCAGGAGTGTTCCGTTTGACCCATCTATTTTTTACGGATGATTTTGTGTTATTCGCAAAGGCTAGAATGCCGGATGTTATTCATCGAGGAGCCCTTACGTCTATATGAGGTTAGTTCTGGGCAGATGGTAAATCTCGAGAAGAGTTCTATCCTCTTTAGTGCATATTGTCCCATGCAGCTTCAGAATCATATTGTGGCAACACTCGGGGTTAGGAGAAAAGAGGAATTTGGGCAGTATTTGGGTCTAAAAGCTTATTTTGACGCATCAAAGAGGGTTGTTTTTGAGGATATTCGGAATCGAGTGGAGGCTAAAGTGCAAGGATGGTCTGAACAATTTTTGTCCATGGCCGGAAAGTAAGTCATGGTTAAAGCTATCGCTCTTGCGCTGCCTAACTATGTAATGTCTTGTTTCCAAATACCGGTGGGGGTTTGCAAGGATATGGAAAGAATACTAGCTCGTTACTGGTGGGGCAAGCAGCGTATGGAACGCGGCATTCATTGGGCCGCTTGGGACAAAGTCACGATGCCGAAATGTAAGGGTAGGCTTGGCTTTCACGATTTGAGAAGTTTTAACATTGCTATGCTAGCAAAGATTGGGTGGCGTCTAATTACAGACCCCTATTCTCTATTGGCTAGGCTTTTGAGAGCTAAATATTACCCTGATGGATCCTTCTTGCAAGCTAAGGACAAGGTCGGTTCTTCATAGGGGTGGAAAGGAATTTTACAAGGTCAGTGGTTATTGCAGGCTGGTGTCCGTTGGAAGGTGGGGGATGGAAAGTCTTTTCGGCCCTTGTTGGACCCATGGCTGCCTACTTGTAGGCCGTTTCGGATCAAGTATGGCGGTTCCAATGTTCCCGCATGTGTACATGATTTGGTGAACTCCTCCCGGTGCACTTGGAAGGCAGACCTAGTGGATAGCTTGTTTAGGCCGGAGGAAGCAAGAGCAATATTGGCCATTCCTTTGAGCAAGTATGGTTGCAAAGACCAAATGGTTTGGCACTACTCAAAAGCTGGCTCTTATAATGTTCATTCGAGAAATATCTTGGCTTCTGAATTGAGTAGGAATAGTGAGTTTTCAAGGAAGTGTCGTGGTAAATCCAGCACGGTTGGTGCTCATGATTCTTTTTGGAAGGGTATTTGGAAGCTATATGTGCTGAATAAAATTAAGCAATTTATTTGGCGGTGCTGTCGAAATTTTTTGGCAGTGCGTCATAATCTGAAAAGGCATAGAGTCCAGGTTGAAAATATCTGCCCCTTGTGTGGTGAAGCGGATGAATCCGAAGCTCACTTGTTCTTCACCTGTATGTTTGCAAAAAAAAATTGGTTCGGTGGCCCCCTATAGCTGGACATTGCTGGTCTAAGGTGTCTGTCCTTTCGGGATTGCTGGGGTCAATTGCGTACTATGTATCAAATAGTGGATGGTGTAGATGTTGTCTTTCAAACCTTGGCGTTTGGGTGTTGGAGGATTTGGAAGGCTAGGAATTTGATGTGTTTCCAGGATGATGTTCAGCCCCCAGAGGTGACCATTGGGCTAATGTAGAAGCAGATTGCTGAGTTAAGAGACGCCAAGGCTTCTGCAGTGCCTCCAATCAATCAGGTGCCTATTGTGGATAGGGCAGGGGCTGGTCGGGGGCTTCAGCAATGGCAGAGACCAAGGCTGGGTTTGCTCAAGCTGAATTGTGATGGCGGATGGGAGTTGCCGACGGCAAGGGGCTCCTATGGCTGGGTTCTGAGATCGTGGTCGAGAGGTTTTGAGGGTGCATGTGGTGTGGTGGGTTCCCATGTGGCTCTGCCCTTCAGGCCGAGGCTTTGGCCATTTGGGCAGGTTTGGTGGCTTGTTTAGAGGCCAGTCATCAGAAGGTAGTGGTTGAGATGGACTCCTTGCAATTGGTGATGTTGCTTGACTCTACTACTTGTGATGTGTCAGTTGAGAACATTCTACATGATATTTGGGTTCTTCGTAGGGCATTTATTTCCTTGTCTTTTTGTTTTACCCCCCGGGGTTGTAACAAGGCAGCTCATGTTGTGGCTGTTCATGTGAAATTATTGGGAGGGTGCCATATCTGGTCAACTTTTGAACCATATTGGCTGTTTAACCTTCTCGTTGAGGATGTTGGCGTTTCTGTTCGGTTATAATTTTTGCTATAAAGTTACTATTTAGGAAAAAAAAAGTGCGGGAAATAACAATGAAACAATGATAGATTGATTGTTTGTTAACAAAGGAGAATTAAGACTTACTATCCAAACAAGGTAGCTAATCTCATAGGCATAAAAGAATGGTAGTTTAAGTAGTAATAAGAATTATTCAGTATGCATAGCAATCAAAATCAAGAGCCAAAATCTAATTAACGAACTAACATGGCTAGGGCTTCAAGCAGCCCTAATCCTAAAATGACTACTCACACATAATTGAAATTGAAACAAACATAATTGAAGTCATTAAAGTAAAAGCAATAAAAGTAAAGTTACAGAGGATATTATTGAAGATGAAACACAGCAGAAGACCACGCCAGAGCTTGTCCTCCAATGCCCACGTCCAACTATCTCACACGCAGAAACTAAAAATTGTTTTAATTTAAAACTGAATTACAATGTGAATTGCAGCTAGGGTGTCTAGAGGTCCTCACCCGCGAACCCTAAGGTCCTTTAAATAGGCCTCTAAACCTTTACAATGTAGGAGATAGTTTAGGACAAAATCCTAATTAAAACTGACTTAAACTTCCTATCCTAGTGTGAATTGATAAAAAAAAGCAATCCTTGTTGGATTTGGAGTAGGATTTGCGGCAATACTGTGAACTAAGTCTTCTAAGCTTTCTTGCAAGCCAAGGCAACTTCTGGAATCTTCTGGATGTTTCTTGGACGTCAAGAACTGAGTTGGGCCTCCTCCTGGACATACTTTACACAGCAGGGCCCTAAATTAGCACTTTTAAGCCTCTTAAGGATTTATTGAAAACTTGACATGCCTTGGACCAATGTGACTGAGCCAAACCACGTCTTGGGCTAGCATATGATGTGACTTGATGGATTATGGGCTTTTGCTCACTCAGAAGCTGGCAGAACCTGGAGATCGCAAAACTACGCCCTGATTAGGGCGCACACGTGTCTTTAGGGCGCACCTAGGCGGATCATGACGAAGTGTCCTTATAGGGATCTGGGACCGCACCTTCGAGGCGCATCATAGGCTTGTTAAAGGCATGGCTTGGCCTTGCTAAGTGCATAGGATGTAGAATTGGAGCAGGGCAAGAACTTTGTTCTTCCGCTGGCGCATCCTTCAGGGACCGGGGACGTGGCGCAGGATACGTCCTGACATGGCTTGAATTGGCGCATGACTTCCTGATTGGCGCAGCTTGGCAGAGCAGGGACATGTCCTACCGTGGCGTGACTAGGACAGGAACTTGGCGCATGGCCCGGAGTTAGTGCATGGCTTGTGGTTCTAAGCTAGAACTCGGTAGGGTGTCCTTGGGACATGTCGCGGGACACGACCTGGCATGACCTTAGCACTTCTAGGACTTGGACTTGATATCATGAGACAAAAGTTTGAGACCCGGATGGCCTGATCTGAGGTACTTGGCCAAGAACCCAAAATAGGGCGCATTGGCGCAATCAGGACTCAGTTCAGGACCCGATATTGAAATGAGGACATCTCCTTCCTTTGAACTCCGATTTAAGTCATTCTTTTTGCGTTCTTCTCAGAATTTGCCTATCTTTCTAAACTACATAAGTATCTTAGGATTGATCATTTTCTTCTGTTTATGGCATGAATTCATTCAAAAGACATGTAAGAAAGGTACTTAAGGACATCAAAATGATGCATAAATAATGACTTAGCATCTATGCTAGTAGAACCCTTAATGAAGCCCAGTTGAACTACTCCACAACTGAAAAGGAACTTCTGGCCATCATCTTTGCCATAGAAAAGTTCATATCCTACCTAATCCAAACAAAGGTCATCGTCTACACAGTCCATGCGGCATTGAATTATCTCCTTACCAAAAAAGACGCCAAACCAAGGCTGCTAAGGTGAATGCTACTCCTCCAAGAGTTCGACCTCGAAATCTGAGACAAAAAGGGGAGTGAAAATGTTGTTGTTGATCACATGAGCAGACTAATTCACGGATCTAATGAGGAAGCTAATCAGTTGCCCCTTCTTGAAACATTCCCGGACTAGCAACTCTTCGCGCTCAAGGTAATTGATCCATGGTATGCTGATCTTATTAACTATCTTGCTACTAAGCGTCTCCCTTCGTCTTTGAGCAGGTACCAGAAAAACAAGCTAGTTAAACATACCAAGTATTACGTATGGGATGAACCATACCTATGGAAGCACTGCTCGGATCAAATCATTCGAAGATGCATCCCGGAAGATAAGATGGAGTCAGTCCTAATGTTTTGCCATAGCCTAAGGTATTCAAGGACACCTATGTGTTTGTTCTCACCTGCGACAGATGTCAAAGGCAAGGTAACTTGGGCCCTTGAAATCAAATGCCATTAAACCCTAACCTCGTTATGGAGATCTTTGACATATGGGGCATTGATTTCATGGGACCATTCCCTCACTCTTATGGTTATCTCTACATACTACTTGTTGTAGATTACGTCTCAAAGTGGGTTGAAGCAATTCCCACTAAAACTAACGATGCAAAAGTAGTTGTGAGTTTCTTGCAGAGTCATATTATGGGTAGATTTGGAGCATCAAGAGCAATCATCAGTGATGGTGGCAACCATTTCTGCAACGGCTCCTTCGAAGCATTACTTAAGAAGTATGGCGTCACCCACAGAGTTTCTACGCCTTACCATCCTCAAACAAGTGGCCAAGCGAAGATTTTTAATCGAGAAGTAAAGGCCATCTTGGATAAAACGGTGAACCCCTACAGAAAAGGCTGGTCTAACAAAATAAACGACGCACTATGGGCATATAGGACGGCCTACAAAACTCCCATAGGCATGTCCCCCTTCAGGCTTGTCTTCGAGAAAGGATGCCACTTACCGGAGGAACTTGAGCACAAGGCCTTTTGGGCCATTAAGAAGATGCACATAGACGTGGATGAAGTTGGAATTCATATGAAGCTTCAATTAAGCGAATTGGATGAGCTCCACAATAAGGCCTATGAAAGGGCTCAAATTTACAAAGAGAAAACAAAGGCCTTTCATGACCAACAAATTCAAAGCAAACAGTTTCAAATTAGATAGAAAGTCCTCCTCTTCAACTCACGCCTTAAGCTGTTCCCAGGTAAGTTACGTTCTCGATGGTTTAGACCTTATACTGTTACTCACCTTTTCTCTCACAGTGCAGTTGAAATTCAACATCCAGTTAAGCAGGAACCGTTCAAAGCCAATGGCCATCGCCTCAAGCACTACTACGAGGCCTATTCCAATACCATCACGAGCCCCATTGACCTTCCACTGGCCCAAACTGCTTAGCCTGCCAGCCACGTCTTGCCCATACATTAAATAAAGCATTCCTAGGAGGTAGCCTAGCTCTGGTTTTTGTTTCTCTCTTACTTTACTGTTTTTGCCCTATTGCACTCTCTTAATCTTTATGATGTGTTGTCATGCCTAGTTCTTATCACATTGAGGACAATGTTCAGTTTAGGTTTGGGGGTGTGGATTAAAATTTTTCATATAGAAACATCTAGGTTTGGGGGTGATACACGGCCACATAAATAAAAATTTAGGTGTTAATTAGTTTAAGTTCTGCTAGTAATATTGTTTTTACTTGTTAATAGGGATGTACATGCTAAGTTAACTATCTTTGTTCTACTAAGAGTCATGCCGTAGTTAAGTAGTTCAAATTTTGCACTGCACAATGCCATGTTTTAAGTGATTAAGTGAACAAAACAACTGAATTTGAGTGAACCTTAGAAAATTAGTGGAGACTACCCTGTGAGATTTTTGAACCTTATTGCCATGCTTTCTGAGGGATATACTTGTTTCTACTCTTAAACGCTCATCCCTTTTGTTTTTAATTGCTGATCTCATTACGTCATATTTGCATTGAATTTTAAAGAACTAACATCATAAATATACTCTTGTTTTGATGTGTGGTTTGCCATAAGAAGTGATGTAGGCTATGTGTGTTTAACCTCTAAAATACTGATCCTACCCTATTACATGCTCCTTAAGCCAACCTTTGAAGCCAAACACTCAGCCTTTCCTTTCATGACCTAAAGTATAACCTAACCAAAATACTTAGCCATTCATCAAAGCCATTCCCTATAACCTGAGCTTGTGTTGAGGTTGCCCTGAATGAGATTCATGGTGAGAATGAAGAGTGAAAGAAGGTTTTGCCCAATTCCAAGACATTGGCGTCAATTTCAAAAGATGAAAGTTCAAAATTCAAAGGTTTCAGCTCTACAAGTGACAAGTTGCATGAAAAGAATGAGGAAATCATTGCATGATCTTGGTTGAATTCAATTCCAAAGAAAAAGAAAATAAAGAGAGAAAAAATCAAGAACAAGAAAAATGTTGAAAAGAAAAGAGAAAAAGCAAAGTGAATTGAGCCAAGTGACCCAAGAACCTCGAAATAAGCCATCAAGGAAGCACAATACCGTGGGCCCTAAGCAAGGATTCATATCAGAAATTCTAAGTTCGAGTCATGACTTCTCATGCCTTGGCACAACTTAGGTTCTTTGAATCCCAATCCTTCCTTTCTAACCCCTAAGCTTAGCCCCATTACATACAACCTAAAATGGAAGACGTAATTGATCTTATGGACAATCATGCCGAGGATTAAGGTACGTATCTATGTTCTTAAAGTTCAATTGCCTTCATGAGATCTTTATTTCCATAAAGTGTTATTCTTCATTGATACTCATATATGATAAACTTGAATTCCATAACATAAACTCATCACATATGCTTGAGAGAATGGGAGCCTAAGGTTCTTGTGTGAATTGAGAGTTTCCTAGTGAGGATTAGTGTCGAGGAGAAATCTTTCTTAGGCACTCAGATGAAGTTGTTTTCAAACATGATCACTTGGAACTTTGGCACTTACACTTGACACATGACACTCACGGCTATGACATCTCTGTTGGTTCTGCAAAGCAAGTCTACTTACCTTGATCCGTATTACCTTGTTAAAAGTTCTATCTCTAGCATCTTAGTTGTCTAAGTAAAATGTTTGTGGGTATCGTGTTGCTATAACCCTCCGAAGACAAAACTCATCCTACTAGGAAGACCTAGGGGTTTAAATGTCATATCTTAACTACGATCGAGTCTTTTCATTTTGCTTTAGTCTATTTTCTTTTGTTTTGCTCGGGGACTAGCAAAAGATAGGTTTGGGGGTATTTGTTCAGTCATTAATTATGCATCATTCTGATGTCATTTAGTATCCACTTACAAATCTTTTGAAGGATTTTATTCCATCAATAGTAGAAAATTATCAATCCTGTGAGACTTGTGCAGATTTGGAAAGATAGGTAAATTCTTGAAAGAACGCAAAAAGAATGGCTCAATTCGGAGTTATAACGAAGGAGATGTCTCAAGTTGAATATCAAGTCTCAAACTGAGTCCAAAATCAGGTCTAGGCGCATGACAAGAGATGCCAAGAATCGAGACCCTGCAGTGCTCAGATTGAGCCCCTACCGAGTCTCAGAAATGAGCCCTTGAAATCCCAGGCGCGTCCTAAATCACGTCCATGGGACATGTCCCTATCGCATATTTGTGCCCTATTTGGAGCTCCTATGGAGCCTCATCGTTGTCCCAGGAACTTCCATCCAAGCCTAAGGACATGCCTTTGACATGCGCCATGACCTCCCAGCCGAGAGCCAAGGTCACGTACCGAGTCCCTGACCAGATCCAAGACCCTATCCCAAGTACCAGCCCTGCGTTGAAGTACTTGTGCCTAGTACTAGGACCTACGCTAATCTTGAACCTCATCTGCCAAGCTGCGCCATGCCACGCTTGAAACAAGTACCCGGTGCACCTTAAAAGCAGAGTCCCAGCTGATGTCCAAGACAGGTCCCTGGTCCTCCAGTGACAAAGTTCCTTTGTGCCTAATTCATGTCACCAGGAAGGCCACATTGGGTGATGACCTAGAAAAAGATGGAACAAAGCGAGACACCACCCACAGTTGGACTTCATATCACCTATATATGCTAATGGAAGCCTATGTCTCGCCTGGAAATGCCAATGACACGTTTGTGTCCTATTTTTCCCTAAAAGACTTCCCAAGAGCCCTGATTTGAGCCAAATTGGGCCATCAACTTTTCTACAAGCTTTTGAGTGGGAGAAAGCCCAGAACTATGTTAGATAAATCATTTGGAAGTGCCTGGAGTGGTTTGTCTAGATTGGATTGGTCAATGACATGTTATGTTCATAAAAGTCCAATTTTGAAGGCTTTAAGCCCAGAATCTGGCCCAGCTGTGTTTGAAGTACTTCGTGCTGCCTAAGCCTAGTCCTTGACGTCCAAGAAACCTCCAGAATACTACAGAAGCTGCCTTGGCATGCAAGAAAGCTCATAAGATTTCATCACAAAGTCTTGCCGCAATTCCTACTCCAAATCCAACAAGGATTACCTCTTTGAGTCCCTTTTCAGTTCAAACTACGATAGCAATCTGTTAGTCAGTATTTGACTAGGTTTTCTAAGTAATCTCCTAATATGTAAAGGTCTTAATCTCCTATAAATAGGAGTACAAGCCTCGCGGGTCAAGGACCCAACCTCTAGACACCCTAGCCGCAGATCTCATAGTTTCAGTTTTCAAAGCACTTTATTTACTGTTTTGTGAGAAAGTTGAGCGTGGAGCCTTGAAGGAGCAGCCTTGGCGTGGTTCTTTGAATTGCCTCATCTTCAACGATCTCTATTGTAGTTTTACTTTCATTATTTTAAGCTAATTATGAATTCATTATGCTTTGCTTTTCAATTATGCTTGAGTAGTTTTTAGGAGAATTAGGGCTACTTGAAGCCCTAGCCATGAGAGTCGGTTAATATGGTGTTGGCCCTTGATTTATATTACTATGAATGGTGGATATAGTTTGAATTAATGTGCTTAATTTATGTTTGTTGCTTATGAGTTTGACCTGCTTATTTACGTGAACTATTGATGAATGATTGCTTGTTAGACTGATCATCTTCTTGTAATTGTTTGGCATCAAGGGTAGTGGCTTACATCTTACTTGTAATTCAACTCATGACAACCTAGGACTGCACATCACTTTTCTAGGGATAGTGTGGTGTCATTAAATTATCTTTGCACTTCATGCATCATCTTGATAAAATTTCATAGACGTTCTAAGGTACTCATCCGGCCTAGAATAGGCTAAGTAAGAAAGAACAATATTTATAGATTGGGCCTTAGTCGGACCTTTGCATAGACATCATATTCAGAAGTTTCATAGTAATTAAATCCTGCAAATCATGTTAATCACTTAAGTGGTTAGTGGTGGATAGTTTGCCTTAATTCACCTTAGTTAATAACTTTAATCAATCATCATTCTTGCTGCATTTTTAATTTCTTGCATTTTAAGTAATTGTTTTACTTTTCAATTTTAAAAACATCATAACCAAAACCCACATCCCACCACCCACACCAACCCCCCCGCCGTGTTGTTTTCTTGTTTTGAGTCTTTGTGTGTGTCTTTGTTAGTGTCTCTTGTTTGAAGTCCGTTTTGTGTGTCTTGATTGTCAAGTCATTGTTTTGAGTCCTTTCTGTGTCTTTAATTCCCTGCATATCTAAAGTAGTTTGTGTCTATGTTTTCTTTGTTAATTTTGAGTCTTTTGATTGAGTTAATAGTTCTGAACTTAAGTGGAATAATTGTTCAACAAGTCCTTGAGGGATCGACCTTTACTTTGCTCCTATACTATCTCATTCGATTTTGTGCACTTGCAAAGATTTTCAGTGGATAAAATAGGTTGCATTATTGTTGCTTGTTTTATTTCCTATCAACCCTCGGCTGGCATAACACATAAGTCGGTATATCCTTCGGCTATCATATCACATCATCAATCGGCATAACCCTCGGCTGGCATAACACATTAGCCGGTATATCCCTCGACTATCATATCACATCATCAGCCGACATATCTCTCGGCTAGCATATCATGACTCAATCATCATCTCAAGTATCTCAATGGCACTGTAGTTGCACGAGTCAAGCGCACGTGACAGGACTAGGTATCTTCGCTCGTACCACAACCACGTGAAGGATTGGGTGCAAGCACCATCACCACGAGTCCCCCTAGGAGCTCTGGGACCACATAGACTCATAAGAGCTCGGGGATAGGATCGGTGCTGTTTAACTAGCATAGAGCGAGAGTAGGAGAAAAATCACGTGGAGGACTGGTTTGTGGCCTGCAGATAGGTACGACACCAACGACCACCATATGAGCATTCCATGACTCAACTTTGACATACGACTCAACGTGACTTGACAAGACTCCACATGACTCATACATGATACATGACACATGTACTACACCGGCATAACTCCTCGGTAATAGTATCTCGACACTGACACATTGCTAGGCCGGCATGACTCATCGGTGATAGCATCTCAACTTTTTCTCATATGCTAAGCCAGCATGACTCATCGGTGATAGCATCTCAATCGTACACCCAGTCTGTCTTGATCATCAAAGTCTTCATATTATTCGTTTTATGTCGATATCCGCCCTTACTCACGGTTCAAATATATCTTAACTTGTATCTCAGATTCAAACCTCGAGATATTCTCTTTAGTATTAGTTTATACTCATTTTGGAGTATTTATCGTTCATAGGATTCAAAATCCTCAAATATTATAATCCAGAATGTCGGGTCTTATCATCGATTCTCTGGCATATTCTATGTGTCAGATTATGAAGCAATACATGCCAGGCTCTACTCTAGCTCGTGGCATCATCTATAGTTCCTAACATCATTATAACGCTAATAACTAATTTAAACTGCCCTAAGAATCACAAACAAGTACACTTATCACAATTCATTCCATAATTACTCAATCATATAACATTTAGCATGACACTTAGCCAAATGACGAGAATTAACTCAAAATATTTCGAACTCAATCATGTCCCATCCATAAAACCATAATTATAATATAATCATTCTAAATTAGGCATCCCAATTTATCCATCAACCATTCAACACAATCCATCCATCACATAATGACATATTGAACAAGTAATCCATCATATAACATTATATATAAGTTTAGGGAAAGAGGTCCACTCACAGTATGTCGGGGAGAAATCACCCAACAAGATTCCTATTGCACGTACTTGAAGGCATTCTTTCCCAGAAGCCTCTCGGAGCTTTGTCTCGGTCTATACAATCCTTTGAATTCTCCAATACCATAGCGCCTCGCAAACAGGGGAATAAATATTAATAAATAATCATTTAAACTATTAAATCAATCTCCCGATCCCCGAGAGTTCACATGCCCTAAAAATGCATTTAAAGCAACTAACACTATCCAAAAGAGCCCCCAAATAAACTCCAATGGACCCGAAACCTATGCCAATGGGTTCAAAATGTCGGATTACACAAAGTACGAGTCGTCGAAGATCGGGGGTGAGGCCCACTCTCCTCTGCCTCACTTTGGGCTGCAACTGCATGGAGCACTCACCCCTAACCTCGCGCCAGCCTCCCTCACTTGAGCCGGCCGTAATCTGCCATTGTTGGCGGATTTTGGACCTTTTCCAAAACCTTCAATACTCAACCAAAAACAACAACCCAATAGTCCAAATTCATCTACTCGATCCCAAGAATCCAAATATAAGTTCCAATTTGAAAACCATTACATGTGGTGGCCGGAAATCACCTCGAAATAAGTAGTGACCCATTTCTTTCGCGGCCTACTACGTTGCGTACGTAGGTCGGCGGCCTCAGTGGATGGTATGGTTGAGTTCGCACGAGGGAGATGATGAGGATGGTATTGGTTTGAGGGTCTAGGTCACCGCTGAACGACGGCGCTAATAATGGCTTCCACAGGAAGCTTTTCGCATGATGAATAGAGAGAGTGAGTCGCGGGGCGAGAGAGAGAGCCCCTTTTATAATTTGAAATTTAATTTATCGATACATCCCGATCGTTCTAGACCCATAACTTTCACATACAAACTCCGATTTTTGGATGCCACCTGTCTACGTACTCGCGAGTTTGAGACCTACTTAATGGTACAAGGAATATTTTCAAAGGAGTTCTCGATCAAAAAGTGACTTTCGCGCCTTTGGGAAATTCAGGGGTAAACTAGTCAATTTGTTAACCCAACTTTTACTTAATGGCCCTAATAACATTGGATCCTCGTTAGAGGCTCAATACCAACTTAGTTTGACCCAATTATTCACCGAAAATTCCAGTAATTCATTAATTGAATTTTGTTTTTCCGGGACGGGTCGTAACAATGTCCCCGAGTTGGACTGCCCCGGATCTTGAGCTACGGCTCGAGATGAGCTAGGATATTGAGTTACGGCTCGGGATGAGCTGGGATATTGAGTAACAGCTCGGGATGAGCTGGGATATTGAGTTACGACCTGAAATGAGCCGGGACATCGAGCTATGGCTCGGGGATGATGGCTACGGGTGGGATATGAGGATACGGCCCGAGATATTGGCTTCGGCGAGGTTATTACGACGGCAGGTACAATTGGATATGGCGAGGGTTCCACCTTTGTAGTTGAATGGTACTCCAGTAAGTTGTAGGTTTATATATATCTGTATGGAGGGTCTTAATATAATTTGATTTACCACGAGGTGGGTTGTCCTGATTACCCTTATTTTTATTATTATTATCATCACTTTATTAGCGTGTGTATGCTTCGATGTGGTTTATCGTCCACTCACAGTTACTTTGGTTTTATGCCTCCAGACCGTAGTCGGACGAGGTGACAAGACTAGGAGGAGGCATCATCTTTTGCTATGCTACTAGTACGTAGGACTTTCATTAGTTTCTGTAAAGTTAAGGATTATCTAGTTTGTTCAGAACCACTTTTGGGTATTGTAAATTATTTTGAAGGCTTGGCAGTTTGGGCTCGAATTGTTTTAGGTTGTAGGCTTAGCTGGACTACTTTGGATTTGTATTTGTTAGTGCATGCTTCGTCTGACAGGTGGAAGATAGTTTGACCCGGTTATAGAGGAGATGCTGCCAATTTTTCGGTAGTTTTCTTTTAAAGAGTAATAGATAGCGTGAGGGCATTTTTAGAAGGTTTTAAATTTTTTTCAGGGTTGTTAGATGAGAGCAGGACCTCTCACGAGTTTCGAGGGGAAATTCGAGAGGGGTCCTGTCACTAGGTGCATTTTGAGTAATAAGCCTTAAATTATTAATGTTGACCCTACACAAGCTTTATATCGACGTTGTCAGAGGCATAGCTAGGAATTAATTTGTGGGGGGCCTTTCACAAAATTCCTTAAAAAAAATTTTTTGATGATAATTCATCATTCGATTACGCAATTCAGGATCAGCTTGCAGATTTTCCAAGTCAACTTCCACAAAAGTTTCTTTTGAACTATTTTAAATCTTTTTTTTTTCTTTGGTGATGATGCTCGATAGCTCAATATTTGATTTTCTTTTTGTAGTATCTTTCCATAACTGAAAGATATATTGAATAACTTTAATTGGTATTGCTTCTACATCAAACAATATTCTTAGTCTTTTTATATGATATGGAGGATGAGATTGTTCTCAATCCTTATTTACTAAAAAATGTAGAATTAATCTTCCTTAAAAGGAAATGAATGTATAATAATCAATTATCTTGACAAATCAATTAGAGTTTGTTTAGGAACGTTTTCGAATATTTTTTTATATTATTTTTCATATACAAAAATAAGTTTAAAATGTATTTGGTAATTAATTTTTGAAAAATAAGAAATAGAATTATTTACTTTTTTTTTTTGGCCAAGAAGAAAATATTCATTAAAGGCAAATAGAAATGTTTACATCTTTTGCAAGAAAGTTAAATAACCAAGAGGGCTCCAAGCCCTCCCATCTTGAACACCGCTTAGACCGTTTACAGGAGGTAGCAACTTCATAAGTTGCTGCGTTATTTTTCCGAGGAATAAAA
The DNA here is from genome assembly GCA_037349345.1 of Oemleria cerasiformis. Lineage (NCBI taxonomy): Eukaryota > Viridiplantae > Streptophyta > Magnoliopsida > Rosales > Rosaceae > Oemleria > Oemleria cerasiformis. Next base: position 4,052,573 of record JAZGTL010000017.1, on the reverse strand, counting down.
AGCAGCTTGACAACCTCAAAGAGAGGCTGTAAAGCCAAGATATCAAAAATCAAGCCTTCAATATTAGCATCCACACCAATTCATGTCTTCACACACTGCACTAGCAGCTTAGAATCTGACAGGACCCTTCCCGAATTTCATCTCGAAATCTCAGAAAAGTCCTACTCCCGTCTGACAGCTTTTAACCACAAAAGTTAAATACCTGAAATACCCTTAATCTTTGGAAACATCAATTCAACTTTACAGGGGTTCCAATAGAACCTCCTCTGTACCTAATTGACCTTCACCTACCTGTCAGACAAAGGATAGACCAGTAGTTCACAAACTACCTCAGAGGACCTCCTCCGCAAGCAAACAAGACAACTGACGTGACACCCTCGTGTGAACCGTCAACAACTCGTCGATCTGGGTCACCGCCTACACCACCCACTGACCTTGATGACTAAGGTACTAGACTTGGTTGAATTGAGTCTCACTGACTTACCCCTAGTCGTAACTCGATATCCTGGCTCATCTTGAGCACCCCGAGTCGTAACTCGATATCCCAGTTCATCCTGAGACGTAGCTCAATATCCCGGCTCATCCTGAGCCGTAGCTCAATATCCCGGCTCATCCTAATCCATAGCTCAATATCTCGGCTCATCATGTGCCATAACTCAATATCCCGGCTCATCTTGAGTCGTAACTTAATATTCTGACTCATCCTGAGCATCCCGAGTCGTAAGTCGATATCCCAGCTCATCCTGAGCCGTAGCTCACTAACCCGACTCCTCCCGAGCCGTATTCGATATTCTGGCTCAACTCGAGTCGTAGTTCAATATCCCGGCTCATCCTGAGAGTATAATGGAATCCTCCATAACATACCTCAAATCATTCATCAGGTCAAAACCCAAATCACAATCCGTGGTATAACATAATACATAGAAGTGCACATGCCACACAATCCCAAAAACTCAGTTCGTTCACAGTATATCCAAAGTACCAACTCAAGGAAGCCCTAGCCCTAAGGAATAACCCAACTCCCTGAATCCCTTCCCCCCCGACCCCGAGCCAAAACCCGCTCCGTGGTCGTCCATATAGCTGGAATTACTCAAACGGGGCTCTAAATGGACTCCAACAGCCTCAAAACTGGCAAAATTCAATCCAGAATGCTCCAAAACCCTAGACACGCGTTGCCTTGAGCTGGGAATTCGCCCCACGGGCCACCACGCATCGGTAGAAGGCCGTCGGACCATGCGCCGCCACGCGCGTCTATATTGTCACCGTGGAATATTTTGTCACTCTGACAGAATATTCGGTCGAACCTGACGGAATATCCAGATGGAATCATAATATTTCATCCAAACTAACGGCATTAGGGTTCCGTCATAACGCCATTACCTTTTGACGGAATATGCTAAAGCCGTTAGCATATTCCGTCAAACCCTGACGGCGTCAACGGTCAACTAACTGCTGCCTGGACGTTGACTGTGTTGCCATGTGGCTCCACGTGGCAACTGAGTTAGCTACTGACAAGTCACCATGTGGCACCACGTGGCTGCCATATGGCATGCCATGTCAGCCACATCAGTTCATACCAGTCATCGGAGTACGTCAGGGACGACGATCAGAACGCCGTTGTTGCCGGCCTCGCCGGTGGTCGGAAACTGGAAATTCTCACCGAAAATCACCATTTCCGATGAGCTTCAAACTCTTCCCAAACTCCACTGATTTCTACGATCCACACTTGTAGATTCATCTACGCAACACCAGGAACTCTAAAATGAAGTCGGGTGTTCGAGATCATACCTGGTTCGGTCGAAAACTGGCCGAGAAGTTTCGGTCCACCTCTCCTTCTCCATCCGCCATATATGGTGATGCTCCCACCTCGAAAATGACACCAGACCATTCACGAAGTCGAGGGGAAGACTTCCCCGGCCTTGGATTTGGTCGAATCGGCCCCAAAATGGGACGATGAAGGTGAGGGTGGTGTGGTGATCGCACGGGGAGAGAGAGAGTTTTTTAGGGAGGAGAGAGAGAGTCTGAGTCCGGGGTGAGCAGAGTCTCCGAAGAGAGAGAAAAATATCTCCCTAATTTTGGACTTTTCCAAAATGACCAAACTGCCCCTGAAGCTTTTAGACCCACAACGTTCTCACCGGGTCTCCATTTTCTGCGTTCCGCCTGTCTACGAACTCATGAGTTCAAGGCCTATGTAACGACCCAAGAAAAACTTCCAAAAGTACTGCCAGATAAAAAGTGACTCCCGAACCCCTCCGAAACTGAGGGTAAAGTCGTCTTTTCCTTAATTAAATTCTCGAATTACTTTAATTTCTAGTCCTGGTCGTTACAGAGTCTGTCTCAATTATCACTTTTTTACAATCATAGTATGCACAAGCAATCATAGCGGCATGCACAGCATACGCTTCAGCCTGCAAACTGCTAGCACAAGGCAAACCACCTTCCCCTCTCGCTGCAATAAACATCCCTAGTGAGGACCTGCGGACCCAGGCATACGCCCCAAAGCACTCATCTTCGTCGTATGCACTATCACAGTTCACCTTCACAAAGCCGATAGGGGGCGGCACCAGCCACAGCCTGCACTAGTCTCGGCCATGGGCGTGTAAATCGTGCAGATCAGCTCTAGTTTGCCATGCCTAGCCGTGAAAAATTCATGCACCTGATCTAGCATCAACTGAATCGCAGTACTAGGATCAATCTCAACGTCGTTGTAGCATCGCAGATTATAGCATTTCCACAATCACCATAGCCCAAACACCAAAAACTACACAGCAAAATTCTGCTGACCATTCAAAGAGAAAACCCGCAGAAAATATAGCAAATACCACACAAAATCCTCACCCTGTACTCTGCTCAAGTCAGCCTATAAAGGGCTTCCAAACCAAAAAATCTAAGCAAATTTACAATTAAAAAACAGGTGTACCTGGGTTTCCTCCGCTTCTCCACATTGAGGACATATATCATCCACTAAAATGCAGCATTTCACCAAGTTGGCCCTCACTGCCAAAAATTGCTTACAACACTTCCAAATGAAGAGCTGCAGTTTAGGAGGCACATTAGTTGTCCATATGGATTCCCAAAGTTCAGTTTGCTAATTCACAGCACTAGTTTCCCCGATACCTTGCTTCCATTTAAATTATCCATTCCACAGCATCTCCAGTGCAACATAGTACCCTGATTTAACAGTATAACTCCCATTCCTGACATGATGCCATATATACCGGTCTGAATAGCCAAGATAGCTAAGAGGAATAGCTAACAGACATTGTGCCTCCTCACGGTTGAAGACAATGGTAATTACGTCAGCATTCCAGCACTTACTATCCCAGTCAATTAGGTCAGCAAGAACGGCTAGCATGAGGGCATGATCAGAAATGGGGAGAAATAGATGCCTCGCGGGCATCCAAGGATCAGTAAGAACATTAACCCTACTGCCGTCACCGATCCTCTAGCGAATACCATATTTCAGTACCTACAACCCTTGTATAATACCCTTCCAGCCCCAAGAGCTGCCCCTCCCCTCACTAGCCTTAAGGATATGATCAGTTGGGAAATATTTTCCCCTGTAAAATCTGTGCCAGAATAGACTCAGGGTTATTTAGGATCCGCCATCCTATTTTGGCAAGCATCGCCACATTGAAACAACGAAGGTCCATAAATCCCAAACCACCAGCTCGCCTAGGCTTCGTAAGCTTATCCCAAGAGCCCCAATGGATCCCAGTATTTCTGTCCGTACTCCCCCACCAGAAATCAGCCATGATTCGCGTAATATCATTACAGACCGTCACCGGTAATAAGAAGCAAGTCATAGAGTATATAGGCATGGCCATAGCAACAGATTTAAGAAGGACCTCCTTACTAGCATGAGACAGGTATTGTTCTGCCCATCCCTGTATTCGATTCTCAATTCTCAACCGGGTCTCCTCAAACACCTTCTTCTTGGAGGTACCAAAATCTACCATGAGTCCCAAATACTTGCCAAAGCTATCACTTCATTACATACCAAGTAGGTTGGATAATGTTGCCTTTCTATCCGCTTGAGAATCACGACTAAATAAGACAGCACTCTTGTCAAGATTTACAAACTGTCCAGACTCCTCAGCATAGGTGCTAAGAATCTCCTTAACACAAATAGCCTCATCAATTGTGGCTTTACACATGAAAACTAAATCATCAGCAAACAGGAGGTGAGTAAGGTTCAACCCATTAGGCACCAATCTGATACCTCTAAACAACCCCTCTTCTTCACGCTTTCTGATCAAAGCCGAGAGTCCTTCCGCATAAAGAACAAACAAAAATGGGGATAAGGGATCACCTTGTCTTATTCCTCGAGATGGTCTTATAAAACCAGACGGCTCACCATTAATCATGACACTAAAAGTAGTTGCAGTAACACATCTCATGTTTTCAAAGATACAAAAAAAAATATATATATATATATATATATATATATAATACCAAGTACATACAAAACAAAATTGAAGTTTTAATAATAAAAAATCATGTATACACAACCAACATCATAGTACCATGATCACCACCGGGGTCTGGGGCCACCTCATCATCATCGTTACAACCACTGCCACCCCACCATCATCACATTTATTATATATCTTTGCCATTTTCACACCCATCACTTTATTTACGGAGGGCACGATTTGGATCGATGCGGATATCATCTAAATTCAAATTCAAACCGTTAAAATCTTAACGGTTCAATACGGTTTGGATTTTCAAAAAATAAAATTGAAACAGTTCCAATGAAAATCGTTATTAACAGCTTGGTTTGGACGGTTTAGACATAAAATTTTCAATATAATTTGTTTACTAAAAAGACTCTTCCAAAACATAAATTTTTTTTTCCAAAATTCTACCATTCTCATCAAAAATTTATTTATTCACATGAATATTTCATTCATACATATCAACAAATTAAAATTTTAAAAATTTTAAATTTCAAAATATAACGGGTTATGTTTAAATATAATTTAAATTCAAAAGTAGCACAAAATGGATAAGAATTAAGTAAGGCATGGTATGTAAAGAATACTTACATTAAAATATTATAGGGGAAAATATTAACTAACAAATAATATAAATTGTATAAAAAAATATAATATAAATAAATAAGAGCCTGAATTGTTCGATTTGGATTCCAAATCTTTTCAAAATGAAAATCCGAAGCGTAATCATTACTAATAGAACAGTTTGGATTTTTAAACCATTTGACTTTTACCCGGTCAAATATAAATCGGAATGCCAATAACAGTTTGAATCGAATTGATTTCCGATTTCAACGGATTTATACCCACCCTTAATTTTACCGTTATCATTACCACCACCACCATGTAACCACTAGCCCACCACCAACACTATCATCACCCTCCCTTACGTCCATTATCACCACCCTGACGACCGTCACAAGATAACCCTAATAGACCAGGAGGCCTTGCGTATTAATATTTGGCTACATTCATCTGGTGGCAAGAAAACTTGTTCCAACATCCCAAATCCCTCTTTTGCCAATCCGAGGTTCCTTTCGCCACATTCCGGAATCCGGAATAGGACCCACCAGACAGCACGTATTTCCACATGGCAACTTCAGGTTCGGCCAACCATTATATGACAATAGATCCTACCCCACAAGATAACCACCCCCTACGTAGTTACTTTACTTAACTCCATATTCCAATTTCAAATCCGACGGCGTAAAACCAATATCCCAAAAAAAAATCACCTTATTCAATTGAATTCTGACGAGTTCAAATCAATCACCAAATTCTGTTGTTGCTGTCTTTTCTGTTCTTACCAAAAATAATAAAATAATATAAATAAATAGCCCAAATTCGAACCCATTTCCACAATTCTCTCAATTTAATTACACAAAATTATGCAAGATTCTAATTCCATTTCCACAATTCTCTCAATTTAATTACACAAAATTATGCAAGATTCTAATTCCATTTCCACAATTCTCTCAATTTAATTATACAAAATTATCCAAGATTCTAATTCCTTTCCGCTCCCCCCACCTGCAATGCTCTGATTCCAACCCGTCTCATCCAAACAGTGTTTTCTCACAAAGTTCTTCATCCCAGGTAAACCACAAAAACGCGATTCCTTATCACCCTTTTATTTTAGACAGCCTTTTTTACTCCTATGATTCCTTTGTTATGAACATTCATCAACAACCTGTTTGGTTGCTGAGAAAACTTGACGAAATTTTTTAAAAGACGGTATTATCTTGACGTTAAAACCCTGTTTGTCTTTTTACATCAAAATGGTGTTTCTGAACCGGATTTCCGTTTGTTCTGGGAATCGCTTGGCATCTCAAATTCACGGTTTTCTTGCCAAGAGGTTCAAATTTGAATTTTCGAAAACTAGTATAAATGATTGTTTCTGTATTTATTTAATTACCATGTTTGCTCATTTGCGGCATTGTCATTATAATGGAATTATTTTAAACGCTAATTATGAACCCTGCAGTTGGGAGGCAATGATGGGTGATTCGAAATCCGATAAGATGAGGGACTTTTACATTCCGAATTACATGCTTGTGAGCGGAGCTGATATGCCAAAAGTTAAAATTGTACCTTCATGTCCAGTTATGGTGTTTGTTAATGCTAAAAGTGGTGGTCAGCTTGGAGGTGAACTTCTTCTTACTTTCCGGTCCCTTCTCAATGAGAACCAGGTTACTTATAGGCTGATTTTACTTCTAATTTTGCTTCATGGGTACACATGGCTTTTGAGTTTTTATTAATGGGATTCATAGGACGATTGGTTGGAATTGTTTTTCAGGTTATTGACTTGGGAGAGAAGGCTCCTGACAAGGTGCTACACCGATTTTATGTTACTTTAGAAACTCTCAAGAGCAGTGGAGATATTTTGGCTGATGAAATCCAGAAGAGGTTGAGAATAATCGTGAGTTGAGCTTGTATACACTGAAAGCCCCCTAAATGACCATGTTTTGGTTCTACTATCTCTGAACCGACAGACACTTGAATTGATAGGTTGCAGGTGGAGATGGTACAGCTGGTTGGCTCCTCAGTGTAGTTTCTGATCTTAAACTACCTCACCCACCTCCCATTGCCCCAGTGCCATTGGGAACCGGAAACAATCTCCATTTTGCTTTTGGATGGGTAATACTTTGTTTACCTACCTTTTTTGTTTGAACCTATGGTAATCTCTGGATTTTCATTGAGTTTGTTTTCCTCTTTTGTTGTTTATCTGACTTGCCTCGATCATAGTCAGAGCAATCTGCATTATATGAACTACTGTATTAAATAGTGCAATTTCCTGCATACTCTTAGTTTCTCTATTTTAGTTTTGGCTAGGAAGAAACTACATCTTTGCATTCGATAAGTATCTAGGGAAAAGTATATTTTCATGTCAATCTATTTTCGATTGTTTGACAATTTCTAAAGGGCCCCTGTTGCAGGATGGCCCTGATGAGGTGCAACCGCACAGGTGCCGCATACTAAAGGGCCCCTATTTGGGCAAGACCACCAGTGTTGTTTTCATAAGCTTATTGTTCCAAACAAACTCAATATTTAGAAATCAGCCTACATAAAAGGAATCTTTTTGCATCATTGGAAACCTGGCTATAGCCTCCGCAAAGTTCCTCGTTCATTCGCACTCCTCCCAAATAATCTTCGCACTCCTCCCAAATAATCTTCTCACTCTCTGCCAGAACTGCCTACTCAATACTGTTCCAAAATGACCTGAACTAGAGAACCTTCTAAATCATTAAGAGTCTTGCATCTCCTATCTCACCGAGTCTTTCATCTCCTATCTCATCATCGAGTCTTTCATTAGAAGATATTATGGGGTTTGGTTTGGGCATGGGAGTAAAGTAGTTTGGATCAATTACTTAGGTGCCTCTTCCAAACATATACTGTTCATGATAGATGGTTTCTTCTTGAGGATATGTTAAGTGTTTCATATTTTGTGTGTGCGCGCCCTGGGGCAGGTGTATGGACTGAACTGCATCGTGAATTTTATATTTTTTTTATGGTAAACATGTTGGCCTTTTCTAGATGCATTAGCTCAACTCAGCAGTAGACTTGTCAGCTTATCAGATTTTAAACTCACAGGGAAAGAAAAATCCATACACCAACCGTCAATCTGTGCAGTGTTTCTTGAGTCAAGTGAAGACTGCAAAGGAAATGAAAATTGACAGGTGATATCCACTGCATTTTGAATATTTAGTCAGCTTTGCAAAAAGATCTACATGTAAAAGGTCCTTATGGTGTACATTGCTGCTCAATGAATCAATACTCTTAATTAAAAGTTGAGACTGTTTATTTTATGTTTCTTTGTTGTATCTCAGCTGGCACATAATAATGAGAATGAGGTCTCCAACAAAAGGTTCTTGTGACCCTATTGCACCTCTGGAACTACCCCATTCTTTGCATGCATTTCATCAGGTCTCCCAACCTGATACACTCAATATGGTGTGTTTCCTGTTTCCTGGATAAGTACCAATCTCATAAGGGATAACTCAATTTTATGTATATGTTGGTTTTTTTGCTTCATCGTAGCATGGCTTGCTTTTTTTACTAACTTACTACCAATAAATTGTTGGTTGTTCTCAGGAGGGTTACCGGACTTTTCGTGGGGGATTTTGGAACTACTTTAGCATGGGTAAGAAATAAGAATATCTGTTAGTTAAGAGATCTAAGTGTTCTGATTGTGTGTGTGGGCCGCCAGCGATTTCTGCACATACTCTTTAGGGGCATGTGGTGCAAGACAACTATCCTGCCAGTCATTTTAGTGAGGAAGGAATTTGAGGATGAAAGTTTAATTTATGTCTTATGTTCTATAAACAATGTCCTCATATCAATGAAAACTGGATTTTAATTAGCTCACTATTGTGCTCATCTCAAGCATTTCTAAATCTAGATATATCTCCTTATAAGTTTCTAGCTTAAAGTGTCTGAAATATCGAAATTTGTGCAGGGTAAGTCTCACATTTGATGTTTTGAAGTTTACTTCTTATGTGCACTATTGGCTTATGCTGCAATATGGTCTTCTCTATGAGATGGAATGTTAGGTAATAGCAGTTTTTGGGTGGAAGATCAGATAAATGCCTTCTTGCGTAAACATCATAGTGAATCATCTATTATGACATGCGATGGACAGGGGTGACGGTAATCATGGTAGTTATTCATTAAAGAAACAATCTTGAAGATAAGAACCATTTATGTGCAGTTGTACTTTGCTTAAGTCCCTGGTTTAATTAATAAGTTAATGTTAGAAAAGAAAGAATGCAATCAAATCGAACTTCCTCATTCACATTTTGTAGCCCTTCCAACAGTTTAGAAGTAAATATTGGTTTGGTTCAGTTACATGTGGCAAGACTATTGCATGAGTTCAGTTTCCAGTTTTCCTGACAGATGTATTTCTTTTCTTCTTTTCCAGGAATGGATGCTCAGGTTTCATATGTTTTTCACGCGCAGAGGAAGTTGAATGCAGAAAAATTTAAAAACCAGTTAGTTAATCAAGTACTAAACTATTTTCTGCATCTTTAACATCATGGTCGAAATTAGATAATTAGTATAGGAATGTCTACATATGTATAACTATCTTTTTATGAAGTCTGCTTACCATCTCAAATGATGGATACCTAAAAGGTGTTTCCATTTGTTACACTTACAAAATGGGTCTAACTTGTCTCTCCCCTATAAGTCGTAATTAAATTAGCTTCTTATCGTTCTTTTGATTTCTTAAATTGGTTCAGAGTACTTACTTGAAGCTTGGATGTACACAAGGATGGTTTTGTGCTCCTCTATCGCATCCTTCTTCACGGTTAGTCTTCTGGAAGTTACATGAAATTGACAGGAAAGACAAGATTCAAACGTTTTCTTCAAAAAAAAAACAATGGTGAGTTGGCTATTGAAATGCTGATGAGGACAAAGTCAAAGCCACCAATTCAAACTTTGAAACACCATAAAGTTCCAGTAAAAAAATTGATAATGAGGGATGGGATCCTAATTTCCTCTATCTTTTTACTTTGCTCCATAGTAAATCATTTGGGTGTTCTTTTTACTTCTTGGAACATTAGTATAGTTTCTTACTTTCTTGTTAAATGAAAATAGAGGCGGAAATATCTAAAAGAAAATATAAATTGGTTAAGAAAAATCTCAATGTGTTGACTGTTTCTGTAGAATCACTACTTCTGGCCTCACCATTCAACATTTCCACTCCCACTGGAATATGCACATCCTTTAGTTATTGAAACTAGTAGAACATGATTGACATATAATTTGCTTAGGGTTTTGGGTACTTTGTGGCCAGTGCTTTCTGCATAGAGCTGAGCTGACTGACCCATATAAAAATAAATCGTATATCATGGTAGTTATAAGTTAAAACCCAATTTGTGATGTGTCCAAAGAGCTGCTAAATTTGTGACTCTTCTTGTTCACTTTATCTCTGCAATATTCTGAAATCGGGAAATGGGTGAATGCATTTTGCACATCTTAAGATCTATGATATCTAACATCTCCAAGTTAGTCTTTTGCTTGGTTTTCTATGCTAGTGGTAATGCCTCAATCTCAAAACAGGAACATAGCACAGCAGGCAAAGATTAAAATCATGAAAAAACAAGGTGAATGGGAGAACCTCGACATACCCCGCAGGTGATACAAAATTTCTTATTAAATTTTTGTTACCAGTATGGTTCTTTAAATCTTTAAAGCCACTCGTCCGAAAAAGTTGTTTTTCCTGTTTGTTCTTCCAGATTTTAATATGCAGCATTGCATTTTGCAAGCTAAAATAAAGCAATGATATAATGAGGCCGAGGGACATGGTAGATTAGAGTGACATGTATTTTGGATAATATATTAAATATTAATCAGTTGAACTAACTGATTAGACAAAGATTTCTTTGTTTCCACTTTTCACCCTTTCTTCTGTTTCCAATCAACATTAGTAGCCTTCTCATAATATTTAAATTTCCCTCTCTTGAATTTTTTTCTATCTTTGATGTGCAGCATTAGGTCTATCGTGTGCCTCAACTTACCGAGTTTTTCGGGTGGTCTTGATCCATGGGGGAAACCAAATAGGAAGAAACTGCAATATGTTAGCTCTCCTCTCCTATCTGTTGTAGACATATGGGTTTTTCCCAAATTTTGGAGTTCAAAATGCAGATATCTTTCCAAATCATTTTAATGAGCATTTCCTAATAGTATGTGCTTCACAGAGGGATTTAACTCCTCCATATGTGGATGATGGCCTCATCGAGATTGTTGGCTTTAGAGATGCATGGCATGGGCTTGTCTTACTTGCTCCGAAGGGACATGGGACTCGTCTTGCACAGGTATGATTTATTATTCTTAGATGTTAGATCATTCAATGTTGTCGTTTTCAGATATAAACACAAATGAAACTAGCTTCAACTGATCATGGTCCAAATCTTATCTTGGGGCATCTCATATATAATTGTATAAATACATTAGTCCTGGAAGATTGTTGATGGCTTGATCTCTGCGTAACATAAATGTATTGTTGTAGGCAAGCAGAATACGTTTCGAGCTTTGCAAGGGTGCAGCTGAGCATACATTCATGAGAATTGATGGGGAGCCATGGAAGCAGCCTCTTCCCGCTGACAATGACACAGTGGTTGTAGAAATTTCCCACTTTGGCCAAGTGAGCATGCTTGCCACACCCTTAAATCGATCCAGAAGTATAAATGACCCCTTGTCGCCAGCCTGTTCACAGGATGAGGATGAGGATGAGGATGAGGATAGTAACGACGAAGAATATGTAGATGCAGAAGATACGGACGAGAGAAAGAAGTTTGGTGCATCTGAAACGTTCAAATTTCCAGACGAGATTGACATAGCTCGACTTAGTTAAGCCTCTAGCGCCTCGTTAGCTTGTGCAGAAAAGCTCGACTTAGTTATACTGAGACTCACCCTCATTCTTTGTCATACTTTTCACCCATCATTCTCACCCGAAAACCAATTTAAAATTGGAACTTTATATGTACATTTTCCAAAGTGACTTGAGTTGAGCTAAATATATACAGCAATTCCAGGCTTGATCACTGTCCTTATCAGTTACTACAAAGTTGAAACTAGGTCGTTTGGAAAAAAAAAATCCATCTTTTACTTGGTGAAACAGAGGTTAATTAGGAAGCCCTTAGCCGAGATTGAGTAACTAATAAGAGGAGGTTTAAGCCAAAAGTTTGTGCAACATCTACACTAAATTTATTCTCAACCCTTCAACAAAATATGGACTTTACCTACTTGGGACTAGCTACCCTTTTTCAGCTGCCATAACACATCTTTTTTCGCTTTTACGAGGAGAAAATCTTGAGTAGAGGTGTCTGATCATCTCACTAGTAACTCACCTTTCATAACTAACTGAGTTATTCTATTTGGATTTTATAAGACTCCACATTAGTCCCACCCCAATTGTAAGAATTCAGTTTGATTGCAAGAGATGCCCTACAGATAATATGGTTAAATAACACTCCTACTCAGGACATTCTCTGCTGGAAGAAGTTAGGTCAGCCTGCTTCCAATTTAAAATTAAAGAAAATTAATATCATTTATCGTACGTACGGATGAATGATATTTTATTTTATTTTAATTTAAACTATGAACTACAAGATTCAAACTTCTTGTATGTAGAATGAGACGAATTAAAGGGGTGTGCTTCTAGCCATGGAATTAAATTGTCACAATATTCGCGATATTTCCGTGGATATATCAGCAATATTTTTGTGGATATATCCACGATATTTTTGTGAATATATCCGCATTTTGATGTCTCGACATAAAAATAGGGGGAAGAAAAATCTTCCCCTAATTTCCACAATATACCGATATTTCGCCCAATTTCCACGATATTGACTGATATCAACGATTTCCACCGAAATTCTTATTTAAGCCCAAACACAATCAGACCAACTGTAGCTAGAGACTCAAAATTTACTTAAATTAAAGAAAAACAAAATAAAGTTTCAAATACCTAGTTTGAAAAATAAGAATAAATTAAAGTAGAAGGGATGATGACGAGAGAAATGAACATATATCCCAAATAGGTGGACACTTGAGCCCATTTACTAAATAGCCAGACTTTACTCATACCATACAAGATTTTGATCATGGTTGTAGAGAATGTGGAGTAGGAATCGGTGGTATTAGGAAAGACTACACTAGGACACGCAACATATAAGAAGAATATGGAAACTCGTCTTCTGAGGATTCCATGGCAATTAGTTTTGACTCTATGAGCTTAAGAACCGATCGTAGTAACAACTCAAATTAACCCTATACTTATGGTCAATATGGTTACGGCCAATTAGATGACCATATCCCTCAAATTCCATATAGTTATGGAGGCTATGAAGTTCCTCATCTCAATCAAGGTTATGGACAAGTTAGTTGGATAAATCTTAACTACCCTATTTACGGAGGAAGAAAAGGGAGCTCAAAGGAGATATATGAATACTATGTCCAACAATACATTTCGATTACGATTTTAACATGTGTTGTACAAATAGCAACCTAAAAATTACGCGACTATATGCACGTTTTAACTCGCAAGTGCACAAGATCAGACAAATAGTATAGAAAGCAAATACGCGATCATTCCCACGAGAACTGGATTAATATGTGTTTAAAATTGATTTTAAGATGATTTTGAACACTAAAAATTTTGAAACAAAATATTAAAAAAAAACAGCGTTTGATTAAAAATAGAATTGGATTGAAGTTAAAACAATGTGAGAAAACCAGTTAGGGATTCGATGTTCACCGCTAATCTTCTTCCTTAAGCAAACGATATGCACAATGCTACAAAACAGATTTTAGATGCTCATGTTTGTCAACCTAAAGGCATGATATCTACTCTTTAAATTATTGATTTCCCTAATCAACAAGTTAGGCATGGGTATCTGATCAGTCGTTATTTATGCATCATTTTGATGTCTTTATATGCCTCTCTTACATGTCTTTTGAATGATTTCGTGCCATCAATTGTAGAAAATGATCAATATTGGGAGACTTGTGTAGAGTTAGAAAGATGGGTAAAATCTGGAAAGAACGCAAAAAGAATTACTCAAATCGGAGTCCAGATGAAGGAGATGTCCTCATTTCAATATCAGGTCCTGAACAGAGTCCTGAGTGTGCCAGTGCGCCAGTGCGCCTATTTTGGGTCACTGGCCAAATACCTCATATCAGGGCCTCCGGGTCTTAAACCTATGTTTCATGACATCAAGGTCAGGTCCTAGAAGTGCCAAGGTCGCGCAAAGGCAGGTCGAGGACATGTCCCAAGAACTCCCATCCGAGCCCAAATGTGCGCCTAAGCCCGGGGTCCCTGTTCCGCCAGCGGTGGATCAGAGGTTCTCCCTCTGCGCTAAGCTTGACAACATTGGCACCAAGCCTAAACGAAGATGCGCTTCTACTATACTCATGATGTGCTTCAAAAGCGCAGTCCCAGATCATGATTACGAAGACAGTCCAAAAGCCAAGTTCGAAGCCCTAGCCTCTGCCACGGCCAGCTTGTGTTCCCACTGGTCAGCTTGCGTTCCCACTTGCCAGCTTGCATTCACACTCTCAACTATGTTCTTATTGGTTCTAATAGATTTGAAGGACTTTGTAATTAATTAGAAGTACAATAACTATTCCAGAACATTCTAGGATAGGCTTTTTAAAACCAATCCTTATAGAACAAGGTTTTCCCTTTGTCTATAAAAGGGAGCCTTTGTTCAATGTTTTGGGATAATTAGAGACCATATTTTTAGAAATAATATTTTACACACAGATTATTGGGCGTGGAGCTTGGAGAAGAAGGCTCTGCCGTATCTTCTGCTGCACATGTTCTTCACAATATCTTTTGTAACCTTATTTTTACTGCAATTTAATTATGAATTCAATTACGCTTGTGTTTATTTCAGTTATGTGTGAGTAGTCGTTAGGATTAGGGCTGCTTGAAGCCCTAGCCATGTTAGCTTGTTGATTGGATTTCTGGCTCTTGATTATGATTGCTATGCATGCTGAATAAGTTGGATTACTGTGCTTAATGACCTTAATTTATGCCTATAAGATTAGTTACCTTTGCATATAATTATTGATGTAATTGCTTGAGTGATTGTCATATCATCTTGTGATTTGGAGCATCGAAAGTATTCTTACTTGTAATCTTAACTCATAACGACCTAGGATTGCATATCACTTTGCTAGGCTAATGTAGTGTCATTAAATTCTCTTTGAACTTCATGCATCATCTTAAAAGGTAGGTGATAGACGTTCTAGGCATATGCCATGTTTAGAACATGCTAAGTAAGAGGGAATAAGATGTGTCTAGTGAACCAACGCCAGGTCCTAAGCACGGGCACCTAATTCAGAAAATGCATAGTAATTAGGTCAAGGAAATCTGATTAGTAACTATAATTGGTTAGAGTGGATAGTAAGCCTTAATTTGCCTTAGTTAATAATCAATCAACCGTTAATTCTTGCATTGTTATTTTCTACATTTTATTTTACTTATCTTCAAATTTCAGTTCTCATATCATAAACAATCCTCCCCCAACCTCCACCCCCACCAAACCCCCCCCCCCCCCCCCCCCCCCCCCCCCCCCCCCCCCCCACCCCCCCATAGTGTGTGTGTTTTCACTAAGTTAATAAATCTGAACTAAAGTGATCGTAACGTTGATACAAGTCCTCGAGGGATTGACTCTTGCTGTGCTACTATACTATTCTTATCGATTTGTGCACTTGCAAGGATTTTATAACTGTTAGAATTGAATTGCATATTTCTTGCTCTTTAATTTAACCAACAGTATCTACGCTAACTCTTTTCATTCATAAAGTGTTTAGCATGGTATCTACTAAGTTGCACTTTAAGAATGCCTAACACAATGGAAATCGACAAACACACAACTCCTAGAACATGGTATCTATTCTAGTTATTCATGATGATTAATTTCAAGAACTTATAACTAGTTCTTTTGTTACTCTTACAGGCAGAAGATTCGGTCATCTAAATTTACGTAGGTAACAAACTCAATACACAGCATGCATATGGTGATCAAGCATAACATAACGTATGTAAAGAAAAAAAATTTATATGAAATTAATCAATTAAGCATCACAAAAGTAGTTTACAGCAAAGGCATATCGAAATCCTTAAAGAAACATGATTAGGGCATCAATCGAGCCCTAACTAAAGTACTTAGTTACCCATAATTTAAATAGATAGCAAGAACATACAAAACAGAAAATAAAAAGAGGAAGAAGATAGCTCTTTGGTGATGTGTTGGTCAGCCAGAGTGATTGGATGACGCCTTGACGTTCCTCCTTACTTCCTAAGCCTTTTAGACCTTGGAACCTTGAAGGATGGAGCATAATGGGATGGTGTGGCTGAGTCCTTGTGTGAGAGCTTCCAACGTTTTTGCAGTTTTTCTCGGGAGAAAAAGAGTTGTTTCTTCAAAAAAGTGATATAGAGAGAGACATTTCTACCTTTTTGTGTGGGAGAATGACTCTTTGTTGGCTGCCTTTTTGTCTTCCCTATGCGTTTTCCTCTTGTCCCATGTATGTGTCTGCCCCTTTGCTGCCCATAATTGATGTGGGTGTTAATTTCCTTAATGAGGGAGAGAGGCGTTACTGTTTGCATTCGCTGCTCAATCAATCCTCACGATGTGGCTGCTCCTCTCCCTTTATTTGTATTTTTTATCTTCCTTTTTCTGATTAAAACGTTTCCTCCCGTAACCCTAATAAACTAGGTCTCTAGTCGTCCAAGCCCGATAAGGATTAAAAAACTTGAAATAGAAGGAATGCTGAATTCCAGCTCAGCCTGACCTTGCTGTATTAAAACGGCCATAACTCATTCTAGAAAACTCCAATTCACAAACCGTAAAATTATCTAGAAACTAGACTTCCATATCTTTCGAACGATATATGGTCCATCGGCTAGCTCTTCCCGAGCAGGTGCAGTTAATTTCGAGAAGTTGACACATCCGCTGAAGTCTGTTTTAAAGTTTCCTCCTTAGATTTCCAAAACAGCACTCATTAACTCCTTTTGTAACTTTGCTTCTAAAAATCCTACAAAATATGAAAACAAGCTAAATATTAAGAAAACATAGGAAACATTCTAAGAAAAGCATACGAAAACAAGATAAAACGTCGCATAAATATGCTCCTATCAAATTCCCCCACACTTAAGTTTTTGATAGTCCTCGAGCAAAACAGAAACAAAAAATGAAAGAAAAACAAAGACTCAATGATTCAACGTAAACCTTCCAACATTTGTCTCAGAGATTTTCAATGTATCATGGCATATTAAGATTCATCATAAGCATAAGAATTGGTCCACATGATTCGAGAGTTAATACACCTTCATAGAAATCATACACATACTCACAATTAAATCAATCAAAGCAAAAGTACAAAGAGAAATAAATGCTGAAAAGAATTAGCTCAAAATTCACACCGAATAAGTTCTGATTTTACCTCATATTTTCTGGTTAAGTCACTCTTCCTATACTAGTTATATGTGAGAGGATTGATGTAAAATGGAAACAAATTGCTCACATATGATATAACAAGAAAGAAAGGCACTTTCAGAATTTTTCTTATGAATATGACTCATGAAAGGAAGGCTACTACTTGAATGCAATAACAAGTGACACCATATGCTCATACTTCATTCAAATCTCCACATATTGATATAAACACAACAAACAAGATCATAAGGTCTTTATGAGGATTGTAATGAGGCCAATGGGTAAGGGGTTAAAGAAAGAATGGATATGGATAACACAAGGTTCTTAAAGAAATAGTAGAAGCCTGCAATGATGTTAGAGACATAAGAACTTGTATCACTATCAAGGCTTAAAAATCATATAAGTACCGAGCAAGTACATGCACTCAATGGTCGATTTGAACATTATGGACCATACTTCAACAATCAATACATGTACGGTCAATGCATAATTAATAGTTCAAACACAATGCCAATTCTTTTCTCTTTTTTTTTTTTTTTTAATTTGTTAAAGATTCCCCCAAACTTGCTCTTTTAACACCCCTTGATTCACAATTAAGTCTCTACAAATTATGGTTCACTAATCTTTAAGAAAAAGGGTAAGAAAGAAAGTGTTTAGGCTATGTGAGGAAAATGAAGGTTATGAAACAAAAAGGTTTAAACAAAGGCTCAAGATGGGTTTACCTAGAGGAAAGTGTATCATGGGTCAAAGGCCATTTTGGCAATGGTGGTAATCTAGGTGCCTTCATCATCTCAAGCATGTCATGCAAATCAATTCAATGCCTCGAAAAAAAATTAGTACCAGTTCTAGCATTTAGTTCCAAGATAAGCAATTCAAGTAGCAACCCGAAAGATGAGCTCATGCAACAACTTAATTGACAAGAAAGTGATAGATTAAACAAATGCAACTCTCTCAAACAAAGGATAAAGGCTCAAAAGCTCACAAAAGGGTTGTATTGAGCTTCATTCAATTAAGGATGTTATGATTACCACTTACACGGGTGATTACATGTGATTTTGCATATGATAACCATGAATACTTGAGTATTAACCAAAGAATAATTTCAGACCTTGAATCATGCATAGAAGTCATCTTAAAGTCATGCAATTAAAAACCAAATCTCATCATTGTGTTGGAAAGAAACCTAATACACACAAAAAAAAACACAAAAACTACCCAATTTAACACTACTAAAACCGACACAAACCAAGGCTAAAAACAAAGCTATCAAAATTTTTATTTTTTTTTAAAACCAATGCAAAATCAACGGAAAACACAAGTATTTCCCCCTCACACCTAAATCTAACATTGTCCTCAATGTTTGAAAGTTAAAGTATAAACAATGAAGCATTTAAGGAAGGAGAAACAAGCGACGACACACACAAAGAAAATAAAATAAAAAAAAAACAAAAAAAAACAAACGAAGGTAAAGTTAACGATAAAGAAGGACAGGATGAGAGAAAGCAAATCTGATTGTCAATGGTTGTAGAGTGTGTTGGTAAAATTAAAGAGTAAGAAATATGCAATTCAATTCTAATAGTTATAAAATCCTTGCAAGTGCACAAATCGATAAGAATAGTATAGTAACACAACAAGAGTCGATCCCTCGAGGACTTGTATCAACGTTATGACCACTTTAGTTCAGATTTATTAACTTAGTGAAAACACACACACACACACACACACCGCAGGGGGGTTTATGATGTGAGAACTGAAATTTAAAGACAAGTAAAATAAAATGCAGAAAATAACAATGCAAGAATTAACGGTTGATTGATTATTAACTAAGGCGAATTAAGGCTTACTATCCACTCTAACCAATTATAGTTACTAATCAGATTTCCTTGACCTAATTACTATGCATTTTCTGAATTAGGTGCCCGTGCCTAGGACGTGGCGTTGGTTCACTAGACACATCTTATTCCCTCTTACTTAGCATGTTCTAAACAGGGCATATGCCTAGAACGTCTATCACCTACCTTTTAAGATGATGAATGAAGTTCAAAGAGAATTTAATGACACCACATTAGCCTAGAAAAGTGACATGCAATCCTAGGTCGTTATGAGTTAAGATTACAAGTAAGAATACTTTCGATGCTCCAAATCACAAGATGATATGACGGTCACTCAAGCAATTACATCTATAATTATATGCAAACAAGGTAGCTAATCTTATAGGCATAAATTAAGGTCATTAAGCAAAGTAATCCAACTTATTCAGCATGCATAGCAATCATAATCAAGAGCCAGAAATCCAATCAACAAGCTAACATGGCTTGGGCTTCAAGCAGCCCTAATCCTAACGACTACTTACACATAACTGAAATTGAAACAAATATAATTGAATTCATAAGTAAATTGCAATAATGAAAATAAGGGTATAGAATATATTGTGAAGAACAGGTGCAACAGAAGACACGGCAGAGCCTTCTTCTCCAAGCTCTACGTCCAGCACACTCAACTTCGGGAAGAACTAAGCTTTAACGTAAAACTCTAAAAAACCAAAATACTATTTGCAGCTAAGGTGTCTCTGTATCTCCCAAAAACGCCTCTAGCTAATTATCTCCCCCTCAAAACACTGAACAAAGGCTCCCTTTTATAGACAAAGGGAAAACCTTGTTCTATAAGGATTGGGAAAGTTATTGTACTTTTAATTAATTACAAAGTCCTTAAATCTATTAGGACCAATCAGAACACGGCTGGGAGTGTGAATGCAAGCTGGCAAGTGGGAACGCAAGCTGGCCAAACTTGGATTTTGGACTGTCTTCGTAATCAAGATCTGGGACTGCGCTTTTGAAGCAAATCATGAGTACATTAGAAGCGCATCTTCTTTCAAGATTGGCGCAAATGTTGTCAGGCTTAGCGCAAAGGGAGAACCTCTGATCTACCGCTGGCGGAACAGGGACCCCGGCTTAGGCGCACATCTTGGCTCGGATGGGAGTTCTTGGGACATGTCCTCGACCTGCCTTGGCGCGACCTTGGCACTTCTAGGACTTGACCTTGATGTCATGAAGCACAGGTTTGAGACCCGGAGGGCCTGATATGAGGTACTTGGCCAGTGGCCCAAAATAGGCGTACTGGTGCACTGGAGCACTGAGGACTCCGTTCAGGACCTGATATTGAAATGAGGATATCTCCTTCATCTGGACTCCGATTTGAGTCATTATTTTTGCTTTCTTTCCAGATTTTACCTATCTTTCTAACTCTGCACAAGTCTCACAGGATTGATCATTTTCTACTATTGATGGCACGAAATCATTCAAAAGACATGTAAGAGAGGCATATAAAGATATCAAAATTATGCATAAATAACGACTGATCAAATACCCCCAAACCTATCTTTTGCTAGTCCCTGAGAAAAACAAACGCTAACAAAATGAAAAGACTCGATTTTAGTTAAGATAGAATATTTAAACCCCTAGGTTCACCTAGTAGGAGGAGTTTTGTCTCCTGAGGGTTATAACAGCTCGATACCCACAAACGTTTTACTTAAACAAAAAGATGCTAGAGATAGTACTCTTAACACGCTAATAAGAATCAAAGTAAGTAGATATGCTTTCCAGAACTAAAAGGAATGCCATAGCCGTGAGTGTCATGTGAAGGTGTATGTGTATAAATGCCAATATTTTCTGGTGATCAAGTTTGAAAACAACTTCATCTAAGTGCCCTAGAAAGATTTCGCCTCGACTCTAATCCTCACTAGGCAACTCTCAATTCGCACAAGAATCCTAGGCTTACACTCTTTTCAAGCATATGTGATGAGTTTATGTTATTAAAATTCAAATTCAATCACATATGAGTAACAATGAAGAATAGCACTTTATGGAAATAAAGATCTCATGAAAGAAATTGAACTTTAAGAACATAGATATGTACCTTAATCCTCAGCATGGTTGTCCATAAGATCATTTAGGTCTTCCTTTTTAGGTTGTAATGGGGCTAAGCTTTGGGGTTTAGCAAGGAAGGATGGGATTCAAAGAACCTGAGTTGTGCCAAGGCATGAGAAGTCATGAATTGAACTTGGAATTTCTGAACTGAATCCTTTCTTAAGGCCCAAGGCATTGTGATTTCTTGATGACTTATTTTGAGGCTCTTGTGGCTTATTTTGAGGCTCTTGGCTCACTTGGCTGAATTTACTTTGTTTTTTCACTTATTTTTTCCTTCTTTTTCTCAACGTTTCTTTCTTTCTTTTGATTTGAATGTTTTTTTTTTCTATTCTTTGAATTGAGTTTGAACCAAGATCATGCAATGATTTCCTCAAACTTTCGTGCAGCTTGCAACTTGTAAAGTTTTTCTTTAATTTTGAACTTTGAATTGACGCCAAAGTCCTTTGAATTGGGCAGCATCTTCTTTCACCTCTCATTCTCACCGTGAATCTCATTTACGGCAACCTTAGCACAAACTGAGGTTATAGGGTATGGCTGTGATGAGTGGCTAAGTATTTCGGTTAAGTTATACTTTGGGTGATGAAAGAAAAGGTTGAGTGTTTGGCTTCAAAATTGGCTTAGGGAGCATGCAATAGGGTAGGATCAAGCCGTTAGAGGTTAAAGCATACATAGCCTACATCACTTCTTATGGCAAACCACACATTAAATCAAGAGTATCTAAATGATGTTAGTTCTTTAAAATTCAATGCAAATATGATGTAATGAGATCAACAATTAAGAACAAAAGTGATGAGTATTTAAGAGTAGAAACAAGTATATCCCTCAGAAAGAATGGCAATTAGGCTCAAAGATCTCACAGGGTAGTCTCCACTAATTTTCTAAGGTTCACTCAAATTCAATTATTTCGTTCACTTAATCACTTAAAACATGGCATTGTGAAGTGCAAATTATGAACTACTTGACCATGGCATGACTCTTAGTAAAGCAAAGATAGTTAACTTAGCATATACATTCCTATTAACAAGTTATCATAAATTTAAATGTCCTGGCCGTGTATCACCCCCAAACCTACTTGTTTCTATATGCAAAATTTTAAATCCACACCCCCAAACCTAAACTGAACATTGTCCTCAATGTGATAAGCAGTAAGCATGACAATAGTAGAACGATTTGAGAGATATAACGGGCAGAAACAGAAAAGAAAGTGAGAAATACAAACCAGGGCTAGGCTGCCTCCTAGGAGCGCTTTATTTAACGTCTAGGCAAGACGGGGTTGTCATTCTAGGAGCTGGGCGCATGCGGAGTTGCAGGCTTGACTGCGCTTGGATTAGAGAGGTCCTTGAAGTAGTGTTTGAGGCGGTGGCCATTTACCTTGAACGGATCCTGCCGTTCCGGGTGCTGGATTTCAACTGCACCATGAGGAAACATGTTAGTAATAATAAATGGTCCAGTCCATCTTGAACGCAACTTACCTGGCATGAGTCTGAGCCGGGAGTCAAAAAGAAGGACTTCCTGTCCGATGTGAAAGTCCTTGGGTAGAATGCGCTTGTCGTGGAAAGCTTTGGTCTTTTCCTTGTAGATACGAGCATTGTCGAAGGCCTCATTTCGTAACTCCTCTAATTTACTTAGCTGAAGCTTCCTATGTATTCCAGCATCATCGAAGTTCAGGTTCATCTGCTTAATAGCCCAGAATGCTTTATGCTCCAATTCCACTGGTAGGTGGCAGCCTTTTCCAAAAATAAGCCGGAAGGGAGACATGCCAATCGAGGTCTTGTATGCGGTCCGATAGGCCCACAGCGCATCATTCAATTTGCTGGACCAATCTTTGCGGTTAGGATTTACCGTTTTTTCCAATATGGCCTTTACTTCCCGATTGGACACTTCCGCTTGGCCACTCGTTTAAGGTTGATAGGGTGTAATGGCATTTGATTTCGAGGGCCGATGTTACCTAGGCGTTGGCAGCGGTCACAGGTGAGTACAAATTCGTGTGCATCCTTGAAAAGTGTGGGCCAGTAGAGTCCACTTTGTAGTACCTTGAGGGCTGTCTTCTTAGCTCCAAAATGGCCGCCACATGCCAATCTATGGAAAAATGTCAAGACAGATTTCATCTCGTCTTCTGGGATGCAGCGCCGAATGATTTGGTCTGGACAATGCTTCCATAGGTACGGCTCATCCCATATGAAGTACTTAGCTTGTTTAGCCAGCTTGTCCTTTTGGTACCTGTTTAAAGTTGAAGGAATTTGCTTAGTGACAAGGTAATTAATGAGATCGGCATACCATGGATCAATAGCTTGAATTGTGAAGAGCTGTTCGTCAAGAAAGGTCTCGAGGAGGGGAAACTTATTGGCCTCTTCATTGGAACTATGAAGCAATCGGCTCAGATGGTCAGCGACCACGTTTTCGCTGCCCTTCTTGTCTCTGATTTCAAGGTCGAATTCCTGGAGCAGTAGCATCCAACGTAGCAACCTTGGCTTGGCGTCCTTTTTAGTGAGCAAATACTTCAAGGCAGCATGATCCGTGTATAGTATGACCTTGGTTTGAATTAGATATGAGCGGAACTTCTCAAGGGAAAAGATAACATCAAGGAGCTCCTTCTCGGTGGTGGAGTAGTTCAGCTGGGAATCATTCAGGGTTCGACTTGCGTAGTAAATGACATGAGGGAGGTTTTCAACACGCTGTCCCAAAACCGCTCCTATGGCGAAGTCCGAGGCATCACACATTATTTCGAATGGTAAGTCCCAATTAAGTGGCATGATGATGGGTGATGCCGTGAGCTTTGCCTTGAGTGTGTTGAATGCCTCACGGCATCCCTTAGTGAACTCAAATGTGGTGTCCTTGGCTAGAAGATCACACAAAGGTCTTGTGATTTTCGAGAAATGTTTGATGAATCTGCGGTAAAAGCCAGCATGCCCTAAGAACGATCGAACCTCTTTGACTAAAGTGGGGTACGGCAGCCTTTCTACTATGTCTAACTTTGCTTTGTCCACTTCTATGCCTCGGCTAGAGATCACATGACCCAAGACAATTCCCTGTTGTACCATGAAATGGCACTTTTCCCAGTTCAACACTAAGTTGCTTTCTCTGCACCGTTCCAGTACTCAAGTTAGGTTAACTAAGCACAGTTCGAATGAATGTCCAAACACTGAGAAGTCGTCCATGAATACTTCAATTATATCTTCCACCATATCGGAGAAGATGCTCATCATGCAACGCTGAAAGGTAGCTGGGGCATTGCACAATCCAAACGGCATTCTTCTGTATGCAAAAGTGCCATATGGGCATGTGAATGTTGTTTTTTCTTGATCTTCGGGTGCAATAGCAATCTGATTGTATCCTGAGTAGCCGTCCAAGAAGCAATAGTGGGAGTGTCCAGCCAGGCGCTCGAGCATTTGATCAATGAAAGGCAAAGGAAAGTGGTCCTTGCGTGTGGTTATATTTAGCTTTCGATAGTCAATGCACACTCTCCATCCTGTTTGAATCCGTTGAGGTACAAGCTCATCCTGCTCGTTTTTAACCACTGTGATCCCACTTTTCTTTGGCACGACCTGGACTGGGCGCACCCACTTGGAGTCACTAATTGGATAGATGATTCCAACGTCCAAAAGCTTTAGGACTTCTTTCTTCACGACCTCCTTCATAGGTCGATGCAATCGCCTCTACGCCTCTCGTGATGGTTTGGGGTCTTCCTCCAGCAGTATCCGATGCATGCATTTTGTGGGACTTATGCCTTTGATGTCAGCTATTGTCCATCCAATTGCCGTTTGATTGACCTTAAGGACGTGAACCAATGCCTTTTCCTCTTTCGTACTTAGGGTAGATGCAATGATGACTGGAAGGGTTTGATTGTCGCCAAAATATGCATACTTTAAGTGCTCGGGCAAGGGCTTCAGCTCGAGTTCAGGAGCCTTTATGATGGACGGCAGGGTTTTCTGACTTGTGAGTGGTAACGCTTCGAAGGGAGGCCTGTGGAATGGGAGGGCTGGCATGATGTCAAGGGCTCGTACCTCTTCGATCACGCCATCTGTAAGTGAATCCACAGTGTGTGGGTTACTAGTAACGACCTTCTCAAGGTCATCCGTCATGCAAGACTGAGCAATTGTCTCCCGTAGCAGTAAGTCCATTGTGTTTAACGGAAAATCTACAATAGGCTTGGCAGGGTACTGGATGGTGTCATGGATGGAGAATGTCTGAAGCTGGTCCAGGACCTTGATGGAGACCTGTCCCTTTCTGACATCGATGAGGCACTCGGCTGTGGCTAGTAAAGGCCTTCCGAAGATGAGGGGAGGTTCCTCACTTTTGTCAATTTTGTCCATTCTTAGTACGTAGAAGTCTGCAGGGATGCATGTATCTCCGATTTGTACCAGTACGTCCTCAAGAACCCCCATTAGGTTGGTTACAGAAGCGTTAGCCAATCTGACACATAGGTGCGTGGGTTTGAGTGCGCCTAGGTTGAGTGACCTGTAAATGTGGAATGGCATGATGTTCACTGATGCTCCCGTGTCGCAAAGGCAATGTTCGAATCTTTTTGACTGAATGACACATGGAAGGGATGGCGGCCCAGGATCATTGGCCTTAAGGGGCATGCGCAAAAGGGCAGCCGAGCAGGCCTTAGGGATGTCAATGGTGTCCATGGAGCTAAAACCACGCTTTCCTGCAACTAAGTCCTTGATAAGCTTTGCAAAGATAGGCATGTGCTTGACAATTTTATGGAAAGGCAGTGTGATCTGAAGCTTCTGCAACATGCTGATGATCTTTTCCTCAAAGTCCTCCCTTTGCTTATTCCTGTTTTGGAACCTGCGAGGAAATGGATAATCAACATTATTAGCTAACTCAAAAGTGACTTTTTTAGAATTGGAATTCTGAGGTTTAGAGTTAGAAGTATTCGAGTGCTGTGACTTGGGCATAGGAGCAGGTTGCATGCCAGCCGTGGCCAAAGTAGGCGCAATGTCAGGTCCTCCTTGTGGTAGGGCACTTGGTGACTCGTTGGACTGGTTCTGCGCCAGAGGTGTTGGCCGTGGCATGTTTTGCGGCGCGCCTTGGTCGGTGATCCTTGGTAGAGTAGGTTGAGGCTCGGTTTCAGGTCCTACGAGGGTGGCATATGTGGGGTCTTGAAGTGGTGTTTCCCTCTCCAGCGTGATGGCATTAGCCATAGGATTGTGAAATCCTTTCGGATTTACCAGGACTTGACTCGGTAGCTTGCCCTGCTCTCGCTGATTTAGTTGGTTCGCCACCTGTCCCATTTGACGCTCCAAGTTTGAAATTGCATTTTTTATGTCTCCCGTTTGACTCTGGCTATCTTGCATGAATTTTATGAATTGAGCATGCTGTTGAGTCAGGATATGGAGGGAGTCCTCAAGAGAATTGCTTCCACCATTCTGATTTGAGGAAGGACCTTGATAGTTCCCCTGAGGGCCTGCGGCTTGCTGCTCAAATCCAGGAGGTGGCAAGGGATTTGTGGCTGCTTGATTGTTGCTCCAACGGAAATTTGGATGATTTTTCCACCCCGGATTGTAAGTGTTGGAATATGGGTCATTCCGGGGTCGAGAATTGCTGTTAAACCCTCCAGCAAAGTTGGCCTCTTCCACAACTGGGCAGTCCTGGGATGTGTGGCCCTGAATTGAACATACCTCGCAGATGTGAACTCCTATGGCTTTCTCGCTACACAACTGTTTCACCATTGCCATGAGCTGAGCAATGGCGTCATCTTTGTATTTGGCAGATGCATCACCCGTAGCTCTAGAGGAGGGACCCCTGTAGCTGAACTGTTTTTCCCTTTAAGCAATGTTCTCAAAGGCGATCCTTGCTTCCTCGGTTGTGCCTTCTAGAATCCCTTGGGATTAAGAGTCCACCATTGTCCGATCGCTAGTCTTCAAGCCTCCATAGAAGTATAGCATAAGATGATGGGCATCAATATGGTGGTGGGGGCACGCCTGTAGCATATGATTAAGCCGCTCCAAAAACTCGTAGAAAGACTCCTCCATGTCTTGCCGTGGGTTCATGAGCTTGGACTTTAACTCATTTGTCTTTTCCACGGGAAAGTAATGTGTTAAGAATTTGGACGTCAAGTCCCTCCAAGAGTGAATGGAAGCCGGCGCCAGTGAATGAAACCATGTCTTGGCGCTATCCTTGAGACCGAAGTGAAAGAGCCACAGGCGGATTTCAGATTCTGTCATACCATTGATGCGCAGTGTTGAACAAACCTCAACAAATTCCTTGATATGAAAGTGCGGGTCCTCGCCAGGAAGGCCGTGGAAATGTGGGCAGCATTTGAATTGTCCCCGACTTCAATTTGAAGTTTGCCACTGTTGACTCGGGAAAAACAATTGGAAATTGATCCTCCGAGACATGGGGCATGGAAAAATCCTTAAGGCACCGTGGGGCTTCCGGTACTAGGCCACGTTTCAGGACCTGCTCTTCTCTGTGGTCTGCCATCCTCCTTGGGCTTGGTGGCGGGGAGCCGTGGACTGAAGATGCTTGCGATCATGGTCCACTTGATGACCCGTGCACTGAACCTTGGAATGACATACACGGGTACCTAACAAAAAGAAAAGCTAAGTTACAAATCTAAACTTGAATGGGCACCGTTGAGGGACAAGTCCCCGGCAACGGCGCCAAAAACTTGTTGGTAAAATTAAAGAGCAAGAAATATGCAATTCAATTCTAACATTTATATAATCCTTGCAAGTGCACAAATTGATAAGAATAGTATAGTAGCACAGCAAGAGTCGATCCCTCGAGGACTTGTATCAACGTTATGACCACTTTAGTTCATATTTATTAACTTAGTGAAAACACACACACACACACACACACGCAGGGGGGTTTATGATGTGAGAACTGAAATTTAAAGACAAGTAAAATAAAATGCAGAAAATAACAATGCAAGAATTAACGGTTGATTGATTATTAACTAAGGCGAATTAAGGCTTACTATCCACTCTAACCAATTATAGTTACTAATCATATTTCCTTGACCTAATTACTATGCATTTTCTGAATTAGGTGCCCGTGCCTAGGACCTGGCGTTGGTTCACTAGACACATCTTATTCCCTCTTACTTAGCATGTTCTAAACAGGGCATATGCCTAGAACGTCTATCACCTACCTTTTAAGATGATGCATGAAGTTCAAAGAGAATTTAATGGCACCACATTAGCCTAGAAAAGTGACATGCAATCCTAGGTCGTTATGAGTTAAGATTACAAGTAAGAATACTTTCGATGCTCCAAATCACAAGATGATATGACGGTCACTCAAGCAATTACATCTATAATTATATGCAAACAAGGTAGCTAATCTTATAGGCATAAATTAAGGTCATTAAGCAAAGTAATCCAACTTATTCAGCATGCATAGCAATCATAATCAAGAGCCAGAAATCCAATCAACAAGCTAACATGGCTAGGGCTTCGAGCAGCCCTAATCCTAACGACTACTCACACATAACTGAAATTGAAACAAATAAATTGAATTCATAAGTAAATTGCAATAATGAAAATAAGGGTGCAGAAGATATTGTGAAGAACAGGTGCAGCAGAAGACACGGCAGAGCCTTCTTCTCTAAGCTCTACGTCCAGCACACTCAACTTCGGGAAGAACTAAGCTTTAACGTAAAACTCTAAAAAACCAAAATACTATTTGCGGCTAAGGTGTCTCTGTATCTCCCAAAAATGCCTCTAGCTAATTATCTCCCCCTCAAAACACTGAACAAAGGCTCCCTTTTATAGACAAAGGGAAAACCTTGTTCTATAAGGATTGGGAAAGTTATTGTACTTTTAATTAATTACAAAGTCCTTAAATCTATTAGAACCAATCAGAACACGGCTGGGAGTGTGAATGCAAGCTGGAAAGTGGGAACGCAAGCTGGCCAAACTTGGATTTTGGACTGTCTTCGTAATCAGGATCTGGGACTGCGCTTTTGAAGCAAATCATGAGTACATTAGAAGCGCATCTTCTTTCAGGCTTGGTACAAATGTTGTCAGGCTTAGCGTAGAGGGAGAACCTCTGATCTACTGCTGGCGGAATAGGGACCCCGGCTTAGGCGCACATCTTGGCTCGGATGGGAGTTCTTGGGACATGTCCTCGACCTGCCTTGGCGCGACCTTGGCACTTCTAGGACTTGACCTTGATGTCATGAAGCACAGGTTTGAGACCCGAAGGGCCTGATCTGAGGTACTTGGCTAGTGGCCCAAAATAGGCGTACTGGCGCACTGGCGCACTAAGGACTCCGTTCAGGACCTGATATTGAAATGAGGATATCTCCTTCATCTGGACTCCGATTTGAGTCATTCTTTTTGCGTTCTTTCCAGATTTTACCTATCTTTCTAACTCTGCACAAGTCTCACAAGATTGATCATTTTCTACTATTGATGGCACGAAATCATTCAAAAGACATGTAAGAGAGGCATATAAAGATATCAAAATGATGCATAAATAACGACTGATCAGAGTGCCAAAACTGTCATCATCCTCCTCTCTAGGCTCAAAGCTCGTCTCAATATAGGGCTTTACTTTGTGCCCATTCACCATGAATGTCTGATTCCTCTCTTTGCTATGAACCTCCAAAGCTCCATGAGGGAGAACTTTTGTAACAACATAAGGACCGTACCAACTAGACTTGAGCTTACCAGGGAAAAGTTGCAATTTTGAATTATAGATCAACACCTTCTGTCCCACATGAAACTCCTTCCTAGCTAGCCGCTTATCATGATACGCCTTGGTCCATTCCTTATACAACTTAGCATTCTTATATGCATCATACCTCAACTCTTCAAGCTCATTTAGCTATAACTTCCTCTTATCACCTGCTTGTTGCACATCATAGTTGAATTTCTTAATAGCCCAATATGCTCTATGCTCCAACTCCACTGGTAATGTCTGGTTCTCTCCCATGTAATCATACTTCAATTGTTCAGGTAGTTGCTTCAATTCTAGATCTGGTACCCTAACAATAGATGGGACAAGAGCAGTATTAGTAGACACAAGAGTTTCAAAGGGAGGTACATACTTACTTGGCTAAGGCTTAGAAGCCTCAAGAGAATGCACATCGTCATGGAGGTCTATCTCTGTAACATCACATCCACGTTCATAATTCAGCCTTGTGAGGTTGTGGGCTATGCATGGCTCCAAAGGGTCAATGCTATGTACATGAAACACTGGCTCAACAACACTTCCTACCACATCAATCTTGAAACAATCATGGTTATCATGTGGCAATTTGATAGTGTCAGACAACATGAATTCTATCTTCTTACCATTAACTTTCATGCGTATAGTACCATTTTTCACACTTATCTTTGTATCAGCAGTTACCATAAAGGGTCTACCAAGGATAATAGGTAATGAAGATGGCATAGGGGAATTTTCCATATCCAGAACAACAAAATAAGCAGGAATAAATTCATTTACCTGAACCAAAACATCCTCTAATATACCTCTAGGTCTTCTGATGCTTATATCTATGAATTGCAATATAATTGAGGTTGGTTTGAGCTCCCCCAACCTCAACTCCTCATAAACAGTATAAGGCATCAAGTTAATGCTTGCTCCTAGATCAAGCAAAGCACGTTCAAACAGACGGTCACCAACCCTGCAAGGAATAGTAAAACTACCTGGATCTTTTAGTTTAGGTGGTAGCTTTCTCAATAAAACCGCACTTACCTCCTCAGTAAATGCAACTTTCTCATGTTCCTGAAACTGTCTTTTGTGTGTACAACAATCCTTTAAAAACTTAGCATAAGATGGAATCTGTTTAATTGCATCAAGTAATGGAATGTTGATTTCTACTTTTCTCAAAGTTTCAAAAATATCAAGAAGATGTTTTTCTTTCTTTTGCTTAACTAACCTTTGAGGGAAGGGTTGCAATATCAACTTCTCCTTCTCACTTACCTTTGTGGCTGGAGGTGGTTCAACATTTTCTGGTTCATTCTCATCTGTCCCCACCTTGTTGTCAACTACCTTTCCACTTCTAAGGATTGTCACAGCCTTGAGCTGCTCTTGGCCTCCCGTATTAGGTATGGTTTGTGATGGAAACTCTCCTTTCTTCCTCTCACTTAACTCCTTTACCATTTGCCCTACTTGTGCCTCCAATCTCTGAATAGCTTGGCTAGTTGTTGCTTCTAGTTTCTGAATGTTCTGACTAGTTAGAGCATTTGTCTGTTGCTGTGCAGTCAAGAACTGGAGTATGGCACCATCAAGATTATTCTTCTTTTGGTCAGTATTTGGTTGTGCCACCTGTGATGAAGCATGATAATTACTTCCCTGCTGGAAATTCTTCTGCTGCCCTTGTGGATTAAGCACATTTTGACTGTTGCTCCAAGAGAAATTTGGGTGGTCTTTCCATCCTGGATTATAAGTCTTCGAATATGGGTTGTTCTTGGGACAATAGTTGTTTTGCCCCACATAGTTAGCTTGCTCATGATCTGTAAAACAAGACATAGGACAAGTCTCATTAGTATGATTAGAATGAGAATATATAGCACATACCTCGACTTTAGCAACTTGTTGAACTTGAGAGATGTTCTGAGCTGACATTGCTTTCACCAGCATATCTAACTTTTTCTCCATTGTTGCCATTTGACTCTGGACTCCACCATTTGTGCTAACTTCATAAACACATTTACTTTTTACTCCTTGTCTCCCTCTTGATGAGAATTGCTAAGAATTTTCACTTAGGGTCTCAAATAGCTCAATGGCTTCATCATTGCTCTTTTCCATAAGCACACCTCCACAAGCTGAATCAACAAGACTTTTGTTAATATCATTTAAACCTTCATAAAAAGCTTGTACCTGATCGTCTTGAGATAGATTGTGGTGTGGACACTTGAGAAGCAACTCCTTGAAATGCTCCCATCCCTCAAAGAAAAGATCTCCATCCTTCTGTTGAAAGACTTGAATCTCCCTTTTAAGTTGTCTTGTCTTTTCGGCTGGGAAAAACTTCTTCAAGAATTTAGTAGCCAATTGTTCCCAAGTAGTAAAGCAACCTGCAGCCAGAGAATTCAACCACAACTTAGCATTATCTTTTAAGGAGAAAGGAAAAAGAATTAACCTGATTCATTCTGGAGTTAAGCCCTGGATGTTCTGAGTCTTGCAGAGATCGAAGAAATCCCTAATGTGCAAGTATGGATCCTCATAAGGTGTGCCTCTATAGTGCGGCACCATGTTAAGCAATTGAGGTGATAAATTGAAGCTGCCTTGCGTAGTTGGTTGGTAGGCAATGCATGATGGTTGATTAAGGTTTTGAGGGACAAAGGAGTCCTTCATTGGCCTTCGAACCTGTTCATCCCCCATTTCGTTCTATGATTCTGATCTTTCTCCTTCTTCATAATCTTCTCTTTGTGTGTTAAACTTGGCCCTCTCAGCTTGCTTTTGAAGACGTCTAAGAGTTCGTTCAATTGTAGGCAACAACCGCTAAATTTTGGGATCGACGACCTTGCATAAACGAAATTCAACCTGTAAAAGAAAACCAAAATCAATTTCAGCACAAACTAATTACATAGTCCCCGGCAATGGCGCCAAAAACTTGTTGTACAAACAACAACCTAAAAATTACGCAACTATATGCACGTTTTAACTCGCAAGTGCATAAGATCAGACAAATAGTATAGAAAGCAAATACGAGATCATTCCCACGCGGATGGGATTAATATGTGTTTAAAATTGATTTTAAGATGATTTTGAAAACTAAAAATTTCGAAACAAAATATTAAAAAAAAAAAGCGTTTGATTAAAAATAGAATTGGATTGAGGTTAAAAACAATGTGAGAAAACCAGTTAGGGATTCGATGTTCACCACTAATCTTCTTCCTTAATCAAACGATATGCACAATGCTACAAAACAGATTTTAGATGCTCATGTTTGTCAACCTAAAGGCATGATATCCACTCTTTAAATTATTGATTTCCCAAAGCAACAAGTTAGGCATGGGTATCTACGCTAACTCTTTTCATTCATAAAGTGTTTAGCATGGTATCTACTGAGTTGCACTTTAAGAACGCATAACACAATGGAAATCGACAAACACACAACTCCTAGAACATGGTATCTATTCTAGTTATTCATGATGATTAATTTCAAGAACTTATAACTAGTTCTTTTGTTACTCTCACAGGCAGAAGATTCGGTCATCTAAATTTACCTATGTAACAAACTCAATACACATCATGCATATGGTGATCAAGCATAACATAACATATGTAAAGAGTAAAATATAATCTGAAATTAATCAATTAAGCATCACAAAGGTAGTTTACAGCAAAGGCATATCGAAATCCTTAAAGAAACATGATTAAGGCTTCAATCGAGCCCTAACTAAAGTATTTAGTTACCCATAATTTAAATAGACAGCAAGAACATACAAAACAGAAAATAAAAAGAGGAAGAAGATAGCTCTTTGATGATGTATTGGTCAGCCAAAGTGATTGGATGACGCCTTGACGTTCCTCCTTACTTCCTAAGCCTTTTAGACCTTGGAAGCTTGAAGGATGGAGCAGAATGGGATGGTGTGGCTGAGTCCTTGTGTGAGAGCTTCCAACGTTTCTGCAGTTTTCCTCGGAAGAAAAAGGGTTGTTTCTTCAAAAAAGTGAGATAAAGAGAGACATTTCTGCCTTTTTGTGTGGGAGAATGACTCTTTGCTGGCTGCCTTTTTGTCTTCCCTGTGCGTTTTCCTCTTGTCCCATGTATGTGTCTGCTCCTTTGCTGCCCAGAATTGATGTAGGTGTTAATTTCCTTAATGAGGGAGAAAGACGTTATTGTTTGCATTCGCTGCTCAATCAATCCTCACGCTGTGGCTGCTCCTTTCCCTTTATTTTTATTTTTTATCTTCCTTTTTCTGATAAAAACGCTTCCTCCCGTAACCCTAATAAACTAGGCCTCTAGTCATCCAAGCCCGATAAGGATTAGAAAACTTGAAATAGAAGGAATGCTTAATTCCAGCTCAGCCTGACCTTGCTGTACTAAAACGACCATAACTCATTCTAGAAAACTCCAATTCACAAACCGTAAAATTATTTAGAAACTAGACTTCCTTATCTTTCCAACGATATATGGCCCATCAGCTAGTTCTTCCCGAGCAGGTGCAGTTAATTTCGAGAAGTTGACACATCTGCTAAAGTCTGTTTCAAAGTTTCCTCCTTAGATTTCCAAAACAGCACTCATTAACTCCTTTTGTAACTTTGCTTCCAAAAATCCTACAAAACACGAAAAAAAACTAAGTATTAAGAAAACAGAGGAAACATGCTAAGAAAAGCATAAGAAAACAAGATAAAATGTCGCATAAATATGCTCCTATCAACATGGAGCCCAATACGATTTTGATTCTGGTATACACTCTACTTGTTTTTAGATATAGCTCAAAAGAGATATAGCATCACTTGGTAAAACTTTTGTGTTATGGTACATGGAGCCCATTACGATTTTGATTCTGGTATACACTCTACTTGTTTTTAGATATAACTCAAAATAGATATAGCATCACTTGGCAAAACTATTATGTCATGGTACATAAAGCCCAATACGGTTTTGATTCTTGTATACACTCTACTTGTTTTTAGTGAAATATAACGAGTAAAATATCTTGTTGCGAAATTACCAATAAAATTATGTTTTAATTTCCTTTTATGTTTAAGATTTTTTATTGTTAGCCATTATTACACCATATTGTATCATATTATATATCATATACTTATATCAAAGTTATTTTATAATTTTTATTAGTCTTATATAAGCATTATTCGGTGCTTAAGTTTTTTCCCAAAGTTTCATTCAAAATTTCCAAATTTTGGATTAAATTTCCAACATTTTTGTTAAGCGTGAGCGATATGGATATTGAAATATCCGTCGATATTTACGTAAATTTAACTATTTATATTTTCGTGAAAAATGATATTTTAATAATTATTATTTTTGGTTAAATTTGATAGTTTAATCATGGGCAAATTACACTTTACTACCATGTGGTTTGCACCAAATAACACGGTTATACTCATTTTTTCAAATCTTGCCTTTTACCACCTTATATTCTTTAAAATGTTACAACCTTGCCCCTCTATTAGATTTTCAGTTAAAATTTTTGCTAAGTGATTATTTGGACAAATTGGGACTTACGTTTAAGTTAAAGACAAAAATAAAAGTTGCCATGTAGATAAAATTAATAATAACAAATCAAATTTAAAAAATAAAAAATTGAACCAAAAAACAAACAAATAATAAACTAACCAAATTAAAAACAATCAATAAAAATTGAACAAACAACCATGATGATCAGTAAGAAGAACGAGAAAATGAACTTTTTCTTCCTATTCTTCTTCTTCGGCTTCTTCTTCTTTGCCTTCTTCCGACAAACACCAAGACCCACAAACACCAACCCATGGATGTTTAGAGATAGAATACTAATAATGGACTAAAAATGAAAAGAAAGAATTTAAAAAAAAAAATCTGACATCGTCGCCAAAAAGAGCTTTTGCAACACTGTTTATCACATAATTCGGCAAGCTCTTAACCTTTAGTGACGAAATATGCATAGACTTCCAAACTTTTTCCAGAAATTTCAGATTTTTTAAAAATTCTTTCTTTTCATTTTTAATCCATTATTATGATTCTTTCTGTAAAATATCCATTTTTTTAGAGAAGAAGGCGAAGAAGAATAAGAAGAAGGCGAAGAAGAACTTCTTCTTCTTACGGATCATGGCAAACAGAAGGTGTTTATCTAATTTATTTTTTTGTTCAATTTTTTATGGATAAACTACATAAAATTACCCAAACTATAGGGGTCATTTCAAGCTCATAAACTACATAAAATTACCCAAACTTTTATGTAGTTTATCCATTTTTTATTGTTTGTTTTTAATTTAAATTTTTTATTATTATTTTTATCTACATTGCAACTTTTATTTTTATCTTTAACTTAAATGTGGGTCTCAATTTGTCCAAATCATCACTTAATAGAAATTTTAACGGAAAATCTAACAGAGGGGCAATGTTGTAAATTTAAAGAATATAAGATGATAAAATGTAAGATTTTAAAGAACGAATATAACTGTGTTATTTGGTACAAATCAAAAAATAATAAAGTGTAGTCTGCTCAGGGTTCCAAACTCAACAGTGGCAACTAAACACGAGGGTTGCGCTTGTAAAAGTGAAAGAGTAAAAGCAAAAGGAAATTGACTTCAAAACTAAAAAGTGAGCGAGCCCCTTTCGATTGTTGGGCCCAACACGAAAACAGGAGCTGATGAGCACATGGTTTTTGGTACCCTATTACCACAGATTTTGTCCAAAACAATTGGTTCCCTTCCACTTTCCAGTGCCTTGATTTTCACTCTTTCTTTGTTTTTTGTATATAAATATAAAGAATGGTCCCAACCCTTTTCCCCCACAACAGAAACGAAGACAACCCAGATTTCAGATTTTCATTTTAATCAAACCCTCTCCTCTCCTCTCAAGTCTCAAGCGTTTTCAGTTCTCACCCATCACCCTCAAAATCTTCATTATCTAGCAAGAAATTAAAGTCAAAAAAATGAGTGCAGCTTGCAGGGCATGGATTGTGGCAGCAAGTATTGGGGCAGTTGAGGCTCTGAAAGACCAAGGAGTTTGCAGATGGAATGGGGTTTTGAGGTCTCTCCAACAGCATGCCAAGACCAACATCAGATCTTATTCTCAGGCCAACAAACTCTCTACCTCCTCTTCTTCTGCAATTTCTAAAAACATGAACAGATCAAAGGAGGATAAGTTGAGAAAAGTCATGGAATTCAACTGCTGGGGTCCCAATACTCTTAGATTTTAGATTGTAATCAAATATGTTAATTAGAATTTTAGATTTATGAGCATCATCATTATGGATGTCATATATCCCTTTTAATTTCCACAAGTATGGGTATTGCTTAATTTCATTGCTTCTTTTTCTTTTCCTTTACCTTTTCATTTTATTTATTTTTTCATAATATGTATACATATACATTTTTTTTTTGCCGAATGATAAAAAATTTATTAAATGCGAATAGAAAAAACGATTACAACGAAAGCTAAAATATTAAAAATCCATAAGGGATCTAGTCCCTCCCATCTGCCTATTGGAAAGAAAAAGAAAACAAAAAAACCTAGACTGCATTTCCTTTCTAAATCTATATACATACAAAGGGATGCATATAAAGGGAGAAGGCTATTTTGGTTAAATTTCCATAATTCCAAAAATACTCTTGCAAAAATAATTTTTTCAAAATTGGAATATTTAATAAGTGAGGGTAAAATAGTAAAAATAGGTTAAATTTCTCATAATTCCCAAAATATTCTTACTTAACAAATTTATTCAAAATTAAATAATTTAATAAGGTAAAAATAGTCAAAATAAAAATATATTAATTAAAGAGTAAAAGTCTATATATATAAAGCCAAAACTTGATTTTGGTTAAATTTTCAATAAATTCAAAAAAGTCTTTAGTTGAAGAAAATATTAAAAAATAAATATCTAATATATTAAGGGTAAAATGATCAAATAGATAATGAAATAAAAAAATATAAATATTTAATTGTTGTAACATTTTTAGATTTTTAAAGCAATCAACATTATCTGATTCTTTGTTTTTGGCTCATAAATGGGGTGAGCACGGTTTGGATTGATGCGGATATCATTCAATTCCAAATCCAAACTATTAAAATCTTAACAATTTGATAAGGTTTGAATTTTTAGAAAATAGAATTGAAACCGTTCCAATCCAAACTGTTATTAACAGTTTGATTTGAATCGGTATGGACAGTTTAGGCATAAAATTTTCATGTAATTTGTTTATTAAAAAGACTCCTCCAAAATATTTTTTTTTTTTCCAAAATTCCACCATTCTCATCAAGATTTTATTTATTCACATCAAGATTTCATTTATTAGAATGAATATTTCATTCATACATATCAAACAATTAAAATTTTCAACATTTTAAACTTTGAAATATGACGGATTATGTTTAAATATAATTTAAATTCAAAAGTAGCACAAAATGAGTAAGGATTAAGTGAGGTAGGGTACTTATATTATATAATGAAAAATATGTATCCAACGGTTCGGTTCGGATATTTTAAACCTTAACGGTTCGGTTTCGAATTCAACGATTTTCAAAAATGAAAATCCAAAACTAAACCGTTACTAATGGAACAGTTTGGATTTTCAAACCGTTTGACTTTTATCCGTTCAAATCCAAACTGAAGTGCCAATAACGGTTTGAATCGAATCGGTTTCCGATCTTAACGGATTTATGCACATCCCTAATCATAAGGGCATTCTTTGGTTGTATTTTCTTCCACATACCCACATTCACTTTTTTATTAGTTACCAAAGCAAACCAAACTCTACGAACATTGAACTACCAGCATCCATTTACATTGATATTTTTTTCAATTGTTTTTAAATATAAAAAATAAAAATTATAATCACATTTTATATATTAAAAAAATATAAATTGACACATGTGTATATAATAAATTTAAGTACGTTTAAAGTGATGACATGAAAATGTCTCGCGCATGCATGTGTCAATTTATTATTTAATTGTGAAGTCACGCGTAGTACGTCAAAATGCCTCTTGCATGCGCTTCACTCCTGCGATGAGGTTAGTGTAAGATTAACTTCTCTAATTTTTTTGTTTTGTTTTTAGAAAGTGAGTGCAAATTTTCTTGGGCCTAAAGAAAATGAGATTTTCCTTATCGGTTTTGATGGCTTACCCTTTTTTTTTATACAAGGATATTGGGGAGGGGAATTACATTATATATACATTGAATATCGACCTCATCCGACGAGAGTCGAACTTAAGATCTCCCACATAACATGTGAAGATGAATATTATTGTACTATAGCACTAAGTGGCTTTACTTTTTAAGTATTGGCTTATCATTCGACATGATGAATGTGTATCATTTTATTAGGAAAAAAACATGATGAAATGGCGGCCAGCCTTCCTAATAATGTGGTGGAACTTGGATGGTTCTATCTGGCACAGAGGAAGTTAGAAGGAACTAAACTGCCTCATACATTCAATTTTTCTTTGTTTTCTTTTATTCGTAATTTTCAAAGAAATAAAATCTAAATTAAAGTGGAAAAAGTGAAAAGTTGTTTTTTTGGGTACTTGTGTAGTGACTAGTGAGCCAATTTTTTAACTTTTTTTTTAAATATCAAGCCAAAAAATTCATGTTTTCTGTTTATTTAAAGATTTAAATTACCATTTATGACAGACCCGACACAGATAATACAATAGATATATAATATTCAAGGCATGCAGGCCGACACATGGAACATAAAATCCATGTGACGTAGCCTTAAAGACAAATATAGGAAGTATACTATAATTCATACTAGCGACTTATAGGATTTAAATATATATATATATATGTATATATATATATATATATATATATATAGTACGATTAACATCGTAAGTGGTACAGAGCATGTCTATAGCAAAAACGTGCATGATGATTCTAAATTTAGCACCAAAGTTGGTGAATACAATATAGGGTTAAAACCCCATGTTTAAGCTCATGAAGTCAGGCTGCCACTAGTAATATCCTCCTCGAACTTTCGACTTTGCGCTCCTTAATTCCTTATGGGCAAAAAACAAAGGTGAAAGAACCCAAAAATAAAGTATGTGAAAAACAATTGTAAAAGTATATACAAACCCCTTAGTTAGAAAACCGGAATTTTCATGCATATTTATAGACACATATACTCATATACATACATAGGTACTTTAGAACCTCACATAAGTAAAGCAACCAAATTCCAACTCAAACATTTCACATGTAAACCATCAAAGTCTCCCATGTACACAATTATAATCCATAACATAGCCATAGGCTTAACACACACAATAATATCACCTGGAATCATAAACCAACAATAATATGTCACCAAGACCTTTCTTATTCAAATTCAACATATATGACCCTATATCACACTTAACATATACAACATAACTCAATACTCTTTACTAACATGACTAGTGGCCACTAATTCACATTTCAAGACTTCACAACTAGACTCGGTTCTCACTGACTCGCTTATAACACAAATAGAAAAATTCCCATCAATCCACAAACCATGTACTCTTTTCATCAACAATCATATATAAGAGCACAAAGTTCATCATGGCAATTATACAAATAGTTATGATCAACTCAACTATGCCATGAGCCAATACACATAATAGTAGAATTTCTACCTTATAATCCTCATTCAAGATATCCATTTCTTTACTAATCACACATAGGCTTAATGCTCATCATGATCCTTAACCAATTAAAAAGGATCAGACTCAACTATTTCAGACTCAATCAAATCATATCCAAGACCACAAAGTCAAAATATACTCATTCTAAGTTCACCATGACACCATGTTAAGTCATTATTCTTGCATCTTTTTGATGTCATCTAATCCTCATTTACTTGTCTTTTGTGTGATTTAATTGCCATCCATAGTAGAAAGTGATCATTCTTGTGAAGTGTGTGCAGAAGTAGAAAAGTTCATATAAGTGTGGAAAAGGAAGAATGAATGAATCTTTCTCGGACTCAAGTCAAAGAAGGAGGAAAGATTATTTCTTGCCATCCAAGTAGAAGTCTTCAATGTCAAGATTGTGCCTTTCCACATAAGGAAGGCCTGAGCATTTTGGAAAGGGAAAGTACAACATAAGGAAGGCTTGTGCGTACCAAAGAAGAAAGTGACGTCCAAGGAAGTCTCGAGAAGGGCCAAGAAAACAACTTGCTGCACCAGGAAAATCCAAGACATCAGGAACCTTCATTGCCAAGAGAATTTCAGCCAGGAAATAAGACAAGGGCCTGATTTTAGGACCCTTGTCTCAGCCTTGTTAGGAAAACGTTTTTAGGATTTTATTGCCTTGTTTTAGGTCTGATTAGGAGTCTTTTAAATCAGAGAAATTTCCTTTTTTTTTTCTCCATTTTTAACATAAGAAGCAGTCTCTGGTTTGGAGAAAAAAAAGGCTGAACGGAACCAAGAGGAGTTCGACATCAGAATTGCTTCAAGGGGTTTCTTCTTCTCCTTTTGAGTCTGATTTCAGTTATGCTTCATATTGTGTTTATACTTTCTTTTATCATGATGTGTAACTGAATTGATATCTAGGGTTTTGATGTAACCTTGCAGTTCTTATTCCATGTATTGATCTTAAGTGTTTTTCAATTTCCTGCTGTGTTTTATGATTCAATTACTATGCTCCATTGATAATTAACATTCTATTTTGATGTTTGATCACCATTAAGATTGTTTGTTAGTTTTCTTATCCCAATATTGAGTAGACACTCATACCTTTGTTTGGATGATCTGTAATTGAATGAATAATATCCTGAGAAGACACCCATTCCATGGAGTTATTTGGTTCTATTGTTTTCCTGTTATTATTGGTTCTTTGATTGAAATCTATGTTGGACATCACATCTAGATTAAGGTTGAAGGAACTTGGTTCGATCGGACACCCACGACTTATCATAAGTAAGTGAAAATGAACCCATGAAACTATCTAGTGAAACTGATTTGTACTAGTTTAATTTACATGGAATTGAATTGTAATGGTGAAGTCAAGACCCTAGGCCTTTTAATCATCAGTCTTCTTCCTTGTTTAGTTTGTTCTCTACTTAGTTGCTTATAACGTAATTCAGTGTCTAATTAAAAACCAAATAAAAAACCCGAACATTCAATTTTCTTTTTTTGTTGCATTTACATAGAATAGTTTAAGGCTAGTTTCTGTTTCATTCTAATCAATCTCGGTGGTACGATAGCCCTTACTTGTGCTCCACTGTACCATCTACAACTTGTGCACTTGCAAGGAAAATTAAACAACAAGTTTTTGGCGCCGTTGCCGGGGACTGATTCATTCTAAGCATAGCGTGCCTTTTACCTATTCTATTTTTCATTTTCTGTTTTAGTTCTTTTTTACTTAATTTTGTTTTGTTTACTCTATTTGTGGTAGTTTATGTCTAGCAGTCTTTTGGAACAAGTCGAATCTGCGAGAAACAACCATTCCAGAGCATTGGGACGCAAGCCAATCCGAGGCGAACCAATTCTGAACATCCTACAAGAGAACCTAAAAGCTGCAAAGCTTGCTGCCTTAGAGCCATACAGAAATCTTTCTAACGAGGATCTATCCGAGTCCGAGAGTATTGGCACTGACTCTGAGGAAGAGGAAGAGATGGCAGAAGAAGAGAACTTCAGGGGAGACCTTGATATCCCAACCATTGATACAAATCCTGCTTGCATTACGCTGCCATCGCAAGCCCGAAACTATGAGCTGAAATCATCTCATCTGAATATGCTTCCTTCATTTCATGGTTTACCTAATGAAGATCCACTTACCCATTTAAAAGAAATATTTAACGTAGTGAGTACTTTTTCTTTGACAGGTGTATCCGAAGAGCAATTAAGGATGAGAGTGTTTCCGTACACATTGAAGGAGAGAGCGAAGTATTGGCTTAATTCTCTTAGGCCAAGATCACTAACCACATGGGCTGAGATTCAAAAGAAATTCCTAGAGAAGTACTTTTCCACAGCCAAGACAGATATGTTGAGGGATCAAATCATGACATTCACCCAACAAGTTGATGAGTCATTCTCAGAGGCATGAGAACGGTACAATGGGTTACTTCTCCAACGCCCCCATCATGGCATTCCTTTAAACTTACAAATGCGTATTTTTTTATAAAGGACTAACCCTCTCGAGCAAGAACATTGTTACAAATTTTGCAGGGGGTTCCATGAAGAGCAAGACTCCTGAACAAACTTGTACTCTTTTCGAACAGATTGCCATGGAAACTCAACACATGGACACTAGTGGTAAGCGAGCTGGAATTTATGAAATTAGTGGTTCTAACAATGCTAAACTTGATGCTCAGATATCTATGCTAGCAAAGAAGTTGGATGCATTAGTTGCTGCTCAACCAAGGCCTAACATGAAGGAATCATGTGGGGTATGTGAAGCCTTTGATCATATCACACATGAGTGCCCTATGGGATCTGCCTATCCAGAAATTGGACAAGAACATGTCAACTTCACAAACTCCTACCATCAGAGGCCAATGAATGATCCATTCTCTAACTCATACAATCCTGGGTGGAGGAATCATCCCAATTTTTCATGGAGCAACAACAACAATGTTCAGAATCAAGCTAGTTCCTCTTTCCAACCGAAAGCCAACAATTCACTCGAGGACACCGTGAAGCTGCTTGTCCAGAATACTTTGCAATTCCAACAATCAACGAATAGCATGCTTCAAAACCATTCTACAGCCCTAAATAAGATGGAGACTCAACTAGGGAAGATTGCAGATGCTCTTAATAAAAGGGAACTTGGAAAATTGCCAAGTCAACCACTTATGATTAAAAGGAATCAAGAGCAAGGAATCAAGAGCAAGCCAAAGCAATTACAATGCTTAGGAGTGGTAAGATGATTGATAATGGTGTCGGTAATGATGGTTCTAACACCAAATCTGAAATTAATGTAGGGGCTACGGAAGAGA
Source organism: Oemleria cerasiformis (assembly GCA_037349345.1). NCBI lineage: Eukaryota > Viridiplantae > Streptophyta > Magnoliopsida > Rosales > Rosaceae > Oemleria > Oemleria cerasiformis. The sequence continues at coordinate 4,008,698 of JAZGTL010000017.1, read as the reverse complement.
AGAATTTGGGGGACCAAACGGAAAGGGAGTAGCAACCAAAGAATTCAAGTCATGCAAAGTCAAGCCAAAATGATCAGCCACTTCACAAGGCTGAAACGCCTTATATGACACTAATTCATTTCCCTGGAAGACTTGCTAAAAGCAAACAGGATAAGTCTTTTAAAGAAATATATGATCTGTTAAGTAAAGTGACCATTAATTTGCCTTTGCTTGATGTCATTAGGAACATACCTGCATATGGGGAGTTTTTCAAGGAGCTGAATAGCCACAAGAGAAAATATGGACCAAATGAGAAGGTTGTGGTGAGTGAAAATGTTAGTGCTGTGCTACAAAGGAACCTGCCACCGAAATTGAAAGATCCAGGAAGTTTCTCCATCAACATCACCATTGGAGACAAAATGATTGAAAAAGACATGCTTGACTTGGGGGCAAGCATTAATCTGATGCCGTACTCGGTGTACTTACAATTAGGTTTGGGGGAGTTAAAGAAGACCACCATCTCACTTCAACTTGCTGATCGTTCAGTCAAGTATCCTAGAGGTATTGTAGAGGATATCCTAGTTCAAGTTGATAAACTAATCTTGCCTGTTGATTTTGTAGTTCTTGATATGGATGAGGATCCCATACATTACCGTGACTTACCAATCTTGCTTGGAAGACCATTCATGGCCACGACAAAGACTGTAATTGATGTACATAATGGGAAGCTTGATACACTAGAAGTGGCATTAACTCACCCGCAAGATGAATTTGAAGAGGAATATGCATTAATGGAAGAGGTTGCTGCTCTAGAAGTATTGAAGTCATACCCATGCTCCATTAAACCTTCCAATGAACCACTTTTACCCTCCGCCACCCACCTGATTTCTTCGATTGTTCAATCCCCTAAGTTAGAGCTCAAACCACTTTCATCACACCTCAAATATGCCTACATTGGTGAAGAAGAAACCCTCCCAGTTATCATATCTTCTGATCTAACTCCATTGCAAGAAGACAAGCTTATTAGAGTGCTTAAGCAGAACAAATCTGCTATTGGTTGGTCTATTGCAGATATCAAAGGAATAAGCCCTACAATGTGCATGCATAGAATTCTAATGGAGGAAGGAGCCAAGCCAGTTCATTAGGCACAAAGGAGATTGAATCCTCACATGAAAGAAGTAGTGAGAGCTGAAGTGTTGAAATTGCTTGATGTGGGTATCATATACCCTATTTCTGACAGCAAATGGGTGAGCCCCGTCCAAGTGGTGCCTAAAAAGTTAAGGATCACCGTGGTGAAGAATGATGACAATGAACTTGTGCCTACAAGAATGACCACTGGTTGGCGTTTGTGCATTGATTACAGGAAGTTGAATTCTGCCTCTAGAAAGGATCATTTCCCTTTACCTTTTATTGATCAAATGTTGGAGAGATTACGTTTACCACTCATACTATTGTTTTCTTGATGGATTTTCAGGTTATAATCAGATTTCCATTGCTCCGGAAGATCAAGAAAAGACCACATTCACCTGTCCATTCGGAACATTCGCATATAGGAGGATGCCTTATGGTCTATGTAATGCTCCTGCCACCTTCCAAAGATGCATGATGGCCATCTTTTCGGATATGATTGAGAGGTTTATAGAGGTATTCATGGATGATTTTTCAGTGTTTGGTTCCTCATTTGATAATTGCCTTAACCATCTCTCTCTAGTGTTTCAAAGATGCAAAGAAACCAATCTGATCTTGGACTGGGAGAAGTGTCATTTCATGGTTAAGCAAGGTATTGTACTTGGTCATGTGATTTCTTGCAAGGGAATTGAGGCTGATAAAGCAAAAATTGATCTTATCTCTAAGCTGCCCCCACCTACATCAGTTAATGGTGTTAGAAGTTTTCTTGGGCATGCAGGTTTTTATAGGCGGTTTATCAAGGATTTTTCCAAAATAACTCTTCCTCTTTGTGATTTGCTTGCTAAGGATTCTGTTTTTAAGTTTAATGAGGAGTGTTTAAATGCATTTGATACACTAAAACGTGAACTAACCTCTTCGCCTATTATCATGGCTCCCGATTGGTCTTTACCATTTGAATTAATGTGTGATGCCTCTGATTATGCTATAGGTGCAGTTTTGGGACAACGTGTTGATAAGTTACCTCATGTGATCTACTACGCTAGTAGAATCTTGAATGATGCTCAACTCAACTACTCAACAACTGAGAAGGAGTTTTTGGCTGTAGTCTTTGCTTTAGAAAAATTTCGTCCTTATCTTGTGGGTTCTAAAGTGATTGTCTATTCTGATCATGCAGCCATTAGGTACTTACTTACGAAGAAAGATTCTAAGCCTCGGTTGATAAGGTGGATACTCTTGCTTCAAGAGTTTGACCTGGAAATTCGTGATAAGAGTGGAAGAGATAACCTAGTTGCTGATCACTTGTCTCGACAGGTTGATGATGGTGCTAAAGAAAAAAATGTTGTCCCCATTAATGAATCATTCCCTGATGAGCAGCTCTTAGCTATTCAAGAAAAAGAACCATGGTATGCTGATTTTGTTAATTATCTTGCTTGTGGAGTGATTAGAGATGATATTTCTTCTCAGGAACGAAAGAAGTTTCTCTCCGGGGTGAAGCATTATTTGTGGGATGACCCTTACCTATTCAAGTACTGTCCCGATCAGATTATAAGGAGATGTGTACCAGAAGCTTAACAACAAAGCATACTCAAGTTCAGCCATGAATTTGCTAGCGGATGACACTTTGGTGCAAAGAAAACAGCACTTAAGGTTCTTCAATCTGGTTTCTTTTGGCCTTCTTTATTTAAAGATGCTTTTAACTTTTGTTCTAAGTGTGACAGATGCCAAAGGATGGGAAACATAAGTAGCAGGAATCAGATGCCATTGACTAACATCTTGGTGGTCGAACTCTTTGATGTATGGGGAATCGATTTTATGGGTCATTTTCCATCTTCATATGGTTATACATATATTCTAGTGGCGGTAGATTATGTATCCAAATGGGTGGAAAAGATTGCTACAAGAAGTAATGATAATAGAGTGGTTCTCAGCTTTCTCCGAGACACGATCTTTACAAGATTTGGAACTCCAAGGGCGATTATAAGTGATGGTGGCAGTCACTTTTGTAATCGTACGTTTGATGCTCTAATGAAAAAATACAACATCAGTCATAGAGTTGCAACTCCGTACCATCCCCAGAGTTCTGGACAAGTTGAGATAAGCAATAGGGAGATTAAGAACATACTGATGAAGACTGTGTCCCCTACTCGGAAGGATTGGTCCTTACGCCTCAACGATGCTCTTTGGGCTTATCGAACAGCTTATAAAACTCCAATTGGAATGAGTCCCTATAGGCTGGTTTTCAGAAAAGCTTGTCATTTACCTATGGAGCTTGAGCACTGTGCGTTTTGGGCAATCAAGAAGTTCAATTTTGATTTAAAAGAAGCTGGGACAACAAGAAAACTTCAACTAAACGAGCTTGACGAGTTGAGAAATGAAGCTTATGAAAATGCCAAGATTTACAAAGAGAGAACCAAGCTTTATCATGACAAAGCAATCTTGAGAAAGGTATTCACTCCTAACCAGAAAGTTCATTTGTTTAACTCACGGTTGAAACTTTTTCCAGGAAAGTTGAAGTCTAGATGGCTTTGTCCTTTCAAAGTGATTCACGTATTCCGTCATAGAGCCATTGAGATTGAGAACGAGAAGAATGGGGATCGATTCAAAGTTAATGGGCAGCGACTTAAACCCTATTTGGAGGATAATCCAAATCTATCCCACTATGATGTCGCCTTGGTCGAGATTTCAATAACTTAGACATGTCTACCTCGTCTCGCCTAGACATTAAATATAGCGCTTCTAGGAGCCAACCTAGCATTGGTTTGTGTTTTCTTTCATTCACTTGTTTATGCTGTAATGCACTCTCTAAGCATCGAATCTGTTTTAGTCTTCTCATTGCATATTGCTTATCACATTGAGGACAATGATCAGTTTAGGTTTGAGGGTGTGGATTTGAAAATTGGTATATAGAAACAAGTAGGTTTGGGGGTTATACACGGCTTGATTTTGAAAATTTCACCTTTAGTTTTTGTTAGTATGTTTAGTTAGTTAGTTTAAGTTTTTGCTAGTGATAGGTGTATTAACTTGTTAATAAGAGTGTACATGCTAATTTAGCTATCTTTGTTCTACTAAGAGTTCTACCATAATCCGTTTGTATCATAACCTTGCACTTCACAATGCCATGTCTAGAGTGATTAAGTAAACAAAACTACTGCATTTGAGTGAACTTCAGAAAATTAGTGGAGACTACCTTGTGAGGTTATTGAGCTATATTGCCATTCTTTTAGAGTGATATACATTGTTTCTACTCTTAAACACTCTGATTTTGTTCTTAAATGCTGATCTCATTCCATTACATTTGTATTGAATTTTAAAGAACTGACATCATATAGATGCTCTTGATTTGAGGTGTGGTTTTCCATAAGAAGTGATGTAGGCCATGTGTGATTAAACCTTTCAAGGACCTATCCTACCTTGTTGTGTGCTCCCTAAGCCATTTTGAAGCCAAACACTCAGCCTTTTCTGTCATCACCCTAAGCACAATCTGCCAAACACTCAACCATTCAATCATGCCATGCCCTATAACCCAACTTGTGTTAAGGCTGCATTAAATGAGATTCATGGTGAGAATGAAGAGTTAAAGATGTTGCTGCCCAATTCAAAAAGAGTTATTGCAGCAACGACAATAATGTGAAAGTTAAAGTCTGAATGTGATGGAAAAAGCTATACAAGGAATAAGGAAACCATTGCATGGTTCAATTCAGAAAAAAAAAAAATGTGAAAGAACACCTGAATTGATCTAAGTGAGGCAAGAAACTCAAGAAGACTTCAAAAGAGGAATCAAGTTCTTATCAATGCTGCCGTGGGTTCTAAGTAAGAAATCAGAGCAGAACTTCAAAGTTAAAGTCCTGACATCTCATGCCTTGGCACAACTCAGGTTCTTTGAATCCGACCCTTTCTTTCTTTCACCATAAGCTTAGCCCCATTACACCCAAAACTTAAGACCTAACTGATCTTATGGACAACCATGTTGAGGATTGAGGTATGTATCTATGTTCTTAAAGTTCAATTTCATTCATGACATTTTAATTCCAGAAAGTGCTATTCTTCATTGCAAAACATATGTGATTAAACTTAAATTCCTCTAAATAATGCCCATCACATATGCTTGATAAGAGTGTAAGCCTAGGATTCTTGTGAGAATGGAGAGATACCTAATGAGGATTAGAGTCGAGGTGAAATCTTTTTGGAGCACTTGGATAAAATTGTTTTTAAACATGGTTACTTGAGATATTGGCATCTACACATCACACATGATACTTACTGTTGTGGCATTCCTTTTAGTTTTGCAAAGCATGTCTACTCTCTTTAATTCTTATTAACTTGTTAACAACTATCTCTAGCATGTTAGTTGTTTAAGTAAAACGTTTGTGGGGATCGTAGCTGACATAACCCTCAGGAGACAAAACTCCTCCTACTAGGAACACCTAGAGGTTTAAATGATCTATCCTTAACTAAGATTGAGTCTGTTCATTTTCTTTAGTTTAGTTTTTCTTTGCTTTGCTCAGGGACTAGCAAAAGATAGGTTTGGGGTATTTGTTAAGTCATTATTCATGCATCTTTTTGATGTCATCTAATGCTCATTTACTTGTCTTTTGTGTGATTTAATTGCCATCCATAGTAGAAAGTGATCATTTTTGTGAAGTGTGTGCAGAAGTAGAAAAGTTCATATAAGTGTGAAAAAGGAAGAATGAATGAATCTTTCTCGGACTCAAGTCAAAGAAGGAGGAAAGATTATTTCTTGCCATCCAAGAAGAAGTCTTCAATGTCAAGATTGTGTCTTTCCACATAAGGAAGGCCTGAGCATTTTGGAAAGGGAAAGTACCAGATAAGGAAGGCTTGTGCGTACCAAAGAGGAAAGTGATGTCCAAGAGAGTCTCGAGAAGGGCCAAGAAAACAACTTGCTGCACCAGGAAAATCCAAGACATCTGGAACCTTCATTGCCAAGAGAATTTCAACCAGGAAATAAGACAAGGGCCTAATTTTTAGGACCCTTGTCTCAGCCCTGTTAGGAAAACGTTTTTAGGATTTTATTGCCTTGTTTTAGGTCTGATTAGGAGTCTTTTAAGTCAGAGAAATTTCCTATTTATTCTCCTAACTTCTAGGGATTTGAGACTGCTATTTAAAATGAGTTTAGTTCAGAAAACCAGGAGGGGAGGGAACACTAACCACATCTTTTATGTTTTTGTCATACAGAAAGAGTGGAGGCCATTTTTAACATAAGAAGCAGTCTCTGGTTTGGAGAAAAAAAAGGCTGAACGGAACCAAGAGGAGTTCGACATCAAAATTGCTTCAAGGGGTTTCTTTTTCTCCTTTTGAGTCTGATTTCAATTATGCTTCATATTGTGTTTATACTTTCTTTTGTCATGATGTGTAACTGAATTCATATCTAGGATTTTGATGTAACCTTGCAGTTCTTATTCCATGTATTGATCTTAAGTGTTTTTCAGTTTCCTGCTGTGTTTTATGATTCAATTACTATGCTCCATTGATAATTAACATTCTATTTTGATGTTTGATCACCATTAAGATTGTTTGTTAGTTTTCTTATCCCAATATTGAGTAGACACCCATACCTTTGTTTGGACGATCTGTATTTGAATGAATAATATCCTGAGAAGACACCCATTCCATGGAGTTATTTGGTTCTATTGTTTTCCTGTTATTATTGGTTCTTTGATTGAAATCTATGTTGGACATTACATCTAGATTAAGGTTGAAGGAACTTGGTTCGATCGGACACCACGACTGACCATAAGTAAGTGAAAACGAACCCATGAAACTATCTAGTGAAACTTATTTGTACTAGTTTAATTTATATGGAATTGAATTGTAATGGTGAAGTCAAGACCCTAGGCCTTTTAATCATCAGTCTTCTTCCTTGTTTAGTTTGTTCTCTACTTAGTTGCTTCTAACGTAATTCAGTGTCTAATTAAAAAGCAAATCAAAAACCCGAACATTCAATTTTCTGTTTTTGTTGCATTTACATAGAATAGTTTAAGGCTAATTTCTGCTTCATTCTAATCAGTCTCTGTGGTACGATAGCCCTTACTTGTGCTCCACTATACCATCTACAACTTGTGCACTTGCAAGGAAAATTAAACAACACACCATCAAGCAATTATAACCAATCCATGAAATTCAACCTCAATCATGTCCTAATCGGATCACATAATCAAATTCACATGCTCATTCCCAACTCATCATTCATGACCATTATTATCAATCACACACATTCATGCATATATATATATACAAGGAAACAAACGGTCCACTCACAATACTCGGAGCCAAGTCGCCCGACGGTCCTGAGCCGTAGTAGTTCCAAATGCCTGAAATAGGTAGGCAAAAGGTTCAATAATCATCACAACTAAGCCAAAACAGCAGAAATCCCCTCCCTGAGGAATTCCACAACAAGATGTGGACTAAGATATATGGCATACTATAATATTGGTCAGTTCCCCTAGAGGGATCAAGCTCAAATCCCTCTTTGACATTTCACTTATGAACATAATATAATCAGATTGGTATGCAGAACAGGTCTAAGAGACCCTAACGACGACCTACGCGCAATCAGGAGCCAGCACTAGGCTCCAAGCAGAGAACAGCGGCGCTGCTGCCGGTGCACTGGCCGGAGACGACCAAGGCTCGTCGGAACCCTAACTTCTACCCAACCTCACCAAAATTTACAATCCAACCGCCTAAATCCATCTACGAACTCCCAAGAACACGAATATGACCTTAGATTCTCGAGAATATACCTGGATAGAACGAAATTTGGCCGGGAAGCTTCGAACATCGCTGGCTTCAACTCCTCGATTCTCGAGCTACGGTCTCCGATGATCGTGAAGGAGGTCAGGGATGGCTTCGTCTTGCCCAGACGAAGCGTTTGGATGTGGCCTCTCGACCTGAGTCGGCTGAAATAGCCATCGACGACGGCGGGGCTACTTAGCTTCTCGGCTCTGTTCTGCCGTCTGAGGTGGAAGACGACGGCTGGCGAGGAAGAGGAGAGTACATCTGTGTTAGGAGTTCGTTTGGGCGAGATGGTGTGGTTGATCTTGATCGTATTTGGAGACGATGGTGGGAGATGATGGCTCGCGGCTGTGGTCGCAAGGAAGGAGAGGGACGCGAGGGAGTCGGGGAGAGAGAAATAGAAGGAGAGAGAGTGAGATGGAAGATTCGATTGGTGTGTAATTTGGATAAAAAATTAAATAATGAAATTTCTAATTTCTCCCAAAATAATTTACTTCCGAAAGCTCTCTAATAAATTCGGTTTTCTCATTCCGAATTTCATCTTCAGGAATATTCAACAAACTTCTCAAATTAAGTAAGAAATTCAGAGTCTCACTCCAGAATTTGTTCCTTCTAGTTGATTTAAAAAAATCATGGAAATTCGATAATTAACATAGAAGGATAATTCAGTAATTTAATAATTTTGATTTTAAATTTTCGGAACGAGTCGTAATAATGTACGCATTGTTATTCATCTACGTGTTATGTTAAATTTTGTGCCGGAATATTTGTTCTGGGATTGAATGGAATTTTGTGCCATGTTAATTGGTGTAGAGAAGGCTGAACTAAACCAGTAACTTTAAAAAAAAAAAATTAGATTTATATATTTTATAAATAAATGGTTTATTTGACTAAGCTATTGACAATTGCTATGTTCTCGAACAACAGAGGAACGCCGAAAAAGACATTTTTAGTTTAAAAATAATATAATTAAATCCAAATACTTTTTTATCTAGAAAGTAAATAACATAATTAGTAAAATTCGGGACGTGTATAATACTTGAAAATTACATACGTGTATTATTTGGTAAATACCTTTAATTATTGCAATAAAAAGCTCGACCATTATATAAAATTTTTAAGTTATTTGTCTAATTTATTAGATATTAATTATCTTCATTAATTTACTATAAATACATAGAAGTATAGGTATAATACGTAAAGTTTATAACTATTTTAAAATTTTGTGCGAAAATAACGTGTATTATATGTTCATACTTGTATAGTAGTTTTTATTTTAAAAACTATAACAAATGTTTGAGAAGTGTATAAACAAAAGTATTTTTAAAGAATACGGCTCTAAGCCTTGAGTGGGAGGGAAGAGACCGAGCACGAGCGGTGACAAGAAGAGACTCCGTGCTCGAGTGGTACAAGGAGAAAATTCTTACGCGAATGGTAGAGGGACACTTGAAGTCTCTCCATTTCCTTCCTAAATGTAAAAGTAACTTCTTCATTATTTAATCCTTGTATTTTCAGAAAGTGAATGCAAATTTGAGTGCAAAATTTTCTTGGACCTAAAAAAAAAAAATGAGATTTGCCATATTGGTTTTGATGGTAATCTTTTTACTAATAATCGAGTGGAAATTGGATGATTTTATTTAGGAGTATTTTATCTACCACAGAAGATGTCAGAAGGAACTAAGAAGTTTTAAACCTTGAACTCGTCATCCAATCTCAGTTTCTCTCTTGTATTAAATTTTGTGTCACTTAACCCCTTGAACATCACTTCTGTCAATCACATTATCTAATTTCCATTAAATTACTTTAATTTCTGTTATATTCCGTTAATTTTATTAAACGTAATTATCTATTAAATTATAGGCAATGTGTCAATAGATTTAAATATAACAATCATTAACAACACCCTAACAGTAACTAACAGTAATGCTAAACCATTGATTTCTCTCTCTTCATCCTCTCTCCCCTTTCTGCGTAATGTCCTCCGCTTCCATCTTCCTCCGCCGCCCTCCTCTTCCCCCTCTCTCTTTCTATTTTCAGGCTTTCAACTTTTCTCAACCAATAATCCCCCACTCCACTCAGATATTTCATCTCTCTAATTTCTCTAAATCCACCTCTTCGCCTCGTCTTCTCCCTATCATCTATATATGTTCTTCCTCAAATGGATTCCTGATCGTCATCCAATTCGATCCGACGACCACGATTCCAAACTCCAGGCCGCCCGGGAAATCCGGCGGCTCACCAAGACCTCAGCAGAGGTGTCAGCGCCAACTCTCCGAGTCCGTCGGCTTACTCGTGTCTATGCTCCGAGTTCAAAACTCGCCCGAGTCTCATGAGTCCGGTATCTTCGCGCTCCTCAACCTCGCCGTTAAGGGTGAGAGTCCGAATTTGTCCTTTTTTTTCGTCGTCAGTCTTTTTTTTTTCTTCTCAAAATTAGAAAATATATATTTAATACAAATATTTATTATATTAAATCTGTTGATACATTACCTATATTTTAATAGATAATTACGCCACAATAATAAAGTTAACACAATAATAAAGTTAACGGAATATAATAGATGTTAAAATAATTTAACAAAAATTAAATAACATAATTGACGGAAGGCAAAATCAATGAACATTTGAAATAAAAAGCCTTTAAACTACAGTCTTCAATATGTGCGCATGTGTAGCCAGCTGACAACGGAAGCTGCCCCATACTTTCAATTTTTCTTTGTTTTTATTTTTGCTTCATAAATTTCAGGGAAATAATATAATTAATGTCAAACTAATTTTTTATCTAAAAGTAAATAACATAGTTAATAAAATATGAGACGGCTATAATACGTGAAAAATATGTATGTGTATTATTGAATCGATTTTTTAATTATTAGGTGAAAAGCTCAACCATTATATAAAGTTTTAAAGTTATTTATTTAATTTATTAATATATAATACTCATGTTACGACCCGTTTTGGATTATGAAATGGAATTTAAAATTTAATCTTGGAATCCGGTAAATGTTAGGTTGAACTAAAATAGTTATGGACCATCTGTGAAGGCCCAATGTGCAGTGGGTCATAATTGAAAACTTGGGTCGTAAAATGACCATTTTCCCCTTGTTTTTTCTGTAAGGAACCTTCCCCGATTTCAACTCGAAATCAGCGAAAATCCCTTATCTCGTATGACAGCTCTTTTTCCACAAAATTTACTACCAAGAATACCCTTAATTCTTAAATATATTAAATAAACCTTACAGGGGTTCCGACAGAACTTCTCTGTACTTACTGACTACACCTACCTATCAGACGCATGATAGCTTACCGATCACAGTCGAAATCTCGGAATAGTGGTGGTCCGAAAAGGTAACACGCTCTTACACCAATTGTCAGTAGGTCAGACAATGCTGAAGCCTCTATTGTAATAACACAAGACAACTGACTTATCAACCACTTATGAACCATCAATAACTCATCAATCTAGGTCACCCGCTCTGTTAGTCAACCACTACAGCTGGGATTACTCAAACGGGGCTCTAAATGAACTCCCACGGCCTCAAAAACATCAAAATCCGGTTCGGAACGTCCCAAAACCCTACCAACGTGCCGTCGTAGGCCAGAAAACAGCCCCACGCATCGCCACGCGTCGGTGAAAAGTCGGACCAAGCGCCACGTGTCAGCCACGCGCCCTCACGTGCCGCCATGCGCCCCCACGAGCCCCCACGCGTCGGCACTATTCACGGTAGAATATTTCGTCAACCCTGACAGAATATTCCGTCAACCCTAACGGAATCGGAATATTCCGTCAACCCTGATGGCGTTAGGGTTCAGTCAACAGGCGTTAACCTTTGAGGGAATATGCTAACGCAGTTAGCATATTCAGTCAAACCCTTGACGGCGTCAGTTGACTCAACGGTCAACTAACGGCTGATGTCAGTCATCGGCGGCCGAACCAGTCCCCGTAGTTCACCGGAGACGGTGACCGGACCGCCGCCATCGCCGGTGGCCGGAATCTGGATTCCCTCGCCGAAGAAGACGACTGCGCCGCCGTCCGTCGTCGCTGGAAAACTCCATTTCTGATCGACCTTGAAGTTTTTCTAACTTCTTCAAATCTCAACCGTTTTTCACGAATTTTACGTAAAAAATTATCTACTCGAATTCAAGAATTCAAAAATAACCTCAAAACACTAAACCCATACTTGTGCTGGTCGAAAAATCGATTTGAACTTTCGGGTTTTTCCTTTCCTCGATCCGGCGTCTTACATGGGTGCCTCCTCCAATGGTTTGTACGGTTGTGCTCGTGGGAAGGAGGGGATTCCGATTTGTTCCACCAACATGGGAGACATGACCTTGAATCAAAGTTCAAATTCTGGGTTTTTGGGTCACACGGGTTCGTGGGGTGTAGGGAGAGGGGGCGGGGTGGGGTCCAGAGAGAGAGTGAAAAACTGAAGATGAAGATAAGATCAAATGGTTTTTAGGGGTTAAAAATATCTACCCCTACCAAATTACCAAAATCCCCCTGACAATCTAGACCCGCATTGTAAGGACCCTTCCCGAATTTCCCTCGAAACCCGGAAAGAACCCTTATCCCGTCTGACAACTCTTTTACCTCAAAATTTAAATACTAGAAATACCCTTTATCCTTTAATAATTTTTAGTAACCCTTACAGGGTTCCCGACAGAACCTCTGTACTTACTGACCACTCCTACCTGTCAGACAAATGATAGTATACAGGTCAAAGCCAAGACCTTGAAATAGTAGTGGTCCAAATAGGAATACCATCTGACACCAAATGTCAGTAGGTCAGACACTGCTGACATCTCTACTGGAATACCACAAGACAACTGACTAGTCAGATACTTGTGAACCAACAATAATTTGTCACTCTTGGTCATCGCCCACACCAACCCACAGACACGGATGACGAAGTATTTCCATAGGCTGATTAATCACATGACAATCGTCGTCAACCATATTAGAGCCGGAAATAGCCTCGACTATCATATCATATAAATCGGCAAGTATCCTTAGCCAGAATAACATTCGACTATTATATCACATCAGTCGGCATATCCCTCGACTGACATATCCCTAGCCACCAGGGTATCCCTTGGGGTGTGCTGGTCCCGTATCACAACTCTTTGTACTATGCATAGACAGCCTCACGACCTGACAGAGCCAAAACTCCTCGATGCCAGAGTCAGAGCACTCAACGAACCAATGGAGTAAAACTCTCGATGCTAGTCGAAGAAACAGTAACCGATTATATTGGAGGTTCACCGGTTCACCGCCTACAGCGGATCCTAGTCCAGATTTTGGCCCCCACACATATCAGTATTGTTTATATCGAAGGTTCATCGGGTTCACCGTCTCAGCGGATCCTAGCCCGGATTCTGGACCCCACACATATCAGTATTGTTTATTTTGGAGGTTCACCGGGTTCACCGTGTCAGCGGATCCTAACCCCGGATCCTGGCCCCCCTCAAATCGGTGTTGTTTATTTTGGAGGTTCACCGGTTCACCGTCTCAGCGGATCCTAGCCCCGGATCCTGGCCCCCCTCAAATCGGTGGTGTTTATTTTGGAGGTTCACCGGGTTCATCGTCTCAGCGGATCCTAGCCCCGGATCCTGGCTCCCCTCAAATCGGTGTTGTTTATTTTGGAGGTTCACCGGGTTCACCTTCTCAGCGGATCCTAGCCCCGGATCCTGGCTCCCCTCAAAACAGTATTGGATCCAAAATCAAGTATTTTATAATCACAAATACGGTTTCAACTCAAAATCATGGACTCAAATAATTACCACGTCAAAACAATATCAAAACCGAATCCAACAACCATGCCATTTCTCACAACACACTTTCACTAAACTATTGAAAAAAAAACAATTTATAAATTCCATGAAACCATTGCACCCAAAATTCATGGACGCTCTAGCCCAAGGAATACATGCACAATAATAACCCAACTACCTTGACTTTCCGAGCTCAAAACCCGCTTCACGGTCAACCATTACCGCTGGAATCGCCCAACCGGGCCCTAAACGAATTCCTATGGCCTCGAAACCAACAAAATCGGATACGGAACGTCCCAAAACCCTAGTCACGCGTCGCCGTGACATCGGGAACAGTCCCACGTGCCGCCACGCGCCATCGGAAGGTCAGAACACGCGTTCACGCGCCGGTCACGCGCCTGCTACAATGTTCACGCGCCTGGACCGGTCCAACCCGACCCGGCTTGACCTGATCCGGTCCAACTCGACTCGACCCGATCGGTTCACTCGACCCGACCCGATCTGACCCGACTCGACCAGTCGCCGGAGAAGACGATCGGCTGCCGGCGCCGTCGCCGAAGTCTGGCTTGAGAAGATGACCGACATCCGCCGTCTGGTTTTGCCGGAAATTGCCATTTCCGGTCGATTTTCAAGGTTTTCTAACTTCTTCATTTCTTGACCGTTTTTCACGATCCACGCATGAAAATTCATCTACTTTTCACCAGGAATCCAAATATAGGGTCAAAGTTCCGAGATCGTACTTGGTTTGGCCGAAAAATGGCCGAGAAGATTCAGTCCACCTCCCTCCTCTGTCTGTCGCCTACGGCGGTGCTCCCGCTCCGATGATCACACCAAAAGGCTCGTGGGGTCTCGGGGTAGATCCTCCCGGCCTTGGTTTCGTTCAAATCAGACTGAAATCCGTCCGATGAAAACGGTGGTTCGGTGTTCGCACGGGAAGAATTTCGGGTAGGAGAGAGAGACTGCATCGACAATCTCCCGAAGAGAGAGAAAAATATATGATATATAGTTCCAACTTTTCCAAAATAACAAACTGCCCCTGTAGATTCTAGACCCGTAACAACCTCACCGGGTCTCCGTTTTTCGCGTGCCGCCTGTCTACGAACTTGTGAGTTCGAGACCTACGCAACAACCCAAGAAAAATTCCAAAAAGTACTGCCAGTCAAAAATTGACTCCCGAACCCGTCCAAAATCGAGGGTAAAATCGTCCAATTTTCAAAATAATTTAATTTCTGGTCCGGGTCGTTACATGCATCTTTCGCACACGAACTCTGTTTCCCACATGTCGCCTGTCTAGGAACTCGTGAGTTCGAGACCTACGCAACGGTACCTGAAACATAGCTAAAAGTGTCTCGAAATAAAAATTGACTTTCACGCCCCTTAACCACTAAGGGTAAATTTGTCTTTTTACAAAATAATTTATGACAAGTCAATAATTAAATTTCCAAGTCGTTACAAATCACCCCTTTAAAGAAATTTCGTCCCAGAAATTCCGTTAACTCAGGTCAAAGGACCAACCGCCTATTACAAGTTCTCTCGTCTCACCACCAACACGAATTGGCCTCAGATGCGATTCCCAATAGAACCTGTGCACTCTGCACATTCATTCCAATCTCGACAACAACCCATAGGTGAGAACAACATCTAGGAGACATTCTGGAGGCATCAGAATCCATTCACCCGGAACAAACCTTGAAGCAAGTCTCTGAGTCTGTGAAGTCCACCGCGGGTCCTACTCCCAACATGACTAATATCACCTCAGATCATGACGTTACATGCCCGAAAATACCTCGAAGTCAGGTGTCGGATAGGGTCACGTGTACTACGTGCAGTCAGCCTCCATGATCTAGCAGAGCACTACCTTGCAATGCCAGTATCGGAGAACCCGTCAACAATCTAGCAGAGAAATACCCTCCTACTCTAGTCAGAGAAAACCTTAACGAATACGTGATGGAGTAGACCCTTCATCATGTATAAAACAATGCATGCATACATAAAATTTCTTTTCAAACAAGTTCATAAAGATAAGCCAAAAACTTGCCGGAAAATCCATCTTTTGTAAAAACATTTTGTGGGACCCACAAAAATCCAAATAATGAAACTATTCCGTGGTCTGCAATTTGGTTTGAAAATCCTCCTCAAAGGGGTTAAAATCATGTAAATCAACCTGGACACACCAAACCCATTGTTCCTGACATATCCACTACACACCCGATATACCTCGAGGTGTGCTGAAACATACACTACGCGTAGACAGCTTTAACGACCCGGCGGAGAAAACCCTCGACACCAGCGTCGGAGAACCCCTCAACAACCAGCGGAGCAAAACTCCTCAACGCCAGTCGGAGAAAACCATGACCTTGCACACCCAATATACCTCGAGTGGTGTAGAAACATGTGTTATGCGTAGACAGCCTCAACGACCCAGCGGAGAAAACCCTCGACACCAGAGTCGGAGCCCTCAACGAACTAGTGGAGCAAGCCCCTCAACGCCAATCGGAGAAACCTTGGCCATCGGGGACAGATGACCAGTGAAAACCAAATCCGTGTTTTGAAATCTTTGTTTCTTGGCCTAAGCCAAATTCATTGAAAAATTATTTATGGCCCAAAATCAGTAAATCACAAATACGGTTCTAACCCAAAAGCATGGACTCAATAACTATCACATCAAAACGATATCATAACCGAGTCCAAAAACTAGGCCATTTCCCCCAAAACACATTTTCACTGAAATGTTGAAAACCTGTGTCCAGTAAGATTTTACAAAAGAGAGTTTAATTCAAATATACTTGTGTGCATGCATTGTAATTTACAAAACTAGGGTCCACCCACTAGCAACAGCGACACCTACCTCGCCCGTGCATCACATGACCTCCGTCTTCCTCAGTTCAAGGTCGATGAAGAGACAAGCGTCTCATAAGCATCTTGTTGATAGAAATCCTTAAATAATTTGCACACAAGTCTGCGGTCTGCAGGAAGTTAAACCTAGAGCTCTGATACCAATTGTAAGGACCCTTCCTGAATTTCGCCTCGAAATCCTCGAAAAGCCCTTATCCCGTCTGACAACTCTTTTTCCACAAAATTTACTACCATGAATACCCTTAATTCTTAAATATATTAAATAAACCTTACAAGGGTTCCGACAGAACTTTTCTGTACTTACTAACTACACCTACCTATCAGACGCATGATAGCTTACAGGTCATAGCCGAAACCTCGGATTAGTGGTGGTCCAAAAAGGTAACATGCCCTTACACCAATTGTCAGTAGGTCAGACACTGCTGAAACCTCTATTGTAATAACACAAGATAACTGACTAGTCAGCCTCTTGTGAACCGTCAATAACTCGTCAATCTGGGTCACCGCCCACACCAAGCCACTGACCCGGATGACGAAGGTACCCGACTTGGTTAAACTGAGTCTCACTGACTTTCCCCGAGTTGTACTCGATATCCCTGCTCCTCCTGGCACCCCGAGTGATAACTCAATATCCCTGCTCCTCCTGAGCACCCCGAGTGATAACTTGATATCCTTGCTCCTATTGAGCAATCTCAGTCCTCAACGATATGGCAGAGAAAGATCCTTCGAACACAAATATTGGAGAACCCCTCGACGATCTGGCAGAGACATATTCTCTAACGCCAGTTGGAGAACCCTCAACAATGTAGCGGAGAAAAATACCCTCCACGCCATTCATCGGAGAATCCCGTGGTATAACATAATACTGTGAATAAGTATGCCTGCCCTGCGATCCTGAAAACCTAGTCTGTTCCCAGTATATCCAAAGTATCGACTCAGGGAAACCCCAACCCTGAGAGACCCTTTGATATAATCACATCTCAGCTCCTCTAGTATTCCGAGT
Source organism: Oemleria cerasiformis (assembly GCA_037349345.1). Classification (NCBI taxonomy): domain Eukaryota; kingdom Viridiplantae; phylum Streptophyta; class Magnoliopsida; order Rosales; family Rosaceae; genus Oemleria; species Oemleria cerasiformis. The sequence goes on along the minus strand of JAZGTL010000017.1, from coordinate 3,991,213 downwards.
CAAAACCCGCTCCGTTAGTCAACCACTACAGCTGGGATTAATTAAACGGGGCTCTAAATGAACTCCCATGCCCTATAAACCATCAAAATCTGGTCCAGAACGTCCCAAAACCCTAGCCACGCGTCGTCGTGGGCTTGAAAACAGCCCCACGCGTCGGTGGAAGGCCAGACGACGCGTCAGCCACGCGCCGGCACTGTTCACGACATAATATTCTGTCAACCTTGACGGAATCTCCTAACGAAATCAGCATATTCCGTCAACCCTGACAGCGTTAGGGTTCCGTCACCCGCCGTTAACCTTTGACTGAATATGCTAACGCCGTCAGCATATTCCATCAAACCCTTGACGGCGTTAGTTGACTCAACGGTCAACTGACGGCTGACATCAGACACTGCCGACCGAACCTGTCGCTGGAGTTCACCGGAGACGGTGACTGGATCGCCGCCGTAGCTGCCGTCCGGTGTTGCCGGAAAACTCCTTTTTCGGCCGACCTTGAAGATTTTCTAACTTCTTCAAAACTCAACCGTTTTTCATGAATTTTACGTCTAAATCTATCTACTCGAATCCAGGAATTCAAAAATGACCTCAAAACACTAAACTCGTACATGTGATGGGCGAACAATCGATTTGAACTTTCGAGTTTTCCTTTCCTCGGTCTGGCGTCTCCCGTGGGTACCTCCTCTAATGGTTTGTACGGTTGTGCTCGTGCGAAGGAGGGGATTCCGATTTGTTCCACCAACATGGGAGACATGGCCTTGAATCAAAGTAAAAATTCTGGGTTTTGTGGGGGGGGGGGGGGGGGGGTGTGGGTGGTGTCCAAAGAGAGAGAGTGAAAAATTGAAGATAAAAGATAAGATCAAATGGTTTTTAGGGGTTAAAAATGTCTACCCCTACCAAATTACCAAAATGCCCCTGATAATCTAGACCCGCCTCTTTCGCACACGAACTTCGTTTTTCGCGTGCCGCCTATCTACGAACTCGTGAGTTCGAGACCTACGCAATGGTACCTGAAACACAGCTAAAAGTGTCTCGAAACAAAAATTGACTTTCACACCCCTTAACAACCAAGGGTAAATTCGTCTTTTTGCAAAATAATTTATGATAATTCAATAATTAAATTTTCGGGTCGTTATCGATGGGTCCGTCAGTCACTTTTCAATCGATAACACTTTTGGCTACTTTTCTCGTACAACTACATACATCTCGAACTCCTGAGTGCGTAGCCAAGCGACACTCGAGAATTAGAGTTCGTACGAGAAAGTTAAAGGTTTAAAACGAAGAGGATGTAATGGTAATTTTTGAAAATTCCAAAGTATAAATACTGGACTTTCTCTCTCCTCACAGGATTGGTCCATCTACACTCTCTTTCTCTTCTCTCGATTTTTCTATCTCCTCTTGTGCGAACACCGCACCCCACCACCACCATCGAACCATCTCCAGGTCTATTCGACCCAAACCAAGGCCATCAATGCCTTCCCTTCAATGTCGCGAGCCGTTTGGTGCCAAGAACGAAGCGTGGGAAGAGCCGTGCTCGGGAAATTGAGAGGGAGAATTTGACCGAAACTTCAAGGCCAATTTTTGGTGAAACTACGTATGAACTCGAGCTTTTGACTCCAGTTTTGAGTTCCTGGGAGAGAGAAGATGAATTTGCATGCATAGATCTTGAAAAATGGTTAAGGAATGGAAGAGATAAGAGCTCGTCGGAGATGGCAGTTTCCGGTTGTCTTCATCGGCGAGTCCCGGCGAACTGGTGCAACTGGCGTGCAGGCGTGGCATGCTACCTAGCAGCCACGTGGCAGCACAGTCAGCGGTTAGTCAACCGTTAAGTCAACTGACACCGTCAACAGTTGATGGAATATGCTAACGCCGTTAGTATATTCCGTTAAAGGTTAATGATGCCGTAACGAATTTTAACGCCGTTAAGTGGACGGAATATTCCGATTCTGTTAGAATATTATGTTAGATTTGATGGAATATTCTGTCTAAGCGACGGAATATTCCACTGCGACTGTGCAGGCGTGTGTTAGTTCGTAGGGCGCGTGGCACGTGTTTCGGCTCTCTTTCAGTGCGTGACAGCGCGTGGGGTGGCCGCCGACCTTCTCCCGGCGCATGCAGCCATTCCCCGACCCACAGTGGCGCGTGTCTAGGGTTTTGAGGCGTTCCAGATCTGTTTTTGGTAGTTTTGAGGCTATTGGAATCCGTTTGGAGCCCCGTTTGGGTATGTTAGTCATGAAATTGAGTTGTTTAAGTGGTGTGTGTAAACCCTACGGGTAGTTGACCTGTGTAATAATTTAATTAAAAGTTTATTAATACTAATGCTCCCTGTTTATTGGTATCTTAGATGAGGTGACGAGGGAGAGTCACTCCACTTAAGATGGAAATCGAGGGAAAGTGCGGAAGCAAGTAAACTAACGAGGTGAGTGGACTCCTTTCCCTCAACTTATAATCATGCATTAATTTTATTATTGAATGCTTGATGAATGTGATGCTTAGGGAAATATAGTTGGATTATGTATACAATAGTATATCATAGACTATGCCATGGGTTACCTTTAGGGCCCAGCATTGTAGAATACAACCTTAGGGTTGGAAACCCTAGGAATAGTAAAATACTATGGAATGACTATAAACTACCACAATAGGATATCTCGAGGGCCAATTCTGAGATACTAGTTATGATATCGCACCATGACTTAATGGTGGATATCACTGAAAACGAAGAATACGACGATTAAGATAATCGCAACCAAGTGATACGTAACCGAGGTGTTATCACCGAGGAGTTATGTCGGCATAGCATACAAGTCAGTATGATGGTACTACGATCGAGGTTTACCAGCCTAGTACATGAATTATGTGTCAGTGTCATGAGTCAGTGGTCGGTGTCGAGTTGTATGCTTGTGTCGAGTCATGGTATACCCATATGGTGGTCGCTGGTGTCGTACTTATCTGTAGGGCATAGACCAGTCTTCCATGTGATCGTTCACCTGCGCTCGCTCTATACTAGTTAAACAGTACCAATCCTGTCCCCGAGCTCTTATGAGTCTATGTGGTCCCAAAGCTCCTAGGGGGACTTGTGGTAATGGTGCTTGCACCCACTCCTTCATGTGGTCGTGGTACGGGCAAAGACACCCAGTCATGTCATGTGCGTGTGACTCGTGCGACTACAGTGCCATTGGGATACCTATTATGATGATTGAGTCATGGTTATGCCGGTTGATGATGTCATATGACAGTCGAGAGTTATGTCGATTTATGTGTATACCAGCCAAGGGTTATGATGGCTGATGATATGATTTACCAGTCAAGTGATATGCCGACTGATGTGATATGATAGCCGCGGGTTATGGTGGCTTATGTGTATACCAGCCGAGGGTTATGTCGGTTGATGATGATATGCCAGTCGAGGGATATGCCGACTAATGTGATATAATGGCCGATGGTTATGTCGGCTTATGTTTATACCAGCCGAGGGTTATGCCAGCTGATGATATGATATGTCAGTCGAGGGATATGCCGACTGATGTGATATGATAATTGAGGGTTATGTCGGCTTATGTGTATACCAGCCGAGGGTTATGCCGGCTTATGTGTATACCAACCGAGGGTTATGCCGGCTGATGATATGATATATCAGTCGAGGGATATGTCGACTGATGTAATAGGATAGCTGAGGGTTATGCCGGCTTATGTGTATACCAGCCGAGGGTTATGCCGGCTGATGATATGATATGTCAGTCGAGGGATATGCTGACTGATGTGATATAATAGTCGAGGGTCATGTCTGATTATGTGTTATACTAGCCGAGGATATATGATGGCTTATGTGATGTGATAGTTAAGGATACATGTCGGCTTATGTGATGTGATAGTCGAGGATACATGCCAGCTTATGTGATGTGATAGCCGAGGATACATGTCAAATTATGTGATGTGATAGTCGAGGATACATGCCGGCTTATGTGATGTGATAGCCGACGATACATGCTGGCTTATGTGATGTGATAGCCGAGGATACAAGCCGACTTATGTGATGTGATAGCCAAGAATATTGCTTGCTCTAATACTATTTGACGACAATTGTCACTGGCTCAATCAGCCTATGAAAATACTCGTTATCGTGGTCTGTGGGTTTGGTGTGGGCGGTGATCCGAGCAGACGAGTTATGTTTTGCTTGGGCATGATTGCCATCCCTGGAGGGGATTCCATGACATCAGTGTACTAGCCACTGAAGCTTTACTTGCTGAGATGGAAAGGTCAAAATTGACCTTAGTCTCTAGGACTTCACTTATGATCATCAAGATAATCCTAAGCACCTCTGCTTGAGAGTTTAATAATTGGCTTTCGCCACCGGGACTTAGCGCCCTCGTGTTTGCCAGCACCCGGGATTTCAGGTATTTAAGTGAATATTCGGGGCTGGGTGTAACAATTAAAACCTGTATAAATTAATAGGGTGAAAAATATGTATGTGTATTATTCAAACTCGTATAAATTAATAGCCTTTAGATCAAGGAATTCTATTAATTTAGCGATATGTGTGCTCGACTGTTTTGTGTCAATGACAATGTTGTGAGTATAGTGATGCACATGACTAAAAGGTAATGATTTGATGCTAATGTGTTGTAGAAGTAATGGTGAAAGCATGATGCTTGTGATGGTTATGATAAATTTTTGTGTGCTTGAAGAGTTACCTAATTGTGTTAAGGCTTGTAATGAGGGTTGTCTTAGTGTGAGCTAAATTGTTGTCATGAGGCATGTAAATGTGTTTGTCATTGTCTCGGAATAGTTGTGGTGGTGCTGACCCATGGGTGCGTGGATTAGTAGATGATTGAAGAGGGGAAATTGGAGTCCCTCACTTGCAGAGTTAAGAAGCAATGCTACGTTGGGAGACCAAAGCCTTATATGAGCTTCTTTGAGGCATTTGTGTTGAGTCTTGATTTTAAAGAGGTACGAGGGCATGCCGAGTGGAAGGTTTGAGCCCTAAAGCACCCATGGCGATCACGTAACAAAATGTGACAATCTGTGAAGGGTGTTGCTAGAGTGACGAATGGTGTAAGGACCCTTCCCGAATTTCCCCTTGAAATCCGCGAAAAAGTCCTTATCCCGTCGGACAACTCTTTTCCACAAAATTAAATATCTAGAATACCTTATATTCTTAAATACATTTAGCAAACCTTACAGGGTTCCTGACAGAACCTCTGTACCTACAGACCCTGCTTACCTGTCAGACGCAGGATAACATACAGGTCAAAACCAAGACCTCAGAATAGTGGTGGTCCGAACAGTAATACCCTGTGACACCAAATGTCAGTAGGTCAGACACTGCTGATACCTCTACTGGAATAACACAAGACAATTGACTAGTCAGCCACTTGTGAGCCAACAATAACTCGTCCCTCTAGGTCACCGCCCACACCAACCCACTGGCCTGGATGACGAAGTATTTTCATCGGTTGATTAAGCACATGACAATCATTGTCAAATCATATTAGAGCCGGAAATATCCTCAGCTATCATATCATATAAGTCGGCAAGTATCCTCGACTATCATATCGTATCCTCAGCCGAAATAACCCTCGGTTGGCATAACACATTAGCCGACATAACCTTCGACTTTCATATAACATCAGTTAGAATATCCCTCGACTAACATATTATATCATCAGTCGGCATAACCCTCGACTGGTATACATAAAAACTGGCATAACCCTCGGCTATCAAATCACATAAGTTGGCATATCCCTCGACTGACAAATTATATCATCAGTCGGCATAACCCTCGACTGGTATACATATAATCCGGCATAACACTCGGCTATCATATCACATCAGTCGGCATATCCCTCGACTGGCATATCATATCATCAGCCGGCATAACCCTCGACTGATATACATATAAGACGGCATAACACTCGGCTATCATATCGCATTAGTCGACATATCCCTCGACTGGCATATCATATCATCAGCCGGCATAACCCTCGACTGGTATACATATAAGCCGGCATAACACTCGGCTATCATATCACATCAGTCGGCATCTCCCTCGACTGACATATCATATCATCAGCCGGCATAACCCTCGACTGGTATACATAGAAACCGGCATAACACTCAGCTATCATATCACATCAGTCAGCATATCCCTCGACTGGCATATCATATCATCAGCCGGCATAACCCTCGACTGGTATACATATAAGCCGGCATAACATTGGGCTATCATATCACATCAGTCGGCATATCCCTCAACTGGCATATAATATCATCAGCCGGCATAACCCTCGACTGGTATACATATAAGCCGGCATAACACTCGGCTATCATATCACATCAGTCGGCATATCCCTCGACTGGCATATCATATCATCAGCCGGCATAACCCTCGACTGGTATACATAGAAGCCGGCATAACACTCGGCTATCATATCACATCAGTCGGCATATCCCTCGACTGGAATATCATATCATATGCTGGCATAACGCCCGACTGGTATACATATAAACCGGCATAACACTAAGCTATCATATCACATCAGTCGGCATATCCCTCGATTGGCATATCATATCATCAGCCGGTATAACCCTCGACTGGTATACATATAAGCCGGCATAACACTCGACTATCATATCACATCAGTCGGCATATCCCTCGACTGACATATCATATCATCAGCCGGCATAACCCTCGACTGGTATAAATATAAGCCGGCATAACACTCAGCTATCATAGCACATCAGTTGGCATATCCCTCGACTGGCATATCATATCATCAGCCGGCATAACCCTCGATTGGTATACATATAAGCCGGCATAACACTCAGCTATCATATCACATCAGTTGGCATATCCCTCGACTGGCATATCATATCATCAGCCGGCATAACCCTCGACTGGTATACATAAAAGCCGGCATAACACTCGGCTATCATATCACATCAGTCGGCATATCCCTCGACTGGCATATCATATCATCAGCCGGCATAACCCTCGACTGGTATACATAGAAGCCGGCATAACACTCGGCTATCATATCACATCAGTCGGCATATCCCTCGACTGGCATATAATATCATATGCTGGCATAACGCCCGACTGGTATACATATAAACCGGCATAACACTAAGCTATCATATCACATCAGTCGGCATATCCCTCGATTGGCATATCATATCATCAGCCGGTATAACCCTCGACTGGTATACATATAAGCCGGCATAACACTCGACTATCATATCACATCAGTCGGCATATCCCTCGACTGACATATCATATCATCAGCCGGCATAACCCTCGACTGGTATACATATAAGCCGGCATAACACTCAGCTATCATATCACATCAGTTGGCATATCCCTCGACTGACATATCATATCATCAGCCGGCATAACCCTCGATTGGTATACATATAAGCCAGCATAACACTCAGCTATCATATCACATCAGTTGGCATATCCCTCGACTGGCATATCAAATCATCAGCCGGCATAACCCTTGATTGGTATACATATAAGCCGGCATAACACTCGGCTATCATATCACATCAGTCGGCATATCCCTCGACTGGCATATCATATCATCAATCGGTATGCCCCTCGACTGGTATACATATAAGACGGCATAACACTCGGCTATCATATGACATCAGTCGGCATATCCCTCGACTGGCATATCATATCATCAGCCGGCATAACCCGCGACTGGTATACATATAAGCCGGCATAACACTCGGCTATCATATCACATCAGTCGGTATATCCCTCGACTGGCATATCATATCATCAGCCGGCATAACCCTCGACTGGTATACATATACGCCGTCATAACACCCGGTATCATATCACATCAGTCTGCATATCCCTCGACTGGCATATCTTATCATCAGCCGGCATAACCCTCGACTGGTTTACATATAAGCCGGCATAACACTCGGCTATCATATCACATCAGTCGGTATATCCCTCGACTGGCATATCATATCATCAGTCGGCATAACCCTCGACTGGTATACGTAGAAGCTGGCATAACACTCGGCTATCATATCACATCAGTCGGCATATCCCTTGACTGGCATATCATATCATCTGCCGGCATAACCCGCGACTGGTATACATATAAGCTGCCATAACACTCGTCTATCATATCCCATCAGTCGGCATATCCCTATACGGGCATATCATATTATCAGCCGGCATAACCCTCGACTGGTATACGTATAAGCCGGCAAAACACTCGGCTATCATATCACATATGTCGGCATATCCCTCGGCTGGCATATCATATCATCAGCCGTCATAACCCTCGACTGGTATACATATAAGCCGGCTTAACACTCGGCTATCATATCACATCAGTCGGCATATCCCTCTACTGAAAAATCATATCATCAACCGGCATAACCGTCAATGGGTATACATATAAGCTGGCATAACACTCGGCTATCATATCACATCAGTCCGCATATCCCTTGACTGGCATATCATATCATCAGCCTGCATAACCCTCGACTGGTATACATAGAAGCTGGCATAACACTCGGCTATCATATCACATCAGTCTGCATTTCCCTCGACTGGCATATCATATCATCAGCCGGCATAACCCTAGATTGGTATACATAGAAGCCGGCATAACACCCGGCTATCATATCACATCAGTTGGCATATCCCTCGACTGGCATATCCTATAATCAGCCGGCACAACACGCGACTGGTATAAATATAAGCCGGCATAACACTCGGCTATCAGATCACATCAGTCGGCATATTCCTCGACTGACATATCATATCATCAGCCGGCATAACCCTCGACTGGTATACATATAAGCCGGCACAACACTCGGCTATCATATCACATCAGTCGGCATATCTCTCGACTGACATTTCATATCATCAGCTGGCATAACCCTCGACTGGTATACATAGAAGCCGGCATAACACTCGGCTATCATGTCACATCAGTCGGCATATCCCTCGACTGGCATATCATATCATCAGCTGGCATAACCCTCGACTGGTATACATATAAGCCGGGATAACACTCGGCTATCATATCACATCAGTCGGCATATCCCTCGACTGGCATATCATATCATCAACCAGCATAACCCTCGACTAGTATACATATAAGCCGATATAACACTCGACTATCATATCACATCAGTCGGTATATCCCTCGACTTGTATACATATAAGCCGGCATAACACTCGGTTATCATATAACATCAGTCGGCATATCCCTGGACTTGCATATCATATCATTATCCGGCATAACTCTCGACTGGTATACATATAAGTCGTCATAACACTCGGCTATCACATCACATCAGTCGACATATCTCTCGACTGACATTTCATTTCATCAGCCGACATAACCCTCGACTGGTATACATAGAAGCCGGCATAACACTCGGCTATCATATCACATCAGTCGGCATATCCCTCGACTGGCATATCATATCATCAGCCGGCATAACCCGCGACTGGTATACATATAAGCCGGCATAACACTCGGCTATCGTATCACATCAGTTAGCATATCCCTCTACTGGCATATCATATCATCAGCCGGTATAACCCTCGACTAGTATACATATAAGCGGCATAACACTCGTCTATAATATCACATCAGTCGGCATATCCCTCGACTGGAATATCATATCATCAGTCGGCATAACCCTCGACTGGCATACATATAAGCCGGCATAACACTCGGTTATCATATCACATCAGTCGTCATATCCCTCGTCTGACATATCATATGATCAGCTGGCATAACCCTCGATTGGTATTCATATATGCCAGCATAACACTCGGTTATCATATCACATCAGTCGGAATATCCCCCGACTGACATATCATATCATCAGCCAGTCGGCATATCCCTCGACTGACATATCATATCATCAGCCGGCATAACCCTCGACTGGTATACATATAAGCCGGCATAACACTCGGCTATCATATCACATCAGTCGGCATATCCCTCTACTGAAAAATCATATCATCAACCGGCATAATTGTCAACGGGTATACATATAAGCTGGCATAACACTCGGCTATCATATCACATCAGTCGGCATATTCATTGACTGGCATATCATATCATCAACTGGCATATCATATCATTCATCAAGCATTCAATAATCAATAATGCTTGCACTAATGTTTAAAGAAAGGGAATCCACTTACAGTAGAGTATGGAGCAATCATTTGGCACTATCCATCTTCGCTTTGAGATTAATTCGGTTGTTCCCGAACATTCCCTTGAATTCCAGGTAGCTTGGTGGGATTCTCCATTGTCACCTCGTCCAAAATTTCAATCAAAGTGGACATTAGCACTAATAAATCCTTAATTACATTAGTAGACGAGGTCCCTTGACCCTCGTGCTCAACCCCCCCTTAACTAACTCAATAAAAATTGGATTTACTCAAACGGGGCTCTAAACGAATTCAAATTGCCTCAAAATTATCAAAAACAAGTTCGGTACGCCCCAAAACCCTAGTCACGCGCAGCCGTTACATCATAAACAGCCCCACGCGCAGCCACGCGTCAGTAGACGGCCGGAACACACGCCCACGCGCCTGCATGCGCCGCCACGCGCCGGTCACGCGCCTTCTATAGTACCCACGCACCTGGTCCAGTCGAACAAGGCCCAACTCGGCCTGACTCGATCCAGCCCGAGCCGATCCCCTCTACCCGATCTGTCCACTCGACCCGATCGGTCCACTTGACCCGACTTGTCTGATCGATCCGACTGGTAGACGGAGACTCGCCGGAGAAGACGACCGGATGGCTGTCATCTGGTTCGCCGAAAACGTCATTTCCGGTCGATTTTCAAGGTTTTTGAACTTCTTCATTTCTTGACCGTTTTTCACAATCCACACATATAAATTCATCTACTTTTCACAAGGAATCCAAATATGAGGTCAAAGTTCCGAGATCGTACCTAGTTTGGCCAAAAAATGACCGAGAAGATTGGGTCCACCTCCCTCATCCGTCCATCGCCTACGGCGGTGCTCCCGCTCCGATAAATACCCCAAAATGCTCGTGGGGTCCCGGGGAAGATCCTCTCACCCTTGGTTTCGGTCGAATCGGACCGAAATTCGTCCGATGAAAGGGGGTGTTCGGTGTTCGCACGGGGAAAAATATCGGGTAGGAGAGAGAGACTGAATGGACCAATCCCCGAGGAGAGAGAAAAATATAAGATTTATAGTTCCAACTTTTCCAAAATTATCAAATTTCCCCTGAAGCTTCTAGACCTGTAACGAACTCACCAGGTCTCCATTTTCCGCGTACCGCCTGTCTACGAACTCGTGAGTTCCATACCTACGCAACGACCCAAGAAAAATTCCCAAAAGAACTGCCAGTCAAAAAGTGACTCCCGAACCCGTCCAAAATCGAGTGTAAAATCGTCCAATTCTCAAAATAATTTAATTTCTGGTCCGGGTCGTTAAAAATGGTGGTGGGTCTGTTTTTCATTTAAAGTAGATAACTCTGTGTGGACTCAAGTGGGTTGGTTGGTCAAATATCAGCATAAGTATTGGTGGACTTTATGTGCCTCAAACTGCTTGGAATTGAGGTCCTTGACGATTGGATGAGTCTAGGGGCTGAGTTTTGGGTGATTAATCCTCCTGTGTGTGGGCAGGTGTGAAGACTGAATGGGTCGATCGGCCCATTGATAGTTACCGAGATGAATGGGCTCCAAATTCTGGTGTATGACACTTAATGATATGTTAAGTTAATTGGGACCCCAATGTGTGCTTGTCGGTCGGTCTCCTCTGTATTATGAGGGACTCATGTTGTTCCTTTAAGGCTTATTACTCAAAATGCTCCCCGATCCGGAAAGCGAGTCTTAATTTGCTCCCACAACGCGAAATCATAATAATTTAATCCATGAACCCCCCTATTGTCAAGTCCGTTGCACCAAAAGTTAGTCTTCGTTACTAACGGCAGTTAGAAAAGGGTATTTTGTCAAAAATTAAAACAATTACCTAAATGAAAAAAATTATTCCCCAACCCTCCACAACCCTCCCAATTCTCGCCTTCAACCAAATTACCCAACCCACCACCTCTTCACATTCGATCCCATCGCCATCCACTTCTCACAAACCCAGCACCACCACCAGTTTTGGAAAATCTATTTCAGATCTTTGCTGGTTTCTATATATACCAAGAGCTTAAAAAGAAAAAGCCATTTTTTTGGATCCGGCATTGATCAAGAAGAAGCTTTTCGTTACTGCTGGATGCTGCAAAAGGTAGATAGAGAGATACTGAGATTGATGTGAAAAGTAGAGAAGAAAGAGAGAAAGGGAGTGATGGGATTCTAGGTGTTAGGAGGCGGAGGGGACAAGTTAAAGAACTCGATGATGGCGACTACGTCGCCATCGAGGTCGAAAATGAAGCTGTGGATGATACGAGCGACGACGTCGATTTTGTTGTGGACGTGTATCGTACAATTAATGGCTTTGGGGATATGTGGGGGCCAAGGGTTTTGAAAGGGTGGCCTACTTGTTTCACTCAGGAGTCTGTTGCAGCCTCTTCAGTTTTGCAAGACAAGTTGCCTACCGTTCCGGCCAGAGCGCTTCCGCCCAAGAGTGAGTTTTTAATTTCTATTTTCAGGAAATTTTGGGTATTTTAAAGTTAATTGGTGTGAATCAACGACATGGTGTGGATCATCTCAACGGCACAGGCTGACGGCATGGCCACAGACTGAGACCCACCGACGAGCTCGCAGGCGATGAGGCAGAGGAGGGGTCGGACCCCTTTGCCTCCGACCATAAGAGAGTAGCGCATAGCCTCATAAATCTTAATCGGGTCACGGAGTGGGATTGCGGCGTCCAAGGCTTGGTTGACCGCGTCAGCGTTCTGAAGCATGTAGGACTTGAAATTGGAGCTGGGTTTCATCGATTCCTCTTCAAATTATTCATCTTTGAGAGTCTCTCGCTTGGTGAGAATCACAGAGATGGAGAAATTGGAAGCCAGACAACATCGTTTGGGGGGTACGAACGAAATGGGGACTGCGGACTTCAGTGGGTGGTGGAGGAGATTGAAAGGTTGGGATCTGGATCTTCCTGTTGCTTGGTTCAACATTGAGAAGGTTTGGAATTGAACCCATGAGCTCAGATTCATGCAACTCATTTTTTTCTTCTGGGTTCTGTTTTTTCAATCTAATTTGCCCAAAGATGGTTGCTTTTCTCTGAATTGCAGCAATGAGGGGTGGAATTAGAGAATTATATTACTTTGAGAGTGAGGGAAGTTTTGAGTCATAATGAGTCATCAACAAAGAAGGGAGACGAAGCGAGATGAAGATGATGGTGGTGGTGGGTTTGTGAGAAGAGGATGGCGATGGGATCGAAGGTGAAGAGGTGGTGGGTTGGGTAATTTGGTTGAAGGCCAGAATTGGGAGGGTTGGGAAATAATTTTTTTCTTTTAGGGTAATTGTTTTTATTTTTTGACAAAATACCCTTTTCTAAGTGCCGTTAGTAACGAAGACTAATTTTTGGTGCAACGGACTTGACATAAGGAGGGTTCAAGGATTACATTGTTACAATTTCGCGTTGGGAGAGCAATTGAGACTCGTTGTCCGGTTCGGGAAGCATTTTCCTTCCTTTAATTGGTGTGAGGACCGAGTCACTCAGATTTTTTGGGGCTCTAATTTGTTGGTGCTGGCGCGACTGTTTGACAACAGTTACAGGAAAAGTTTGATGCTCGGCCAGTTTGTAGACTGGGACTGCTCGGTTTGTGTGCAGAGAGGACTCGCTGGAGGAGTGTGAGAGTGGCCGAAGAAGTCGGTGTGCAGATTTTTGCCGATCGGTGTTGGTGGGTCTACTGTGGGTCAGCGTGGTTGGTCAGATTGGAGATGTAGACGCGCAAGTCTCGGTTGGTGTGGTGGGTCGGATTGGAGGTGCGACGAACTGGGTCTTGTCTGCAATTCTGTGTGAGTGGTGATCAATGTCGAGCATGGAGGCTTCGACGAGCTCCACTCGGTTGTGGCGAGTAGCGATCGATGTCGAGCATTGAGTCTTCTGGGTCTAGGATCAGTCGGTGAGATTGTGGTCTTGGACCGGTCAGTGAGATTGTCGTCTGGGACCGGTCAGTGAGATTGTGGTCTGGGACTGTAGAAAACAATGGAGAGAAGGTTTGTATTTCTTGTCTAACATTTCCACGATTACATCAGTATATAAGCATACATGCATGGAAGCTAAAAAACCACTGACCTCTATAAAGACCAGCTGCTACCCTAAGACATGTTGGTCCTTACATTATGGCCTTAACCTCCGTTATAGGAAGCCACTAATTACAAGCAAGGAAAAACTTGTAGCAGGGACAATCGGCTACCCTAATCTCCTAGCAGTCATTCCTAGCCATCAAGGCTAATCACTAGTCACAGCTAGCACAGCTAGCAGTCACACATCCACCAGGGACAATCGGCTACCCTAATCTCCTAGCAGTCATTCCTAGCCATCACGGCTAATCACTAGTCACAGCTAGCAGTCACACATCCACCAATATCCACCAATATGTCTAATACTTCCAATACTCCCCCTCAAGCTGGATCAAGGGGATTAATTGATCCAAGCTTGGAGAGCAGACGTTGAAACTGAGTGCAAGCAAGAGACTTTGTGAAGACGTCGGCAAGTTGATCATGACTCCGAGTGAAGATTGTTTGAATTACCTTGTTCTGAACATGTTCACGGACATAGTGACAATTAACTTCAATGTGTTTGGTGCGTTCATGGAACACAGGATTAGAGGCAATGTGCATAACCGCCTGATTGTCACAAAAAAGGGACATAGGGTTGTGGCTGGAAAACCCCAGGTCCGAGAGAAGGCCCTTGAGCCAAATGAGTTCAGAGGCTGTGGACGCCATGGCCCTGTACTCAGCTTCTGCACTAGAACGAGCAATAACATTTTACTTTTTGCTCTTCCATGTTACGAGGTTACCTCCAACGAACGTGCAGTAACCTATAGCGGATTTTCGATCAGCAATATTTCCTGCCCAGTCGGCATCAGTGTAGGCTAGAATCTGAGTATGACCATTCTTCTTCATGAAAATTCCTCGACCAATGAAGCCTTTGAGGTATCGGAGAATCCATTTGACAACGTTGAGATGGGTCTCCGTGGGTGCATGCATGAATTAGCTAATAAGACTGACTGCATAGGTTATATCAGGTCTAGTAATGGTGAGATAGATGAGTTTACCCACCAACCGTTGATAGTAACTGATATCACGGAGAGGCGCACCTGCCAAGTCCAACTTCAATTTGCTATCAAGAGGAGTACGAGCCGGTTTTCAATCCATCATCTTCACTTCTTGAAGCAAGTCAAGCACATATTTTCGTTGACTTAAAAACAGGCCCTTGGGAGAAGAAGCCATTTCAATCCCAAGGAAGTATTTCAACACTCCTAAGTCTTTGATGGCAAATTGTTGATGAAGAGACTGCTTAAGGGTGTGAATCTCATCAAGATTATCACCTGTGATGATGAGATCATCAACATTGTAACGACCCGGACCAGAAATTAAATTATTTTGAGAATTGGACAATTTTACCCTCAGTTTTGGACGGGTTCGGGAGTCACTTTTTGACTGGCAGTACTTTTGAGAATTTTTCTTGGGTTGTTGCGTTGGTCTCGAACTCACGAGTTCGTAGACAGGCGGCACGCGGAAAACGGAGACCCGATGAGTTCGTTACGGGTCTAGAAGCTGCAGGGGTAGTTTGGTAATTTTGGAAAAATTGGAATTATATAGCAAATATTTTTCTCTCTCCTTGGGGGATTGGTCCATTCAATCTCGCTCCTACCTGAAGACCTCCCCGTGCGAACACCGAAGACCCATTCTCAGCGGATGGATTTCGATTCGATTCGAACGAAACCAAGGTCGGGAGGATCTTCCCCGCGACCCCACGAGTCTTTTGGTGTAATCATCGGAGTGGGAGCACCGCCATAGGCGACGGACGAATGAGGGAGGTGAACCGAACCTTCTCGGCCATTTTCTGGCCAAACCAGGTACGATCTCGGAACTTTGACCTCATATTTGGATTCCTGGTGAAACGTAGATGAATTTCCATGTGTAGATCGTGAAAAACGGTCAAGAAATGAAGAAGTTAGAAATCCTTGAAAATCGACCGGAAATGGCAATTTTCGGCGAACCAGACGGCGGCGGAGGTGGCGGTCCGGTCATCTTCTCCGGCCAGCCTCCGGCGACGGCGATGGCCGTTCGGTCGTCTTCTCCGGCGAGTCACCGGTAACCGGTCGGGTTGAGTGAACCGGTCGGGTCGAGTGAACCAGTCGAGTTGAGTGAACCGGTTGGGTTGAGTCGAGTTGGACCGGGTCAGGTCGAGCCAGGCTGGGTTGGACCGGTCCAGGCGCGTGAACACTGTAGCAGGCGCGTGCCCGGCTCGTGACAGCGCGTGAGCGCGTGTTCTGACTTTCCGGTGGCGCGTGGCGGCGCGTGGGACTATTCCCAATGTCACGGCGGCGCATGACTAGGGTTTTGGGACGTTCCGGATTAGATTTTGTTGTTTTCGAGGCCATAGGAGTTCATTTAGAGCCCGGTTGGGCAATCTCAGCGGTAAGGATTGACCGTGGAGAGGGTTTTGAGCTTGGAAAGTCAAGGTAGTTGGGTCATTATTGTGTAGGTGTTTCTTAGGCTAGAGCGTCTATGAATTTTGGGTTGGAAGGTGTTGGTAAGCGGACTTTTGATTTATAAATTGTAATGCATGTATAAATATCTTTGATTTAATTACTGTTGTGTATGGTTGTATTTATAAATTGTAATGCATGTATTAATATCCTCGATTTAAATACTGTTGTGTATGGGTGCAATGATTACCTAGAATTTATAAATGATTGCTGGATATTTGTTTTTCCAATATTTCAGTGGAAGAATGTTGTGAGAAATGATATGGTTGTTGGATTCGGTTTTGATATTGTTTGGACGTGGTAATTATTTGGGTCCATGATTTTGAGTTGAAACCGTATTTGTGATAAATGATAAACAAAATATATACTTGATTTTTGATACAATATCGTTTTGAGGGGGCCCAGGAGCCGGGCCTTGGTTCCATGTTGGCGGACTCTCGGTGAACCCCCAATATAAACAAAACCGATTTGAAGGGGCCTAGGAGCCGGGCCTTGGTCCCGTGTTGGCGGACTCCCGGTGAACCCCCAATATAAACAAAATCGATTTGAAGGGGCCTAGGAGCTGGGCCTTGGTTCCGTGTTGGCGGACTCCCGGTGAACCCCCAATATAAACAAAACCGATTTGAAGGGGCCTAGGATCCGGGCCTTGGTTCCGTGTTGGCGGACTCCCGGTGAACCCCCAATATAAAATGTGATTTTGCAGAGATTGTGGTCGAGTCCAAGTAGTACAGATTCTAGCACACCCCAAGGGATACCCTGGTGGCTAGGGATATGATAGTCGAGAGATATGCCGACTGATGTGATATGATAGCCGAATGTTATACCGGCTGATCATACGATATGATAGCCGAGGATATTTTCGGCTCTAATATGAACCATACGACAATTTTCATGGGCTTAATCAACCTATGAAAATACTTCGTCATCCGGGTCAGTGGGTTGGTGTGGGCGGCGACTCAGAGGGACGAATTATTGTTGGTTCACAAGTATCTGACTAGTCTGTTGTCTTGTGGTTTTCCAGTAGAGATGTCAGCAATGTCTGACCTACTGACATTTGGTGTCAGAGAGTATTCCTATTTGAACCACCACTATTCCGAGGTCTTGGCTTTGACCTGTATATTATCCTGCGTCTGACAGTAGGAGTGGTCAGTATGTACAGAGGTCTGTTGGGAACCCTGTAAGGTTTAATAAAAATTATTTAAGAATAAAGGGTATTTCTGGTATTCAAATTTTGAGGTAAAAGAGCTGTCAGACGGGATAAGGGTTCTTTCCGGGTTTCGAGGGAAAATTCGGGAAGGGTCCTTACAAACATAAATTAGAACGACTAATTTACCAGCTGATCCAGTTCGAACAAACAAGGATGAATCATCATGACTTCTCTTGAAACCAAACTTTTCAAGGACTAGGCTCAGCTTGGCATACCAGGCACGTGGTAATTATTTTAATCCATAAATGGACTTGTGAAGCTTGCAAACCATATATGAATTCTATGCTTAGGAGTGACCAGGAGGTAACTGCATGTAGACTTCCTCTTTAAGGTCTCCACGCAAAAAAGCATTTTTTACATCCATTTGGTACAACGGCCACTCATGGTTAACTGCAATGGACAGCAACACCCACACTGTACTCATTTTAGCCACGGGAGCAAAGGTCTCCTTATAGTCCACTCCAAATGTTTGAGTAAAACCCCGGGCCACCAATCTTGCCTTGTGTCTTTCAATCGAACCATCAGAATTAAACTTGGTTTTGTAAATCCATCGACTGCCTACCACCTTCTTACCCTTTGGAAGCCGTACGACGCTCCAGGTTTTATTTTCATCCAACGCCTTGAGCTCTTCGGCCATGGCAAGCTTCCAAACCTCTTGAAGATTTGCATCTTCAAAGGTCCTTGGTTCAATTTCATGTGACAGCTTGCTGAGAAAAGTGGAATGAGCTGGAGACACCTTGGAGTAATTTACAAACTTGTGGATTGGGTACCTTGCAGCGTACATTACATAATCATGCAGCCTGGGTGGTGGTTGTCTGTCGTGAGTTGGATTCCGTTGGGGTTGAGGAACCACTGCTGAAGGTTCAACCATCCTCTCATCTATGGATGGTGCGTCATAGTCATGAGGAACCACTCCAGACGCTTCAGTTTCATCTTCAATGATTACGCAATCATCACCGGTTGCATGGGAGTCGCTACTGGGAGCAAATACTTGAGCACGATCACTTGGTTCGACTGGAGTTGGTAATGGAGAAAGGTCCTGCAAGTTCTCCCCCTGACGGTTTTCATCTGATGGTTTGGTGAAGTATGGTTTGATCTCATCAAACCTTACATCTCTGGAGACAAATACCTTCCTGGAATGAGGATTGTAACACTTGTAACCTTTTTGAGTGGAGGAGTAAGCCATAAACACACACTTGATTGCTTTGGGATCTAGTTTGTCTCGGTGATGGGATTGAATGTGAGCATAACAAGTGCATCCAAAAATTCTCAGATGGGAAAGGTTAATTTTTTTGTTTTTCAAGACTTCATATGGTGATTTGGAATTCAGAACCCGACTAGGTAGTCGGTTGATGAGGTAAATTGCTGCAAGCACTCCTTGATACCAAAACCTCTTTGGCACATTCATTTGAAGCATGAGAGCCCTGGTTTTTTCAAGTAGATCCCGATTCTTTCTCTCGGCAATTCCATTTTGTTGTGGGGTACCTACACAACTTGTTTGATGTATGATGCCATGTGTGCTCAAATAGTTAGTCATATTTTTGGATGTATATTCAGTGCCATTATCAGACCTTAGTATGTGGATTTGGGATGAAAAATTGTTCATGACAAGGTTATGGAAGTTCTTGAAAGCATCCATGACTTCATTTTTGAATTTTAGAAGGTACAACCAAGTGACTCTTGAAAAATCATCAACAAAAGTAACATAGTACCTATAACCATCAAATGACTCGAGAGGTGCTGGTCCCCAAACATCGGAGTGCACCATCTCAAATAGCTTTCTAGTTCTAGATATGGACAAACTAAATGGAAGCCTTGCAAATTTTGATAGATGACAAATTTCACATACAAGTGAGGATTTGCACAGATTAGGGAATAAGGTAGATAAAACGCATTATGAAGGATGTGCTAGACGTTGATGCCACAACTGATGCTCTAGATTTGAACTGACTTGGAATCCCTTTGGAAGATTAGGGTCTTTTGACAAATAGTACAACCCATTTAGGTAGTGACCTTCACCAATCAGCTTCTTGGTGACTAGATCCTGAAAAACAACATTGTGAGGAGAGAAAATTGCACGCCAGTTGAGAGAATTTGTAATCCTTCCTATGGACAATAATTGAAAAGGAAAGGATGGAACATATAATGTTGTGGACTCAACTCTTCCTAACATTAGTTTGACTTTTCCTCTACCTAGTACAGGTACACCACTACCATTTTCTACAGAAACTACTGATGGTTTAGGATAGCTTTCAAACTTGTCTAACTTTGAGTGTTGGTTTTTCATAATGTTGTGGACTCAACTCTTCCTAACATTAGTTTGACTTTTCCTCTACCTAGTACAGGTACACCACTACCATTTGCCACAGAAACTACTGATGGTTTAGGATAGCTTTCAAACTTGTCTAACTTTGAGTGTTGGTTTTTCATGTGATCTGTGGCACCAGGGTCTATAATCCAAAAATCATGAGGATGACTAACATTTAGAGCAGTTGAAGGAGTACACATAATACCTGGAGTGTCGGCTTGATGCTCCTGATTAGACTCAGCTAAGAATCCCACAAACTGTCGAAGGAGAGCAGTTTTATTTCCACCAGTCAATACGTCGCCTGTGCCTCCTTTTTTGGTTTGAAGATAAGCTGAGAACTCATTTATCAAGTCAGCTGGATTTGCTGTGGAGTTCATCAGCCCGTCAGTTGAAGAAGAAGTAGCAGCATAGTTTTTATTTGTATGTGATCTGGTTTGTGTGCCCTTATAGTCTCTTGAAGCTTTGTTTTCAAACTTTGCCTTCAACTCAAGATGTAATATCCAGCATCGATCTACTAGATGTCCAACATTGTTGCAGTGTAAACACTTCAGGTCTGGCCTCTTTCCCTTGTACACTTTTTCTCCAGAAGACTTGTGATTTGCCACAAAGCCTCGAGCTTCAGACATTCTAGATTTTATGTCAACATTCATGACTTTCCTACGAACTTCTTCTCGCTGAATCGTGGTGCAAACACTTGCAAATGATGGAAGTTCGTGGTTCATTAGAATATGGCTTCTAAGATCTTACTATTCAGACCCCAAACTTGCAAGCAACTGAAAGATTTTATCTTCCTCGGATCTTTTTAGTAGTGTAGTAGCTTCGATAGTATGTGGTCGATACATATCTAGTTCGTTCCACATATTTTTCATGCAACCGAGATGATGAACAAAATATTTATCACCTTGTTGAAGACTTGCCAGATTTCTCTTGAGCTGGAACACTCGAGCAGCATTGTTTTGATTTCCATACATCTCCTTGACTGCATTCCAAAGAGAACAGGAGGATTCCGAAAAACTAAAGATTTCGGACAGCTTAGGATCCATGGAGTTGAGAAGCCACGACATGACCAGTTGGTCTTTGCACAACCATGCTTCATACTCCGGAGAAGAGGCGACATGTGCCTCAATGCTTCCATTGACATATCTGAGTTTGGATCTTCCTCCAAGGGCAAGAGATACAGCTCTAGACCATGGGAGATAGTTAAATTCATTTAACACCACTGAGCACAATCGTTGGTTTGGGTTGACTTCAGCTTCGGGAAAGCTGGTGCGAGGGGCAGTGAAGCTTTCTGCATCAGAGCCAAATAAATTTTCTTCTGCCATTGATCAAGTTGAATGTGCAGAGATAAGAGGAATAATGGAGAAAGCCCTGTTAAGGTTCCTGCTCTGATACCATGTAGAAAACAATGGAGATAAGGTTTGTATTTCTTGTCTAACATTTCCACGATTACATCAGTATATAAGCATACATGCATGGAAGCTAAAAAACCACTGACCTCTATAAGGACCAGCTGCTACCCTAAGACATGTTGGTCCTTACATTATGGCCTTAACCTCCGTTATAGGAAGCCACTAATTACAAGCAAGGAAAAACTTGTAGCAGGGACAATCGGCTACCCTAATCTCCTAGCAGTCATTCCTAGCCATCAAGGCTAATCACTAGTCACATCTAGCACAGCTAGCAGTCACACATCCACCAGGGACAATCGGCTACCCTAATCTCCTAGCAGTCATTCCTAGCCATCACGACTAATCACTAGTCACAGCTAGCACAGCTAGCAGTCACACATCTACCAATATCCACCAATATGTCCAATACTTCCAATAGGGACTGGTCGGCGTGTGTTTGGTGCTTCGACTGTAGAAGTCCTGCTTGTGATGAAAATAGATGATGCGATCGGCACGGTGGACCAAGAAACTGCTAATTGGCGATGTTGAGGAGCTTGACGATCGGCGATCATGTAAGCTGCGAATTGGTTCTGATTTCGACGCTGATCAGTAAGTTGAAAGTTCCATGCTTTGTTTGTCATGATGGCTCTGTGTTTATTCCTCCGCCGACCGGTGCGATATAGATGCGGCTATCTTTACTGTGAATGGGTCCGTGCAGCTCATCGGTGTGTGTGGTTGACGGGAGGCATGTGGTCGACGAGTCCTTGAGCTCTGTATCTTGGTTGTGTGGGCAAGAATGTCAGTAGTTGAAGATGACCAAGAGTCGCTGGTGTAGTGAGCGACAGGGAGCCGTTCATATTTAGGAGTCCGATTGGTTGTCTATAGATGATCTTGTCGGTGTGGGTGTGAGGGCCGATCGGTGAATTGCATCAGGAGCCAAGTTTTCCATAGGTTTTAGTTTAACAGCGCAAAAATTCTGATGCCGAGCAGTAAAATTGCACAGAAGGTATGTTTGCTGGTGGGTTTTGGCTGCAAATGAGAATGGTGCGATAGAGACACCCTCTGCCGATCAGTGTGGATGAGCTGCGCAGGTGGTAAAGTTTTTGTTGTTGAAGCAATCCACGTGGTCTCATGGGGTCTGCGGCTGCAAGATGAAGATGTTTGCTGTTTTGCAATTTATGTATGAATATTATGAAGATAATATAAATAAATGTTATTAAATGGTTATTTCACGTGGGGGTTGCCCACCGCATTTTCAACACATTTGAAATGTGTTTGGCAGTCCACTTTCTCCCACCATACTGTAATGTTTTCTTTTAACTTAGCCTTTAGACTTTTTGAAAGCATGCTAAATAGCAAGGTGAGCATTGGTAGCTTGGGAGAGTTTCTGACAGAGGGAGATTTTCTCTTTTGTGTGAGAAGACGCGGATGATGCTCTTGGTTTCTAATTTGCAGAGGATGGGCGATCGGCATGAAAAGGAAGGGATAGATCGGTGGTGTGATTGATCGGTGGGTTTTGGTCTGACCATGATTATTGTGGTCTTTGTTTTTGAGCAGATTGACCAAGAAGAGATGGGGCTGTTTACTTGGATGTGTACGTGCTCTGTTTCGAGCATGTAGTCGGTGTGGAGAGGAGACTAAGCGGCTAGGTTCCAACTTGAAAGTGAAGGCAAGTCGGCAGATGAAGGACAAACGGTGGCGCTAGGTGCGAGAACTTGGCTCTGCTGGTTGTCTTCTTTTGCTGATGGCTGGATGCAGCTCAGAGGTTCATGGGCTTTTTGGCCCTTTTGTTTTGTTTTGGCAGATGTAAGACCAAACCCATAGTTAATGTATGAATTATTTCCTCCACTCTCTGCAATAAAAGCAAGAATGATGTTTTGTGTACGTTTGAGATGTATTTTTGGCAGATAGGAGGAAGAAAGACATAGTAGTGTCTTGTGATTTTTTTTGTTCGACCAGGTAGCTTGCGGATTGGCTTAGTCAGGCTCGACATCTGTTGGGTGCCAAATACCCATTTTGTTGTGCATATGCCGATCTGCCGAGTCGAGGTCGGTGGCTTGAAAGGCTTTGGCACAGAGGAAGTGCTCTTCTTAGGTGGCCAGAGAAGACTTTGTCGTGGGGTGCTTGGTATTATTGGGCTTGTAGGTTTCTGTGTGTGTGAGAAAGAGAGGGAAATTGACATAGTTTTTTGTTACGATTTTCACAGATGGCACCAATTGTTGATGCATAAAATATACAAACCTAGAAGTAGGAAGACCGTACTCACTCAAGAACACAAGTATGTACGTGGTTCACCCAAATCGGGCTACGTCTACGGTGTAATCCCATTCGTATTAATAATAAGTATTTGTTTGTACATAATACAATAGGCTTAGAGCCTTTAGAGAGAGAGGGGGAAGTGTAGACAAAAAGGAGAGCTCTCAATATTACAGAGAGAGTGTAGTATCTCTAGTGAGAAAGTGGAGATCCCCCAAATGAGGGTGATAGTGTCCTTTATATAGGCAAGATTAGGTCTTGATGGTGGGACCCAACGATAAGCTTTAGTGATTATTGGTAAAATTAGAGAATAAGAAATATGCAATCTAATTCTAACAGTCATAATCCTTGCAAGTGCACAAATTGATTAAGATAGTGTAGCAAAAAAACAATGGTCGATCCCTCAAGGACTTGTGTCAACGTGATATCCAATTAGTAGTTTAGATTTAACTAACTCAAACAAGACTCAACAATAATGAAAAAAACGCAAAAGAATACTTAGACCTAGACTCACACTAGTTAGATATGCAGAGACACATAAACACAACCTAAGACACTAACTTGCAACACAAGAAAATGCGAAAGACTCAATAAGGACTCTAACTAAGAACTTACGGCAAAAGCTGGAGGGGGGGGGGGGGGGGGGGGGGGGGGGAGGAGGGGGGGGCGGGGGTGGTGTTTGATGCTTGAAATTCTGAATAAAACCATAAAGAATTTCATTATTGCAAAGTAAAAGAAAGAGAAAAAGACAAAACACTGAGATCAATGGTGAGCCAAGGACACGCCCAAGCACTCTCCTTTACTCCCTGTGTTCAGTTTTCTTCCAAAACACGAACAAAAACTTAAAAACGTAAACACTGTAAAAAGAGTTATATGCGGCTAAAAGGGTTGGAACCCTCTTTCAGCGTGAAAACCTTGTTTAAATAGCCCTAGGGCTTCCCCTAAAAACTAGGAATTAAAAATGACAATAGAAGACCAAAAAAAACCCTTAATTAATCGCTAAAACATATTTCCTAGCTCAGCAGGGACAAAGTCCTAAAATCTAGGACTTTCTTAGGTGGCAAGCAATCTCCACGCAGCTCAGAGAATTCTAATGCGCCAAAAAATATTCTGTAACCTTTTGTGACGTCCTTGGACAGAAAAGCATGGCTGGCAACTTTCTTGGATATTCTTGACACGGCTGGCACAATCTTGCCTCCTAGGACCTCATTCTTGGACTTGTTAAAGGCACATCAGGACATTGACCAATACAGCTGGGACAAACCGTGCACTTCACTTCCATATGATGTATCTAGCATGGTTCTGGGCTTTGTCCTACTCAAAAGCTCGTAGAACTCAATGGCCCAATTGGGCTCAAATCAGGGCACATCCGAGTTCTTCCAGGGCGCACCATGTCATTGGCAGTTCTGGGCGAGACACATGATTAAATTAGCTTAGATAGGTGTTTAGAAGTGTACTTCTTGGTGGTGTCTCACTTAGTTCCATCGAGTTCCGAGTCATGTCCTATTTTGGCCTAAATCAGCATGTCACGGGACATGTCTTCTAGCGGACCAGGCTCTACCGCTGGTTGTCTTGTCTCTAACACTAGTTGTCTTGTCTCTAGCACTTTGGAGGAACATTCCTGGAACCTAGAGCTTGAGGGGTGTCAGGGGACACGATTGGGACTTGGCTGAGAGCTCTGAAGACGCGCCATGGCTCGTCTGGTCTAGTCTTGGGTTAGGGCCCAGATGGAGTGTCCTTGAGACATGTCAGGGAAACGTCTTGGCATGCACCTTGGCTCAGCAGGGGCTTGATCTTCTAGGCCTCAAACACTGAATTAGGACCCTCATGGCATGATTCGAGGTTCTTAGTCCTTCACCATAAATTGGGCGCACTGGCATGCCGGGGCATGACTTAGGACCCAATATTGAATTGAGGACATCTCCTTCATTTGAACTCCAATTTGAGCCATTCTTTTTCCTGTATTCTCATAATTAGGTTATCTTTCTAAAGCCTGCACATATCTCACAAGAACATCACTTTCTACTATGAATGACACAAAATTAAGCAAAAGACATGTAAAAGGGCACTAAATGACATCTAAAAGATGTATAAATAATGACTGAACAGTGTTGGGCCTTGGTGGTAAGCCTTGTTAGTGGGCTTTGGGGATGGGCTTGAAGTGATCTTCTAAGGGGATGGGCTTGATGTGATCTTCTAAGTCTTCTGTACGGGCTCATTACTTGGTCAGATATGGTGTCAACAATTGGAAATGATGAAGATGATAGTTCTACTATGGAGCCCATTTTGCGAAAAAAAACCTTCAAAGCGATGATAACATAAAATAATTTTTTGTTGCAATATGAGAAAACCACACCAGAACTTCTTATCATGATAAGAAAAGTTAGAGATGAGGTTCAAGGTGCCATCAATATTAAGAAGAAACAAACAATGATTGAGTCTTATTTTAGAAAGACCTAATAGTCGAATCATAAGCACTATGTAATAAGAAATTATTAATTTATATATTATATGACACCTATGTGAATTTTTTATAATGTATTATCATATAAATTTAGCGAATTATTAATTTAGCACGTTATGTTACACCCGTCCCAGAAATCCAACGGATACCGGATTCACCGGGTGTTGGCCGACAACTAGACTCCGAGTCCAGGTGACGAAAGCTGAAACTAAAACATTGTGTTTTAGGAAGTTTAGTGAAAGGTATAATAGTAAATACTAAGTTACTGTTTCACCGCGACAGCGGGCAACACAGAGCATAATTAAAACAGATGATGATCATAACTAAATCATCGAGTGCTTAACCCGATTGTTACCTTGTTACACCCTTGATAGGTGGTATTAAAGCTGTCACACCGTGACTTCCTTCTCGTCTCCCCAAACCTTATTTTGAAACCTGAGGTGCGCAAATAGCAAGGTGAGTGGACCTAAGTGATTTTTAGTGGAAAACAGTTATAAAACATAATATAATAACCCCTCGCTTTGATTAAAACATCAGTAAAATACTATATAACATAGTATAGCATGCAAAACGAGGAACATCATTAAAATAATAATATAATAAGCTGATGACCCTGCAGGGCTTTCAACCACACCAATTCAGTCATACACACCCCAATCACATAAGCCGGGCAATCTAACAAGCTACTATTCATCACTGAATCTTCACACGTTGAAGATGACACCTCAAATCACAATAGATAACATGAATAGTAATATCTCGATATCATCGTCTTTCTATGAAGGTATCGATTATCTCAATGTCACATCGTACATACAAACCATAATCTCATCAATCGGGGTCACCGCCCTTACCATATCCACTTACCTCGATAACGAATGTACCCTCACCAGTATCTCAGAACTCTGGTCACCAACTATCACAATAATCATCATACGTATCCTGCGGGAAATCCCTCGGCTAACATATCGCAAATAAGACGGCTTATCCCTCGGCTATCATCTTATCACAAATAAGCCAGCATATCCCTCGGCTATCATCGTATCACATGTAAGCTGGCATAGCCCTCAGCTTTCATATCACCATACGCCAGCATAATTCTAGGCTATCATATCACATCAGCATGCATAATCCTCGACTATCATATCACATCATTTGGCATAATCCTCGGCTATCATCAGGACTCAATCATCATCTTGGGTATCCCAATGGCACTATAACCGTACGAGTCACGCGTATATGACAGGACTGGGTGTCTTCGCTCCTACCACGACCATGTGAAGGACTGGGTGCAAACACCATCACTACAAGTCCCCCTAGGAGTCCTGGGACCACATATGTACCAATAAGGACTCAGGGACATAACTGGCGCTGTTTAACTAGTATAGAGCGAGCACATGTGAATGATCACGTGGAGGATTGGTCAGTGGCCTACAGATAGGTACGACACCAGCGACCACCATATGGGCATACCATGACTCACATTATATGCTAAGTCGGCATATCCGTTGACTGTAGCATCTCAATAAAACTCGTACATGACACATGACACTGACATATGACACATGTACTAGGCCGGCATTCCTCAGTCGTAGTATCTCAACACTTACTCCCGTGTTTGGCACCATGACTCCTCGGCGATAGCATCTCGACACTGACTCATGTGCTAGGTTGGCATGACTCCTCGGCGGTAGCATCTCGATACTGACTCATGTGCTAGGCCGACATGACTCCTCGTGTAAGGACCCTTCCCGAATTTTCCCTCGAAACCCAGAAAGAACCCTTATCCCGTCTGACAGCTCTTTTACCTCAAACTAAATATACCAGAAATACCCTTTGTTCTTGAATAATTTTTAATAAACCTTACAGGGTTCCCGACAAAACCTCTGTAATTACTGATCACACCTGTCAGACGCAGGATAGTATACAGGTCAAAGCCAAGACCTCGGAATAGTGGTGGTTCAAATAGGAATACCCTCTGACACCAAATATCAGTAGGTCAGACACTGCTGACATCTCTACTGGAATACCACAAGACAACTGACTAGTCAGATACTTGTGAACCAACCATAATTCGTCCCTCTGGGTCACCGGCCACACCAACCCACTGACCAGAATGACGAAGTATTTTCTTAAGTTGATTAAGCCCATGACAACTGTCGTCTGGTTCATATTAGAGCCGGAAATATTCTCGGCTATCATATCGTATCATCAGCCGGTATAACATTCGGCTATCATATCACATCAGTCGGCATATCTCTAGACTATCATATCCCTAGCCACCAGGGTATCCCTTGGGGTGTGCTAGTCATGTATCATATCATATCAGTCGGCATATCTCTCGACTATCATATCATATCAGTCGGCATATCTCTCGACTATCATATCATATCAGTCGGCATATCTCTCGACTACCATATCATATCAGTCGGCATATCTCTCGACTATCATATCATATCAGTCGGCATCTCTCTCGACTATCATATCATATCAGTCGGCATATCTCTCGACTATCATATCATATCAGTCGGCATATCTCTCGACTATCATATCATATCAGTCGACATATCTCTCGACTATCATATCATATCAGTCAGCATATCTCTCGACTATCATATCATATCAGTCGGCATATCTCTCGACTATCATATCATATCAGTCGGCATATCTCCCGACTATCATATCATATCAGTCGGCATATCTCTCGACTATCATATTATATCAGTCGGCATATCTCTCGACTATCATATCATATCAGTCGGCATATCTCTCGACTATCATATCATATCAGTCGGCATATCTCCCGGCTATCATATCATATCAGTCGGCATATCTCTCGACTATCATATCATATCAGTCGGCATATCTCTCGACTATCATATCATATCAGTCGGCATATCTCTCGACTATCATATCATATCAGTCGACATATCTCTCGAATATCATATCATATCAGTCGGCATATCTCTCGACTATCATATCATATCAATCGGCATATCTCTCGACTATCATATCATATCAGTCGGCATATCTCTCGACTATCATATCATATCAGTCGGCATATCTCTCGACTATCATATCATATCAGTCGGCATATCTTTCGACTATCATATGATATCTGTCGGTATATCTTTCGACTATCATATGATATCAGTTGGCATATCTCTCGACTATCATATCATATCAGTCGAAATATCTCTCGACTATCATTTCATATCAGTCGGCATATCTTCCGACTATCATATCATATCAATCGGCATATCTCTCGACTATCATATCATATCAGTCGGCATATCTCTCGACTATCATATCATATCAGTTGGCATATCTCTCGACTATCATATCATATCGGTCGGCATATCTCTCGACTATCATAACATATCAGTCGCCATATCTCTCGACTACCATATCATATCAGTCGGCATATCTCTCGACTATCATATCATATCAGTCGGCATATCTCTTGACTACCATATCATATCAGTAGGCATATCTCTCGACTATCTTATCATATCAGTCGGTATATCTGTCGACTATCATATCATATCAGTCGGCATATCTCTCGACTATCATATCATATATGTCAGCATATCTCTCGACTATCATATCATATATGTCGGCATATCTCTCGACTATCATATCATATCACATCATATCAGTCGGTATCAATTATATTGGAGGTTCACCGGGTTCACCGCCAACAGCAGATCCTAGTCCCGGGTCCTGGCCTCCCTCAAATATATGGCCAAATCCGATAAACTCATAGAACAGGGTCAAAACCCAAATCATGGACTCAATAATTTCCATGTCAAAATATATCAAAACCAAGTCTAAACCCCATGATATATCTCAAATCACACTTTAACAGTAATAGTGGAAAACATGTATACCGTAATCATTTCCAAAATACAGAAATTCAATGCCATAATACATCACAGTATTTAAACAAAGATATTTGGATGAATGCATTTCAATTTATAAAACAAAAGTCCTCTCACATACATTATCCAACCCAATATTCACGGATGCTCTAGCCCAAGGAACACATGCACAATAATGACCCAACTATCCTGACTTCCCGAGCTCAAAACCCGCTATTACGGTCAACTATTACCGCTGGGATTGCCCAAAACGACCTCTAAACGACGTCCGATCAACCTCAAACCTATTCCAACAGATTCGGAAAGTCGAAATCTAGTTACCACACGTCGCCACGCGCCGCCGGAAGGTCGGCACACGCGCCCACGCGCCGGTCAAGCACCTGCTACAGTGTTCACGCGCCTGGACTAGTCCACCCCGGTCCGGCTCAACCTGACCCGGTCCAACTCGACCCGACCGATTCACTCAACCCGACTGGTTCACTCAACCCGACCGGTTCACTCGACCCGATCGGTCACCGGTGAACTGCCGTCACCGTCGCCGGAGGCTGGCCGGAGAAGATGACTGGACCGCCACCTCCGCCACCGTCTGGTTCGCCGGAAGTTGCCATTTCCGGTCGATTTTCAAGGTTTTCTAACTTCTTCATTTCTTGACCGTTTTTTACAATCCATACATGTAAATTCATCTACTTTTCACCAGGAATCCAAATATGAGGTCAAAGTTCCGAGATCGTACCTGGTTTGGCCGGAAAACGGCCGAGAAGACTCGGTTCACCTCTATCCTCCGTCTATCGCCTACGGCGGTGCTCCCGCTCCAATAACTACCCCAAAATGCTCGTGGGGTCCCGGGGAAGCTCCTCCCGACCTTGGTTTCGGTCCAATCGGATCAAAATCCATCCGATGAAAATGAGTCTTCGGAGATCGCACCGGGGAGGTTTCGGGTAGGAGAGAGAGACTGAAATGACCAATCTCCCGAGGAGAGAGAAAAATATCTACCATATAGTTCCAACTTTTCCAAAATTACCAAACAGCCCCTAAAGCTTCTAGACCCGTAACGAACTCATCGGGTCTCCATTTTCCGCGTGCCGCCTGTCTACGAACTCGTGAGTTCGAGACCTACGCAACGACCCAAGAAAAATTCCCAAAAGTACTGCCAGTCAAAAAGTGACTCCCGAACCCGTCCAAAACTGAGGGTAAAATTGTCCAATTTTCAAAATAATTTAATTTCTGGTTTGGGTCGTTACAATCTACCCGCCTTAAGAAATTTCGTCCTCGAAATTCATTCCTAACCATGAAACAACAGAGGATATTGTGCCCGCATTCGTTCCGCGATTTCCCACGTTATGATTCCTCCACAACACTTTAACTAGAGGAATAGTCTTTCTGTGAAGTACCTTTTCCTTCAAATACGGAATTTGCACCGGTTGCTTCTCAAACGTCACTGCCTCCACTTTTTGGAGATCTACGCTGATACCCTCAGTCGAAATCACATGACCCAAGAATCCAACTTCGGTCAACCCAAAACTGGCATTTACTAATATTGGCAAACAAATGCTTTTTCCTAAGCATATTCAGCACCAACCTCAAATGCTTCTCATGTGCCTTGGCACTCCTCGAATACACCAAGATATCGTCGATGAACACAATTACAAATCGATCCAAAAACTTTTGGAACACCCTGTTCATCAAATCCATAAACGCTGACGGGGCATTAGTCAACCCGAAGGGCATCACCAGGAACTCATAATGACCATACCGAGTCCTGATAGCTATTTTCTGAACATCCTCTTCCCGGATCCTCAACTGATGGTACCCGGATCGAAGGTCAATTTTCGAAAAATACTTTGCCCCCTTCAGTTGATCAAATAAATCGTCAATCCTTGGCAGAGGATATTTATTTTGCACCGTCACTTTATTTAACTGCCGGTAGTCGATACACAATCTCAGACCACCATCATTTGTCCTCACAAATAATACTGGCTCGCCCCATGGTGAAACACTTGGGCGAATAAATCCCATATTCACCAAGTCCTGCAACTGAGTCTTTAACTCTCGCAATTCTGCCGGTGCCATCCTATACGGTGCCTGTGAGATAGGTTGAGTACCTGGCAAAAGCTCGATGGTGAACTCAATCTTACGGTGAGGTGGTAATCCTGGAAGATCATCTGGAAACACATCAGAGAACTCACTCACCACTGGAATATCCTCCACTCTTATCGGAGTATCCTGTGAATCAAACACATGAGCCGAATACCCCTCATAACTTTCCCTCCACAATCTCTCAGCGGTCAACGCTGATATCACTCCAAAGGGTAGTACCCTACGATCTCCCCGAAATGTAAATTTCGGTAATCCTGGACTCGGTAATCCTGGACTCCGGAAAACCACTGTCTTATCACAACAGTCTACGGAGGCATGGTGCATGGACAACCAATCCATCCCCAGAATCCCATCAAACTCAAAAATATCTAAGGGGATTAAATCTGCCTCCAAACCATGGTCTTCAACCATCATCGGACAATTGCGAATCACGAGGTTCGCCACCAAAGTCGATGCAAAGCGACTCAGCGCTATGAATCTCTATTCATACTGGGACACAGTCATATCTCCTTGCTGTAACTGCAAGAACTCGGCCTCCTTAACATTCCGGTGTGAGCGAGGATAAAAATTGCTCCAAGAAGCGTTCCTGGAAAGTCTGCCAAGTAAGTGTATGGACATTCCAGCCTGACACCTCCAATGAGTGCCACTAGTGGTAAGCAGAACCACCTAGCAAAAATGTGGCCAACAGGACTCTATCTCCTAGAGGACATCTCATAATCAAAAACACCCGCTTCTTGCGAGTAATCCACTCCCCAGCCTCATCTGGGCTAGACTCGCCCATAAATATCGTCGCCCCCAGTCTCTGGGCTCTCTCAATATCAGAGACTTCATGAGAAGCCCTATCCTGGAGTACAGAAGCTAAAGTCTGACTGAGCTGTTCCAGTGTCTGCCTCAAATCAGGCTCCACTGCAGGTTCATGGTCATCTCCACCATTCCCCGACCGTTGACGGAACTCACGTCTCGGAGGCATTATACGCTTGAAAGAAGCTGTCAATCATTAATACCAAAATTTCACTTGTACACTAGATGTACGGTCTACAGGAATTTAACCTAGTGCTCTGATACCACTTGTAAGGACCCTTCCCGAATTTTCCCTCGAAACCCGGAAAGAACCCTTATCCCGTCTGACAGCTCTTTTACCTCAAAATAAATATACAAGAAATACCCTTTGTTCTTGAATAATTTTTAATAAACCTTACAGGGTTCCCGACAAAACCTCTGTACTTACTGATCACTCCTACCTGTCAGACGCAGGATAGTATACAGGTCAAAGCCAAGACCTCGGAATAGTGGTGGTTCAAATAGGAATACCCTCTGACACCAAATATCAGTAGGTCAGGCACTGCTGACATCTCTAATGGAATACCACAAGACAACTGACTAGTCAGATACTTGTGAACCAACCATAATTCGTCCCTCTGGGTAACCGCCCACACCAACCCACTGACCCGAATGACGAAGTATTTTCTTAGGTTGAATAAGCCCATGACAACTGTCGTCTGGTTCATATTAGAGCCGGAAATATCCTCGGCTATCATATCGTATCATCAGCCGGTATAACATTCGGCTATCATATCACATCAGTCGGCATATCTCTAGACTATCATATCCCTAGACACCAGGGTATCCCTTGGGGTGTGCTAGTCATGTATCATATTATATCAGTCGGCATATCTCTCGCCTATCATATCATATCAGTCGGCATATCTCTCGACTATCATATCATATCAGTCGGCATATCTCTCGACTATCATATCATATCAGTCGGCATATCTCTCGACTATCATATCATATCAGTCGGCATATCTCTTGACTATCATATCACATCAGTCGGCATATCTCTAGACTATCATATCCCTAGCCACCAGGGTATCCCTTGGGGTGTGCTAGTCATGTATCATATTATATCAGTCGGCATATCTCTCGACTATCATATCATATCAGTCGGCATATCTCTCGACTATCATATCATACCAATCGGCATATCTCTCGACTATCATATCACATCAGTCGGCATATCTCTTGACTATCATATCATATCAGTCGGCATATCTCTCGACTATCATATCACATCAGTCGGCATATCTCTAGACTATCATATCCCTAGCCACCAGGGTATCCCTTGGGGTGTGCTAGTCATGTATCAAATTATATCAGTCGGCATATCTCTCGACTATCATATCATATCAGTCGGCATATCTCTCGACTATCATATCATATCAGTCGGCATATCTCTCGACTATCATATCATATCTGTCGGCATATCTCTCGACTATCATATCATATCAATCGGCATATCTCTCGACTATCATAACATATCAGTCGGCATGTCTCTCGACTATCATATAATATCAGTCGGCATATCTCTCGACTATCATATCATATCGGTCGGAATATCTCTCGACTATCATATAATATCAGTCGGCATATCTCTCGACTATCATATCATATCAGTCGGCATATCTCTCGACTATCATATCATATCAGTCGGCATATCTCTCGACTATCATATCACATCAGTCGGCATATCTCTAGACTATCATATCCCTAGCCACCAGGGTATCCCTTGGGGTGTGCTAGTCATGTATCATATTATATCAGTCGGCATATCTCACGACTATCATATCATATCAATCGGCATATCTCTCGACTATCATATCATATCAGTCGGCATATCTCTCGACTATCATATCATATCAGTCGGCATGTCTCTTGACTATCATATAATATCAGTCGGCATATCTCTCAACTATCATATCATATCATATCAGTCGGCATATCTCTCGACTATCATATCATATCAGTCGGCATATCTCTCGACTATCATAGAATATCAGTCGGCATATCTCTCGACTATCATATCATATCAGTCAGCATATCTCTCGACTATCATATCATATCAGTCGGCATATCTCCCGACAATCATATCATATCAGTCGGCATATCTCTCGACTATCATATCATATCAGTCGGCATATCTCTCGACTATCATATCATATCAGTCGGCATATCTCTCGACTACCATATCATATCAATCGGCATATCTCTCGACTATCTTAACATATCAGTCGGCAGGTCTCTCGACTATCATATAATATCAGTCGGCATATCTCTCGACTATCATATCATATCAGTCGGCATATCTCTCGACTATCATATCATATCAATCGGCATATCTCTCGACTATCATATCATATCAGTCGGCATATCTCTCGACTATCATATCATATCAGTCGGCATGTCTCTCGACTATCATATAATATCAGTCGGCATATCTCTCGACTAACATATCATATCATATCAGTCGGCATATTTCTCGACTATCATATCATATCAGTCGGCATATCTCTCGACTATCATAGAATATCAGTCGGCATATCTCTCGACTATCATATCATATCAGTCGGCATATCTCTCGACTATCATATCATATCAGTCGGCATATCTCCCGACAATCATATCATATCAGTCGGCATATCTCTCGACTATCATATCATATCAGTCGGCATATCTCTCGACTATCATATCATATCAGTCGGCATATCTCTCGACTATTATATCATATCAATCGGCATATCTCTCGACTATCATAACATATCAGTCGCCATGTCTCTCGACTATCATATAATATCAGTCGGCATATCTCTCGACTATCATATCATATCCGTCGGCATATCTCTCGACTATCATATAATATCAGTCGGCATATCTCTCGACTATCATATCATATCAGTCGGCATATCTCTCGACTATCATATCATATCAGTCGGCATATCTCCCGACAATCATATCATATCAATCGGCATATCTCCCGACAATCATATCATATCAGTCGGCATATCTCTCGACTATCATATCATATCAGTCGGCATATCTCTCGACTATCATATCATATCAGTCGGCATATCTCTCGACTATCATATCATATCAGTCGGCATATCTGTCGACTATCATATCATATCAGTCGGCATATCTCTCGACTATCATATCACATCAGTCGGCATATCTCTAGACTATCATATCCCTAGCCACCAGGGTATCCCTTGGGGTGTGCTAGTCATGTATCATATAATATAAGTCGGCATATCTCTCGACTATCAATTCATATCAGTCGGCATATCTCTCGACTATCATATCATATCAGTCGGCATATCTCCCGACAATCATATCATATCAGTCGGCATATCTCTCGACTATCATATCATATCAGTCGGCATACCTCTCGACTATCATATCATATCAGTCGGCATATCTCTCGACTATCATATCATATCAGTCGGCATATCTCTCGACTATCATATCATATCAGTCGGCATATCTCTCGACTATCATATCATATCAGTCGGCATATCTCTCGACTATCATATCATATCAGTCGGCATATCTCTCGACTATCTTATCATATCAGTCGGCATATCTCCCGACAATCATATCATATCAGTCGGCATATCTCTCGACTATCATATCATATCAGTCGGCATATCTCTCGACTATCATATCATATCAGTCGGCATATCTCTCGACTATCATATCATATCAGTCGGCATATCTCTCGACTATCATATCATATCAGTCGGCATATCTCTCGACTATCATATCATATCAGTCGGCATATCTCTCGACTAACATATCACATCAGTCGGCATATCTCTAGACTATCATATCCCTAGCCACCAGGGTATCCCTTGGGGTGTGCTAGTCATGTATCATATTATATCAGTCGGCATATCTCTCGACTATCATATCATATCAATCGTCATATCTCTCGACTATCATATCATATCAGTCGGTATATCTCTCGACTATCATATCATATCAGTCGGCATGTCTCTCGACTATCATATAATATCAGTCGGCATATCTCTCGACAATCATATCATATCATATCAGTCGGCATATCTCTCGACTATCATATAATATCAGTCGTCATATCTCTCGACTATCATATCATATCAGTCGGCATATCTCCCGGCAATCATATCATATCAGTCGGCATATCTCTCGACTATCATATCATATCAGTCGGCATATCTCTCGACTATCATATCATATCAGTCGGCATATCTCTCGACTATCATATCATATCAGTCGGCATATCTCTCGACTATCATATCATATCAGTCGGCATATCTCTCGACTATCATATCACATCAGTCGGCATATCTCTAAATATCATATCCCTAGCCACCAGGGTATCCCTTGGGGTGTGCTAGTCATGTATCATATTATATCAGTCGGCATATCTCTCGACTATCATATCATATCAATCGGCATATCTCTCGACTATCATATCATATCAGTCGGCATATCTCCCGATAATCATATCATATCAGTCGGCATATCTCTCGACTATCATATCATATCAGTCGGCATATCTCTCGACTATCATATATTATCAGTCGGCATATCTCTCGACTATCATATCATATCAGTCGGCATATCTCTCGACTATCATATAATATCAGTCGGCATATCTCTCGACTATCATATCATATCAGTCGGCATATCTCTTGACTTTCATATCATATCAGTCGGCATATCTCCCGACAATCATATCATATCAGTCGGCATATCTCTCGACTATCATATCATATCAGTTGGCATATCTCTCGACTATCATATCATATCAGTCGGCATATCTCTCGACTATCATATCATATCAGTCGGCATATCTCTCGACTATCATATCATATCAGTCGGCATATCTCTCGACTATCATATCACATCAGTCGGCATATCTCTAGACTATCATATCCCTAGCCACCAGGGTATCCCTTGGGGTGTGCTAGTCATGTATCATATTATATCAGTCGGCATATCTCTGGACTATCATATCATATCAGTCGGCATATCTCTCGACTATCATATCATATCAGTCGGCATATCTCTCGACTATCAAATCATATCAGTCGGCATATCTCTCGACTATCATATCATATCAGTCGGCATATCTCTCGACTATCATATCATATCAGTCGGCATGTCTCTCGACTATCATATAATATCAGTCGGCATATCTCTCGACTAGCATATCATATCAGTCGGCATATCTCTCGACTATCATATAATATCAGTCGGAATATCTCTCGACTATCATATCATATCAGTCGGCATATCTCTCGACTATCATATCATATTAGTCGGCATATCTCCCGACAATCATATCATATCAGTCGGCATATCTGTCGACTATCATATCATATCAGTCGGCATATCTCTCGACTATCATATCATATCAGTCGGCATATCTCTTGACTATCTTATCATATCAGTCGGCATATCTCCCGACAATCATATCATATCAGTCGGCATATCTCTCGACTATCATATCATATCAGTCGGCATATCTCCCGACAATCATATCATATCAGTCGGCATATCTCTCGACTATCATATCATATCAGTCGGCATATCTCTCGACTATCATATCATATCAGTCGGCATATCTCTCGACTATCATATCATATCAGTCGGCATATCTCTCGACTATCATATCATATCAGTCGGCATATCTCTCGACTATCATATCATATCAGTCGGCATATCTCTCGACTAACATATCACATCAGTCGGCATATCTCTAGACTATCATATCCCTAGCCACCAGGGTATCCCTTGGGGTGTGCTAGTCATGTATCATATTATATCAGTCGGCATATCTCTCGACTATCATATCATATCAATCGGTATATCTCTCGACTATCATATCATATCAGTCGGCATATCTCTCGACTATCATATCATATCAGTCGGCATGTCGCTCGACTATCATATAATATCAGTCGGCATATCTCTCGACTATCATATCATATCATATCAGTCGGCATATCTCTCGACTATCATATAATATCAGTCGTCATATCTCTCGACTATCATATCATATCAGTCGGCATATCTCCCGGCAATCATATCATATCAGTCGGCATATCTCTCGACTATCATATCATATCAGTCGGCATATCTCTCGACTATCATATCATATCAGTCGGCATATCTCTCGACTATCATATCATATCAGTCGGCATATCTCCCGACAATCATATCATATCAGTCGGCATATCTCTCGACTATCATATCATATCAGTCGGCATATCTCTCGACTATCATATCATATCAGTCGGCATATCTCTCGACTATCTTATCATATCAGTCGGCATATCTCCCGACAATCATATCATATCAGTCGGCATATCTCTCGACTATCATATCATATCAGTCGGCATATCTCTCGACTATCATATCATATCTGTCGGCATATCTCTCGACTATCATATCATATCAGTCGGCATATCTCTCGACTATCATATCATATCAGTCGGCATATCTCTCCACTATCATATCATATCAGTCGGCATATCTCTCGACTATCATATCATATCAGTCGGCATATCTCTCGACTAACATATCACATCAGTCGGCATATCTCTAGACTATCATATCCCTAGCCACCAGGGTATCCCTTGGGGTGTGCTAGTCATGTATCATATTATATCAGTCGGCATATCTCTCGACTATCATATCATATCAATCGGCATATCTCTCGACTATCATATCATATCAGTCGGCATGTCTCTCGACTATCATATAATATCAGTCGGCATATCTCTCGACAATCATATCATATCATATCAGTCGGCATATCTCTCGACTATCATATAATATCAGTCGTCATATCTCTCGACTATCATATCATATCAGTCGGCATATCTCCCGGCAATCATATCATATCAGTCGGCATATCTCTCGACTATCATATCATATCAGTCGGCATATCTCTCGACTATCATATCATATCAGTCGGCATATCTCTCGACTATCATATCATATCAGTCGGCATATCTCTCGACTATCATATCATATCAGTCGGCATATCTCTCGACTATCATATCACATCAGTCGGCATATCTCTAAATATCATATCCCTAGCCACCAGGGTATCCCTTGGGGTGTGCTAGTCATGTATCATATTATATCAGTCGGCATATCTCTCGACTATCATATCATATCAATCGGCATATCTCTCGACTATCATATCATATCAGTCGGCATATCTCCCGATAATCATATCATATCAGTCGGCATATCTCTCGACTATCATATCATATCAGTCGGCATATCTCTCGACTATCATATATTATCAGTCGGCATATCTCTCGACTATCATATCATATCAGTCGGCATATCTCTCGACTATCATATAATATCAGTCGGCATATCTCTCGACTATCATATCATATCAGTCGGCATATCTCTTGACTTTCATATCATATCAGTCGGCATATCTCCCGACAATCATATCATATCAGTCGGCATATCTCTCGACTATCATATCATATCAGTTGGCATATCTCTCGACTATCATATCATATCAGTCGGCATATCTCTCGACTATCATATCATATCAGTCGGCATATCTCTCGACTATCATATCATATCAGTCGGCATATCTCTCGACTATCATATCACATCAGTCGGCATATCTCTAGACTATCATATCCCTAGCCACCAGGGTATCCCTTGGGGTGTGCTAGTCATGTATCATATTATATCAGTCGGCATATCTCTGGACTATCATATCATATCAGTCGGCATATCTCTCGACTATCATATCATATCAGTCGGCATATCTCTCGACTATCAAATCATATCAGTCGGCATATCTCTCGACTATCATATCATATCAGTCGGCATATCTCTCGACTATCATATCATATCAGTCGGCATGTCTCTCGACTATCATATAATATCAGTCGGCATATCTCTCGACTAGCATATCATATCAGTCGGCATATCTCTCGACTATCATATAATATCAGTCGGCATATCTCTCGACTATCATATCATATCAGTCGGCATATCTCTCGACTATCATATCATATTAGTCGGCATATCTCCCGACAATCATATCATATCAGTCGGCATATCTGTCGACTATCATATCATATCAGTCGGCATATCTCTCGACTATCATATCATATCAGTCGGCATATCTCTTGACTATCTTATCATATCAGTCGGCATATCTCCCGACAATCATATCATATCAGTCGGCATATCTCTCGACTATCATATCATATCAGTCGGCATATCTCCCGACAATCATATCATATCAGTCGGCATATCTCTCGACTATCATATCATATCAGTCGGCATATCTCTCGACTATCATATCATATCAGTCGGCATATCTCTCGACTATCATATCATATCAGTCGGCATATCTCTCGACTATCATATCATATCAGTCGGCATATCTCTCGACTATCATATCATATCAGTCGGCATATCTCTCGACTAACATATCACATCAGTCGGCATATCTCTAGACTATCATATCCCTAGCCACCAGGGTATCCCTTGGGGTGTGCTAGTCATGTATCATATTATATCAGTCGGCATATCTCTCGACTATCATATCATATCAATCGGTATATCTCTCGACTATCATATCATATCAGTCGGCATATCTCTCGACTATCATATCATATCAGTCGGCATGTCGCTCGACTATCATATAATATCAGTCGGCATATCTCTCGACTATCATATCATATCATATCAGTCGGCATATCTCTCGACTATCATATAATATCAGTCGTCATATCTCTCGACTATCATATCATATCAGTCGGCATATCTCCCGGCAATCATATCATATCAGTCGGCATATCTCTCGACTATCATATCATATCAGTCGGCATATCTCTCGACTATCATATCATATCAGTCGGCATATCTCTCGACTATCATATCATATCAGTCGGCATATCTCCCGACAATCATATCATATCAGTCGGCATATCTCTCGACTATCATATCATATCAGTCGGCATATCTCTCGACTATCATATCATATCAGTCGGCATATCTCTCGACTATCTTATCATATCAGTCGGCATATCTCCCGACAATCATATCATA
This sequence comes from Oemleria cerasiformis, assembly GCA_037349345.1. Taxonomy (NCBI): domain Eukaryota; kingdom Viridiplantae; phylum Streptophyta; class Magnoliopsida; order Rosales; family Rosaceae; genus Oemleria; species Oemleria cerasiformis. The sequence continues at coordinate 3,949,045 of JAZGTL010000017.1, read as the reverse complement.
TCAGTCGGCATATCTCTCGACTATCATATCATATCAGTCGGCATATCTCTCGACTATCATATCATATCTGTCGGCATATCTCTCGACTATCATATCATATCAGTCGGCATATCTCTCGACTATCATATCATATCAGTCGGCATATCTCTCCACTATCATATCATATCAGTCGGCATATCTCTCGACTATCATATCATATCAGTCGGCATATCTCTCGACTAACATATCACATCAGTCGGCATATCTCTAGACTATCATATCCCTAGCCACCAGGGTATCCCTTGGGGTGTGCTAGTCATGTATCATATTATATCAGTCGGCATATCTCTCGACTATCATATCATATCAATCGGCATATCTCTCGACTATCATATCATATCAGTCGGCATATCTCTCGACTATCATATCATATCAGTCGGCATGTCGCTCGACTATCATATAATATCAGTCGGCATATCTCTCGACTATCATATCATATCATATCAGTCGGCATATCTCTCGACTATCATATAATATCAGTCGTCATATCTCTCGACTATCATATCATATCAGTCGGCATATCTCCCGGCAATCATATCATATCAGTCGGCATATCTCTCGACTATCATATCATATCAGTCGGCATATCTCTCGACTATCATATCATATCAGTCGGCATACCTCTCGACTATCATATCATATCAGTCGGCATATCTCTCGACTATCATATCATATAAGTCGGCATATCTCTCGACTATCATATCATATCAATCGGCATATCTCTCGACTATCATATCATATCAGTCGGTATATCTCTCGACTATCATATCATATCAGTCGGCATGTCTCTCGACTATCATATAATATCAGTCGGCATATCTCTCGACTATCATATCATATCAGTCGGCATATCTCTCGACTATCATATAATATCAGTCGTCATATCTCTCGACTATCATATCATATCAGTCGGCATATCTCATGGCAATCATATCATATCAGTCGGCATATCTCTCGACTATCATATCATATCAGTCGGCATATCTCTCGACTATCATATCATATCAGTCGGCATATCTCTCGACTATCATATCATATCAGTCGGCATATCTCTCGACTATCATATCATATCAGTCGGCATATCTCTCGACTATCATATCATATCAGTCGGCATATCTCTCGACTATCATATCACATCAGTCGGCATATCTCTAAATATCATATCCCTAGCCACCAGGGTATCCCTTGGGGTGTGCTAGTCATGTATCATATTATATCAGTCGGCATATCTCTCGACTATCATATCATAACAATCGGCATATCTCTCGACTATCATATCATATCAGTCGGCATATCTCCCGATAATCATATCATATCAGTCGGCATATCTCTCGACTATCATATCATATCAGTCGGCATATCTCTCGACTATCATATAATATCAGTCGGCATATCTCTCGACTATCATATCATATCAGTCGGCATATCTCTCGACTATCATATAATATCAGTCGGCATATCTCTCGACTATCATATCATATCAGTCGGCATATCTCTTGACTTTCATATCATATCAGTCGGCATATCTCCCGACAATCATATCATATCAGTCGGCATATCTCTCGACTATCATATCATATCAGTTGGCATATCTCTCGACTATCATATCATATCAGTCGGCATATCTCTCGACTATCATATCATATCAGTCGGCATATCTCTCGACTATCATATCATATCAGTCGGCATATCTCTCGACTATCATATCACATCAGTCGGCATATCTCTAGACTATCATATCCCTAGCCACCAGGGTATCCCTTGGGGTGTGCTAGTCATGTATCATATTATATCAGTCGGCATATCTCTGGACTATCATATCATATCAGTCGGCATATCTCTCGACTATCATATCATATCAGTCGGCATATCTCTCGACTATCATATCTTATCAGTCGGCATATCTCTCGACTATCATATCATATCAGTCGGCATATCTCTCGACTATCATATAATATCAGTCGGCATATCTCTCGACTATCATATCATATCAGTCGGCATATCTCTCGACTATCATATCATATCAGTCGGCATATCTCCCGACAATCATATCATATCAGTCGACATATCTCTCGACTATCATATCATATCAGTCGGCATATCTCTCGACTATCATATCATATCAGTCGGCATATCTCTCGACTATCTTATCATATCAGTCGGCATATCTCCCGACAATCATATCATATCAGTCGGCATATCTCTCGACTATCATATCATATCAGTCGGCATATCTCTCGACTATCTTATCATATCAGTCGGCATATCTCCCGACAATCATATCATATCAGTCGGCATATCTCTCGACTATCATATCATATCAGTCGGTATATCTCCCGACAATCATATCATATCAGTCGGCATATCTCTCGACTATCATATCATATCAGTCGGCATATCTCTCGACTATCATATCATATCAGTCGGCATATCTCTCGACTATCTTATCATATCAGTCGGCATATCTCCCGACAATCATATCATATCAGTCGGCATATCTCTCGACTATCATATCATATCAGTCGGCATATCTCTCGACTATCATATCATATCAGTCGGCATATCTCTCGACTATCATATCATATCAGTCGGCATATCTCTCGACTATCATATCATATCAGTCGGCATATCTCTCGACTATCATATCATATCAGTCGGCATATCTCTCGACTATCATATCATATCAGTCGGCATATCTCTCGACTAACATATCACATCAGTCGGCATATCTCTAGACTATCATATCCCTAGCCACCAGGGTATCCCTTGGGGTGTGCTAGTCATGTATCATATTATATCAGTCGGCATATCTCTCGACTATCATATCATATCAATCGGCATATCTCTCGACTATCATATCATATCAGTAGGCATATCTCTCGACTATCATATCATATCAGTCGGCATGTCGCTCGACTATCATATAATATCAGTCGGCATATCTCTCGACTATCTTATCATATCATATCAGTCGGCATATCTCTCGACTATCATATAATATCTGTCGTCATATCTCTCGACTATCATATCATATCAGTCGGCATATCTCCCGGCAATCATATCATATCAGTCGGCATATCTCTCGACTATCATATCATATCAGTCGGCATATCTCTCGACTATCATATCATATCAGTCGGCATATCTCTCGACTATCATATCATATCAGTCGGCATATCTCTCGACTATCATATCATATAAGTCGGCATATCTCTCGACTATCATATCACATCAGTCGGCATATCTCTAGACTATCATATCCCTAGCCACCAGGGTATCCCTTGGGGTGTGCTAGTCATGTATCATATTATATCAGTCGGCATATCTCTCGACTATCATATCATATCAATCGGCATATCTCTCGACTATCATATCATATCAGTCGGCATATCTCCCGGCAATCATATCATATCAGTCGGCATATCTCTCGACTATCATATCATATCAGTCGGCATATCTCTCGACTATCATATCATATCAGTCGGCATATCTCTCGACTATCATATCATATCAGTCGGCATATCTCTCGACTATCATATCATATCATATCAGTCGGCATATCTCTCGACTATCATATAATATCAGTCGTCATATCTCTCGACTATCATATCATATCAGTCGGCATATCTCCCGGCAATCATATCATATCAGTCGGCATATCTCTCGACTATCATATCATATCAGTCGGCATATCTCTCGACTATCATATCATATCAGTCGGCATATCTCTTGTAACGACCCGGACCAGAAATTAAACTATTTTGAGGATTGGACAATTTTACCCTCAGTTTTGGACGGGTTCGGGAGTCACTTTTTGACTGGCAATACTTTTGGGAAATTTTCTAAAGTCGTTGCGTAGGTCTCGAACTCACGAGTTCGTAGACAGGCGGCACGAGGAAAATGGAGACCCGGTGAGTACGTTACGGGTCTAGAAGCTTCAGGGGCAGTTTGGTAATTTTGGAGAAGTTGGAACTATATAATAGATATTTTCTCTCTCCTCGCCAGATTGGTCAATATGGGCTCTCTCTCTCCTACCCGAAACCCCCCCCCCCCCTCCCGTGTGAACACAAAGCTTGATCTTCATCGGACGGATTTCGATCCGAGTTGAGTGAAACCAAGGTCGGGAGGATCATCCCCGGGACCCCACGAGCATTTTGGGGTAGATATTGGAGCGGGAGCACCGCCGTAGGCGACGGACGGAGGAGGGAGGTGAACCAAAACTTCTCGGCCGTTTTCCGGCCAAACCAGGTACGATCTCGGAACTTTGACCTCATATTTGGATTCCTGGTGAAGAGTAGATAAATTTCCATGTATAGATCGTGAAAAACGGTTAAGAAATGAAGAAGTTAGGAAACTGGTAGTTTCGGCCGGAAATGGGGGATTCCGGCGAACCAGACGGCGGCGGAGGTGGTGGTCCGGTCATCTTCTCCGGCCAGCCTCCGGCGACGGTGACAGCGTCCGGTCGTCTTCTCCGGCGAGTCACCGGTGACCGATCGGGTCGAGTTGACCGGTCGGGTCGAGTTGAATCGGTCGGGTTGAGTGAACCGGTCGGGTCGAGTTGGATCGGGTCAGGTTGAACCGGACCGGGTTGGACCGGTCCAGGCGCGTGAACACTGTAGTAGCGCGTGACCGGCGCGTGAGCGCGCGTGGGCGCGTGTGCCGACCTTCCGGCGGCGCGTGGAGGCGCGTGGGGCCGAGACTGAGGTCACGGCGGCGCGTGGGAACTAGTTTCGACGTTCCGAATCTGTTGGTACAGGTTGGAGGTTGATCTGACGTCGTTTAGAGGTGGTTTTGGGCAATCCCAGCGGTAATAGTTGACCGTATTAGCGGGTTTTGAGCTCGGGAAGTCCAGGTAGTTGGGACATTATTGTGCATGTGTTGCTTGGGCTAGAGCGTCCTTGAATTAAGGGTTGGTTGATGTATATTAGTGGACTATTGTTTATAAACTGTAATGCATGCATCAATGTATCTTTGTTTACATATTGTTATGTATTGTTGCAATGATTTCCCGGAATTTAAAATGATTACTGGATATATGTTTTCCACTATTTCGATTAAAGTGTGTTTTGGTCATATTGAGGGAGGCCAGGACTCGGGACGAGGATCCGTTATTAGCGGTGAACCGGTGAACCTCCAATATATGATATGATATGATAGTCGAGATATGCCGACTGATATGATATGATAGTCGAGATATGCCGACTGATATGATATGATAGTCGAGATATGCCGACTGATATGATATGATAGTCGAGATATGCCGACTGATATGTTATGATAGTCGAGAGATGCCGACTGATATGATATGATAGTCGAGAGATGCCGACTGATATGATATGATAGTCGAGAGATGCCGACTGATATGATATGATAGTCGAGAGATATGCCGACTGATATGATATGATAGTCGAGAGATATGCCGACTGATATGATATGATTGTCGGGAGATATGCCGACTGATATGATATGATAGTCGGGAGATATGCCGACTGATATGGTATGATAGTCGAGAGATATGCCGACTGATATGATATGATAGTCGAGAGATATGCCGACTGATATGATATGATAGTCGAGAGATATGCCGACTGATATGATATGATAGTCGAGAGATATGCCGACTGATATGATATGATCGTCGAGAGATATGCTGACTGATATGATATGATAGTCGAGATATGCCGACTGATATGATATGATAGTCGAGATATGCCGACTGATATGATATGATAGTCGAGATATGCCGACTGATATGATATGATAGTCGAGATATGCCGACTGATATGATATGATAGTCGAGATATGCCGACTGATATGATATGATAGTCGAGATATGCCGACTGATATGATATGATAGTCGGGATATGCCGACTGATATGTTATGATAGTCGAGAGATGCCGACTGATATGATATGATAGTCGAGATATATGCCGACTGATATGATATGATACATGACTAGCACACCCCAAGGGATACCCTGGTGGCTAGGGACAGGATAGTCGAGAGATATGCCGACTGATATGTTATGGTAGCCGAAGGTTATACCGGCTGATGATACGATATGATAGCCGAGGATATATCCGGCTCTAATATGAAACAGACGACAATGGTCATGGGCTTAATCAACCTATGAAAATACTTCGTCAGCCGGGTCAGTGGGTAGGTGTGGGCGGTGACCCAGAGGGACGAATTATGGTTGGTTTACAAGTATTTGACTAGTCTGTTGTCTTGTGGTATTCCAGTAGAGAAGTCAGCAGTGTCTGACCTACTGACGTTTGGTGACATAGGGTATTCCTATTTGGACCACCACTACTCCGAGGTTTTGGTTTTGACCAGTATACTATCCTGCGTCTGACAGGTATAAGTGGTTAGTAAGTACAGAGGTTCTGTCGGGAACCCTGTAAGGCTTAATAAAAATTATTCCAGAACAAAGGGTATTTCTGGTGTTTAAATTTTGAAGTAAAGAGCTGTCAGATGGGATAAGGGTTCTTTCCGGGTTTCGAGGGAAAATTCGGGAAGGGTCCTAACAAGTGGTATCAGAGCTCTAGGTTAACTTCCTGCAGACTGCACACTTGTGTGCAAATTATTTATGGATTTCGGTTAACAAGATGCCTCCGAGACGTGAGTTTCGTCAACGGTCGGGGAATGGTGGAGATAACCATGAACCTACAGTGGAGCCTGATTTGAGGCAGACACTGGAACAGCTGGGTCAGACTTTAACTTCTGTACTCCAGGATAAAACTTCTCATGAAGTCTCTGATGTCGAGAGAGCCCAGAGACTAGGGGCGACGATATTCATGGGTGACTCTAGCCCAGATGAGGCCGAGGAGTGGATTACTCGCATGGAGCGGGTGTTCTTGATTATGAGGTGTCCTCTAGAAGAGAGAGTTCTACTGGCCACATTTTTTTTTTTAGGTGGTTCTGCTTACCACTGGTGGCACTCATTGGAGGTGTCAGGCTGGAATGTCCATACGCTTACTTGGCAGACTTTCCGGGAACGCTTCTTGGAGCAGTTTTACCCTCGCTCACACCGGAACGTTAAGGAGGCCGAGTTCTTGTATTTACAGCAAGGAGACATGACGGTGGCCTAGTATGAACAAAGATTCATAGCGCTGAGTCGCTTTGCACCGACGTTGGTAGCGACCGAGTCAGACAAGTGCCACAGATTTGAGAGTGGACTGCGGAGTGAAATTCGGTCAGCAGTTACGTCTATTGACCACACTTCGTTGAGGATTTTGGCTAATGTTGCAGCTCGATTAGAGTTGAGTTTGGGTTTCCCAATGCCTCAGTGCAGTTCAACAGGAGACAGGGTGGCAGATCTAGTGGCTTCAGTGTTTCCGTTTGTTATTTCTGTGGGGAGACTGGTCACATCAAGAGATTCTGTCCACAACGACGTCCGGGCAGTAGTTCCTTTAGTCGTGGTGCGACTGATCTTAGCCCGAGTGCAGGACAGATGTATGATACTGCAACTGGGAGTCAGACCCATTTCAATGGGGCTGGTAGAGCTAGTGGGACCAGCAGTGCTAGAGGCAGGTATGGGGATCGTGGTCGATCTTCGGGTATACCAGCTCGAGTTTTTGCCATGACGCAACAGGAGACTCGAGTAGCACCGGAGGTGGTCACGGATAGAGAATTGTCTCCAATTGGTTGGGACATGGGTATTAGTACTCCTACCGGAGATATGTTAGTGGCGAACCTAGTGATTCGCAGTTGTTCGGTGATGGTTGAAGGCCATGGTTTGAAGGTAGATTTAATCCCCTTAGATATCTTTGAGTTTGATGTGATTCTGGGGATGGATTGGTTGTCCATGCACCATGCCTCCATAGACTGTTACGACAAGACAGTAGTTTTTCGGAGTCCAGGATTACCTGAACTTACATTTCGGGGAGATCGTAGGGTATTACCCTATGGAGTGATATCAGCGTTAACAGCTGAGAGATTGTTGAGAAAAGGTTGTGAGGGTTACTTGGCTCATGTGTTAGATGCTCGGAATACTTCGATGAGAGTGGAGGATATTCCTGTGGTGAGTGAGTTCTCTGATGTGTTTCCAGATGATCTTCCAGGATTACCACCACACCGTGAGATTGAGTTCACAATCGAGCTTTTGCCAGGTACTCAACCTATCTCACAGGAACCGTACAGGATGGCACCGGCAGAATTGCGAGAGTTAAAGACTCAATTGCAGGACTTGGTGAATATGGGATTTATTCGCCCAAGTGTTTTACCATGGGGTGCGCCGGTATTAATTGTGAGGAAAAAAAAAAGGGTTGGTGGTCTGATATTGTGTATCGACTACCGGCAGTTAACTAAAGTGACGGTGCAAATTCTGTATTTGAAGGAAAAGGTACTTGCAGAAAGACTTTTCCTCTAGTTAAAGTATTGTGGAGGAATTATAACGTGGAGCAGGCCACGTGGGAAATCGCGGAACTAATGCGGGCACAATATCGTCATTGTTTCATGGTTAGGAATGAATTTCGGGGACGAAATTTCTTAAGGAGGGTAGATGTAACGACCCGGACCAGAAATTAAACTATTTTGAGGATTGGACAATTTTACCCTCAGTTTTGGACGGGTTCGGGAGTCACTTTTTGACTGGCAATACTTTTGGGAAATTTTCTAAAGTCGTTGCGTAGGTCTCGAACTCACGAGTTCGTATACAGGCGGCACGCGGAAAATGGAGACCCGGTGAGTACGTTACGGGTCTAGAAGCTTCAGGGCTAGTTTGGTAATTTTGGAGAAGTTGGAACTATATAATAGATATTTTCTCTCTCCTCGGCAGATTGGTCAATATGGGCTCTCTCTCTCCTACCCGAAAACCCCCCCCCCCCCCCCCCCCGTGTGAACACAAAGCTTGATCTTCATCGGACGGATTTCGATCCGAGTTGAGTGAAACCAAGGTCGGGAGGATCATCCCCGGGACCCCACGAGCATTTTGGGGTAGATATTGGAGCGGGAGCACCGCCGTAGGCGACGGACGGAGGAGGGAGGTGAACCGAAACTTCTCGGCCGTTTTCCGGCCAAACCAGGTACGATCTCGGAACTTTGACCTCATATTTGGATTCCTGGTGAAGAGTAGATAAATTTCCATGTATAGATCGTGAAAAACGGTTAAGAAATGAAGAAGTTAGAAAACTGGTAGTTTCGGCCGGAAATGGGGGATTCCGGCGAACCAGACGGCGGCGGAGGTGGCGGTCCGGTCATCTTCTCCGGCCAGCCTCCGGCGACGGTGACGGCGTCCGGTCGTCTTCTCCGGCGAGTCACCGGTGACCGGTCGGGTCGAGTTGACCGGTCGGGTTGAGTGAACCGGTCGGGTCGAGTTGGACCGGGTCAGGTTGAACCGGACCGGGTTGGACCGGTCCAGGCGCGTGAACACTGTAGTAGCGCGTGACCGGCGCGTGAGCGCGCGTGGGCGCGTGTGCCGACCTTCCGGCGGCGCGTGGAGGCGCGTGGGGCCGAGACTGAGGTCACGGCGGCGCGTGGGAACTAGTTTCGACGTTCCGAATCTGTTGGTACAGGTTGGAGGTTGATCAGACGTCGTTTAGAGGTGGTTTTGGGCAATCCCAGCGGTAATAGTTGACCGTATTAGCGGGTTTTGAGCTCGGGAAGTCCAGGTAGTTGGGACATTATTGTGCATGTGTTGCTTGGGCTAGAGCGTCCTTGAATTAAGGGTTGGTTGATGTATATTAGTGGACTATTGTTTATAAACTATAATGCATGCATCAATGTATCTTTGTTTACATATTGTTATGTATTGTTGCAATGATTTCCCAGAATTTAGAAATGATTACTGGATATATGTTTTCCACTATTTCGATTAAAGTGTGTTTTGGTCATATTGAGGGAGGCCAGGACTCGGGACGAGGATCCGTTATTAGCGGTGAACCGGTGAACCTCCAATATATGATATGATATGATAGTCGAGATATGCCGACTGATATGATATGATAGTCGAGATATGCCGACTGATTTGATATGATAGTCGAGATATGCCGACTGATATGATATGATAGTCGAGATATGCCGACTGATATGTTATGATAGTCGAGAGATGCCGACTGATATGATATGATAGTCGAGAGATGCCGACTGATATGATATGATAGTCGAGAGATGCCGACTGATATGATATGATAGTCGAGATATGCCGACTGATATGATATGATAGTCGAGATATGCCGACTGATATGATATGATAGTCGAGATATGCCGACTGATATGATATGATAGTCGAGATATGCCGACTGATATGATATGATAGTCGAGATATGCCGACTGATATGATATGATAGTCGAGATATGCCGACTGATATGATATGATAGTCGAGATATGCCGACTGATATGATATGATAGTCGAGATATGCCGACTGATATGATATGATAGTCGAGATATACCGACTGATATGATATGAAAGTCGAGATATGCCGACTGATATGATATGATAGTCGAGATATGCCGACTGATATGATATGATAGTCGAGATATGCCGACTGATATGATATGATAGTCGAGATATGCCGACTGATATGATATGATAGTCGAGATATGCCGACTGATATGATATGATAGTCGAGATATGCCGACTGATATGATATGATAGTCGAAATATGCCGACTGATATGATATGATAGTCGAGATATACCGACTGATATGATATGATAGTCGAGATATGCCGACTGATATGATATGATAGTCGAGATATGCCGACTGATATGTTATGATAGTCGAGAGATGCCGACTGATATGATATGATAGTCGAGATATATGCCGACTGATATGATATGATACATGACTAGCACACCCCAAGGGATACCCTGGTGGCTAGGGACAGGATAGTCGAGAGATATGCCGACTGATATGTTATGGTAGCCGAAGGTTATACCGGCTGATGATACGATATGATAGCCGAGGATATATCCGGCTCTAATATGAAACAGACGACAATGGTCATGGGCTTAATCAAACTATGAAAATACTTCGTCAGCCGGGTCAGTGGGTAGGTGTGGGCGGTGACCCAGAGGGACGAATTATGGTTGGTTTACAAGTATTTGACTAGTCTGTTGTCTTGTGGTATTCCAGTAGAGAAGTCAGCAGTGTCTGACCTACTGACGTTTGGTGACATAGGGTATTCCTATTTGGACCACCACTACTCCGAGGTTTTGGTTTTGACCAGTATACTATCCTGCGTCTGACAGGTATAAGTGGTTAGTAAGTACAGAGGTTCTGTCGGGAACCCTGTAAGGCTTAATAAAAATTATTCCAGAACAAAGGGTATTTCTGGTGTTTAAATTTTGAAGTAAAGAGCTGTCAGATGGGATAAGGGTTCTTTCCGGGTTTCGAGGGAAAATTCGGGAAGGGTCCTTACATCTCTCGACTATCATATCATATCAGTCGGCATATCTCTCGACTATCATATCATATCAGTCGGCATATCTCTCGACTATCATATCACATCAGTCGGCATATCTCTAGACTATCATATCATATCAGTCGGCATGTCTCTCGACTATCATATAATATCAGTCGGCATATCTCTCGACTATCATATCATATCAGTCGGCATATCTCTCGACTATCATATTATATCAGTCGGCATATCTCTCGACTATCATATCATATCAGTCGGCATATCTCTCGACTATCATATCATATCAGTCGGCATATCTCTCGACTATCATATCATATCAATCGGCATATCTCTCGACTATCATATCATATCAGTCGGCATATCTCTCGACTATCATAACATATCAGTCAGCATGTCTCTCGACTATCATATAATATCAGTCGGCATATCTCTCGACTATCATATCATATCAGTCGGCATATCTCTCGACTATCATATAATATCAGTCGGCATATCTCTCGACTATCATATCATATCAGTCGGCATATCTCTCGACTATCATATCATATCAGTCGGCATATCTCCCGACAATCATATCATATCAGTCGGCATATCTCTCGACTATCATATCATATCAGTCGGTATATCTCTCGACTATCATAGAATATCAGTCGGCATATCTCTCGACTATCATATCATATCAGTCGGCATATCTCTCGACTATCATATCATATCAGTCGGCATATCTCCCGACAATCATATCATATCAGTCGGCATATCTCTCGGCTATCATATCATATCAGTCGGCATATCTCACGACTATCATATCATATCAGTCGGCATATCTCTCGACTATCATATCATATCAGTCGGCTTATCTCCCGACAATCATATCATAGCAGTCGGCATATCTCTCGACTATCATATCATATCAGTCGGCATATCTCTCGACTATCATATCATCTCAGTCGGCATATCTCTCGACTATCATATCATATCAGTCGGCATATCTCTCGACTATCATATCATGTCAGTCGGCATATCTCCCGACAATCATATCATATCAGTCGGCATATCTCTCGACTATCATATCATATCAGTCGGCATATCTCTCGACTATCATAGAATATCAGTCGGCATATCTCTCGACTATCATATCACATCAGTCGGCATATCTCTCGACTATCATATCATATCAGTCGGCATATCTCTCGACTATCATATCATATCAGTCGGCATATCTCTCGACTATCATAACATATCAGTCGGCATATCTCTCGACTATCATATCATATCAGTCGGCATATCTCTCGACTATCATATCATATCAGTCGGCATATCTCTCGACTATCATATCATATCAGTCGGCATATCTCTCGACTATCATATCATATCAGTCGGCATATCTCTCGACTATCATATCATATCAGTCGGCATATCTCTCGACTATCATATCATATCAGTCGGCATATCTCTCGACTATCATATCATATCAGTCGGCATATCTCTCGACTATCATATCATCTCAGTCGGCATATCTCTCGACTATCATATCATATCAGTCGGCATATCTCTCGACTATCATATCATATCAGTCGGTATATCTCTCGACTATCATATCATATCAGTCGGCATATCTCTCGACTATCATATCATATCAGTCGGCATATCTCTCGACTATCATATCATATCAGTCGGCATATCTCTCGACTAACATATCATATCAGTCGGCATATCTCCCGACAATCATATCATATCAGTCGGCATATCTCTCGACTATCATATCATTTCAGTCGGCATATCTCTCGACTATCATATCATATCAGTCGGCATATCTCTCGACTATCATATCATATCAGTCGGCATATCTCTCGACTATCATATCACATCAGTCGGCATATCTCTAGACTATCATATCCCTAGCCAGCAAGGTATCCCTTGGGGTGTGCTAGTCATGTATCATATTATATCAGTCGGCATATCTCTCGACTATCATATCATATCAGTCGGCATATCTCTCGACTATCATATCATATCAGTCGGCTTATCTCCCGACTATCATATCATATCAGTGGGCATATCTCTCGACTATCATATCATATCAGTCGGCTTATCTCCCGACAATCATATCATAGCAGTCGGCATATCTCTCGACTATCATATCATATCAGTCGGCATATCTCTCGACTATCATATCATCTTAGTCGGCATATCTCTCGACTATCATATCATATCAGTCGGCATATCTCTCGACTATCATATCATGTCAGTCGGCATATCTCCCGACAATCATATCATATCAGTCGGCATATCTCTCGACTATCATATCATATCAGTCGGCATATCTCTCGACTATCATAGAATATCAGTCGGCATATCTCTCGACTATCATATCATATCAGTCGGCATATCTCTCGACTATCATATCATATCAGTCGGCATATCTCTCGACTATCATATCATATCAGTCGGCATATCTCTCGACTATCATAACATATCAGTCGGCATATCTCTCGACTATCATATCATATCAGTCGGCATATCTCTCGACTATCATATCATATCAGTCGGCATATCTCTCGACTATCATATCATATCAGTCGGCATATCTCTCGACTATCATATCATATCAGTCGGCATATCTCTCGACTATCATATCATATCAGTCGGCATATCTCTCGACTATCATATCATATCAGTCGGCATATCTCTCGACTATCATATCATATCAGTCGGCATATCTCTCGACTATCATATCATCTCAGTCGGCATATCTCTCGACTATCATATCATATCAGTCGGCATATCTCTCGACTATCATATCATCTCAGTCGGCATATCTCTCGACTATCATATCATATCAGTCGGCATATCTCTCGACTATCATATCATATCAGTCGGTATATCTCTCGACTATCATATCATATCAGTCGGCATATCTCTCGACTATCATATCATATCAGTCGGCATATCTCTCGACTATCATATCATATCAGTCGGCATATCTCTCGACTAACATATCATATCAGTCGGCATATCTCCCGACAATCATATCATATCAGTCGGCTTATCTCCCGACTATCATATCATATCAGTGGGCATATCTCTCGACTATCATATCATATCAGTCGGCTTATCTCCCGACAATCATATCATAGCAGTCGGCATATCTCTCGACTATCATATCATATCAGTCGGCATATCTCTCGACTATCATATCATCTTAGTCGGCATATCTCTCGACTATCATATCATATCAGTCGGCATATCTCTCGACTATCATATCATGTCAGTCGGCATATCTCCCGACAATCATATCATATCAGTCGGCATATCTCTCGACTATCATATCATATCAGTCGGCATATCTCTCGACTATCATAGAATATCAGTCGGCATATCTCTCGACTATCATATCATATCAGTCGGCATATCTCTCGACTATCATATCATATCAGTCGGCATATCTCTCGACTATCATATCATATCAGTCGGCATATCTCTCGACTATCATAACATATCAGTCGGCATATCTCTCGACTATCATATCATATCAGTCGGCATATCTCTCGACTATCATATCATATCAGTCGGCATATCTCTCGACTATCATATCATATCAGTCGGCATATCTCTCGACTATCATATCATATCAGTCGGCATATCTCTCGACTATCATATCATATCAGTCGGCATATCTCTCGACTATCATATCATATCAGTCGGCATATCTCTCGACTATCATATCATATCAGTCGGCATATCTCTCGACTATCATATCATCTCAGTCGGCATATCTCTCGACTATCATATCATATCAGTCGGCATATCTCTCGACTATCATATCATCTCAGTCGGCATATCTCTCGACTATCATATCATATCAGTCGGCATATCTCTCGACTATCATATCATATCAGTCGGTATATCTCTCGACTATCATATCATATCAGTCGGCATATCTCTCGACTATCATATCATATCAGTCGGCATATCTCTCGACTATCATATCATATCAGTCGGCATATCTCTCGACTAACATATCATATCAGTCGGCATATCTCTCGACTAACATATCATATCAGTCGGCATATCTCCCGACAATCATATCATATCAGTCGGCATATCTCTCGACTATCATATCATTTCAGTCGGCATATCTCTCGACTATCATATCATATCAGTCGGCATATCTCTCGACTATCATATCATATCAGTCGGCATATCTCTCGACTATCATATCACATCAGTCGGCATATCTCTAGACTATCATATCCCTAGCCAGCAAGGTATCCCTTGGGGTGTGCTAGTCATGTATCATATTATATCAGTCGGCATATCTCTCGACTATCATATCATATCAGTCGGCATATCTCTCGACTATCATATCATATCAGTCGGCTTATCTCCCGACTATCATATCATATCAGTGGGCATATCTCTCGACTATCATATCATATCAGTCGGCTTATCTCCCGACAATCATATCATAGCAGTCGGCATATCTCTCGACTATCATATCATATCAGTCGGCATATCTCTCGACTATCATATCATCTTAGTCGGCATATCTCTCGACTATCATATCATATCAGTCGGCATATCTCTCGACTATCATATCATGTCAGTCGGCATATCTCCCGACAATCATATCATATCAGTCGGCATATCTCTCGACTATCATATCATATCAGTCGGCATATCTCTCGACTATCATAGAATATCAGTCGGCATATCTCTCGACTATCATATCATATCAGTCGGCATATCTCTCGACTATCATATCATATCAGTCGGCATATCTCTCGACTATCATATCATATCAGTCGGCATATCTCTCGACTATCATAACATATCAGTCGGCATATCTCTCGACTATCATATCATATCAGTCGGCATATCTCTCGACTATCATATCATATCAGTCGGCATATCTCTCGACTATCATATCATATCAGTCGGCATATCTCTCGACTATCATATCATATCAGTCGGCATATCTCTCGACTATCATATCATATCAGTCGGCATATCTCTCGACTATCATATCATATCAGTCGGCATATCTCTCGACTATCATATCATATCAGTCGGCATATCTCTCGACTATCATATCATCTCAGTCGGCATATCTCTCGACTATCATATCATATCAGTCGGCATATCTCTCGACTATCATATCATATCAGTCGGTATATCTCTCGACTATCATATCATATCAGTCGGCATATCTCTCGACTATCATATCATATCAGTCGGCATATCTCTCGACTATCATATCATATCAGTCGGCATATCTCTCGACTAACATATCATATCAGTCGGCATATCTCCCGACAATCATATCATATCAGTCGGCATATCTCTCGACTATCATATCATTTCAGTCGGCATATCTCTCGACTATCATATCATATCAGTCGGCATATCTCTCGACTATCATATCATATCAGTCGGCATATCTCTCGACTATCATATCACATCAGTCGGCATATCTCTAGACTATCATATCCCTAGCCAGCAAGGTATCCCTTGGGGTGTGCTAGTCATGTATCATATTATATCAGTCGGCATATCTCTCGACTATCATATCATATCAATCGGCATATCTCTCGACTATCATATCATATCAGTCGGCATATCTCTCGACTATCATATCATATCAGTCGGCATATCTCTCGACTATCATATCATATCAGTCGGCATATCTCTGGACTATCATATCATATCAGTCGGCATATCTCCCGACAATCATATCATATCAGTCGGCATATCTCTCCGCTATCATATCATATCAGTCGGCATATCTCTCGACTATCATATCATATCAGTCGGCATATCTCTCGACTATCATAACATATCAGTCAGCATGTCTCTCGACTATCATATAATATCAGTCGGCATATCTCTCGACTATCATATCATATCAGTCGGCATATCTCTCGACTATCATATAATATCAGTCGGCATATCTCTCGACTATCATATCATATCAGTCGGCATATCTCTCGACTATCATATCATGTCAGTCGGCATATCTCCCGACAATCATATCATATCAGTCGGCATATCTCTCCACTATCATATCATATCAGTCGGCATATCTCTCGACTATCATATCATATCAGTCGGCATATCTCTCGACTATCATATCATATCAGTCGGCATATCTCTCGACTATCATATCATATCAGTCGGCATATCTCTCGACTATCATATAATATCAGTCGGCATATCTCTCGACTATCATATCATATCAGTCGGCATATCTCTCGACTATCATATCATATCAGTCGGCATATCTCTCGACTATCATACCATATCAGTCGGCATATCTCTCCACTATCATATCATATCAGTCGGCATATCTCCCGACAATCATATCATATCAGTCGGCATATCTCTCGACTATCATATCATATCAGTCGGCATATCTCTCGACTATCATATCATATCAGTCGGCATATCTCTCGACTATCATATCATATCAGTCGGCATATCTCTCGACTATCATATCATATCAGTCGGCATATCTCTTGACTATCATATCATATCAGTCGGCATATCTCCCGACAGTCATATCATATCAGTCGGCATATCTCTCGACTATCATATCATATCAGTCGGCATATCTCTCGACTATCATATCATATCAGTCGGCATATCTCTCGACTATCATATCATATCAGTCGGCATATCTCTCGACTATCATATCATATCAGTCGGCATATCTCTCGACTATCATATCATATCAGTCGGCATATCTCTCGACTATCATATCATATCAGTCGGCATATCTCTCGACTATCATATCATATCAGTCGGCATATCTCCCGACAATCATATCATATCAGTCGGCATATCTCTCGGCTATCATATCATATCAGTCGGCATATCTCTCGACTATCATATCATATCAGTCGGCATATCTCTCGACTATCATATCATATCAGTCGGCATATCTCTCGACTATCATAACATATCAGTCGGCATATCTCTCGACTATCATATCATATCAGTCGGCATATCTCTCGACTATCATATCATATCAGTCGGCATATCTCTCGACTATCATATCATATCAGTCGGCATATCTCTCGACTATCATATCATATCAGTCGGCATATCTCTCGACTATCATATCATATCAGTCGGCATATCTCTCGACTATCATATCATATCAGTCGGCATATCTCTCGACTATCATATCATATCAGTCGGCATATCTCTCGACTATCATATCATCTCAGTCGGCATATCTCTCGACTATCATATCATATCAGTCGGCATATCTCTCGACTATCATATCATCTCAGTCGGCATATCTCTCGACTATCATATCATATCAGTCGGCATATCTCTCGACTATCATATCATATCAGTCGGTATATCTCTCGACTATCATATCATATCAGTCGGCATATCTCTCGACTATCATATCATATCAGTCGGCATATCTCTCGACTATCATATCATATCAGTCGGCATATCTCTCGACTAACATATCATATCAGTCGGCATATCTCTCGACTATCATATCATATCAGTCGGCATATCTCCCGACAATCATATCATATCAGTCGGCATATCTCTCGGCTATCATATCATATCAGTCGGCATATCTCTCGACTATCATATCATATCAGTCGGCATATCTCTCGACTATCATATCATATCAGTCGGCATATCTCTCGACTATCATATCATATCAGTCGGCATATCTCTCGACTATCATATCATATCAGTCGGCATATCTCTCGACTATCATATCATATCAGTCGGGATATCTCTCGACTATCATATCATATCAGTCGGCATATCTCCCGACAATCATATCATATCAGTCGGCATATCTCTCGACTATCATATCATATCAGTCGGCATATCTCTCGACTATCATATCATATCAGTCGGCATATCTCTCGACTATCATATCATATCAGTCGGCATATCTCTCGACTATCATATCATATCAGTCGGCATATCTCTCGACTATCATATCATATCAGTCGGCATATCTCTCGACTATCATATCACATCAGTCGGCATATCTCTAGACTATCATATCCCTAGCCACCAGGGTATCCCTTGGGGTGTGCTAGTCATGTATCATATTATATCAGTCGGCATATCTCTCGACTATCATATCATATCAATCGGCATATCTCTCGACTATCATATCATATCAGTCGGCATATCTCTCGACTATCATATCATATCAGTCGGCATATCTCTCGACTATCATATCATATCAGTCGGCATATCTCCCGACAATCATATCATATCAGTCGGCATATCTCTCGACTATCATATCATATCAGTCGGCATATCTCTCGACTATCATATCATATCAGTCGGCATATCTCTCGACTATCATATCATATCAGTCGGCATATCTCTCGACTATCATATCATATCAGTCGGCATATCTCTCGACTATCATATCATATCAGTCGGCATATCTCTCGACTATCATATCATATCAGTCGGCATATCTCTCGACTATCATATCACATCAGTCGGCATATCTCTAGACTATCATATCCCTAGCCACCAGGGTATCCCTTGGGGTGTGCTAGTCATGTATCATATTATATCAGTCGGCATATCTCTCGACTATCATATCATATCAATCGGCATATCTCTCGACTATCATATCATATCAGTCGGCATATCTCTCGACTATCATACCATATCAGTCGGCATATCTCTCCACTATCATATCATATCAGTCGGCATATCTCCCGACAATCATATCATATCAGTCGGCATATCTCTCGACTATCATATCATATCAGTCGGCATATCTCTCGACTATCATATCATATCAGTCGGCATATCTCTCGACTATCATATCATATCAGTCGGCATATCTCTCGACTATCATATCATATCAGTCGGCATATCTCTTGACTATCATATCATATCAGTCGGCATATCTCCCGACAGTCATATCATATCAGTCGGCATATCTCTCGACTATCATATCATATCAGTCGGCATATCTCTCGACTATCATATCATATCAGTCGGCATATCTCTCGACTATCATATCATATCAGTCGGCATATCTCTCGACTATCATATCATATCAGTCGGCATATCTCTCGACTATCATATCATATCAGTCGGCATATCTCTCGACTATCATATCATATCAGTCGGCATATCTCTCGACTATCATATCATATCAGTCGGCATATCTCCCGACAATCATATCATATCAGTCGGCATATCTCTCGGCTATCATATCATATCAGTCGGCATATCTCTCGACTATCATATCATATCAGTCGGCATATCTCTCGACTATCATATCATATCAGTCGGCATATCTCTCGACTATCATATCATATCAGTCGGCATATCTCTCGACTATCATATCATATCAGTCGGCATATCTCTCGACTATCATATCATATCAGTCGGGATATCTCTCGACTATCATATCATATCAGTCGGCATATCTCCCGACAATCATATCATATCAGTCGGCATATCTCTCGACTATCATATCATATCAGTCGGCATATCTCTCGACTATCATATCATATCAGTCGGCATATCTCTCGACTATCATATCATATCAGTCGGCATATCTCTCGACTATCATATCATATCAGTCGGCATATCTCTCGACTATCATATCATATCAGTCGGCATATCTCTCGACTATCATATCACATCAGTCGGCATATCTCTAGACTATCATATCCCTAGCCACCAGGGTATCCCTTGGGGTGTGCTAGTCATGTATCATATTATATCAGTCGGCATATCTCTCGACTATCATATCATATCAATCGGCATATCTCTCGACTATCATATCATATCAGTCGGCATATCTCTCGACTATCATATCATATCAGTCGGCATATCTCTCGACTATCATATCATATCAGTCGGCATATCTCTGGACTATCATATCATATCAGTCGGCATATCTCCCGACAATCATATCATATCAGTCGGCATATCTCTCCGCTATCATATCATATCAGTCGGCATATCTCTCGACTATCATATCATATCAGTCGGCATATCTCTCGACTATCATATCATATCAGTCGGCATATCTCTCGACTATCATATCATATCAGTCGGCATATCTCTCGACTATCATATCATATCAGTCGGCATATCTCTGGACTATCATATCATATCAGTCGGCATATCTCCCGACAATCATATCATATCAGTCGGCATATCTCTCCGCTATCATATCATATCAGTCGGCATATCTCTCGACTATCATATCATATCAGTCGGCATATCTCTCGACTATCATATCATATCAGTCGGCATATGTCTCGACTATCATATCATATCAGTCGGCATATCTCTCGACTATCATATCATATCAGTTGGCATATCTCTCGACTATCATATCATATCAGTCGGCATATCTCCCGACTATCATATCATATCAGTCGGCATTACTCCCGACAATCATATCATATCAGTCGGCATATCTCTCGACTATCATATCATATCAGTCGGCATATCTCTCGACTATCATATCATATCAGTTGGCATATCTCTCGACTATCTTATCATATCAGTCGGCATATCTCCCGACAATCATATCATATCAGTCGGCATATCTCTCGACTATCATACCATATCAGTCGGCATATCTCTCGACTATCATATCATATCAGTCGGCATATCTCTCGACTATCATATCATATCAGTCGGCATATCTACCGACAATCATATCATATCAGTCGGCATATCTCTCGACTATCATATCATATCAGTCGGCATATCTCCCGACAATCATATCATATCAGTCGGCATATCTCTCGACTATCATATCATATCAGTCGGCATATCTCTCGACTATCATACCATATCAGTCGGCATATCTCTCGACTATCATATCACATCAGTCGGCATATCTCTAGACTATCATATCCCTAGCCACCAGGGTATCCCTTGGGGTGTGCTAGTCATGTATCATATTATATCAGTCGGCATATCTCTCGACAATCATATCATATCAGTCGGCATATCTCTCGACTATCATATCATATCAGTCGGCATCTCTCTCGACTATCATATCATATCAGTCGGCATATCTCTCGACTATCATATCATATCAGTCGGCATATCTCTCGACTATCATATCATATCAGTCGGCATATCTCTCGACTATCATATCATATCAGTCGGCATATCTCTCGACTATCATATCATCTCAGTCGGCATATCTCTCGACTATCATATCATATCAGTCGGCATATCTCTCGACTATCATATCATATCAGTCGGCATATCTCTCGACTATCATATCATATCAGTCGGCATATCTCCCGACAATCATATCATATCAGTCGGCATATCTCTCGGCTATCATATCATATTAGTCGGAATATCTCTCGACTATCATATCATATCAGTCGGCATATCTCTCGACTATCATATCATATCAGTCGGCATATCTCTCGACTATCATATCATATCAGTCGGCATATCTCTCGACTATCATACCATATCAGTCGGCATATCTCTCGACTATCATATCACATCAGTCGGCATATCTCTAGACTATCATATCCCTAGCCACCAGGGTATCCCTTGGGGTGTGCTAGTCATGTATCATATTATATCAGTCGGCATTACTCCCGACAATCATATCATATCAGTCGGCATATCTCTCGACTATCATAGCATATCAGTCGGAATATCTCTCGACTATCATATCATATCAGTCGGCATATCTCTCGACTATCATATCATATCAGTCGGCATATCTCTCGACTATCATATCATATCAGTCGGCATATCTCTCGACTATCATATCATATCAGTCGGTATATCTCTCGACTATCATATCATATCAGTCGGCATATCTCCCGACAATCATATCATATCAGTCGGCATATCTCTCGACTATCATATCATATCAGTCGGCATATCTCTCGACTATCATATCATATCAGTCGGCATATCTCTCGACTATCATATCATATCAGTCGGCATATCTCTCGACTATCATATCATATCAGTCGGCATATCTCTCGACTATCATATCATATCAGTCGGCATATCTCTCGACTATCATATCACATCAGTCGGCATATCTCTAGACTATCATATCCCTAGCCACCAGGGTATCCCTTGGGGTGTGCTAGTCATGTATCATATTATATCAGTCGGCATATCTCTCGACTATCATATCATATCAATCGGCATATCTCTCGACTATCATATCATATCAGTCGGCATATCTCTCGACTATCATATCATATCAGTCGGCATGTCTCTCGACTATCATATAATATCAGTCGGCATATCTCTCGACTATCATATCATATCATATCAGTCGACATATCTCTCGACTATCATATCATATCAGTCGGCATATCTCTCGACTATCATATCATATCAGTCGGCATATCTCTCGACTATCATATCAGATCAGTCGGCATATCTCTCGACTATCATATCACATCAGTCGGCATATCTCTAGACTATCATATCCCTAGCCACCAGGGTATCCCTTGGGGTGTGCTAGTCATGTATCATATTATATCAGTCGGCATATCTCTCGACTATCATATCATATCAATCGGCATATCTCTCGACTATCATATCATATCAGTCGGCATATCTCTCGACTATCATATCATATCAGTCGGCATATCTCTCGACTATCATATCACATCAGTCGGCATATCTCTAGACTATCATATCCCAAGCCACCAGCGTATCCCTTGGGGTGTGCTAGTCATGTATCATATTATATCAGTCGGCATATCTCTCGACTATCATATCATATCAATCGGCATATCTCTCGACTATCATATCATATCAGTCGGCATATCTCTCGACTATCATATCATATCAGTCGGCATATCTCTCGACTATCATATCATATCAGTCGGCATATCTCTGGACTATCATATCATATCAGTCGGCATATCTCCCGACAATCATATCATATCAGTCGGCATATCTCTCGGCTATCATATCATATCAGTCGGCATATCTCTCGACTATCATATCATATCAGTCGGCATATCTCTCGACTATCATATCATATCAGTCGGCATATCTCTCGACTATCATATCATATCAGTCGGCATATCTATCGACTATCATATCATATCAGTCGGCATGTCTCTCGACTATCATATAATATCAGTCGGCATATCTCTCGACTATCATATCATTTCATATCAGTCGGCATATCTCTCGACTATCATATAATATCAGTCGTCATATCTCTCGACTATCATATCATATCAGTCGGCATATCTCTCGACTATCATATCATATCAGTCGGCATATCTCTCGACTATCATATCATATCAGTCGGCATATCTCTCGACTATCATATCATATCAGTCGGCATATCTCTCGACTATCATATCATATCAGTCGGCATATCTCTCGACTATCATACCATATCAGTCGGCATATCTCCCGACTATCATATCATATCAGTCGGCATATCTCCCGACAATCATATCATATCAGTCGGCATATCTCTCGACTATCATATCATATCAGTCGGCATATCTCTCGACTATCATATCATATCAGCCGGCATATCTCTCGACTATCATATCATATCAGTCGGCATATCTCTCGACTATCATATCATATCAGTCGGCATATCTCTCGACTATCATATCATATCAGTCGGCATATCTCTCGACTATCATATCATATCAGTCGGTATATCTCTCGACTATCATATCATATCACATCATATCAGTCGGTATCAATTATATTGGAGGTTCACCGCCAACAGCGGATCCTAGTCCTGGGTCCTGGCCTCCCTCAAATATATGGCCAAATCCAATAAACTCATACAACAGGGTCAAAACCCAAATCATGGACTCAATAATTTCCATGTCAAAATGATATCAAAACCGAGTCTAAACCCCATGATATTTCTCAAATCACACATTAACAGTAATAGTGGAAAACATGTATACAGTAATCATTTCCAAAATACAGAAATTCAATGCCATAATACATAACAGTATTTAAACAAAGATATTTGGATGCATGCATTTCAGTTTATAAAACAAAAGTCCTCTCACATACATCATCCAACCCAATATTCATGGATGCTCTAACCCAAGGAACACATGCACAATAATGACCCAACTACCTTGACTTCCCAAGCTCAAAACCCGCTAATACGGTCAACTATTACCGCTGGGATTGCCGAAAACAACCTCTAAACGACGTCCGATCAACCTCAAACCTGTACCACCAGATTCGGAACGTCGAAATCTAGTTACCACGCGTCGATGTGACCTCAGTCTCGGCTCCACGCGCCGCCACGCGCTGCCGGAAGGTCGGCACACGCGCCCATGCGCTCTAACGCGCCGGTCTAGCGCCTGCTACAGTGTTCACGCGCCTGGACCGGTCCTCCCCGGTCTGGCTCAACCTGACCCGATCCAACTCGACCCGACCGGTTCACTCGACCCGATCGATCACCGGTGACTCGCCGGAGAAGACGACCGGACTACCGTCACCGGAGGCTAGCCGGAGAAGATGATCGGACCGCCACCTCCACCGCCGTTTGGTTCGCCGGAAGTTGCCATTTCCGGTCGATTTTCAAGGTTTTCTAACTTCTTCATTTCTGGACCGTTTTTCACAATCCATACATGTAAATTCATCTACTTTTCACCAGGAATCCGAATATGAGGTCAAAGTTCCGAGATCGTACCTGGTTTGGCCGAAAAATAGCCGAGAAGACTCGATTCACCTCCCTCCTCTGTCTGTCGCCTACGGCAGTGCTCCCGCTCCAATAACTACCCCAAAATGCTCGTGGGGTCCCGGGGAAGCTCCTCCCGACCTTGGTTTCGATCCAATCGGATCAAAATCCATCCGATGAAAATGAGTCTTCGGAGATCGCACCGGGGAGGTTTTCGGGTAGGAGAGAGAGACTGAATTGACCAATCTCCCAAGGAGAGAGAAAAATATCTACCATATAGTTCCAACTTTTCCAAAATTACCAAACTGCCCCTGAAGCTTCTAGACCCGTAACGAACTCATCGGGTCTCCGTTTTCCGCGTGCCGCCTATCTACAAACTCGTGAGTTCGAGACCTACGCAACCACCCAAGAAAAATTCCCAAAATTAATGCCAGTCAAAAAGTGACTCCCGAACCCGTCCAAAACTGAGGGTATAATTGTCCAATTTTCAAAATAATTTAATTTCTGGTCTGGGTCGTTACACCTCGGCGATAGCATCTCAATCAAATATATGTTCTTTCTCGATTACCGTAATTGTCGTTCCATATCGATATCTCTCTTAAATCCATGATTCGATATCGTAAATTATATCTCAGAATCGATCCTCGAGATCTACCACTATAGTATTAGTTTATACTCATTTCGGAGTATTTTACCTTTCATAGGGTTCACAACCCTCAAATATCATAATTAACATATGCCAGGCCCTAAAGTCACCCCTGGCATATTCTATATTTACTTCCTATTATCAACACAATTTCATAGGGATTACTACCCTCAAGTCAGAATATCAATCACATGCCAGGCTCTAAATCTAGCTCGTGGCATCGTCTATGGTTTCTAACATTATCATATCACATATAATCAAACCAAACATCCCTCACATCACAATCCAAATCCATAACTACTCTAATCATCCTAAAGTACGTAACATTTAATCATATACAAATCAACGTAATTGATCCACATTCTTTAAGCATAACACATATGCAAACATACACACAATCATATAAGTATGAGTTTAGGGAAAGAGGTCCACTCACAGTATGTCGTGGAGAGATCACGCGACAAGATCCACTTTTGCACATACTTCGAGGCGCTCATTCCCGGAAGTCCCCACAAGCTTCGTCTAGATCCATTCAGCCCTTCGAACTCTCCAATATCATAATGCCTAGCAAACAGGGCAATTAGCATTAATAAACAATTATTTAAACTATTAAATCTAACTCCCTGCTCCCGGGAGCTCACATGCTATATAACTAAGTTCAAAGTGACTAAAATTGTCTGAAACAGCCATCAAACAAACTCCGATAAACCCAAAACCTGCGCCAAAGGCTCCAGAACATCGAATTACAATAAACACGAGTTGTTGGGAGTCGAGAAAGAGGCCCACGCACCCTCGACGCCCCCACGCGCTCTAGCCTCCTAAGGGGGTGCGACTGCAAGTCTCAGTCACCCCCTTCCTCACGTCACTGCTAGCCGCGGTTGGCCGGTCGGATCCGCCATTAATGGCCAAATTTCGAGTTTTTCCAATTTCTTCAAATCTCAACCAAAACTCATAACCCACTAATCTAAACTCATCTACTCAACGAGAGGAATCCAAAAATGAGGTATAGGATTCGAGATTGTACTTGTGGCGGCCGAAAATTGCCTCGAAAATCACAAAACCCTTTTTTCGTTCATCATTTGTTGCGCTGCGTACGGGTGCAGATAGGTGAGAGGGAGACAAAGAGGATGGTGGTGGTGCGAAGGCTTGGGTCACCGTCGAACGACGACGATGGTAAGGCTTCCACGGGAAGCGAGACACGGGAAAAAGTGAGGGAGGGAGTCGCGGGGAGGAGAGAAAGAAAGGACACGGACCAATGGGAAAAGGAGAGAGAAAGTCCATATTTATACTTTAAACTTTTCAGAAATTACGGATGCATCCTTTTCATTTTAGACCCGTAACTTCCTCGTATGAACTCCAATTTTCGCTGCCACCTGTCT
This sequence comes from Oemleria cerasiformis, assembly GCA_037349345.1. Taxonomy (NCBI): domain Eukaryota; kingdom Viridiplantae; phylum Streptophyta; class Magnoliopsida; order Rosales; family Rosaceae; genus Oemleria; species Oemleria cerasiformis. The sequence continues at coordinate 3,920,954 of JAZGTL010000017.1, read as the reverse complement.
ACGTACTTGTAAGCTCGAGACCTACGTAATAATGCGAAGAAAACTCCCAAAAGAGCTCTTGATTGAAAAGTGACTTTCGAACGTTCGGAAATTTCAGGGGAAAAATGGTCATTTTAAAAATCTACCCTTCAAGTCACGATCCAACGTCCCCATTTTGGGCCCTTACTAAAGTCCATCTTCGTGCTTAGCCCAATTTCATACTTTAATCTAATATGGAACTACCGGTTCTTTAATTGAATTAAATTTCTAACTTTATTTTCTGGAACGGGTCGTGTCACGTTATCCTCAAGGCAGGATAAGCCAAAATGTTATTTAACCAAAGTTATTAATTTATCAGGGGGCTCAACTGTATGTAAAAATATAAGTATAATACATTAATTTTATGAATATTTTAGAATTTTTGTGAAAATTAAGTGTATTATACGTTCATACTTATATAGTACTTTTTATTTTAAAAATTGTAACGAATATTTGAGAAGTGTATGGAAAACAGAAGTATTGAAATAAAATACATATGTACTTTTATTATACTCACTAATGCAGCTCTAAGCCTTAAGTGGGAGGGAAGAGCCCAAGCATGAGTTTGTGGTCGAGTGGTGCCATAAGACTTGCGTGAGCAGTGGAGGGAGAAAGTCCGAGTGCGAGCAAGGAGGGAGATCCACCTAAGAAGTTAGTCCCAGCTAAAGGCAAAAATAGGAGCATCTTTTGTTTTATTTTGGACTAGTCTCACTTAAGCTAGTCATGCCTTTTGTCAAATATGGATTAGATTTCTTATTTAGTCCAATTTTGTCTAGTCCTGGCTAGTGAGGCCTACCAAACATGACAGAAATTTCTTATTTTTTAATAAATTATATAAAAGTACCCAAACTATAGGGGTCATTTCAAATTCATACCCTAACTATGAAAATTGGATTCTAGGTACCAAAACTATCAAAACACAACATCTAGGTACCCAACGTTAGCAATCTGTTAAAAAAATATGTGAAGTGCCTAAGTGGCACTTGTGGATCTCTTTTTTATGCTGACATGGGCTCCATTTAGATAAAAAAAAAAAATTTAATATATTAATAACAATTAATAAAATCTTAAAATAAATAAATTAAAAAAAACAAAAACAAACCAAAATCAAAACCCTCCCCAGTCCCCAGCACCGAGAACGATGATCCAATTCCACCTCCTTCGTCTTTCTCCATCCTCTCCAACTCCACCTCTCCAACTCGTCGTCCTCTCCAACCCCACAACTCTGATGACAAGGGCCGCCTCCACGATGCCATCGAATCAAATCAAATGAAGTGAGATTGAGGCCAAAGAAAATGGAGAACGGTCACAATTGGAAAATTGCATAGAAATTCTCAGGGTTGACGGTTTTGGGCGTTGACCCAATTTCTTCTTCAAACACCCACCAAACTACCACCACCATCACCAACCACGACATCAATTTGCTTTAGGTAATGAACGCCATGGAAGCTGCCGAGGCCACCATCAAGCACCAGGTCGAAGAGAATATCCGATTGAAGACCCAACTCGAACACAAGATTCTTGAGCTTCACAGATACAAGCTCCATGGATCTCATGACCAAGCTCATCAATCAATTACTCATGTCGACAATCAAATCGATAGGATTTCAAATCCAGCTTAAATCCTTACGGAATCAGAAACCCGAGAAACCTAATTGGGCAACGTCGAAGTCAATGGAGCCATGAAGGTGGTTCGAGTTTCTAGTGGTCACCCGACTGTTGATAATGCCAGTAGTGGAATCTCGCAACGGTCAAGCACGCCCTGGACCTCGGCTGTGGGTGAGGCATATTGCTAAACGCGGTTGCCACTCGAATGAAAAATGACTGAAGTTCGGGTCGGGTCGTGGGCCTGGACCGATCCAAGATGACGAGCCTTTCTTCGACACTACGGACGACCAAGATTGAAGGAGCGGGCGAGTACGTGACTTAACGCAAGGGCGACCCCAGGAGATTGCCGTTCGGTGAAGGTTACTTCGACGTGGTGGTATCGACTCTATTTGTCCACACCGTAGGAAGGCGTCGGCGGAGCAAAAAATCCAGAGATAAAGAGAAAGAGAAAGAACCCATTTTTTTGAAATGGGTTTGTTTTGTTTGAGCTGAAAGGCTGAAGAAATTTCATGGCAAGCAAAGAGTGGATGGTGGGTGTCAATTTGAACAAACAACTTCTTCATTTTCTCCCCAAATCTGAGAATAGCAAGCCATTTTTGGAGCTGGGTTTGATTTGATCTTTGCAAAGGTTTGAGATTTTTTAAGATTTTTCTATGTTTTATTCTAAAGGGATGCCCGTGCCTTTTCAATTTCAGTCGATTCCCAGTCGTGGGTTGATTTGGGGGTGGGTGGGTAATTAGGTCATCTTTCTCGGTGTGGTTCCTGAAATTGATTTAGATTTTGTTTTGATTTTTAAATTTTTTTTTTATTTATTTTAAGATTTTATTAATTGTTATTAATATATTCAAAATTTTTTATATCTACATGGAGTCCATGTCAGTATAAAAAAAAGGATCCACAAGTGCCACTTAGGCACTTTAAAGATTTTTTTAACAGATTGCTAACGGTGGATACCTAGATGTTGTGTTTTGATAGTTTGGGTACCTAGAATCCAATTTTCATAGTTGGGGTACGAATTTGAAATGACCCCTATAGTTTGGGTAATTTTATGTAGTTTATCCTTAATTTTATGTCCAGTAAATTGGGTATTTGAAATTGAGTTTAATTTTTTAATTGTATGTGTATTTTTGTAATAGAGAGTGACAAAAACGATATAATATATGGATAAAACAATTGTGTGATTTGGATGTTATTTTGGAATTGGAACCTATATAACCTATGGAATTCGAATATGAACAAGCAACAAATGATTTCTACAATGAATATGGAAGAAGGATGAGGTTTAGTATTAGAAGAGAAAGTAAAGCTACAAGCGAACTCACTTTAAGAATCTTGTTTTGCTCCAAAGAAGATCTTTAATCTACAGATAAACGAGATGATTTGACTAAAAGACCATCAAGAATGGTAGCGAGAATCGGATGTCGTTCTTAATAGGATATTAAGTTGGATAGGCCGTGTCAATATATTTGAGTTTACAGTTTCATTGAAAACCATAATAATTATCTTGTAAACAAAGAGTATAAAACCATATATATGTTACCATCTCAATGAAGAATCACATCCTTCCAAGCCATTGACCTAAAGTTAGCTAACAATTCAGACATCCCGCTTAAGTATTGGCTTATGAGTAAATGAGCAAATAAATAGAGAATCATTGAGATACATGAAACAAGATCAAAAAATTTATTTTCGATATGTGATGACAAAAAAAAAATGTCATGATCTTAGTTATTGAGGTGCTCGAATATGTACCTTATTATTGTAGTTTAGGTTAGAAAGTATTTTTGTTTAGGTTGCATTAGCTAATTTATTTAAAATAGATCAGAGTTGTAGCAAATCAATGTGTAAATTCTTATATAGTGCAGTCCGAAGTCCTAACTAATGAGGCCGGCCAAGACGCTAGTTTGGATGGTAACAGATTTCGTGTGTTTCCTTACTGGAACACAAAAGTCTACCTTATAATAAAGTGACGGGCTATCCATTGATAAGTCCTTAATAACATCAATGTTTATTCAAAACTCCACTTATTATATTTTTGAAACTTCCTAATCTCTTACCGCCATAATAATTACTCAAACAATAAAATTGATCATTTAAAGCTTTTAATCCCTATTTAGTAGTTTTTTTTCCTTTCTATTTTATGAAAACATTACTCCAACTTAAATCATGTTTCTTTTTCGCTTGTTCATTTTAAGGAGTAATGTAAAGACAATCCAACTTAAAACTCGACAATTAAGAGTAAGAATTCTTCAAAAATACTTTTAAACTTCAAATTTGAAAAATCTTCATTATCATATATTAAAATATTAGGTTAATCACTTATGATTTAGAGCATAGTTCTCGGATTTTGGGCTCTGCCCAAGATCCAATAATTAAACCTTAAGTCATAAGCTCTTCCACCACCCTTACCCAAACACCCCCTACCCCTCTCCCTAAAACTTTCTATACCCTACTGTTAAACCCGTTTCTCTAAGTTTAATTATAAAAGTGTTTTAAGAGTATGTTATTGTTTTGACAAAAACAAAAAGTATGTTATTGTAACTCAAATTTAAGCATATAAATTAAATAAAAAGAAAAATGCAAAGAACCACCTTGCATCAGGGACTTTATTATTCACTCCCAGTTTCCTAAAACCACACTCACTTTCTGTGTACGCCTAATTAATATTCTTAACAATTAATTGTTCCCTTCCCTGTAATTATATATATGCTTTACACAGCAAATTAACACCATCTTCCATAATTTCATATTAACATAGTCATATATCATTTTGTTTGTGAAGAAATCAAAGAAACATGGGCGGCCAAAGGCATGCTTGCAAGTTTGAGATGGAGTTGATGAACTCCATGCACCAGCAGCAGCAGAATATGAATGCAGATCACTCTTCTTCTGCTTCATCAGCTGCTGGCATTGGCAACGACTACGGGCCAAGAACCACGTGGCCCAATATTGCAGCTAGGCCCGGGGGTGCAACTGAGCCCAATAGGATGGGCCTTGATCATGACCAGCGAAGAAGACGAAAGGCTGAAAACCTCATTCATTTAATCTGCCGGGGGACTCCATTAAAACTTACATTTTTTATATTTCTCTCTCTTATTATTTGCTTCTTCTCATCATAGATTCATAGGCATACTCTACAAATGCGGGGCATGTAATTTTAGTTACAGTAGATGTGGCCTTATTATTCCGATGGAGCTCCTTAGTTGGAATTCATTTTCTCACAATTCAATTAGATTACATTTTTATATGCTTGGGCTAGAAAGATTTTGGATTATATATATATATATAGGTATATCAAAGAGTAGGTCTAGCGGCAAATTCATGAGGCCGGCGTGGGAGTGAATCATAGTTTCTTGTGGAATATATATGGCCAATTAATAAGTGGGCTCGGACTTGACTTAAGTCGTCTTCTAAATCTTTATAAGTATTCGTTACTTAGTCAGTCACGATACGAACAAACACGTTCACGTCAACGACGACTGTTAAACACAAAATTTGGGTTCAAGGACTTGAGGTTCAATAACATGAGTACTCCAATCCATGGTTTAGGTATCTGGTTCATCAGAGGCGTAGTCAAGATTTCAATTGTGGGGGCACCTTTCACAAAATACTTGAAAAAAAAAAATTAAACTTTTGATGTAATTCTACTCATAAACTAATTCAAATGGTTTAATCAACATAATGATACCAAATTAAATAAAGATCTTAAAAAATCATATTATATTTTAGTCTCTTTAAAAATAAGAAATCATAAACACAAAATTCACAAGTTTAATAATTAATAAATTAATCTATTTAATAAAACAAAATTATAATGAAATTAAAAATACTTTCTTAAAATATGATTAGTTTAATACTTATCTAAATAAAATATATTTTACATATATATATAATATATTTAAAATAAGTGCACAAATATAAGTGAGACGGGACCTAGGACCCCCCTAGATACCCCCTCCCTCTGCCTCCGGGGTTCATTACTAAAGGACCTAGCTTGTATGTTCTACTCTCCGATTAGTTTAGTGTGTACGTATATTATTTGGTAGCTTTTTTTAAATAATGCAATCAAAGTTTTGTCCAATATATACAATTTTAGTATTATTAATTTAGGTTATTTAATATATAGTTTTTTTTTCAATAATATATTAAAAAATCGAATATAGCACGTAAATTATACATGTATTATTTCAAAATGTTTGATTGTGTGAACTTTTTTTTGTCTGGATGTGTAAAATTATGTGTAGTAAACATGAATTGTACGTACGTGGGTGTATCGTATTTTTTTTCATTTTTTTAAAAAATGTGTATTTTAATTAATCTTTAAAAACCGTACCAAAATGTAAAATTTTAAAAAAATACATACATATACACATATTTATATAATATGTGTATTATATGTGAGCTTACTAATTAGGTTTCAAAATAATCAACATTTGATATAAGCGGTATTTGAAAAAGTTAGTGCATAAAAATGAGTACGTTCGTTACCACGGATGTTATGGTTGAGTTTTTTTTTTTTTTTGTTGAAAAAAAAAGAAACATCAAGAATGGGGGCATAAAAGTGGCCACAATCAAAATAGAAAGAATATCACACATGGATTAAAAATAAAAATAAGAAACGCGGTTAAAACCTTAGGAACGAAAAATAATTTAACATATCTGATATGTAGTTGACGTGATGTATGACATTTGACACATTTTAATGAATAAGATATATAATTAAAGTGCCGCATCGAATATAAGGAAAATTTCTCCTCAAGGAGGAAGAAGATTGGTGGCAAAAAATGAACCTTATCTCTACAAGTCCCACCCGCCCGGGCAGGCGTCACTCATTACTCAACAACCTAAACACACACAATAAGCAAATGACGCAATGTCATGATTCACCTAATCAATTCTTAACCTCCACACTAAATACTCACCGACAACCTTAGCCAACCATATTGTAAATGCAATGGACAAAATTTCACCAAATTTTGTCCATTCTTAATAATACGTTACACAAAAAAACACCTAAGTTTCAAGTTTCAAAATCATCATCAACAACCATACCCACCTCAACCCAAACTAATTATTAATTTCTATTAATTACCATTTTTTTTATTAGATAAATACCACGAGATTTCTCCACATCTGAAATGTGAGCCTAATTTCCACTTGGAATGCGGCCTTTTAATTACTCACCAACATTTACTCACGCATCACTCATCACTAATCACCTTCCCCATTATCCTGGGAACTCGTATCTATTTTAATTCCAACACAAAATTTTGATTACTATTGTTCTTATCTAATTAGGTCAACTTGGTCAAGACCGATTAGTCTCGTCAAAACCATATTTGGCCCTCGGCTAAACTAGAAAACAACAATACAAATCTACAACATCAGGTGCATCCCACCAATGCAGCCTTAGACAAAAGACACCAAAAGCCACTAGGTCGACCAGATCTGGTCGGCCTACCCGTCCATCGACCGACCGTGTTAACACAACCACGAGACTCGGGACCACCAGGACACGTCTCAGCTCTAGGATCAGGGACATTTATCACACATCAAAATGTTTCACCTACAATATTCAATGCCACTATAAATACAAGGGCAACTCCCTGCAAAAAGGTAACGACAACCTTGCTCTTACGCTGCCAAATTACTACAGTACCATCCACACTTAACTGACTTAAGCATCAGAGATTGTTAGGTCGGCACCCCACGGGTGCTCCTTTGCTCTTACCTTCTCCCTGTAGGTCTTCCTATCTCGGAGGAGAGCAAGTCAAGCGAGCTCAGCGAGGCAACTCTAAGTTCTTCCATTTTTGGGATCAACAGTTTGGCGCCGTCTATGGAAATTCTGAAACAACCTCCCACGAACTCACTTACCACCTAGGCCATCCCAAGACCCTTCGGGCATCATGTTGGACGATCAAGATGAAGGAGAACTAAACAACACTCATTTCCTACAAAGGAGCTCAAGGGACAACATCCCTGATGTGCTGAGACAGACGTTGGACGAACTCCAACGAGAAGTGGCTGAGCTCAGGGCTCACAATGCCAAGATGGACGCTAAGAATCTAGTCCTGTCTGAGCAATACGAGAGCACACTCGCCCTTGTAAGGATGTCCCAGCGTAATCAAGGGCAAGACAAGAGGCCAGTCGACCAAGTATTGGCCGACCAGATTGTGACCGACCGGACCCCAGTCAATCAACCTGTCATCGAGCGAATTTCCTCGGACATGCATAAGAAACAACAGTCTAAGGAAAACCCCACCTCATCCGGAGGGTGACTGCTCATCCAACCACCCAATGGCGCCAGACCTTCTCAACCAAGAATTTATCAGGACGCTCGCCAACTACTAGAAGATCGCCAAGTAGAGTTAGAGCCCCCCGCCTAACTTACGCTACATCTTATCCTAGGGTTGTGGGACAACCTCCCTTACCCATCTTAACTACGACAAGCCGACATACGATAGGACACGCTTCCGGCATGGCATGGCCGAGAAGATAAAAGGATGAGAGGTCATGAACCACAACAGAGGACAAACACCCGAGAAATGCAAGATGAGACTGGCTCAACTGCAGGGAGCTACTCCCATGGCCAAAGGAGAAATAGAAATTGCAGAGAAAGAGGCAATGATCAAGAGGAACACCAACCAAACCTGCCTCCACCTCCACAGGACAATGCCCTAGTGGAAAGTCTCCTACGCCGAGTGTGCAATCTTGAGGTAGAGAAGGACAAAGGCAAAGCACCAGCTCGGGGGAAGACTAGCACTGGTCCTTTCACCAACCGAATCCTTCGGTCAAGACATAGATCAGAGGTCAAGCCTATGAAAATAGGTCTCTACACTAGAAAAGGCGACCTCGTCACCCACCTGAACAATTATGTCTCCGCCCTTGCATACAGGAACGTGACAGACGAGGTCCAATGCCTTATCTTCAACTCTACTCTTACCGACGCAGATCTTAATTGGTTCTATCGCCTAGCTCCCAATACCATTGACTCTTTCGATGAATTACATATAGCCTTCCTCAACCAGTTCATGATCCAGATGGATAGGCTGATCTCCACGGCTTGATCGGCCGTCTTTTGATCAAGGAAATCCTTGACATGCAACCTCCACAAACCCACAAAGACATCCAGCGCTTGACAGGACGAGTGGCATCTCTCACTCTCTTCATATCTAAAGCTACGGAAAGATGCACCCCATTCTTCAAAGCTCTAAAAAGTAAGTGTAAACAAATTGATTGGACGGAGGAATGCAACAAGGCATTCGTTGAACTCAAGCTATACATGAGCAGGGTACCACTACTAGCAAGACCAGAGACCGGAGAACATCTCTTTGTATACTTATCAGTATTAACCTCAGTTGTCAGCTATGTTCTTATGACAAGATGGTAATGGGTAGAACATCATGTCTACTAGGTCAGCAAAGCATTTAAGGATGCAGAGACCAGGTACCCTGACCTGGAGAAACTTTCTCTGGCTCTAGTAGTCACAGCACGGAGGCTCAGGCCATACTTCCAAGCACATGAGATCAAGGTCGTCACCAGCAAACCCTTGAGACAATTTCTACAGAAGCTAGACATCTCTGGCCGTCTCACCAAATGGGCAATCAAGCTGAACGAGTTCGACATCTCTTATGTAGCCAAGACAGCTGAGAAAAGACAAGCAATGGCTGACTTCATCACCGAATACTCTTAACGACACAATACATACCAAGTAGTCTCATCTTTACAGAATCTGGAACGTTGAACACTCTGCGGTAAGCCAGAAGGTCATCATCATCCAAGGTACTTACTTGCCGATCAACCTCATAGGCCGAGTTGGCCACTGTTACCAATTCAAAGGCCTCTTCCACATCAATTTCCATTAGCCTTAAACTCGATGCTATCTCTATCGACTATGAACTCGAAGCTATACACTTGCCCTTATCAGTTGGAGACTTCAACAACTCACCCTGTTCAATGGACGACACCTTGGCGTTAGAGGTCTCGACCGACACATAACGGGGGTCAATGTATTCAAAAGATTTATCAAGCTCTTCCTGCAGTTCTTGGGCCGATTCTCCATGAGATACCTTAAGGATCGGTCCACCTATGTTAGTATCCATCTCTGGCTCTACCCTAGGGTTTGGTCGAGGGGAACTAGTGGCCGATTCAGACACGTTTAGCCGTGAATCAGAGCTAGTCGAGCTAGCTTATGATTCACCGTTAAACGCATGATAGGACCGATCCTTAGATCCTTCTGAATCACCCGCTGAACTTGACATCTACAACATACAAGGAAGATCTATGAAGGGAAACATGCAAGACACAACAACTATACACACAGACGATCAAATAAACACATTCATCAAGTTCATCACCAGTTCATGCAAAAGTCACACATTCAATCGAAAAAGCAAAGGAAGAATAGGGAAATACCTTGTTTATGGGAATTCCGCCGTAATCTCCGCCGCAACGTACTCGTCGGAAATTGCCTAAACATGATTTAAAGTCGCTAGAAATCACCTTCAAATTTTCCAAAATTTCTCTCAAACGCCAAAGTGACAAATAAGGAAGGATTCGAGCTTTTATTGGAGAACAAAAGTCGATCGTTACAAACCCCCTTCGGCCAGTCGAAGGGTCGCGCACGTAACCCAAGGTAATGAAAGCATGACGCGTGGCACTCCACTCATACCATGTTAAATCACTCACATCATGTCAGAAGTACATCTCTAAAGCCATGCATGTTGCACTCGATCGGCCATGGACAATCCTAGCTGATCGGCCACATGATCGTGCAAGTTTCCGCTCCTGCGGGCCGTGCAAGATGACATACTCTCATCTTGCAAGTGGCACTCAGTTGGCCATGGACATTCCTAGCCGATCGGCCACATGATCGTGCGAGATTTCGCTCATTCGGGCCGTGCAAGATGACATACACTCATCTTGCAAGTGGCACTCGGTCGGCCATGGACATACCTCGCCGATTGGCCACATGATCGTGTGAGGTTCCGCGCCTGCATGCCGTACAAGATGACAAACACTCATCTTACAAGTGGCGTTCGATTGGCCATGGACATTCCTAGTCGATCGGCCACATGATCGTACGAGGTTCTGCTCTTGCGGGCCATACAAGATGACATACACTTATCTTGGAAGTGACACTCGATCGGCCATAGACATTCCTAGCCAATCAGCCACATGATCGTGCTAGGTTCCACTCCTGCGGGACGTACAAGATGATATACACTCATATTGCAAGTGGCACTCGATCGACCATGAACATTCCTAGCATATCGGCCACATGAACGTGCGAAATGCCGCTCCTACAGGCCGTACAAAATGGCACTCGGCCATAGCCAAATTTTTACACTGACCATCCTCTCTCACAAACCCTTTTTTTGGAAATGATTGACCACGACGAATCACCTCAGCCAAGGGCTTGGGGGACTGGGGACTCGTATTGGATAAATATCCGTATAGGCCGACAAGTGACGACAAGCCCTCAACCGAGGAAAACTACCTCAGTAAATGACTTGGGGAACTTCTGTTCGTATCTAATTTGGTCAACCTGGTCAAGACTTATCAGTCCCGCAAAAACCATACTTGGTCCTCGGCTCAACAAGAAAACAACAATACAAATCTACAACATCAGGTGCATCCCACCAATGCAGCCTTAGACAAAAGACACCAAAAATCACAAGGCCGACCAGATCTGGTCGGCCAACTGGTCCATCGGCCGACAGTGTTAACACAACCACGAGATTCGGGACCACTAGGACACGTATTTGCTCTAGGATCAGGGACATTTATCCCACATCGAAATGTTTCACTTACAACATTCAATGCCATTATAAATACAAGGGCACTTCCCTCATAAAGGTAATGATAACCTTGCCTTTACGCTGCATAATTACTATAATACCCTTCACACTTAACTGACTTAAGCATCGGAGACTGTTAGGCCGACACCCCACCGGTGCTCCTTTGCTCTTACCTTCTTCCTGCAAGTCTTTGTATCTCTGAGGAGAGCGAGTCAAGCGAGCTCAGCGAGACAACTTTAAGTTTGTTAATTTTTAGCATCAACAACTATCTATTTGATTTTTTAATTTAGTTTTTAATTTTGATTATCATCTATCTTATGAAAATATAAAGGACAGAAATGACATCAAACGACATGCAGTAAGTGCAACTCAAACTTGTCACTGAGATCCGATGTATCCTATTAAGCACGGCAGTTGGAAAGAAATCCCTATATATCTACACGGACAGATTGACAGACACGTGGCAGATCCAACCACTAACCTGACACGTAGCTTCCGGGCAGGAAAAGGACAGCAAACTTCTCGAATAGAGACAGCACACGTGTCCAAGTGCAAGTGAAACAAACTCAAGTGAGGGCTAGCAGATTCCCTCCCCGCATCCGATTTATGTCTCACACCCTGGCAACTCTCCCACGCCAAAATCACTGATAGACTGAGAACGCAGAGCTAATTCCGAGCTCCTACGCGAATACAATCACCGAGATTCTTGAAGACAGTCATTGGATGCCACGTGTCGTATTCCGGTGAAGAAACCATGGCCATCGTGGACAACCACCACCAGGGCCACCGGCACAGGTCACACTCGGACATGAAGCTCTTCACTCTCTGCCCCTTCTGGCAGTCAGGGGGCCAGTCGTCGTCGTCTTCCTCTTCCACGCAGAACCTACATGGCTACGTGGAGGGATCCAAATCCAAGCCCAAAACGGTGTCGTCCGTCGCGAGATCGCTTCTCCCTCCTCGCCGTCGACTCCGGCTCGACCCCGCCAACAAGCTTTACTTCTCCTGTACGTCGTCGTTTTCCATTTCGCCGCCCTCGCTGACTTTGAGCTTTTGGTCACTTGTATGACGTGTTTCTTATCATTTGGTTTTCAATTGGGTTTGAAATTTTGACTTTTCGCTGCTCTACAAAGTGATTCAAAAAAGCACTTTTGATCATCAAAAAGCACTTTTAGGACCGTGTTTAAATTAGTTTGGACCGGCACTGACGAGAAGTGTTTTTGTGGGTTTCATTTTGAAGATGAACCTGGGAAACAGGTGAAGAGTGCAATCCGGTTGAAGAACACCAGCAGGTCTCATGTAGCTTTCAAGGTGTTTCCTAATTCCCTTATGGCATCTGCTCAATTGCTTAAAGCTATTTTCTTCTGCTTTTCTTAATATTATAATTTGACTACTTTATTTTAATTTTGATTCAGCAAGGAATTAAGAGTTTTAGATTGCATTATATTTCTTATATGGGTAGGCTTGCAGTGTTTCATTTATTTATAAGATTTTGAAACATGGTCAATTTTTTATTATTTTTTTAATCAAGCTTCATTGACCCATTAACCTGGTTTGTTTTTGTTGCCTTAGTTTCAAACTACTGCGCCGAAAAGCTGTTATATGCGTCCCCCGGGAGGCATACTTGCTCCGGGAGAAAGCCTAATTGCGACTGGTAATAGCTTTACACTTGCTCTGATGTTACAATGTAAGGGATGTTTTTATTATTGTCATTAATAAAATTATGTATTGTGACTGTGTATTTGATGTCGGGCAGTGTTTAGGTTTGTGGAACAACCTGAGAACAATGAGAAGCATTTAGAACACAAGGCGGATCAGAAGGCCAAGGTTAAGTTTAAGATTATGAGTCTGAAGGTGAAAGCAGGAATAGACTATGTTCCTGAGCTGGTAATATACTTAATTTTGGGGTGTATTTGAGTGCTACCTAGCTTCCAATTGTTGTTATTATTTATGCCTATGCCTATTTTACCTTATATAGACCTTTTGCTTTGTTTAGGCTAATACTATGGATGATTTTAATTTTGTGAACCGACCCTCTTTTGGTACAGTTTGATGAAGAAAAGGAACAAGTGAGAGTCGAGCGAATTTTGCGTGTTGTATTTTTGAATGCAGAGCAGCCTAGTCCTGTAAGTAGAATGTGGTTGTTGAATGGTATTTGTGTTTCCATCTGGAATGCGTCCTAGTATTGACCTTGTGGCTTAATCATAGGCTCTGGAAAAACTGAAGAGACAGTTGGCTGAAGCTGAGGCTGCACTTGAAGTGCGTAAGAAACCTCCTGCGGACTCAGGTCCTCGGGATGTTGGAGAAGGCCTTGTAATAGATGAGTGGGTGGGTATCAATATTACCAAAATTACATCTCATCCTTACTTGCATACTGTACATTAATGGGTTCAATTCTTATGCAAAATGTTTTGCCTTCTGTTTTTCAGAAGGAGCGGAGGGAGAAATACTTGGCTCGGCAACAGGTTGAAGCAGTAGATTCAGTATAAATGAAGCTTGTTGTTGTAAGTTGTTTTGGCCTCCATGGAAATATCTCAATATTGTAATGTTGTATTGTATTCCTTTTGCTCACCAGTCTTTTGGTTGGATAAGTACCGGTAGCAAAATGTGCACAAGTAACTGGCATTTGGAACTTTTACGGTACTACCATTACCATTACCATTGCCATTGCCATTGCCATTGCCATTGCCATTGCCATTACCATTATAAGTTATTAATGCCATTTACTTGTGTGATAAGTAAAAAATGTCGTCGTGGTGCTCGGCTCCAGGCTGAGCTCATTCTTGTAGATAATGAATTTTGTATATTGTCAATCTTGAGGTGCCCTAGTGTTCCCTCTTGGAATTATGATTTCAATAGTAAGAGTTTTCTGAAATTTCGGTACCAGAGTTTGTTGGTCATCTATATTGTAATGCATAGTCATTTCTTCAACAGCTTGTTCTATTCTGATTTCTGAATGTGTCTTTGATTGTGTAAATTGTTTCCTTTTCTCTATCCGTAGTCATACATTCATTCATTCTATCAATGAGAAAAGCAAATGAATGAAATAGCAAACAAGTTATCCATCTCTCACTCAGGAGTCAAGGAGTCAGGATCAAAATCCAAATCTGAAAAGGAAGTTTATATCATAATAAAATGCAAATCTCTCTCCCATCTTCTAAATATCAAATCCCACAAATAAAAAGAAAAACTCGAAATCCAAAACAAGCCCTACTATGAACACATCCTGTACACACTGTCCTGTGATGGTGGCCGGCCAACCCATCCACTCCAGCCTCCGGCCGGCATATTATAGGAAATAGCAGACACAAAGTATTCAATCCCCATGTCAAATTTCGGGCACCTCGAAGTTCTGGGATCCGAAAATCTGATGGGAGGGGTTTTGGACAAAGAGGAGCAAGCCACATTTGGTGGGGTTGAAGCCTTCCCATAAGGGGAAGTTGAGAGTTCCTGAAATGGTCTTCTTGGCGGAGATGTCTTTGACATTAGAGAGCTTTTCAAGTCGCCGGACAACGAAGTCATTGGATAGGACACGTCCTCGGTTCTCTCCCTTGGGGCAGTCTGTGATCAACCCGTTCTCGTAGAGCGCCACCATCACATTGGCACCGTAGTTGTCCACCTTCCATCTTAATGATCCTGTGAAACATACTTGCAACGTCTCTGCTGAAGGCCTTTGGAAACTCGCCTGTTAATAACCAGTAACGAGTGGACATGATGTGATATTGTTGAAAAAATAAAAATAAACCAAACAAAAGTTGGGACACCATTTTCTGGAAGTTCAAAAGTCACCATTGCTTTTAGGTATACCAGAAAGTGGTTGCATGGAGTGATGGAGGGTTCATTTTAAGATGACGATGCTTTTAGGTGTAAATGTCATGCAATTATTTCTATCATCTATTTACATTTTTGTTTTTTAAGGTCGCTAAAAAATGATTAAACAATAATATGAAGATAGTAACATATATGTTTCTAAGTCCCTACTTTTACAAGGGATTGTTACTCATTGATCCTTAACCAATTCAAAATTTCTCAATATTTATTTTAGAAATCTCTAGTCCCTCGTTAAAAATTCAATTTATAAAACTAGTTGAACTTGACAATATTGGCCCCAATGCAATTATGACCCTTTTTTCTCTCTCTCTCTCGAGTGAATCGCTTATGGTTTAAGATTAGTCGCTTATGATTATACATTTAAATTTTACTCTTCTTAACTTTCATTAATTTCAGATTAATCGCTTATGACTTAAGATTTAGCTCTCAAATTTTGGACTCCGCCCAAACTCGAGACCTAATCATCCCTAAGCCATAAGCTCCTCTCACACCCTTCAAAGAAACATTCTAAAACCCTAGAATTGGGACATCAACCCCGTCATCCATATATATATATATATTGTTTTTTTTAGAAGATACGAAATTTCATTGATAGAACAAAGATACAAAGCAAAGACAAGTTAGACTGCAATAGTTTGACGACAATTATACGGTAAATACCTCCAGTGACTAGACTCGATATATGTCGAAACAATCTAGAGGGAATAGCACACAAAATAATATAACTTGAATCCCCTAAGCATCATCAAAGCTATTACTGCCCGAACAACTAATCTTTGCAATCTCACAAAAGGGAAAACCTAACACAACCATTCATCTAAATTATAACATCTAAAATGATAGCACCATGTGTTTCCTTTATAAAATGACAAAAAATATCATTTCTCTATAAGTGCAAGTGTGAATGAGAAAAAAAAATGTTACATATGCATAGTTATGGCTTTAAATTGCTTTGAGGGCTAAAATGTAATATTAATATAGAAAAATCATAATAAACGAGTATGATGGACTTTTAATTAAAAACACATTTGTTGAAGGTCCATATTTTTTAATATTGAGTCGTAAAAACTTTTGATTAAATTAAAAAGTTGTCAAAAGAAGTGACGAGTCTTTCTTTCCTTTTCTTCATCACTATAATTAGGGATCAAATAATGTAAGCACTTACATAAAGATGATGGTTTATTGTTCAAAAAGTGAACGTGTTATTTTTATGCGAATGTAGATTCGTAGAAGTAATCAAATTAGGTAGAATATATCAGTCCCTTTTATTTATGCATTTTCAATAGTTTAAATAATTTTAAAGTGAAATTGAATATAACGACTAATTAAGGAAATATTTGTAAAAGAAATGATAAAAATGGATGAGCAATGGTTACCTGAAACGCGGGAGCAGGGAATCTAGGTGCATCCTTGATGGAGGTGACCAAAGCATTCTCATCATTTGCAACACACTGGGTTCTACCTTGAAGCACGATCTGGGGGGTGAACATGGTGTCCAGTCCCAAGGCCTCCACGTAGGCCTTCTGGCGTACGGTCCACTGGCTAGAACCATATGGGTCTTTCCAGCCCATGTAGTCCCAGTAGTCCACGTGGAAGGCCAGCACCGCCACGGGAGGCAGGTCCATCCCATTAAAATCCCCCCTCCCAAGCCTCGAAACTATTAGCTCCGCCACCGAGGAGGTGGCGCAGCCCTGGGAGGAGAAGAGCTCCACCAACACTGGCCCGCTCCGCTTCTGCTCCTCCACGGAAACATCTGCCGTGGTCGACGTCCCATGCTTTTCGTGGCGGCCAGGGGCGGCGGAGCCCCCTTTTGATCCAAAGCAGGCTAAGAGACTACGTGACATTATGTCAGCGCGTCTCTATCGCCTAAATGGTGGCGGTGGAGAAGCTGAATGATAAATTCAACTGGAAAAAAGGAAGAGAGAATCAAGAATTAGTGAATGTAGGTGTTTGATATGGGAAGATGGATCAATTATGGGAAATTTGGAAATTGGAAATTGGAATGGAAGAGGGATGTGTAGGCAATATTATGGGAAGGGGGAGGAGGAGGTGGGGTGGATGGTGGAGAGGGAAAGGTGGCGGACAATATTCTATTGATTTTTTGGTTTTGGTAAGTAATATTAAATTATTAATTGGAGTTCGGAGCTTAACAGGTGGCAGGGTGTGATTGGGTTGGGAGAGAGGTTGCGTTTGTGGTTGAAACGTTGAATGTCAGGGTTAACATCATAAATAAAGAAAGCAGTTCCACTTCCACCTGCAGCAACACCTCATATGTGTTGGATCCAGGAATCTACCGGTAAGCATGATTGAATTAGATTGAATTAGATAATTTTATAATTTTTTTATATTTTTGAATGTAAAAATAAATGTAATTTTATTATAGAAAGATTAAATAGAATTAGACATATAAAGAAATTTATTTTTTCTAATTTTACTATATTAAGATAATTGAATATGATAAATTTTATTTCATCTCTCATCTTTATAATCCCCTTACAAATTACAATGAATTTGAAGAATTGTCCATTCTAATATAATCCCCCTCACCAAATGAAGAAGCCCAATGAGTGCACATTGATCATCAAGGACAGCTGGGCACACCGGTGTTGGTTTCTCAATTTTAGGGCCAAGAATTGGATGAGTGGTGAAGCTGTTGGTCCTTGGACGGCGGAATCCTACATTACGCGTTGTAATGTAAAGGAGCATGTGAATGTTTTGAGTCTAATTGGTTTTCCCAAAATGTAGAAGACATTTGTGGTTTGATTTGATGAAAGAAAAGCTCACCATTCCACATTTGATATTTCCGTTGTGTCGACAGTCGACACCCCAAATTTTGTAAACGCACCCAACTCCTCTTTCAGCACAAAATCAAAGACACTCAAACGATGAGTACAATTCCAAATCAAAAGTTGAAGATACACGTGCCACCACCTACGTCTAACTAGCTTACTTAATTAAGGACTACGTAAGTAAGTTGGAAGGGAAGTGCTTTGAAGTAAAACATATGCTTTAAATTCAATAATATGTCCTTCAATCTCCCATTGCCTCTTAAAATTCAATAATATGTTTTTTTCTTCTTAAAAAACTCTTTTATTTGAAAATGAAGCAATATAAAAGTGTTCAATAAAATTAAAATACCTTGTTTTTTGGAAAAAACGATAGACAAATGATAACAATTTTTAAAAGCAGACTGCATGTTGCTTTTGAAAGCTACTTTTACAAAAACTAATTTAGTGTATAACTACTTATTATGAAAGTAAAATAGAAATAATTTTTAAAAAGAGCATATCAATAATAATTTTTCAAGAAAACACATCAATCCAAACTGGCCCTTACACCTCTAAAATTGTATCTTGCTTTTCCCTAATCCGTTAACGATCCTTAGTCTGCAAGTAAAAGCTAGAACCATCTGAGCTAGATCCATTTGGCGAAAAGTAAGGTCTCACTTACTCATATAGATTTTGTTTAGTGTATGCCACGTGTATTTTATCATATTCATTATATATAGGTATGATAAAATATGTTACTTAATATTACAGTCTAGTGGTATTACTCCATGCAAAAAATCAACCAATTAAATTAGAGATCGTTTAATTTTTCACGTGTATCAACTAAATTGACGCTTTGCGATGAGGATCTTAATTGTTACGCTTGCTGTTGATTTGTTTGATATATATGAATGACTAAATGACATCCAATTTTGTTGTTTTTTATGGAGATGATCTTAAAAGATGATTTCGAGAATAAATGATTTCGCTTATGACGTATGTATATGAAATTAAAATTGTGGAACAAGAATGTTCCCCCTAAAGTGGAATGTAAGTAACTAATATTTTCTTAACAATATATGTACATGTATACATGCATGTTTTAAAAAATGATACAATATAAAGCACAATCTTAATGTTGAGAAAGAAGGATATATACATTAGGCCCAGAGTTGATGCTAGCCTAGGGCAACCAGGGCGACTAATTTGGGCCCACGGATCAAGAGAGCCCAAATTTTTTTAATTTATTTTATTTTTATGGAAAAAACAAATTAAAGAATATTTCAATTTTTTGAAAACTTATTTAAATTGAGTTAGAAGACTTCAAATTTAATATTTTATTAATAAATTAGGCCCATATTCTTGAAAAGTATTAATAAAGGTTATCTTGATTCATGTATAATCTAGCTTATGTTGAGTATGATATGTCCATGTCTTGGAAAGTCACTAAAACTCTAACTCTCATAGCAGCAGCTTGTATATATATATTGTTATCTTGGTTATTGAATGAATATTGACTTACACGAGAATTCACAAAAATAATTATTTAAAATGAATTAGAAGACTTTCAGTTTAACTATATATATTAATATTTTTGATAAAATTTCACTGTTTTCTTTATAATAAAAGTATTACAATGCGACTATATTTTCAATGTACGAGTAATGTATTCAAATTTTTAATTTTTTTTTTGTATTATTGGGAAGATAAAAAAAAGAAGTTCAGAATTTATAAAGTACATATATATTTTTCTCTATGTGTAAATATAGACTATGAAGTCGCTTTTAAAATTTTAACCCTAGCCCTCAAATTTCTTAGACGACCCCTAATTAGGCCTCTTTATAATGAATCATGATAATATCAAACTAATAGTACTATTCTAATAGCACCCTTTTCACTATTGTACTAGAATTAGAAATCAAATGCATAGGAGAAAGGAGAGAAGAAAAACGTACTGTGGAAGAAATATTATTGGAGGTATATGGAAGAATTCTATATCAAAAGATTGAAAACTAAACATTTATGGGCCGGTTGATAATTATTATGCTTTTGATTTTCAGTTTTACTTTTTGTGCAATAAATATGTAGAAAGTATAGTAAAGGTAGAAAGAATGAACAAAAATGATATTATGGAGAGAAAGAAATAAAGAAGGAATAACCAAAAAAAAAAAAGATAGCGCAAAAAGTGAAACCCATAAAAAATAGGTCTTGATTTTTAATTTTATTTTGTCTATTATTTCTTCGACATTTGTCCTTTATCTCTTTTGCCAGATCCTTCGTACATCCTTTATTTCTTCATATTTGAAATAAAAAGTGAAAACTGAAAATTAAAAACGAAATAGTTAATAAACGGTCGCATAGGGTTTGATAATCATGTTTTTTTATTTATTATCTTTTATGCTTGAGATATGGAGAATATATCAAAAGAGAAACAGTAAATGAAGAAGAGTACTAATACATAGAGATAGGGAATAAAGACGGAATAATGAAAACATCTTGAAAGTGAAAACCACAAAAAATAATTATTGATTTTGGTATTCAGTTTTCCGTTTTTATTTCTTAATTTGTGTACTTTCCTTCTATTTTTATTCATCTCTTCATACCATACTCTTACTTCAATTTTTCCATCTTTACTTTCCTCATATCTCGACTATAAGAAATGAAAATTGAAAGTAAAAACCCAAATCCAGTGGGCCCTTAATTAGTTTCTATTTATATACTCCATCCACCATCTTCTTCCATTTCCCATGCACTTTATCCACATTCTAGCACAAAATAATAAATTAATGGTTGTTTTGTTAATTAAAGAGTGTATTGAATTCAGATTTATTCAGCTAACAGAATTTTTTGAAGTGATTGAGTTTTATAGAGTTAATAAGGGAATTATAAAAAGTTACGTAATGGAGTTTTGTCGAGTCATATTGAATTTTATATATTGTGATTGAGTTTTACAGAATATGATATTGAGTTATATAATTTGATATATATATTTTTGAAGAATTTTATAATCAAATTATAATTATTTTTTTACAAAAAATTCCCTAACTAAATATATATATATATATATATATATTTCTAATACTACAAAAATATAAAATTTCTAACGAGCAATGAGATTGAGAGATTATAGCCGCTAGGCATCATGCATGCATTTGAATTTTTTTTATTCATTTTAATAAATTTTTATTTTTTTCTTCATGTAAAATTTCTTTTATTTAATTACTTATAATTCCTATAGATAATAATATAGGATAATAGATATCGGTAGGAGACTTGAATTTTATTGAGTCTATTGAAAAATATAAAAATCACAAATTATATTTTAAGCCTTGTCTGTATAAATCTGAGGGAGGGGAGGCTAGACAAATCATAAACTTTGCTAATGCAAAATTTACACTAAAATGTTTATCAAACTCCATAAAACTATTCCATTTAATGAAGTCTGCAATATTCATTGATATTTTGAATACATCTAAACTTTTATAAAGTTATAAAATGTTATGATTGAATACTTCTCAACTTTTAATGACTTTATAAATCTCTATAAAAGTATAGATTGAATACCCTCAAACTTTTACCAACTCTCTAAAAGTTCTAATTGAATACATCTAAATTTTTAGAGACATTTAAACTCTATGAAAGTCTCAATTGAATACACCCCTTTAGTTTTTTTTTTTGTGTTTAATTTTTTTTAATACCATTTTTAGGAAATTTTTTATTTTTTTATACTTTAGATATGAGGAAAGTGAGAATACATAAAGTGGGAGAAACATCATCTAGAAAAGAGAAAGAAAAAATGTACAAAGAAAAGTATATAAAATGAAAATGAAAACAAAAAAACAAAATTTATGGGTTCACTTTCTAAATTTTAGTTCCATATGACCACTCTTTTCCATCTCTTATTTCTCTGTTATGTTTTCTTTATATCTCTCAATCACAAAAATTAAAAACCAAAAATTTCAACTAAAAATTAAAAAAATTCTCAAATGAGGCTTAAGTTATTACCAAGCGAACCGTAAATTCATATTGAAAAGGATGACTAAAAGTTTTCTACAATGTTTTAAAACTCGTTAGGCGAAAATAGGGCGGCAGGTGAGTTCTAGTACCTGGAGGCTTAGGCTGATTTCTTAATGAAAAAGTTAATAATAAAATGAATACTTCCAAATAATTATAAAATAATGAGTATTTCCTTGTTTGATCTAAAAATGGACCTAACAGAAGATGGTTTTGTCGACCGTTGGAATGTCTTTGTCTCGTCTGCCTAGAGACTTGCGGGACAACAAGAAGAGTACTTGACACTGGTGCGGTGCCGGCCTAGTAGACTCCGATGCTTAAGTTAGTAAGCTAGTAGGAGATCAGTCATAAACTAGGAAGCATAAGGGCTAATGAATAGTTGTTGCCTTTTCTTAGAGAGTGTGCCCCATATTTATAATAGCAATTAATGTGGTGGTTGGAACCCTAATGTTGTGATGCCCAAGTTCCCTTCAGGATGTTGATACGTAAACTGAGGATGCTAAACGAGTGGTGGTGATTCGTTTGTGTGCTAGGGCGGTGTTGTTCCAATATGGGCAGGAGTGTGCCAACCAGAGGGTGCCGACCAGGAGGATGCCTACCGAATAGGCAGATGTGATCTGGGGTGACTGGTCCTTGTCAGCCTACTGGAAATGGGCTAGTCGGTCGGAAGGGGTGTGCCGGTATTGGTGGATGTTGGTTGTTTCTCGATGGTCGGTCAGAATAGTATAAACATAAGCCCCCTAAGTCGTTGACTGAGGTAGATTTCCTCGATCGAGGACTTGTAAGTCCCGTTTAGATCGTCTAGACAAACCGATAGGGGTATACCCTGTAGTCCCCTAAGTCCTTGGGTGAGGAAGTTCGCCTTAGTCGGATGAGTCCCCTGAGGGAACCTCGAATGATGGGATAGATCTGTCACCATTGGTCAACTTGCCAATCAGCTCGATCTCTGAGAGGTAACCTCGAATGATGTGATAGATCGGTCACCTCTGAAGGCTTGCTGATCAGTGCACACTTGTGAACTCTTAATGACAGGTGAGTGGGGTCTTAATGACTGCTTAGTCGGTGTGCAAATCGAGGAGGCATAATTAGACTGTTACAGGGGGCCTATATAAGGGTGTACGATTCATTTGAGCGCACTTTTCAGAGAGCTCTCATTGTGACCGACTGAGATCAACATCTGGGTAGAGCAAGTGAGCTTCCGATGATATCCTTAAGCCGAGCAAATTATGTCCGACCAGATTTGCGTCTGGGTAAAGGTAAAGCTTGCTTCTTTCGTTTTGCTCTTCCTTTTTTGCAATAGGATGGGTTGATGCTTAGTGTAGTCTCCCCTTCATTTGTAGATGTCAGAGTGAAAGTTAATGAACGGATCTGGGGAAACATCCCCTCGAAATTTTGGAGGTGAATCACTGTCTTGCTCGGTAGATGATGCGTCGAGTAGGTCGAGTGGTTCAACATCCACTAGTGGGTCCTTGTCGACTAGTGGTGGGACGAGCAAAGGATCCTTGTCGACCACCGATAGTATACCAGAGTTGTTTAAGGATGTGGCCACATGTGATGCCGAGGTGAATGTGAATGGGGCGTCCTCGTCTAAGCCTCTAGTGGTCGAACAAATGGAAGAGGAGGTTGAGGAGGAAGAGACCGGAGAGGAGGTGGCCAATGAGGATGGTGCCGAGGAAGAAAAGGTGGAAGAGGAGGCTGAGTCGATTCGGACAACCATTCCGATTGATATGTCTCCATGGTCGATAGATCACGAGGTGACAACCTTAAAGGAGGCTGACCTAGAGAAATTTATGGCACGAGGCCGAGTGAACCTCGAAACGTGGGGTCGGCCCTCTTCTACATAGTCAATTTGGTGCATAGCGTCTGTCTGCCACTCCACCCATGGCTTCAAGGTATTTTGGGTCGAGCGCGAATAACGTTCGGTCAACTGAATATGAACGGCTGGATCACGCTGGTCAGGCTCTATACTGCATTCCGACTGTGTGACAAGGGAGAGCCGAGATGGGGGCAACTTTGTTACCTGTATAAGTTTAGGAAACAACAGTATAGCCATGGGTGGTTCCAGATCGAGTGCGCGGGGAAGAAGAGGAAGGGGGCCTTCATCACTGACATCCCGTCGTCCCAGAAAAATTGGAAGCACTGATACTGCTGGGTGTTCAGCTTGTGGGAGGGGGAGCCGAGCAGTCTGCAGAAGAGGATCACACCATTCTTCCAGACGGAATGTTGTTGGTGTCGACCAAATGGACTTAGGATTACGTAGCCTTTATATGTTTTGTTGCTCGACCTTTGTTAGTCGGCTGACCCATCTTGTGGTTATTGCAAGGACATTCAAAGGTGGGTGCTCAACTGCCGAAGAAGACGAGTGTGAGGACATTCGACGTCAGCTATCCAAACTTGAATGGAGTAGGTGCATTCTTCGACTGCCAGAGATGCTCATCGCGGTCGGCCTTATTACCGATCCTGGTAAGTTGCATGTCATTGTTTATTTTGGTCGGCATGTGAACCTAAGTTCTATTTGTGCCGACTAAAAATAACTTCAGTTTTATTTTTGTGTTGTATTGCACTCCGATGTGATCAAGGTGGCTGAGAAGAAAATGGTGGAAACCATTGTTAAGCTGCAGGCGGCCGAGAAGAAGTTGGCCGGGGAGGCGGCAGCGAAGAAGGGGAAAGGGCCTATTGAGTCTGTTGGGGAAAACGAGGGCCCCAATATGAAGATGACAGCCCATTGGAACAAAGAGCCGATCTTTCCATGGAAAGAACTGAGGAACCAGGTGCCGACCACTAACTCGACATCAAGCGATTCAGTGCCCTTCATTGGTGCAAAACCGTCGCAAAAATGGTCGACAGAGGAAGTCTGTCTGGACCCATCCGAGGTGCGTCGGTGGAAGGTAGTGGCCTTCCTAGCAAAGCAAGATCCTGTGGATGTCAACGATCCTCGGAAGAAGAAGTGGCATGAGGAGGTGAACGCCCTTGAGAAAGCTAGGGAGGTCGTGACCTAGGAGCCTGCTCTACCCTTGCCTACTCGGAAGGTCCTCAAGCCCCTGCACCGGCCGATCTTCAACCATGGGTTGAAGTCCTTTTTCGCCAATCCTGGTGATGCTTCTTACATAGTTCGGACGTCGGTTGTTGACACCACCTATCCGGGTGTGTCAAAGTGTATGCATCCGACCAAGGTGCTGGTCGTCAGCGGCCTTATCTCGGGCAATCAGATGGAGCTGACCGAGATTGGGGAGATGAGCTCAGTCACTCTTCAAGGTCGGTATGCCAAGGTTGTGGCCGAGGGTGCTCATGTAAGTGTTTTGTCGGCTGTGTTTGTGTTATTTTATTTTATTTTCGCTTTTTGATTAAGCCAAGTTCTTGTTGGTCTATAGTATTTTAGTGAGGTCATCTCTGTGCTGCATAAGTCAGCTAAGCAGGTCTATTGGGTGGAAGCGGAGAAGGACAAGCTGAAGGAGAGGGCCGACCGGCTGAAGCAGAAGGAGCAGCACTATGAGAGGGCTCTTAAGAGAACTGCTAACCTCATCCGGGAGAGCAAAAAAATCCAAGAACGGGTGGAGGCTACCTAGAAGGGCAGGGCTGAGCAGAGACCAGCGTGCTGCACTTGGAGAATGAGCTTGCGCAGACACAGCGGGTGCCAGTGCCCAAGCTGAGGCCGAGTACAAGGAGTCAGCTAAGTTCGTGGACCATGTGGACGTCCAGTTGGGCTTGGTGGAGGACGAGGTTATGCAAAAGGTCCTCTTCTTCAACCAAGACCTGCTAGTCAAGTTTCCTTGGCTCGATGAGGCTCTTATGCTCAAGCGGTCATTCAAGTTGCCCCTTCGTCTTGATGGTTATGTGGTCGAGCAAACAATTGAGCAGACCTTCTACGGTGTTAAGTCGAATGACCCTATGTTTGAGCCTATCGATCAGAGTCTGGTCGTCCGTACGTCGCAGGAAGAAGAGCAGGCTGATGATGAGATCGTGATTGAAGATTGAGTGTATGAGCACATCTTTGTAATTCTTTGTACTTTTAAACTTGCCTGGGGTATGCCCCTTGTATAATGTAGTATTAAACAAGTTTTCATTTAATGAATTTACTGCTTTGCTTCAACTTTTTTTTAGTCGGATGCCGGCTGGTCGGCTGGCCATTGAGAATTCAAGTGTATGCTGTAGTTTTGCTTGTTGCCGACTAGTGAGGCCAAGTGGGACTTTAATTAAGTAATTTTAAATCATCATGTGTAATCAAATAACTTAAGCGCGATCAGTATTTGAGCTATAACTAGGACCGATCAACATGTTTAATGTAGGACTGATCCGTACGTATAATTTAGGACTGGTCCATGTGTTTAAAATGTTTGCAAGTTGGAGGTCAATCGACGTGGGTACCGATCGATGGGTGTCTGAACACGCGTCCGGCCAAAATAAACTTGACAAAGCAGCAATAAATTTTGATGATCAAAATAATGAGTATTCATTGATAGCATGTTAATACTGATCGGCATGAGCCATACAAAATTTAGGGAAGACTAGGCTTCACTTGTAATAATATTTCAGGTGATATGCATTCTAGGGGTGGGGTAGTGGTTTGCCGTTTGGAGATTGTAGCTCATAGGTACCTAGTCAGAAGACCCTAGTGACCTGGTATGGACCTTCCCACCTTGGGCCGAGTGTCCCATCAGATTGGTCCTTGGTTGCCAAGCTGATCCTCCTAAGAACTTAGTCTCCCACCTTAAAACTTCTTGATCGGACCCTAGAGTCATAGTACCGTGCAACCCTCTATTGGTAGGTCATGTTGCGTATGTTGCTTGCTCACGATGTTCCTCTAGTAGATCAAGGTTGAGAGTGAGAAGCTCGTTATTTTCATCAGGGTCTTAGGAGATCACCCGGCAGGAGGTCTCGCTAATTTCCACTAGTACCACGGCCTCAATGCCGAATGCCCTGACGCATGGTATTTTATTAGTTGATGTTCTATATGTTGTCCGGTAAGACCATAGGACATCTGGTAGGATGTCAGACCAGGCTCCCTTGTAATCCTCATCCAAGTGGGTCTTGAGGTTGTATTTTATGATATTGTTGACGGCTTCTACTTGACCATTAGCTTGTAGATGGGTGACAGAAGCAAAGCAGAGAGTAATGCCGTATACCTCACATAATGACCAGAAGCGAGCCCAATCGAATTGTTTCCCATTATCTGTGATAATGATATGTGGTATGCCGAAGCGACATATGATGTTTTGGTAGACGAAGGT
This sequence comes from Oemleria cerasiformis, assembly GCA_037349345.1. Lineage (NCBI taxonomy): Eukaryota > Viridiplantae > Streptophyta > Magnoliopsida > Rosales > Rosaceae > Oemleria > Oemleria cerasiformis. The sequence continues at coordinate 3,893,690 of JAZGTL010000017.1, read as the reverse complement.
CTCGATTTGAGCGACTGTGATTGTTGCAAGTGATTTTGCTTCTGCCCACTTGGTGAAGTAGTCCACGACCACAAATGCATTTACTACGCCACTGTAACGACCAGAAAATTTAATTCATAAAGTTTCGTAAAGTACATTTGGAAAGGATGAAATTACCCTTAGTTTTAAAGGGGGCTCGAAAGTCAATTTTGTGTGGACACACATTTGACAGTTTTTTGGGTACAGTTACATAGATCTTGAACTCCCGAGTTCGTAGACAGGCAGCACGCAAAAAACAGAGTCCGTGCGAGAGAGTGGTGGGTCTAGAATGTTCAGGGGCATTTTGGTAAATTACCTTGGATATAAGTTTTTAAACTCAAACTTGACGAGGATGTTCTCATTTCTTCCTTTCTCTCATTCAGACTAGTGACAGCGACATCGACTGAACCCATACCGAACCCAAAACCTTCGAAATTTGAAGTCCAATTCAAGGAAAAAGCTGGTCGAGTTAGTTAAATCCATCGGATTCTACTCCTTCCCGTGATCAAAAGCATACCCACCATCGAAGGAAGCAGTCGCGGGAGAAACCGAACGGAGGAAAGGAAAAACGAAACCTTTCGATCAATATTTCGGCCAACACAGGTATGGGTTTTGTGTTTAGAGTTCATTTTTGAGTTCCTGGGTTCGAGTAGATGGATTTCGACATAAAATTCGTGAAAAACGGTTGAGTTTAGAGGAAGTTAGGAAAAATTCAAGGTCGACCGCCAATGGAGTTTTCGGTGCATGGCGAGTCTTCGGTGACTGAATCGGTTAAAGGAGCTGATGTGGCATGCCACCTGGCAGCCACGTGGGCGCCACCTGGCAGCCACGTGGGCGCCACCTAGCGGCTGAGTCAGCAGGCGTGTGAGACACTGTAGCATGCGCGTGGTGCGCATGCCTGGCGTGTGGCCGAGTCGTCGGTCTTCCGCCAGTGCGTGGGATCGGTTCTTGGGTCACGGCGACATGTGTCGATAAGGTTTCGACGTTCCGGACCTTTTAACGCAGGTTTTGGGTTAATCAGACGTCATTTAAGGGTAGTTTTGGGCGTCTAAAGTGGATACATTTTTAGTGTAATGTGAGCGAACTTCTCGAGGTTTAATGAGTTTAAATGTAGGGTGTTTAATTATCGTTAGTAATCCCAATTGTTACTTTTGACAGGCGATACTGCTCCGGGAACTTCAGAGGAGCGTACGACTCGGGATTGAGCTATCGGTGAGTGGACTTTGGTTTATAAATTATAATGAATGCATAAAGGTATATTTGAATTAAATATTGTTACGTATTGTTTTGGTAAATTTCGGGAATTTAGAAATTGTGCTAATAAATTATTACTGGACACGGGTTTTCAATATTAGAGTGGAAAATGATGTTTTGGGATGTGGCTTGGTTTTATGGACGCTATTATTAAATGGTTTTGACTTGATAGATGTCAAGTTCCGGTTGAGTCCATTATTTTTGGGTGTAGACCCAGATTTGTGATTTCCTTGGATTAGACCCGGTTTTTCAATGAACGTGTGTAACGACCTGGACCAAAAATTAAAGTATTTTGAGAATTTAATTATGAAAAGGACGATTTTACCCTTGGGTTTGGAAGGGTTCGGGAGTCCCTTTTTGACTGGCAATGCTTTTGGAAGTTTTTCTTGGGTCATTGCGTTGGTCTCAACCTCACGAGTTCCTAGACGGGCGACACGCAAAAAACGGAGACCTAGTGAGATCGTTGTGGGTCTAGAAGCTTCAGGGGCAGTTTGGTCATTTTGGAAAAGTCTAGATTTTGGGGAATATTTTCTCTCTTTTCAGACTCTACTCAAACAGCCCGGACACTCTCTCTCTTCTACCCGAAAATCTCTCCCTCCCCGTGCGATCACCGGCCAACCCTCTCCTTCATCGGCCCATTTCTGGACCGATTCGACCAAATTCAAGGCCGTGGACGTCTTTTCCTCGTCTCCACGAGTGGTTTGATGTCACTATCGAGGTGGGAGCATCGCCGTTGACGGTGAACTAAAGAGGAGACGTGGACCTAAAATTCTCGATCGGATTCCGTCCGAACCAGGTATGATCTCAAACTCTAGACTTCATTTTTGAGTTATTGGGTTCGAGTAGATGGATTTAGATTAAAAATTTGTGAAAAACGGTTAAGATTTGAGGAAGTTAGGAAAAATTCAAGGTCGATCGTTAATGGTGGATTCCGACGAGGGAATCCAGATTACGGCCATCGGTGATGGCGACGACGACAGTGGTCCGGTCATCATCTCCGGTAAACTCTGACGTTTGGTTCCACCGTTGGTGGCTGACGTAGCATGCCACATGGCAGGCACGTGGTGCCACGTGGCGACCAGTCAGCGGCTGACTCAGCTGCCACGTGGAGCCACATGGCGACCAGTCAACAGTCAGTTGACGGTTGAGTCAATGGACGCCGTTAGGGTTTGACGGAATATGTTGACGGCATTAGCATATTTCGTCAAACGACGACGGTGTTATGATGGAACCGTAATGCCGTGATGGTTGACGGAATATTTCGATTATGACAGGATATTCCATCAGGTTTGACGGAATATTCGGTCAGAGCGATGAAATATTTTGCCGTGAATAGTACAAGGCACGTAGGGCGCATGACGACACGTGGTGGCGTGTGGTCCGGCCATCTACCGGTGCGTGGGGTTATTTTCTATCCCCTGGCGGCACGTGGCTAGGATTTTGGAACATTCCGAATCGGATTTTGGCAGTTTTGAGGCCATTGTAGTTCATTTTGATCCCCGTTTGAGTAATCCCAGCGGTAATAGTTGACCATGGAGTGGGTTTTGGGTCGAGAGGTTAAGTGAGTTCGGTTGTTAATGTGTCAAGGAATTCCTTACGGCTAGGGCTTCCTTGAGTTGGTATTTTGGATGTACAGAGAACGGACTGGGTTTCCGGGATTGCGTGACATGTGTACTTTTATGTATTATGTTATACCCCAAGGTTCTCCGACTAGCTTTGAGGGTACGTCTCTGCCAGATCGTTGAGAGGTTCTCCGATGTTGGTGTTCGAGGGGTCTTTCTCCGCCACAATGTTGAGGGTTCTCCGATTGGAGTTGAAAGTATGTCTCCACCAGATCGTTGAGGGGTTCTCCAATGTTGGCGTTCGAGGGTTTTTTCTCAACCACATTGTTAGGGTTCTCCGACTGGCGTTGAGGGTACGTCTCCACCAGATCGTTGAGGGGTTCGCCGATATTGGCGTTCGAGGGATCTTTCTCTGCCATATCGTTGAGGTCTGAGGTATGTCATGGAGGATTCCATCATACTCTCAAGATGATTTGTGGTATGTCATGGCGGATTCCATCATACTCTCAGGATGATTTGAGGTATGTCATGGAGGATTCTATGATACTCTCAGGATGATTTGAGGTATGTGATGGAGGATTCCATCATACTTCAGGATGAGTCGGGATATCGAGTTACCACTCGGGGTGCTCAGGATGAGCAGGAATATCGAGTTACCACTCGAAGTGCTCAGGATGAGCAGGGATATCGAGTTACCACTCGGGGTGCTCAAGATGAGTAGGGATATCGAGTTACCACTCGGGGTGCTCAGGATAAGCCGGGATATCGAGTTACCACTCGGGGTGCTCAGGATGAGCTGGGATATCGAGTTACCACTCGGGGTGCTCAGGATGAGCCGGGATACCAAGTTACCACTCGGGGTGCTCAAGATGAGCAGGGATATCGAGTTACCACTCGAGGTGCTCAGGATGGCCAAGGATATCAAGTTACCGCTCGGGGGGTTCAAGATGATCAGGGATATCGATTACCAGTCGGGGTGCTAAGGATGAGTAGGGATATCAAGTTATTACTCGGGGTGCTCAAGATGAGCATGGATATCGAGTTATCACTCAGGGTGCTCCAGATGAGCAGGGATATCGAGTTACCACTCGTGGTCCTCAAGACGAGCCGGGATATCGAGTTACCATGTAGGGTGCTCAGGATGAGCCGGTATATCGAGTTATGACTCGGGGTAAGTCAATAAGACTCAATTCAACTAAGTCTTGTACCTTTGTCATCTGGGTCAGTGGGTTGCTGTTGGCGGTGACCCAGATTGACGGGTGGTTGACAGTTCACACGAGGGTGACATGTCAGTTGTCTCATTTTATTACAAAGGAGGTCCTCCGAGGTAGGTTGTGAGCTACTAGGTTATCCTGCGGCTGACAGGTAGGAGGGGTCAGACAAGTACAAAGGGGGTTCTATTGGAACCCATGTAAAGTTTATTTAATGTTTCTAAAGGTTAAGGGTATTTTAAGTATTAAAATTTCATGTTAAAAGCTGTTAATCGGAAAGGTTGAGGCATAAAACAAGTTTGTGAGGTTACCGGTAGTGCCACCACTAGTCTGAGGTTTCAGCGGTGTCGGACCTACCGTCAACTTGGTATCAGAGTTTGTTAGCAGAGGGCTATAAACTTCGAATCATGATTAGGGGTTCTCACAATGTGATATTGTGCGAAGCTTTGGCTCTTACCTTGACATGACCAGGCTGGTTAGCCACCGGTGCGGTTGTTCAATCGAGAGGCTAAGATGGTTAACCAGTCCTTAAGGGGAGATTCTGCCAGATTTTTGGCAGAAGTCTCATAATTAATGGAAAGGACTTAGGGGTATTCTGGGCATTTCTTTAGGTTGTCAGACGGGAGTAGGGTCCTTTCCGGGTTTCGAGGGGAAATTCAAGAAGGGTCCTGTCAATTTGGTATCAAAGCTCTAGGTTTCACTTCCTGCAGACCGCACACTTGTGTGCAAATTATTTAATGATTTTTGTCAACGAGATGCCTCCGAGACGTTTGTCTCTTCAGTGACCTAGAACTGAGGGAGGTGGAGAGCTGGGAGTCATGTGATGCACGGGCAAGGTAGGCGTCGCTGTTGCTGGTGAATGGACTTTGGTTTTGTAAAGTATAATGCAAGCATAAACTTATTTTGATATAATTGTTTATTACATATGGTTATGTATTGTTTTGGTAAATCTTTAAATATAATTAAATTATTACTGGACATGAGTTTTCTATATTTTAGTGAAAGTGATGTTTTGGGATGTGGCATGGTTTTTGGACTCTATTTTTATGTCATTTTGACGTGATGGACATTGAGTCCATGATTTTGTGTTTAGACCCATACTTGTAATTTTAAAAGGATTTGGCCATAAACCGGTTTTTCAATGAATTTGGCTTATGCCAAGAAATAAGGATTTTAAAACATGGATGTTGGTTTCCACTGATTTACTGTCCCCGAGGATAAAGGTTTTCTTCGACTGGCGTCGAGGGGTTTTGCTTAGCCGGATCATTGAGGGTTCTCCGATGCTGGTGTCAAGGGATATTTTCTCCACTGGCTCGTTGAGGCTATCTATTCATAGCACAGGTTTTTCCACAACTCGAGTTATATCGGGTGTATAGAGGGTATCGAGTTACGGCTCGGGATTTTTATTCGGGGAGCAATGGGATATATTTTGATATATTTTGTGTCCAGGTCGGTTTACATGATTTTAAACTCCGTTGAAGAGGGTTTTCAACGCAGGGTTGTGGACCATGGGATGTTTTCTTATTACGAATTTTCGAGGGTCCCATCAAATATTTTGACAAAAAATAGATTTTTCGGTGATTTTTCAGATTATCTATATATTATATATATTTAAAAAGGAATATTATGTTATGCATGCATGGTTTTACTCGTGGAGGGGGAAAAATGTATTTTGTTGACAGGACCCATCCCGAATTTCCCCTCGAAACCCGGAAAAGGTCCTGTTCCTATCTGACAACTTAACAAATACCCAAAATACCCTTAAGCCCTGGAAAACAATTATGAGAATTCTGCCAAAAATCCGGCAGAAATTCCCAATATAAACTAGCTAATCGTCTTCCACCTGTCATACAAGGGATCAGATAGCACACAAAATTCCAACAACCCAACCTCTTAACGAAATATCTACCAATAATTACAAACAATCCAGCTGATTTATCAAAGCATCTAGGTAGCATATATTAATACACAGGTAAATATCCTACTCTCGGTAAACGCGCAGTTAAACTGTAATTCCTTCGCCTCTAGATCTACCCACGTCAACTCAATAGTCTGGAGAGGATTTAAAACATCAAAATTATGACTGGACAAAAAATAATCAATTAAAACTATTTCCGAGGAAAACATACATTTTTCCCTCTCCACGAATAAAATCATGTATGCGTTACATAAAACAGTTTATAATAATAAAACATCATCTGAAAATCACCGGAATTCCATGTTTATGTAAAACCATTTGGTTGGACCTACGCAAAATCTGTGTAATGAAAAACACACCGTGGTCCACAATATGGTTTGAAAATCCTCTTCACAGGAGTTTAAAATCATTTGTAACTAACCTGGACAAAAAATGTATATCAAAACATAACATAATCCACTGTTCCCGAAATACCCTCTACACACCCGATATATCTCGAGTTGTGCAGAGCCCTGTGCTACACGTAGATAGCCCTCGCGACCCGGGGGAGAAAAACCCCTCAACACCAGTGTCGAAACCCTCGCAACCAGCGGAGCAAAACTCCTCAATGCCAGTCGGAGAAAACCTTGACCCTCGGGGACAGAAAAACCAGTGAAACCCAAAATCCGTGTTTTGAAATCCTTGTTTCTTGGCCTAAGCCAAATTCATTGAAAAATCATTTATGGCCAAATCCAGTAAAATCATAAATACGGGTCTAACCTGAAACCACAGACTTAATAATTACCACATTAAAACGATATCAAAATCGAGTCCAAAAACCAGGCCATTTCCTGAAAACAAATTTTCACTGAAATATGTAAAACATGTGTCCAGTAATAAGTTCTAAATCCCGAAAACATATCACAACAATATATAATAGCATTTAAATCAAAGATACCTTTATGAATGCATTACAATTTATAAACCAAAGTCCACTCACCAATAGCTCAATCCCGAGTCGTACGCTCATCTGCTGTGCTCGGAGCAGTATTGCCTGTGCTGGCTGGAAAATCGATCAAAAGGTTTCGGTCCCTTTTCCCCCCGATCGGTGTATCCCGCGGCTGCCTCCTTCGGTAGTGGGTATGGTTCGGCTCGTGAGGAAGAGGAGAAGACGATGGTGTTGATGGAAAGGGTCGAAGTCCACGTGAACGGAAGGCCTAGTTCAGATGTTTTAGTTTCGGTCGGTGTAGTTTCGGTCGGTGTGGTTTCGGTCACGGGTCTGTGAATGGGACACGGGTCTAAGTATTAGAAAGTGAGATAAATGAAAATCATGCAGAAAGGTTAGCCATTTAGAATTATATATATATATATATATATATCTCCACAAAGACAAATGACCAAAATGCCCCTAAACAATCGAGACCCTACAATTTCTCGCACGGTCTCCGTTTTTCGCGTGCCGCCTGTCTACAAACTCGTGAGTTCGAGACCTACGCAACGGTATCCGTAAAAACTGTCAAATGACTCCACACAACAATGACTTCTGAGCCCCCTTTAAAACCAAGGGTAAAATTGTCTTTTCACAAAATAATAATAATTAAATGTCTGGGTCGTTACAACCCACCCCCCTTAAAGAAATTTCATCCTCGAAATTCATAGCTGTCAATGGAATAAGTATGGATGTTGTGCCCGTATCAGTGCTTCGGTTTCCCACGTGGCCTCTTCCACGTTCTGATTCCTCCACAGAACTTTAACCAGAGGAATAGTCTTTCTACGCAATACTTTTTCTTTCCAATCTAGAATTTGCACTGGTTGCTCCTCAAAAGTTAAATCATCCCTCAGCTCTAGTGGTTGTTCTTCTAAAACATGAGACTCAACATATAGGTACTTCCGGAGCATGGAAACATGAAAAACATTATCAACTCTTGACAGTTCCGGGGGTAGAGCAAGTCTGTACGCTACTGGCCTTATCCTCTCAACAATCTCATACGGCCCAATGTAGCGAGGACTCAGTTTCCCTCGTCTACCAAAACGTACGACTCCTTTCCAAGGGGATAATTTCAAGAAAACCCAGTCTCCGACTTCAAATTCAAGATCTCTGATCCGCCGATCTGCATAACTCTTCTGGCGGTCCTCAGCTATCTTCAGCCTTTCCCTGATAATCTGAATCTTTTCCTCAGTCATTTCCACAACTTCTGTTGTCAACAGTCGTCTCTCACCTACCTCAGTCCAGCATATCGGTGTCCTGCACTGTCGCCCATATAGGGCTTCAAAAGGTGCAATCCCAATACTAGACTGATAGCTGTTATTGTATGCAAACTCCATTAAAGCCAGTTGTGAATCCCAGTTCCCTTTAAACTGAAGTACACAAGCTCTCATCATATCCTCTAGAATCTGAATTGTCCTCTCTGACTGACCGTCAGTTTGAGGATGAATAGCTGTACTGAAATGTAAGGTAGTTCCTAGAGATTTCTGCAAACTCCGCCAAAACCTTGAAGTAAACCGGTGATCTCTGTCTGATACAATCGACTCTGGAGTTCCATGTAACCTTATGATCTCATCTATAAACAGCTTGGCGTACTGGCTCATCCGGTAATCTTCCCGTACTAGCAAGAAAGGTGCGGATTTCGTGAGTCTATCAACTATTACCCAAATTCCGTCATGCCCTTTTTGAGTCCTCGGAAGTTTATATACGAAATCCATCGTAATTTGATCCCACTTCCATTCCGGAATAAGTAATGGTTGAAGTGCCCCGTATGGTTTCTGCCTATCTGCTTTCACTTGCTGGCACGTCAGGCATCTACTCATAAACTCTGCTATTTCCCTTTTCATTCCAGTCCACCAATAGTGTTCCCTCAATGTGCGATACATCTTGGTACCCCCTGGATGCATATCATAGGCATAACTGTGAGCTTCCTCTAGAAGTTCTCGTTTCAACTCTAAATCAGCAGGTACACACAATCTGCCATCCTTAACCAAGGCTCCATCATCCCGGACCACGTAATCCTGTTTGTTCCCAGCCTCCAATTCCATCCTAATAATACACAAAGTAGGATCCTGGAATTGAGCTTCAATAATCCGGTCAATCAAACCAGGTCTCACATGGAAACTAGCTAATAGAGCCCCTTGGTTATCCATGTCCAGTATAATTCCCGCTCTACGGAATTCCACCAGCAACGGTAGGTAAACTGTATGCAAATATGCCAAAGAACCTGTGGACTTCCTACTCAGTGCATCCACCACTACATTGGCCTTCCCTAGGTGATACTCTATCGTACAATCAGAATCCTTTATTGACTCGAGCCACCTTCTTTGTCTCAAATTCAGGTCTCTCTGAGTGAAAAGGTATTTCAGAGTCTGATGGTCGGTGAAAATCCGACATGTTTCCCCATACAAATAGTGTCTCCAAATATTCAGTGCATGCACCACTGCTGCTAATTCTAAGTCATGCGTAGGGTAATTCAACTCATGCAGTTTAAGTTGCCTGGACGCATAAGCTATTACCTTTCCATGCTACATCAGTACACAACCTATACTTCGTAATGATGCATCACTATACACCTCAAATCCCCCGTTACCATCCGAAAGGGTTAACACTGGGGCAGAAGTTAACCTCATCTTAAGCTCTTGAAAACTTTGCTCACACTCAGCATTCCAGTCAAATTGGACCCCTTTCCTTGTTAACTGAGTTAACGGGGCAGCTATCGTAGAGAATCCGTCTACGAATCGCCGATAATATCTCGCTAAACCAAGAAAACTCCTCACCGCTGACACTGTCTTTGGTTTTTCCCAGTCTGCCACTGCCTCAACTTTTTGGGGATCCACGCTGATACCCTCAGCAGAAATCACATGACCTAGGAATCCCACACTTGTCAACCAAAACTGACATTTACTGAACTTTGAAAACAGTTGTTTTTTGCTCAGCATATTCAGTACTAACCTCAAGTGTTTCTCATGTGCCTTAGCACTCTTTGAATATATCAAGATGTCATCGATGAACACAATCACAAACCGATCCAAATAACGTCGGAATACCCTGTTCATTAATCCATAAATGCTGCCGGGGCATTAGTTAAGCCAAAAGGCATCACCAGGAACTCATAATGCCCATAGCGGGTCCTAAAACCTGTTTTAGGAACATCCTCTTCCTTGATCCTCAACTGATGATACCCGGATCGAAGGTCAATTTTGGAAACACATTTCGCCCCTTTCAATTGATCGAACAAATCATCAATTTGGGGCAAAGGATATTTGTTCCGCACCGTAACCCTGTTTATCTGCCGGTAGTCGATATAAAGCCTCAAACCACCATTTTTTTTCCTTTCAAATAATACCGGCGCACCCCAAGGTGATACACTTCGTCGAATAAATCCCATATCCACCAAGTCCTGCAATTGAGTTTTCAACTCTCTTAACTCAACCGGTGCCATTCTGTACGGTGCCTGGGATATAGGTTGAGTACCTGGAAGAAGCTCTATGGTGAACTCAATATCCCGGTGAGGTGGTAACCCCGGAAGATCCTCTGGAAACACATCTGGAAACTCATTCACCACAGGAATATCCTCTACTCTCACCGAAGTATCCCGAGGATCAATCACGTGAGCTAAATATCCCTCACAACCTTTCCTAAATAACTTATCTGCCGTCAAAGTTGAGATTACTTCCGAGGGAAGTACCCTACGATCACCCTGAAATGTCAGCAACAGCAAACCTGGACTCCAAAACACCACCCTCTTGTCAAAACAATCTATAGAGGCATGATGCATGGTTAACCAATCCATCCCCAGAATCACATCAAAATTATATATATCCAAGGGGATTAAATCTGCCTCTAACTCGTATCCCTCCACTACTATTGGGCAACCGAGAATCACATGGTTCGCCACTAGCATATCTCCGGTAGGAGTACTAATGCCCATGTCCCAACCAATCGGAGACAACTCTCTATCAGCAAAAAGTGTAAAACCTCGAGAAATAAAAGAATGTGTGGCCCCAGGATCTACCAAAACACGAGCATCATATTAAAAATAGATAATATACCCGTAACCACCTCGGGTGCTGCTCGAGCCTCCTGCTGATTCATCGCAAAAACGCAGGCCGGTGTACCAGAAGATCGACCACGACCCCCACGTCTCCCTCTAGTCCTGCTGGTCCCAATGGCCCTGCTGGCCCCACTGGCTTGGGCCTAGCTCCCTGCTGTAGAACTAGATGCTTACGATGTCCTCTAACTCGAATCAGTACCCTCTCGGCCCAATGAACTGTTGCCCGGACGACAATGTGGACACTCTCTCTTGAAATGACCAGGCTCACCACAGAAGAAGCAACCAATATCACTCTATCTTCCGGTCGACTGAAATGAAACACCACCAGACTGAGCGGATAACTGTTGTCCCTGACTGGCCCTACCACTGCCTCCTCTAGATCCTGCATCCCAGAAGAACCAGAACTAGAACTACCTCTCTTAGCTGATCCTTGACTAGAAGTTCCAGAACCCCAGCGATCCCGGTGTCGCCTGGAACCTTTGAACTGCTGATGAGCTGGCAAACTCAACTCTACTCTAGCAGCAGCATCTACCAAAGACCTCATAGATGTATGTGCCACATCAGTTACTGCTACTCGAATCTCATTCCACTGTCCATACTCAAACCTCCAGCATTTCGATACGAACGAGGATAAAACTGCTCGAGGAATCGCTCCCGGAAAGTCTCCCAAGTAAAGGTACGGACATCCCAGTCTGTCAACTGCAAGGTATGCCACCAGCGGTATGCTTAACCATCCAAAAGAAATGTGGCTAACCGCACCCTATCCTCCGGAGGGCACCCCATGACAGCAAACCCTCGTTCCAAACGAGTAAGCCACTCCTCTGCATCATCTGGGCCTAACTTGCCCGTAAATACGGTCGCTCCCAACCTCTGGGCTCACTCAATATTACACAACTCAGTAGTATTCCTACCCTGAAGTACCGTAGTCAAAGTCCGACCGAATTGATCCAGGGTCTGTCTCAAATCCGGTTCTCCTACGGGTTCACGACTGTCATCACTATTTCCAGACAGTTGACGGGGCTCGTGTCTCGGAGGCATTAAGCTGAAAGATCCATAAATCACCAATAACGCAATCAGATGTATACTAAGTGTACGGTATACAAGAATTTAAACCTAGTGCTCTGATACCAAGTTGACAAGACCCATCCCGAATTTTCCCTCGAAAACCGGAAAAGGTCATGCTCCCGTCTGACAACTTAACAAAATACCCAAAATACCCTTAAGTCCTGGCAAACAATTATGAGAATTCTGCCAAAAATCGGGCATAATTTCCCCTTATAAACTAGCTAACCGTCTTCCACCTGTCAGACAAGGGATCAGATAGCACACAAAATTCTAACAACCGAACCTCTGAACGAAATATCTACCAATATTTACAAACAATCCAGCTGATTTATCAGAGCATCTAGGTAGGATAAATTAATACACATGTAAATATCCTACTCTCGGTAAATGCGCAGTTAAACTGTAATGCCTCCGCCTCTGGATCTGCCCACGTCAACTCAATAGCCTAGAGGGGATTTAAAGCATCAAAATTGTGAGTGGACAAAAAATAATCAATTAAAACTATTTCCGAGGAAAACATACCTTTTTCCCTCTCCACGAATGAAATCATGCATGCATCACATAAAACAGTTTATAATAATAAAACATCATCTGAAAATCACCGGAATTCCATGTTTTTGTAAAACCATTTGGTTGGACCTACGCAAAATTTGTATATTGAAAGACACATCGTGGTCCACAATATGGTTTGAAAATCCTCTTCATAGGAGTTTAAAATCCTTTGTAATTAACCTGGACACAAAATGTATATCAAAACATAACATAATCCACTGTTCCCGAAATACCCTCCACACACTCGATATATCTCGAGTTGTGCAGAGCCATGTGCTACGCGTAGACAGCCCTCGCGACCCGGCGGAGCAAAGCCCCTCAACACCAGTATCGGAGCCCTCGCAACCAACGGAGCAAAACTCCTCAATGCCAGTCGGAGAAAACCTTGACCCTCGGGGGCAGAAAAACCAGTGAAAACCAAAATCCGTGTTTTGAAATCCTTGTTTCTTGGCCTAAGCCAAATTCATTGAAAAATCATTTATGGCCAAATTCAGTAAAATCATAAATACGGGTCTAACCCGAAACCATGGACTCGATAATTACCACATTAAAACAATATCAAAATCGAGTGCAAAAACCAGGCCATTTCCTCAAAACAAATTTTCACTGAAATATGTAAAACATGTGTCCAATAATAAGTTCTAAATCCTGGAAACATATCATAACAATATATAATAGCATTTAAATCAAAGATACCTTTATGCATGCATTACAATTTATAAACCAAAGTCCACTCACCAATAGCTCAATTTCGAGTTGTACGCTCCTCTGCCATGCTCGGAGCAGTATCGCCTGTGCTGGCCGAAAAATCGATCAAAAGGTTTCGGTCCTTTTTCCCCCGATCGGTGTATCCCATGGCTGCCTCCTTCGATGGTGGGTATGGTTCGGCTCATGAGGAAGAGGAGAAGACGATGGTGTGGATGAAAATTGTCGAAGTCCACGTGAACGGAAGGCCTAGATTGGATGTTTTAGTTTCTGTCGGTGTGGTTTCGGTCACGGGTCTGTGAAGGGGACACGCGTATAAGTATTAGAAAGTGAGATAAATGAAAATCATGCAGAAAGGTTAGCTATTTAGACTTATGTATATATATATATATCTCCCCAAAGACAAATGACAAAAATGCCCCTAAACAATCGAGACCCGACAATTTCTCGCATGGTCTCTATTTTTTGCGTGCCGCCTGTCTACGAACTCGTGAGTTCGAAACCTACGCAACGGTATCCATAAAAACTATCAAATGACTCCACACAACAATGACTTCCGAGCCCCTTTAAAACCAAGGGTAAAATCATCTTTTCACAAAATAATAATAATTAAATGTTTGGGTCGTTACATTTTTCTCCGGCACAAGATGTGGGCTATTTTTTCCATCATATCTTCGTCAAGGTTTTCTCCGACTAGCGTTGGAGTGTATTTCTCCGCTAGAACCTTGAGGCTATTGCTGCATTGTACAGGGACCCACATATGTTGAGATACTCGAATATGTGGAGGGATTTTTCCTAGACTGGCATGGTAGGGTTTTTCCTCCGCCAGATCGTTGATATGCTCTGATTCTGGCGTGGCAGGTAGTTCTCTGCTAGATCATTGAGGCTGACTACACTTGGTACACGTGACCCTATCTAACACCTGACTTCAAGATCTATTTAGTCATGCGACGTCATGACTTGAGGTAATTGTAGTCATGTTGGGAGTAGGCCCCGCGACAGACCTCTCAGGCTCAGAGCCTTATTTTGAGGTCATTTTCGGGTTGAATGGATTCTGGTGCCTCCAGGATGTCTCCTGGGTGTTGTTCTCACCTACGGTTTGTTGTCGAGATGGGAACAAAGAAATGTGCAGAGTGCACAAGTTCAATTGGGAATCGCAGTTGAGGCCCAGTTCGTGTCGGTGGTGCTACGATAGGACTTGGAAGCAGGAGATTGTTTTCTCGGTCGGATTTCGTCTGAACCAGGTATGATCTCGAACTCTTGACATCATTTTTGAGTTCCTGGGTGAAGTAGATGGATTTAGACTACAAGTTTGTTGAAAACGGTTAAGATTTGAGGCAGTTTGGAAAAATTCAAGGTCGACCGTTAATGGCGGATTACGGCCATCGGTGGCGGCATCGACGACGGTGGTCCGATCAACGTCTCTGGTGACTGGTTCAATCGACGGTGGCTGACTTGGCATACAACCTAGAACCCTTGTGGCGACCAGTCAGTGGCTAACTCAGCTGCAACGTGAAGCCACGTGGCAACACAGTCAGCGTCCAGTCGACAGTCAGTTTACCGTTAAGTCAACTGACGCCGTTAGGGTTTGACGGAATATGCTGACGGTGTTAGCATATTTCGTCAAACGGTAACGGTGTTATGACATAACCCTAATGTCGTCAGGGTTGATAGAATATTCTAATTCTATCAGGATATTCCGTTAGGTTTGATGGAATATTCTACCATGAACAGTACAGGACGCGTGACGGCGCGTGGTCCGGCCTTCTACCAGCGCGTGGCGGCGCGTTGGGCTATGTTCTGGCCCATGACGACGCGTGGCTAGTAATTGGGACATTCCGAATTGGATTTTGGCAGTTTTGAGGTTATTGGAGTTCATTTTTAGCCCCGTTTGAGTAATCCCAGCGGTAATGGTTGACCATGAAGCGGGTTTTGGCTCGGGAGGTCAAGGGAGTTGGGTTGTTAATGTGTCAAGGAATTCCTCAGGTCTAGGGCTTCCTTGATTTGGTATTTTCGATGCACTGAGAACGGATTGGGTTTTCAGGATTGCGTGGCATGTGTACTTTAATGTATTATGTTATACCACAAGGTTCTCCGACTGGCGTTGAGGTTACTTCTCCACTAGATCGTTGAGGGGTTCTCCGATGTTGGCTTTCGAGGGGTCTTTCTCTGCCACATTGTTGAGGGTTCTTCGACTGACATTGGGGGTATGTCTCCGCTAGATCGTTGAGGGGTTCTCTGATGCTGGCGTTCGAGGGGTATTTCTCCGCCACATTATTGAGGGTTCTCCGACTAGCGTTGAGGGTACGCCTCCGCCAGATCGTTGAGGGGTTCTCCGATATTGGCGTTTGAGGGATCTTTCTCCGCCATATTGTTGAGGTCTGAGGTATGTCATAGAGGATTCCATCATACTCTCAGGATCATTTGAGGTATGCCATGGAGGATTCGATCATGCTCTCAGGATGATTTGAGGTATGTCATGGATGATTCCATCATACTCTCAGGATGAGCTGGGATATCGAGTTACCACTCGGGGTGCTCAGGATGAGTAGAGATATCGAGTTACCACTCGGGGTGCTCAGGATGAGCAGGGATATCGAATTACCCCTCGGAGTGCTCAGGATGAGCAGGGATATCGGGTTACCATTCGGGATGCTCAGAATGAGCAGGGATATCGAGTTACCACCCGAGGTGCTCAGGATGAGCAGGGATATCGAGTTACCACTCGGGGTGCTCAGGATGAGCCGGGATACCGAGTTACCACTCGGGGTGCTCAGGATGAGCTGGGATACCAAGTTACCACTCGGGGTGCTCAAGATGAGCAGGGATATCGAGTTACCACTCGGGGTGCTCAGAATGAGCAGGGATATCGAGTTACCACTCGGGGTGCTCCGGATGAGTTGAGATACCGAGTTGCCACTTGCGGTGCTCAGGATGTGCATGGATATCTAGTTACCACTCGGGGTGCTCATGATGAGCAAGGATATCGAGTTACCACTCGGTATGAGCCGAGATATCGAGTTACAACTCGGGGTGCTCAGGATCAGCCGAGATATTGAGTTACAACTTGTGGTAAGTTAGTGAGGCTCAATTCAATCAAGTCTTGTACCTTCGTCATCTGGGTCAATGGCTGGTGTGTGCGGTGAACCAGATTGACGGGTGGTTGAGGATTCACCCGAGGGAGACACGTCAGTTGTCTCATTTTATTGCGGAGGAGGTCCTCTGAGGTAGGTTGTGACCAACTAGGTTATCCTGCGTCTGATAGGTAGGAGGGGTCAGTCAAGTACAGAGGAGGTTCTGTTGGAACCCCTATAAAGTTTATTTAATGTTTCTATAGGTTAAGGGTATTTCAGGTATTAAACTTTTTTGTTAAAAGCTGTTCATCAGAGAGGTTGGGGCGGAAAACAAGTTTATGAGGTTACCATGTAGGGCCACCACTGGGAAAAATGTGTTTTCCTCGGAAATGGTTTTAAATGATTATTTTTGTCCACTCACACTTTTCGTGTTTTAAATCCCATCTAGGTTGTTGAATTGACGTGGGCATATCCAGAGGCGGAGGTTAAATTTTTAGTTGTGCGTTTACCTAGACTATCGAGTAGAATATTTATTTCTGTATTTACTTATCTTACGTAGATGCTCTGATAAGTCTTTTGGACTGATGGTAAAATTGTGGTTATATTGTTGGATGCTGATGTAGTTGGCATTTGGAGTGTTATCTTATCCTTCGTCTGACATGTGGAAGACGGTTAACCAGTCCTTAAGGGGAGATTCTACTGGATTTTTGGCAGAATTCTCATAATTGTTTGCAAGGTCTTAAGGGTATTTTGGGAATTTTATTAAGTTGTCCTGTCAACTTGGTATCAGAGCACTAGGTTTCAATTCCTGTGGAACGTACACCTTATGTAAATCTGATTCTGTTATTGGTGCTTTATGGTTCTTTTCAGTGTAATGCCTCTGAGACGCGAGCCCCGTCAACGGCTTGGAAATAGTGAGGGCACACATGAACCCGTAGTAGAGCCGGATTTGAGGCAGACCCTGGATCAATTGTGTCAGACTTTGACTGCGGTACTTCAGGGTTGGGCTACTACTGAGGTGTCTGACATTGAGCAAGCCCAGAGGTTGGGGGCAACAGTATTTACGGGCCAGTTAGGCCCAGATGAGGCGGATGGGTGGATTACTCATTTGGAACAAGTGTTTTCGGTTATGAGGTTCCCTACGGAGGATAAGGTACGATTAGCCACATTTCCTCTGGGTGGTTATGTGTACTGCTGGTGGCATGCCTTGCAGCTAACAGCTGGGATGTCTGTAGCTTTACTTGGGAACTTTTTCGAGAGTGCTTCCTTGATCAGTTTTATCCTCGTTCATACCGAGATGCCAGAGAGGTCGAGTTCCTGCAGTTACAGCAGGGGGACTTGACGGTGAAACAACATGAATAGAAATTTCTTGAGTTTTCACGATTTGTACCGGCTCTCATGGCGAATGAGATGGATAAGTGCCGAAGGTTTGAATATGGACTGCAGAATGAGGTTCGAGTAGTAGTAACTGCTGTAGCAAACACGTCTTTGTGGGCTTTGTCTGACGTTGCTGCCAGAGTAGAGTTGAGTTTGCCAGCTCAACATCGGTTCAGTGGTTCCAGGCGACGCCAGGATCGCGGGAGTTTCGGAGCCTCTAGTCAAGGATGATCGAAGAGAGGAAGTTCCTATTCTGGATCTTCTGGGGGTGCAGGATCCGGAGCAGGCAGTGGCAGAGCCAGTCAGGGACAACACTTATCTGCCCAGTCTAGTAAGACTTCAGTGCAGTTGATCGGGAGATTGAGTGGCAGACCAGCACGACCGGGTGACACTGGTTCTTTCTTTTGTACAGAGACCGGTCATTTCAAGAGAGACTGTCCACATCGTCGTTCGGGCAGTAGTTCTTTGGGGCGAGATCCTGCTGAGCCGAGTCATCGAACAAAGCAGACATATGGTACTGCAGTAGGGAGCCAGACCTAGTCTAGTGGGGCCAGCAGGGCCAGAGGGTGACATGGGGGTCGTGATCGATATTCTAGTACACAGGCCCGAGTTTTTGCTATGACTCAGCAGGAGGCTCGAGCACCACTAGACGTGGTTACTGGTACGTTATCTATTTTTAACCATGATGCTCGTGTTTTGTTAGATTCCAGGGCTACACATTCTTTTATTTCTTGCGGTTTTACACATTTCGCAGTTGTCCGGTAGTCGTGGGAGGTCATGAGTTAGAGGCAGATTTAATTCCCATGGACATTTACGATTTTGATGTGATTTTGGGGATGGATTGGTTAACCATGCATCACGCCTCCTTAGATTGTTTCAACAAGAGGGTGGTTTTCCGGAGTCCAGGTTTGCCGGAACTTACGATTCAGGGTGACCAAAGGGTACTTCCCTCGGGAGTGATCTCAGCTTTGACGGCTGAGAAGTTATTAAGAAAAGGTTGCGAGGGATATTTAGCTTACGTGATTGATTCAGGGGATACTCCGGTGAGAGTATAGGATATTCTTGTGGTGAATGAGTTTTCCGCTGTATTTCCAGACGATCTTCCGGGATTGCCACCTCACCGGGAGATTGAGTTCACCATAGAGCTTCTTCCGGATACTCAATCGATATCACATGCACCGTATAGAATGGCACTAGTAGAATTGATGGAATTGAAAACTCAATTGTAGGAATTGGTGGATATGAGATTTATTCGACCAAGTGTATCACCTTGGGGTACGCTGGTGTTATTTGTAAAGAAAAAAGATGGTGGTTTAAGGCTCTGTATCGACTGCCGGCAATTAAATAGGGTTACGGTGAGGAATAAATATCCTTTGCCACGAATTGATGATTTGTTTAATTAGTTAAAAAGATCAGGGAAAGTATTTCTCAAAAATTGACGTTCGATCTGGGTACCATCAGTTAAGGATCAGGGAAGGGGATGTTCCTAAAACGGCTTTCAGGACACGCTAAGGGCATTATGAGTTCCTAGTGATGCCTTTTGGTTTAACTAATGCACCGGCAGCATTTATGGATTTGATGAACAGGTTGTTCCGAAGGTATTTGGATCGGTTTGTGATTGTGTTCATCGATGATACCTTGGTATATTCGAAGAGCGCAAAGGCACATGGGAAGCACTTGCGGTTGGTGCTGAATATGCTGAGGAAAAAGCATTTGTTCACCAAGTTCAGTAAATGTCAATTTTGGTTGACTAATGTGGGATTCTTAGGGCATGTGATTTTTGCTGAGGGTATCAGCGTGGATCCCCAAAAAGTCGAGGTAGTGGCAAAGTAGAAGCAACTGAGTACAGTATCAGAAGTGAGAAGTTTTATGGGTTTAGCAAGATATTATCGGCAATTCGTAGAAGGATTATCTACAATAGCTGCCCCGTTAACTCGGTTGACAAGGAAAGGAGTCAAGTTTGACTGGGATGATGAGTGTGAACAGAGCTTTCAAGAGCTTAAGAGGAGGTTGACTTCTGCCCCAGTGTTAACCCTTCCAGATGATAACGGAGGATTTGAGGTGTACAATGATGCATCATTACGAGGTATAGGCTGCGTGTTGACGCAACATGGGAAGGTGATAGCTTATGCTTCCAAGCAACTAAAACCCCATGAGTTGAATTGCCCCACACATGATTTAGAGTTAGCTGCAATGGTGCATGCACTGAAGATTTGGAGACACTATCTGTATGGGGAAATGTGTCGGATCTTCACCGACTATCAGACTCTAAAATACTTCTTCACCCTGAAAGATTTGAATTTGAGACAGAGAAGGTGGCTAGAATGGATAAAGGATTATGATTGTACCATAGAGTATCACCCAGGAAAGGCCAATTTAGTGGCGGATGCACTAAGTAGGAAATCCATGGGTTCCTTGGCCTATTTGCACAATGTTTATCTACCATTGCTGGTGGAATTCCGAAGAGTGGGAATTATACTTGTCATGGATAGCCAGGGGGCTCTGTTAGCTAGCTTCTGTATGAGACCAGTCTTGATTCACCAAATTATTGAAGCTCAATTATAGGATCCTACATGGTGTGTTATTAGGATGGAGTTGGTGGTTGAGAACATGCAGGATTACGTAGTTCGGGTTGATGGGGCCTTGGTTAAGGATGGCTGGTTGTGGGTACCTAACGATCCAGAGTTGAAAAGAGAAATTCTTGAGGAAGCTCATAGTTAAGGAACACTATTGGTGGAATGGGATGAAAAGGGAAATAGCCGAATTTGTGAGTAGATGGCTGACGTGTCAACAAGTAAAAGCATAGAGGCAGAAACCATACGGGGCACTACAACCGTTACTTATTCCGGAATGGAAGTGAAAAGGACATGATGGAATCTGGGTAATTGTTGATAGACTCACGAAGTCGGAACAATTCTTACCAGTACGAGAAGATTACTGGATGAGTTAGTATGCCAAGTTGTGTATGGATGAGATCATAAGGTTACATGGGACTCTAGAGTCGATTGTATCAGATAGGGATCCTAGGTTTACCTCGAGGTTTGTGCAGAGTTTGCAGAAAGCCTTCCATTTCAGTACAAGCTTTTATCCTCAGACTGACGGTCCGTCTGAGAGGACAATTCAGATTTTGGAAGATATGATGAGAGGTTGTGTACTACAGTTTAAAGGAAACTGAGATTCACACCTGGCTTTGATGGAGTTTGCATACAACAACAGCTATCAGTCTAGTATTAGGATGGCTCTTTTTGAGGCACTGTATGGGAGACAATGCAAACACCGATATGCTGGACTGAGGTAGGTGAGAGAAGACTGTTGACACCAGAGGTTGTGGAAATGACAGAGGAAAAGATTCGTATCATCAGGGAAAGGCTAAAGGCAGCTCAGGACCACCAGAAAATCTATGTAGAATGACGGATTAGAGAAATTGAATTTGAGGTCGGAGACTGGGTTTTCTTGAAGTTATCCCCTTGGAAGGGAGTTGTACGTTTTGGTAGAAGAGGGAAACTGAGTCCTCGTTACATCAGACCTTATGAGATTATCGAGAGGATAGGACCAATGGCTTACAGACTTGTTTTACCTCCAGAATTCTCAACGGTTCACAATGTATTCCATGTATCCATGCTTCGGAAGTATCTATTCGATGAATCTCAAGTATTGGAGGCGCAACCAATTGAGGTGTGAGAAGATTTGACTTTTGAGGAGCAACTAGTGCAATTTCTAGATTGGAAGGAAACAATATTGCGTAGAAAGACTATTCCTCTGGTTAAAGTTCCATGGAGGAATCAGAACATAGAGGAGGCCACGTGGGAAACTAAAGCACTGATGCAGGCACAACATCCACATTTATTCCAGTGACAGGTATGAATTTTGAGGACGAAATTTCTTTAAGGGGGGTGAGTTGTAACGACCTGGAAATTTAATTCATAAACTTTCGTAAAGTACTTTGGGAAAGGGCGAAATTACCCTTGGTTTTAAAGGGGGCTTGAAAGTCAATTTTGTGTGGACACACATTTGACAGTTTTTTGGGTACCGCTGCTTAGGTCTCAGACTCCTGAGTTAGTAGACAGGCGGCATGCGAAAAATGGAGTCCTTGTGAGAGAGTGGTGGGTATGGAATGTTCAGGGATATTTTGGCAAATTACCTTGGGTATAAGTTTTTAAACTCAGACTTCACGAGGATGTTCTCATTTCTTCCTTTCTCTCATTCAGACCCGTGACACCGACACCGACCAAACCCACACCGAACCCAAAACCTTCGAAATTTGAAGTCCAATTCAAGGCAAAAGCTGGCCGAGTTGGTTCAATCCATCGAATTCTACTCTTTCCCGTGATCAAAACTAAACCCACCATTGAAGGAAGCAATCGCGAGAGACACCGAACGGAGGAAAGGAAAACTGAAACATTTCGATCGATTTTCCACCCAACACATGTATGGGTTTCGTGTTTGGAGTTCATTTTTGAGTTCCTGGGTTCAAGTAGATGGATTTAGATATAACATTTGTGAAAAACAGTTGAGTTTTGAGGAAGTTCGGAAAAATTCGATGGTCGGCCGGTAATGGAGTTTTCCGGCGACGGTTGACGGCGGCGTGGTCATCTCCTCCGGTGAGACTCCGGTGATTGAGTCGGTCAGAGGAGCTGACGTGCCATGTCACCTGGCAGCCACGTGGAGGCCACCTGGCAGCCACGTGGAGCCACATGGTGGCCACCTGGCAGCCACGTGGAGCCACGTGGAGGCCACCTGGCGCCTGAGTCAGCATGCGCGTGAGACAGTGTAGCAGGCGCGTGGCACGCGTAGCCGGTGCATGGCCTAGCCGCCGGTCTTCCGTCGGCATGTGGGACCGGTTCTTAGAACACGGTGGCGCGTGTCGACCAGGTTTCGACATTCTGGACCTTTTGCCGCAGGTTTGGGGTTAAAAGGAAGTCGTTTAGGAGTAGTTTTGGGTGCCGAAGTGGCTGAGTTTTTAGTGTAACGTGAGCGAACTTCCCGTGGTTTAGGGAGTTTAAATGTAGGGTGTTTAATTATGGTTAGTAATCCCGATTGTTACTTTTGACAGGCGATACTTCTCCGGGAACTTCAGAGGAGCGTACAACTCAGGATTGAGCTTTCGGTGAGTGAACTTTGGTTTATAAATTATAATGCTTGCATAAAGGTATATTTGAATTAAATATTGTTACGTATTGTTTTGGTAAATTTCTGGAATTTAGAAATTGTGGTAATAAATTATTAGTGGACACGGGGTTGCAATATTATATTGGAAATGATGTTTTGGGTTGTGGCCTGGTTTTATGGACTCTGTTATTAAATGGTTTTGACTTGATAGATTTCGGGTTCCGGTTGAGTCCATGATTTTTGGGTGTAGACCCAGATTAATGAATATGGCTTAGGCCAAGTAACAAGGATTTCAAAACAGGGATTTGGTTTTCACTGATTTACTGTCCCCGAGGGTCAAGGTTTTCTCCGACTGGCGTTGTGGGGTTTTCCTCCGTCGGATCGTTGAGGGTTCTCCGACACTGGTGTTGAGGGGTATTTTCTCCACTAGCTCGTTGAGGCTATCTACGCGTAGTACAGGGTTCTGCACAACTCGAGGTATATCGGGTGTGTAGAGGGGTTTGAGCTACGGCTCGGGATTTCATTCGGGAGCAATGGGATATGTTTGATATATTTTGTGTCCAGGTTGGTTTCATGATTTTTTAAACTCTGTTGAGGAGTGTTTTCAAAGCAGGGTTGTGGACCACGGGATGTTTTCATTATTCGGATTTTCGTGGGTCCCACCGGGTGTTTTAATTAAAAATGGATTTTCCGGTAAGTTTTCAGTTTAACCTTATGGATTTGTGTGAAAAAGGAATTTATATTCTGCATGCATTGTTTTATTCGTGGAGGGGTAAAAGGAATATTTTTGTCGGAAATGGTTTTAAATGATTATTTTTGTCCACTCACACTTTTCGTGTTTTAAATCCCCTCTGGGCTGTTGAATTGACGTGGGCATATCTAGAGACGGAGGCATTAAATTTTCAGCTGTGCGTTTACCTAGACTATCGAGTAGGATATTTATTTGTGTATTTACTTATCCTACCTAGATGCTCTGATAAGTCTTTTGGACTGAGGGTAAAATTGTGGTTATATTGTTGGATGCTGATGTTGTTGGCATTTGGAGTCTTATCTGATCCTTCGTCTGAGAGGTGGAAGACGGTTAACCAGTCCGTAAGGGGAGATTCTTCTGGATTTTTGGTAGAATTCTCATAATTATTTGCAAGGGCTTAAGGGTATTTTGGGAATTTTATTAAGTTTTCTGACGGGAGCGGGATTTTTCCCGACTTTCGAGCGGAAATTCGAGAAGGGTCCTGTCAGCCACCCTTCCCCCTTGGCATTGGTCCGATAAAGTCTAGTTTCCATTGTGACAAAGGCCAAGGAATAAGCATGGGAGTGAGTTTTTCTGCAAGCAAGTGTGGGATGGGAGCACATCATTGGCACCAATCACATTGTTGAGTTAGGATGATTGAATCTTCTTGCATGGATGGCCAGTAGTAGCCTTGTCGGAAAGCTTTGTTAGCGGGGGACCTTGGTCCTTAATGATTGCCACATATGCCTTCGTGGATTTCCTTAAGCACAGCTTGGCCCCTGTCCGGTGGTAGGCACTTGAGTAGTGGAAGAGTGAATCCTCACTTATACAGATGACCATGAATAATGGTGTAGCGAGCCTCTTGGCGTTTTATGTGCTTGGCTTCGTTCTTGTCTGTTTGAAGTTCTTCATCCCTGAAGAACTTGAGGAAGGGGTCCATCCAGTTTGGATCAGTGTTGATGACATTGGCCTACCGTTCTTGCATGCTTGGCGCGTCTAGTAGCTCTGCTGGGGCACTTCGACCAATGTTGTCATCGATGGATGAGGCTAATCTCCCTAGAGCATCAACATGGTTGTTCTTGGATCTGGGAATGTTGTTCAACTCTTAGGCTTGGAAATGGTGGACGAGCGCCTTTGCTTTATCAAGATACAAGGTCATGGAGAGGTCTTTGGCCTCAAAGTTGTTGTTCACCAAGCTGACCACAAGTTGACAGTCACTAAAGATCTGGATTTGATTTGGTCCCATTGATTTTGCAAGGTGAAGACCGGCTAGGAGGGCCTTATACTTTGCCTCATTGTTGAATGTCCTGAAACTAAATCGAAGAGCATACACAAGCTTCACATGGTTTGGTGTGGTGAGTAATAGTCCTGCTCCGGAGCCACTATGGCTTGCCGACTCATCCACATAGAGGATCCATACTGGTTATACTTATCGATTGGGATTGAATTGGTCTCCCCTTTGGTCCTTGTAGCTGACTGCTTAGGAACTTTACTTGGCTCCTCCAGCATGTATTGGGTGGTATTGTATATGAACTCTAAGATTAGATCAGCGACGGCTTGGCCCTTCTCGGATGGCCTTGGGGCATAGGAGATGTCAAACTCGTTGAGTTCGATTGCCCATTTTGTTAGTCTTCCGGATGTGGCTGGCTTCTGCAAGACTTGCCTGAGAGGTTTGTTGGTGAGGACCTGTATGGGGTGAGCTTGGAAGTAAGGCTGGAGCCTCCTTATAGTGATGATGAGAGCAAGAGCAAACTTCTCGAGACCACCATACCTAGTTTCGGCATCCTAGAATGCTTTGCTGACTTAATAGACTGGGTGTTCAGCTCCATATGCCCTCTTGATTAAGACAGAGCGGATTGCTGAAGTGGAGACTAAATGGTAAACGATGAGTTGCTCTCCTGTGTCTGGTCTGGCCAATAGGGGAGCCTTGCTCATATGCTCCTTGAGAGCAGTGAAAGCTTTCTCGCATTCGGTGGTCCATTCGATAGTCTTCCCTTTAGTCTTGAGGGCCTTGAAAAATGGCATGCATTTGTCGGTTGCTCTTGAGATAAAGCAGGTGAGTGCCGCTACTCTTCTGGACCTCCTTAATGGTTTATGGAGGCTGCATATCAAGGATGGCCTTGATCTTCTTGGGATTGGCTTCAATCCCTCGTTGGTTGACCATGTAGCCAAGAAACTTACCGGAGCTAACCCCGAAAACACACTTTGCTAGGTTTTGTCTCATTTTGTACTTCTTCAGTACCTCAAACATTTTTGTTAGGCTGTGGACATGGTCCGTTATAGTCTTACTCTTGATGAGCATATTGTCTATATAATCCTCCACGGTACTCCCGATCTGATCGGCAAACATAAAGTTCACAAGGAGTTTGTATGTCGCCCCTGCGTTCTTCAGGCCGAAGGGCATGATGTTGTAGCAATAAACTCCCAAATCTGTGCGGAAGCTTGTGTGGATTTGGTCATCCGGGTGCATGAGGATTTGATTGTATCGGGAGTTTGCATCCATGAAACGAAGGAGCTCGTGACCTGCCGTTGCGTCGACTAGGAGATCAATTTTAGGAAGGGGAAAGCTGTCCTTGGGGCATGCCCGGTTAAAATCGATGAAGTCAATGCACAACCTTAAGGTACATGAGGATTTCTTGACCGAGATCATGTTTGCTACCCATGCGTCATAAACGGCCTTCCGCACAAAGAGGATTGTGCTCTACTTTGTGATCTCCTCTTGCGTTGCAAGCTGACGCTCGGCATCATATGTTATTCTTTTTTGTGTTACTGGTTTAAAAGAAGGGTTGATAGTTAGTCAGTGGCATATGAAATATGTTGACCAAGCGAAGACTTCGTTGTTCTCCCTGAGGAATTAGATGAGTGTATCCATGGTTTCCTGCTGTAGGGTTGTCCCGATTCTGACTTGTCGGTCTTGATGATTTGCATAAAGTGTGATTGGCTTAGTCTCCTCAATTGGTTGAGGTGTTTGTGTTGCAGATAGATCCCTTGGGTCCCCTGGAGGACTAGATTGGATTTCCTTCATGATCTTAGGATCGACAAGATTGGCCTCATATGCCTTTTCAGTAACAAACATGGTCTCCTTGCCAGCATTGGGGTTGACTTTGGTGAGAGCAGACTGGTAGCAAGTTCTTGCTGAAAGTTCGTCTCCCCATACCTAGCCGGTCCCCTTGATTGTTGGAAACTTCAGCAAGAACAAATGCGTAGAGCATACCGCGTTGATCTGATTCAATAGTCCTCGGCCTAGGATGACATTATAGGTTGTGGGGCAATCCACCACTACGAAGGTCACAACCGCCGTTGCAATACGTGGGGTGGTGCCTGATGAGTCAAATATATACTTGTATTTCCCATATATTTAATTAGTTATTATTATTATTTTGGGAGGAATTGATACTCGAATTGATTATATTGACAAGTTTATTCTAGAAGGAGTGTTTGGAGCAAAAGAAGGAAGTATATCAATAAAATCCCAATTCAAGGAGGAGAAGGCATATGCTTTCCTATTTATGTTCAAACTAGGAATTAGATTTGATTATTTTTATTTTACTCCTTTTCAAAGTAGGATTAGGAATATTTCCTTATAAATACCCAAGCTTGGCTTAGATTTGAATACACCAGAATTCAGAATACAATTCTTCATCTAAGAGCACGGCAAGCTGGGATTTTCGGCTACCCTTGTTCTACAAACTGTTTGTTCTCTTAACTTCAATTTTAATGAAATTATTTCTATTCATTATGAGCATGAGTAACTAATTTTCTCACTAGGGTTAGACCTAAGCCTTAACATGATTATGTGATTTATCTTTTTCCTATGTTGTCGTATATGCATGCTTTGAATCTTTAATCATTGTTTAAAACTATCTTTATGTCTTAATGCTTGATCACCCTTAGGATATTTAGACAAGTAATTTGATGCAATTTTATAGGAATGCCCACCTAAAAATTGGGATTAGCTTCTTGTGATTAAGGATTGTAATACATCTAGGTTAAATACCATAACTAAGAGATTGCATGGTTATAAAAGATTTTCATGAACTTAATGAATCTTGCATGTAGAATTAGATCTAAATGCCATAGACTAATCGCATGTTAGGTATACGTTTTCACTTGAATGCCCACGAGGAAAATATGCTTTCGAAAAATCTAACCTTCAAAGTTGCATGTATAGATTCATAGATTCTTTTCTAAGTCACATAAGATTGTTAATGGTAAAGGTTGAACCCTAGTACTTGTTTACATTGTGTACTTAATTTTTATTCCGTTACCAAACTTCAAGCAATTTACTTTATTATTAATTAAGAATAAATACTAAAATAAGAGATATCAATATCAGTCCCTGAGGAAATCGACCCTGCTTCCAGTGCTATACTACAACAGCCCTGTACTCTTGCAGGTATTATTTGTGTGATTTTAACCCTTGTTTTGCAGGTGGAAAAAATCCTATCAAGAAATTGGCGCCGTTGCCGGGGACTGTGTCGATTACTCTTATTTTAATTTACTTTTAGTTAATTATTTGTTTTCAAATTTTTTTTCTCTATTTCTCCAAATCAACATTTACGCACAGGTCTCTACTCTTGCAGGACTATCTAATTGTGCATGGTTATTGCTACACGATCTACGAACCCGATTCTAGCACAATTCGATCCTGAACCTGAAAGAGCAGCAAGAAGAAGAAGACAACTACAAGCAATTAGCGCAAGGTTTACACTCCAAAGCACTTTCCTTGCAGCTTTGTTCACGGAGATAGACAACACAGTGCCAGCACCAATGGCATTAATAATACCTAAAGTCGGCGCACCGCTTAGCAAAAGCCTTGCAGCACGTGGGAATGGAACCCCACAATGCATCGTGTACCCCGAGGTACAAGACGGAGTCACTTTTGAGATCAGGCATCACATGCTTAAGCTTCTACCCACTTTTCATGGACTCCCAAATAGTGATCCAAACATGCACATATCTGAATTCTTGTCAGGGTGTGACAACATCATTGTTCGGGGAATTTCAAATGAGGCAATTAAATTAAGGCTTTTTCCTTACACCTTGAAGGATAAAGCTCGGGCTTGGCTACATTCTTTACCTCCAGGGAGCATAACAACATGGGAACAGTTACAAACAAGGTTTCTAAACAAATTCTACCCATCATCCAAGACTCTTGCCTTAAAAAAAGAAATACTGGCCTTTGCCCAGAAATCTAATGAGTCGTTTCATGATACTTGGGAGAGGTACAATGACCTGTATATGCGTTGCCCCCACCATGGATTGGATTCAGACATGCAGATGAACATCTTTTATGATGGACTCAACCACATCACCAAAAGTTACGTCAACGCATCCGCAGGTAGTTCTCTCATATCCAAAACAGCCCGTGAAGCATTTGAAATATTTGAGCTCATGGCTAACGAATCTCAACAATGGACGGATGATGGCTCTCATACGAGGGGACACATCTATGATGTAGCACAAGGACATGGTACCCCTAATATTGCAGCACAAATCACCCAATTGGAAAAGAAGATCAACAGTTTTATGCTCACCACCGCTGCCCCAAAGACAACACAGGTTTGCGCCATATGTGAGGACCCTACACATAATGTCCTCCAATGTCCTCAGAAGGATGGGTATCCCGACCTTGTCCAAGAACAAGTAAATGGCATGAGTTCCTTCCCAAGACCCCGTAATGATGCCTACCCTAATGCATATAATTCTGGATGGAAAAATAATACAAATTTTGGGTGGAATGGACAACACCAGGTCCGGCCCAATTACCAGCAGAATTATCAACAACCACTCAACCATCAGACCCAACCGGCCGCACCACGCCAATTGAGTGTAGAAGAGCAGCTTACCAGGTTTATTGAGATCTCTACCCAGAATCAACAAAACACTCAAGCATCAATTAAAAACTTGGAGCAGCAAGTTAGCCAACTGGCCCAAGAAATTTCTAAAAGGGATAAAGGGGTTTTTCCCAGTCAACCTATACCAAACCCGAGAGGAGCCGAGCACTGTAAGATGGTAAGGACTTTACGAGGGGGAAAAAGTTATGACAATCGGGAGGCATCAAAGACATCCCATTCAGAAAATAATACCACCGAGTCACTTATTGAACCTGAACCTCAGGTTGAACTATTCACCCCACAAATTAAATTTGCTCCATCCAACGTCCCTGCCTACACTCCGCCACTGCCATTCCCAGAAAGGCAG
Organism: Oemleria cerasiformis; assembly: GCA_037349345.1. Lineage (NCBI taxonomy): Eukaryota > Viridiplantae > Streptophyta > Magnoliopsida > Rosales > Rosaceae > Oemleria > Oemleria cerasiformis. The sequence goes on along the minus strand of JAZGTL010000017.1, from coordinate 3,863,890 downwards.
CAGCGCCGCTCAAACAAAGACCAACAGACCATTGACTTCATGCAGACATTAGCCAAGGTCCATATCAATCTACCTCTACTAGATGCTATAAAGCACATCCCTTCATATGCAAAATTTTTGAAGGAGGTATGCGCCAATAAGAAAAAAATTTCAGACCTGGAAAAAGTGGTTTTGACAGAACAGTGTAGTGCAGCCCTTCTACACAAACTGCCACCAAAGAAAAAAGATCCAGGCAGCTTTACTATTTCCTGCACAATAGGGAATTCCGAATTTCAGCAATCTCTAATAGATCTCGGATCAAGCATCAACCTTATGCCCTACTCAATCTTTAAGCGATTAGGAGCAGGACAGCTCAGACCTACACCAATGGTTCTCCAATTGGCTGACCGATCCCTCACTTACCCTAAGGGCATCATTGAAGATCTCATCATCAAAGTGGATAAAGTCTATCTATCCATCGATTTTGTGGTACTCGATATGGTGGAAGACAAAGAGACGCCCCTAATCCTTGGCCGACCCTTCATGGCCACAGCCCGCACACTGATAGACGTCGAAGCTGGCACTCTTACATTCCGTGTGCAAGATGAAACTGTGGTATTAAACCTGTTTGACATGGCTAAAAGACCCCCTGAAATTTCAGAGTGTAGCAGAATTGACGTTTTGGAGGAGGTAACCTGCATGACACAAAGACAATTGCTCTTTACCGACCCTCTAGAGGCAGCACTCATTGACCCCATCCTCCGCCAAAATGAGGAAGATATTGCAGAAATTATGGCGGCACTAGACAGCAACCGACCACCCTATCCACGGTGGCGACCTCAGATTGAAGCACTTGGGCCCCCAAAGACGCCACAACCGCCTTCCATTGAGATAGCCCCTCAGCTGGAAAAGAAGCCTCTTCCAGCCCATCTCAAATATGCACACCTTGGTGACCAAGAAACTCTGCCCGTGATCATTGCAGCGGACCTCACCAACCTAGAGGAAGACAAGCTACTCAGAATCCTACGCAAGTACAAAGAGGCCATTGGGTGGACAATAGCCGACATAAAAGGCCTTAGTCCATCAATCTGCATGCATCGTATCTTACTGGAAGAAGACAGCAAGCCTACTGTTGATGCTCAAAGGCGATTGAACCCAATCATGAAAGACGTTGTTCGGAGTGAGGTCCTAAAACTTCTAGACGCAGGCATTATCTACCCAATTTCAGACAGCCCATGGATAAGCCCAACACAAGTTGTTCCTAAAAAATCAAGAAATCGACGCCGTTTTACTGGCTCGGAGCACAGCTCAGGTCTTTGGTTCGACCCCCAGGTGCTCTTTTTTCTTTCTATTTTCTTTTCCTTTTTATGATTAAATCTTTATTTTGTTTTGTTTCTCTTTCTTCTTTTCTTTCATCTTTCTTTGTCTTTTCTTCTTTTGCACCCTGGGGACATGTTGCAAGATAAGTTTGGGGGTAGGAAACTATCATTTTGTTTGTCTGTTTTATAAAAAAAAAAATAGTAAAAATACAAAAAAAAAAAAAAAAAAAAAACAAAGATTTTTGTTTAGATTTAATTTGATTTTTCCTTCCTAAATTATTTTTAATGCACTCTATTTGCTATGATCGAAATTTGAAACTTCATAAGTGAGATTAAATATTAGAGCATGGCCACCAAGAACATATAGCTGATTTTTGCACACAATTCGTACCATATTCAATTTCGCACATGCACATCAACTTATTTGTGGAAATTAAATTTGTTTCAAGCATGCTAATTTTTCTTACTCTAAGATTGTGGGTTATTTAATTTGTTACCATCCAAGGTTCGAAAAAGTGAAAGCCATAAATAAATCGGAGGTGAGTCCGAGCCCTAAAATAAGGGTGTGCATTTACCCATCAATTACATGCTAGCCTTTCCAATTCGAGTAAATAAATCATTTGGGACATTTGTTGTCTGGTGCCCTAAAGTCATCTGATTTGGGAGTCATCGATCTAAAGCTCGTTACATGGGTTGGATAGAAAGCTTGCTTAATGTTAAATAAAATTTCATCCTTTGTTATAAAAAAAAAATTATAATAATAATAAATAACAAAAACAAAATAAAAATAAAAATTTCAGGCAAGAATGCTTTGGATGGTGATAGGTTAAGTGATTTTACAGTTGGTGGGTACATATGTAATGCAAGTGAGGGACTGGTTTAACACTTACAATTTTGTTGAGATTCACATTACACGAATATGGTTTATGGATTGCTCACCAGAATCTGGTAATCTTCTGTTTTGAAAGTGTGGATTTGTTCTCTCTTTTAGACTTGCTTATGACTTGAGAATTTTGATTTTGCTTTTATGAGTGTTGCTTTATATTCAATGGAAGGAAGGTTAAATTAAGTTTAACAAATTTTGAAAGTGTTTGTGGGTATCATAACTGGTAAACCCTCAGGAGACACAACTCCTCCTACTAGGGACACCTAGGGGTTTAAAGGCATGTAGTGTTTGCTCAGCACTATCGAGTTCCCTGCGAAAGTGGCATTTTATTTTTCTCAATGTTTTCTTAGTTTTGTTTTATTTACTTGAGGACAAGTAACAATTCAAGTTTGGGGGTATTTGATGAGTCAAATATATACTTGTATTTCCCATATATTTAATTAGTTATTATTATTATTTTGGGAGGAATTGATACTCGAATTGATTATATTGACAGGTTTATTCTAGAAGGAGTGTTTGGAGCAAAAGAAGGAAGTATATCAATAAAATCCCAATTTAAGGAGGAGAAGGCATATGCTTTCCTATTTATGTTCAAACTAGGAATTAGATTTGATTATTTTTATTTTACTCCTTTTCAAAGTAGGATTAGGAATATTTCCTTATAAATACCCAAGCTTGGCTTAGATTTGAATACACCAGAATTCAGAATACAATTCTTCATCTAAGAGCACGGCAAGCTGGGATTTTCGGCTACCCTTGTTCTACAAACTGTTTGTTCTCTTAACTTCAATTTTAATGAAATTATTTCTATTCATTATGAGCATGAGTAACTAATTTTCTCACTAGGGTTAGACCTAAGCCTTAACATGATTATGTGATTTATCTTTTTCCTATGTTGTCGTATATGCATGCTTTGAATCTTTAATCATTGTTTAAAACTATCTTTATGTCTTAATGCTTGATCACCCTTAGGATATTTAGACAAGTAATTTGATGCAATTTTATAGGAATGCCCACCTAAAAATTGGGATTAGCTTCTTGTGATTAAGGATTGTAATACATCTAGGTTAAATACCATAACTAAGAGATTGCATGGTTATAAAAGATTTTCATGAACTTAATGAATCTTGCATGTAGAATTAGATCTAAATGCCATAGACTAATCGCATGTTAGGTATACGTTTTCACTTGAATGCCCACGAGGAAAATATGCTTTCGAAAAATCTAACCTTCAAAGTTGCATGTATTGATTCATAGATTCTTTTCTAAGTCACATAAGATTGTTAATGGTAAAGGTTGAACCCTAGTACTTGTTTACATTGTTTACTTAATTTTTATTCCGTTACCAAACTTCAAGCAATTTACTTTATTATTAATTAAGAATAAATACTAAAATAAGAGATATCAATATCAGTCCCTGAGAAAATCGACCCTGCTTCCAGTGCTATACTACAACAGCCCTGTACTCTTGCAGGTATTATTTGTGTGATTTTAACCCTTGTTTTGCAGGTGGAAAAAATCCTATCAGTGCCTACCGCGATTGGTAGGGAGACTGTGCCAATAGGCATGACTGAGTCTCCGGAGAAACTTAGCGAAGAAGTTACCGCTCTGTTAAGCTCCTTGTCATCAATCCCCAGTTGATTGAAAGGTTCCATGAAGATCACATTGATGGAACTCCCTATGTCTACAAGAATGCGTCGCACGTCAAAGTTGGCGATTTGAGCTCAGATAATAAGAAGATCATCGCGAGGGAAGACGATGCCTCGTTCTTCCTCCCCAAAGAAGGTGATGGCCTCCCAACCAGCCCTTCCAACCTTTCGTGCTCTTCCAGACTCGATGCTAAAGATCTAATTGTTGGACCTGGTGGCCCGATTATAGTCCTTTTTGGCTCTGTTGGAGGTGTAGGTAGAGGAGATTGTTGGTCCACCACAGATGGTGTTGATATGGGGATGAGTGGCAACTGGTTGTGCATGTTGTAAAAACTGGCTGATCTTCCCGTCTCTTCCATGATATCTCAGAAGGCCACACATTCGTCAATGGTCTGACCATTGAATTTGTGGTATTGGCAATACAGGTTGGAGTGGACCGGTGGCCTATGATGTGCTGGTCTTGGTTTAGGTTTTTCAATCATGTTCTCGATATTCAGCAAGACATTCTCCAAAGAGGTGTTGAGGATAGTGTAGGTCTCAAATTTGGGAATTGGGCCCTAGGGGTGGTCACCTAGGGGAGGCTGATTGTTGTTCTTGTGTCCTTGATGGTGGTTGTAGGATTTTTCCTTCTTCCGCCTAATTGTTCTCATAGGAGCCTTTCCTCATACCAGAATCAGAGTTATGCCCATAGCCCTGGTTCTGACTACTAGAGTCATGATGGGGTTTACTAGTCTGCACATTTTAGGGGGAGGAATAAACTAGAGTAATATTCTACTTGGTCTCAACTGGTGGAGCATTAAAATTCGGCCTTGGTAGGTATCGCCGCTTCCCTCATCAGCTCATTGTAATCTTCCCATCCTTGGGTGAAAGCCTGGTATTTGAAGGTAGATTCCTTGAGACCATTACAAAATGCTCGGAAGGCTGCCTTATCGTCAGTCTCCTGACATTTGGAATACTCAAGGCTGAATCGGGCGGTGTATTTCGGTATGGTTTCGTTCTCCCCTTGCAGCAATGATCAGAGGTCTTCAGTGGTCAACAGGCGGTCTTACTGGATCAAGAACTGGTTCAAGAAGACAGTATGGAGTTCATCGAAGGAATCAATCGTACCTGGTTGTAATCGATAAAACCATTGAGTGCAGCCTCAGTGAGAGTGGAGCTGAAGATCAAGCATTGGACCTCGTCGGAGAGGTTTTTAAAAGCCACGGAAGAATGGTAGTTGTTCATATATGTGACTGGGTCGCCCCTCCCTATGTAGGGTGTGATCTTGAGGGGCTTAACTTCCGACTCATGGCGATATTGGAGGATGCGAGCGGTGAAGGGACTAGAGTTAGTCTTGATCTTTGTGGGTGACCTAGTTTTGCTCTTCTCGCCCTCCAAATCACGGACTCGCTGCAGGAGTTCTTGAACAACCTCATATGTTCTAGGAGGGTCGGGTTGTGTGCCTATTCGTTCGGCGATGGGACGATATCCTCCATTGTTGGCCTTCCCTCTTGGCCGTTCGACCGTTTTTGGTCTTCCTTCTGACTTTGCTGCGGTTGAATCAGCCAGATCCTCCATATGTTGAGAATTTTCTTTTAGGACTTGCTCTTCCACTTGTACTATTGGTCCTTTCTACTGGGTCGCCCTCATGAAAGCTGAATCTAATAAAGTGCGACCTCCCTTGAAAATGAACTAATAACTAAAAATACAAGAAATACTTAAAACATAATGAAAGATGATGAAATTGATTGAATTACTAAAGCGAATTAAAGCCAACTATCCACCACTAAACAATTAAATTCCTAAAACAATTTCCAAGGTTCAATTACATTGAATTATCTAAATCTGATGACCATGTAAAGGTTCGGTTACAATTCACTTTACACATTTTATTCCCTCTTACTTAGCATGTCCTAAGCCGTTTCCCTACTTAAAATTTCTATCAACTTAATTAAGATGATGCATGAAGTATGAAGGGAATTTAATGACACCACACTATGATTACTGATCTAGATTGTCATGAATTCATATTACAAATATATGTAAAGTCATATACTGTTGATGCCTAACAATCACAAGAAGATGACTAATCTAACAAGCAATTATTCATCGATAGATTATGTAAACGAATTAGTCAGATTCATACACAAAAACTATGCTCATGACACACAGTAATCTAAATTATATTCAACATTCAACATAATATAAACCAAGGGCCAAAACTGCATTGAGGAACTACATGGCTAGGGCTTTAAGCAGCCCTAATTCTAATGGAACTACTCACACATGGTATTGAATAAAACGATAAAGAATTTCGTTATTGCAAAGTAAAAGAAAGAGAAGAAGACAAAACACCGAGATCAATGGTGAGCCAAGGACACGCCCAAGCACACTGCTTTACTCCCTGCATTCAGCTTTCTTCCAAAACACAACCAAAAAACTCAAAAACGTAAACAATGTAAAAAGAGTTATGCGACTAAAACGGGTTGGAACCATCTTTCAGCGTGAAAACATTGTTTAAATAGACCTAGGGCTTCCCCTAAAAACTAAGAATTGAAACTGACAACAAAAAGCCTAAAATAACCTTAATGAAACACAAAGACTGCTTTCCTAGCTTAGCAGGGACACAGGATGGGCCGTGGGCTTGAGGTGTGTCAGGGGACACAATTGCGACTTAGCTGAGAGCTCTGAAGGACTCACCATGGCTCGTCTGGGGCTGGTTCTAGGACTCGATTTAGGGCACATATGAGGTATCTTTTTAGACAAGTCAAGGACACTCCATGGCACAAACCTCGACTCACCTTGGACTTGATTTGCTGGTCCTCAGACATGATTCTAGGACCTAGATGGCTTGATTCGAGGTTCTTGATCCTTGCCCTAAATAGGGCACATGGCTTCGTATCAGGACATGATTTAGGGCCCGATATTGCAATGAAGACAACTTCCTCATTATAACTCCAAATTGTGCCATTCTTTTTGCATTCTTCTCAGAATATCCCTATCTTCGCAACTCTGCACAAGTCTCACAAAATGCATCACTTTCTACTAGTGATGGCATAGTACTCAAAAGACAAGTAAAAGGGCATTGAGTAGCATCTTAAAGATGTATAAATAATGACTGAACAAATACCCTCAAACCTATCTTTTGCTCGTCCCTGAGCATAACAGAAAATGATAAGACTAAACAAAATGAAAAGACTCGATCTTAATTAAGGAAAGATCATTTGAACCTCTAGGTGTCCCTAGTAGGAGGAGTGTTGTCTCCTGAGAGTTATAGCAGCACGATACCCACAAACATTTTACTTAGACACCTAAAAAGCTAGAGATAGTGCTTTAGACAATGTAATAAGAATCAATGAAAGTAGACATGCTTTGCAAAACTAAAGGGAATACCACAACAGTAAGAGTCATGTGTAATGTATGAATGCCAAAATCTCAAATAATCATGCTTACTAACAATTTCATTCAAGTGCTCCAAAAAGATTTCGCCTCGACTCTAATCCTCACTGAATGTCTCTCAATTCACTCTATAATCCTAGGCTTTACACTCATAACAAGCATATGTGATGGAGTTTATGTAAAGGCTTTCAAGCTTAATCACATATGAGCATTCAATGAAAAACAGCACTTTCTGAATTTAAGATCTCATGAATGGAATTGAACTTTAAGAACATAGATACTTATCTCAATCCTTAGCATGACTAGCCATAAGATCAGTTAGGTCTTCACATCAGGTTGCAATGCGACTAGGCCGATTGGCTTAAGAACTCAGATGGGTACAAGGCAAGGAGTAGCATGACTTGGAATGTGACCTTGTTCTTGATCTATCATATACCCCCACGGAATTCTTGGCACACTAGTGCTGTAACGACCTGGAAATTTAATTAGCAAATTTTCTTAAATTAATTTGGGAAAGGAAAAAATTTTCCTTGGTTTTATAGGGGTCTCGGAAGTCAATTTTGTGTGGAAATACATTTGACAGTTTTTCAGGTACCGTTGTGTAGGTCTCAGACTCACTAGTTCGTAGATAGGCGGCAAGCAGAAAACGAAGTTCGTGCGAGTGAGTTACGGGTCTAGATTATTCAGGGGCATTTTGGTAATTTTCCCTGGATAGCTATTTAAACCCGGACCCTTCCATCAATTTCATTTATTTCACTTTCTTCCTTTCACATACCCGTGACACCACCGACTGACATTGACCGAACCAAAACACAAAACCTTCGATTTGGACTTTCATTTCAAGGAGACTTTGACCAATTTGGTGGAATCCATCACACTCTACTCCTTCTCGCAATCAGAACAGTACCCACCACTGAAGGAAACAGCCGCGGGAGACACTGATCGGAGGAAAGGAAAACCGAAACCTTCCGATCGATTTTTTGGCTAACACATGTATGCGTTTTGTGTTTAGAGTTCATTTTTAAATTCTTGGATCCGAGTAGATGGATTTAGACATAAAATTCGTAAAAAATGGATGAGTTTTGGGAAAGTTCGCAAAAACTTGAAGCTCAGCCAGCAATAGGGTTTTCCAGCGACGGTGACGGCGACGAACGGCAGCAATGGTCGTCTTCTCTGGTGAGACTTTGATGGCTGAGTGGTCGACAGTGATGATGTGGCATGCCACCTGGCAGCCACATGGATGCCACCTGGCGGCTAAGTCAGTAGGCGCATGTGGCTCTGTTCGGGCGCGTGTGGCATGTAGCCGGCGCGTCGCTGAACCGCTGGTCTTCTGTTGACGTGTGGCAGCGGTTCTTAGGTCACAGCAACGCGTGTTAACAAGGTCTTGACGTTCTAGACTTGTTGGCGCAAGTTTTGGGTCAATCAGACATCGTTTAAGGGTAGTTTTGGGTGTCCGAAGTAGCTGCGTTTTTAGTGTAACACGAGCGAACTTCCTAGGGTTTTGGGAGTTTAAATGTAGGATTTTTAATGATCACTAGTTATCCCGATTGCTACTTTTGACAGGCGATACTGCTCCAGGAACTTCGAAGGAGCGTATGACTCGGGATTGAACTATCAGTGAGTGGACTTTAGTTTAAAAATTATAATGCATGCATAAAGGCATATTTGAATTAAATATTTTTATATATTATTTTTGGTACATTTCTGAAATTTAGAAATTGTGCTACTAAATGATGACTGGACACGGGTTTTCCATATTACTGTGAAAATAATGTTTTGGGCTGTGGCATGGTTTTATGGACTCTGTTCTTAAATAGTTTTGACTTGATAGATTTTGAGTCCATAGTTTTGGGTGTACACCTGGATGTGTGATTTCCTTGGATTTGGGCATAGAGCAGGATTTTCAATGAATTTGGCTTAGGCCAGGAAACAAGGATTTCAAAACATGGATTTTGGTTTTCACTGATTTACTGTCCCTGAGGATCACCGTTTTCTCCGACAGGCGTTGAGGGGCTTTTCTCCGTCAGATCATTGAGGGTTCTCCGACGCTGGTGTCGAGGGGTATTTTCTCCATCGGGTCGTTGAGGTTGTCTATGCATAGTACAGGGTTCTGCATAGCTCGAGGTATATCGGGTGTGTGGAGGGTTTTGAGCTATGGCTCGGAATTTTTATTCGGGAGCAGTGGAAAATGTTTTGATATACATTTTGTGTCCAGGTTGGTTTCATATGATTGTAAACTCCTTTGAGGAGGGTTTTGAAAATAGGGTTGTGGACCATGGGATGTTTTTATTATACGGTTTTTCATGTGTCCCATAGTTGTTTTACCAAAATAATGGATTTTCTGGTATGTTTTCTGGTTATCCTTATGGTTTTGTTGAAAAGGAATTTCATGCATGCATTTTTTTATTCGTGGAGGGGGAAAGGTATGTTTTCTGGTTATCCTTATGGTTTTGTTGAAAAGGAATTTCATGCATGCATTTTTTTATTCGTGGAGGGGGAAAGGTATGTTTTCCTCGGAACTAGTTTTAAACGATTATTTTTGTCCACCCACAATTTTTGTGTTTTAAATCCCCTCTAGGTTGTTGAATTGATGTGGGCATATTCAGAGGCAGAGGCATTAAATTTTCAGCTGCGCATTTACCTAGACTATCGAGTAGGCTATTTATGTCTGTATTTATTTATCCTACCTAGATGGTCTGATAAGTCTTTTGGACTGAGTGAAAATTGTGGTTATATTGTTGGATGCTGGTGTTGTTGGAATTTGGAGTGTTATCTGATCCTTCGTCTGACAGGTGGAAGACGGTTAACAAGTCCTTAAGGGGAGATTCTGCCAGATTTTTTGGCAGAATTCTCATCATATTTTTGCAAGGGCTTAAGGGTATTTTTGGGAATTTCTTTAAGTTATCATACGGGAGCAGGGTTTTTCCCGGGTTTCAAGGGGAAATTCAGGAAGGGTCCTGTCAAGTGCTCACGACATGACTTCTTGAATTGACATTACGCTTGACCTTAAGTCTCGTTGGCTCACTTGGATTAGTTCACTCCAACAATGTTATCTTTTTTTTTTTCTCTTAGTTTCTTTTTTTTTTCTTTTCTTCATTTGTACAATTTTCTTTCTTTATTTTTTTTTAACTAGCCAATATCATGCAATGACCGACTTTGGAGCTGGCATAAAAGTCCTTGGCCATAACACACGGCACGTTTTAGGGCGCAATTTGGCCAGTTTCAAGGACCTAGCATGACACGGCCTGCGGTAGCTTTGGGGTGCGCCTTCCCATAGTTTTGAGACACGATTTGGGCATGCTCAGTGATAGTGCTGAGATGTCAAATTTGGCATGTCTGGGCTGCGATAAGGGCCCTGGCATGTCCTGCGGCAATTGACTTGGTTCACCAGCAATACGGGTCCTTTTCCCATTCATCGTGAACTCCATTTGGTACTGCCTTGTCACCACCTAAGCTATAAGGTATATCCAAATTGATTGGGTACATTTTGGGTAAATGATGCTTAGGGTGATGAAAGAAAGGCTAGTGTTTGGCTTCTAAATGGCTTAGGGAGCACACAATAGGGTAGGATAGGGACTTTAGAGGTTGTGCACACATAGCCTACATCACTTCTTACGGCAAACCACACTTCAAATCAAGAGCATCTATATAATGTTAGTTCTTTAAAATTCAATGGAAGTATGATGTAACATTTATGAACAAAGTGAAGAGTGTTTAAAGAGTAGAAAGAATGTGAATCACTCAGAAAGAATGGCATTAAGGCTCAAGTTCTCACAAGGTAGTCTCCACTAATTTTCTGAAGTTCACTCAAATTCAGTCATTTTGTTCACTTGATTGCTTAAGACATGGCATGTGAAGTGTAAGGCATGCTACAAACTGCATATGGCACGACTCTGAGCAAAACAAGGATAGTTCACTTAGCATGTACACTCTTATTAACCCGTTAAAGCACTAGTCACTAGCAACAACTTAACTAACAGCACAAAACAACAACTAAAAACTTAAAAACTGAAATTGCAAAATCTGGCTGTGAGTACCCCTAAACCTATTGGTTTCTACATATAAAATTTTCAATCCCACACCCCAAACCTAAAGTAAACATTGTCCTCAACGTTGTACAAGATAAAACAAATGATAAAGGTGATATGGGCTTGCTTGCCTCCTAGGAGCGCTTTATTTAACGGCTGGGCAAGACGAGGCTGGCATTTCAAGTGCCTGGTGGAGTGCCAAGGTCCTGAACAGAGTTCTTCCTTGGTGGCTGCGACCTTAGCTTAAGTGGGGGAGGATCCTTGAGGGAAGGCCAAGAATCATTGGTTGTGGGTAAGGGAACTTCAATTGGGGATGGTTTACCACATGGAAATGAAGATGTGGCTTGGAGCAATTTGACCTCTGCATTCCTGAAATCAGCATGAGCTTTTTGAGGCGATGTGAGTGTCGTGTCACTCGAGTCCATAGTGCCTGAACTTCCTATTGTGTCCTGCAACAATGCATTCATTATAAATAATGGAAAATCAGCAGTAGGTGCTGCGAGGTACCGTATGTCATCATGGTTGTTGAATGTTCTGAGCTTGTCCCAGACATGGATAGCTACTTGCCCACGTTTCACATTGATGTCATAGTCCAGTATGGACAAAATGGGTCTACCAAAGATCAGTGGTGGATCTGCACTTGGGCCCAGTCTCTCCATTCTCAAAACATAGAATCTGCAACAATGCAAGTATCCCCTATGTGTACACTAACATCTTCAATCACACCCATTAGACTAGTCACAGACGAATAAGCTAATCTAATGCATAACTCAGTAGGTTTTAACTCTCCTAAGTTTAATGATTGAAATACATGGTAAGGCATGATACATACAGCATCCCATGTGTCACATAAGCAATGAATAAACCTTTGTCCTTTGATGACACATGGGAGTGAGGGAGGGCCTGGATCTTCAGCGTTGGGTGGCACGCCATGCAGAGCATTTAGAGTGGCTGAATTGATGCCAAAGTGAGCTTCAGCTCAGCTTCATGTTTTCTAGAAACTAAGTCCTTCAAAAGCTTTACGAAGATTGGCATATGCTTGAGTAGTTTGTGGAATGGCAGTGTAATCTGCAGCTTTTGCAACATGCGCTCCATTTCCGTTTCAAACTCCTCTTTCTCTTTGTTTTTGTCCTGAAATCTGCGAGGAAAAGACACTACAAAATTATCATCTAAATTGAATTGAACTTGCTTAGTCTGATTATGCACTGGAATATGCGATGTATGATGAGAAAGCTTAGTCTGATCCGAAATTGTGCCCTTTTCCTTAGACATGGGCTGGAACACAATTGGAGAGTTCTGAAACACTGCCTGGTTTGGATATGGCAATTTGGGCCTTATCGGGTGTTCTTCAATGACTGGTCCTGGCGCATCTGTGGCGCGTCGCATGGCATGGCATGACGTCTCTGGTGGCGCATCCTGCAGTGGCGTCAGGATTATATGGTTAGGCCGGGTCTACGGTAAGGCGTCTTGGCGCGTATCTGGTCTCAGGGACTCGATACAGGGTTGTGGGCTAGACCGCGGGCTTCCTTGCGGTGCAGTTTTGGTCAGGTTATGCGGTATAGGATCTTGACACAGCTGCAAGGGCAGGGACGTGGTATGAGGTCTTGTCTGGTGCCCAGGCTGCGATTGGTACACTTGGGGCAGGGTCTGACTCTACGGTAGGGGCATGTCTAAGTTCATGTCCGGCGGCTGGTTCCTATTTAGATGCAACAACATTGTCCCATGGTCTGTCGTAGGTACTCACAAACTGGCCCGGTGCAAGATTTAGGCATTTTCACAACCAGGTCCTCATCTTTCTCCTTTGGTTCTTCATGCACATCTCTATAGGCATCATATTGAGGCCCTTGGATTTTTCTCCCACTCCGTAGACTGTTATAGTGGGATGCTGAAGGCCCCTGGGGTTTATCAAAACCTGACTAGGTAGTGTGCCTTGCTCTCTCTGACTTAGTGGGGTTGTAAGCTGGCCCATCTGAAGATCCAAGTTGGCAATGGCCTTGTCAGTCTTCTGTTGATGAGCTGTAGTTTGCTGTTGATGAGCCATGGTTTGCTGAGTCAAGGTTTGGAGCATGTTTTGTGTTTTGAGCATGGCAGTTGCCCATGGTTCACTCACTGGAATGTGAGGGGCCTGGGGTTGCGGTGGTGCTTGGTAGGGAGCTGGGGCAGCCACTGCTTGATTGTGGAATCCAGGTGGTGGATTTTGAATGTTTTGATTGTTACCTCACCGATAGTTAGGATGGTTCCTCCACCCCGAGTTGTAAGAATTGGAATAGGGATCATTCGTAGGCCGTGGGTTTCCATTGAAGTCTCCCATCATGTTGGCTTCTTCAATCGTTGGGCACTATTGAGAGCTATGCCCCTGAACAGAACATACATCACACACACGGACACCCTTTGCTTTCTCATTATACAGCTGCTTCACCATTGCTATGAGTTGGGCATTGGTGTCATCCTTCTCCCTATCCTTGGACACTCCTCCGAGAGTTCTAGGTTGATGACCACGATAACTGAATTTCTTCTCCCGTTGTGCAATACTCTCAAAAGCCTCCCTAGCCTCCTCGGCTATGCTTTCCAAAACTCATTTTGATTGGGGGTTCACCATCACACGGTCATTGTTTTTCTGTCCCCCCATAGAAATACAGCATCAAGTGACAATCATCGATATTGTAGTGGGGACAAGACTGAATCAATTGGTTGAAACGCTCCCAGAACTCGTAAAAGGACTCATCCTCTGCTTGCCTTGGGTTATCTCACTTTTCAGTTTGTTTGTTTTGGCCAAGGGATAGTACTAGGTGAGAAACTTGGAACACAAGTCTCTCTAGGATATGATAGATGCAGGGGGGCCAAGGAGTGAAACCATGCATTGGATATGTCCTCGAGACTAAAGTGAAAAAGTCTCAATCTGATTTTGGCTTCAATCATGCTGTTTATCCTCAATGTAGAATAGACCTCCACAAATTCCTTGATGTGTAGATGAGGATCCTCTCCTGAAAGTCCATGAAATTTGGGGAGCATATGAATGGTTCCTGACTTCGACTCAAAGTTTTCCACAGTATATGGTGGAAAAAAAATAGGAAACTGATCCTCGGAGACATGAGGAGTAGCATTCTCCTTCAGAAGCCGTGGTGCAGGGTTGGCAAGGACACGTTCCTCAGCCATTGGAGGTAATGATGGTGGGGATGCTTGTGGAGATGGGAATTGTGGTGAAGTTGGTAGAGAATGGAAGGTGGTAAAGCCAACTATCCACCACTAACCAATTAAATTCCTAACACAATTTCCAAGGTTCAATTACATTAAATTATTTGAATCTGATGCCCATGCAAAGGTCCGGTTACAATTCACTTTACACATTTTATTCCCTCTTACTTAGCATGTCCTAAGCCGTTTCCCTGCTTTCTTCCAAAACACGAACAAAAACTCAAAAACGTAAACAATGTAAAAAGAGTTATGCGGCTGAAAAGGGTTGGAACCATATTTCAACTTGAAAACATTGTTTAAATAGACCTAGGGCTTCCCCTAAAAACTAGGAATTGAAACTGACAACAAAAAGCCTAAAATAACCTTAATGAAACCCTAAGACTGCTTTCCTGGCTTATCAGGGACACGGGATGGGCCGCGGGCTTGAGATAGGTTGCGGTCTTAAGGCGTGTCAGGGGACACAATTGGGACTTGGCTGAGAGCTCTGAAGGACTCGCCATGGCTTGTCTGGGGCTGGTTCTAGGACTCAATTTAGGGCACATATGAGGTATCTTTGAGACATGTCAAGGACACGTCTTGGCATGAACCTCGACTCACCTTGGACTTGATTTGCTGGTCCTTAGACATGATTCTAGGACCTGGATGGCTTGATTCAAGGTTCTTGATCCTGGCCCTAAATAGGGCGCATGGCTTCAGATTAGGACATAATTTTGGGCCCGATATTGCAATGAAGACAACTTCCTCATTATAACTCCAAATTGAGCCATTCTTTTTGTATTCTTCTCAGAATATCCCTATCTTTCAAACTCTGCACAAGTCTCACAAAATACATCACTTTCTACTATTGATGGCACATAAGTACTCAAAAGAAAAGTAAAAGGGCATTAAGTAGCATCTAAAAGATGTATAAATAATGATTGAACACTTCGTCTCGTCTGCCGGGAGACCTACGGGACAACAAGAAGAGTACTTGACACCGATGGGGTGCTGGCCTAGTAGACTCTGATGCTTAAGTTAGTAAGCGAGTAAGAGATCAATCATGAACTAGGCAGCATAAGGGCTAATGAATAGTTATTGCTCTTTCTTGGGAAGTGTGCCCCGTATTTATAATAGCAATGAATGTGGTAGTTGGAACACTAATGTTGTGATGCCCAAGTTACCTTCAAGATTCTGACACGTTTCCTGAGGATGCTAAACTAGTGGTGGTGATTCGTTTGTGTGTCAGGGCGGTGTTGTTCCAGTGTGGGCAAGAGTGTGCCGACCAGAGGGTGCCGACTAGGACGATGTGGAACGAATAGACAGATGTGATCTGGGGTGATTGGTCCTTGTCGGCCGACCGGAATTGGGCTGGTCGGTCGGAAAGGGTGTGCTGGTATTGGTGGATGTTGGTCGTGTCTCGGTGGTCTGTCGGAATGGTATAAATATTCCTTAAACAAAATAATTATATTTGGAAACACAAATGTGCAAAATGGAAGTTAGAGAACCATAAACATAAACATGCAAAATGGAAAAAATGAGATAAAGAGGTCGAGTGAAACTTAAACCTAAAATTTAAAAATTTTCCCCAAAAATAAAAATACAAAATACTTCTAGATTAAAATATTTCTACCATCGTCCACCTTCCCCAAAAATAAAAATACAAAATACTAATAAATTAAACAATAATGCTAGAGGTACCAACTATATTTCCAAATTTTCCTATCCCAACACATGTGATATACGAAGTGGTAATCCATGTCATTTAAAAAAAAATTTCAAACTTGTCATTTTTTTTAATTAACTATCTTAAATAAAACCAAACATAAAACATAAAAAATTAAATTAAATTAAGAAAGAATAAACCCTAACTATAACAAATCTTTACTGGAGAAGAACACCCAGAGCTTGCTAAAGGGCCGACGCCCCCTAACCCAAACAAGAAGAAGGAAAGCAAAGGCAAGTTCAAGTGCAAGAAAGTACCGAATGGCTACGACAATCCCACAAAAAAAAAACAATCTTCACCAGCCCACCCACTACCGATGAAGGTAATATGCCATTCCACGTCCTCCCTCCCAATCCCTAACCAATGGTTTACATATGAAAATAAACCTCCAATCCTATTTGCATAAAAAGCAAATAAAAAAGTCATAAATTAATTAATGGAAACTAAAAGATGGATGAATTTCTTAATTTGAGAATTAATGAATTAATACCTCTGCTTTCTCAGTTTTTCCAGATTTTTATTAAGCTGTCTTCGTGTTTGTAGGTCTACTTGGTGAATCCAGAAGTTGATCATTGCAGCCCCAAGAACAAGTATGGCAACAGTACATATCCCATCTTTGGCATATGGATATCGAAAATCATCATTCCCCATCGATCGATGCTTTTGGCTGCAAAAAAACTAGTTAGGGCTTCAATCAATATATGGATTCCAAATTAAATGTGTAAATATGATCTTATTTCGGGTATTAACATGTGATGAAGATACATATAGTACCGATGAAGAGTTATCATGACAGATGTGAGACATTTGAATAGAGGAGGCTGCATTGAATTTTTAGGGCTTATTGTGGAATGGAAAAGAGGGAGGAATCCATGTTTTAGGTTCAATCAAAACTATTACGTATTCTTTTATGTTTTTTAATAATTATTTTTTTTCAAATAGCTGATTTTTTTTTTCTTTTTACTTTGTAATTAAAGAGAAAATGATAGAAATAAAATAAAAAATAATATGACAGCCCACATTAAATGCCACATGTTTTGGTATAAAAAAAATTGGGAAAATAGTAGATGCCCATAGCATTAGTTTAAATTAAAATATTTCTATTATTTAGCCTATTGTCGGTCGTCCAGTTGGCTTTTGAGGCGCCTCTATCTTAGACGAGTTTTCCCAAAATAGGTGCGGCAATGGGGCGCTCAGCACTTAAGCAGGCTTAGGTGGGGATTTGTCCGTGTAAAACATTGGTTTTTCCTGGGTAAAGGAAAAAGGTAAAAAGAACGGATAAGTGCGATGATATCCAATAATTGAGGTCCAATCTAGACTCTGTCTCAGACTCTCAAACAACATGTGACCTCTACCTCAATTTTAGAAAATCAATATCAAACTGTCCATTTTTATCTTAAGAAAAATCTGGATAATGTAGTTTTCATTGACAAAAAAGTTAAAGATCGTAATATAATGATTGACCTGCAAATGCATAATGGGATTGAAGAAATAGAAAATTACAAATAGTTGGTTAAAAAATCATACTCATCTTTTGATACTGACCAGAATAGATAGTAAATATTTTCAGATTTCTCTAGAGAGAACACTTACTCTGATACTCATCAATAATTTTAGCTTCCACAATGCTATGCAGCATGCAACTGCAACCACTTCATTTTTGGGCAGCTTCTTGAAATTTCTCGAATGCTTATGAGCCCCTCATCCATTTCACATTGTTCCAAATACCATACCACAACTTGTCAAAACATAAGCATTCAATCATGTATTGTAGGTGGACACTTGGCTGAAACCCAATGACCAAGCCACAGAATACAAACCACCTGTCGAGAAGTGGATTGGTACGTAATACCTGAAATTGGATGTAATTATTTATATATAGTGAACATTATCATCATATTCATTCTCACTAATAAATATAATACAGTTTATACGATGAATTTTCAAAATGTATGATTACTTAACAATAATAAATAAGATGACCGGTAAAACAAGAAAAGATATAAGTTAGGCCTAATTTGGCATAATGCACAGCAAAGAACAACTTTGGTGGCCACAAAGAAAGTATCCACATACACGTGGCTGAGCCTTTAGCACAAGGATTTTGGCCCCAAGATGAATATAAAGCTGCACCACTAGCTACCACCCCTTTTATCCAAGCTTATAGCTTTGGTCCAAAAAGCTCAATTTGTTCCATCTATCATCACTTTTTCAATCAAGAAATTTCGTTAATTAGCAAATTATTACCTCTCAATCTTGTTAGCCATGTTAGAAGGCAAGGCAGTGATTGTTGAGACTGATATGCTTCAGACAATGCAGCAGAATGCATTTGACTATGCATCAAAAGCCTTGATTTCTTTGATGTCACTGAGGCCACTGAGATAGGCCGTTTCATTAAAAAGGTGCGTCTTAACTAATATCGATCAGGTGGTATTTCATTCTAAGTATGTCTAAGAATACATAACTGATAATCAATTAGGTGGTTCTTCATTTTAAGTATGTCTAGGAATATAGAACTGATAATTGATCAGGTAGTTCTTCATTTTAAGTATTTCTAAGAATATATATAACCAATATGTAAAGAAAAGTAACGCGATAGCAATACGATTGCTGATTTTTGTTTGTGGGTTGCTTAGGAATTTGACAGGTCATATGGAGGTGGATGGCAGTGCATTGAGGGAAGAGATTTTGGATCATTTGTGACACAATGCCATGGCTGCTTCATCTATATTTGCATTGGCAGCCTTGCAATTTTGCTGTTCAAGGGAGCTGCAGGCCCAGAAGCTGAGGCAAAGCAGCCATGTGCTGCAGCCTTGGAGCCAGTCAAAGCATGAAGTTAATTTCTTCATTAATTACTCTATATATGTATGCTTCCTTTTCTTGTATCCCTAGCCTAGCTAGCTTGTAGAATATATATATATATAGTATATATATCTATATATATATATAGTATATATATCTATATATATATATAGTATATATATCTATATATATATATAGTATATATATCTATATATATATATAGTATATATATCTATATATCTATATATATACTATATCTATATATCTATATATAACTAAGACTGAAGAAAAAATTCCAGGGTTTGAATTTTAGATTCACCAACCCAGTCACCCAGCTGTTTGTATTTTTGCATATCTACTTAAAAGATATATTGCGTCTGTAATTTTATATTGGCATTATATATTACAGCCCATCTGGGATTTTCTTCATCTTAATGAAATCATTTTCAGGTGAACTATCAATCACCAAGCAATGTTATGTTTTCATATATTACGTGGAAGAGGCTTATAGATCTTACAGCTCAGAGTGATTAAGAATTTATTCTTGTACACTAGAGGTTTCATGTTGATCAAATATGGCAACCCCCAAAAAACTCACATAATTAAAGCTAAAAATCTCAGACTCAATTGTAGCAGCAAACTTAACCCAATCTCATTTAATTTTCTTATCGATCAACTTTATGTTTGTGGGTGCTCTTTCAATTTTTCCGTGTTTAACTCGAAGGTAGTACAAGTTCATAACAATGTATGCATAGAGACCTACGATGATGAATGAATTGATGTTTTTGTTTTTGTTACGATATCTAAGGGGAATCAGACCTTGGACTTATCCTAACCTAATCTACTCCACTGCATTCACCATTTGAGCTAACCGCAAAAGCTTAGAAACCGATGAATCACAATTCATTTAGGCCACGTTTAGTAAGTAGGATGACTGGATTGGATTGGATAACTTACTTTATCTAATCCTACTATTTTCAGGGAATTGGATTGGCTGAATAAGTTTTCTTATATATCTACCCCCTCTAATCCCCTTAGAATAAAAACACATCCGTTTTTCCTTTCAAAATATATTGAATTTGATGAATATATTATCCAATCTAATCTAATCCAGCTGACCATATATTGTAATTGCACTAATTTGGCTACCAAATTGTACTATGGAAATGGGATCTTCAAACTAAAGATAAACAAAGAGAAGATTTGAGATAATATTCGGTTAGATATATGTAATAATAGAAGCACCAATTTATAGTTGATTGCAGCATAATATAGGGCGCTATATGTTTGAGAAGGTTAGGGTTGTTAATTAGGGCTGTTATCAGTTAGTTAGTTAGTTGATCATCACAGCTGTCAATAGGGTCGTTATTAGTTAGTTAGAGCAGTTGTCAATGCTAGCTGTTAAGAGTTTGTTATGTGCTAGTTGTTCAAATACAGTTAGAGTTGTTATGCATGAGTTATGTGTGTTATATAAAGGATACAAAGATGAGATGTAAGTAATAAGGTTAATAGAAAAGAAGCAGATTTTTCACTCTCAAACTCTCTCAATTTCTTCTCGTCACCTTTCTCATTCTGAGTCTTTCTCTCTTCCTTGCCTTCTTGAACTGATAAACATGGATTCGAACATGGTATCAAAGCTGTGAAACTCACAGCTAAGATCCTGGTTCTAGACTCCTTTCTTGCTTCTTGTGCGATTTCTTGAAGAGGTGTATTGTTGCTACTGCGGTAATTGATCAGTCGTTATTTATGCATCATTTTGAGGTCTTTATATGCCTCTCTTACATGTCTTTTGAATGATTTCGTGCCATCAATAGTAGAAAATGATCAATCTTGTGAGACTTGTGCAGAGTTAGAAAGATAGGTAAAATCTGGAAAGAACGCAAAAAGAATGACTCAAATCGGAGTCCAGATGAAGGAGATGTCCTCATTTCAATATCAGGTCCTCAACGGGGTCCTGAGTGCGCCAGTGCGCCAGTGCGCCTATTTTGGGCCACTGGCCAAGTACCTCATATCAGGCCCTCCGGGTCTCAAACCTGTGTTTCATGACATCAAGGTCAAGTCCTAGAAGTGCCAAGGTCGCGCCAAGGCAGGTCGAGGACATGTCCCAAGAACTCCCATCCGAGCCCAGATGTGCGCCTAAGCCGGAGTCCCTGTTCCGCCAGCGGTGGATCAGAGGTTCTCCCTCTGCGCTAAGCTTGACAACATTTGCGCCAAGCCTGAACGACGATGCGCTTCTATTATACTCCTAACGTACTTCAAAAGCGCGGTCCCAGATCCTGATTACGAAGACAGTCAAAAATCCAAGTTTGGCCAGCTTGCATTCCCACTTGCCAGCTTGCATTCACACTCCCAGCCGTGTTCTGATTGGTTCTAATAGATTTTAAAGACTTTGTAATTAATTAAAAGTAAAATAACTTACCCTATTCCAATAGGACAAGGTTTTACCAATCTGTATAGGACAAGGTTATACCAATCCTTATAGAACAAGGTTTTCCCTTGTCTATAAAAAGGAGAATCAGATAGAGGATTAGGCGTTTTTGTTTCTGGAAAAACAGAGACCTGAGCCACAGAGTTCCATTTTGGTTTTCTAGAGAATTAGGGACCATATTTTCGGAGATAATCTTTCACATAGATTATTGGACGTGGAGCTTGGAGAAGAAGGCCCTGCCGTGTCTTCTGCTGCATCTGTTCTTAACAATCTCCTCTGTAACCTTATTTTCATTATTACAATTTACTTATGGATTCAATTATACTTGTGTTTATTTCAGTTATGTGTGAGTAGTCATTAGGATTAGGGCTGCTTGAAGCCCTAACCATGTTAGCTTGTTAATTGGATTTCTGGCACTTGATTATGATTGCTATGCATGCTGAATAAGTTGGATTACTATGCTTAATGAACTTAATTTATGCCTATAAGATTAGCTACCTTGTTTGCATATAATTATAGATGTAATTGCTTGAGTGACCGTCATATCATCTTGTGATTTGGAGCATCGAAAGTATTCGTACTTGTAATCTTAACTCATGACGACCTAGGATTGCATGCCACTTTGCTAGGCTAATGTTGTAACGACCCGGACCAGGAATTAAATTATTTTGAGAATTGGACAATTTTACCCTCAGTTTTGGATGGGTTCGGGAGTCACTTTTTGACTGGCAGTACTTTTGAGAATTTTTCTTGGGTTGTTGCGTAGGTCTCGAACTCACGAGTTCGTAGACAGGCGGCACGCGGAAAACGGAGACCCGATGAGTTCGTTTCGGGTCTAGAAGCTTCAGGGGCAATTTGGTAATTTTGGAAAAGTTGGAATTATATACATGTTATTTTTCTCTCTCCTCGAGAGATTGGCCCGTGCAATCTCACTCCACCTGAAGACCTCCCCGTGTGAACATCGAAGACCCATTTTCATCGGATGGGTTTCGATCCGATTCAAACAAAACCAAGGTCGGGAGGATCTTCCCCGCGACCCCACGAGTCTTTTGGTGTAATCATCGGAGTGGGAGCACCTCCGTGGGCGACGGACGGAGGAGGGAGGTGAACCGAACCTTCTCGGCCGTTTTCCGGCCAAACCAGGTACGATCTCGGAACTTTGACCTCATATTTGGATTCCTGGTGAAAAGTAGATGAATTTACATGTGTAGATCGTGAAAAACGGTTAAGAAATGAAGAAATTAGAAAACCTTGAAGTTTGGCCGGAAATGGGGGATTCCGGGGAACCAGACGGCGGCGGAGGTGGCGGTCCGGTCATCTTCTCCGGCCAGCCTCCGGTGACGGCGAGGCCGTCCGGTCGTCTTCTCCGGCGAGTCACCGGTAACCGGTCGAGTCGAGTGAACCGGTCGAGTTGGACCGGGTCAGGTCGAGCCGGATCGGGTTGGACCGGTCCAGGCGCGTGAACACTGTAGCAGGCGCGTGACCGGCGCGTGCCAGCGCGTGGGCCCGTATTCTCACCTTCCGGTGGCGCGTGACGGCGCGTGGGACTGTTCCCGAAGTCACGGCGGCGCGTGACTGAGGTTTTGGGACGTTCCGGATCAGATTTTGTTGGTTTCGAGGCCATAGGAGTTCATTTAGAGCTCGGTTGGGCAATCCCAGCGGTAAGGATTGACCGTGGAGAGGGTTTTGAGTTTAGAAAGTCAAGGTAGTTGGGTCATTATGGTGTAGGTGTTCTGAGGCTAGAGCGTACATGAATTTTGGGTTGGATGGTGATGGTAAGCGGACTTTGATTTATAAATTGTAATGTATGTATAAATATCTTCGATTTCATTACTGTTGTGTATGGTTGTATTTATAAATTGTAATGCATGTATTAATATCCTCGATTTAAATACTGTTGTGTATGGGTGCAATGATTGCTGGATAATTGTTATTCCAATATTTCAGTGGAAGTGCGTTGTGAGAAACGATATGGTTGTTGGATTCGATTTTCATAGTGTTTGGACGTGGTAATTATTTGGGTACATGATTTTGAGTTGAAACCGTATTTGTGATAAATGATAAACAAAATATATATTTGATTTTGGAAACAAAACCGACTTGATGGGGCCTAGGAGCCGGGCCTTGGTTCCGTGTTGGCGGACTCCCGGTGAACCCCTAATATAAACAAAATTGATTTGATGGGGCCTAGGAGCCGGGCCTTGGTTCCGTGTTGGCGGACTCCCGGTGAACCCCTAATATAAACAAAATCGATTTGATGGGGCCTAGGAGCCGGGCCTTGGTTCCGTGTTGGCGGACTCCCGGTGAACCCCTAATATAAACAAAACCGATTTGATGGGGCCTAGGAGCCGGGCCTTGGTTCCGTGTTGGCGGACTCCCGGTGAACCCCTAATATAAAAGCGATTTGATGGGGCCTAGAAGCCGGGCCTTGGTTCCGTGTTGGCGGACTCCCGGTGAACCCCAATATAAAAGGTGAATTTGCAGAGATTGTGGTCGAGTCCAAGTAGTACATATTCTAGCACACCCCAAGGGATACCCTGGTGGCTAGGAATATGATAGCCGAGAGATATGCCGACTGATGAGATATCATGGTACAGAGAGTTATGATACGATATGATAGCCGATGATGTTTTCGGCTCTAATATGAACCAGACGACAATTGTTATGGGCCTAATCAACATATGAAAATACGTCGTCATCCGGGTCAGTGGGTTGGTGTGGGCGGTGACCCAGATGGACGAATTATTATTGGTTCACTAGTATCTGACTAGTTTGTTGTCTTGTGGTTTTCCAGTAGAGATGTCAGCAATGTCTGACTACTGACATTTGGTATCAGAGAGTATTTCTATTTGAACCACCACTATTCCGAGGTTTTGGTTTTGACCGGTATTTTATCCTGCATCTGACAGTAGGAGTGATCAGTAAGTACAGAGATTCTGTTGGGAACCATGTAAAGTTTAATAAAAATTATTTAAGAATAAAGGGTATTTCTGGTAATTAAATGTTGAGGTAAAAGAGCTGTCAGACGGGATAAGGGTTCTTTCCGGGTTTCGAGGAAAAATTCGGGAAGGGTCCTTACAAATGTGGTGTCATTAAATTCTCTTTAAACTTCATGCACCATCTTAAAATGTAGGTGATAGACGTTCTAGGCATATGCCCTGTTTAGAACATGCTAAGTAAGAGGGAATAAGATGTGTCTAGTGAACCAACGCCAGGTCCTAGGCATGGGCACCTAATTCAGAAAATGCATAGTAATTTGATCAAGGAAATCTGGTTAAGAGCTATAATTGGTTAGAGTGGATAGTAAGCCTTAATTCGCCTTAGTTAACAACCTTTCATTCTTGCATTGTTATTTTCTGTACTTTGATTTACTTGTCTTTAAATTTCAGTTATCACATCATAAACCCCCCCCCCCCCCTGTGTGTGTGTGTGTGTGTTTTTATTTAAGTTAACAAATCTGAACTAAATTGGTCATAACGTTGATACAAGTCCTCGAGGGATCGACTCTTGCTGTGCTACTAGACTATACTTATCGATTTGTGCACTTGCAAGGATTTTATAACTGTTAGAATTGAATTGCATATTTCTTGCTCTTTAAATCTACCAACAGTAATCTCTGAGGTCTATGACGTGCGGTAATCTCTAAGGTCTATGATGTTTCTCGGATGCAATTCAATTCGTCTGATCTGATCAACCTGTCTCTTGTCTCCCTCCGATCTCAATTCTCTACTACTTCTAGTTCTCCAATCTTCCTTCAAACCTCTAAATATAAGTTCCTTGGTTTCTTTCTGATTTCTTTGTATCTTCAAAGATTTTCTTGTGCATCTAAGATATTCGTGACTAGTTCGTGCGTAAATTTGTGAATTTGAAAACAATACCTTGTACAATCATGTCTTCTGCAATGGATTTACTTAAGCATGCAACGGAGTTTGTATCTCTAAAGCTAGATTATACGATTTACGTCTCATGGAGTGTTAAGATTCAAAGGATGTTAAAAGGTTTTCATTTGTTTGGTCATCTAGATGGTACATGTCCATGTCCTGGTCCAATTGATGAAGGTTTTCAGAAATGGATCGATAATGATGCTGCATTGTTAAACATGTTGATTGCCACAGTATCTGAGGAAGCCTTTACTGAGATCATGACATGTGAAATCTCGAGAGATGCCTGGCTTACCCTGCAAGAACGGTTTTCCTCTATGTCTGAGGTCAATCTTATGCAGCTGAAAACCAACCTTCAAACTATACAGAAGCGATCGGATTCTATTGAGGCCTATCTGGCTAAGATCATATCAGCAAGACAACGTTTGGCTAGTGTTGGACTTGTGGTCACAGATAAGGACGTGATTCTTATCACATTGAATGGATTGTCTACAGATAATCATGCTTACAAATCTCATATTTGAGCAAGACCTGTATCGATTACTTTATCTGAACTTCGAACTCTTCTTCTTGCTGAAGAGGCTGATCTTTCTAAAGCTACATCAAAATTGCAAACGCAATCCTCTCTTCTCACTGCAATGGTTGCAACTAAGGCAACAAATGAACCTCAACCACAGTCGTCTGATGCTATGTCCACTCAGTCATCACAGTGGCAAGGTTCCAACATTAATTCCAATTCAAACTGGCATGGAAGGAATAACTACCAAGATTCTAATTGGAATGGTCGAAAAAATCGTGGAAGAGGCAGGTTTAATGGCTATCATGGCATGAACAACTACAACCGAAGTCGATATAATAACCATTACAACAACAATTATAATCGTCCCTGATCAGTCGTTATTTATGCATCATTTTGATGTCTTTATATACCTCTCTTACATGTCTTTTGAATGATTTCGTGCCATCAATAGTAGAAAATGATCAATCTTCTGAGACTTGTGTAGAGTTAGAAAGATAGGTAAAATCTGGAAAGAACGCAAAAAGAATGACTCAAATCGGAGTCCAGATGAAGGAGATGTCCTCATTTCAATATCAGGTCCTGAACGGAGTCCTGAGTGCGCCAGTGCGCCTATTTTGGGTCACTGGCCAAGTACCTCAGATCAGGCCCTTCGGGTGTCAAACTTGTGTTTCATGACATCAAGTTCAGGTCCTAGAAGTATCAAGGTCGTGCCAAGGCAGGTCGAGGACATGTCCCAAGAACTCCCATCCAAGCACAGATGTGCGCCTAAGCCCAGGGTCCCTATTCCGCCAGCGGTGGATCAGAGGTTCTCCCTCTGAGCTAAGCCTGACAACATTTGCGCCAAGCCTGAACGAAGATGTGCTTCTACTATACTCATGATGTGCTTCAAAAGCGCAGTCACATATCCTGATTACGAAGACAGTCCAAAAGCCAAGTTCGGCCAGCTTGCGTTCCCACTTGCCAGCTTGCATTCACACTCCCAGCCGTAGTCTGATTGGTCTGAGAGATTTTAGGGATGCTGTAATTATCTAGAAGGATTAGGACTGTCTTAGTACACATTAGGATAGGGTTTTTATTTTATTCAAATTCTAGTTGAACAAGGATTCCCTTTTCTTGACAAAGAAGAACCGTGTTCAGTAAAAAGACAAAAAAATATATATACGTTTTGTTAGAGAGAACTAGGGTTCCGTTTGGTTTTTGGGAGAAACAGACACCTTAGCCGCATATAGTATTTTGGTTTTTTGGAGTTTTACGTTAAAGCTTTGTTCTTCTCGAAGTTAAGTGTGTTGGACGTGGAGCTTGGAGAAGAAGGATCTGTCGTGTCTTCTGCTGCACCTGTTCTTCACAATATCTTTTGTAACCTTATTTTTACTGCAATTTAATTATGAATTCAATTACGCTTGTGTTTATTTCAGTTATGTGTGAGTAGTCGTTAGGATTAGAGCTGCTTGAAGCCCTAGCCATGTTAGCTTGTTGATTGGATTTCTGGCTCTTGATTATGATTGCTATGCATGCTGAATAAGTTGGATTACTGTGCTCAATGACCTTAATTTATGCCTATAAGATTAGTTACCTTGTTTGCATATAATTATTGATGTAATTGCTTGAGTCACCGTCATATCATCTTGTGATTTGGAGCATCGAAAGTATTCTTACTTGTAATCTTAACTCATAACGACCTAGGATTGCATGTCACTTTGCTAGGCTAATGTGGTGTCATTAAATTCTCTTTGAACTTCATGCATCATCTTGAAAGGTAGGTGATAGACGTTCTAGGCATATGCCCTGTTTAGAACATGCTAAGTAAGCGGGAATAAGATGTGTCTAGTGAACCAACGCCAGGTCCTAGGCACGGACACCTAATTCAGAAAATGCATAGTAATTAGGTCAAGGAAATCTGATTAGTAACTATAATTGGTTAGAGTGGATAGTAAGCCTTAATTCGCCTTAGTTAATAATCAATCAATCGTTAATTCTTGCATTGTTATTTTCTGCATTTTATTTTACTTGTCTTTAAATTTCAGTTCTCACATCATAATCAATCAATCGTTAATTCTTGCATTGTTAACGCTTCTATAACCAACCTAATGGGGGTTCTTGAGGACGTACTGGTACAAATCGGAGACACATGCATCCCTGCAGACTTCTACGTACTAAGAATGGACAGAATTGACAAAAGTGAGGAACCTCCCCTCATCTTCGGAAGGCCTTTATTAGCCACAGCCGAGTGCCTCATCGACGTAAAAAAGGGCCAGGTCTCCATCAAGGTCCTGGACCAGCTTTGGACATTCTCCATCCATGACACCATCCAGTATCCTGCCGAGCCTATTGTAGATTTTCCGTTAAACACAATGGACTTACTGCTACGGGAGACAATTGCTCAGTCTTGCATGACGGATGACCTTGACAAGGCCGTTACTAGTAACCCACACACTGTGGATTCACTTGCAGATAGCGTGATCGAAGAGGTACGAGCCCTTGACATCATGCCAGCCCTCCCATTTCACAGGCCTCCCTTCGAAGCATTACCACTCACAAGTCAGAAAACCCTGCCGTCCATCATAAAGGCTCCTAAACTCGAGCTGAAGCCCTGGCCCGAGCACTTAAAGTATGCATATTTGGGTGACAATCAAACTCTTCCAGTCATCATTGCGTCTACCCTAAGTACCAAAGAGGAAGAGGCATTGGTTCACGTCCTTAAGGTCAATCAAACGGCAATTGGATGAACAATAGCTGACATCAAAGGCATAAGTCCCACAAAATGCATGCATCGGATACAGCTGGAGGAAGACTCCAAACCATCATGGGAAGTAAAGGCCATATTGGAAAAAACAGTAAATCCTAACCGTAAAGATTGGTCCAGGAAATTGAATGATGCGCTGTGGGCCTATCGAACTGCATACAAGACCCCGATTGGTATGTCTCCCTTCCGGCTTGTTTTTGGAAAAGGTTGCCACCTACCAGTGGAATTGGAGCATAAAGCATTCTGGGCTATTAAGCAGATGAACATGAACATCGATGATGCTGGAATACATAGGAAGCTTCAGCTAAGTGAATTAGAGGAGTTGTGAAACGAGGCCTTTGAAAGTGCTCGTATCTACAAGGAAAAGACCAAAGCTTTCTACGACAAGCGCATTCAGCCCAACGACTTTCACATCGGACAGGAAGTCCTCCTCTTTGACTCCCGGCTCAAACTAATGCTAGGTAAGTTGCGTTCAAGATGGACTGGACCATTTATTATTACTAACGTTTTTCCTCATGGTGCAGTTGAAATCCAGCACCCGGAACGGCATGATCCGTTCAAGGTAAATGGCCATCACCTTAAACACTACTTCGGGGACCTCTCCAATCCAAGCGCAGTCAACCCTGCACCTCCGCATGCGCCCAGCTCCTAGCATGCCAACCCCGTCTTGCCCAGACGTTAAATAAAGCGCTCCTAGGAGGCAGCCTAGCCCTGGTTTGTATTTCTCACTTCCTTTTATGTTTCTACCCGTTATATCTCTCAAACCTTTCTATTGTTGTCATATTACTGCATATCACATTGAGGACAATGTTCAGTTTAGGTTTGGGGGTGTGGATTTAAAATTTTGCATATAGAAACAAGTAGGTTTGGGGGTGATACACGGCCAGGACATTTAAATTTCTGCTTGTGATTAGTATGATAACTTGTTAATAGGAATGTATATGCTAAGTTAACTATCTTTGCTTTACTAAGAGTCATGCCATGGTCAAGTAGTTCATAATCTGCACTTCACAATGCCATGTTTTAAGTGATTAAGTGAACAAAATAACTGAATTTGAGTGAACCTGAGAAAATTAGTGGAGACTACCCTGTGAGATCTTTGAGCCTAATTGCCTTTCTTTCTGAGGGATATACTTGTTTCTACTCTTAAACACTCATCGCATTTGTTCTTAATTGTTGATCTCATTACATCATATTTGCATTGAATTTTAAAGAACTAACATCATTTAGATACTCTTGATTTAATGTGTGCTTTGCCATAAGAAGCGATGTAAGCTATGTGTGCTTTAACCTCTAAAGGCTTTATCCTACCCTATTGCATGCTCCCTTAGCCAATTTTGAAGCCAAACACTCAGCCTTTTCTTTCATCACCCAAAGTATAACCTAACCGAAATACTTAGCCATTCATCACAGCCATACCCTATAACCTCAGTTGTGCAAAGGTTGCCCTAAATGAGATTCATGGTGAGAATGAGAGGTGAAAGAAGATGTTGCCCAATTCAAAGGACATTGGCGTCAATTTAAAGTTCAAAAGTAAAGAAAAGCTTTACAAGTTGCAAGCTGCACGAAAATTTGAGGAAATCATTACATGATCTTGGTTTAATTCAATTCAAAGAAGAAAAGAAAAAAATAAAGAAAACAAAAGAAAGAACAGAAAAAAAAACGTTCAAATCAAAAGAAAGAAAGAAACATTGAGAAAAAGTGAAAAACAAAGTGAATTGAGCCAAGTGAGACAAGAGCCTCAACATAAGCCACAAGAGCCTCAAAATAAGTCATCAAGAAAGCACAATGCCATGGGCCTTAAGCAAGGATTCAGTTCAGAAATTCCAAATTCAAGTCAAGACTTCTCATGCCTTGGCACAGCTCAGGTTCTTTGAATCCCATCCTTCCTTCCTAAACCCCTAAGCTTAGCCCTGTTACAACCTACAAAGGAAGACCTAATTGATCTTATGGAAAATCATGCAGAGAATTAAGGTACGTATCTATGTTCTTAAAGTTCAATTCCTTTCATGAGATCTTTATTTCTATAAAGTGCTATTCTTCATTGTTACTCATATGTGATTAAATTTGAATTTCATAACATAAACTCATCACATATGCTTGAAAAGAGTGAAAGCCTAGGATTCTTGTGCGAATTGAGAGTTGCCTAGTGAGGATTAGAGTAGAGGCGAAATATTTCTAGGGCACTTAGATGAAGTTGTTTTCAAACTTGATCACTCGAAAATTTGGCATTTATACACGTACACCTTCACATGACACTCACGGCTATGGCATTCCTTTTAGTTCTGCAAAGCATGTTTACTTACTTTGATTCTTATTAGCTTGTTAAAAGTACTATCTTTAGCATCTTTTGTGTCCAAGTAAAACGCTTGTGGGCATCGTGTTGTTATAACCCTCAAGAGACAAAACACCTCCTACTAGGTGAACCTAGGGGTTTAAATGTTCTATCTTAACTAAAATCGAGTCTTTTCATTTTGTTAGCATTTTTTTTTTCTCAGGGACTAGAAAAAGATAGGTTTGGGGGTATTTGATCAGTCGTTATTTATGCATCATTTTGACGTCTTTATATGCTTCTCTTACATGTCTTTTGAATGATTTCGTGCCACCAATAGTAGAAAATGATCAATCTTGTGAGACTTGTGTAGAGTTAGAAAGATAGGTAAAATCTGGAAAGAACGCAAAAATAATGACTCAAATCGGAGTCCAGATGAAGAAGATGTCCTCATTTCAATATCAGGTCCTGAACGGAGCCCTGAGTGTGCCAGTGCGCCTATTTAGGGTCACTGGCCAAGTACCTCATATTTGGCCCTCCGAGTCTCAAACCTGTGTTTCATGACATCAAGGTCAGGTCCTAGAAGTGTCAAGGTCGCGCCAAGGCAGGTCGAGGACATGTCCCAAGAACTCCCATCTGAGCCCAGATGTGCGCCTAAGCCCGAGATCCCTGTTCCGCCTGCGGTGGATCAGAGGTTCTCCCTCTGAGCTAAGCCTGACAACATTTGCGCCAAGCCTGAACGAAGATGCGCTTCTACTATACTCATGATGTTCTTCAAAAGCGTAGTCCCAGATCCTGATTACGAAGACAGTCCAAAAGCCAAGTTCGGACCACTTGCCAGCTTGCGTTCCCACTTGCCAGCTTGCATTCACACTCCCAACCGTATTCTGATTGGTCTGAGAGATTTTAGGGATACTGTAATTATCTAAAAGGATTAGGACTATCTTAATACACGTTAGGATAGGGTTTTGATTTTATTCAAATTCTAGTTGAACAAGGATACCCTTTTCTTAACAAAGAAGGAACCGTTTTCAGTAAAAAGACAAAAATATATATACGTTTTGTTAGAGAGTGCTAGGGTTCCGTTTGGTTTTTGGGAGAAACAGACACCTTAGCCGCAGATAGTATTTTGGTTTTTTGGAGTTTTACGTTAAAGCTTTGGTCTTCCCGAAGTTAAGTGTGTTGGACGTGGAGCTTGGAGAAGAAGGCTCTGTCGTGTCTTCTGTTGCACCTGTTCTTCACAATATCTTTTGTAACCTTATTTTTACTGCAATTTAATTATGAATTCAATTACGCTTGTGTTTATTTCAGTTATGTGTGAGTAGTCGTTAGGATTAGGGCTGCTTGAAGCCCTAGCCATGTTAGCTTGTTGATTGGATTTCTGTCTCTTGATTATGATTGCTATGCATGCTGAATAAGTTGGATTACTGTGCTTAATGACCTTAATTTATGCCTATAAGATTAGCTACCTTGTTTACATATAATTATTGATGTAATTGTTTGAGTGACCGTCATATCATCTTGTGATTTGGAGCATCGAAAGTATTCTTACTTGTAATCTTAACTCATAACGACCTAGGATTGCATGTCACTTTGCTAGGCTAATGTGGTGTCATTAAATTCTCTTTGAACTTCATGCATCATCTTAAAAGGTAGGTGATAGACGTTCTAGGCATATGCTCTGTTTAGAACATGCTAAGTAAGAGGGAATAAGATGGGTCTAGTGAACCAACGCTAGGTCCTAGGCGCGGGCACCTAATTCAGAAAATGCATAGAAATTAGGTCAAGGAAATCTAATTAGTAACTATAATTGGTTAGAGTGGATAGTAAGCCTTAATTCACCTTAGTTAATAATCAATCAACCGTTAATTCTTGCATTGTTATTTTCTACATTTTATTTTACTTGTCTTTAAATTTCGGTTCTCACATCATAAATCGCGACGCCCACCCCCCCCCCCCCCCCCCCCCCTGCTGCGTGTGTGTGTGTGTGTTTTCACTAAGTTAATAAATATGAACTAAAGTGGTCATAATGTTGATACAAGTCCTCGAGGGATCGACTCTTGCTGTGCTACTATACTATTCTTATCGATTTGTGCACTTGCAAGGATTTTATAACTGTTAGAATTGAATTGCATATTTCTTTCTCTTTAATTCCACCAACAGTCCCTACCAAGGTCAAGGCTATGGAGGCTACAATCCCAACTACAATTCAGGATATACTCAAGGTCATGGAGTCTACAATTCCAACTTCAACTCAAGCTTTACTCAAGGTCATGAAGGCTACAATTCTAACTACATTTCAGGTTACAATCAAGGCTATGGTGGCTCATTTCCTGGTACTGCTAGTTTTGGACCAGGAGTCCTTGGGGCTCCTCCATGTCCTACACCAGTACCTCAAGTTCAGTCCTCTATGTGTCAATTGTGCAAACTACCTGGTCATGACGCTCTGGAATGCTCTCAAAGGGCACATTTTGTTCCCGCACCTAGACATGTAGCTCAGCCTCAAGCATACTCAGCCACTTCTAGCTTTGAGTTTACGGATCCTAACTTATGGTTAGCTGACACAGGAGCAACACATCATATGACATTTGATGACTCTCAACTTCAATATGCTCAGCCTTGTCCACCAAATTCAGGTATTTCAGTAGGTAATGGAGCTGTTCTACCAAGCACTCGAGTTGGATTTGTTACATTGCCTGTGTCTGATCATGTGTTTGGCTTGTCTGATGTCTGTCATGCTCCTCACTTAGTGCATAATCTTCTTTCTGTGCATAAGTTCTATCTACATAATGATTGTAAAATGCTCTTTGATGCATGTTCACTCCAAATACAGGACAACAAAGGGAAAATCTTGTACCAAACCCCTAGTATTGCTGGTTTATATCCCATTCCCATGAATCTGCATTCTGCTCCTTACCTTGGATCACAAGGTGTTGGTTGCTTGGGCTAAAAGATTCAGTCCTCTCTCTGGCATCAAAGGCTTGGTTATCCCACCAATGCCATCCTTGCTAAAATGTTGACCTAGGCTCAGCTTCCCCATTCTTCTTATTCCTCCTCTCACATATGTGCCTCTTGTCTTCAAGGCAAAGCTTCAAGACTTCCTTTTCCTCTTCCAGCTCATAGGGCTTCTGTGTCATTTCATAAGATGCATTCTGATGTATGGGGTCCTAGTCCTTGTACTTCCACTCTAGGTTATCGGTTTTATGTCATTTTCATTGATAATTGTACTCGATACGCTTGGATCTATCCTCTTTTAAATAAATCTGATGTTTACTCAGTGTTTGTCAAATTGCATTCCTATATTACTACTTATTTTGAGAAGTCTATTAAAATCTTTCAAAGTGATGGAGGGGGAGAGTTCATTAGTAAAGCTATGACTGAGTTTCTTGCACCCAAAGGTATTCAACACCAGAAATCTTGTCCCTATACTCCTCAGCAGAATGGGCTAGCAGAGAGGAAACATCGACATCTTATTGAAACTACCATCAGTTTGTTAAAAACAGCATCCATGCCCAACTCCTTATGGTTCCATGCATGTTCCACATCCAAATACCTTATTAACATAATGCCTACGTCTACTCTTCAAATGCAGTCACCCTATTTTTGTCTCTTTACTCATTATCCATCTTTTGCTTCTCTTCGTGTCTTTGGATGTGCCTGCTACCCTTACCTGAGACCATATACTAAACATAAACTTGATCCTCGAACTTTCCAATGTGTATTTGTGTATACACTTGATTATAAGGGGTTCTTGTGCTATCATATTTCTTCTAAAAAAACATACATCTCACGACATGTGATTTTTGATGAAACACAATTCCCTTTCCATTTTGCTTCTGGCTCTAAGTCCATTGAGTGTCTTGTTCACAATGACGGTCCTTTCCATGATCCTGGCAATGTAAATGTCTCTAGTTGTACTCTATTATCTATTGATCATCACACCCCACATAGGGACTCATCTCTTCAGTCTCTCATTCCAGCTCCAGTTCCTGTTCCACAGCCACCTTCAAGTCCTATCCGACTGTCTAATACAGTTTCAGTGCCCTCCGCAGTTCCACTTGCAGGTTCAGACCAGCATGCATCATCATCTGCCGTATCCTCTTCTGCTAGAACAGTGAGTGCACCACCATTTCCCCTTGTGGTTGATCTCTCATGTCCATCTTCACAACCAGTGTCTTCCTCATTTCATCCTATGGTCACCAGGTCTAAGAATGGGATATCCAAACCTAGCAGAAAAGGTTCTCTTGCTCTACATGTTACCTCCTCACTCGGCAGTTCTCTGGTTGAACCTATCACTTACAAGCAAGCCTTGGTAGTGCCTGAATGGCATAAAGCAATGCAGGATGAGTATGATGCTCTTCAACATCAGAACACATGGCATTTGGTTCCTCTACCCCATCATCATGGTGTCATTAGGTGTAAGTGGGTTTTTAAACTCAAACATAATGCAGATGGCTCTATTGCTCGACATAAGGCTTGATTAGTTGCCAAGTGCTATCTTCAAGAGGCTGGTATCGACTATGAGGAAACTTTTAGTCTTGTGGTTAAACATACAACAGTGCGCCTACTTTTAGCTCTTGTGGCTCAGTTCAAATGGCATTTAAGACAACTGGATGTTAAGAACGCGTTTCTTCATGGTCACTTGAATGAGGAGGTCTATATGGACCAACCACCAAGTTTTGTCAACTCTACTTATCCTCATCATGTGTGTAAATTGGAGAAGTCTCTTTATGGCCTGAAACAGGCACCACGTGCATGGAATGCTCGTTTCACTTCACACATGTTGACATTGGGGTTCCTTCAGTCTGCCTCTGATTCAGCTTTGTTTGTTTTTCATCAAGGAACTACTATCCTCATCGTTTTACTTTATGTTGATGATATCATTATCACTGGTAATAGTCCTCCTGCCATTACAACTCTCATTACTGCTCTCGGGACTGAGTTTGATATGAAAGACCTTGGTCTCTTATCCTACTTTCTTGGACTTCATATTGGCTACGATGCTAAGGGTATTTTTGTTAATCAAACTAAGTACGTCACCGATCTTCTTGCCAGGGTAGGCATGTCCACCTGCAGTTCAGTGTCTACTCCATTGGTTCCTAACTCCAAATTGCTTCTCATTGATGGGGTCTTATTGTCCGATCCCTCGTTGTATCGCAGTATTGTGGGTGCTCTTCAATACTTGACCTTCACGCGTCCTAATATTGTCTTTGTTGTTAACACAATGTGTCAATTCATGCATGCTCCCATTGATGTTCACATGGTTGCTGTCAAACGGATTCTTCGTTACATCAAGGGTACTCAAGACCTTGGTCTTCACTATGTCTAGAGTTCTCTGCGCTTTCAGGCCTTTTCGGATGCCGATTGGGGTGGTGATCCCAACACTAGACGCTCCACTTCGGGTCACATTGTTTTTCTTGGTCAGAATCCCATATCCTGGGGCGCGAAGAAACAACCTACTGTCTCTCGTTCTTCTGCCGAAGCTGAGTATCAGTCCTTGACTAATACTGCATGTGAAATCTTGTGGATCTCTTATTTACTTGCTGATCTTCATGTTCACCTTCCCCGCGTTCGCCTCATTTGGTGTGACAGCATTTCCGCAATCCAAATGGAGCACAGTCTGGTCTTCCATGGTCTCACTAAACATGTTGAGATCGATGTTCATTTTATTCGGGAACGTGTGCAACGTTGTACTCTTCAATTGCCGCATGTTCCCTCTGCTGATCAGCTCGCTGACATTCTAACCCACGGGCTTCATAATCCTCAATTCGAGTACTTTCGCGACAATTTGTTGCTTCGTCCTTCTCGCATCAGATTGAGGGCGGATGTTAGAGAAGGTTAGGAAGGTTAGGGTTGTTAGGGCTGTTATCAGTTAGTTAGTTAGTTGATCATTACAGCTGTCAATAGGGTTGTTATTAGTTAGTTAGAGCAGCTGTCAATGCTAGCTGTCAAGAGTTTGTTATGTGCTAGCTGTTCAAATACAGTTAGAATTGTTAGGCATGAGTTTTGTGTGTTATATAAAGAATACAAAGATGAGATGTAAGTAATGAGGTTAATAGAAAAGAAGCAGATTTTTCACTCTCAAACTCTCTCAATTTCTTCTCGTCACCTTTCTCATTCTGAGTCTTTTTCTCTTCCTTGCCTTCTTGAACTGATAATCATGGATTCGAACACTATATATATAGCCCCTAGCTTACATCCATTTATTAATAATAAAAATAATCAGAAACCTTGATCACCACAATTAATACACACAACGTACTCTTGAGTCTTCCTGAGTGATGTAACTAGCTGATGATTCATGAAGAATAAATAATAATCAATCAAAAAACTCATTTTGATCATTTGGCTTTGGAGAGGTCAACAAAGCCGTATACAATCTGAGCCTGTCCTCTCCGAGGGAAGAGCACCGTGAGAGCGGTCTCCTGGGCCTTATAAAGGACAAGGAAGTGAGCGTCAAGCGGTGGTGGTACCTCCTCCACGCCAGTTGAATTGCGACGGCGGCCCAAGTCCTCCACCCAGGTGAGTAGTACCTTGCACTTCTCTTCACCTTGTCGTTCACGAATGTGTACCGAAAATGTTGTGTCACATATTTCACATCTTCTGCTTCCAGGCTGAATGCCTCTGTGGTTTCAAGAGTCACTAGGGTTGACGAAGATGGAGGCAGTCTTTCTATGAAGGGCCTTCTTAGGCACCATGACAACAGCTCATCCCCACTGAAGTTCCCTGGCCCTAACATGCAGCAACTCTTTACCCCATCTCGTAGCACTTGGCTGCTTTGAAGGTGACCCCTCACTACAAACAGCATTCTTTGAACTGGGTCCCCCTCTCTCGTTATCTGTACGTACATACGTACGAAATATATATTACTACGTACATGCATACACTAAATATATCGTTGTTATCGTCCTTCAACTCTACCCAAATTTTACCAACAGTCCCTAAACTTCTAGAGAGTCTGTCGTACATGTCCTTAAACAAACTACTCAAATGTGCAACGATGTTCCTTCCATCAATTTTTTAAACGTTTTCGGTTAAACCCTTAATTTTAACATAAAACGTTCAAAAAATTAACAAAATGATCATCGTTGCACATTTAGGAAAGTTCAATTCTGACAAACTCGAATATTGAAGTTAATTATGGACGATTGATAGAATTTAAATAAAGTTCAAAAACGATGACAACAGTTTAGCCTTACTGCATATGCTCGGTAAACATACAATGAAAATCAAACTATCTTGGCTTATTGGTAATTAATTACTCACTGTTTCTCCTTTTGGGAATATAAGAGACTTTACGCGATCACAGATATTTTCAAGAACCAGATCATCCATATGTTGAAACAATGGTACCTGAAACAAGCTAGTTTGAATAAGTGAATAAGTGAATAATCGATCTAGTATATATATAATGCATAGTTTCATACCTGTCTGACTAAATCCAAGCAGAGATGATACTTGATGTCCCTCCTCAGTCCCTCTGGGAGGTTTCTGATCATCTCACATTCATCCACACCGCGCATTGCCGCCCATCGCTGACGCTCGTAGTTTCGAACCCGGTGCCTGAACCCCTGAGGCAAATGCCTCTTCCTCATCCACCACTCTATGTTCCTCATCTTCAATTGCATTGCTTGTTTCTTGGATGTCGTCGCATGCAAAAATACCTGCAAGATATTCTCGCATATTATGTTATCAGACTATGAATCGGACATATAAACACGTTAAATTGATTACCTTTATGTTTCCTATCAACATGGTGACCAAAAGAAGTCCACTGGTGAGAACAATGATGTTGAAAACAACCTCTAACCATTCAGTTGAGCTCTCCAAGTTCCCAAAGGTGCTGCATGCAAATAATTAACAAATTAAGAGGCCAGATTCAATATTTTTATTTTTCATATACGACCATATTTTACTCTAGAATGGAGAGTAGGTACGTACGTACCTGAGAGTCATTAGGCCCCAAAAGATGGGAAAGAGTATCTTCTCCAACCGGCTATCGTTTGTGACAAGCTGCACAGTCCAAGCATAAGCTCCATAGTTGTAATGGTCGGAATTCTCTAAGCACGTCGACCGGGCTTTTTTGTTGTCCGCCCATGCCATTCTGGCTCTGTCTCTCAATGTGTTTGCTGTTCCATAATAAATAGGGTCTTTGCAAGATAATATTCTGAGGCCGCAACCACTTGTTTCCCTGCATTGCTCTTTCAGGCATTTCTCTGCCCTCTGTATTCCTAACAAGTACCAGCATGCTCCTGCAGCCTGCAACTTAACAACTTCATAATTCTTCCAACAACTAATGCCCAAATTCATCCTCCTTTGTGTCTTCTAATTAATACATTAACTACTCCTTTGATTTAAGGATAATACTTACATCCCACCTCTGGTGGTACCTTCTCTTCTCACTCTTTCAATTTATTGAATAATCTATAACATATATCATAATTGGAACCGTTCAATATCATAAATCATCATTTCAAGATCATTCATACACACAATAATATGTATTGTATCTCCCTTGAAAAAAATCTCCACATGTTCTATTATTTTGATTTACGGATTTTTCCCTAAATAAGTGTCATAATTAATTAAAATTATTCATTCTCTAAATTATTATTTAAACATCCTATATGAAAAAAAAATGAACAAAATTGGTTAGGTGTGGATGATGGAAGTGGTATACTTAATTATGTACTTACATGGGCGGCAACGAAATAAGCAATCAAGTTGAGGGCAATCCCCCACCAAACAGTTCCAAAGATGTAGCCGGAGAGGTTTTGCATCCGCCGCAACAGGCAAACTGAGTGATAGATCTTCGGCAGGTATTGGAAGAAAAACATCAAGAACACCGTCATCACCACCGTCACCGAACCCCTCTCCAACAGCGCAGGAATTACTACCCACAATATCATCTGCAGTTGATATACAACATAAATCAGACAAGATATATAATTGTTACATAATTAAATCATCTAAGTGTTTGTTACATAATTAAATCATCTAAGTGTTTGGGGAGCATATCCGCTATCGAGTAACATGGCTAGAGCAGCTTTTACTTAATCTGAGTTAATGAACATAATTTACTTCATACAGTCGCTTTCTACATAATTAGTGTTCTCAAAGTCCCCGCCTAGGCGCTAGCTAGGCTCCCCCTTGCCGTCCCGATTTTGGAATATTCGCCTAATTATCTCAAGTGCCACTTTAGCGGTCGACTATAGGCTAGGAAGGATGCACAGTTAGGCTGAAATATTTTATTTTTTATTTTACTAAAGTTTTCTATTTCTATTTTTGAGGCAAAATTAGAATTATTAGGTTTATATTTCACTCAAACTCTCGACATCTCTTCATATCATTTTTTCATTTTGTATGTTTAATTTTATGTTTATGATTCTAGAATAACTTACATTTTGCACATTTATGTTTCTCAATAATTTTTTTTAAGTACTAATTATTCTAGTATTATCTAAAAGTATTCATTATATTATTAACTTTGAAATATTTTTAAGTTCAAAAAAAAGGAACCACCTAAGCCTCTAAGCGCTAAGCCCCATATTTGTTACCAGATTATCGCCTAGCAACTTTTAGAAGATTTGCATAATTCATTGTTAATGAGCGTTATTTAGTAATGATATTTTAGAGAAACTTGTCCTTTATATGCATGTGCGCCACAAGTAGTAGTGCAATAAAGGACTCTATGAAAAATGGTGTCTATGATTATAACCTAGTCGCAGAAAGCCAATGGCTCACACAATGACAATGTCACAAACTCACAATGGTGTTGTGAACTTGTGAAAGGAATAAGGATGGTGTAAGAGTAAGACCCACACCATTTTGTCCACACCATACAAAATGCCCGCAACCTAATGTTTGTGAGTTTTGAGGAAAAATCTTGTGTCGCACCTTTCTCAACTATTCATGCAATCATGCAAAATTATTCTTTATCTTTATCTAAGTGTATATATATATATATATATATATATTTAAAATCTCTATTAGTCAAGACGTGGATTTGGTGTTAACAAAAATATTTTGGACAGAATTAAATACCTTCAACTAATGAAAGTTATAAAAAAAAAAAAAATAATTTAGGGTGTGTTTACTTATTATGAATGGGAATAATGGATAATTGGAGAAATAGGCAACGGGAGAAGTGGGTAATTTTTCTCATTGAATTGTTTACTAACTATATAGAATTAGAACAATAATATGATTGATTTTCATTGTTATTGTTTACTAACCATTATGAATCGGAATTAAAATTAATTGATTACTAAAATGCCCTTTATTTTTTCCAAATTTTTTTAACCTCTCTTTACATGGGGCTTAGGATATGCGTAAATTTATTAACACCAATAAATTTACGCATGCCCTTTACATTTTCACAAAAATCCTCAAGATTATGAAAATTACACGAACACATCGTCAGATTTAAAATCCTACAACCTACTCGATCACTTCACTTGCCCATCACAGCAACATCAGCCACCCTCCCCTTGCAACCCTAAATCCCTAATCATCATGATTTGATGAATAAATATTTTTTGGGAGATATCTTCCTTGAAATTGCATGGGATCTCAAAGATCTATGTTATGCACAATATTAGTGCCTGTATATGGAGTGGGTGGCTATCGGGGT
Organism: Oemleria cerasiformis; assembly: GCA_037349345.1. Lineage (NCBI taxonomy): Eukaryota > Viridiplantae > Streptophyta > Magnoliopsida > Rosales > Rosaceae > Oemleria > Oemleria cerasiformis. The sequence continues at coordinate 3,822,475 of JAZGTL010000017.1, read as the reverse complement.
GACCCCAGAGGCGGAGAGAGATGGGGTCCAGGGGGGTCCTGGGCCCCCACTAACTTATATATATTTTATTATATAATATATATATATATATATATATATATTATTGAGTATTAATATTTTTTTATTAAGTTTTAATTGCTTTTTGTTAAAAAGTAAATATTAAATTGATTCTAGTCCAAATTAGCATATTTCTTTTCTTTGTAATTTTGAATTTATAATTGAATTATTTATTAATTATTGCACTGGGACATTTGTGTTTCTGATTTCTTACTTTTATTATATTCTCTATGGATTCTATTAGATTTTTTTGAATTTTTATTTAGTCAACATGTTTTTAGTTACAAAAAACATCACAAAAAAAAAATCAAATACTGATCGAGGTATAACGATTTCAAAAGATGACAACTTGTCAAGGACAACTATTAATGTAATAAATTAATTTTATGAATATAATGTTTCAGATCTTTGGTTAGTTTGATATATATATATATATATATATATATATATATATATATATATATATATATATTATTTGATGGGAACTATTAAATTACTTTGGTATAGATTATGAGTTTTTTTTTTTTTGAACAAGTGAACTTCGTTTAAAATAAGAAGTTACAACAACGGGTTAACATTAGTGGTCTTATCAAAATCTTGTTGTTTAAAACGGACAAAGGGAAAGATTATGAGTTATACTATAAGTTCAATTTTCTTTTTAGAAGTGTTTTGTGAAAGGTCATCTCTCAAATTATATCCTGGCTACGCCACTGTCGAGGTGGGTAGTTTTTTGCTTTTTCAGGGGTAGGGGTGGCTTCAATCCCTCTTGCATGATTTTGCAGGGATTGGTCCAAGAAACCCTTCAATCTCTCTTGGCATGTTCATTATATATATATATATATATATATATATATATAGCCTCGTCCTAGAAAATATTGAATGATCAAATCATGATGATTAGGGTTGCAACGGGAGGATGGCCAGTGTTGTCGTGAGGGGCAAGTGACTAGAGTTGCAGGATTATTTATTTATTTATTTATTTTTGTGCAAATGTTGTAGGATTTTATTTTCAGTAAGTTATTAATTTGAAGGATATATTTGTCATTTTTAATTCTAATGGGGTTATGTGAAAGCAATAACTTAAAGGGGTGTTCGTGTAATTTTCAGATTCTGAAAGGGTTTTAGTGAAAACACATAAAAAAAACCTTAGTGTATCCAACTCTTTAATAAACAATGACAAAATAGTAAATCAAATATTTTTAATCAAAACATTCTAGTAGGGGAAGTCGGTTAACTACCCACAGGTTTTTATATATAAAACTCGAACTCAAAATTTTTTTTATTAATAAAAATCAGAGCTAACAATCATTCTTCTAACTTAACACAAAACCCAACTTATTTGAGGATTTTTTTCATTTTTATTTTCACTAAATTATATGAATCAATAATTAAAGATTTGTATTCGTTACTTTTCAATAAGTAATATATCGTAATATTTTTATTAATATTTTTTACGAAGATGCACATAGGAGTTACAAAAAGATAAGGATGGAGCTGATTTTTACACTTTAAATTTTATTTTCTACACTCCATTTTTTTTTTCATTTTGTTCAAAACATAAAATATGGAGTGTTAAAATTAATTCCCAAAAGATATATTGAACCAAAAAAAATACTTTTGCTGGTATATACCCTTTTCTAGAAATGAAGAGATGCCTCACTCGCATCACATGTTACAACCTTCCCTCTCTGCAAGGCTGCAAGCTAGCTATAAGCTATGTGCCTAAAAACAACACATGGCCAATGCCATGCATCTGTCACCTTCTCATTTCTCAACGCGCGCACTCCTCTATACTAAACCTTAAAACAATCGGCCCGCATCGCATTTACAATTATCATAAATGACAAAATAAATAATCTATTCATATTTTTATTTAGATATTCTTACTAATAAAAAATAATCTTGTATATAATTAAGTTTTTAAGTTTATTGACTGATTTTTTGGGTTAATCTTGTAATTATATATTCTTACTAAATGGAATGAATTCGAAATTTCCTGGAAGTAATTTGTGGTCAGAGATTAACCGCACGAAAATTAAATTTACTCTTCGAGTATTTAGGAACACCTCGTAATAGTTATAAAAAAAAAAAGACAACCGCAGATTAAAATAAGTATGATAATTATTGGGTTGGGAGATATTGATGAGTTAATTACGGTATTAATGGAGCACATGATAGATTAATGAATGAAATGAGTTTGTTCTGACCTGTGGTATGGGGAGAATGACAAACAGGTCGAGCAAAAACCCCTTCATAGACTTCAAGTAGTTGAGAGCCACCGTCCTCGGACTCGTGTCACGCAGTCCATTGGCTCCTCCGCCGCCACCAACCATGGCGGTGAAGGAGTACCGCTTGGCCATCTTCAGCTGCAGCCACATGTTCCACACGTGCAAGACGTCGGTCATACACCGCAGCACCGTGACGGTGATGGCGAACCACCCGTCCACAAAGAGACACATACAACTCCGACTTATGGAGAGAGCGTAGAAAAAGAGAGGGTCGATGATGAGCCCCGTGGCGCACACCAGGAGGAAAACCCTGTTCCATTCTTGAACCCATTTGGCTCGTGGGTCCAGCACTTGCCCCAGCGACCACCGCGCCCTCCGCCTCCGTGAAAATAAACACTTCAAATTGCCTCCATTTGATGCGTTACTGGTTTCACTCTCCTCCCCCTCTTCAACTTCTGACACGTCGTCATCTTCTTCGTCTTCGGTTTCCGCATCGTCGGAGGAGATGTAGGGTTGCATGTGTGAAATTTCTTGCTCGCAAGGCATGGCGACGGGGGAGATTAATAGGAATAATTAAGGTTCTAATAATTATTTATAAGTTTTGATGAGCAGCTAGCTGCTGCTGCTAGGAGATATACAAATATGAAATATATGTGTGTGTTTTTCATGAAGGACACAATAATTGGAGAGGTGGGAAGGAATCAGTAAATTGGGCAGGGTAATGACAAAAATATAATTGTCGAAATTACTAGATTGCCCTACAGTTAAAATCCACTCTGGAATGTGACTATTTTTTACTGAATTGTACAGTGCGTTTGGGCGTATTTTGGAAGGGTACTTAGGTTGAAAAAGGGCAATTGAGTAAAATTACAAATTCATCAGAAGGAATTTGACAGGTCACCTAAACCCTTATCCGTACATGCATAAAGCTGGGCAAGCTAAGGCAGTGTTAGCATTTATTATTATTGTTGCTTTGCAAATTTTTTTATTTGTTTTTTAAAAATATATATTTTTCAAGCATCTAAATGGGGATGTTTATTTCCTAATTTATTGAAGACCTGCAAGGCAGAAGTTGAAGTAGTCGCAATTTTTTATCACTTAATAAGGGAAAACATAGCTTGTTAATTAGATGCCTATATATATATATATATATCTTTCTTTTTCTTTTTCTTTTATATATATATATGGATCATATTTAGTTATGAAGTTGTATGTTATTCCAATGTTGGTTATGTACGATATTCGACACTACTCTTTTGTAGGGTCGACTTTGAAGGCAATCTGATAAAGCGGCTGCATTGAGCCTCACTTTGAGGAAGCCTTGAAATTTTTTAATACATAATTGATATGTTAATAAGATGTATAATATTAGTAATTCATATATATTTACATTTGATTATCTAGGCAAGTTGGTTGCCTAGCTAGTTTTCTATAAAAGACGGGGCCCTTATTTTAGTTCCTTTTCAAAAAATTGCAAGAAAGGGATGTATACCCACCCAGCCACAACTTGTGAATTGGTTGTGGGGTATGCGCGCAGGCGGGGGTATATATGCATATATATATATATATAAATGTTAAAAAGGGAAAACATTCTGGCTTAGGCTTGTAGTTGCTCTCCTAGTCATATAATTCTCAACAGGCCAGGTACACATGCAGGTAACACATGCATGCCATGCATGCACCATGTGACAAATCCATCCATCCAATATATATGCTTCAATAATATTCCTGCAAGCCGGCCACAACCATTTCGAATCTTTCATTTCTGTGGGACTCCTCTATATATATATATATATGGATATATATATATATATATGCTCTGTCCATGGATGCATACTCCACTCTACATGAGCTGCTACGTACGTACGTCCACGTACGTGTTACAACAATATATATATAACACATCATAAAAAAAATCTATAATAAGAATAGCGAATTACTGATTCGACTTTAAAATATTAATTAATAGCTGCATCAGAGACATATATAATCCTAAAAATAATAAGTTCATTCCTATCAAATGGGGAGAATATATGCACTGAGGTTTTGGCGTTGGATATTTATATATATATATATATATGTTGACATCTAAATGGATCAAGGTGCTTATGATTACAATCTTCCAAAATTGCAGAGGTGCCGAAAGGCAATGGGGCACTGCAGGTGTGTGCATACGTGCCAATGCTGAAAAGATTAGCATGTTTTCAAATCCTATGCTAGCTGCTCGATCTCACTTGTGACTTGTGTGTTGGTGATATATATATATATATATATATATATAGGATAAGACTTGTGTGTTGGTGATATATAAATATATATATGCGGGATAAGGGTAAGGGTGGTAGGGCATAAATCTGTTGAAATCATAATTAAATTGATTCGATTCAAATAATCGTTATTAGCATTTTAGTTTGGATTTGACCTAATAAAAGTCAAATAGTTTGAAAATCCAAACCTTCCGTTAATAACGTTTTGATTTTTGGATTTTCATTTTGAAAACCGCTGGAATTCAAACCCAACCATTAATGGTCTTATTTATTTATATTATTTATTAGTTAATATTTTTCACCCTGTAATAATATGTTAATATAATTGTTTATCATATACCGTACCTCATTTAATTTTTACCCATTTTGCGATGTTTTGAATTTAAATTACATTTAAACATAACCCGTCATATTTGAAGTTTAAATGTTGAAAATTTTAATTTGTTGATGTGTATGAATGAAATCCTTATGTGAATGAATGCAATCTTGATGTGAATATATGAAATCATGATGATAATTGAGGAATTTTGCAAAAAATTATGTTTTAGAGGAGCTTTTTTTTTTATGTGAACAAATTACATGAAAATTTTATGCATAACCAGTCCAAACCGATCGTAGCCAAATCGTTAATGACGATTTGAATTGGAACAGTTGCAATTATATTTTTTGCAATTAATTATATAACGTATTTGTTAGTATTTCATTTAACTGACTTGCATCAGCCGCAGTTGACAAACAAATCAGACCCAACACGACATTTAGGGCATGTTGGCCATCCTAATCTAGTCGGCCACAACCTTGGTCGGTCGAGTCCCATCTTCAACCACACGCCATCTAGGTGGCCCAGGACTCACCTGGACACGTGTCAAGCATACAATACAGGGCATTTATTCCACAACAAAATGTTTTATCAAACATCATTTATTGCACTATAAATGCAAGGCCTCCCTCCAAAAGTAGCATGATATTCTTGCATTTATAGTGCCTAAGGGCCCGTTTGGTATCATTTTGCAAAACAGTTTTTCATTTTTTAGATACAAAAACAATTCTAAAACACGTACTTTTGGTAACTAATTTTTGAAAAATGAATTTAGAAAATGAAAACACAAGATACAATAATTTTCTTACGTTTTATAAAACAACAAATTATTGTTTTCTAAATTTTAGAATACAACCCAAAAAAATAAAGAAACCAAATACATAAAATATTAATTAAAACATAACACAATATTATCATAGACATCATCACGATCATCACCCCACAACCACCACCACCACATCACCTCCACCACCGCCGCCACCACCACCACACCACCACCACCACCGCCACCACCACCACTACCACCACCACCACAATCGTTGCCACCGTCGCCACCACCACTACCACCACCACCACCATCACCACCACCACCAACCCCTACCGTAACCACTGCCACCACCTCATCACCACCGCCACTGCCACCACAACCACCGATGCCGTCGCCACCACAACCACCGCCGCCGTCGTCACCACAATCACTGCCGCCGTCGCCACCACAACCACCGCCGCCATCGCCACCACCACCCCACCACCAGCTCCACCACCACCATCACCACCAACCCTACCATCACCACACCTATCCCACCACCACCTACACCAACCCCCACCGCACCACCCCCACCACCACCTCATCACCACCCCAACTGCCATTGCCACCACGACCACCGCCACCCCCACCCCGCCTCATCTCCATAACCACCACCGCTGACGTAACCACCACCATCACCTCCATCACCACCACCACAACTACCACCACCACCATCGCTACCACCGCCGCCAACACCACCTCCACCACCACCAACCACCATAACCACCCCCACCACCACCTCATCACCACCGCCACCGCCACTGCCACTGCCACTACCACTACCACCACAACCATTGTCGCCGCTGCCACCACCCCCACCGCCGCAACCACCGTTTCCACCATGACCACCGCCATCCCCACCCACCCCATCACCATAATCACCACTGCTGCCGCAGCCACCACCACAACCACTAGTACTGCAACCACTCTCACCACCACCGTATCACCGCCGCAATCGCCACCGCCACTGCTATCACGACCACCGCCACTGCTATCACGACCACCGCCGCTGCCACCCCCACTACCACCCCATCAGCGCCACTACACCACAACCACCACCGTCACCGCCACCCCCATCACCACCACCACATCCACCTCCCCCTCCACCCCACAACCACCACCGACGCCGCCACTGCTATCACGACCACCATCGCTGCCACCCCAACCACCACCCCATCAGCGTCACCACACAACAACCACCACCGTCACCGCCACCCCCATCACCACTACCACATCCACCTCCACCTCCACCCCACAACCACCACCGTCGCCGCCATCCCCACCACCACCACCTCCACCCCCACAAGCACCATCGTCGCCGCCACCCCGACTACCTGTACCGACCCAGACCAGAAATTAAATTATTTTGAGAATTGGATAATTTTACCCTCAATTTTGGACGGGATCGGGAGTCACTTTTTGACTGGCAGTACTTTTGGGAATTTTTCTTGGGTCGTTGCGTAGGTCTTGAACTCACGAGTACGTAGAAAGACGGCACGCGGAAAACGGAGACCCGATGAGTTCGTTACGGGTCTAGAAGCTTCAAGGGTAGTTTGGTAATTTTGGAAAAATTGGAACTATATACCAGATATTTTTCTCTCTCCTCGGGAGATTGGTCCATTCAGTCTCTTTCTCCTACCCGAAAACCTCCCCATGCGAACACCGAAGTACCCCTATCATCGGATGGATTTCGATCCGATTCGACCAAAACCAAGGTCGGGAGGATCATCCCCGGGACCCCACGAGCATTTTGGGGTAGTTATTGGAGCGGGAGCACAGCCGTAGGCGACGGACGGAGGAGGGAGGTGAACCGAGTCTTCTCGGTCATTTTCCGGCCAAATCAGGTACGATCTCGAAACTTTGACTTCATATTTGGATTCCTGGTGAAACGTAGATGAATTTACATGTGTAGATCGTGAAAGACAGTCAAGAAATGAAGAAGTTAGAAAACCTTGAAAATTGACCGAAAATGGCGATTTCCGGCGAACCAGACGGCGGCGGAGGTGGCGGTCCGGTCATCTTCTCCGGCCAGCCTCCGACGACGGCGACGACCGTCTGGTCATCTTCTCCGACGAGTCACCGCATATCGGTCGGGTTGAGTGAACCAGTCGGGTTGAGTGAACCGGTCGGGTTGAGTGAATCGGTCGGGTTGAGTTGGATCGGGTTAGGTTGAGTCGGACCGGTCCAGGCACGTGAACACTGTAGCAGCGCGCGTGACCGGCGCGTGAGGGGGCGTGGGTGCGTGTGCCGAACTTCCGATGGCGCGTCGGGCCGAGTCTGAGGTCACGGCGGCGCGTGGTAACTAGTTCTCGACGTTCTGAATCTGTTGGTACAGGTTTCAGGTTGATCGGACATTGTTTAGAGGTCATTTTGGGCAATCCCAGCGGTAATAGTTGACCGTATTAGCGGGTTTTGAGCTCGGAAAGTCAAGGTAGTTGGGTCATTATTGTGCATGTGTTCCTTGGGCTAGAGCGTCCATGAATTAAGGGTTGGATGATGCTTGTGAGTGGACTTTTGGTTTATAAACTATAATGCATGCATAAATGTATATTTGATTTAAATACTGTTATGTATTATGGCATTGAATTTCTGGGTTTTGGAAATGATTACTGGACACATGTTTTCTACTATTACTGTTACCGACTGATATGATATGATAGTCGAGAGATATGCCGACTGATAAGATATGATAGTCGAGAGATATGCCGACTGATATGTTATGATAGTCGAGAGATATGCCGACTGATATGATATGATAGTGGAGAGATATGCCGACTGATATGATATGATAGTCGAGAGATATGCCGACTGATATGTTATGATAGTCGAGAGATATGCCGACTGATATGTTATGATAGTCGAGATATATGTCGACTGATATGATATGATAGTCGAGAGATATGCCGACTGATATGATATGATAGTCGAGAGATATGCCGACTGATTTGATATGATACATGACTAGCACATCCCAAGGGATACCCTGGTGGCTAGGGATATGATAGTCGAGAGATATGCCGACTGATATGTTATGATAATCGATAGATATGCCGACTGATATGATATGATAGTCGAGAGATATACTGACTGATATGTTATGATAGTCGAGAGATATGCCGACTGATTTGATATGATAGTCGAGAGATATGCCGACTGATATGATATGATAGTCGAGAGATATGCCGACTGATATGTTATGATAGTCGAGAGATATGCCGACTGATATGTTATGATAGTCGAGAGATATGCCGACTGATATGATATGATAGTCGAGAGATATGCCGACTGATATGTTATGATAGTCGAGAGATATGCCGACTGATATGATATGATAGTCGAGAGATATGCCGACTGATATGTTATGATAGTCGAGAGATATGCCGACTGATATGATATGATAGTCGAGATATATACCGACTGATATGATATGATAGTCGAGAGATATGCCGACTGATGTGATATGATAGTCGAGAGATATACCGACTGATATGTTATGATAGTCGAGAGATATGCCGACTGATATGTTATGATAGTCGAGAGATATGCCGACTGATATGATATGATAGTCGAGAGATATGCCGACTGATATGATATGATAGTCGAGAGATATGCCGACTGATATGATATGATAGTCGAGAGATATGCCGACTGATATGATATGATACATGACTAGCACACCCCAAGGGATACCCTTGTGGCTAGGGATATGATAGTCGAGAGATATGCCGACTGATATGATATGATAGTCGAGAGATATGCCGACTGATATGATATGATACATGACTAGCACACCCCAAGGGATACCCTGGTGGATAGGGATATGATAGTAGAGATATGCCGACTGATGTGATATGATAGCCGAATATTATACCGGCTGATGATACGATATGATAGCCGAGGATATTTCCGGCTCTAATATGAACCAGACGACAGTTGTCATGGGCTTAATCAACCTAAGAAAATACTTCGTCATTCGGGTCAGTGGGTTGGTGTGGGCGGTGACCCAGAGGGACGAATTATGGTTGGTTCACAAGTATCTGACTAGTCTGTTGTCTTGTGGTATTCCAGTAGAGATGTCAGCAGTGTCTGCCTACTGATTTTTGGTGTCAGAGGGTATTCCTAATTGAACCACCACTATTCCGAGGTCTTGGCTTTGACCTGTATACTATCCTGCGTCTGACAGGTAGGAGTGATCAGTAAGTACAGAGGTTTTGTCGGGAACCTTGTAAGGTTTATTAAAAATTATTCAAGAACAAAGGGTATTTCTGGTATTTAAATTTTGAGGTAAAAGAGCTGTCAGACGGGAAAAGGGTTCTTTCTGGGTTTCGAGGGAAAATTCGGGAAGGGTCCTTACACTACCACCTCCACGTTCACCCCATCACACTACCATTATCTCTACTATTACCAATCCCACAGTCTTCATCTCAAAAATTTATATTTGGAAATAATTGTCTAATACGTATTTACTTTTTTTAATTTTATATATTTGTACCAAAAAAGTTTTTTCCTTTTTCATTCTTACAAAATCATATTTAAAGTAAAATACCAAACACATTCTCAAATATTAAATACACAAAATCCTATTTTTTGTTTTTGTTTTACAAAACAATATTTCAAAAATTGTTTTGTAAAACGATACCAAACGGACCCTAAATCACTATTCAATCTTTCATATTTATTAATTTAGACATTGAAAATTACTAGACCGACAGTACACCGGTGCTCCTTCTCTCATCCAAGCAAATCGAATGAAGTGAAGTCAACACATCAAATTTATATTGATCCACTTCTGTCATCAACATTATTGATTAAAGTGCTGATATAAATCTCTCTCTAAGCTCTAAAGTCACAAAGGTCGCCAGCTAAAAGAAAGAAAGAGTCACTCTTGTCTTTTCATCACCTCTGCGCATGCATCTTGCTCTTGCCCTTCATTTGTTATTCTCCAAAGTCCTCATCGATATCTACCAACGTCTCTTTTGGGCACCACTTCTACTCTGTCGTTTCCCCTATATTGTACCACTTATTGCATATTTGCATGGTTTTCGAATATATATTTATTATATTGATCATTAAAATAAAAAGCAGTTTAATTTAATGTTGAATATAAATTATGATGAATATATATTTTACATGCTATAATATGTATATTATCATAATTGCATGGTTTCATATACACTTCATTCGTCCCTCATCTATTAACCGTTAGGCACTCTTTTTTACTTCAACTTACTCACATTGGCCATCTTGGGGTTCTCTCTCCTCTAGAGTATCTTTGGGATGTGGTTTCTCTGGATCTCCACCATTGGTGGTGGATCCGGGCCGACTCCACCCCCCCTCCCCATCCCCATTCCCATTCCCATTCCCATTCTTGCTTCCTTCCCATCCTTGGCCCTATCACTCAATCCCCTTTTGAGCGTACCGGTCTAGTGGTGGTGTGGCAATGGCAGCTCCTTTCTGGTTAGTTTTGGATTCCTCCACTTGCACTCATTGCAGATCTAGGATTCCTTCGGGATCCATTTGGTCTCCAAGGCTAGGTGACGTGATCTACGTTGCTGGTATTAAGGGAGTTCTTACTTTCTCCTAAAGTATGTCCGTTGTAAACTTATAGTCCATTTTTTTAATGTTACTATTTACGTAACAAAAAAAAAACTTGCTCTCACATTAATTATAATTTTTTTCTTAAAACTTGATATATGTTCATTTTAACTCAATCTAGACAGAAATATGGAATCTCAACAAGCGTGTGTAAAAGTTTTTTTTACAAAAAATCTTATTGACATTCATTTTTACGATTAATTATTATATACATGATGAATATTTAACTATACTTCGATCAAAATGAATTAATACCAGGATCTATACACATTTCTTTAGGAACGACAAAAGAAGGATTGACCACTTTCAATATTGAGATACTGAGAATATATAGTTATATACAGATAATACATGCATCAATGCACACATTTATAATTGTAAGATTGTGAATCAAGACTATACCACTACAAGAAATTCGAGGTTGCTCGACAAACTTTTGCCCGATGACGTATGTTTCGCCGCGTAAATAGAGTTTACCCGACGAATCCGCATGCTCGCCGGGTAACGTGTTGGCGGGAAGAACAAGATGTTGGCGCGTAAAATAGGAAGGGTTTGCCCGACGAGTTGCTCTATCCGTCGGGCAAAATTAGATCTAACGACGAATATTGGTCGTCGGGTAACACTCGGCATTGATTAAACTTTGCCCGACGAATCATTAAACTTTTCCTTGCGAATATGATTCTTTGGGCAAAAGTCTAAACACACTAAATAACTTAGCCGCTCCTTTCTTCTTCTTCCTCTCTGCTACTCTCTCTCTCTCTAGCTTCATCATCTCATCACCATTTTCACTACCAATCAAATCTATTTCTCTCTCAATCACCAATATCAATTTTGAAGATTTGAGAAATTTAATTTTTTTAGTTTTGAAATTTTTATTTTTGATTGGAAATTAATTATGTTTTTTGTTTTAGGAATTTCGTGGTTGATTTGAAGGAATACTTATAAAAAGGTATGTGTGTTTGCCTCTGAATTTAATTTTGTTAAGAATTTTGGATATAATTATGTTAGGAAATTGTGTATTTATTGTGGAAAATGTATAGAAATTGTTTAGAATTTGTGGAAATTAGAAATTAGAAAATTTGTTAGGAAAATATGAAAATAGAAAATATGTTATGAAATTAGGGAAATAGAAAATATGTTAGGAAATTAGGAAATTATAAAATATTTTAGGAAAATAGGAAAATAAAAAATATGTAATGAAATTATTGAAATTAGAAAATATGTTAGGAAAATAGAAAATATGTACGGAAATTTGAAATTGTTTAGAATGTTTAGGAAAATAGAAATTTTGTCAGGAAAATATAAAAATAGAAAATATGTTATGAAATTAGGGCAATAGAAAATATGTTAGGAAATTAGGAAATTAGAAAATATTTTAGGAAAATAGGAAAATAAAAAAAATGTAATGGAATTATTGAAATTTGAAAAAATTTTAGGAAATTAGAAAATATATTAGGAAAATAGAAAATATGTACGGAAATTTAGAAAATTGTAAACTCTGTTTTATTCATAATTAATATATGTTTGTATTTGTGAATTTGTTGTGATATTTTTTGTAAAGCGCTTTATGTAGTTCCGACGGAGTGAAATATGTTCATATTTCATAACCGTTTATGCGAAGCTAATTGGGTTGATTAACTTCGTATAATGAAATTCAATGAAAAACCTTAGACCCGTTTGAGAGTCGGTGAATCAGATTGATTGACTAACTCTTGAATTGTCCATTTATTCGGACAATTTGGGGGTGCACAACTATGTGTTGTGTAGTTGGCGGTCTACGAGGTTAGGTTTCAATTGTGGGAGATTCAGTTTGTATCCCCTCAATTTTCTCCTAATGCATACTAGATATTTGTTTATAATATCTACGTCGTGCATTTGGGGATCTGTAAGGAGATGCTGCCTAAATTTCCCTCGATCGAAACTTAGCCTCGTAGGTCGCAAACTACACAGCACAGAACGTGCACTCTCGAATGGGATAGGGCCAAATCACCAGAGGCATAAGGAGACGAGCTGCTTTTGATTTTAACTTGTTCTAATTACGGGACCATGTTAACTCAATTACTTACGTTGACTCTATGTTGTGAAAGTAGACACAATGGACAGAGGCTGGATGTAAAGGTTGGATAGATCTTCTTATCAGTATTTGGATGGGATCAACAGCTTCTTTGCCTTTGCACGTAGTCATTGCAGTGATGAAAGACATATAAGGTGTCCATGCCGAAAATGTAACAACTGCAGTTGGATGCCGTTGAATGAGATCCAAACTCATCTGGAATAGAGTGAGATCGTACACAACAACACTAATTGGATCTATCACGGTGAAGAAATATTTTCCGCATCGACATCTTCGGTTCCCAGGACCCGTCGGGACGAAAGTGCTTTGGATGGGCGATGTGATAATAATCAAGTCGTTGAGTTATTAATTGATGTTTTTCCTCCCGCATAAGATGATATGGACGATGAGGCGCCCAGGTTTCAACCCGAAGACTCTGAGCTCCATTACTAGAGATTGTTGAAAGAAGCTCAGCGCGAATTGTACCCTGGTTGTAAATCCATTTCGGTTCCAGGGGCAGTTGTGGAGTTGATGCACATGAAAGTTGAGTATAATCAAACGAACAAGCATTTTGATCACATGATGGACATCATCATCCGAATGCTCCCTGAAGAAAACCGTCTGCCTAAAGATCATTATAGCTCGAAGAAGTTGTTTAAGGGCCTCGGTTTAGGGTATATCAAGATCCATGCATGCAAGGAAAACTGTGCATTATTTTACGGTAAATTCGAGCAGCTTGAAAAATGTCTCGTGTGCCAGCCTAGGTTTCAAAAGAACATGATTCCGAACAAGGTGTTGCGTTATTTTCCACTGAAGCCAAGGTTACAAAGATTCTACATGTCGTCCCGTACAACCCGTGATATGAGGTGGCACAAGGATGAACGCATTGATGATGATGTACTGAGGCATCTGGCCGATGGAGAGGCTTGGAAGGATTTTGATAAGATGTATCCCGAGTTTGCCGAAGAGCCAAGAAATGTCAGATTAGGGCTCGCTACTGACAGGTTTAATCCATTTGGGAGTTTTACAAAGCCCTATAGCACTTGGACGGTGGTTATGGTTCCGTATAACTTGCCTCCTTAGAGATGCATGAAGAAAGAATTCACAATCCTCAGTACTTTGATACTGGGGCCTAAATCGCTGAGTAATTTCATCGATGTGTATTTACGACCGTTGATTGATGAGCTCATGGATCTGTGGGAAAATAGTGTCCGAACATATGGCAAGTGCAGTGGAGAAATGTTCACTCTATGAGCGGCCGTAATGTGGACAATTGATGATTTTCCTGCTTATGGTATGTTGTCGGGATGGAGTACCATGGGCTATCTTGCTTGCCTGACATGTGGACCAGACACAACGTCCTTTTGGCACGCATCGAAGGTATGCTACTTAGGTGCGAGAAGGTTTCTGTCGTGGGATCACCAATGGCGAATGCAATATGACTCATTTTATGGCAAATCAGAGTTACGAGCTCGACCAAGGGAAAGGTCCGGTGATGAGATATTGTCCAAACTGAACAGTATACATGACTTCGTCACACGAGGACCGAAACCAGCTGAACAGGAAAATTAGACGAAAAAGAGCATATTCTTCCGGTTGGCTTATTGGTAGAAATTGAAAATCAGACACATCGCGGATCCTATGCACATCGAGAAGAATGTTGCTGAGAGTGTTGTGGGAACGACTTTATCCATTGAAGGCCAGTCAAAGGACACAAAAAAGACTCGTTTGGGTATGCAAGAAATGGGGATGCGGCCTAATTTGTGGCCAAAAGTCGTCAATGGAAAATACATCATGGCTCATCCAAGTTATACATTTATGCCGGAGAATAAGAAAAAATTCCTGAAGTGGTTACAGGGTGTGAAATTTCCCGACGGGTACGCCGGCATCATATCCCGAAACGTTAGCACCGACGGTGGGACCATGTTTGGTATGAAGAGCTATGACTATCATGTTTTGCCACAACGACTCATTTCGATTGGTATTCGGCCCTTCTTGGAGCCTGATGTTATTGAGACGATAGTTTATTTGTCTAAATTCTTCCAGATACTATGTGCCATATCGTTGATAAAGGCGGACCTCGAAGCAATTAACGAGGATATTGTCTACATTTGACTCTCATCTATATGCAAACAAATACAGTTGTATTTTATGAATGGAAATTAGACTTGCAATCATTCCATAAATTATAATTGAAATCGATCAAATTATCAATTATCATTTTAAAATCATTTATTTAAAATCAATTAAATTGGACTCGTTTTGTCATTCACATATATCAACTAAATAGATGGTTCACTAAAAGAATCCTTAATTATTACCAATACCATTAAACTTTTTTTTTTTATATATATAGATATGAGTGTTTTTTTGAGCAAAGATGATCTTAAAATAATGATTTATAGAATTATCTGTTCTGATTATGATAGATGATATACAAAGTACAACTCGATAAATGAATATAATGAAATGAGGAGGTTCCTAAAGTATGATGCATGTATTGTCCTTTATGAATTACTTTTCGATAGATGATCAATCATTAATTTTTGAATTATTAAGATAGCTACCCTAATATTCCACGCACTCTCATAAAATAAATTTTGAAACACTATACTACCAAAATAGTCTAATGTTATTCCTCTTGAACTCTATATATATACTGATTTATAACGAAAACAAATAATATACAATTTTGTTATGCTGGAAACCTAATTAACTAGAATCAGGAACTAGATATCATATGGAGCTACGATTTGTATTACATGTTTGTGCTAAGGATGGGCAGGAAAAAACTGTGAGTGGTTAACTGGGGTTTTTTTGGCCATCACCATTTAAGAATATAACCACGGTTATTTATATCCATTGATTATTAATTTAGCTAAATGGTTATTAACCATAATCATAACCATTAATATATGGTAACCACGGTTAACTGTGAAAATAATTTTTATGTTTAACTTTTATTATTTTTATTTTTTTTAAAAGATTAAAATAACTAAAACTAATATTTAACAAAAATTAAAAAAGCAAAAATAATAACAATAGGTAGAATTGTAAGGGATAGTCAACCATCTCGGATGTCAAAACTTTTTACACCACCACGTAGAGCTCGACGAGTAGAACAACTTTAATACTTGGGTCGACAACCAAAAGTGGCCAAATGTGGTAGAAAAATGTGAAAAACACTTTGAAACTGAGAAACTTTCAAGTTAGATCCACAAAAATAGACTAAGATATGATAAATTGAAGGACACAGACTTGTACAGTCGAAGAGAGGAACAAATCCTCACCAAGATCGTCACTTGAGGTGGCCAAACATGGCCGAAAATTCGGGTCCACCCGATCAACGTTGCGGGTCGACCCACGGGTCTGATGGGTATTTGATGTTTTTGTCAACTTTTTTTTTTTTCAAATGAGTTTTAACTAAAAAACACTATATAAATAGTTAAATAAATATGACCAAAGAAAAGTTATATGGTTATTTAATAAATGGTTGGTCCATTGGATTAAATGGTTAATAACCATAACCAAACCATTTAATTATGGACCTAAATGGTTAAATGGTTTTCTAATCGTATTATTTTGAGTGGATTAGATTGGATAAGTTTTTTTCTCTGTCTATTCCCTCTAGTTTCCTTGATATGACAACACATCTATTTTTACATATAAAATATATAAAATTTAGTTATCCAATCTAATCTAATCTCACTCACAAAACAAGCAGTGTTTTTAAAGCTAAATCGAACTATATATGGGACGATAAAGCAAAGAAGTGGATCGATCCTTTGAGAAGCAAATAAAAGTGTGAAAGGATTGAGATGCATAAATGATCGATGACTTGTAAAAGGATTCTTAAGTTTTATGGCAATTCCCAATTCCCGCAGCTTTTGAAGGATCTTTTGAAGTTAGGTCATGTGCACAGACTTGTGGCCATGACCTACGTTCAACGATTTGTCAATTAATAATTCCTCGGTACTCGGAGTTAGGTTGTTTTTGCAGGGTTAGCAAGCTAACACTCACATCTTTCGAACGCTATTAAGCTTTCATGAAAGGGTTCAGAATTGAATTTATGGAAAATTTGGGATGTGGGTAACGGGCGCAGGTGCGGCATTTTTTGCCCTTCTTCGCGGTTTCGCATATATATAATTTATCCCTTTTCCAAATTGGCTGTTGTTTATAGCGTTGTGAAGGTAACATCCATATCTTCTCAATGCCGCTATGCTTGTTTGAAAATGTTGAGAATTGAATTCTTAATGCAGCTCGAAAGACATGCCTTTGCGCAGGGTTGCGGATTTGGGCTTGTCTCAATGAAATGGACATTCCAGATTCGTTATACTTCGGATTGGGATGGCATGGATAGTGTTGGAAAGCTCAGATCCGTTGCTTTCCAATGCTACCTGACCCATTCTATGGGTATGAGTGATGAAGCTCGAATTTTGCCTTGCGAGTGACGTTTTTTGCACAGGAAGA
The DNA here is from genome assembly GCA_037349345.1 of Oemleria cerasiformis. Taxonomy (NCBI): domain Eukaryota; kingdom Viridiplantae; phylum Streptophyta; class Magnoliopsida; order Rosales; family Rosaceae; genus Oemleria; species Oemleria cerasiformis. The sequence continues at coordinate 3,804,678 of JAZGTL010000017.1, read as the reverse complement.
TTGTGGCTTGGTGGGCTAGGCGTGGCCTTAGCTCACACGTTGTATTTTCTCAAGTGGTGAGCATTCATGGAACCACTCACCAATTTTCCGTCTATGGTTTCCAAAACATAACTTCCTTGTCCGCCGACTTGATAGACATGTTAAGGGCCTTCGCAGGGGGAATTTAGTTTTTGGGACCCAAATTGATTTGGTGTCGTGAACCTTTTCTTGAGGACATGATCGCCTGGAACAAAGTTTCGAATTTTGGCTTTCTTGTTATAAAAATTTCGATATGTGCTTGATGACTTACTCTCGGAGTTCTTCACTTAAGTCCAGTGAAGTTTTGAGGTTTACGGAATTGATAACAGGATCATCAAGTTCGGTAAATGGCGCAGGTACGACTACATGCGGAGGGATGACATCGTTGGTACCAAAAGTTAGTGTGAACGGTGATTCACCGGAGTTGTGCGGTAGGCCCACAGGGTGCCTTCTAGGTGCTCCTCCCATAGTCCCTTTTTGTCGTCAAGTCGCTTTTTGATGCAATCGAAAAGAGTTTTGTTGGACGCCTCGGCTTGGCCGTTCCCTTGGGGATAATATGTCGTTGAAGTAAAGTGTTTTATCTTCCATGATTCCAAGAATTCTCTAGTTGCAGCGGCAGTGAACTGGGTTCCGTTGTCCATTACAATGACTTTGGGAAGTCCGAATAGGCATATGATCTGACTACAGACGAACTTCTCTACGTCAGCTTGGGTGATGGTAGCTAAGGCTTTAGCTTCCACCCATTTGGTGAAGTAGTCAGTGGCAATGATTAGGAACTTCCGATTTGGCACCGGGGTGCTGGGCAAGGGCCCTACGATGTCTATGCCCCATTGCATGAATGGCCATGGACTCATTTGCATATTTTAATGCCTCTTGGTGCAGAGCTGGCCAGCAGAATCCGGCGCTAAGTGTCTTTTGCGCCAGGGACCTTCCTTCTGAATGATTGCCGCATTGGCCTTCGTGAATTTCCATCAAAACTTTAAGCGTTTCTGGATGTTTCAAACATTGTAAGTTTCCGCCAATAAAGCTTCGACGAAAAAGTTGTCCCCTGTCGATGTAGTATCGTGGGGCCTTCATAATAACTTTGCGGGCTTCGAGTCGAACGTCAGGTAGCATTCCGTTCTCCGAGTAGTTGACAAACGGATCTTGCCAACTAGGAGAAGGGTCTACTTTCCTAACTTCGACTGCTTTAATGTCTATGATGCGTTGTTCTAAGTACTCAATCAGGATTGAGCATTTGAACCGATAGTCAAGTAATGAGGCCAAGTTGGCTAGTGCATCAGCTTGCGCGTTTTCGGCTCTTGGAAGCTAGTGGAAAGTGAAGACTTTGAAGTTCGCGAGTAACTCCTGAACTTTGATGTTGTATTGGAGCATTCTTGTATCCCGAACTGCGTATTTGCCTTTGGATTGGTTAGTGATTAACTGTGAGTCAGAATGAATTGCAATCGTCTTGACTCCCAACTCCTTGGAGATTATTAATCCGCAGATTAGCGCTTCATACTCAGCTTCATTATTGGAAGCCTTGAATCGAAATTGAATTGCTTGTTCCATCATTGATCCATCGGGAGTGATGATGACGATTCCGGCTCCTGCTCCGGGAGGAACCATCGATAAAAAGCTTCCAAAAGGGTTTGCCCCTTGGCTCTGTGGCAAGAGGGGAATGCCGGCCAGGGAGGCGTCAGCCAGCCCCTTGCTGTGATCCTCCTAGGAGGTGAATTCGACGACGAAATCGGTCAGTGCTTGTCCCTTGACGGCGGTCCTTAGGCGATAGAGTAAGTCATGTTGACTAAGTTCCATTGCCCACTTCTTTATTCGCGTGTAAGCATCAGGTGCATGGAGGAGTGATCGCAGTTAATACTCCGTCATGACGATTACCCTGTGTGCTTCAAAGTAAGGCCTAAGTTTTTTGGTGGAGACCAAGAGTGCTAAGATTAACTTTTCAATTTTAGGGTATCGTGTCCCAGCGTCTAGGAGAGCCTTCGAAATGTAGAAAATCGGGAGTTGGACTCCTTGTTCTTCTCGGACAAGTGTTGAGCTTATGGCCAGATCTGAAACTCCGAGGAGGTAGATATCTTCGTCGTCCTTAGGCTTTGACAGGAGCGGGGGTGAAGTTAAGTACGTTTTCAGGTCTTGGAAGGCCTTTTTGCAATTTTCATCCCACTTGTCCTTCGAAGCCTTCTTAAGCGCCTGGAAGAATAGGCGACACCGGTTTGTTGCCTTTGAAAAAAATCGATTCAAAGCTGCGGTACAGCCGGTGAGACTTTGGATTTCTTTTAGAGTCGAAGGAGATTTCATGTCCATGATTGCCTTGATTTATTTTGGATTAGCCTCGATTCCTCGTTGAGCGACGTGGTAGCCAAGAAACTTTCTTGCCCCTACGCCGAAACTGCATTTTAGGGGATTGAATTTCATTTGATATTTCCTTAACAAATAAAAGGTTTTCACCAGGTTAGCGATATGATCGCTTCGTTTTTCGCCTTTGACTATGATGTCTTCAACGTAAACATCCATGTACTTGCCGATCAGTTCTTTGAAGATTCGATTGACAAGTCGTTGATAGGTGGCGCCTGCATTCTTTAAGCCAAATTGCATGACGTTGTAGCAGTAACCTTCTTGTTCGAAGACAAAAGCTGTTTTGTCCCAATCTTTCTCGTACATGAAGATTTGGTTGTAACCTGAATATGCATCGAGAAAGCTGAGTAGTTCGTTTCCGGCGGTGGAGTCCACCAAATGATGTATCCGCGTAAGGGATAGTTGCCTGTGAAAATAATCAAAACCATTAATATATGGTTATCCACGGTTAACTGTGAACATAATTTTTATGTTTAATTTTTATTATTTTTATATTTTTAAAAGATTAAAATAACTAAAACTAATATTTAACAAAAATAAAAAACCAAAAATAATAACAATAGGTAGAATTATAAGGGACAGTCAACCATCTCGGATGTCAAAACTTTTTACACCACCACGTAGACCTCGACGAGTAGAACAACTTTAATACTTGGGTCGACGTCCAAAAGGAGCAGAACATGGTCAAAAAATGTGAAAAATACTCCGAAACTGCGAAACTTTTCAATTTAGATCCACAAAAATAGACTAAGATATGAGAAATTTAAAGACATAGACTTATACAACGAAGAGAGGAACAAATCCTCAACAAGATCGCCGCCTGAGGTGGCCGAACATGGCCGACAATTTGGGTCGACCTGATCGGCGTCATGAGTCAACCCACGGGCCTGATGGGTATTTGATGTTTTTGTCAATTTTTTTTTTTCAAATGAGTTTTAACTAAAAAAACACTATATAAATGGTTAAATAAATATGGCCAAAGAAAAGTTATATGGTTATCTAATAAATGGTTAAATGGTTTGTCTATTGGATAAAGGGTTAAATAAATATGACAAAAAAAAAGTTATAAGATTATCTAATAAATGATTAAACGGTTTGTCCATTAGATAAATGGTTAATAACCATAACCAAACCATTTAATTATGGACCTAAATGGTTAAATGGTTTTCTAATCGTATTATTTTGAGTGAATTGGATTGGATATGTTTTTTTTTCTGTCTATTCCTTCTAGTTTCCTTACTACGACAACGCATTTATTTTTACAATTAAAATATATTGAATTTAGTTATCCAATCTAACTAATCCCACTCACCAAACAAGCAGTGTATTTAAAGCTAAATCGAACTATATATGGGACGATAAAGCAAAGAAGTGGATCGATCCTTTGAGAAGCAAATAAAAGTGTGAAAGGATTGAGATGCATATATGATCGATGACTTGTACGTGTATCTTTCTTGTTCTTCGTTTCAAATCCCACGATGGAAATGTGAGAAGTAGCACCAGAGCCGGCCCTGGTCTAGGGCAACCAGGGCGACCGCCTTGGGCCCACGGACCAGAAGGGCCAAAAAATTTTAAATTAATCTTATTTTTTGGGGAAAAAGAAACTAAAAAATGTTTAATTTCTAAAAAATATTATTAAATTGAGTTAGAAGACTTTATATTTAATATTTTATTAATAAATTGGGCTCATATTCTTGAAAAATATTGATAAAGGTTATCCTGATTGATGTATAGTTATCTAGCTTGTGTGTTGAGTATTATCGGTATATGTCTCGTAAAGTCACTAGGACTCTAACTCTGTTAGCAGCAGTTTGTATATATATTGTTATCTTGGCTTTTGAATGAATATTGAGTTACATTATAATTGACAGAAATAATTATTTAAATACAATTATAAGTCTTTCAGTTTTGCTATATATTAATAGTTGATAAAATTTCATTATTTTCTTTATAATAAAGTATTACAATGCGACTATTTTTCTATGTATTAGTAATGTACGTATTCAAATTCTTGAATTTTTTTTGTGTATTGCGGGAAAGATGTAAAAAAGATTAAAATTTTATAAAGTACATATATATATAGTGTAAATGTAGGCTACGAGGGCACTTTTAAAATTTTCGTCCTAGGTCTCGAATTTCTTGGACCGGCCCTGAGTAGCACCACAACTATATAAGCACCACCATCAAAAGTACCAAAATATATATGATCCACTTTCTTTTACTAAACTGGCCCGCCCTAATAGTTTTTGCCTCTTTGGTTCCAATGTGCCGGAGCACTAAAAGGTGGCATATATCGTCTTTTTAAAAATGAACATGAGATAAGTCATTAGGGTTAATTTGAGTGGTGAGACAAAATGATATCGTTAATAATCACAAAAGGTTGGCTCAGTGATTGGAGCGTTTCCAGTTTGGTATGCTCTTGGCTCGTTCTGGATTCGATTCCCACTAGTGGTGAACCTTCTTATTGTGGTAAGAGGTGCGCTGAAACGCTGTTTGTGAGTCTTTTTAGCCCATAAAATAATGGATTATCGTGTTTCGTCAGTAACTAGCTTTGTTTTTTTTTTTAAATATATTTAAATTTTGAAAATTGTTGACTAGATTGAAATTTAACTAATAGTTGGGACCAGGAATGTGTATATTTTTTGGTATCTGGGATAATTTTTGGTACCAGGAATGTGTTTCATCATGAACTCTAAAACGTGAGTCCCATGTGCACATGAGAATTGATGTTACTAAAATTCAAACTTGTGGGGTTTGATATTCAAGATTTTGTAGATTGGACAAATACCCAATTAAAATTGACCTCTCATAATTCATGGGTGCAGTTCCTAATTTGTCCCTTAATGCTATAAACCATATATATATATGTTTTTTTTCTTCTAAAACTATAAACCATATGTACGTAAGAGTATTTGTTTGGTTTGTAATAATTGCGTGATCGTGATCTTGGTAGGCCCTATATATTCCTGTACAAGAAATTATTTGTTTACATTTATATATATATTTAGATGGCGGATTAATTACACCATATTTGGGATCATATTTTGACACAAATTTACAATCATTGGATCTATGTACTTTTAATGATTAAGATTAATCTGATGTGGTTTATTAAATTTTATTAATTAAAATAAATATAGATTAAAAAAAAACTCCCAAACATTTAAATTAAATTCTCTCTCCTCTCTCATTAATTATTTTTCCTTAATTATTTCAATTTCAACTCTTTCGTCCTCAATGGAACTCTTCCTTCTTTCTGCATATCTTTTTCTAAACCCTTGAAAAAATCCCAGATTTTGCACACAAAAATATCAAAATTGGAAAACCTAAGGCCTAATTATTCTCTCCTTAATTTCTTTTTTTTGTTTGGCTTTTGCAATTTCTGCAATTTTTTTTGCTTGCGTTCTGCAATTTTTCCGGAGTGAATTAAAACTTGCAATTTCTTCTATTATTATTCTGTTCAACCTTCTATTATTTTAATGAAATTTAAGATGCTATTTGAGGATTAACAGTTTAGATTTAAAACTACAAAGAGATGAAAACTCTATTATTATTATTATTCTCTCAAATGATTCTGTGAATGAATGTGCGCAGAGGATTGAGATTGATGAAGAAATAATGAAAGTTGTCATAATTATTGGAAAAAAAAATACAATTATTACTGTTTTTAGAACTATTATTACTTTTTAAATAAAAAAAGAATTTTAAATATGAAATATTAAATCTCAATCATTGAAGGTGCTTTTAATCTAATGATTGAAAATTTGTGTCAAGATTTGTGTCTAAAATGTGGTGTCATTGATCCGTCATAGGGTATATATATGTATATATATTTTTTTTTTGAGGAAATATTGAATATATATATATATTTATTTATGATCAAGTACTCAAAGTATTATAATAATGTGTGATCGGTCTACATAATTGATATTAATTTTGCACTTTTCAATTAGGCATGCTAATTAAAATTAATAGACGGGGGGTGGGTTGCCCAAGCACATAGCTGGTGAGGGCCATTCCCCGAGTCCCTTGGAGTTTCTGCGGCCTAAATGTCCATTACTCTCCTCGCACATAGCTGATGTTTCCTACTGCCAATACTGAAAACGAATATAATCATATATAGGGGGCAGTGGCCCTCACGTCAGGAAGTTGGTGTCTCGTGGGCTTGGACACCGCGCGTCGCGCGTCCCTTCAAAGTCCCTAAGCGTCCCTTTGAGTCCCTTTGAGTTCCTCGGTGTCCCTTGGTGTCCATTCGAGTCCCTCTCAGTCCCTACGACCAAGCTGAGCCATGTTTGGTCATAGATGTCTACGAGGCATCTTCCAAACTGTCTCTCCATGTCCATATCTTCAAGTCCCTCTCAGTCTCCTCGCACATAGGTGATGTTTGTTGCTGCCAATGCTGAAAATGAAAATAATACTATATAGGGGGGTAGTGGTCCTCTCAAAAGGAAGGCGATGTCCCGCGGGCTTGGGCAGCCCACCCCTCGTGTCCCTTCATGTCCCTCGGTGTCTCTTCGAGTCCCTCGGTGTCCCTTGGAGCCCATCGGTGTCCCTTTAAGTCCCTTCGATGTTCCTTGCAATCCCTTCCCATGCAAGGTTGGGTCATAGATGTCTTTGGACACCTTCCCAAATGGCCATCCATGTTTGTTGAGAGTTGCCTTCGGTTATTACTACACCCAACGGTGCGGGGTTGGTTCCACTCAATGTTCCCTCATTGTCGTCTAGTAATTTCGTTGGCCGACCTTGCGTTTCGTTTGGTAGTTCTTGGCTTTAGCTAACGTCATGGTGTGTGAGTGGTGAATGGGGTGATGCGTCGACAGGCTACTTGCTTGGGAAACAAATTGCTGTCTCGTTCCATCCTTAATGATGAATCAAGATTAGATTGCGCACATATCGGGTTCCTATTTTAGCTGCCTATTGTAATGGAATGGTGCCTCTCGTTGTCCCTTCGAGCCCCTCGGTGGTCCCTTTGGCGTCCCTTCGAGTCCCTCGGCGTCTCTTTGAGTTCCTTCACCGGTCACTTGGAGTCCCTGCGCCCTAAATGTCCATTACTCCCCTCGCACATAGGTGATGTTTGCTGCTGCCAATGCTGAAAATGAAAATGATCCTATATAGGGTGGTAGTGGTCATCTCGACAGAAAGGCGATGTCCCGCGGGCATGGGCAGCCCACCCCTCGTGTACTACCTAAAATTACTCAAATTATAGGGGTCATTTTAAGTTCATACCCCAACTCTGGAAATTTTCATCTAGGTACCCAAACTATCAAAACACAACATCTAGGTACCTAAACTATCAAAACACAACATCTAGGTACATACCGTTAGCAATCTAAGCTGCCTCCCACCATCTCAGTTCACGAACACCTCAACCCACATCTTCGTCGTCCTGATCCCCACTTAATCCCCGCTCTAATCCCCACCATCCCCGCCGTTTGGTCTCACTCCACCAGCTTCATCTCTCTCTCTCTCTCTCTCTCTCTCTCTCTCTCTCTCTCTACATCCTCTGTAACAACCCGGAAATTTTAATTATTGATTTTATGCAATTATTTTTTTTAATTGACAATTTTACCCTTGGTCGGTAAAGGGCTTGGAAATCAAGTTTTGTTTCGAGACACTTTTAGTGGTGTTTCGGGTACCGTTGCGTAGGTCTCGAACTCACGAGTTCGTAGACAGGCGGCACGCAGAAAACGGAGTTCGTGGACGGAAGTTATGGGTCTAGATGTACAAGGGCATTTTGGTAATTTGCCATGGAGGGGAGATATTTTAACCTCAATTATTTTACATCTTCATTTCATCTTCATCTCCTTATCATCTTCACTCATCCACTCTCTCTGTAACAAAGAAAACACAAACACACGCACCCGAAATCGTGCGAAAAACCAAAAGAGAAACCAAAAGTCACGTTGGATTCAAGGCTTTAGCTTCCCATTTGGATCAACTAATCGTATTCTACTCCTTCCCACGATCACAACCGTACCAACCATCGAAGGAGAGGACCCCGGTGGAAGCCGAACCGAGTAAAGGAAGTTTCGGATCTTCCGATCGATTTTCTGGCTTATACAGGTACGTGTTTGATGTTTTGAGGTTATATTTGGATTCCTGGGTTTGAGTAGATTGATTTAGACGTAAATTTTGTGTAAAACGGTTGAGTTTTGAGGAAGTTATAAAGCTTGGAGTTTCGGTCGGAAATGGCGGATTCCGGCGAACCAGACGGCAGCGGAGGTGGCAGTCCGGTCATCTTCTCCGGTCAGCTTCCGGCGATGGCGACGATAGTCCGGTCGTCTTGTCCGGCGAGTCACCGGTGACCTGTCGGGTCGAGTTGAACCGGTCGGGTCGAGTTGGACCGGGTCAGGTTGAGCCGAACCGGGTTGGACCGGTTCAGGCGCGTGAACACTGTAGCAGGCGCATGACCGGCGCATGAGGGTGCGTGGGCGCGTGTGCCGACCTTCCGGTGGTGCGTGGCGGCGCGTGGGGTCGAGGCTGACGTCACGGCGACGCGTGGTAACCAGTTTTCGACGTTCTGAATCTGTTGGTACAGGTTTCAGGTTGATCAGACACCGTTTAGAGGTCGTTTTAAGTGTCCGAAGTTGCTGTGATTTCTAGGAACAGCATGGGTAGACTTCCCGAGATTAAGAAGTTGTTATATAAGAGTCTTATTACTAGCCGGTAATCCCGATTGTTGTTTTTGACAGGCGATATTGTTCCGGGAACCTTAGAGGAACGAGCGAGACGGGATTGAGCTAGCTTGAACAGGTTTGTGAGTGGACTTTGTTTTATAAACTAAAATGCATGCATCAAAATATCTTTGTGTAAATACGGTTATGTATTGTGGCATTGAATTTCTGGATTTTAGAAATGATTACTAGACACATGTTTTCCACTACTTTGATTAAAGTGTGATTTGAGAAATATCATGGTTTTGGACTCGATTTTGATAACGTTTGACGTGGAAATTATTGAGTCAATGATTTGGGTTTTGACCCTGTTGTATGAGTTTATCGGATTTGGTCATATTTGAGGGAGGCTAGGACTTGGGATGAGGATCCGTTATTAGCGGTGAACCCGATGAACCTCCAGGATAAACATTGATTTGTGGGAGGCTAGGACTCGGGATGAGGATCCGTTATTAGCGGTGAACCCGATGAACCTCCAAGATAAACATTGATTTATGGGAGGCCAGGACTCGGGATGAGGATCCGTTATTAGCGGTGAACCCGATGAACCTCCAAGATAAACATTGATTTGTGGGAGGCCAGGACTCGGGATGAGGATCCGTTATTAGCGGTGAACCCGATGAACCTCCAAGATAAACATTGATATGCTAGTCGAGAGATAGGCCGACTGATGCAATATGATAGCCGTAAGTTATACCGGCTAATGATATGATATGCTAGTCGAGAGATAGGCCGACTGATGTGATAGCATAGTACAGGGAGTTGTGATACAGTACTAGCACACCCCAAGGGATACCCTGGTGGCTAGTGGATGTGTCAGGAACAGTGGATTTGAGATATTATGTGTCTAGGTTGAATTAAATGATTTTGAATTCCTTTGAGGATGATTTTCAAACCAGATTGTGGATCACAATGTGTTTTCCTTATATGGATTTTGTGTGAGTCCTACTGAGTGGTTTTAAAGAGAAAATGAAATGCCGGTGATTTAAAGATGATGTTTTTATAACATGAACTGTTTATGTGATGCATGCATAGTTTTATAAATGGAGGGGGAAAAAGGTAATATTCCTTGGAAAATGATTTATAAATGATTATTTTTGTCCACTCACAACTTTTGTGTTTAAACCCCCTTTAGGCAGTAGAGTGACGCGGACATTATCTCGAGGCAGAAGCATTAGCACTTCCGGCTACGCTGTGTAGTTGTACTTGAGTAGGATATCTAATTTGTATCTTGATCCTACTTAGACGCTCTGATATTTTTGTATTTGGTTAGTATTTACTTACGGGAATTTTAAGTGCTTAAATCCCTTGTCTGACAAGAGAAAGTATTTATTATTATTATAATTTTCTAAGGATTGAAGGGTATTTGGGAACCTTTCCTTAGGTTGTCAGACGGGATCAGGGTTCTTCCCGGGTTTCGAGGGGAAATTCGGGACGGGTCCTGACAATTGGTATCAGAGCACTAGGTTAAATTCCTGTAGACCGTACATCTAGTGTACAGGTGAAATTTTGGTATTAATGGTTTACAACTTCTTTTCAGCGTATAATGCCTCCGAGACGAGAGTTCCGTCAACGGTCGGGGAATGGTAGAGATGACCATGAACCTGCAGTGGAGCCTGATTTGAGGTAGACACTGGAACAGCTGGGTCAGACTTTAGCTTCTGTACTCCAGGATAGAGCTTCTCATGAAGTCTCTGATATCGAGAGAGCCCAGAGATTGGGGGTGACGATATTTATGGGCGACTCTAGCCCAGATGAGGCTGAGGAGTGGATTACTCGCATGGAGCGTGTGTTTTTTATTATGAGATGTCCTATAGAGGAGAGAGTTCTGTTGGCTACATTTTTACTAGGTGGTTCTGCTTACCACTGGTGGCACTCATTGGAGGTGTCAGGCTGGAATGTCCATACGCTTACTTGGCAGACTTTCCGGGAACGCTTCTTGGAGCAATTTTACCCTCGCTCACACCGGAATGTTAAGGAGGCCGAGTTCTTGCATTTACAGCAAGGAGACATGACTATAGCCCAGTATGAACAGAGATTCATAGCGCTGAGTCGCTTTGCACCGACTTTGGTGGCGACCGAGTCAGACAAGTGCCACAGATTTGAGAGTGGACTGAGGAGTGAAATTCGGTCAGCAGTTACGTCTATGGACCACACTTCCTTGAGGACTTTGGCTGTTGCTGCAGCTCGAGTAGAGTTGAGTTTGGGTTTCCCAATTCCACAGCAGTACAGTGGGTACAGGAGACGTCGAGATCACTGGACTGCCGGAACCTCTAGCCAGGGACCATCAAAAAGAGGTAGTCATAGTTCTGGATCTTCTGGGAGATCTAGTACAGGCAGTGGCGGAGCTGGTCATACACGACAATCTTATGCACAGCCTAGGGGTGCCTCAGTGCAGTTCAACAGAAGACAGGGTGGCAGATCTAGTGGCTTCAGTGATTCCGTTTGTTATTTCTGTGGGGAGACTGGTCACATCAAGAGATTCTATCCACAACGTCGTCCGGGCAGTAGTTCCTTTGGTCGTGGTGCGACTGATCCTAGCCCGAGTACAGGACAGATGTTTGATACTGCAGCTGGGAGGCAGACCCATTTCAGTGGGGCTGATAGAGCTAGTGGGACCAGTAGTGCTAGAGGCAGGTATGGGGATCGTGGTCGATGTTCGGGTACACCAGCTCGATTTTTTGCCATGACGCAACAGGAGGCTCGAGTAGCACCGGAGGTGGTCACGGGTACGTTATCTATTTTTAACCGCAATGCTTGTGTTTTATTAGATCCGGGAGCAACTCATTCTTTTATTTCTCGGGGTTTTACATTGTTTGCGGATAGAGAATTGTCTCCTATTGGTTGGGACATGGGTATTAGTACTCCTACCGGGGATATGTTAGTGGCGAACCTCGTGATTCGCAGTTGTCCGGTGATGGTTGAAGGCCATGGTTTGGAGGCAGATTTAATCCCCTTAGATATTTTTGAGTTTGATGTGATTCTGGGAATGGGTTGGTTGTCCATGCACCATGCCTCCATAGACTGTTACGACAAGACAGTAGTTTTTCGGAGTCCAGGATTACCGGAACTTACATTTCGGGGAGATCGTAGGGTACTACCCCATGGAGTGATATCAGCGTTGACTGCTGAGAGATTGTTGAGAAAAGGTTGTGAGGGTTACTTGGCTCATGTGTTTGATTCTCGGAATACTCCGATGAGAGTGGAGGATATTCCTGTGGTGAGTGAGTTCTCTGATGTGTTTCCAGATGATCACCACCACACCGTGAAATTGAGTTCACTATCGAGCTTTTGCTAGGTACTCAACCTATCTCACAGGTACCGTATAGGATGGCACCGGCAGAATTGCGAGAGTTAAAGACTCAGTTGCAGGACTTGGTGAATATGGGATTTATTCGCCCAAGTGTTTCACCATGGGGTGCGCCGGTATTATTTGTGAGGAAAAAGGATGGTGGTCTGAGATTGTGTATCGACTACCGGCAGTTAAATAAAGTGACGATGCGAAATAAGTATCATTTGCCAAGGATTGACGATTTATTTGATCAACTGAAAGGGGCAAAGTATTTTTCGAAAATTGACCTTCGATCCGGATACCATCAGTTGAGAATCCGGGAAGAGGATGTTCAGAAAACAGCTTTCAGGACTCGGTATGGTCATTATGAGTTCCTGGTGATGCCTTTCGGGTTGACTAATGCCCCGGCAGCGTTTATGGATTTGATGAACAGAGTGTTCCAAAAGTATTTGGATCGATTTGTAATTGTGTTCATCGACGATATCTTGATGTATTCAAGGAGTGCCAAGGCACATGAGAAGCACTTGAGGTTGGTGCTGAATATGCTTAGGAAAAAGCATTTGTTTGCCAAGTTCAGTAAATGCCAGTTTTGGTTGACCGAAGTTGGATTCTTGGGTCATGTAATTTCGGCTGAGGGTATCAGCGTAGATCTCCAAAAAGTGGAGGCAGTGGCAAACTGGGAGCAACCGAGGACAGTGACAGAAGTGAGGAGTTTTCAGGGTTTGGCAGAGAATGTGGCTTGAGCTGATAAAGGATTATGATTGTACTATTGAGTACCACCCAGGAAAAGACAATGTTGTGGCAGATGCCTTGAGCAGGAAATCTATGGGTTCTTTGGCCCATTTGCATACAGTCTACTTACCGTTGCTGGTAGAGTTCCGTAGAGCAGGGATTGTACTGGACATGGATAGCCTGGTGGCTTTGTTGGCTAGTTTCCATGTGAGGCCTATTCTGATTGATCGGATTATTGAGGCTCAACTCCAGAATCCTACATTGTGCATTATCAGCATGGAGTTAGAAGCTGGAAACAGGCAGGACTATGCGGTTAGGGATGATGGAGCATTGGTTAAGGATGGACGGTTGTGCGTACTGAATGAGCTGGAGCTAAAGAGGGAAATTCTTGATGAGGCTCATAGTTCGGCTTACGCTATGCATCCAGGAGGTACCAAGATGTATCATACCCGAAGGAAGCATTATTGGTGGACTGGGATGAAAAGAGAAATTGCTGAGTTTGTGAGTAGATGTTTGACATGTCAGCAAGTGAAAGCGGAGAGACAGAAACCTTATGGGACACTGCAACCATTACCTATCCCAGAATGGAAGTGGGATCACATTACGATGGATTTTGTGTATAAACTTCCAAGGACACGGAAGGGACATGATGGGATATGGGTAATTGTGGATAGACTTACGAAGTCTGCACATTTCTTGCCAGTGCGAGAAGATTTTCGGATGAGTCGGTATGCCAAATTATTCGTGGATGAGATCATACGGCTGTATGGGACTCCAGAGTCTATTGTTTTGGACAGAGATCCTAGGTTTACCTCCAGGTTTTGGCGGAGTTTGCAGAAGGTTTTTGGCACAACATTGCATTTTAGTACAGCCTTTCATCCTCAGACGGATGGTCAGTCTGAGAGAACAATCCAGGTTTTGGAGGATATGATGAGGGCTTGTGTACTACCGTTTAAAGGGAACTGGGATTCACACTTGTCTCTGATGGAATTTGCATATAATAACAGTTACCAGTCGAGTATTGGGATGTCACCTTTCGAGGCACTGTATGGGAGGCAGTGCAGAACACCTTTGTGTTGGAGTGAAATAGGTGAAAGAAGACTGTTAACACCCGAGTTGGTGGATTTGACTGAGGAAAAGATTAAAATCATCAGAGAAAGGTTGAAGACAGCCTAGGATCACCAGAAAAGCTATGCAGACCATCGAACCAGAGACCTTGAGTTTGAGGTAGGTGATTGGGTGTTCTTGAAACTATCTCCATGGAAAGGAGTGGTACGTTTTGGTAGACGAGGAAAACTAAGTCCTCGCTACATTGGTCCGTATGAGATTTTGGAGAGGATAGGACCAGTGGCATATCGTATTTCTTTACCCTCGGAATTATCCAGAGTTTATGATGTCTTTCATGTATCTTTGCTCCGGAAATATCTTTTTGATGAGTCTCATGTGTTGGAAGAGCAACCACTTGAGTTGAAAGACGATTTGACATTTGAGGAGCAACCGGTGCAAATTCTGGATTGGAAGGAAAAGGTGCTTCGCAGAAAGACTATTCCTCTAGTTAAAGTGTTATGGAGGAATCATAACGTGGAGGAAGCCACGTGGGAAACCGAGGAACTAATGCGGGCACAGTATCCTCATTTATTTCATGATTAGGAATGAATTTCGGGGACGAAATTTCTTAAGGAGGGTAGATTGTAACAACCCGGAAATTTTAATTATTGATTTTATGCAATTATTTTTATTAAATGACGATTTTACTCTTGGTCGGTAAAGGGCTTGGAAATCAAGTATTGTTTCGAGACACTTTTGGTGGTGTTTCGGGTACCATTGCGTAGGTCTCGAACTCACGAGTTCGTAGACAGGCGGCACGCAGAAAACGGAGTTCGTGAACGGAAGTTATGGGTCTAGATGTACAAGGGCATTTTGGTAATTTGCCATGGAGGGGAGATATTTTAACCTCAATTATTTTACATCTTCATTTCATCTTCATCTCCTTATCATCTTCACTCATTCACTCTCTCTGTAACAAACAAAACACAAACACACCCACCCGAAACCGTGCGAAAAAGCAAAAGAGAAACCAAAAGTCAATGTTGGATTCAAGGCTTTAGCTTCCCATTTGGATCAACTAATCGTATTCTACTCCTTCCCACGATCACAACCGTACCAACCATCGAAGGAGAGGACCCCGGTGGAAGCCGAACCGAGTAAAGGAAGTTTCGGATCTTCCGATCGATTTTCCGGCTATTACAGGTACGTGTTTGATGTTTTGAGGTTATATTTGGATTCCTGGGTTTGAGTAGATAGATTTAGACGTAAAATTTGCGTAAAACGGTTGAGTTTTGAGGAAGTTGTAAAGCTTGGAGTTTCGGTCGGAAATGGCGGATTCCGGCGAACCAGACGGCGGCGGAGGTGGCGGTCCGGTCATCTTCTCCGGCCAGCTTCCGGCGATGGCGACGATAGTCCAGTCGTCTTCTCCGGCGAGTCACCGGTGACCGGTCGGGTCGAGTTGAACCGGTCGGGTCGAGTTGAACCGATCGGGTTGAGTGAACCGGTCGGGTTGAGTTGGATCGGGTCAGGTTGAGCCGAACCGGGTTGGACCGATTCAGGCGCGTGAACACTGTAGCAGGCGCGTGAGGGCACGTGGGCACGTGTGCCGACCTTCCGGCGGCGCGTGGCGGCGCGTGGGGTCGAGGCTGACGTCACGGCGGCGCGTGGTAACCAGTTTTCGACGTTCTAAATCTGTTGGTACAGGTTTCAGGTTGATCGGACATCGTTTAGAGGTCGTTTTAAGTGTCCAAAGTTGCTGTGATTTCTAGGAACAGCATGGGTATACTTCCCGAGATTAGGAAGTTGTTATATAAGAGTCTTATTACTAGCCGGTAATCCCGATTGTTGTTTTTGACAGGCGATATTGTTCCGGGAACCTCAGAGGAACGAGCGAGACGGGATTGAGCTAGCTTGAACAGGTTTGTGAGTGGACTTTGTTTTATAAATTGAAATGCATGCATCAACATATCTTTGTGTAAATACGGTTATGTATTGTGGCATTGAATTTCTGGATTTTAGAAATGATTACTAGACACATGTTTTCCACTACTTTGATTAAAGTGTGATTTGAGAAATATCATGGTTTTGGACTCGATTTTGATAACGTTTGACGTGGAAATTATTGAGTCAATGATTTGGGTTTTGACCCTGTTGTATGAGTTTATCGGATTTGGTCATATTTGAGGGAGGCTAGGACTCGGGATGAGGATCCGTTATTAGCGGTGAACCCGATGAACCTCCAAGATAAACATTGATTTGTGGGAGGCTAGGACTCGGGATGAAGATCCGTTATTAGCGGTGAACCCGATGAACCTCCAAGATAAACATTGATTTGTGGGAGGCCAGGACTCGGGATGAGGATCCGTTATTAGCGGTGAACCCGATGAACCTCCAAGATAAACATTGATTTATGGGAGGCCAGGACTCGGGATGAGGATCCGTTATTAGCGGTGAACCCGATGAACCTCCAAGATAAACATTGATATGCTAGTCGAGAGATAGGCCGACTGATGCAATATGATAGCCGTAGGTTATACCGGCTAATGATATGATATGCTAGTCGAGAGATAGGCCGACTGATGTGATAACATAGTACAGGGAGTTGTGATACAGTACTAGCACACCCCAAGGGATACCCTGGTGGCTAGTGGATGTGTCGGGAACAGTGGGTTTGAGATATTATGTGTCTAGGTTGAATTAAATGATTTTGAATTCCTTTGAGGATGATTTTCAAACCATATTGTGGATCACAATGTGTTTTCCTTATATGGATTTTGTGTGAGTCCTACTGAGTGGTTTTAAAGAGAAAATGAAAGGCCGGTGATTTAAAGATGATGTTTTTATAACATGAACTGTTTATGTGATGCATGCATAGTTTTATAAATGGAGGGGGAAAAAGGTAATATTCCTTGGAAAATGATTTATAAATGATTATTTTTGTCCACTCACAACTTTTGTGTTTAAACCCCCTTCAGGCAGTAGAGTTGACGCAGACATTATCTCGAGGCAGAGGCATTAGCACTTCCGGCTACGCTGTGTAGTTGTACTTGAGTAGGATATCTAATTTGTATCTTGATCCTACTTAGACGCTCTGATATTTTTGTATTTGGTTAGTATTTACTTACGGGAATTTTAAGTGCTTAAATCCCTTGTCTGACAAGAGAAAGTATTTATTATTATTATAATTTTCTAAGGATTGAAGGGTATTTGGGAACCTTTCCTTAGGTTGTCAGACGGGATCAGGGTTCTTCCCGAGTTTCGAGGGGAAATTCGGGACGGGTCCTGACATCCTCCATCCAATCTCTCTTTGCTTGTATCTCTCTCCCTTTTCGCCAATCAAGTCTTTGACTTTTCATGGAGATTTCAGCTTCTTCTCAATTCACGCCGGCTTACCAACAAAACCCAAAGCTCTCAATTCACTCCGGCTTACCTACTTTGTTAATTGCTTTGCTTGGTGTTTGGATTTTTTGCTTTGCTGTTGCTAGAATCCATGTTTACCAATGCCCATGTGGAAATTTCTCCCACCCAAGAAAAACCCACGTCATCTTTTCCCTTCCATCGCCCAAAAGAAGAAGAAAGCAGCTCGTTTTAGCCAATTTCTCGCATAAAAGCGTTAGAAGAAAATGGGGTTTCAGGGCTTAAACGATTTCGCCCGACGGTCCAAGGCCTACAATGAATGTAAAGGTAGCAAATTCAGCAAGACTGCGTGCTAAGAACTTGGTGCTAAAGCGTTTCTCGAGTGAATTGGAGGCCAATGAGTTTTCAGAAGAGTCACCAATTCAAATGGGCACCAAATTCACAAATGTTGATGTAGAAATCGTCCAGGTAGGAACTGACCGTTGAGTTTCTATATACACAGGAAACACTTGAGTTTATGGTTGAATCCCGAGGTGGGGGGGGTTCAACCAAGAACGTTATGATGCTGAAGTCAGCTTAATCGAGGGAATAAACTGAAAAGCTAATTATGAGAATAATTCTGAGGTACCTGAGTTATGAGGAGATGTCCTCTATTTGTAGTGGAGACCTGGGGTGCTTCGGAGCTTCTTATTGGTTGAAGGATTGCAATCAATAAGTAATCCTAGTTAGGAAAGATTCAGGATTGACTTTTTAATAATAAATAATTCGCGAGGAAGTTATTTATTATAAGTATGAAATGAGTTCTAATTGAATAAGTAATCCTTTTTGAAAAAGAAGTTTACTTAGTAATTGAATATTTATTGAATAAGGATCTCAATGAGACATCTTATTATGAGCATATAATTACTTATTAATTAATATATTTAGTTGGTAAATATATATAATTAATACGTAATAATTATATTTCAATAATGACTTCACCATAGGCAAAGTTGTCAATATGTAAATTATGGGCCACGTGGCAGCTCCACAATTTTTGGACGAATTATGGTTCCACAAATGTCCCACATCCCTTGGGAATTCAGGGAATCCCAAGGGAAGTAGGTTTTGGAGTTCCATTAATCCCTCGCTTTGTAGGAATATGATTCATTTTTTTTTTAAACATTTAACTTTTTAATCATTTTCAAGTTAGAAAATGATTAGAAAAGCCTTAGTTTTCTCTATAAAATGGGCTCGCTATTTCATAGTAGCTCACACAAACATTTCTAATCTTTGGAATTTCTAAATTTACCTAGAAAGACTTGAGTGAGTGCATTGTCAAGGGAAAAAAAATTCCCAAATTATTAGTGGGCATCTTACGTAAGGTAAGAATTTGGACCTTTTTTTTTTTTTTTCCTTTATTCTTCGTTTTCTTTTTTGCTGATTTCTGCAGGTGCGGACCAAATGGAGGTTGCAATACGGTGTGGCGCGGCGCACAGGAGGTGCAGTGCACTTGCGGCGTGAGCTGGCTCCTGGAGCAGCTCGGCTGAGCGGTTCCCTCCTTCTCCTGCTGCGGCTAGGTAGCTGGCAGCTCCAAGAGGAGCCGCGACTTGGCTGCACCCTTTCCCCTTTTTCTTTTATTATTTTGTTCTGACGCAAATTTCTTTGTTCCAATTTTACGGTTTTGGATATTCTGGGAGCTACGTGAGTCCGATTTCAGTGATCCAAATAGCGTCAAATTTCTTTTTTCGAAACGATTCCAACAAGGGGTTTGAAGGCATGGTTTCGTCAGACTTTGAGAAACTTCCCGTGTGGCAACGAGGAGGTTCCATTGATACTTCATTCCGAGGAGAGCATTGTGAGCTTAATGATGAGACTAAATTTCAAGCTTGGCTGAAAGTTCATAGGAGGCATTCCCGGGGGATATCCATGTGGTGTTCGGTGACCGAACGTCTTCTCACAAAGGTTGTAAGGCTCAAATTCTGGGGGTGGCTCGTTGGATGAAGTTCCATCCCCTAATAATTAATTGGGGTTTCAAGTTCCCAATGTCGGCAATTTTCTCCAAGATGTTGTTGAAGATAGGATGTTGTCCCTCGGAATTGGACATTAATGCGAATTGTCATATTATGTGCTTTGAGCGACTTAGCCAATTCTTTGGCATGGAGTTCTATGAAAATGAGTTCTAGCATTGTTATTCGGTGAAGCTTATTCCCTAACCATCCGAGCCCTGCTGTTACCTTGTTCCAAAGATAGAAAATTTTCAGAGGTCTTACTTTGAATATGGCACATACAAATCTACCTGTCTTGAAGTTGGGGGGAATTGGGATCCCCATTCTACTGGCGAACTTCTAATTTCCCTGAGGTATTGCTGGGAGGAGGAGTTGAATACAAGTTTTGACCTCGATTTTGATCTTAAGAAGATTGAAAAAGCATTGGAGATTCCGAAGGAGCTTCGTGAGATGTGTTGGTTACTTTGTTTCTTTAGAAATTCTCCTAACGGAATTCGAAGTTCGAGTGCGGTGATCTGCAGTCGTGAAGCGTGGCAAGTGCAAATTCGTCAAACTTTCATCGGATGTTGTTTATGAACTTAAGAAATTCAAAAGTACTCTGGCGCCTACTGAAGTTCGGAGATCGATAGTTCTTGGTCTTAAGGCAAATGGAGCTAAAGTGGTGAGCAGATCGGCCGGGCCTCGGAGGGCTAGCGGTGGGATTGCAGCGTCTTCCAAAAGTGGCGGCAAGGCCGTGGCTTTGTCGGAAGGGTGAGGCTGTGGGCCTTCCGTGGTGGCCCAAGTTGGAGCGTCACCGGGGGTATCGCGATCTGATGCCCCCAGTCGTAGTGCGAGTATTTCTGAAACTGTTCCTCGTTTTAACTTTGATAATCTTCAAGCAGATTATGAGCAATTGGAGAGAGATTATGAATCTTCCCGAGCTTCGCGTCTTAGTCTTGGGCGAGAGTCGGAAAGATCGCCATGAGGACTTAGATAATCTTCAGAGGGAGAATATGTTGCTTAAGAGCAAATTACAAGTTGTTGATTCTAAGTCTAATACCTTGTTGAAGGAGTTGAATGATTCCAATGCCCATGGGGCTGGCTTGGTGGAGAGACTTGAAAAAGCAAACATCACAATTTCTGATCTGAAGGTGAAAATAAAAAATTTGGAGCACGACGTGGAGGCCCGTCATGCGATTAAAACCATTTCTAATCTTCGAGAATCCATGGAGGATTTTCAGCAAAGATCGGTTGTTGCTGAATGCTATAAGGCTGAAGTTGAAGATGGTCTCCGTTCTTCGTATGTTGAAGGTTATCTTCATTCCCAAAGTGGTTTTGGCTTGAAGCATTTGATTTATCCTGAAGACCTCGCAGCGGCCTTTAAAACATCAAGGGCCTTGATGGAGGAGGCACTTAGGAATCAGAATCCCTTTGAGGTGTACCCTGATGGAGAGTAGCGTGGATCTCAAAACCCTTCCAACTAGAAGTCTAGTGCGTAGGAATGTTTTGACTTAGCTTTTTAATTTTTTGTAAGCCCTTTTTTTTTGGAGAAACTACATAAAAGTACCCAAACTATAGGGGTCATTTCAAGTTTATACCCCAACTATGAAAATTTTCATCTAGGTACCCAAACTATCAAAACACAACATCTAGGTACCCACCGTTAGTAATCTGTTAAAAAAATATGTTAAGTGCCCAAGTGGCACTTGTGGGGCCCTTTTTCATACTGACATGGACTTAAAATAATTATTTTACTTTTCTTTTTATTATTTTATTATTTTTATTTTTTACTCTCTCTCCTACCCAACCTCTCTCTCCCCGACTCCCTCCCTTTGTGACAACGGTGGCAACCATCACCACTGCCCTTGATTCCGACCATGACTAGCCTCATCACCATTCCTAACACCTCCCCTCGTTGAGATGAACCCGTCCCTGCCACCCATCATCGTCGATGCTCGCCGTAAAAGACGAATCACAGCCGAGAAACCTACAAACCTTCGCCTCTATCGACGACGTTTCCAGCCTACCCAACCTTCGAGACCATCTCCAATGGATTCATCTGGGCAAGGAGAGCATAACCTCACCTCTTTTTGCAATTGATGGTGCCTGTGACGCCCGGATCGAGGAAATAGGCAAAGTCCACCGTAGAGGAAGATCGAAGTTACGAACCGAGAAATGACTCATGGTTCCCGTGCATTATAATTACCCTACCACCGCATTTAGCGGCTTCTCGTCTCAGTTTCTCGAGATAATAGAGGATTTTAATCTTGTTGCCAATCTGGACCATAGTGGAGGACTCTCTGGCCCATTTTCCCGACTCGAGGTTGACCAACTTAGCGAGTCTGAGCGATTTCTTGGTATTCTCCAAGTCTCCATGGAGGTCACCGATCACGATCAAGCGCTCCTGCGGGGAATAAAAGGTTTGCAAAGGTGAGGACGAGGGCAGAGGATCACTGAGATTGTGGTGGTTAGTGAGGTTATGCTCTCCTTGCCCAGACGAAGCCATTGGAGGTGGTCTCGAAGGTTGGGTAGGCTGGAAACGCCGTCGATGGCGGCGAAGGTTTGTGGGTTTCTCAGCTGCGATTCCTCATTTACGATGAGCTTCGACGGTGATGGGTGGCAGGGACGGGTTCGTCTTGACGAGGGGACGGGTTCGTCTCGACGAGGAATGGTGGTGAGGCTGGTCGTGGTCGGAATCAAGGGCGGTGGTGATGGTTTTCACCGTTGTCGCAGAGGGAGGGAGTCGGGGAGAGAGAGGCTGGGTAGGAGAGATAGGCTAGGTAATTGAGAGAGTAAAAAATAAAAATAAAAAAATAATAAAAAGAAAAGTACAATAATTATTTTAAGTCAAAGTCAACATGAAAAAGGGTCCCACAAGTGCCACTTGGGTACTTAATAGATTTTTTTAATAGATTGTTAACGGTGGGTACCTAGATGTTCTGTTTTGATAGTTTGGGTACATAGATGAAAATTTTCATAGCTGGTGTATGAACTTGAAATGACCCCTATAGTTTGGGTACTTTTATGTAGTTTATCCTTTTTTTTTTGCTTAGAAGTAGTTTCTTTTTTAGCAAAAAGTTGAGCTTTCAATTTGTGAATTGCAAACTTGTTTTTTGAACCCTTAATAAAAGGATTCTTAAGTTTTATGCCAATTCCCAATTCCCGCAGCTTCTAGCAGACTTGACCTTCGTGCGGTATTTTGCGTATTTCGGACTCAATTTAAGTCGGAATTGAGTCATTCCAGCGGGGCTGGAAAGCTTACTCCCATACCTTTCTAATTCCGTTGAGTTTTCTCAAAAATGTTGAGAATTGAATTTGGACGATTTTTTTAAATTAGGTCATGTGCACATACTAGCGGCCTTGACTTTCGTTCAACGCTTTGTCAATTAATAATTCGTCGATAGTCGGAATTAGTTGGTTTTTGTTTGGTTAGAAATCTAACACCCACATCTTTCCAACGCTATTAAGTTTTCATGAAAGGGTTAAGAATTGAATTTATGGCGAATTTCGCAAGTGGATAACGCGCGCAGGTGCGGCGTTTGTTTCCCTTCTTGGCGGTTTTGCACATATATAATTCATCCCTTTTCCAAAATTAGCTGTTCTTTATAGCGTTGTGAAGGTAACATCCATATGTTATCAATGCCGTAAGGATTTTTTGAAAAGGTTGAGAATTGAATTTTTAAATCAGCTCACAAGACATGCCTTTGCGCAGGGTTGCGCGTTTGGCCTTGTCTCAGTGAAATGGACATTCCGAATTCGTTATATTTCGGATTGGGATGACGTGGATAGTGTTGGAAAGCTGAGATCCGTTGCTTTCCAATGTTGCTTGACCCATTCCATTGGTACGAGTGATTAATCTCGAATTTTGTCTTGCAAGTGACGTTTTTTGCACAGGAAAACTGTGGCTTGGATGTTTGTCTCAACTTAGATATCCTTGGGATTTTTTTCGAAGTGTTTGGACTTCAAATTTTTGCTTCTTTGGAGAAGGCTTTTGTACTTTCCAGGTGCAAAGGTTTTAACAATTCTTATATAAGAAGGTTTTTGATACTTCTATAGAAGAAAGCTTGATTGCTTTACAGAAGAAGGCTAAATTGCTTCGCAAGGTGAAGACTTTAATTGCTTCGCAAGGTGAAGGCTTTAACAGCTTCTCCTGGAGAAGGCTATTCAACTTTGATTGCTTCTACGGGAGAAGACTTAATTGCTTCAATGGGGGAAGGCTTAATTGCTTCTACGGGAGAAGGCTTAATTCCTTCGCGAGGCGAAGGCTTTGATTGCTTCTACGGGAGAAGGCTTAATTTCTTCACGAGGCGAAGGCTTTGATTGCTTCTACGGGAGAAGGCTTAGTTGCTTCTGTGGGAGAAGGCTTAATTGCTTCCACGGGAGAAGGCTTAGTTGCTTCTATGGGAGAAGCTTAGTTGCTTCTACGGGAGAAGGCTTAGTTGCTTCTACGAGAGAAGGCTTAATTGCTTCGCGAGGCGAAGACTTTGATTACTTCTACAGGAGAAGCCTTAGTTGCTTCTACGGGAGAAGGCTTAATTGCTTCGCGAGGCGAAGGGTTTGATTTCTTCTACGTGAGAAGTCTTAATTTCTTCTACTGGAGAAGGCTTTGTTGTATCTACGGGAGGAAGCTTAGTTGCTTCTACGGGAGAAGGCTTAATTACTTCGCGAGGCGAAGGCTTTGATTGCTTCTACGGGAGAAGGCATAATTGCTTCTACAGGAGAAGACTTAATTGCTTCAACGGGAGAGGGCTTAGTTGTTCGAGCTTATGCTAATGCATCTAAATAAAATTATAAATGAATAACTTTATTGATGAATTAAATTAAAAGTGCATAAAGCTTGAAATGAAAGTTGGCTCGGGGCCAATGTCTTTTAGGCATGGCGCCATTCTTGGCGGGCTAGGCGTGGCCTTAGCTCACACGTAGTATTTCCTCAAGTGGTGAGCATTCATGGAACCACTCACCAATTTTCCGGCCATGGTTTCCAAAACATAGCTTCCTTTTCCGCATACTTGGTAGACGCAGTAAGGTCCTTCCCAGGGGGATGTTAGTTTTTGGGACCCGAATTGATTTGGTATCGTGAACCTTTTCTTGAGGACAAGATCGCCGAGAAGAAAGTTCCGAATTTTGGCTTTCTTGTTATAAAAATTTTGAACTTGTTGTTGATAGTTCAATATGTGCTAGATGACTTGTTCTCAGAGCTCTTCACTTAAGTCCAGTGAAGTTTTGAGGTTTACGGAATTGATAATAGGGTCATCAAGTTCGATAAATGGCGTAGGTACGACTACATGCGGGGGAAAGATAGCGTTGGTGCTAAAACCTAGTGTGAACGGTGACTCGCCAGTTGAACGACACTGAGTCGTGCGATAGGCCCACAGGGTGCCGTCAAAACTTTAAGCATTTCTAGATGTTTCAAACATTGTAAGTTTTCTCTAGTAAAGCTTCGACGAAAAAGCTGCCCCCTGTTGATGTAGTATCGTGGTGCCTTCATCAAAACTTTGCGGGCTTCGAGTCGATCATCTGGTAGCGTTCCGTTCCCCAAGTAGTTGACGAACGGATCTTGCCAACTAGGAGAAGGGTCTACTTGCGTAACTTCGACTTCTTTAATGCCTATGCTGCGTTGTTCTAAGTACTCAACTAGGATTGAGCGTTTGAACCGATAGTCAAGTGACGTGGCCAAGTTGGCTAGTGCATCAGCTTGCGCATTTTTGGCTCTTGGAAGCTAGTGGAAAGTGAAGACTTTGAAATTCGCAAGTAACTCCTGAACTTTGTTGTTGTATTAGAGCATTCTTGTATCGCAATTTGTGTATTCGCCAGGGGATTGGTTAGTGATTAACTGTGAGTCATAATGAATTGCAATCTTCTTAACTCCCAAATCCATGGCAAGTATTAATCCGCAGATTAGCGCTTCATACTCAGCTTCATTATTTGAAGCCTTGAATCCAAATTGGATTGCTTGTTCCATCATTGATCCGTCAAGGGGTCTGCCCCTTGGTTCTACGGCAAGGGGGGAATAGAGGCCACGGAGGCGTCGGGCAGCCCCTTGTTGTGATCCTCCTGGGAGGTGAATTAGGCGACCAAATCAGCCAGTGCTTGTCCTTTGACGGCGGTCCTTGGGCGATAGAGTAAGTTATGTTGACTAAGCTCCATTGCCCACTTCATTATTGACGTGGAAGCGTCAGGTGCATGGAGGAGTGATCGCAATGGATACTCTGTCATGACGATTACCATGTGTGCTTGAAAGTAAGGCCTTAGTTTTTTTGTGGTGACCAAGAGTGCTAAGATTAACTTTTCAAGTTTAGGGTATCATGTCTCGACGCCTAGGAGAGCCTTCGAAGTGTAGAAAACCGAGAGTTGGACTCCTTGTTCTTCTCGGACATGTGCTAAGCTTATGGCCACCTCTGAAACTCCGAGGTAGAGGTAGAGATCTTCGTCATCCTTAGGCTTTGACAGGAGCGGGGCTGAAGTTAAGTACGTTTTCAGGTCTTGGAAGGGCTTTTCACAATTTTTATCCTACTTGTCCTTCGAAGCCTTCTTAAGCCCCTGGATGAATGGGCGACACCGGTTTGTTGCCTTTGACAAAAATCGATTATAAGATGCGGCACGGCCAGTGAGACTTTGGATTTCTTATAGAGCCGAGGAGATTTAATGTCCATGATTGCCTTGATTTTTTTTTGCATTAGCCTCGATTTCTCGTTGAGTGACGAGGTAGCCAAGAAACTTTCATGCCCCAACGCCGAAAGTGCATTTTAGGGGATTGTGTTTCATTTGATATTTCCTTAAGAAATCTAAGGTTTTCGCTAGAATGATCTGTTCCGATTATAAAAGATGATATACAAATGTACAAGTACAACTCGATAAATGAATATAATGAAATGAGGAGGTTCCTAAAGTATGATGCATGTATTGTCCTTTATGAATTACTTTTCGATATCTGATCAATCATTAATTTTGAATTAATAAGGTAGCTACCCTAATATTCCACGCACTCTCAAAAAATAAATTTTGAAACACTATACTACCAAAATAGTCTAATGTTATTCCTCTTGAACTCTATATATATACTGATTCATAACGAAAACAAAAAATATATAATTTTGTTAAGTTGGAAACCTAATTAACTAGAATCAAGAACTAGATATCATATGGAGCTACTATTTGTATTACATGTTTAAGAATATAACCACGATTATTTATATCTATTGGTTATTAATTTAGCTAAATGGTTATTAACCATAATCATAACCATTAATATATTGTAACCACGGTTAATTGTGAAAATAATTTTTATGTTTAACTTTTATTATTTTTATTTTTTTAAAAGATTAAAATAACTAAAACTAATATTTAACAAAAATTAAAAAAACAAAAATAATAACAATAGGTAGAATTGTAAGGGATAGTCAACTATCTCGGATGTCAAAACTTTTTACACAACCACGTAGAGCTCGACGAGTAGAACAACTTTAATACTTGGGTCGATAGCCAAAAGTGGCCGAATGTGGTTGAAAAATGTGAAAAACACTCTGAAACTGAGAAACTTTCAAGTTAGATCCACAAAAATATACTAAGATATGAGAAATTGAAGGACATAGACTTGTACAGTCGAAGAGAGGAACAAATCCTTACCAAGATCGTCGCCTGAGGTAGCCGAACACGATCGAAAATTCGAGTCCACCCGATCAACGTTGCGGGTCGACCCACGGGTCTGATGGGTATTTGATGTTTTTGTCAACTTTTTTTTTTCAAATGAGTTTTAACTAAAAAACACTATATAAATACTTAAATAAATATGACCAAAGAAAAGTTATATGGTTATCTAATAAATGGTTTGTCCATTGGATAAATGGTTAATAACCATAACCAAACCGTTCAATTATGGACCTAAATGGTTA
Source organism: Oemleria cerasiformis (assembly GCA_037349345.1). Classification (NCBI taxonomy): domain Eukaryota; kingdom Viridiplantae; phylum Streptophyta; class Magnoliopsida; order Rosales; family Rosaceae; genus Oemleria; species Oemleria cerasiformis. The sequence continues at coordinate 3,777,347 of JAZGTL010000017.1, read as the reverse complement.
AATGGTTTTCTAATCGTATTATTTTGAGTGGATTGGATTGGATAAGTTTTTTCTTTGTCTATTCCCTCTAGTTTCCTTACTGTGACAACACATCTATTTTTACATTTAAAATATATAAAATTTAGTTATCCAATCTAATCTAATCCCACTCACCAAACAAGCAGTGTTTTTAAAGCTAAATCGAACTATATATGGGACGATAAAGCAAAGAAGTGGATCGATCCTTTGAGAAGCAAATAAAAATGTGAAAGGATTGAGATGCAAAAATGATCGATGACTTGTATCTCAAAACCGTTCCAATTAGAAGTCTAGTGCTTAGGAATGCTTTGACTTAGCTTTTTAATTTTTTTTAAGCCCTTTTTGTTTTCTTAGAAGTCGCTTCTTTTTTAGCAAAAATTTGAGCTTTCAATTTGTGAATTGCAAACTTGTTTTTTGAACCCTTAATAAAAGGATTCTTAAGTTTTATGGCAATTCCCAATTGCCGCAGCTTCTGAAGGATTTTTTGAGGTTAGGTCATATACGCAGACTTACGGCCATGACCTTCGTTCAACGATTTGTCAATTAATAATTCGTCGGTACTCGGAGTTAGTTGGTTTTTGTAGGGTTAGAAAGCTATCACTCACATCTTTCCAACGCTATTAAGCTTTCATGAAAGGGTTTTTTGCCCTTCTTCGCAGTTTCACACATATATAATTCATCCCTTTTCCAAATTGGCTGTTCTTTATAGCGTTGTGAAGGTAACATCCATATCTTCTCAATGCCGCTAGGCTTGTTTGAAAAAGTTGAGAATTGAATTCTTAAATCAGCTCGAAAGACATGCATTTGCGCAGGGTTGCGCATTTGCCCTTGTCTCAATGAAATGGACATTCCGGATTCGTTACACTTCGGATTGGGATGGCGTGGATAGTGTTGGAAAGTTGAGATCCGTTTCTTTCCAATGCTACCTGACCCATTCCGTGGGTATGAGTGATGAATCTCGAATTTTACCTAGCAAGTGACGTTTTTTGCACAGGAAGACTGTGGCTTGGATGTTTGTCTCAACATAGATATCCTTGAGATTTTTTTCTAAGGTTTGGACTTCAAATTTTTGCTTCTTTGGAGAACGCTTTTGTATTTTGCACGTGCAAAGGTTTTAACACTTCTTATATAAAAAGGTTTTTGATACTTCTATAGATGAAGGCTTGATTGCTTCTACGTGAGAAGGCTTAATTGCTTCGCAAGGCGAAGGCTTTGATTGCTTCTCCAGGAGAAGGCTATTCAGCTTTGATTGCTTCTACGGGAGAAGGCTTAATTGCTTCTATGGCAGAAGGCTTAATTACTTCGCGAGGCGAATACTTTGATTGCTTCTACGACAGAAGGCATAATTGCTTCGCGAGGCGAAGGCTTTGATTGCTTCTACGGGAGAAGTCTTAATTGCTTCTATGGCAGAAGGCTTAATTCCTTTGCGAGGCTATGGCAGAAGGCTTAATTCCTTTGCGAGGCGAATGATTTGATTGCTTCTACGGGAGAAGGCTTAATTTCTTCATGAGGGGAAGGCTTTGATTGCTTCTACGGGAGAAGGCCTAATTGCTTCTACGGGAGAAGGCTTAATTGCTTCTGCTGGAGAAGGCTTAGTTATTCAAGCTTATACTAATCCATCTAAAAAAAATTGTAAATGAATAACTTTATTGATGAATTAAATTAAAAGTGCATAAAGCTTGAAATGAAAGTAGGGTCGGGGCCAATGTCTTTCAGGCATGGCACCATTCTTTGTGGGCTAGGCGTGGCCTTAGCTCACACGTAGTATTTCCTCAAGTAGTGAGCGTTCATGGAACCACTCACCAATTTTCCGTCCATGGTTTCGAAAACATAGCTTCCATTTCCGCCTACTTGGTAGACGCGGTAAGGGCCTTCGCAGGGGGAATTTAGTTTTTGGGACCCGAATTGATTTGGTGTTGCGAATCTTTTCTTGACGACAAGATCGTCTGGAAGAAAGTTCCGAATTTTGGCTTTCTTGTTATAAAATTTCAAACTTCTTGTTGATAGCTCGATATGTGCTTGATGACTTGCTCTCAGAGTTCTTCACTTAAGTCCAGAGAAGCTTTGAGGTTTACGGAATAGATAACAGGGTCATCAAGTTCGGTAAATGGCGCATGTATGACTACATGCAGGGGGATGACAGCGTTGGTACCAAAAGCTAGTGTGAACGGTGATTCACCGGAGTCGTGCGGTAGGCCCACAGGGTGCCGTCTAGGTGCTCCTCCCATAGTCCCTTTTTGTCGTCAAGTCGCTTTTTGATGCAATCGAAAATTGTTTTGTTGGATGCCTCGGCTTGGCCATTCCCTTGGGGATAATATGCCGTGGAAGTAAAGTGTTTTATCTTCTATGATTCGAAGAATTCTATAGTTGCAGCAGCAGTGAACTGGGTTTCGTTGTCCGTTACAATGACTTTGGGAAGTCCGAATCGGCATATGATCTGTCTCCAGACGAACTTCTCTACGTCAGCTTGGATGGTGGTAGCTAAGGCTTTAGCTTCCACCCTTTTGGTGAAGTAGTCAGTGCCAACGATTAGGTACTTCTGATTTGGCACCGGGGTGCTGGGCAAGCGCCCTACTATGTCTATGCCCCATTGCAAGAATGGCCATGGACTCATTTGCCCATGAAGCTCCTCGGGTGGTGCCAAGTGGCTTGGCTTGAAACTCTAGCATTTAACGCATGCTGGAGCATATTTTAATGCGTCTTGGTTTAGAGTTGGACAATAGAATCCTACGCTAAGTGTCTTTTGCGCCAGTGACCTTCTTTCTGAATGATTGCCGTATTAGCCTTCGTGATTTTCTGTCAAAACTGTTATTAACCATAATCATTAATATATTGTTAACCACGGTTAACTGTGAAAATAATTTTTATGTTTAATTTTTATTAATTTTATATTTTTAAAAGATTAAAATAACTAAAACTAATATTTAACCAAAATAAAAAACCAAAAATAATAACAATAGGTAGAATTGTAAGGGATAGTCAACCATCTCGGATGTCAAAACTTTTTACACCACCACGTAGATCTCGACGAGTAGAACAACTTTAATACTTGGGTCGATGGCCAAAAGGGGCCGAATATGGTCGAAAAATGTGAAAAATACTCCGAAACTGCGAAACTTTTCAATTTAGATCCACAAAAATAGATTAAGATATAAGAAATTTAAAGACATAGACTTATACAGCGAAGAGAGGAACAAATCCTCAACAAGATCGCCGCCTGAGCTGGCCGAACATGGCCGGAAATTTGGGTCGACCCGATCGGCGTCATGAGTCGACCCACGGGCCTGATGGGTATTTGATGTTTTTGTCAACTTTTTTTTTTCAAATGATTTTTAACCAAAAAAACACTATATAAATGGTTAAATAAATATGGCCAAAGAAAAGTTATATGGTTATCTAATAAATGATTGAATGGTTTGTCTATTGGATAAAGGGTTAAATAAATATGACCAAAAAAAAGTTATAAGATTATCTAATAAATGATTAAACGGTTTGTCCATTAGTTAAATGGTTCATAATCATAACCAAACCATTTAATTATGGACCTAAATGGTTAAATGGTTTTCTAATCGTATTATTTTGAGTGAATTGGATTGGATATGTTTTTTTTTCTGTCTATTCCTTCTAGTTTCCTTACGATGACAACACATTTATTTTTACAATTAAAATATATTGAATTTAGTTATCCAATCTAACTAATCCCACTCACCAAACAAGCAGTGTATTTAAAGCTAAATCGAACTATATATGGGACGATAAAGCAAAGAAGTGGATCGATCCTTTGAGAAGCAAATAAAAGTGTGAAAGGATTGGGATGCATATATGATCGATGACTTGTGCGTGTATCTTTCTTGTTCTTCGTTTCAAATCCCACGATGGAAATGTGAGAAGTAGCACCAGAGCCGGCCCTGGCCTCGGGCAACCAGGGCGACCGCCTTGGGCCCACGGACCAGAAGGGCCAAAAAATTTTAAATTAATCTTATTTTTTGGGGAAAAAGAAACTAAAAAATGTTTAATTTCTAAAAAAAAATAATTAAATTGAGTTAGAAGACTTTATATTTAATATTTTATTAATAGATTGGGCTCATATTCTTGAAAAATATTAATAAAGGTTATCCTGATTGATGTATAGTTATCTAGCTTGTGTGTTGAGTATTATCGGTATATGTCTCGTAAAGTCACTAGGACTCTAACTCTGATAGCAGCAGTTTGTATATATATTGTTATCTTGGCTTTTGAATGAATATTGAGTTACATTATAATTGACAGAAATAATTATTTAAATAAAATTATAAGACTTTCAGTTTTGCTATATATTAATAGTTGATAAAATTTCATTATTTTCTTTATAATAAAGTATTACAATGCGACTATTTTTCTATGTATTAGTAATGTACGTATTCAAATTCTTGAATTTTTTTTGTGTATTGCGGGAAAGATGTAAAAAAGATTAAAATTTTATAAAGTACATATATATATAGTGTAAATGTAGACTACGAGGGCACTTTTAAAATTTTCGTCCTAGGTCTCGAATTTCTTGGACCGGCCCTGAGTAGCACCACAACTATATAAGCACCACCATCAAAAGTACCAAAATATATATGATCCACTTTCTTTTACTAAACTGGCCCGCCCTAATAGTTTTTGCCTCTTTGGTTCCAATGTGCCGGAGCACTAAAAGGTGGCATATATCGTCTTTTTAAAAATGAACATGAGATAAGTCATTAGGGTTAATTTGAGTGGTGAGACAAAATGATATCGTTAATAATCACAAAAGGTTGGCTCAGTGATTGGAGCGTTTCCAGTTTGGTATGCTCTTGGCTCGTTCTGGATTCGATTCCCACTAGTGGTGAACCTTCTTATTGAGGTAAGAGGTGCGCTGAAACGCTGTTTGTGAGTCTTTTTAGCCCATAAAATAATGGATTATCGTGTTTCGTCAGTAACTAGCTTTGTTTTTTTTTTTAAATATATTTAAATTTTGAAAATTGTTGACTAGATTGAAATTTAACTAATAGTTGGGACCAGGAATGTGTATATTTTTTGGTATCTGGGATAATTTTTGGTACCAGGAATGTGTTTCATCATGAACTCTAAAACGTGAGTCCCATGTGCACATGAGAATTGATGTTACTAAAATTCAAACTTGTGGGGTTTGATATTCAAGATTTTGTAGATTGGACAAATACCCAATTAAAATTGACCTCTCATAATTCATGGGTGCAGTTCCTAATTTGTCCCTTAATGCTATAAACCATATATATATATGTTTTTTTTCTTCTAAAACTATAAACCATATGTACGTAAGAGTATTTGTTTGGTTTGTAATAATTGCGTGATCGTGATCTTGGTAGGCCCTATATATTCCTGTACAAGAAATTATTTGTTTACATTTATATATATATTTAGATGGCGGATTAATTACACCATATTTGGGATCATATTTTGACACAAATTTACAATCATTGGATCTATGTACTTTTAATGATTAAGATTAATCTGATGTGGTTTATTAAATTTTATTAATTAAAATAAATATAGATTAAAAAAAAACTCCCAAACATTTAAATTAAATTCTCTCTCCTCTCTCATTAATTATTTTTCCTTAATTATTTCAATTTCAACTCTTTCGTCCTCAATGGAACTCTTCCTTCTTTCTGCATATCTTTTTCTAAACCCTTGAAAAAATCCCAGATTTTGCACACAAAAATATCAAAATTGGAAAACCTAAGGCCTAATTATTCTCTCCTTAATTTCTTTTTTTTGTTTGGCTTTTGCAATTTCTGCAATTTTTTTTGCTTGCGTTCTGCAATTTTTCCGGAGTGAATTAAAACTTGCAATTTCTTCTATTATTATTCTGTTCAACCTTCTATTATTTTAATGAAATTTAAGATGCTATTTGAGGATTAACAGTTTAGATTTAAAACTACAAAGAGATGAAAACTCTATTATTATTATTATTCTCTCAAATGATTCTGTGAATGAATGTGCGCAGAGGATTGAGATTGATGAAGAAATAATGAAAGTTGTCATAATTATTGGAAAAAAAAATACAATTATTACTGTTTTTAGAACTATTATTACTTTTTAAATAAAAAAAGAATTTTAAATATGAAATATTAAATCTCAATCATTGAAGGTGCTTTTAATCTAATGATTGAAAATTTGTGTCAAGATTTGTGTCTAAAATGTGGTGTCATTGATCCGTCATAGGGTATATATATGTATATATATATTTTTTTTGAGGAAATATTGAATATATATATATATTTATTTATGATCAAGTACTCAAAGTATTATAATAATGTGTGATCGGTCTACATAATTGATATTAATTTTGCACTTTTCAATTAGGCATGCTAATTAAAATTAATAGACGGGGGGTGGGTTGCCCAAGCACATAGCTGGTGAGGGCCATTCCCCGAGTCCCTTGGAGTTTCTGCGGCCTAAATGTCCATTACTCTCCTCGCACATAGCTGATGTTTCCTACTGCCAATACTGAAAACGAATATAATCATATATAGGGGGCAGTGGCCCTCACGTTAGGAAGTTGGTGTCTCGTGGGCTTGGACACCGCGCGTCGCGCGTCCCTTCAAAGTCCCTAAGCGTCCCTTTGAGTCCCTTTGAGTTCCTCGGTGTCCCTTGGTGTCCATTCGAGTCCCTCTCAGTCCCTACGACCAAGCTGAGCCATGTTTGGTCATAGATGTCTACGAGGCATCTTCCAAACTGTCTCTCCATGTCCATATCTTCAAGTCCCTCTCAGTCTCCTCGCACATAGGTGATGTTTGTTGCTGCCAATGCTGAAAATGAAAATAATACTATATAGGGGGGTAGTGGTCCTCTCAAAAGGAAGGCGATGTCCCGCGGGCTTGGGCAGCCCACCCCTCGTGTCCCTTCATGTCCCTCGGTGTCTGTTCGAGTCCCTCGGTGTCCCTTGGAGCCCATCGGTGTCCCTTTAAGTCCCTTCGATGTTCCTTGCAATCCCTTCCCATGCAAGGTTGGGTCATAGATGTCTTTGGACACCTTCCCAAATGGCCATCCATGTTTGTTGAGAGTTGCCTTCGGTTATTACCACACCCAACGGTGCGGGGTTGGTTCCACTCAATGTTCCCTCATTGTCGTCTAGTAATTTCGTTGGCCGACCTTGCATTTCGTTTGGTAGTTCTGGGCTTTAGCTAACGTCATGGTGTGTGAGTGGTGAATAGGGTGATGCGTCGACAGGCTACTTGCTTGGGAAAGAAATTGCTGTCTCGTTCCATCCTTAATGATGAATCAAGATTAGATTGCGCACATATCGGGTTCCTATTTTAGCTGCCTATTGTAATGGAATGGTGCCTCTCGTTGTCCCTTCGAGCCCCTCGGTGGTCCCTTTGGCGTCCCTTCGAGTCCCTCGGCGTCTCTTTGAGTTCCTTCACCGGTCACTTGGATTCCCTGCGCCCTAAATGTCCATTACTCCCCTCGCACATAGGTGATGTTTGCTGCTGCCAATGCTGAAAATGAAAATGATCCTATATAGGGTGGTAGTGGTCATCTCGACAGAAAGGCGATGTCCCGCGGGCATGGGCAGCCCACCCCTCGTGTACTACCTAAAATTACTCAAATTATAGGGGTCATTTTAAGTTCATACCCCAACTCTGGAAATTTTCATCTAGGTACCCAAACTATCAAAACACAACATCTAGGTACCCAAACTATCAAAACACAACATCTAGGTACATACCGTTAGCAGTCTAAGCTGCCTCCCACCATCTCAGTTCACGAACACCTCAACCCACATCTTCGTCGTCCTGATCCCCACTTAATCCCCGCTCTAATCCCCACCATCCCCGCCGTTTGGTCTCACTCCACCAGCTTCATCTCTCTCTCTCTCTCTCTCTACATCCTCTGTAACAACCTGGAAATTTTAATTATTGATTTTATGCAATTATTTTTTTTAATTGACTATTTTACCCTTGGTCGGTAAAGGGCTTGGAAATCAAGTTTTGTTTCGAGACACTTTTAGTGGTGTTTCGGGTACCGTTACGTAGGTCTCGAACTCACGAGTTCGTAGACAGGCGGCACGCAGAAAACGGAGTTCGTGGACGGAAGTTATGGGTCTAGATGTACAAGGGCATTTTGGTAATTTGCCATGGAGGGGAGATATTTTAACCTCAATTATTTTACATCTTCATTTCATCTTCATCTCCTTATCATCTTCACTCATTCACTCTCTCTGTAACAAAGAAAACACAAACACACCCACCCGAAACCGTGCGAAAAACCAAAAGAGAAACCAAAAGTCAACGTTGGATTCAAGGCTTTAGCTTCCCATTTGGATCAACTAATCGTATTGTACTCCTTCCCACGATCACAACCGTACCAACCATCAAAGGAGAGGACCACGGTGGAAGCCGAACCGAGTAAAGGAAGTTTCGGATCTTCCGATCGATTTTTCGGCTTATACAGGTACGTGTCCCTAAGCGTCCCTTTGAGTCCCTTTGAGTCCCTCGGTGTCCCTTGGTGTCCATTTGATTCCCTCTCAGTCCCTACGACCAAGCTGAGCCATGTTTGGTCATAGATGTCTGCGAGGCATCTTCCAAACTGTCTCTCCATGTCCATATCTTCAAGTCCCTCTCAGTCCCCTAGCACATAGGTGATGTTTCCTGCTGCCAATGCTGAAAATGAAAATAATACTATATAGGGGGGTAGTGGTCCTCTCAAAAGGAAGGAGATGTGCCGCAGGCTTCGGTAGCCCCCCCCCCCATTTGTCCTTTCGAGTCCCTCGGTGTCCTTTTGATCCCATCGGTGTCCCTTCGAGTCCCTTCGATGTTCCTTCCAGTCCCTTCTCATGTTAGGTTAGGTCATAGATGTCTTTCGGACACCTTCCCAAATGGTCAGCCATGTCGGTTGAGGGTTGCCTTCGACTATTACCACGCCCAGCGGCGAAGGGTTGGTTCCACTCGATGTTTCCGCATTGTCGTCTAGTAATTTCGTTGGCCGACCCTTGCGTTTCTTTTGTTAGGTGTGGGCTTTAGCTAACGTCTTGGCATGTGAGTGGTGAATGGGGTGATGTGTCGGCAGGCTCCTTGCTTGGGAAACAAACTGATGTCTCGTTCCTTCCACAGTGATGAATCAAGATTGGATTGCGCCCAAAGCGGGTTCCTATTTTAGTTGACTGTCGTAATGGAATGGTGTCTCTCGTTCTCCCTTCGAGCCATTCGGGGGTCCCTTTAGCGTCCCTTCGAGTCCCTCGGCGTCTCTTTGAGCTCCTTGATAGGTCCCTTGGAGTCCCTGCGCCCTAAATGTCCATTACTCCCGTCGCACATATGTGATGTTTGCTGCTGCCAATGCTGAAAATGAAAATAATCCTATATAAGGGGGTAGTGGTCCTCTCAACAAGAAGGTGAAGTAACGACCCGTATTGTTGAATTATATGAATTTCGTTTTTTTTAGGAAATGACCATTTTACCCTTCGATTTAAAACAGGCTCAGAAGTCACTTTTTGTTTTGAGACACTTTTGAAAGTTTTTCTTTGACTAGTGCGTAGGTCTTGAACTCACGAGTTCGTAGACAAACGGCATGCGAAAAATGAAGTTCGATTAAGGAAGTTATGGGTCTAGATGCTTCATGGGCAGTTTGGTAATTTCGAGTTGTGAGATTTTAAAACCCCATCTTTTCCATAATTTTCTTTAATTTTCTTTTTCTCCTCTTGATCTCTCTCAGCCGAAGAAGAACACGAAACCCCCTCCCTTGTGATTTTCGATTTAGGTCAAACCACCGTGAACAAATTACACCATGATCTTCCTCTCTTCATTCTGATCATCACCATATTAAACAGGAAGTTTGACAGTGGTGGGAGAAGGAGATACGAAGGTGAAAAGTAACCAGCCACCTTCCTGTCCAATTTTCGGCCACCACATGTAATGACTCTCAATTTGGACTTCATATTTGGATTCCTGGGCTCGAGTAGGTAGATTTCCATGATTAGAATATAGAATTTCGTTGAGAATTGAGAAAGATATGATGCTTGGAAGTTTAAGGTCGTTATGGAGGATTTTTCTGCGATGAACAGTAACCGCAGCTAGAGGTAGAGGAGGAGTACCACCCTGCAGTCGCGCGCGAGGAGGGGGTTCTTGGTTGTTCACCGGCGCGTGGCGGTGGGTGGAGTTTCCCCTCGGGTTCCGGCGAACACGCATTTTCATGATTTCGACGTTCCGGACCAGTTGGCGTAGGTTTCGGTCAATCAGACATCGTTTAGGGGTAGTTTTGGGCGTCCGAAGTGGCTGCATTTCTAGTTAGGATGCGTGTATACCTCTCGGGGTTTAGGGGGTTGGATTTTAGGTTTATAATTGCAATTTAATAATGCCACATATCGTTTTGACAAGCATGGTGGCTCCGAAAGTCACAAGGGATCGATTAGCTGGAAATTAGGCTCGTTTGGGCCTCGAGGTGAGTGGATTTTGATTTTTAAATCATAAAGTATACATAATTATACTTTTATATATTTTTTTCATGAAAAAGGAATTCTGGAAATTAGCGATAATTATCTTCAAATATTTGTTAATTTAACGAGTCTCAGGAAGGGAGACTCGGTTAACGAGTCCGAAAATGAATTCCGGTATATTTCTTTATTCTTGAGGATAGACCTTAATAATGGTTTTGAGAATGACTTTGGATTACTTAATATGTAATCAAGCCCTATTTTTTGAACTTTTGGGGTTTACAGGGAGTTATGGAATTTCTTATTATTTATACATTTATGGAATTAAGGATATTTGTGTTTAAATGATTTATCGTTAGTTGTGGATTATGGAGTATGGACCATGGGTTTCCACATTTGATAAATAAAGTTCATGATTGAAAGCATTTTGGACTACGGTGTGGTTTTGTGGATTTGGTATTGTTTATGAATCTCAATAAGGGTTTTGAGAAGGATTTTGGTAAGGACTTGGGCTTAGACCGGAATGGTGGTTTTAGGGAATTCGGGTTATGGATTTTGGGGTTTGGCCCGAGGTTATGTAGTTGGGGCTTAGACCCAGGTGTTAATTGGTTTTGGGGTTTCAACTCGGGATTTTGGTTTAGGTTTTGGCCCTAGTGGATATGATACGAGGTATGTTATGGAGAATTCCATCATACTCTCGGGAATGATATGATACGAGGTATGTTATGGATGATTCCATCATACTCTCGGGAATGATATGATACGAGGTATGTTATGGAGGATTTCATCATACTCTCGGGAATGATATGATACAAGGTATGTTATGGAGGATTCCATCATACTCTCTGGATGTTATGATATGAGGTATGTCATGGAGGATTCCCTCATACACTCGGTGGGGTATGTAAGGGAGGATTCCCTCATATACCAGAGCAGATGTGAGGTATGTCAGGGAGGTTCCCTCATACGCTCGGTGGGGTATGTCAGGGAGGATTCCCTCATACGCCGGGGGAGATGTGAGGTATGGTAGGGAGGATTCCCCCATACACGATATGGTATGAGCTATGTCATGGAGGATTCCATTAAAGGCTCGATAAGGTGCGAGGTACGGTAGGGACATTAAGGTACGGCTCGAGATGACGACTACAGCCGGGATATCGAGGTACAACTCGTAGTGGTGGTGGGTACAGGTAAAGGTAGCGTGGGTTCCCCCAAGGTAAATCAATTGGATTCTAATAAGTTGTATTTACTTATATGAGAATCTTGTTGCATGTAAGGTTTGATAAAGAGGTGGGATACGATAGCCGAGAGTTAGGCCGGCTGGTAGGAGTTGACGACGACTTTCACGGGCTTTGATAGGTGATTGATGCACCTGTGAGCGAATGCTCTTTACCATGGTTAGTGGGTTGGTGTGGACGATGACCCGGATTGACGAGTTGTGATTGGTTCGCACGAGTACGACATTTCAGTTATTTAATACCGTCTTAAGAGACAAGGTTACATTTGCAGATATACGAGGTTGGGTGTAACACTGTTTGATTTATTTTTATTTTATATCATTCGTCTGACAGGTGGAAGATGGTTCAACCAAAGTATAGGGGAGATTCTGTTGGATTTTCTGTAGAATTATCGTAAAGTGTTTATACGAAAGTAAGGGTATTTTAGGAATTATTTTGGGTTGTTAGACGGGAGCAGGACTTTTCACGGATTTCAATTGGAAATTCGGGAAGGGTCCTATCAGGCGATGTCCTATGGGCTTGGGCAGCCCACCCCCCATGTACTACATAAAAGTACCCAAACTATAGGGGTCATTTCAAGTTCATACCCCAACTATGAAAATTTTCATCTAGGTACCCAAACTATCAAAACACAACATCTAGTTACCCACCGTTAGCAATCTGTAAAAAAAAATCATTTAAGAGCCCAAGTGGTACTTGTGGGGCCTTTTATCATGCTGACATGGACGCCATGTAGACAAAAAAAAAAATAAAAAATTTGAATATTTTAAAAATAATTAATAAAATATTTAAATAAATTATAAAACAAAATTATTAAAAAAGAAAAAAAGAAATCAGCGACACAATCTAAGCTACCTCCCATTATCCCAGTTTACGAACACCTCAACCCATACCTTTTGTCGTCCTGATCCCCACTCTAATTAACAGGACCCTTCCTGAATTTCCCCTCGAAATCCATGAAAAGCCATGCTCCTGTCTAACAACCCAAAATGATTCTTAAAATACCCTTACTGTCTGATAAACACTTACAAGAATTCTACCGAAAATTCGGCAGAATCTCCCATATACTTTGGTTGAACCGTTTTCCACCTGTTAGACGAAGGATATAAAATAAAAATAAATGAAACAGTGTTACACCCAGCCTCGTATATCGCTCACAGGTGCATTGATCACCTATCAAAGCTCGTGAAAGTCGTCGTCAACTCCTATCAGTCGGCTTAACTCTCGGCTTTCGTATCCCACCTTTTTATCAAACTTTACATGCAACAAGATTCACATATAAGTAAATACAACTTATCAAAATCCAATTGATTTACATGTGCCTGCCATATCAGTAACCCAGCCAAAGCCATCACTCCGAGCCATACCTCGATATCCCGGCCGTACCTCGATATCACACCGAGAATATGTTGGAAACCTCTATACTATACTTCGTATCTTCCCGAGCCTATGATGGAATCCTCTATACCATAGCTCATATCTTCCCGGGCGTATAAGGGAATCGCCGCTGAGATACCCCACATCTCCCTGGGCGTATGAGGGAATCCTCCCTAACATACCCCACATCTCCCCGGGCGTATGAGGGAATCCTCCCTAACATACCCCACATCTCCCCAGGCGTATGAGGGAATCCTCCCTAACATACCACACATCTCCCCGAGCGTATGAGGGAATCCTCCCTGACATACCCCACATCTCCTCGGACGTATGAGGGAATCCTCCCTGACATACCCCACCGAGCGTATGAGGGAATCCTCCCTGACATACCTCACCAACAACCTACAAAATCCCACCAGGCCAAAGCCTAACCCCCCTTCCTGGGCCAAACCCCCCAAACCATCAAATACCTAGGCCTAAGCCCACATACATCACCCCGGGCCTTAGCCTAAAATTCATACGTCGGAATCCATAAAATTACCTTCCCGGGCCTAAGCCCTAGACCATTGTCAAATAGTTTCCCAAAAACATTATCGAAATCCATAATTAATACTAAATCCAAAATTAGTGGATAATCAAATAAAAATCACTATTCATTATTCCTCGTGCTTAAAACGAATAAACACTAATAATTTTATTTTTAAATTCCCGGAACTCATAAGAATACTAAATAGTCCTTCTACTTAATTCCCGAAATTCATAAGTAAATATAAAATACTAAAAATATAATAATATGCATGCATTCCCATATAGGAAGTAAAGTCCCCTCACCTCGAGGCCCAAACGAGCCTAATTTCCAGCTAATCAATCCCTCGTGACCTTCGGAGCCACCATGCTTGTCAAAACGATACGTGGCACTAATAAATGTCAATTATAAACCTATAATCCAACACCCCGCCCAAACCCCGGGGAGTATACACCCGTCCTAACTAGAAACGCTGCCACTTCGGACTCCCAAAACAACCCCTAAACGAACTCCGATTGACTTGAAACCTGCGCCAACAGGTCCAGAACGTCGAGAACTTAAAAACCCGTATTCGCCAGAGCTCGAGAAGGAGCCCCACGCGCCGGTGGACGGACGGGATCCCTCCCCCCGCACCTGGTACTCGCCCTCAACCTCACACCCGAGTTACTGTTCACTGTGCAGAAATCCTCCATAACCACCCTACTTTCAAAGCTCCATAACTTCCTCATTTCTCAACCCAATTTTGTGTTATAATAATGGAAATCTATCTACTCGAGCCAAGGAATCCGAATATGATGTTAGAATTGAGATTCATTACCTGTGGTGGCCGGAAAAGAGCCGGGAAGGTGGCAGTTATTGTTCTCCTTTGAATCTCCTTATCCTAACACTTCCAATCTTGATGGTGGATATGATTGAGCTCGGAATGAAGTGAGGAAGATGATGATGTGAATGGTTTGTGGTGGTTTGGCCTAATTCAAAAAAATAAATTTAATAGTTTGGATGTTCCACGGTGTGAATGAGAGAGAGCACGGGGAGACAGAGGATGAAACTTAACATAAGAAAAATCTGGAATGTGACTAAAAATATCTACCATGTAAAATTACCAAATTGCCCTTGTAACTTCTAGACCCACAACTTTCTCATCGGGTCTCCGTTTTCCGCATGCCGCCTGTCTACGAACTCGTGAGTTCAAGACCTATGCAACGGCCCAAAAAAATTCCAAAAGTGCTTCCAGACAAAATGTGATTTCCGAACCCCTTTGAAACTAAGGGTAAAATCGTCCTTTCCCTAATTAAATTCTCAAATTACTTCAATTTCTAGTCACGGTCGTTACACTAATCCCCGCTCTAATCCCCACCATCCACCCCGTTTGATCTCACTCCACCATCCTCATCTCTTTCTCTCTCTCTCGTTGTCTCCATCCTCCTTCCAATCTCTCTTTGCTTGTATCTCTCTCCCTCTTCGCCTATCAAGTCTCTGACTTTTCATGGAGATTTTAGCTTCTTCTCAATTCACTCCAGCTTACCAACAAAACCCAAAGCTCTCAAGACTAAGTTTCTGCTAGAATTTCATTCTTTTAGCTTCTTTTTTGTTTTTGCTAATTGCTTTGCTTGGTGTTTGGATTTCTTGCTTTGTTGTTGCTAAAATCCATGTTTACCAATGCCCATGAGGAAATTTCGCCCACCTAAGATAAACCCACGTCATCTTTTCCCTTCCATCGCCCAAAAGAAGAAGAAAACAGCTTTTTTTAGCCAATTTCTCACGTAAAAACGGTAGAAGAAAATGGGGATTCAGGGCTTATACGATTTCGCCCGACGGTCCAAGGCCTACTATGAATGTAAAGGTAGCAAATTCAGCAAGACTGGGTGCTAAGAACTTGGTGCTAAAGCATTTCTCGAGTGAATTGGAGGCCGATGAGTTTGCACTAGAGTCGCCAATTCAAATGGGCACCAAATTCACTAATGTTGATGCAGAAATCGTCCAGGTAGGAATTGACCGTTGAGTTTCTGTACACACAGAAAACACTTGAGGTTATGGTTGAATCCCGAGGTGGGGAGGGGGGGGGGGGGGGGGGGGGGGGGGGAGGGGTTGGGGGCTTTAACCAAGAACGGTCTGATGCTTAAGTCAGCTTAATCGAGGGATTAAACTGAAAAGCTAATTATGAGAATAATTCTGAGGTACCTGAGTGATGTGGAGATGTCCTATATTTATAGTGGAGACCTAGGGGTCATCGGAGCTTCTGATTGGTTGAAGGAGTTTTCAATCAATAAGTAATCCTAGTTAGGAAAGACTTAGGATTGGCTTTTTAATAATAAATAATTCGCGAGGAAGTTATTTATTATAAGTAGGAAAAAGAGTTCTAATTGAATAAGTAATCCGTTTTGGAAAGGAAGTTTACTTATTAATTGAATCCTTATTGAATAAGGATCTCAAGGAGACATCTTATTATAAGGATATAATTACTTATTAATTAATATATTTAGCTGGTAAATATGTATAATACAAATGCAGTAATTATATTTCAATAATGAGTTCACCATGGGCAAAGTTGTCATTAGGTAAATTATGGGCCACGTGGCAGCTCCACAATTTTTGGACGAATTATGGTTCCGCAAATGCCCCCACATCCCTTGGGAATTCAGGGAATCCCAAGGGAAGTAGGTTTTGGAGTTCCATTAATCCCTCACTTTGGAGGAATATGATTCCTTTTTTTTTAAACATTTAACTTTTTAATCCTTTCCAAGTTAGAAAAGGATTAGAAAAGGCTTAGTTTTCTCTATAAAATGGGTTGGCATTTCATAGTAGCTCACACAAACGTTTCCAAGCTTTGGAGTTTCTAAATTTACTAAGAAAGACTTGAGTGAGTGCATTGTGAAGAGAAGAAAAATTCTCAAATTATTGGAGGGCATCTTACTGAAGGTAAGAATATGAACCTCTTTTTTTTTTTTTTTGCTTCTTCCTTTTCATTTTTGCTGATTTCTGGAAGTGGGGACCAAATGGAGGCTGCACTCCGGTGTGGGGCGGCGCATAGGAGGTGTGGTGCACCTGCTGCGTGTGCCGGCTCCCGGAGCAGCTTGGCTGAGCTATTCCTCCTTCTCATACTGCGGCTAGGTGGCTGGTTGCTCCCTTTCCCCTTTTTCTTTTATTAGTTTTTTTTTCTGACTCATTCTGACGCGAATTTGTTTGTTCCAGTTTTACCTTTTTGGATATTCCGGGAGCTACAGGAGTCCGATTTCAGTGATCCAAATAGCGTCAAATTTCTTTTTTCGAAACGATTCGAACAAGGGGTTTGAAGGCATGGTTTCGTCAGACTTTGAGAAACTTCCCGTGTGGCAACGAGGAGGTTCCATTGATACTTCATTCCGAGGAGAGCCTTGTGAGCTTCACGATGAGACTGAATTTCAAGCATGGCTGAAAGTTCATAGGAGGAATTCCCGAGGGTTATCCATGTGGTGTTCGGTGACCGAACGTCTTCTCACAAAGGTTGTAAGGCTCAAATTCTGGGGTTGGCTCGTTGGATGAAATTCCATCCCCTGATAATTAATTGCGGTTTCAAGTTCCCAATGTCGGCACTTTTCTCCAAGATGTTGTTGAAGATATGATGTTGTCCCTCGCAATTGGACATTAATGCGAACTGTCATATTATGTGCTTTGAGATACTTAGCTAATTCTTTGTCCTGGAGTTCTCCGAAAATGATTTTTGGCATTGTTATTCGGGTAAGCTTATTCCCCAACCATTTGAGCCATGATGTGACCTTGTTCCGAAGATAGAACTTTTTTAGAGGTCATACTTTGATGATTGTACATACAAAGCTACCTGTCTTGAACTTGGGGGGAATTGGGATCCCCATTCTACCGATGAACTTCGAATTTCGTAGAGGTATCGCTGGAGGAGGAGTTGAATAGAAGCTTTGACATCGATTTTTGTCTTAAGAAGATCGAAAAAACGCTGGAGATTTCGAAGGAGTTTCGTGAGCTGAGTTGGTTACTTAGTCTCTTTAGAAATTCACCTGAGGTAATTCCAAGTTTGATTGTCATTGATCGGTGGCGATCCGCAGTCGTGAAGTGTGGCAAGCACAAATCCGTCAAACTTTCATCTGATGTTGTTGATGAACCTTAGAAAGTCAAAAGTACTCCGGCGCCTACTGAAGTTCGAAGATCGATAGTTCTTGGGCTTAAGGAAAATGGAGCCAAAGTAGTGGGAAGATCGAACGGGCCTCGGAGTGCCGGCGGCGGGATTGCCGCATCTTCTAAAATCGGCGGCAAGGCCGTGGCTTTGCTGGATGGGGGAGGCTGTGGGCCTTACATGGTGGCCCAAGTTGGCTCGTCACCGGGGGTGGCGCGGTCTGATGCCCCCAGTCGTCGTCCGAGTTTTTATGGAACTGTTCGTCATTTTTACTTTGATAATCTTCGAGCAGATTATGAGCAATTGGAGAGAGATTATGAATCTTCTCGGGCTTTGGTTGTTAGTCTTGGACGAGAGAATGTTTTGTTGTCACAAAAGCTCCATTCTCGGAAAGATCGCCATGAGGACTTAGATTCTGTTCAGAGGGAGAATATGTTGCTCAAGAGCGAATTACAAGTTGCTAATTCTAAGTCTGATACCTTGTTGAAGGGGTTGAATGATTCGAAAGCCCGTGTGGCTGGCTTGGTGTAGATAATTGAAAAAGATTTGGAGCACGAGTCTTATTTGCCCCCTGTGTGCCCCCCACAATCTTTGCGGGTAGCCGACGTGGAGGCCCGTCATGCGATTAAAACCATTTCTGATCTTCGAGAATCCAAGGAGGATTTTTAGCGAAGATTGGTTGTTGTTGAATGCTAAAAGGCTCAAGTTGAAGATGGTCTCCGTTCTTCGTATGTTGAAGGTTATCTTCATTCCCAAAGTGGTCTTGGCTCGTAGCATTTGTGTTATCCGGAAGACCTCGCATCGGTTGCTAAAACATCAAGGGCCTTGATGGAGGAGGCACTTAGGAATCATAATCACTTTGAGGTGTACCCTGATGGAGAGTAGCTTGGATCTCAAAACCCTTCCAACTAGAAGTCTAGTGTGTGGGAACGTTCTGACTTAGCTTTTTAATTTTTTGTAAGCCCTTTTTTTTTTTGCTTAGAAGTGGCTTCTTTTTTAGCAAAAAGTTGAGCTTTCATTTTTTGAATTGGAAACTTGTTTTTTTAACCCTTAATAAAAGAATTCTTAAGTTTTAAGGCAATTCCCAATTCCAGCAGCTTCTGGCAGACTTGACCTTCGTGAGGTATTTTGCGTGTTTCGGACTCAATTTAAGTCGGAATTGAGTCATTCCAGCGAGGCTAGAAAGCTGACTCCCATACCTTTATAATTCCGTTGACCTTTTTCAAAAATTTGAGATTCGAATTTTGGACGATGTTTTGAAGTTAGGTCATGTGCGCAGACTTACGACCTTGACCTTCGTTCAACGATCTGTCAATTAATAATCCGTCCTTTGTCAGAATAAGTTGGTTTTTGCAAGGTTAGAAAGCTAACACCCACATAGTTCCAATGCTATTAAGCTTTCATGAAAGGGTTAAGAATTCAATTTATGGCGAATTTCAGTAATGGGTAACACACGCAGGTGCGGCATTTTTTGCCCTTCATCGCGGTTTTGCACATATATAATTCATCCCTTTTCCAAATTGGCTGTTCTTTATAGAATTGTGAAGGTAACATCCATACCTTTTCAATGCCGTAAGGTTTGTTTGAAAAGCATGAGAATTGAATTCTCAAATCATCTCGCAAGACATGCTTTTGCTCAGGGTTGCACGTTTGGCCTTGTCTCATTGAAATGGACATTCCGTATTTGCTATACGTTGGATTGGGATGGCATGAATAGTTTTGGAAAGCTGAGATCCGTGACTTTCCAATGTTATCATATCGATTCCGTGGGTATGAGTGATGAATCTCGAATTTGGCCTTGCATGTTACATTTTTTGCACAGGAAGACTGTGGCTTGGATATTTGTCTCAACTTGATATCCTTGGGATTTTTTTCTAAGTGTTTGGACTTCAAATTTTTGCTTTTTTGGAGAAGGCTTTTGTACTTTGCAGGTGCAAAGGTTTTAACACTTCCTATATAAGAAGGTTTTTGATACTTCTATAGAAGAAGGCTTGATTGCTTCTGGGGGAGAAGGCTTAATTGCTTCGCAAGTCGAAGGTTTTGATTGCTTCTATGGGAGAAGGCTATTCGGATTTGATTGCTTCTACGGGAGAAGGCTTAATTGATTATACGGGAGAAGACTTAGTTGCTTCTACGGGAGAAGGCTTAATTGCTTCACGAGGCAAAAGCTTTGATTGCTTCTACAGGAGAAGGCTTAATTGCTTGGCGAGGCAAAGGCTTTGATTGCTTCTACGGGAGAAAGCTTAGTTGCTTCTATGGGAGAAGACTTAATTGCTTCGCGAGGCGAAGGTTTTGATTGCTTCTACGGGAGAAGGCTTAATTGCTTCTACGGGAGAAAGCTTAATTGCTTCTACGGGAGAAGGCTTAGTTGTTCAAGCTTATGCTAATCCATCTAAATAAAATTGTAAAAGAATAACTTTATTGATGAATTAAATTAAAATTGCATAAAGCTTGAAATGAAAGTTGGCACGGGGCCAATGTCTTTCAAGCAAGGCTTACTGACACATAACTGAAATAAACACAAGCGTAATTGAATTCATAATTAAATTGCAGTAAAAATAAGGTTACAAAAGATATTGTGAAGAACAGGTGCAGTAGAAAACACGACAGAGCCTTCTTCTCCAAGCTCCATGTCCAACACACCCAATCGAGAAGAACAAAGCTTTTACGTAAAACCCCAAAAAACCAAAATACTATCTGTGGCTAAGGTGTCTATTTCTCCATAAACCAAAAATGGAACCCTAGCTCTCTCTCTAACCAACGTATATATATATTTCTCTCTTTTTTACTGAACACGGTTCCTCCATTGTCAAGAAAAGGGAATCCTTGTTCAACTAGACTTTTAATAGAATCAAAACCCTATCCTAAGTGTACTAAGACAGTCCTAATCCTTCTAGATAATTACAGGATCCCTAAAATCTCTCAGACCAATCAGAATATGGCTGGGAGTGTGAATGCAAGCTGGCAAGTGGGAACGCAAGCTGGCAAGTGGTAACGCAAGCTGGCCGAACTTGGCTTTTGGACTGTCTTCGTAATCAGGATCTGGGACTGCGCTTTTGAAACACATCATGAGTATAGTAGAAGCACATCTTTGTTCAGGCTTTGCGCAAATGTTGTCAGGCTTAGCTTAGAAAGAGAACCTCTAACCCACCGCTGGCGGAACAGGGACCCCTAGCTTAGGCGCACATATGGGCTCGGATGGGAGTTCTTGGGACATGTCATCGACCTGCCATGGCGCGACCTTGGTACTTCTAGGACCTGACCTTGATGTCTTGAAACATAGGTTTGAGACCCGGAGGGCCTGATATGAGGTACTTGGCCAGTGGCCCAAAATAGGCGCACTGGCGCACTGGCGAACTCAGGACTCCGTTCAGGACCTGATATTGAAATGAGGACATCTCCTTCATCTGGACTCCGATTTGAGTCATTCTTTTTGCGTTCTTTCCAGATTCTACCTATCTTTCTAACTCTGCACAAGTCTCACAAGATTGATCATTTTCTACTATTGATGGCACAAAATCATTCAAAATACATGTAAGGGAGGCATATAAAGACATCAAAATGATGCATAAATAATGACTGATCAAATACCCTCAAACCTATCTTTTGCTAGTCCCTG
Organism: Oemleria cerasiformis; assembly: GCA_037349345.1. Taxonomy (NCBI): domain Eukaryota; kingdom Viridiplantae; phylum Streptophyta; class Magnoliopsida; order Rosales; family Rosaceae; genus Oemleria; species Oemleria cerasiformis. The sequence continues at coordinate 3,756,026 of JAZGTL010000017.1, read as the reverse complement.
AGCAAAACAAACGCTAACAAAATGAAAAGACTCGATTTTAGTTAAGATAGAACATTTAAACCCCTAGGTTCACCAAGTAGGAGGAGTTTCGTCTCCTGAGGGTTATAACAACACGATACCCACAAACGTTTTACTTAAACAAAAGATGCTAGAGATAGTACTCTTAACAAGCTAATACGAATCAAAGTAAGTAGACATGCTTTGGAGAACTAAAAGGAATGCCATAGCCATGAGTGTCATGTGAAGGTGTACGTGTATAAGTGCCAATATTTTGAAGTGATCATGTTTGAAAACAACTTCATCTAAGTGCCCTAGAAAGATTTCGCCTCGACTCTAATCCTCACTAGGCACTCTCAATTCGCACAAGAATCCTAGGCTTACACTCTTTTCAAGCATATGTGATGAGTTTATGTTATGAAATTCAAATTTAATCACATATGAGTAACAATGAAGAATAGCACTTTATGGAAATAAAGATCTCATGAAAGGAATTGAACTTTAAGAACATAGATACGTACCTTAATCCTCAGCATGATTGTCCATAAGATCAGTTAGGTCTTCCTTTTTAGGTTGTAATGGGGCTAAGCTTTGGGGTTTAGCAAGGAAGGATGGGATTCAAAGAACGTGAGCTGTGCCAAGGCATGAGAAATCATGACTTGAACTTGGAATTTCTGAACTGAATCCTTTCTTAAGGCCCATGGCATTGTGCTTTCTTGATGACTTATTTTGAGGCTCTTGTGGCTTATTTTGAGGCTCTTGGCTCACTTGGCTCAATTCACTTTGTTTTTCACTTTTTCTCAATGTTTCTTGCTTTCTTTTTATTTGAACATTTTTTTTCTGTTCTTTCTTTTGAATTGAATTGAACCAAGATCATGCAATGGTTTCCTCAAATTTTCGTGCAGCTTGCAACTTGTAAAGCTTTTCTTTAGTTTTGAACTTTGAATTGACTCCAATGTCCTTTGAATTGGGCAACATCTTCTTTCACCTCTCATTCTCACCATGAATCTCATTTAGGGCAACCTTAGCACAAACTGAGGTTATATGGTATGGCTGTGATGAATGGCTAAGTATTTCGGTTAGATTATACTTTGGGTGATAAAAGAAAAGGCTGAGTGTTTGGCTTGAAAATTGGCTTAGGGAGCATGCAATAGGGTAGGATAAAGCCTTTAAAGGTTAAAGCATACATAGCCTACATCACTTCTTATGGTAAACCACACATTAGATCAAGAGTATCTAAATGGTGTTAGTTCTTTAAATTTCAATGCAAAATAATGTAATGAGATCAACAATTAAGAACAAAAATGATGAGTGTTTAAGAGTAGAAACAAGTATATCCCTTAGAAAGAATGCCAATTAGGCTCAAAGATCTCACATGGAAGTCTCCACTAATTTTCTCAGGTTCACTCAAATTCAGTTATTTCGTTCACTTAATCACTTACAACATGGCATTGTGAAGTGCAAATTATGAACTACTTGACCATGGCATGACTCTTAGTAAAGCAAAGATAGTTAACTTAGCATATACATTCCTATTAACAAGTTATCATACTAATCACAAGCAGAAATTTAAATGTCCTGGTCGTGTATCACCCCCAAACCTACTTGTTTCTATATGCAAAATTTTAAATCCACACCCCCAAACCTAAACTGAACATTGTCCTCAATGTGATAAGCAGTAAGCATGACAACAATAGAAAGGTTTGAGAGATGTAACGGGCAGAAATAGAAAAGGAAGTGAGAAATACAAACCAGGGCTAGGCTATCTCATAGGAGCGCTTTATTTAATGTATGGGGAAGACGGGGTTGGCATGCTAGGAGCTGGGCGCATGCGGAGTTGCAGGGTTGACTACGCTTGGATTAGAGAGGTCCTTGAAGTAGTGTTTGAGGCGATGGCCATTTACCTTGAACGGATCCTGCCATTCCGGGTGCTGGATTTCAACTGCACCATGAGGAAAAAACGTTAGTAATAATAAATGGTCCAGTCCATCTTGAACGCAACTTACCTAGCATTAGTCTGATCCGGGAGTCAAAGAGGAGGACCTCTTGTCTGATGTGAAAGTCCTTGGGCTGAATGCGCTTGTCGTGGAAAGCTTTGGTCTTTTCCTTGAAGATACGAGCATTGTCGAAGGCCTCATTTTGCAACTCCTCTAATTCACTTAGCTGAAGCTTCCTATGTATTCCAGCATCATCGATGTTCATGTTCATCTGCTTAATAGCCCAGAATGCTTTATGCTCCAATTCCAATGGTAGGTGGCAGCCTTTGCCAAAAACAAGCCAGAAGGGAGACATACCAATCGGGGTCTTGTATGCGGTCCGATAGGCCCACAGTGCATCATTCAATTTGCTGGACCAATCTTTGCGATTAGGATTTACCGTTTTTTCCAATATGGCCTTTACTTCCCGATTGGACACTTCTACTTGACCACTCGTTTGAGGGTGATACGGTGTTGAGACCTTGTGGGTGACGCCATACTTCTTCATTAGGGCTTCAAACGAATGATTGCAGAAATGTGCTCCCCCATCACTGATGATTGCCCTAGGTGCGCCGAATCTGGCTAAGATGTGACTCTGCAAAAAGCGCACCACTAAAATCGATGCCAAAGGAATTCGGAAAAGGCCCCATAAAATCAATGCCCCATACGTCGAAGATTTCGACCACAAGAATAGGGTGTAATGGCATTTGATTCCGAGGGCCGATGTTACTTAGGCGTTGGTAGCGGTCACAGGTAAGTACAAATTCGTGTGCATCCTTGAAAAGTGTGGGCCAGTAGAGTCCACTTTGTAGTACCTTGAGGGTTGTCTTCTTAGCTCCAAAATGGCCCCCACATGCCAAGCTATGGCAAAATATCAAGACGGATTCCATCTCGTCTTCGAGGATGCAGCGCCGAATGATTTGGTCTGGACAATTCTTCCATAGGTATGGCTCATCCCATATGAAGTACATAGCTTGTTTAGCCAGCTGGTCATTTTGGTACCTGTTTAAAGATGAAGGAATTTGCTTAGTGACAAGGTAATTAATGAGATCGGCGTACCATGGATCAATAGCTTGGAGTGCGAAGAGCTGTTCGTCAGGAAAGGTCTCGAGGAGGGGCAACTGATCGGCCTCTTCATTGGAATTGTGAAGCAATCAGCTCATATGGTCAGCGACCACGTTTTCGCTGCCTTTCTTGTCTCTGATTTCAAGGTCGAATTCCTGGAGCAGTAGCATCCAACGTAGCAACCTTGGCTTGGCGTCCTTTTTAGTGAGCAAATACTTCAAGGCAGCATGATCCGTGTATACTATGACCTTGGTTTGAATTAGATATGAGGGAAACTTCTCAAGGGCAAAGATAACAGCAAAGAGCTCCTTCTCAGTGGTGGAGTAGTTCAGCTGTGCATCATTCAGGGTTCGACTTGCGTAGTAAATGACATGAGGGAGCTTTTCGACACGCTGTCCCAAAACAGCTCCTATGGCGAAGTCCGAGGCATCACACATTAGCTCCTATGGCGAAGTCTGAGGCATTACACATTTGAGTGTGTTGAATGCCTCACGGCATACCTTAGTGAACTCAAATGTGGCATCCTTGGCTAGAAGATCACACAAAGGTCTTGTGATTTTCGAGAAATCTTTGATGAATCTGCGGTAAAAGCCAGCATGCCCTAAGAACGATCGAATCTCTTTGACTGTAGTGGGGTACGGCAGCCTCTCCACTATGTCTAACTTTGCTTTGTCCATTTCTATGCCTCGGCTAGAGATCACATGACCCAAGATAATTCCCTGTTGTACCATGAAATGGCACTTTTCCCAGTTCAGCACTAAGTTGGTTTCTCTGCACCGTTCTAGTACTCGGGTTAGGTTAACTAAGAACAGTTCGAATGAATGTCCAAACACCGAGAAGTCGTCCATGAATACTTCAATTATATCTTCCACCATATCGGAGAAGATGCTCATCATGCAACGCTGAAAGGTAGCTGGGGCATTGCACAATCCAAACGGCATTCTTCTGTATGCAAAAGTGCCATATGGGCATGTGAATGTTGTTTTATCTTGATCTTCGGGTGCAATAGCAATCTGATTGTATCCTGAGTAGCCGTCCAAGAAGCAATAGTGGGAGTGTCCAGCCAGGTGCTCAAGCATTTGATCAATGAAGGGCAAAGGAAAGTGGTCCTTACGTGTGGTTATATTTAGCTTTCGATAGTCAATGCGCACTCTCCATCCTGTTTGAATCCGCTGAGGTACAAGCTCATCATGCTCGTTTTTAACCACTGTGATCCCACTTTTATTTGGCACGACCTGGACTGGGCTCACCCACTTGGAGTCACTAATTGGATAGATGATTCCAACGTCCAGAAACTTTAGGACTTCTTTCTTCACGACCTCCTTCATAGGTGGATGCAATCGCCTCTGCGCCTCCAGTGATGGTTTGGAGTCTTCCTCCAGCAGTATCCGATGCATGCATTTTGTGGGACTTATGCCCTTGATGTCAGCTATTGTCCATCCAATTGCCGTTTGATTTACCTTAAGGACATGAACCAATGCCTCTTCCTCTTTCGTACTTAGGGTAGACACAATGAAGATTGGAAGGGTTTGATTGTCACCCAAATATGCATACTATAAGTGCTCGGGCAAGGGCTTCAGCTCGAGTTCAGGAGCCTTTATGGTGGACGGCAGGGTTTTCTGACTTGTGAGTGGTAATGCTTTGAAGGGAGGCCTGTGGAATGGGAGGGCTGGCATGATTTCAAGGGCTCGTACCTCTTCGATCACGCTATCTGCAAGTGAATCCACAGTGTGTGGGTTACTAGTAACGGCCTTCTCAAGGTCATCCGTCATGCAAGACTGAGCAATTGTCTCCCGTAGCAGTAAGTCCATTGTGTTTAACGGAAAATCTACAATAGGCTCGGCAGGGTACTGGATGGTTACATGGATGGAGAATGTCCGAAGCTGGTCCAGGACCTTGATGGAGACTTGGCCCTTTTTGACGTCGATGAGGCACTCAGCTGTGGCTAGTAAAGGCCTTCCGAAGATGACGGGAGGTTCCTTACTTTTGTCAATTCTGTTCATTCTTAGTACGTAGAAGTCTGCAGGGATGCATGTGTCTCCGATTTGTACCAGTACGTCCTCATGAACCCCCATTAGGTTGGTTACAGAAGCGTTAGCCAGTATGACATATAGGTGCGTGGGTTTGAGTGCGCCTAGGTTGAGTGACCTGTAAATGTGGAATGGCTTGATGTTCACTGATGCTCCCTTGTCGCAAAGGCAATGTTCTAATCTTTTTGACTGAATGACACATGGAAGGGACGGAGGCCCAGGATCATTGGCCTTAAGGGGCATGCGCAAAAGGGCAGCCGAGCAGGCCTTAGGGATGTCAATGATGTCCGTGGAGCTGAAACCACGCTTTCATGCAACTAAGTCCTTGATCAGCTTCGCAAAGATAGGCATGTGCTTGACAATTTTATGGAAAGGCAGTGTGATCTGAAGCTTCTGCAACATGCTGATGATCTCTTCCTCAAAGTCCTCCCTTTCCTTATTCCTATTTTGGAACCTGTGAGGAAATGGATAATCAACATTATTAACTAACTCAAAAGTGACTTTTTTAGAATTGGAATTATGAGGTTTAGAGTTAGAAGTATTCGAGTGCTACGACTTGGGCTTAGGAGCAGGTTGAATGCCAGTCGTGGCCGAAGTAGGCGCATTTTCAGGTCCTCCTTGCGGTAGGGGACTTGGTGACTCGTTGGGCCGGTTCTGCGCCAGAGGTGTTGGCTATGGCATGTTTTGTGTAACAACCCACCCCCGCTTGTAAGCCTTACAGGATGGCCATTGTTATGGCCATCGGCCTCCAACCAGCGCAGCCCAAGGTTCACCATCTTTAACAGTGGAATCTTACCTTCACAAAGGTATTGTTATGCTTGCCATATTTGCTCCCACTCGCATGCAGCCTTATCGGGAGTCGAACCATGGACCAAGCCTTTTATTCCTCTCAAGGAGGACACCTTTCACCAATTGAGAGGAATAAAAGGCTTGGTCCATGGTTCGACACCCGATAAGGCTGCATGCGAGTGGGAGAGAATATGGCAAGCATAACAATACCTTTGTGAAGGTAAGATTCCACTGTTAAAGGTGGTGAACCTTGGGCTGCGCTGGTTGGAGGCCGGCGGCCATAACAATGGCCGTCCTGTAAGGCTTACGAGCGGGGGTTGGTTGTTACATTTTACGGTGCGCCCTGGTCGGCGATCCTTGGCAGAGTAGGTTGAGGTTCGGTTTCAGGTCCTCCGAGGGTGGCATATGTGGGGTCTTGAAATGGTGTTTCCCTCTGCAGCATGATGGCATTAGCCGTAGGATTGTGAAATCCTTTCGGATTTACCAAGACTTGACTCGGTAGCTTGCCCTACTCTCGCTAATTTAGTTGGTTCGCCACTTGTCCCATTTGACGATCCAAGTTTGCAATTGCATTTTTCATGTCTCCCGTCTGACTCTGGCTATCATGCATGAATTTTATGAATTGAGCATGCTGTTGAGTCAGGATATGGAGGGAGTCCTCGACAGACTTGCTTCCACCATTCTGGTTTGAGGAAGGACCGTGATAGTTCCCTTTAGGGTATGCGGCTTTCTGCTCAAATCCAGTGGGTGGCATGGGATTTGCGGCTGCTTGATTGTTGCTCCAACGAAAATTTGGATGATTTTTCGACCCCGGATTGTAAGTGTTGGAATATGGGTCATTCCGGGGTCGAGAATTGATATTGAACCCTCCAACAAAGTTGGCATCTTCCACAACCGGGTAGTCCAGGGATGTGTGGCCCTGAATTGAACATACCTCGCAAATGTGAACTCCTTTGGCTTTCTCGCTACACAACTGTTATACCATTGCCGTGAGCTGAGCAATGGCGTCATCTTTGTATTTGGCGGATCCATCACCCGTAGCTCTAGAGGACGGACCCCTATAGCTGAACTGTTTTTCCCTTTGAGCAATGTTCTCAAAGGCGGTCCTTGCTTCCTCGGCTGTGCCTTCTAGAATCCCTTGGGATTGAGAGTCCACGATTGTCTGATCTCTAGTCTTCAAGCCTCCAAAGAAGTATAGCGTAAGATGATGGGCATCAATTTGGTGGTGGGGGCATGCCCGTAGCATTTGATTGAACTGCTCCCAAAACTCGTAGAAAGGCTCCTCCTTGTCTTGTCGTGGGTCCATGATCTTGGATTTTAACTCATTTGTCTTTTCCACGGGAAAGTACTGTGTTAAGAATTTGGATGTCAAGTCCCTCCAAGAGTGAATGGAAGCCGGCCCCAGTGAATGAAACCATGTCTTGGCACGATCCTTGAGACTGAAGTGAAAGAGCCGTAGGCGGATTTCAGATTCTGTCATACCATTAATGCGCAGTGTTGAACAAACCTCAACAAATTGCTTGATATGAAAGTGCGGGTCCTCGCCAGCAAGGCCGTGGAATGTGGGCAGCATGTGAATTGTCCCCGACTTCAATTCCAAGTTTGCCACTGTTGACTCGGGAAAAACAATTGGAAATTGATCCTCCGAGACATGGGGCATGGTAAAGTCCTTAAGGAGCCGTGGGGCTTGTGGTACTAGGCCACATTCAAGTCCCTGCTCTTCTCTGTGGTCCGCCATCCTCCTTGGGCTTGGTGGCGGGGAGCCGTGGACTGAAGATGCTTGCGATGATGGTCCACTTGATGACCCGTGCACTGAACCTTGGAATGACATACACGGGTACCTAACAAAAAGAAAAACTAACTTACAAATCTAAACTTGAATGGGCACCATTGAGGGACAAGTCCCCGGCAACGGCCCCAAAAACTTCTTGGTAAAATTAAAGAGCAAGAAATATGCAATTCAACTCTAACAGTTATAAAATCCTTGCAAGTGCACAAATCAATAAGAATAGTATAGTAGCACAACAAGAGTCGATCCCTCGGGGGGGGGGGGGGGGGGGGGGGGGGGTGGGTGGGGTTTATGATGTGAGAACTAAAATTTAAAGACAAGTAAAATAAAATACAGAAAATAACAATGCAAGAATTAACAGTTGATTGATTATTAACTAAGGCGAATTAAGGCTTACTATCCACTCTAATCACTTATCGTTACTAATCAGATTTCCTTGACCTAATTACTATGCATTTTCTGAAATAGGTGCCCGTGCCTAGGACCTGGCGTTGGTTCACTAGACACATCTTATTCCCTCTTACTTAGCATGTTCTAAACAGGGCATATGCCTAGAACGTCTATCACCTACCTTTTAAGATGATGCATGAAGTTCAAAGAGAATTTAATGACACCACATTAGCCTAGCAAAGTGACATGCAATCCTAGGTCGTTATGAGTTAAGATTACAAGTAAGAATTCTTTCGATGCTCCAAATCACAAGATGATATGACGGTCACTCAAGCAATTACATCAATAATTATATGCAAACAAGGTAGCTAATCTTATAGGCATAAATTAAGGTCATTAAGCACAGTAATCCAACTTATTCAGCATGCATAGCAATCATAAGCAAGAGCCAGAAATCCAATCAACAAGCTAACATGGCTAGGGCTTCAAGGAGCCCTAATCCTAACGACTACTCACACATAACTGAAATAAACACAAGCGTAATTGAATTCATAATTAAATTGCAGTAAAAATAAGGTTACAAAAGATATTGTGAAGAACTGGTGCATCAGAAGACACGGTAGAGCCGTCTTCTCCAAACTCTACGTCCAACACACCCAATCGGGAAGAACAAAGCTTTTACGTAAAACTCCAAAAAACCAAAATACTATTTGCGGCTAAGGTGTCTATTTCTCCAGAAACCAAAAACGGAACCCTAGCTTTCTCTCTAACCAACGTATATATATTTTTTTCTCTTTTTTACTGAACACGGTTCCTCCTTTATCAAGAAAAGGGAATCCTTGTTCAACTATACTTTTAATAGAATCAAAACCCTATCCTAACATGTACTAAGACAGTCCTAATCCTTCTAGATAATTACAGCATCCCTAAAATCTCTTAGACCAATCAGAATACGGTTGGGAGTGTGAATGCAAGCTGGCAAGTGGGAACGCAAGCTGGCTGAACTTGGCTTTTGGACTGTCTTCGTAATCAGGATCTAGGACTGCGCTTTTGAAACGCATCATGAGTATAGTAGAAGCACATCTTCGTTCAGGCTTGGCGCAAATGTTGTCAGGCTTAGATCAGAGGGAGAACCTCTGATCCACCGCTGGCGGAACAGGGACCCCAGGCTTAGGCGCACATCTGGGCTCTGATGGGAGTTCTTGGGACATGTCCTCGACCTACCTTGGTGCGACCTTGGCACTTCTAGGACCTGACCTTGGTGAAATAGTCAGTGGCGACGATCAGGTACTTCAGATTTGGCACCTGGGTGCTGGGCAAGGGCCCTACTATGTCTATGCCCCATTGCATGAATTGCCATAGATTCATTTGCGCATGAAGCTCCTCGGGTGGCACCAAGTGGCTTGGCTTGAACCTCTGGCATTTGTCGCATGCTCGAGCATATTTTAATCCGTCTTGGTGCACAGTTGGCAAGTAGAATCAGGTGCTAAGTGTCTTTTGCGCCAATGACCTTCCTCCTGAATGATTTCCGCATTGACCTTCGTGAATTTCCGTCAAAACTTTAAGCGGTTCCGGATGTTTCAAACATTGTAAGTTTGCTTCAGTAAAGCTTCGACGAAAAAGCTGCCCCCTATCGATGTTGTATCGTGGGGCCTTCATCAGAACTTTGCGGTCTTCGAGTCGATCGTCAGGTAGCGTTCCATTCTCCAAGTAGTTGATGAACGGATCTTGCCAACTAGGAGAAGGGTCTACTTGCCTAACTTCGACTTCTTTAATGTCTATGATGCGTTGTTCTAAGTACTCAATTAGGATTGAGCGTTTGAACCGATAGTCAACTGATGAGGCCATGTTGGCTAGTGCATCAGCTTGCGCGTTTTCGGCTCTTGGAAGCTGGTGGAATGTGAAGACTTTGAAGTTCGCGAGTAACTCCTGAACTTTGTTGTTGTATTGGAACATTCTTTTATCGCGGGCTGCGTATTTGCCAGGTGATTGGTTAGTGATTAACTGTGAGTCATAATGAATTGCAATCTTCTTGACTCCCAACTCTTCTGCGAGTATTAATCCGCAGATTAGCGCTTCATACTCAGCTTCATTATTGGAAGCCTTGAATCCAAATTGGATTGCTTGTTCCCTCATTGATCCATCCGGAGTGATGATGATGTTTCCGGCTCCTGATCCGCGTTGATTGGAGCAAGCATCGACAAAATGCTTCCAAATGGGTTCTGTCCCATGCTTCTGCAGTAAGGGGGGAATGGCGGCCAGGGAGGCATAGGCCAGCCCCTTGCCGTGATCCTCCTAGGAGGTGAATTTGATGACAAAATCGGCCAGTGCTTGTCCCTTGACAGCGGTCCTTGGGTGATAGAGTAAGTCATGTTGACTAAGTTCCATTGCACACTTTATTATTCGCGTGGAAGTGTCAGGTGCATGGAGGAGTGATCGCAGTGCATACTTCATCATGACGATTACCCTGTGTGCTTGAAAGTAAGGCCTTAGTTTTTTGGTGGTGACCAAGAGTGCTAAGATTAACTTTTCAAGTTTAGGGTATCATGACTCGACGTCTAGGAGAGCCTTCGAAGTGTAGAAAACTGGTAGTTCGACTCCTTGTTCTTCTCGGACAAGTGCTGAGCTTATGGCCACGTCTGAAACTCCGAGGTAGAGGTAGAGATCTTCGTCATCCTTAGGCTTTGACAGGGGCGAGGGTGAAGTTAAGTACTTTTTTAGGTCTTGGAAGGCCTTTTCGCAATTTTCATCCCACTTGTCCTTCGAAGCCTTCTTAAGCGCCTGGAAGAATGGGCAACACCGCTTTGTTGCCTTTGACAAAAATCGATTTAAAGCTGCGGCATGACCGGTGAGACTTTGGATTTCTTTTAGAGTCGAAGGATATTTCATGTCCATAATTACCTTGATTTGTTTTGGATTAGCCTCGATTCCTCGTTGAGTGACGAGGTAGCCAAGAAACTTTCCTGCCCCTACACCGAAAGTGCATTTTAGGGGATTGAGTTTCATTTGATATTTCCTTAACAAATCAAAGGTTTTTGCTAGGTTAGCGATATGATCGCTGCGTTTTTTGCCTTTGACCATGGTGTCATCAACATAAACCTCCATGGACTTGCCGATGAGTTCTTTGAAGATTCGATTTACAAGTGATTCATAGGTGGCCAAATGGCATGACCTTGTAGGAGTAAACTCCTCGTTCGAAGACAAAAGTTGTTTTGTCCCGATCTTTCTCGTCAATGAACATTTGGTTGTGACCCGAATATGCATCGAGAAAGCTGAGTAGTTCGTTTCTGGCGGAGGAGTCTGATCAGTCGTTATTTATGCATCATTTTGATGTCTTTATATGCCTCTCTTACATGTCTTTTGAATGATTTCGTGCCATCAATAGTATAAAATGATCAATCTTGTGAGACTTGTGCAGAGTTAGAAAGATAGGTAAAATCTGGAAAGAACGCAAAAAGAATGACTCAAATCGGAGTCCAGATGAAGGAGATATCCTCATTTCAATATCAGGTCCTGAACGGAGTCCTGAGTGCGCCAGTGCGCCAGTGCGCCTATTTTGGGCCACTGGCCAAGTACCTCATATCAGGCCCTCCGGGTCCCGAACTTGTGTTTCATGACATCAAGGTCAAGTCCTAGAAGTGCCAAGGTCGCGCCAAGGCAGGTCGAGGACATGTCCCAAGAAGTCCCATCCGAGCCCAGATGTGCGCCTAAGCCGGGGTCCCTGTTCCGCCAGCGGTGGATCAGAGGTTCTCCGTCTGCGCCAAGCCTGACAACATTTGCGCCAAGCCTGAACGAAGATGCGCTTCTACTATACTCACGATATACTTCAAAAGCGAAGTCCCAGATCCTGATTACGAAGACAGTCCAAAATCCAAGTTTGGCCAGCTTGCGTTCCCACTTGCCAGCCTGCATTCACACTCCCGGCGAGGCTCTGATTGGTTCTAATAGATTTTAAGGACTTTGTAATTAATTAAAAGTAAAATAACTTTCCCTATTCTTATAGGACATGGTTTTACCAATCCTTATAGAATAAGGTTTTACCAATCCTTATAGAATAAAGTTATACCAATCCTTATAGTAATAAAGTTATACCAATCCTTATCGAGGGGTTCGTTTTGTTTTTTGAAAAACAGAGACCTGAGCCGCAGATAGTAATTGATTTTTTAGAGTTTTATGCCAAAGCTTTGATTTTCCTGAAGTTGAGTGTGCTGGACGTGGAGCATGGAGAAGAAGGCTTTGCCGTGTCTTCTGCTGCACCTGTTCTTCACAATCTCTTCTTTACCCTTATTTTCATTATTGCAATTTACTTATGAATTCAATTATACTTGTGTTTATTTCAGTTATGTGTGAGTAGTCATTAGGATTAGGGCTGCTTGAAGCCCTAGCCATGTTAGCTTATTGATTGGATTTCTGGCTCTTGATTATGATTGCTATGCATGCTGAATAAGTTGGATTACTTTGCTTAATGACCTTAATTTATGCCTATAAGATTAGCTACCTTGTTTGCATATAATTATAGATGTAATTGCTTGAGTGACCCATATATCATCTTGTGATTTGGAGCATCGAAAGTATTCTTACTTGTAATCTTAACTCATAACGACCTAGGATTGCATGTCACTTTTCTAGGCTAATGTGGTGTCATTAAATTCTCTTTGAACTTCATGCATCATCTTAAAAGGTAGGTGATAGACGTTCTAGGCATATGCCCTGTTTAGAACATGCTAAGTAAGAGAGAATAAGATGTGTCTAGTGAACCAACGCCAGGTCCTAGGCACGGGCACCTAATTCAGAAAATGCATATTTCTTGCTCTTTAATTTTACCAACAAGTTTCTGGCGCCGTTGCCGGGGACTTGCCCCTTAACGGTGCCCATTCAAGTTTAGATTTGTAACTTAGTTTTTCTTTTTGTTAGGTACCCGTGTATGTCTTTCCAAGGTTCAGTGCACGGGTCATCAAGTGGACCATCATCGCAAGCATCTTCAGACCACGGCTCCCCGCCACCAAGCCCAAGGAGGATGGCGGACCACTCAGAAGAGTAGGGCCTGGAACGTGGCCTAGTACCGCAAGCCCCACGGCGCCTTAAGGATTTTTCCATGCCCCATGTCTCGGAGGATCAATTTCCAAGTTTTTCCCGAGTCAACTGTGGCAAACTTCGAATTGAAGTCGGGGACAATTCACATGCTGCCTACATTCCACGGCCTTGCTGGCGAGGACCCGCACTTTCATATCAAGGAATTTGTTGAGGTTTGTTCAACACTACGCATCAATGGTATGACAGAATCTGAAATCCGCCTACGGCTCTTTCACTTCAGTCTTAAGGATCGCGCCAAGACATGGTTTCATTCACTGGCGCCGGCTTCCATTCACTCTTGGAGGGACTTAACGTCCAAATTCTTAACACAGTACTTTCCCGTGGAAAAGACAAATGAGTTAAAGTCCAACATCATGAACCCACGGCAAGACATGGAGGAGCCTTTCTACGAGTTTTGGGAGCGGTTTAATCAGATGCTACGGGCGTGCCCCCACCACCATATTGATGCCCATCATCTTATGCTATACTTCTATGGAGGCTTGAAGACTAGCGATCAGACAATGGTGGACTCTCAATCCCAAGGGATTCTAGAAGGCACAGCCGAGGAAGCAAGGACCGCCTTTGAGAACATTGCTCAAAGGGAAAAATAGTTCAGCTACAGGGGTCCCTCCTGTAGAGCTACGGGTGATGCATCCGCCAAATACAAAGATGACGCCATTGCTCAGCTCACGGCAATGGTGAAATAGTTGTGTAGCGAGAAAGCCAAAGGAGTTCACATCTGCAAGGTATGTTCAATTCCGGGCCACACATCCCAGGACTGCCCGGTTGTGGAAGAGGCCAACTTTGCTGGAGGGTTCAACATCAATTCTCAACCCTGGAATGACCCATATTCCCACATTTACAATCCGGGGTGGAAAAATCATCCAAATTTCCGTTGGAGCAACAATCAAGCAGCCGCAAATCCCTAGCCACCTCCTGGATTTGAGCAGCAAGCCGCAGGCCCTCAGGGGAACTATCACGGTCCTTCCTCAAATCAGAATGGTGGAAGCAAGTCTCTTGAGGACTCCCTCCATATCCTGACTCAACAGCATGCTCAATTCATAAAATTCATGCAAGATAGCCAAAGTCAGACGGGAGACATAAAAAATGCAATTGCAAACTTGGAGCGTCAAATGGGACAGGTGGCAAACCAACTATATGCCATCACGCTGGAGAGGGAAACACCACTTCAAGACCCCATATATGCCACCCTCGCAGGACCTGAAACCGAGCCTCAACCTACTCAGTCAAGAATCACCGACCAGGGTGCGCCGTAAAACATGCCACGGCCAACACCTCTGGCGCAGAACCAGTCCAATGAGTCACCAAGTGCCGTACCGCAAGGAGGACCTGACACTGCGCCTACTTCGGCCACGGCTGGCATGCAACCTGCTCTTAAGCCCAAGTCACAGCACTCGAATACTTCTAACTCTAAACCTTAGAATTCCAATTCTAAAAAAGTCACTTTTGAGTTAGCTAATAATGTTGATTATCCATTTCCTCGCAGGTTCCAAAATAGGAATAAGCAAAGGGAGGACTTTGAGGAAGGGATCATCAGCATGTTGCAGAAGCTTCTGATCACACTGCCTTTCCATAAAATTGTCAAGCACATGCCTATCTTTGCAAACCTGATCAAGGACTTAGTTGCAGGAAAGTGTGGTTTTAGCTCCACGGACACCATTGACATCCCTAAGGCCTGCTCGGCTGCCCTTTTGCGCATGGCCCTTAAGGCCAAATGATCTTGGGCCGCCATCCCTTCCATGTGTCATTCATTCAAAAAGATTCAAACATTGCCTTTGCGACACGGGAGCATCAGTGAACATCATGCAATTCCACATTTACAGGTCACTCAACCTAGGCGCATCAAACCCACGCACCTATGTGTCAGATTGGCTAACGCTTCTGTAACCAACCTAATGGGGGTTCTTGAGGACCTACTAGTACAAATCGGAGATACATGCATCCCTGCAGACTTCTACGTACTAAGAATGGACAGAATTGACAAAAGTGGGAACCTCCCCTCATCTTCGGAAGGCCCTTACTAGCCACAGCCGAGTGCCTCATCGATGTCAGAAAGGGCCAGGTCTGCATCAAGGTCTTGGACCAGCTTCAGACATTCTCCATCCATGACACCATCCAGTACCCTGCCGAGCCTATTGTAGATTTTCCGTTAAACACAATGGACTTACTGCTACGGGAGACAATTGCTCAGTCTTGCATGACAGATGACCTTGAGAAGGCCGTTACTAGTAACCCACACACTGTGGATTCACTTACAGATAGCGTGATCGAAGAGGTACGAGCCCTTGACATCATGCCAGCCCTCCCATTCCACAAGCCTCCCTTCGAAGCGTTACCACTCACAAGTCAGAAAACCCTACCGTCCATCATAAAGGCTCCTGAACTCGAGCTGAAGCCCTTGCCCGAGCACTTAAAGTATGCATATTTGGACGACAATCAAACCCTTCCAGTCATCATTGCATCTACCCTAAGTACGAAAGAGGAAAAGGCATTGGTTCACGTCCTTAAGGTCAATCAAACGGCAATTGGATGGACAATAGCTGACATTCACGGCATAAGTCCCACAAAATGCATGCATCGGATACTGCTGGAGGAAGACTCCAAACCATCACGGGAGGCGCAGAGGCGATTGCATCCACCTATGAAGGAGGTCGTGAAGAAAGAAGTCCTAAAGCTTTTGGGCGTTGGAATCATCTATCCAATTAGTAACTCCAAGTGGGTGAGCCCAGTCCAGGTCGTACCAAAGAAATGTGGGATCACAGTGGTTAAAAACGAGCAGGATGAGCTTGTACCTCAACGGATTCAAATAGGATGGAGAGTGTGCATTGACTATCGAAAGCTAAATATAACCACACGCAAGGACCACTTTCCTTTGCCCTTTGTTGATCAAATGCTGAAGCGCCTGGCTGGACACTCCCACTATTGCTTCTTGGACGGCTACTCAGGATACAATCAGATTGCTATTGCACCCGAAGATCAAGAAAAATTAACATTCACATGCCCATATGGCACTTTTGCATACAGAAGAATGTCGTTTGGATTGTGCAATGCCCCAGCTACCTTTCAGCATTGCATGATGAGCATCTTCTCCGATATGGTGGAAGATATAATTGAAGTATTCATGGACGACTTCTCGGTGTTTGGACATTCATTCGAACTGTGCTTAGTTAACCTAACCTGAGTACTGGAACGGAGCAGAGAAAGCAACTTAGTGCTGAAATGGGAAAAGTGCCATTTCATGGTACAACAGGGAATTGTCTTGGGTCATGTGATCTCTAGCCAAGGCATAGAAGTGGACAAAGCAAAGTTAGACATAGTAGAGAGGCTGCCGTACCCCACTACAGTCAAAGAGGTTCGATCTTTACCGCAGATTCATCAAAAATTTCTCGAAAATCACAAGACCTTTGTGTGATCTTCTAGCCAAGGACGCCACATTTGAGTTCACTAAGGGATACCGTGAGGCATTCAACACACTCAAGGAAAAGCTCACGGCATCACCCATCATCATGCCACCGAATTGGGACTTACCATTCGAACTAATGTGTGATGCCTCGGACTTCGCAATAGGAGCGGTTTTGGGACAGCGTGTTGACAAGCTCCCTTATGTCATTTACTACGCAAGTCGAACCCTGAATGATGCCCAGCTGAACTACTGCACCACCGAGAAGGAGCTCCTTGCTGTTATCTTTGCCCTTGAGAAGTTCCACTCATATCTAATTCAAAGAAGGTCATAGTATACACGGATCATGTTGCCTTGAAGTATTTGCTCACAAAAAAGGATGCCAAGCCAAGGTTACTACGTTGGATGCTACTGCTCCCGGAATTCGACCTTGAAATCAGAGACATGAAGGGCAGCGAAAACGTGGTCGCTGACCATATGAGCCGATTGCTTCACAGTTCTAATGAAGAGGCTGATCAGTTGCCCCTCCTCGAGACCTTTCCTGACGAACAGCTCTTCGCAATTCATGCTATTGATCCATGGTATGCGGATCTCATTAATTACCATGTCACTAAGCAAATTCCTTCATCTTTAAACAGATACCAAAAGGGCAAGCTGGCTAAACAAGCTAAGTACTTCATATGGGATGAGCCGTACCTATGGAAGCATTGTCCAGACCAAATCATTCGGCGCTGCATCCCAGAAGACGAGATTAAATCCGTCTTGACATTTTGCCATGGCTTGGCATATGGCGGCCATTTTGGACCTAAGAAGACAGCCCTCAAGGTACTACAAAGTGGACTCTACTAGCCCACACTTTTCAAGGATGCACACGAATTTGTACTCACTTGTGACTGCTGCCAACGCCTAGGTAACATCGGCCCTCGAAATCGAATGCCATTACACCCTATTCTTGTGGTCGAAATCTTCGACGTATGGGGCATTGATTTTATGGGGCATTTTCCTAATTCCTTTGGCAATTTTTATATTCTGCTTGCAGTTGATTATGTCTCCAAATGGGTGGAAGCAATTTCCACCAAAATTAACGACGCCAAAGAAGTGGTGCGTTTTTTACAGAGTCAAATCTTAGCCAGATTCGGCACACCTAGGGCAATCATCAGTGATGGGGGGCACACTTCTGCAATCATTCGTTTGCATCCCTAATGAAGAAGTATGGCGTCACCCATAAGGTCTCAACACCGTATCACCCTTAAACGAGTGGCCAAGCGGAAGTGTCCAATCGGGAAGTAAAGGCCATATTGGAAAAAACGGTAAATCCTAACCGCAAAGATTGGTCCAGGAAATTGAATGATGCGTTGTGGGCCTATCGGACCGCATACAAGACCCTGATTAGCATGTCTCCCTTCCGGCTTGTTTTTGGAAAAGGCTGCCACCTACCTGTGGAATTGGAGCATAAAGCATTCTGGGCTATTAAGCAGATGAACATGAACTTCGATGATGCTGGAATACATAGGAAGCTTCAGCTAAGTGAATTAGAGGAGTTGCGAAACGAGGCCTTCGACAATGCTCGTATCTACAAGGAAAAGACCAAAGCTTTCCACGACAAGCGCATTCAGCCCAAGGACTTTCACATCGGACAGGAAGTCCTCCTCTTTGACTCCCGGCTCAGACTAATGCCAGGTAAGTTGCGTTCAAGATGGACTGGACCATTTATTATTACTAACATTTTTCCTCATGGTGCAGTTGAAATCCAGCACCCGGAACGGCAGGATCCGTTCAAGGTAAATGGCCACCGCCTCAAACACTACTTCAAGGACCTCTCTAATCCAAGCGCAGTCAACCCTGCAACTCCGCACGCGCCCAGCTCCTAGAATGACAACCCCATCTTGCCTAGACGTTAAATAAAGCACTCCTAGGAAGCAGCCTAGCCTTGGTTTGTATTTCTCACTTCCTTTTCTGTTTCTGCCCGTTATATCTCTCAAACCCTTCTACTATTGTCATGCTTACTGCTTATCACATTGAGGACAATGTTCAGTTTAGGTTTGGGGGTGTGGATTTAAAATTTTGCATATAGAAACAAGTAGGTTTGGGGGTGATACATGGCCAGGACATTTAAATTTCTGCTTGTGATTAGTATGATAACTTGTTAATAGGAATGTATATGCTAAGTCAACTATCTTTGCTTTACTAAGAGTCATGCCATGGTCAAGTAGTTCATAATTTGCACTTCACAATGTCATGTTTTAAGTGATTAAGTGAACGAAATAACTGAATTTGAGTGAACCTTAGAAAATTAGTGGAGACTAACCTGTGAGATCTTTGAGCCTAATTTCCATTCTTCATGAGGGATATACTTGTTTCTACTCTTAAACACTCATCACTTTTGTTCTTAATTGTTGATCTCATTACATCATATTTGCATTGAATTTTAAAGAACTCACATCATTTAGATACTCTTGATTTAATGTGTGGTTTGCCATAAGAAGTGATGTAGGCTATGTATGCTTTAACCTCTAAAGGCTTGATCCTACCCTATTGCATGCTCCCTAATCCAATTTTGAAGCCAAACACTCAACCTTTTCTTTCATCATCCAAAGTATAACCTAACCCAAAATACTTAGCCACTCATCACAGCCAAACCCTATAACCTCAGTTTGTGCTAAGGTTGCCGTAAATGAGATTCATGGTGATAATGAGAGGTGAAAGAAGATGCTGCCCAATTCAAAGGACTTTGGCGTCAATTCTAGGTTCAAAAGTAAAGAAAAGCTTTACAAGTTGCCAGCTGCACGAAAGTTTGAGGAAATCATTACATGATCTTGGTTCAAACTCAATTCAAAGAACAGAAAAAAAAAAACATTCAAATCAAAAGAAAGAAAGAAACGTTGAGAAAAAGAAGGAAAAAATAAGTGAAAAACAAAGTAAATTCAGCCAAGTGAGCAAAGAGCCTCAAAATAAGCCACAAGAGCCTCAAAATAAGTCATCAAGAAAGCACAATGTCGTGGGACTTAAGAAAGGATTCAGTTCAGAAATTCCAAGTTCAATTCATGACTTCTCATGCCTTGGCACAACTCAGGTTCTTTGAATCCCATCCTTCCTTGCTAAACCCCAAAGCTTAGCCCCATTACAACCTAAAAAGGAAGACCTAACTGATCTTATGGACAATCATGCTGAGGATTAAGGTACGTATCTATGTTCTTAAAGTTCAATTCCTTTCATGAGATATTTATTTCCATAAAGTGCTATTCTTCATTGTTACTCATATGTGATTAAATTTGAATTTCATAACATAAACTCATCACATATGCTTGAAAAGAGCATAAGCCTAGGATTCTTGTGCGAATTGAGAGTTGCCTAGTGAGAATTAGAGTCGAGGCGAAATCTTTCTAGGGCACTTAGATGAAGTTGTTTTCAAACTTGATCACCTGAAAATATTGGCATTTATACACGTACACCTTCACATGACACTCACAGCTTTGGCATTCCTTTTAGTTCTGTAAAGCATGTTTACTTACTTTAATTCTTATTAGCTTGTTAAAAATACTATCTCTAGCATCTTTTTTTTTGTATAAGTAAAACGTTTGTGGGTATCGTGCTGCTATAACCCTCAGGAGACAAAACTCCTCCTACTAGGTGAACCTAGGGGTTTAAATGTTCCATCTTAACTAAAATCGAGTCTTTTCATTTTGTTAGCGTTTGTTTTGCTCAGGGACTAGCAAAAGATAGGTTTGGGGGTATTTGATCAGTCGTTATTTATGCATCATTTTGATGTCTTTATATGCCTCTCTTACATGTCTTTTGAATAATTTCATGCCATCAATAGTAGAAAATAATCAATCTTGTGATACTTGTGTAGAGTTAGAAAGATAGGTAAAATCTAGAAAGAACGCAAAAGGAATGACTCAAATCGGAGTCCAGATGAAGGAGATGTCCTCATTTCAATATCAGGTATTGAACGGAGTCCTAAGTGCGCCAGTGCGCCAGTGCACCTATTTTGGGCCACTAGCCAAGTACCTCATATCAGGCCCTCTGGGTATCAAACCTGTGTTTCATGACACCAAGATCAGGTCCTAGAAGTGCCAAGGTCGCGCCGAGGCAGGTCGAGGACATGTCCCAAGAATTCCCATCCGAGCCCAGATGTGCGCCTAAGCCCGGGGTCCCTGTTCCGCCAGTGGTGGATCAGAGGTTCTCCGTCTGCGCTAAGCCTGACAACATTTGGGCCAAGCCTAAACGAAGATGCGCTTCTACTATACTCATGATGTACTTCAAAAGCGTAGTCCCATATCCTGATTACGAAGACAGTCCAAAATCCAAGTTTGGCCAGCTTGCGTTCCCACTTGCCAGCCTGCATTCACACTCCCGGCCGTGCTCTGATTGGTTCTAATAGATTTTAAGGACTTTATAATTAATTAAAAGTAAAATAACTTTCCCTATTCTTATAGGACATGGTTTTACCAATCCTTATAGAATAAAGTTATACCAATCCTTATAGAACAAGGTTTTCCCTTGTCTATAAAAAGGAGAATCAGAAAGAGGATCGGGGGGTTCGTTTTGTTTTCTAAAAAACAGAGACCTGAGCCGCAGATAGTAATTGATTTTTTAGAGTTTTATGCCAAAGCTTTGTTTTTCCCGAAGTTGAGTGTGCTGGACGTGGAGCTTGGAGAAGAAGGCTCTGCCGTGTCTTCTGTCGCACCTGTTCTTCACAATCTCTTCTGTACCCTTATTTTCATTATTGCAATTTACTTATGAATTCAATTATACTTGTGTTTATTTCAGTTATGTGTGAGTAGTCATTAGGATTAGGGCTGCTGGAAGCCCTAGCCATGTTAGCTTATTGATTGGATTTCTGGCTCTTGATTATGATTGCTATACATGCTGAATAAGTTGGATTACTTTACTTAATGACCTTAATTTATGCCTATAAGATTAGCTACCTTGTTTGCATATAATTATAGATGTAATTGCTTGAGTGACCGTCATATCATCTTGTGATTTGGAGCATCGAAAGTATTCTTACTTGTAATCTTAACTCATAACGACCTAGGATTGCATGTCACTTTTCTAGGCTAATGTGGTGTCTTTAAATTCTCTTTGAACTTCATGCATCATCTTAAAAGGTAGGTGATAGACTTTCTAGGCATATGCCCTGTTTAGATCATGCTAAGTAAGAGGGAATAAGATGTGTCTAGTGAACCAACGCCAGGTCCTAGGCACGGGCACCTAATTCAGAAAATGCATAGTAATTAGGTCAAGGAAATCTGATTAGTAACTATAATTGGTTAGAGTGGATAGTAAGCCTTAATTCGCCTTAGTTAATAATCAATCAACCGTTAATTCTTGCATTGTTATTTTTCTGCATTTTATTTTACTTGTCTTTAAATTTCAGTTCTCACATCATAAACCCCCCTGCGTGTTTGTGTGTTTGTGTTTTCACTAAGTTAATAAATTTAAACTAAAGTGGTCATAACGTTGATACAAGTCCTCGAGGGATCGACTCTTGCTGTGCTACTATACTATTCTTATCGATTTGTGCACTTGCAAGGATTTTATAATTGTTAGAATTGAATTGCATATTTCTTGCTCTTTAATTTTACCAACAGAGTCCACCAAATGATCTATCCGCAGTAAAGGATAGTTGTCTTTCGGACATGCAAGGTTTATATAGATGTAGCTGACGCAAACTCTCCATCGTCCTTCTTCTTTTTTCTTGACAAGTACTACGTTAGCTAACCATTCAGAGTGCGGGACTTCTTAGACGGAGCTGGCGGTGAGTAACTTGTCGATTTCTGCCTGGATGGTGGCAACTTTCTCAGGAGAGAAATTGTGTCTCCTTTGCTTGACTGGTTTATGATTTGGATTGACGTGCAACTTATGCCAAGCGATTGCAGGATCAATTCCAAGCATATCAGATGGAGATCAAGCAAAAACATCTTTGTGTTCACACAGGAATGCGGTGAGTTCTTCCTTCTCCTCGTCACTTAAGCATACGCCGATGTGGGCATAACTTTCCAGGATTTGTTGGTCAAGTTGAATGACAATCACGTCATCTTCCGGTTCCAACCCTTGAGTGTGGGGGGTTCTTTGAAGATTTTAGGATCTTGACCCACAATTGATTGCTATTTAGGAAGCGAAGCGAGAGTTTTTCCCCACCAATGGCGTCGGCTGGGGGGATGAATTCTACTCGTTTGACTTCCTTTAGCCCTTCAGTGAGGCACCATCGAGCCATGGCTTGATATACCTTTATCTCTCCAATTCCTCCTCTAGGGATCGGAAATCAGATTTTTTGATAAAGGCTAGATGAGTTAGCCAATATTTTGTGCAACCATGGTCGTCCCAAAATGCCGTTATAGGGCGAGTATTCGTCCACTGCATAGAATGTTTGAGACGAGACAATGGTTGGTGAATGGACGTCAAGTTGGAGAGTTCCAGCGGTCTTGTTGGTGGAGCCGTTGAAACCCCGCAACGGGATTGCTTTCTTGGTAATGAAGTTTTCTAATCCCCTTTTGCGTGTTGGTACCAGATTTAGGAGATTTGCAGCGCTCCCTTCGTCCACATGAATTCGATCAACATGCGTATGGGCGATCTAGATCGAAATGACGAGTGCATTGTTGTGCAGCCAGTCGAACCCAATAAAGACGTCGTCGGTGATCCCAGAGGTGGCAACGGCGTGGGAGACTTAGGCGATGGCCAAAGCGTCTTGAACTTTCCCCTTTTTTTCCTTGGAAATGGTTCCAAGTAGCTCTGATTCGCTAATGATAGTGTTTATGCTAATCGTCTTAGAGGGTGGCTCCTTATGGTTCTTGTCCCCAATGCGTTATGCAGTTTTTCCGATGACATACTCATTACAGTGTCCCTCCTTAATAAGATCTAGGAGGTATTTTTCAAAGGTTTTGCAAGTTTTAATGGTGTGACCATAATAATCATGGTAGAAACACCATTTTGTCTTGTCCGCCTTCTCCTAGCCGCCTTTAACGGGTCCTGGCCTTTTGAACCAGGGTTTGTCTTTGATCTCATTGTAGATTTAGCTAACGGGTACCCTGAAGTGTGGATTTGGCCATCCCGTGGAGGGGGCTCCGGAAGATCGATTAGCTTTTCACTTGTTGGATTTCCCGGAAGCTGCCTTGGAGGTAGCGCGTCCCTTGGGTGGCGCCGTGCCCTTGGTGGGCTTTTCGCCTGTCTTGGCGTGCTCCGTGGTGTGCGTCGATATTTTTTTGTCTTCCCAAGAGGCGTGGCGTTCCGCTAGGGAAAGCATCTTGGTAAGAGTGCGAGCTTTGTTCATCACAATGGCTCCGTAGAGTTGACTATCTAGGGGTAGCCCCTGTTTGAAAGCCATTGCGGCAACAAGGTCGATGCATCCTATGATGTGAGACTTCTCTTTGAAGAATCTCCGGATCTACTGGCAAAGAGACTCCTTTGATCTCTTTCTTGCGGAGAAGAGATGATCGTCTTTTACTTCGACGGTGCGATGCTGTGAATATTCCTTTACGAAAGCGAGTGCTAGTTCCTCGAAGGAGGAAATGGATCTCCATGGGAGATGGTTAAACCAAGTCATTGCCTGACCTTGAAGCGAAGCTTGAAACACTTTTCATATGACTGCCTCGTTGTGCCGATGTGGCACCATCACTCCGCGATAGTAGTCGATGCGTTTTATCGGGTCCAAAGTCCCTTTAAGTTGAGTGAAGTTTGGAGTACAGAACCATTGCGGGAATGGTTCATTCTCAATTCGCAGAGCGAATAGAGAAATTGAAGAAGTTCTAAGCTGGCAGCGTAGATCTTCCTCCGAGTTTTCGTCCCGTTTGATCCCCTGAAGCCGTTGGTCCAACATTCTTCTCACGTTATTCGCGTGATGCTGATCTTGATGATGGAGAGGAGCTTGGCGGCCATGGTGGCACCAACTCCCCTGTGTCGTGGAATCTGAGGTGGAGTGTGACGGAGTGTATGTCCTATCCTCGCTGCCTTGGTCCATCGATTCCCAGAAGTTAGTGTCAATTCGTCCGTTCAAATGAGTTTGTGTACTCCGCGAGGTTGCTAGTCGAGAAGAGTTTCGATGGGGGATTCTAATTTGAGAATGGTCCCCAACTCATCCTCCCAATCGATTGTGGACCTATTACCTCCGATTTTGGCGATAGTTTCCACTGGGAGAGTGACTTTCGTCGGTGGAATCGCCATGGGTGACGCCTCAAGACAAGGTGGCTTCGGACAGGGTCCTTGCCGTGTCTATGAGGGGCATTCCCTTGAGGATTCCGTGAATTAGCACGTCTCCCCGCCGTTTGCGAAGTGCTTCCTCCGCCCAAGTATTCCTGCAGAAGTTCTGCCCGAATTTGAACTTTGTTTCTAAGTCGGGCCACCTGCCGCTACAAACTAGCTTGTGAAGGCGATCCACGCAAAGTACGGTGAGCGTTATGTCACGATTCCCTTGCTGAGTGACGTGTGGGTTCCCTTCCTTCTCGATTATTTTGATTTCTGGTTGCGCGGAGCTCATCCAGAATCAATCTTAAATCCTCGCTAGCATGTTTAGACGCCTGTCTCGCGAATCGGCCGTTGCTATGCTGAAATTGGGCGTGAACTCTTGGCTCCAGAGTTAGTGCTCCAAACCCAGACATTGCCAAAGACGGATGTCCTTGGGTGTCAAATCGCATTGATTGTTCGCAATGGGCTGTAGGCCCTGCCAAGATCGTCCCAGCTCCTCCGTGAGTTGCGAGAAAGCTGCTGTGTCCAGAGGTAGGCCTCATGCCTTGGGATACGGCGAGTCCTCCACCTAGGACATGCGTGTCCCCTCGCACTTGGCCGGCGGTGCTGGTAACAAGACCGACGATGAGCGGCGTTGGTAAGGCTGGTCTAGCGGCGACGTGGGAGTCCTGTGTTACGGGTCTTGCAACTATGGGGCCGGTGAGGCTTCCGGGCTGCAGGTCCGACAGCGCCCTGGGCTCCTCCGTGCAATGGTCGCGCAAACCTTTTCCTTTGAAGGTTTCCGTCTCGCGGGATCTTGTGGTTTGTCTTGTTCCCACCATTATTCAAAGATTTTTTAATGAATAATGGTAAAAACAAATTTCTTGATGAAGAAAGTGGGATTTTTGGATTGAAGAGCACGCTTTGAGAATTTCTCAACTCGCGTCTCAATGAAAGTACTAGCGGTTGATGCAGAAATCGTCCAGGTAGGAGTTGCCCGTTGAGTTTCTACACACACAAGAAACACTTGAGGTTATGGTTGAATCCCGAGGTGGGAGGTTCAACCAAGAACGCTCCAATACTTAAGTTAGCTTAATCGAGGGAATAAACTGAAAAGCTAATTATGAGAATAATTCTGAGCTACCTGAGTTATGAGTAGATATCCTCCATTTATAGTGGAGACCTGGGGTCTTTGGAGCTTCTGATTAGTTGAAGGAGTTTGCAATCAATAAGTAATCCTAGTTAGGAAAGACTTAGGATTGGCTTTTTAATAATGAATAATTCGTGAGGAAGTTATTTATTATAAGTAGGAAAATGAGTTCTAATTGAATAAGTAATCCTTTTTGGAAAGGAAGTTTACTTATTAATGGAATCCTTATTGAATAAGGATCTCAAGTAGACATCTTATTATGAGGATATAATTACTTATTAATTAATATATTTAGCTGGTAAACATATATAATTAATATGTAGTAATTATATTTCAATAATGACTTCACCATGGGCAAAGTTGTCATTATGTAAATTATGGGCCACGTGGCAGCTCCATAATTTTTGGACGAATTATGGTTCCACAACCAACTTCCAAGAAGACCCATTTGTCGATAAACTTAGAACTCAGCTCGGAGTCATACACCCCATTTGCCCATGTTATTTATTGGGGGTTGAGAAAACAAGTTCGTTAGTATTTGATCTATATTTGGTCGGCAACAACGTGGATATGTTCGGCAACGATGAATGCTTACCCACCACCATCACACCAATTCAATTTGTTGGTCCTTTTTTCTGGGTTTTCAATTTTATTTATGGGGTTTGTGTAGCATGCAAAGTTGAATTTATCTAATTTTTTTTTTGGGTTTTTTATTGTGCTTGTTTGTAGTGATTTAGGTTGAGGAGTTTATGCATTTCTCCATGAAATTGAGGCTCTGGGCGATATTCAAAACTCGAGTTTAGCTGAAAATGGAAGGCGGAGATTGAAATTTGTATTTTGCGATCAGAGATTTATTGAGTTTCAATTTGTTTTTTCTATCTCAGTCTATCTCTTGTGGGTTTGGTTGAGATGGGGAGTTCTATTGAGCCTAGAACATCGAGAACTAGAGGAGAAGGCTTCTTCTAGGGCTCAATGGTTTGACTTGTTTCTGTACAAAGCAATCGATTTTGCAGAGACAAATTCTAACATAGAAGAAGAATAAGAAGATGATGAGCTTTTTTTTTTTAATTTTTTAATTAATTTATTTAAATTTTTTATTAATTACTTTTAATATATTCAAATTTTATTTTATTTTTTGTCTACATGACGTCCATGTCAGCATAAAAATGAGTTATTTTAAGATTTTATTAATTACTTTTAATATATTCAAATTTTTTTTTTGTCTACAAGGCGTCCATGTCAGCATAAAAATGGCCCCACAAATGTCACTTGGACACTTAATAGATTTTTTTAACAAATTGCTAACGGTGGGTACTTAGATGTTGTGTTTTGATAGTTTTGGTATCTAGATGAAAATTTTCATAGTTGGAGTATGAATTTTAAATGACCCCTATAGTTTGTGTACTTTTATGTAGTTTATCCATAAATATTTAATAAATGTGGAAAAAAAGGTAAAAGCAAAAAATATGAAACTAAATATTTTTTAATGGAAGAAGTCTGTAGTTTTTTCTTTTTTCGTTTTACTTTATTTTTAATTGTTTTTAATTTTTATCAAAATAAAAATAAACTATAGCACGAAATTAAAAACAAATTGGCACACATGTAATTAAGAGATTAGTATAATAAATTAATTGATAACACTAAGTCATGAGGTTCGAATACACTTATAAATTACTCCGCATTCCAAAAGGAAACCCTAGCCTCTGGTTTCTCTCCTCATAGTCCCAAAGAAAAAGTAAATTAAGGGGGAGCCTCCTCCCCTCAACCGTTTTTTTTTTTGGGTTAGTAATAAGAATCCCTTTATGGTGACTGTATAGTTTATGTCATGCTCAGATTTAAGTTCCCCATCATGTTATTTTGCATTTATTTCAATCAATCCCCTTACCCAAAATCTTCCTTTAAAATTTCTTCTTTCCATAAATTTTATTTTACCTTGCTGTTGGAGGAGTTTGCCGCAATATCTCCCATTGGTTTTGGTCACAGTAGTTAGATTAGGGTTTTTTGTCCTTTATTCGCTTTTATGCGCAATTGGATCGCAGGAGATCAAACATTCCTCATATCCGCCTTGCTCTTTAAGTTCTTCAAGATCAGATTTGATGGGTTTGACGAAGGTGACTGTTTCTTTTAGTGGAGGTAGTTTGTTTAGGGTTATAGGAGCCATTAGAGTTTTGAGTGTTTTGGACTTTGTGGGCTTGATTGTAATTTTGCATAATTTCGGTGATGTGGGTTTGTTAGCTGTTAGTGTGCCTTTGTTCGCTTTAGTATTGTCATATTGGCTTGTGAATCTTGTTTTTATAGCTTGATTTTGATAATATGATTTCTCTATGATATACAATGATATCAATTTTAATAAAAAAAAATACACTTATAAATTACTAATTTTTTTACAGTGAAACATAGTAATGGTGAAGGGTAGATTAGGAATTAAAGAGAGATCGATGGTGAGGGCTCTTTGAGATGGACACACATAGATAGCTAGGTATATAGAGTTTAGGGAGGGAAACAACAAACAAGAAGATTTATAGAAATAAAGATAATTATTTTTTTTTAAAAGGTGGGCTATATGGAAAGGGACTGAAGGTCGTGGGCATTCAACATTTCACACATAACTTCGAAGAAGCCAGGTTCCACGCAGTTTCGTGTTTTTGTTTTTATCTTCCTCAATAGATATCGACATCTACCAATTTTATTAGCCAGCTTCCATGGCCGGACTCATTTGTTTTTTTAATACATCCAAATTTAGAAAAAAGTTTATATTATATGCATGTGATATCGATATCGTTTTTTACAAGAATTAAACTTTAAGATTTTACGTATAATATATAAAATACTAAAGTATAGTATTAAATAGCTGGCAGTAACCATTTCAATTTAACTTATATATATAAATAATTTTTTGCAATTATGCTAGATCAATGCCTAGCTAGATGATTCATGATGATGGGGCCTTCTGATCAGGATTCAGAAACGTACTAGCCCATCTTTAGTCATCATCATGATTCATGATGCATGCATGGAATAATTGCATATATGTCATGTAGCATGATTGGGTAAAAACTCAATCATCCCTCTCGATCCTCCTAATTTTATAGAGTATATGGGAAATAATGTTAGATTTGATTTGATTGAGGGTTGGATAATGAATCGACCCCCTTTGGTTTTGTAAAAACGAAAGGAAAAAAAAAATATTGTGAAGACTATATATTTAAAGATACCATTTAGACAGCCCAATTTTGAAAATATCCTTTTAGTCGCCTAGAAGTTCTTGTCTAGGGCTATTTAGGTGTTATGCGCCTCTTAGTCGTCCCAATTTTGAAAAAAATCTGTTGAGGCGTCTAAAAGTCCTTGTCTAGGGCCATTTTGGTGTTATGCACCTCTTAGTCGTCTCAATTTTGGAAAAATCCATTTAGGCGTTTCAGACATTATTTAGACAGACAATTTAAAATAGGATAAACTACATAAAAGTACTCAAACTATAGGGGTAATTTCAATATCGTACCCCAACTATGAAAGTTTGCAAAAGAGTACCCAGAACTATATTGCCACTAACAGACAGGTACCTCCGTTACATTTTTCGTCCAAAAAAGCGTTAAAAGTACACGTGGCACAAATTTTGTCCACTCAGCTCGTGATGTGGCACAATATGAAGGGGCATTTTCGGATTATCACAAAATAACTCCCTCTTTCCTCTACCCCGTCACGAAACCCAACCTTCAAACCCTAAATCGATTTTGAAACAACCCCCACCCCAGACATCGTGAAGAGGAGGGCGTGACCAGACATCATGAAGAAACCCACCCCCAAATCGTGAAGTTTCTCTGTCGCGTTTGAGCTTCAAAATTTGAAGGGAAATGAAGGAGTGGCGGTTGAGGTCGCGAGGAAGAAGGTAGCCTAAATACGGTAAGTGCTCCTTACTTTAATAATTGGATTTGGTAATTTGTCTTTGTCTTTTTACATTTAAATTATAGTTTTTTATAGGAAGATGAATGTATTGGTTGTTTTGGGGTCCTTGTGTTTTGTGTGTGGCTTGATGTTAATGTTAGGAAAAGGATGGGTGGTTTGTGTGTATACGAAATAGGGAATATATTGAAGGTGCAAAGCTTGCAAGCATGTGCTGAGAAACTTCACTAGAATCTTTATCGAAGGGGACCATGTCCATGTGCTTTGTTGTTGGGTGGAATCTTTAGTGAAGGGGACCGGCCACATTGATGTTGTCTGATTGTTGTAGAAAAGTAGGCTTGATAATAAGGTTTGGGTAGGATACTGAAGTTGAAAGTTGGGTAGGTCTATAATTAAACAAAAGTCTGGGGTTGTTTGTGGAGTCAATGTTGTTTGTGGTGACTTAAGACTTTAAATTTTGCTTAATTGTAGGTCCATCGGGTTACTTTACATTAAAGGTATTCCATGGTGGGAAGTGGGCTGATGATATGTATGAAGATGGACAAGTTGACTACTTTGATTTTTGTGAGAAGGACATGATGTCCCTGTTTGAAATTGACAGAATGGTTAAGGAATTGGGCAACAAAGATGGTATCATCTTATACCAATATGAGATTGAAAAAGGAGTTGGTGGTAAGCTGCTACAAGACTCTGATGTGCTTAAAATATGTGAGGCGGTTCCAAGTGTCACAGAGATACAATTGTTCTTAACACACATTAATGTGAAGAACCCGATGGCGTTTTTAAAAGATGTTAAAAAAAAGGGAAAAGGAGAAGACAAGTAAAGAATTGGTGGTGACCAAGAAAAGCACGGTTGTGATTGAGGAGTTAGATGAGGGGACTGAAGTGGTGGGGACTGTTGGTAAAATTAAAGAGCAAGAAATATGCAATTCAATTCTAACAGTTATAAAATCCTTGCAAGTGCACAAATCGATAAGAATAGTATAGTAGCACAGCAAGAGTCGATCCCTCGAGGACTTGTATCAACGTTATGACCACTTTAGTTCAGATTTATTAACTTAGTGAAAACACACACACACACACACACATGCAGGGGGGTTTATGATGTAAGCACTGAAATTTAAAGACAAGCAAAATAAAATGCAGAAAATAACAATGCAAGAATTAATGGTTGATTGATTATTAACTAAGGCGAATTAAGGCTTACTATCCACTCTAGCCAATTATAGTTACTCATCAGATTTCCTTGACCTAATTACTATGCATTTTCTGAATTAGGTGCCCGTGCCTAGGACCTGGCGTTGGTTCACTAGACACATCTTATTCCCTCTTACTTAGCATGTTCTAAACAGGGCATATGCCTAGAACGTTTATCACCTACCTTTTAAGATGATGCATGAAGTTTAAAGAGAATTTAATGACACCACATTAGCCTAGCAAAGTGACATGCAATCCTAGGTCGTTATGAGTTAAGATTACAAGTAAGAATACTTTCGATGCTCCAAATCACAAGATGATATGACGGTCACTCAAGCAATTACATCTATAATTATATGCAAACAAGGTAGCTAATCTTATAGGCATAAATTAAGGTCATTAAGCATAGTAATCCAACTTATTCAGCATGCATAGCAATCATAATCAAGAGCCAGAAATCCAATTAACAAGCTAACATGGCTAGGGCTTCAAGCAGCCCTAATCCTAATGACTACTCACACATAACTGAAATTGAAACAAATATAATTGAATTCATAAGTAAATTACAATAATGAAAATAAGGGTACAAAAGATATTGTGAAGAACAGGTGCAGCAGAAGACACGGCAGAGCCTTCTTCTCCAAGCTCCACGTCCAACACACTCGACTTCGAGAAGAACCAAGCTTTAACGTAAAACTCTAAAAAACAAAAATACTATTTGCGGCTCAGGTGTTTCTGTATCTCCCAAAAACGCCTCTAGCTAATTATCTCCCCTGGTTCTCTTTCTGATTCTCCTTTTTATAGACAAGGGAAAACCTTGTTCTATAAGGATTGGTATAACTTTATTCTATAAGGATTGGTAAAACCATGTCCTATAAGAATAGGGAAAGTTATTTTCCTTTTAATTAATTACAAAGTCCTTAAAATCTATTAGAACCAATAAGAGCACGGCCGGGAGTGTGAATGCAGGATGGCAAGTGGGAACGCAAGCTGGCCAAACTTGGATTTTGGAATGTCTTCGTAATCAGGATCTGGGACTGCGCTTTTGAAGTACATCATGAGTATAGTAGAAGCGCATCTTCATTCAGGCTTGGCGCAAATGTTGTCAGGCTTAGCGCAGACGGAGAACCTCTGATCCACCGCGGGCGGAACAGGGACCCCGGGCTTAGGCGCACATCTGGGCTCGGATGGGTGTTCTTGGGACATGTCCTCGACCTGCCTCGGTGCGACCTTGGCACTTCTAGGACCTGATCTTGGTGTCATGAAACACAAGTTTGAGACCCGGAGGGCCTGATATGAGGTACTTGGCCAGTGGCCCAAAATAGGCGCACTGGCGCACTCAGGAATCCGTTTAGGACCTGATATTGAAATGAGGACATCTCCTTCATCTGGACTCCGATTTGAGTCATTCTTTTTGCGTTCTTTCCAGATTTTACATATCTTTCTAACTCTGCACTCACAAGGTTGATCATTTTCTACTATTGATGGCACGAAATCATTAAAAAGACATGTAAGAGAGGCATATAAAGACATCAAAATGATGCATAAATAACGACTGATCAAATACCCCCAAACCTATCTTTTGCTAGTCCCTGAGCAAAACAAACGCTAACAAAATGAAGAGACTCGATTTTAGTTAAGATAGAACATTTAAACCCCTAGGTTCACCTAGTAGGAGGAGTTTTGTCTCCTGAGGGTTATAGCAGCACGATACCCACAAACGTTTTACTTATACAAAAAAAAAGATGCTAGAGATAGTATTTTTAACAAGCTAATAAGAATTAAAGTAAGTAAACATGCCTTGCAGAACTAAAAGGAATGCCAAAGCTATGAGTGTCATGTGACACACGTGTATAAATGCCAATATTTTCAGGTGATCAAGTTTGAAAACAACTTCATCTAAGTGCCCTAGAAAGATTTCGCCTCAACTCTAATTCTCACTAGGCAACTCTCAATTCGCACAAGAATCCTAGGCTTACACGCTTTTCAAGCATATGTGATGAGTTTATGTTATGAAATTCAAATTTAATCACATATGAGTAACAATGAAGAATAGCACTTTACGGAAATAAAGATCTCATGAAAGGAATTGAACTTTAAGAACATAGATACGTACCTTAATCCTCAGCATGATTGTCCATAAGATCAGTTAGGTCTTCCTTTTTAGGTTGTAATGGGGCTAAGCTTTGGGGTTTAGCAAGGAAGGATGGGATTCAAAGAACCTGATTTGTGCCAAGTTATGAGAAGTCATGAATTGAACTTGGAATTTCTGAACTGAATCCATTTTTAAGGCCCACGGCATTGTGCTTTCTTGATGACTTATTTTGAGGCTCGTGTGGCTTATTTTGAGGCTCTTGGCTCACTTGGCTGAATTTACTTTGTTTTTCACTTATTTTTTTCCTTCTTTTTCTCAACGTTTCTTTCTTTCTTTTGATTTGAATGTTTTTTTTTCTGTTCTTTGAATTGAGTTTGAACCAAGATCATGTAATGATTTCCTCAAACTTTTGTGCAGCTTGCAACTTGTAAAGCTTTTCTTTACTTTTGAACCTTGAATTGATGCCAAAGTCCTTTGAATTGGGCAGCATCTTCTTTCACCTCTCATTCTCACCATGAATCTCATTTACGGCAACCTTAGCACAAACTGATGTTATAGGGTATGGCTATGATGAATGGCTAAGTATTTTGGGTTAGGTTATACTTTGGGTGATGAAAGAAAAGGCTGAGTGTTTGGCTTCAAAATTGGCTTAGGGAGCATGCAATAGGGTAGGATCAAGCCTTTAGAGGTTAAAGCATACATAGCCTACATCACTTCTTATGGCAAAGCACACATTAAATCAAGAGTATCTAAATGATGTTAGTTCTTTAAAATTCAATGCAAATACGATGTAATGAGATCAACAATTAAGAACAAAAGCGATGAGTGTTTAAGAGTAGAAACAAGTATATCCCTCATAAAGAATGGAAATTAGGCTCAAATATCTCACAGGGTAGTCTCCACTAATTTTCTAAGGTTCACTCAAATTCAGTTATTTCGTTCACTTAATCACATAAAACATGGCATTGTGAAGTGCAAATTTTGAACTACTTGACCATGGCATGACGGTAAAGCAAAGATAGTTAACTTAGCATATACATTCCTATTAACAAGTTATCATACTAATCACAAGCAGAAATTTAAATGTCCTGGCCATGTATCACCCCCAAACCTACTTGTTTCTATATGCAAAATTTTAAATCCACAACCCCAAACCTAAACTGAACATTGTCCTCAATGTGATAAGCAGTAAGTGATCAGTCGTTATTTATGCATCATTTTGATGTCTTTATATGCCTCTCTTACATGTCTTTTGAATGATTTCGTGCCATCAATAGTAGAAAATGATCAATCTTGTGAGACTTGTGCAGAGTTAGAAAGATAGGTAAAATCTGGAAAGAACGCAAAAAGAATGACTCAAATCGGAGTCCAGATGAAGGAGATATCCTCATTTCAATATCAGGTCCTGAACGGAGTCCTGAGTGCGCCAGTGCACCAGTGCGCCTATTTTGGGCCACTGGCCAAGTACCTCATATCAGGCCCTCCGGGTCCCGAACTTGTGTTTCATGACATCAAGGTCAAGTCCTAGAAGTGCCAAGGTCGCGCCAAGGCAGGTCGAGGACATGTCCCAAGAACTCCCATCCGAGCCCATATGTGCGCCTAAGCCGGGGTCCCTGTTCCGCCAGCATTGGATCAGAGGTTCTCCCTCTGCGCCAAGCCTGACAACATTTGCGCCAAGCCTGAACGACGATGCACTTCTATTATACTCCTAACGTACATCAAAAGCGCGGTCCCAGATCCTGATTACGAAGACAGTCAAAAATCCCAGTTTGGCCAGCTTGCGTTCCCACTTGCCAGCTTGCATTCACACTTCCGGCCATGCTCTGATTGGTTCGAATAGATTTTAAAGACTTTATAATTAATTAAAAGTAAAATAACTTTCCCTATTCATATAGGACATGGTTTTACCAATCTGTATAGAACAAGGTTATACCAATCCTTAAAGAACAAGGTTATACCAATCCTTATAGAACAAGGTTTTCCCTTGTCTATAAAAAGGAGAATCAGATAGAGGATTGCGGACGTTTTTGGTTTCTGGAAAAACAGAGACATGAGCCACAGAGTTCCGTTTTGGTTTTCTAGAGAATTAGGGACCATATTTTCGGAGATAATCTTTCACATAGATTATTGGACGTGGAGCTTGGAGAAGAAGGCCCTGCCGTGTCTTCTGCTGCATCTGTTCTTAAAAATCTCTTCTGTACCCTTATTTTCATTATTGCAATTTACTTATGGATTCAATTATACTTGTGTTTATTTCAGTTATGTGTGAGTAGTCATTAGGATTAGGGCTGCTTGAAGCCCTAGCCATGTTAGCTTGTTAACTGGATTTCTGGCTCTTGATTATGATTGCTATGCATGCTGAATAAGTTGGATTACTATGCTTAATGAACTTAATTTATGCCTATAAGATTAGCTACCTTGTTTGCATATAATTATAGATGTAATTGCTTGAGTGACCGTCATATCATCTTGTGATTTGGAGCATCGAAAGTATTCGTACTTGTAATCTTAACTCATGATGACCTAGGATTGCATGCCACTTTGCTAGGCTAATGTGGTGTCATTAAATTCTCTTTAAACTTCATGCATCATCTTAAAAGGTAGGTGATAGACGTTCTAGGCATATGCCCTGTTTATAACATGCTAAGTAAGAGGGAATAAGATGTGTCTAGTGAACCAACGCCAGGTCCTAGGCACGGGCACCTAATTCAGAAAATGCGTAGTAATTAGGTCAAGGAAATTTGGTTAAGAGCTATAATTGGTTAGAGTGGATAGTAAGCCTTAATTCGCCTTAGTTAACAACCTTTCATTCTTGCATTGTTATTTTCTGCACTTTGATTTACTTGTCTTTAAATTTCAGTTATCACATCATAACCCCCCCCCCCCCCCCCCCCCCCCCCCCCCCCCCCCCCCCCCCCCTTGTGTGTGTGTGTGTGTTTTTATTTAAGTTAATGAACTAAATTGGTCATAACGTTGATACAAGTCCTCGAGGGATCGACTCTTGCTGTGCTACTATACTATACTTATCGATTTGTGCACTTGCAAGGATTTTATAACTGTTAGAATTGAATTGCATATTTCTTGCTCTTTAAATCTACCAACAAGTTTTTGGCGCCGTTGCCGGGGACTTGTCCCTCAACGGTGCCCATTCAAGTTTAGATTTGTAACTTAGTTTTTTTTTCTTTTTTTTGTTACGTACCCGTGTATGTCATTCCAAGGTTCAGTGCACGGGTCATCAAGTGGACCATCATCGCAAGCATCTTCAGTCCACGGCTCCCCGCCACCAAGCCCAAGGAGGATGGCGGACCACAGAGAAGAGCAGGGCCTGGAACATGGCCTAGTACCGCAAGCCCCATGGCGCCTTAAGGATTTTGCCATGCCCCATGTCTCGGAGGATCAATTTCCAATTGTTTTTCCCGAGTCAACAGTGGCAAACTTTGAATTAAAGTCGGGGACAATTCACAGGCTGCCTACATTCCACGGCCTTGCTGGCGAGGACCCGTACTTTCATATCAAGGAATTTGTTGAGGTTTGTTCAACACTGCGCATCAATGGTATGACAGAATCGGAAATCCGCCTGCGGCTCTTTCACTTCAGTCTCAAGGATCGCGCCAAGACATGGTTTCATTCATTGGCGCCGGCTTCCATTCACTCTTGGAGGGACTTGACGTCCAAATTCTTAACACAGTACTTTCCCGTGGAAAAGACAAATGAGTTAAAGTCCAAGATCATGAACCCACGGCAAGACATGGAGGAGTCTTTCTACGAGTTTTGGGAGCGGTTCAATCAGATGCTACGGGCGTGCCCCCACCACCATATTGATGCCCATCATCTTATGCTATACTTCTATGGAGGCTTGAAAACTAGTGATCGGACAATGGTGGATTCTCAATCCCAAGGGATTCTAGAAGGCACAGCCGAGGAAGCAAGGACCGCCTTTGAGAACATTGCTCAAAGGGAAAAACAGTTCAGCTACAGGGGTCCCTCCTCTAGAGCTACGGGTGATGCATCCGCCAAATACAAAGATGACGCCATTGCTCAGCTCACGGCAATGGTAAAACAATTGTGTAGCGAGAAAGCCAAAGGAGTTCACATCTGCGAGGTATGTTCAATTCAGGGCCACACATCCCAGGACTGCCCGGTTGTGGAAGAGGCCAACTTTGCTGGAGGGTTCAATAGCAATTCTCGATCCCGGAATGACCCATATTCCAACACTTATAATTCGGGGTTGGGAAATCATCCTAATTTCCGTTGGAGCAACAATCAAGCAGCCGCGAATCCCTTGCCACCCCCTGGATTTGAGCAGCAAGCCGCAGGCCCTCAGGGGAACTACCACGGTCCTTCCTCAAACCAGAATGGCGGAAGCAAGTCTGTTGAGGACTCCATCCATATCCTGACTCAACAGCAGGCTCAACTCATAAAATTCATGCACGATAGCCAGAGTCAGACGGGAGACTTCAAAAATGCAATTGCAAACTTGGAGCGTCAAATGGGACAGGTGGCGAACCAACTAAATCAGCGGGAGCAGGGCAAGCTACCGAGTCAAGCCCTAGAAAATACGAAAGGATTTCACAATCCTACGGCTAATGCCATCACGCTGGAGAAGGAAACACCACTTCAAGACCCCACATATGCCACCCTCACAGGACCTGAAACTGAGCCTCAACCTACTCTGCCAAGGATCACCGACCAGGGCGCGCCGCAAAACATGCCACGGCCAACACCTCTGGCGCAGAACCAGTCCAATGAGTCACCAAGTGCCCTACCGCAAAGAGGACCTGACACTGCGCCTACTTCGGCCACGGCTGGCATGCAACCTGCTCCTCAGCCCAAGTCGCAGCACTCGAATACTTCTAACTCTAAACCTCAGAATTCCAATTCTAAAAAAGTCACTTTTGAGTTAGCTAATAATGTTGATTATCCATTTCCTCGCAGGTTCCAAAATAGGAATAAGCAAAGGGAGGACTTTGAGGAAGAAATCATCAGCATGTTGCAGAAGCTTCAGATCACACTGCCTTTCCACAAAATTGTCAAGCACATGCCTATCTTTGCGAAGCTGATCAAGGACTTAGTTGCAGGCAAGCGTGGTTTTAGCTCCACGGACACCATTGACATCCCTAAGGCCTGCTCGGCTGCCCTTTTACGCATGCCCCTGAAGGCCAATGATCCTGGGCCGCCATCCCTTCCATGTGTCATTTAGTCAAAAAGATTCGAACATTGCCTTTGCGACACGGGAGCATCAGTGAACATCATGCCATTCCACATTTACAGGTCACTCAACCTAGGCGCACTCAAGCCCACGAACATATGTGTCAGGTTGGCTAACGCTTCTGTAACCAACCTAATGGGGGTTCTTGAGGACGTACTGGTACAAATCGGAGATACATGCATCCCTGCAGACTTCTACCTACTAAGAATGGACAGAATTGACAAAAGTGAGGAACCTCCCCTCATCTTCGGAAGGCCCTTACTAGCCACAGCCGAGTGCCTCATCGACGTCAGAAAGGGCCAGGTCTCCATCAAGGTCCTGGACCAGCTTCGAACATTCTCCATCCATGACACCATCCAGTACCCTGCCGAGCCTATTGTAGATTTTCCGTTAAACACAATGGACTTACTGCTATGGGAGACAATTGCTCATTCTTGCATGACGGATGACCTTGAGAAGGCCGTTACTAGTAACCCACACACTGTGGACTCACTTACAGATAGCGTGATCGAAGAGGTACGAGCCCTTGACATCATGCCAGCCCTCCCATTGCACAGGCCTCCCTTCGAAGCGTTACCATTCACAAGTCAGAAAACCCTGCCGTCCATCATAAAGGCTCCTGAACTCGAGCTGAAGCCCTTGCCCGAGCACTTAAAGTATGCATATTTGGGCGTCAATCAAACCCTTCCAGTCATCATTGCATCTACCCTAAGTACGAAAGAGGAAAAGGCATTGGTTCATGTCCTTAAGGTCAATCAAACGGCAATTGGATGGATAATAGCTGACATCAAAGGCATAAGTCCCGCAAAATGCATGCATCGGATACTGCTGGAGGAAGACTCCAAACCATCACGGGAGGCACAGAGGCGATTGCATCCACCTATGAAGGAGGTCGTGAAGAAAGAAGTCCTAAAGCTTTTGGACGTTGGAATCATCTATCCAATTAGTGACTCCAAGTGGG
This sequence comes from Oemleria cerasiformis, assembly GCA_037349345.1. Classification (NCBI taxonomy): domain Eukaryota; kingdom Viridiplantae; phylum Streptophyta; class Magnoliopsida; order Rosales; family Rosaceae; genus Oemleria; species Oemleria cerasiformis. The sequence continues at coordinate 3,716,818 of JAZGTL010000017.1, read as the reverse complement.
TGAGCCCAGTCCAGGTCGTGCCAAAGAAAAGTGGGATCACAGTGGTTAAAAACGAGCAGGATGAGCTTGTACCTCAACGGATTCAAACAGGATGGAGAGTGTGCATCGACTATCGAAAGCTAAATATAACCACACGCAAGGACCACTTTCCTTTGCCCTTCATTGATCAAATGCTCGAGCGCCTGGCTGGACACTCCCACTATTGCTTCTTGGACGGCTACTCAGGATACAATCAGATTGCTATTGCACCCGAAGATCAAGAAAAAACAACATTCACATGCCCATATGGCACCTTTGCATACAGAAGAATGCCGTTTGGATTGTGCAATGCCCCAGCTACCTTTCAGCGTTACATGATGAGCATCTTCTCCGATATGGTGGAAGATATAATTGAAGTATTCATGGACGATTTCTCAGTGTTTGGACATTCATTCGAACTGTGCATAGTTAACCTAACCCGAGTACTGGAACGGTGCAGAGAAAGCAACTTAGTGCTGAACTGGGAAAAGTGCCATTTCATGGTACAACAGGGAATTGTCTTGGGTCATGTGATCTCTAGCCGACGCATTGAAGTGGACAAAGCAAAGTTAGACATAGTAGAGAGGCTGCCGTACCCCACTACAGTCAAAGAGGTTCGATCGTTCTTAGGGCATGCTGGCTTTTACCGCAGATTCATCAAAGATTTCTAGAAAATCACAAGACCTTTGTGTGATCTTCTAGCCAAGGACACCACATTTGAGTTCACTAAGGGATGCCGTGAGGCATTCAACACACTCAAGGCAAAGCTCACGGCATCACCCATCATCATGCCACCGAATTGGGACTTACCATTCGAACTAATGTGTGATGCCTCAGACTTCGCCATAGGAGCGGTTTTGGGACAGCGTGTTGACAAGCTCCCTCATGTCATTTACTACGCAAGCCGAACCCTGAATGTTGCCCAGCTGAACTACTCCACCACCGAGAAGGAGCTCCTTGCTGTTATCTTGGCCCTGGAGAAGTTCCGTTCATATCTAATTCAAACCAAGGTCATAGTATACACGGATCATGCTGCCTTGAAGTATCTGCTCACTAAAAAGGACGCCAAGCCAAGGTTGCTACGTTGGATGCTACTGCTCCAGGAATTCGACCTTGAAATCAGAGACAAGAAGGGCAGCGAAAACGTGGTCGCTGACCATATGAGCCGATTGCTTCACAGTTCCAACGAAGAGGCCGATCAGTTGCCCCTCGTCGAGACCTTTCCTGACGAATAGCTCTTCGCAATCCTAGCTATTGATCCATGGTATGCCGATCTCATTAATTACCTTGTCACTAAGCAAATTCCTTCATCTTTAAACAGGTACCAAAAGGACAAGCTGGCTAAACAAGCTAAGTACTTCATATGGGATGAGCCGTACCTATGGAAGCATTGTCCATGCCAAATCATTCGGCGCTGCATCCCAGAAGACGAGATGAAATCCGTCTTGACTTTTTGCCATAGTTTGGCATGTGGGGGCCATTTTGGAGCTAAGAAGACAGCCCTCAAGGTACTACAAAGTGGACTCTACTGGCCCACACTTTTCAAGAATGCACATGAAATTGTACTCACCTGTGACCGCTGCCAACGCCTAGGTAACATCGGCCCTCGAAATCAAATGCCATTACACCCTATTCTTGTGGTCGAAATCTTCGACGTATGGGGCATTGATTTTATGGGGCCTTTTCCGAATTCCTTTGGCAATCTTTATATTCTGCTTGCAGTTGATTATATCTCCAAATGGGTGGAAGCAATTCCCACCAAAACTAACGACGCCAAAGTAGTGGTGCGTTTTTTTACAGAGTCACATCTTAGCCAGATTCGGCGCGCCTAGGGCAATCATCAGTGATGGGGGGGCACACTTCTGCAATCATTCGTTTGCAGCCCTAATGAAGAAGTATGGCGTCACCCACAAGGTCTCAACACCGTATCACCCTCAAACGAGTGGCCAAGCGGAAGTGTCCAATCGGGAAGTAAAGGCCATATTGGAAAAAACGGTAAATCCTAACCGCAAAGATTGGTCCATCAAATTGAATGATGCGCTGTGGGCCTATCGAACCGCATACAAGACCCCGATTGGCATGTCTCCCTTCCGGCTGGTTTTTGGAAAAGGCTGCCACCTACCAGTGGAATTGGAGCATAAAGCATTTTGGGCTATTAAGCAGATGAACATGAACTTCGATGATGTTGGAATACATAGGAAGCTTCAGCTAAGTGAATTAGAGGAGTTGTGAAACGAGGCCTTTGACAGTGCTCGTATCTACAAGGAAAAGACCAAAGCTTTCCACGACAAGCGCATTCAGCCCAAGGACTTTCACATCGGACAGGAAGTCCTCCTCTTTGACTCCCGGCTTAGACTAATGTCAGGTAAGTTGCGTTCAAGATGGACTGGACCATTTATTATTACTAACGTTTTTCCTCATGGTGCAGTTGAAATCCAGCACCCGGAACGGCAGGATCCGTTCAAGGTAAATGGCCACCGCCTCAAACACTACTTCAAGAACCTTTCTAATCCAAGCGCAGTCAACCCTGCAACTCCGCATGCGCCCAGCTCCTAGCATGCCAGCCCCGTCTTGCCTAGACATTAAATAAAGCGCTCCTAGGAGGCAGCCTAGCCCTGGTTTGTATTTCTCTTTGTCCTTTTCTGTTTCTGCCCGTTATATCTCTCAAACCTTTCTACTGTTGTCATGCTTACTGCTTATCACATTGGGGACAATGTTCAGTTTAGGTTTGGGGGTGTGGATTTAAAATTTTGCATATAGAAACAAGTAGGTTTGGGGGTGATACACGGCCAGGACATTTAAATTTCTGCTTGTGATTAGTATGATAACTTGTTAATAGGAATGTATATGCTAAGTTAACTCTTTGCTTTACTAAGAGTCATGCCATGGTCAAGTAGTCATAATTTGCACTTGACAATGCCATGTTTTAAGTGATTACGTGAACGAAATAACTGAAATTGAGTGAACCTTAAAAAATTAGTGGAGACTACCCAGTGAGATCTTTGAGCCTAATTGCCATTCTTTCTGAGGGATATACTTGTTTCTACTCTTAAACACTCATCACTTTTGTTCTTAATTGTTGATCTCATTACATCATATTTGCATTGAATTTTAAAGAACTAACATCATTTAGATACTCTTGATTTAATGTATGTTTTTCCATAAGAAGTGATGTAGGCTATGTGTGCTTTAACCTCTAAAGGCCTTATCATACCCTATTGCATGCTCCCTAAGCCAATTTTGAAGCCAAACACTCAACCTTTTCTTTCATCACCCAAAGTATAACCTAACCCAAAATACTTAGCCATTCATCACAGCCATACCCTATAACCTCAGTTTGTGCTAAGGTTGCCACAAATGAGATTCATGGTGAGAATGAGAGGTGAAAGAAGTTGATGCCCAATTCAAAGGACATTGGCGTCAATTGAAAGTTCAAAAGTAAAGAAAAGATTTACAAGTTACAAGCTGCACGAAAATTTGAGGAAATCATTGCATGATCTTGGTTCAATTCAATTCAAAGACGAACAGAAACAAAAAAAAAACGTTCAAATCAAAAGAAAGAAAGAAACGTTGAGAAAACAAAGAAAAAAAAATAAGTGAAAAACAAAGTGAATTGAGCCAAGTGAGCCAAGAGCCTCAAAACAAGCCACAAGAACCTCAAAATAAATCATCAAGAAAGCACAATGTCGTGGGCCTTAAGAAAGGATTCAGTTCAGAAATTCCAAGTTCAATTCATGACTTCTCATGCCTTGGCACAACTCAGGTTCTTTGAATCCCATCCTTCCTTGCTAAACCCCAAAGCTTAGCCCCAATACAACCTAAAAAGGAAGACCTAACTGATCTTATGGACAATCATGCTGAGGATTAAGGTACGTATCTATGTTCTTAAAGTTCAATTCCTTTCATGAGATCTTTATTTCCATAAAGTGCTATTCTTCATTGTTACTCATATGTGATTAAATTTGAATTTCATAACATAAACTCATCACATATGCTTGAAAAGAGTGTAAGCCTAGGATTCTTGTGTGAATTGAGAGTTGCCTAGTGAGGATTAGAGTCGAGGCAAAATCTTTCTAGGGCACTTAGATGAAGTTGTTTTCAAACTTGATCACCTGAAAATATTGGCATTTATACACGTACCCCTTCACATGACACTCACGGCTATGGCATTCCTTTTAGTTCTGCAAAGCATGTCTACTTACTTTGATTCTTATTAGCTTGTTAAGAGTACTATATCTAGCATCTTTTTGTTTAAGTAAAACGTTTGTGGGTATCGTATTATTATAAGCCTCAGGAGACAAAACTCCTCCTACTAGGTGAACCTAGGGGTTTAAATGTTCTATCTTAACTAAAATCGATTCTTTTCATTTTGTTAGCATTTTTTTTGCTCAGAGACTAGCAAAAGATAGGTTTGGGGGTATTTGATCAATCGTTATTTATGCATCATTTTGATGTCTTTATATGCCTCTCTTACATGTCTTTTGAATGATTTCGTGACATCAATAGTAGAAAATGATCAATCTTGTGAGACTTGTGCAGAGTTAGAAAGATAGGTAAAATCTGGAAAGAACGCAAAAAGAATGACTCAAATCGGAGTCCAGATGAAGGAGATATCCTCATTTCAATATCAGGTCCTGAACGGAGTCCTGAGTGCGCCAGTGCGCCAGTGCGCCAGTGCGCCTATTTTGGGCCACTGGCCAAGTACCTCATATCAGGCCCTCCGGGTCCCGAACTTGTGTTTCATGACATCAAGGTCAAGTCCTAGAAGTGCCAAGGTCGCGCCAAGGCAGGTCGAGGACATGTCCCAAGAACTCCCATCCGAGCCCAGATTTGCGCCTAAGCCGGGGTCCCTGTTCCGTTAGCATTGGATCAGAGGTTCTCCCTCTGCGCCAAGCCTGACAACATTTGCGCCAAGCCTGAACGACGATGCACTTCTATTATACTCCTAACGTACTTCAAAAGCGCGGTCCCAGATCCTGATTACGAAGACAGTCAAAATCCAAGTTTGGCCAGCTTGCGTTCCCACTTGCCAGCTTGCATTCACACTTCCGGCCATGCTCTGATTGGTTCGAATAGATTTTAAAGACTTTATAATTAATTAAAAGTAAAATAACTTTCCCTATTCCTATAGGACATGGTTTTACCAATCTGTATAGAACAAGGTTATACCAATCCTTAAAGAACAAGGTTATACCAATCCTTATAGAACAAGGTTTTCCCTTGTCTATAAAAAGGAGAATCAGATAGAGGATTGGGGACGTTTTTGGTTTCTGGAAAAACAGAGACCTGAGCCACAGAGTTTTGTTTTGGTTTTCTAGAGAATTAGGGACCATATTTTCGGAGATAATCTTTCACATAGATTATTGGACGTGGAGCTTGGAGAAGAAGGCCATGCCGTGTCTTCTGCTGCATCTGTTCTTAACAATCTCTTCTGTACCCTTATTTTCATTATTGCAATTTACTTATGGATTCAATTATACTTGTGTTTATTTCAGTTATGTGTGAGTAGTCATTAGGATTAGGGCTGCTTGAAGCCCTAGCCATGTTAGCTTGTTAATTGGATTTCTGGCTCTTGATTATGATTGCTATGCATGCTGAATAAGTTGGATTACTATGCTTAATGAACTTAATTTATGCCTATAAGATTAGCTACCTTGTTTGCATATAATTATAGATGTAATTGCTTGAGTGACCGTCATATCATCTTGTGATTTGGAGCATCGAAAGTATTCGTACTTGTAATCTTAACTCATGACGACCTAGGATTGCATGCCACTTTGCTAGGCTAATGTGGTGTCATTAAATTCTCTTTAAACTTCATGCATCATCTTAAAAGGTAGGTGATAGACGTTCTAGGCATATGCCCTGTTTAGAACATGCTAAGTAAGAGGGAATAAGATGTGTCTAGTGAACCAACGCCAGGTCCTAGGCACGGGCACCTAATTCAGAAAATGCGTAGTAATTAGGTCAAGGAAATTTGGTTAAGAGCTATAATTGGTTAGAGTGGATAGTAAGCCTTAATTCTCCTTAGTTAACAACCTTTCATTCTTGCATTGTTATTTTCTGCACTTTGATTTACTTGTCTTTAAATTTCAGTTATCACATCATAAACCCCCCCATGTGTGTGTGTGTGTGTTTTTATTTAAGTTAACAAATCTGAACTAAATTGGTCATAACGTTGATACAAGTCCTCGAGGGATCGACTCTTGCTGTGATACTATACTATACTTATCGATTTGTGCACTTGCAAGGATTTTATAACTGTTAGAATTGAATTGCATATTTCTTGCTCTTTAAATCTACCAACAGTAAGCATGACAATAGTAGAAGGGTTTGAGAGATATAACGGGCAGAAATAGAAAAGGAAGTGAGAAATACAAACCAGGGCTAGGCTGCCTCCTAGGAGCGCTTTATTTAACGTCTAGGCAAGACGGGGTTGTCATTCTAGGAGCTGGGTGAGTGCAGAGTTGTAGGGTTGACTGCGCTTGGATTAGAGAGGTCCTTGAAGTAGTGTTTGAGGCGGTGGCCATTTACCTTGAACGAATCCTTCCGTTCCGGGTGCTGGATTTCAACTGCACCATGAGGAAAAACGTTAGTAATAATAAATGGTCTAGTCCATCTTGAACGCAACTTACCTGGCATTAGTCTGAGCCGGAAGTCAAAGAGGAGGACTTCCTGTCCGATGTGAAAGTCCTTGGGCTGAATGCGCTTGTCGTGGAAAGCTTTGGTCTTTTCCTTGTAGATACGAGCACTGTCGAAGGCCTCGTTTCGCAACTCCTCTAATTCACTTAGCTGAAGCTTCCTATGTATTCCAGCATCATCGAAGTTCATGTTCATCTGCTTAATAGCCCAGAATGCTTTATGCTCCAATTCCACTAGTAGGTGGCAGCCTTTTCCAAAAACAAGCCGGAAGGGAGACATGCCAATCGGGGTCTTGTATGCGGTCCGATAGGCCCACAGCGCATCATTCAATTTGCTGGACCAATCTTTGTGGTTAGGATTTACCGTTTTTTCCAATATGGCCTTTACTTCCCGATTGGACACTTCTGCTTGGCCACTCGTTTGAGGGTGATACGGTGTTGAGACCTTGTGGGTGACGCCATACTTCTTCATTAGGGCTGCAAACAAATGATTGCCGAAGTGTGCCCCCCCATCACTGATGATTGCCTTAGGTGCGCCGAATCTGGCTAAGATGTGACTCTGTAAAAAACGCACCACTACTTTGGCGTCGTTAGTTTTGGTGGAAATTTCTTCTACCCATTTGGAGACATAATCAACTGCAAGCAGAATATAAAAATTGCCAAAGGAATTCGGAAAAGGCCCCATAAAATCAATGCCCCATACGTCGAAGATTTCGACCACAAGAATAGGGTGTAATGGAATTTGATTTCGAGGGCCGATGTTACCTAGGCGTTGGCAGCGGTCACAAGTGAGTACAAATTCGTGTGCATCCTTGAAAAGTGTGGGCCAGTAGAGTCCACTTTGTAGTACCTTGAGGGCTGTCTTCTTAGCTCCAAAATGGCCGCCACATGCCAAGCTATGGCAAAATGTCAAGACGGATTTCATCTCGTCTTCTGGGATGCAGCGCCGAATGATTTGGTCTGGACAATGCTTCCAAAGGTACGGCTCATCCCATATGAAGTACTTAGCTTGTTTAGGCAGCTTTTCCTTTTGGTACCTGTTTAAAGATGAAGGAATTTGCTTAGTGACAAGGTAATTAATGAGATCGGCATACCATGGATCAATAGCTTGGATTGCGAAGAGCTGTTCGTCAGGAAAGGTCTCGAGGAGGGGCAAATGATCGGCCTCATCATTAGAACTGTGAAGCAATCGGCTCATATGGTCAGCGACCACGTTTTCGCTGCCCTTCTTGTCTCTGATTTCAAGGTTGAATTCCTGGAGCAGCAGCATCCAACATAGCAACCTTGGCTTGGCATCCTTTTTAGTGAGCAAATACTTCAAGGCAGCATGATCCGTGTATACTATGACCTTGGTTTGAATTAGATATGAGCGGAACTTCTCAAGGGCAAAGATAACAGCAAGGAGCTCATTTTCGGTGGCGGAGTAGTTCAGCTGGGCATCATTCAGGGTTCGACTTGCGTAGTAAATGACATGAGGGAGCTTGTCAACACGTTGTCCCAAAACCGCTCCTATGGCGAAGTCCGAGGCATCACACATTAGTTCGAATGGTAAGTCCCAATTCGGTGGCATGATGATGAGTGATGCCGTGAGCTTTTCCTTGAGTGTGTTGAATGCCTCACGGCATCCCTTAGTGAACTCAAATGTGGCGTCCTTGGCTAGAAGATCACACAAAGGTCTTGTGATTTTCGAGAAATCTTTGATGAATCTGAGGTAAAAGCCAGCATGCCCTAAGAACGATCGAACCTCTTTGACTGTAGTGGGGTACGGCAACCTCTCTACTATGTCTAACTTTGCTTTGTCCACTTCTATGCCTCGGCTAGAGATCACATGACCCAAGACAATTCCCTGTTGTACCATGAAATGGCACTTTTCCCAGTTCAGCACTAAGTTGCTTTCTCTGCACCGTTCCAGTACTCGGGTTAGGTTAACTAAGCACAGTTCGAATGAATGTCCAAACACCGAGAAGTCGTCCATGAATACTTCAATTATATCTTCCACCATATCGGAGAAGATGCTCATCATGCAATGCTGAAAGGTAGTTGGGGCATTGCACAATCCAAACGGCATTCTTCTATATGCAAAAGTGCCATATGGGCATGTCAATGTTGTTTTTTCTTGATCTTCGGGTGCAATAGCAATCTGATTGTATCCTGAGTAGCAGTTCAAGAAGCAATAGTGGGAGTGTCTAGCCAGGCGCTCGAGCATTTGATCAATGAAGGGCAAAGGAAAGTGGTCCTTGCGTGTGGTTATATTTAGCTTTCGATAGTCAATGCACACTCTCCATCCTGTTTGAATCCTTTGAGGTACAAGCTCATCCTGCTCGTTTTTAACCACTGTGATCCCACTTTTCTTTGGCACGACCTGGACTGAGCTCACCCACTTGGAGTCACTAATTGGATAGATGATTCCAACGTCCAGAAGCTTTAGGACTTCTTTCTTCACGACCTCCTTCATTGGTGCATGCAATCGCCTCTGCGCCTCCCGTGATGGTTTGGAGTCTTCCTCCAGCAGTATCCGATGCATGCATTTTGTGGGACTTATGCCTTTGATGTCAGCTATTATCCATCCAATTGCCGTTTGATTGACCTTAAGGACGTGAACCAATGCCTTTTCCTCTTTCGTACTTAGGGTAGACGCAATGATGACTGGAAGGGTTTAATTGTCGCTCAAATATGCATACTTTAAGTGCTCGGGCAAGGGCTTCAGCTCGAGTTCAGGAGCCTTTATGATGGACGGCAGGGTTTTCTGACTTGTGAGTGGTAACGCTTCGAAGGGAGGCCTGTGGAATGGGAGGGCTGACATGATGTCAAGGGCTCGTACCTCTTCGATCACGCTATCTGTAAGTGAATCCACAGTGTGTGGGTTACTAGTAACGGCCTTCTCAAGGTCATCCGTCATGCAAGACTGAGCAATTGTCTCCCGTAGCAATAAGTCCATTGTGTTTAACGGAAAATCTACAATAGGCTCGGTAGGGTACTGGATGGTGTCATGGATGGAGAATTTCCGAAGCTGGTCCAGGACCTTGATGGAGACCTGGCCCTTTCTGACGTCGATGAGGCACTCGACTGTGGCTAGTAAGGGCCTTCCGAAGATGAGGGGAGGTTCCTCACTTTTGTCAATTCTGTCCATTCTTAGTACGTAGAAGTCTGTAGGGATGCATGTATCTCCGATTTGTACCAGTACGTCCTCAAGAACCCCCATTAGGTTGGTTACAGAAGCGTTAGCCAATCTGACACATAGGTGCCTGGGTTTGAGTGCGCCTAGGTTGAGAGACCTGTAAATGTGGAATGGCATGATGTTCACTGATGCTCCCGTGTCGCAAAGGCAATGTTCGAATCTTTTTGACTGAATGACACATGGAAGGGATGGCGGCCCAGGATCATTGGCCTTAAGGGGCATGCGCAAAAGGGCAGCCGAGCAGGCCTTAGGGATATCAATGGTGTCCGTGGAGCTAAAACCACGCTTTCCTTCAACTAAGTCCTTGATCAGCTTCGCAAAGATAGGCATGTGCTTGACAATTTTATGGAAAGGCAGTGTGATCTGAAGCTGTTGCAACATGCTGATGATTTCTTCCTCATAGTCCTCCCTTTGCTTATTCCTGTTTTGGAACCTGCGAGGAAATGGATAATCAACATTATTAGCTAACTCAAAAGTGACTTTTTTAGAATTGGAATTCTGAGGTTTAGAGTTAGAAGTATTCGAGTGATGCGACTTGGGCTTAGGAGCAGGTTGCATGCCAGCCGTGGCTGAAGTAGGCGCAGTGTCAGGTCCTCCTTGCGGTAGGGCACTTGGTGACTCATTGGACTGGTTCTGCGCCAGAGGTGTTGGTCGTGGCATGTTTTGCGGCGCGCCCTGGTCGGTGATTCTTGACTGAGTAGGTTGAGGCTCGGTTTCAGGTCCTGCGAGGGTGGCATATGTGGGGTCTTGAAGTGGTGTTTCCCTCTCCAGCATGATGGCATTAGCCGTAGGATTGTGAAATCCTTTCGGATTTACCAGGACGTGACTCGGTAGCTTGCCCTGCTCTCGTTGATTTAGTTGGTTTGCCACCTGTCCCATTTGACGCTCCAAGTTTGCAATTGCATTTTTTATGTCTCCCGTCTGACTCTAGCTATCTTGCATGAATTTTATGAATTGAGCATGCTGTTGAGTCAGTATATGGAGGGAGTCCTCAAGAGACTTGCTTCCACCATTCTGATTTGAGGAAGGACCGTGATAGTTCCCCTGAGGGCCTGCGGCTTGCTGCTCAAATCCAGGAGGTGGCAAGGGATTTACGGCTGCTTGATTGTTGCTCCAACGGAAATTTGGATGATTTTTCCACCCCGGATTGTAAGTGTTGGAATATGGGTCATTCTGGGGTCGAGAATTGCTGTTGAACCCTCCAGCAAAGTTGGCATCTTCCACAACCGGGCAGTCCTGGGATTTGTGGCCCTGAATTGAACATACCTCGCAGATGTGAACTTCTTTGGCTTTCTCGCTACACAACTGTTTCACCATTGCCGTGAGCTGAGCAATGGCGTCATCTTTGTATTTGGCGGATGCATCACCCGTAGCTCTAGAGGAGGGACCCCTGTAGCTGAACTGTTTTTCCCTTTGAGCAATGTTCTCAAAGGCGGTCCTTGCTTCCTCGGCTGTGCCTTCTAGAATCCCTTGGGATTGAGAGCCCACCATTGTCCTATCGCTAGTCTTCAAGCCTCCATAGAAGTATAGCATAAGATGATGGGCATCAATATGGTGGTGGGGGCAAGCCCGAAGCATCTGATTGAACCGCTCCCAAAACTCGTAGAAAGACTCCTCCATGTCTTGTTGTGGGTTCATGATCTTGGACTTTAACTCATTTGTCTTTTCCACGGGTAAGTACTGTGTTAAGAATTTGGACGTCAAGTCCCTCCAAGAGTGAATGGAAGCCGGCGCCAGTGAATGAAACCATGTCTTGGCGCGATCCTTAAGACTGAAGTGAAAGAGCCGCAGGCGGATTTCAGATTCTGTCATACCATTGATGCGCAGTGTTGAACAAACCTCAACAAATTCCTTGATATGAAAGTGCGGGTCCTCGCCAGCAAGGCCGTGGAAGGTGGGCAGCATGTGAATTGTCCCCGACTTCAATTCGAAGTTTGCCACTGTTGACTCAGGAAAAACAATTGGAAATTGATCCTCCAATACATGGGGCATGGCAAAATCCTTAAGGCGCCGTGGGGCTTGCGTTACTAGGCCACGTTCCAGGCCCTGCTCTTCTCTGTGGTCCGCCATCCTCCTTGGGCTTGGTGGCGGGGAGCCGTGGACTGAAGATGCTTGCGATGATGGTCCACTTGATGACCTATGCACTGAACCTTGGAATGACATACACGGGTACCTAACAAAAAGAAAAACTAAGTTACAAATCTAAACTTGAATGGGCACCGTTGAGGGACAAGTCCCCGGCAACGGCGCCAAAAACTTGTTGGTAAAATTAAAGAGCAAGAAATATGCAATTCAATTCTAACAGTTATAAAATCCTTGCAAGTGCACAAATCGATAAGAATAGTATAGTGCACAACAAGAGTCGATCCCTCGAGGACTTGTATCAACGTTATGACCACTTTAGTTCATATTTATTAACTTAGTGAAAACACACACACACACACACATGCAGGGGGGTTTATGATGTGAGAATTGAAATTTAAAGACAAGCAAAATAAAATGCAGAAAATAAAAATACAAGAATTAATGGTTGATTGATTATTAACTAAGGTGAATTAAGGCTTACTATCCACTCTAGCCAATTATAGTTACTCATCAGATTTCCTTGACCTAATTACTATGCATTTTCTGAATTAGGTGCCCGTGCCTAGGACCTGGCGTTGGTTCACTAGACACATCTTATTCCCTCTTACTTAGCATGTTCTAAACAGGGCATATGCCTAGAACGTCTATCACCTACCTTTTAAGATGATGCATGAAGTTTAAAGAGAATTTAATGACACCACATTAGCCTAGCAAAGTGACATGCAATCCTAGGTCGTTATGAGTTAAGATTACAAGTAAGAATACTTTCGATGCTCCAAATCACAAGATGATATGACGGTCACTCAAGCAATTACATCTATAATTATATGCAAACAAGGTAGCTAATCTTATAGGCATAAATTAAGGTCATTAAGCATAGTAATCCAACTTATTCAGCATGCATAGCAATCATAATCAAGAGCCAGAAATCCAATTAACAAACTAACATGGCTAGGGCTTCAAGCAGCCCTAATCCTAATGACTACTCACACATAACTGAAATTGAAACAAATATAATTGAATTCATAAGTAAATTGCAATAATGAAAATAAGGGTACAAAAGATATTGTGAAGAACAGGTGCAGCAGAAGACACGGCAGAGCCTTCTTCTCCAAGCTCCACGTCCAACACACTCGACTTCGGGAAGAACCAAGCTTTAACGTAAAACTCTAAAAAACCAAAATACTATTTGCGGCTCAGGTGTTTCAGTATCTCCCAAAAATGCCTCTAGCTAATTATCTCCCCTGGTTCTCTTTCTGATTCTCCTTTTTATAGACAAGGGAAAACCTTGTTCTATAAGGATTGGTATAACTTTATTCTATAAGGATTGGTAAAACCATGTCCTATAAGAATAGGGAAAGTTATTTTACTTTTAATTAATTACAAAGTCCTTAAAATCTATTAGAACCAATCAGAGCACGGCCGGGAGTGTGGATGCAGGATGGCAAGTGGGAACGCAAGCTGGCCAAACTTGGATTTTGGACTGTCTTCGTAATCAGGATCTGGGACTGCGCTTTTGAAGTACATCATGAGTATAGTAGAAGCACATCTTCATTCAGGCTTGGCGCAAATGTTGTCAGGCTTAGCGCAGATGGAGAATCTCTGATCCACAGCTGGCGGAACAGGGACCCCGGGCTTAGGCGCACATCTGGGCTCGGATGGGTGTTCTTGGACATGTCCTCGACCTGCCTCGACACGACCTTGGCACTTCTAGGACCTGATCTTGGTGTCATGAAACACAGGTTTGAGACCCGGAGGGCCTGATATGAGGTACTTGGCCAGTGGCCCAAAATAGGCGCACTGGCGCACTGGTGCATTCAGGACTCCGTTCAGGACCTGATATTGAAATGAGGACATCTCCTTCATCTGGACTCTGATTTGAGTCATTCTTTTTGCGTTCTTTCTAGATTTTACATATCTTTCTAACTCTGCACAAGTCTCACAAGATTGATCATTTTCTACTATTGATGGCATGGAATCATTAAAAAGACATGTAAGAGAGGTATATAAAGACATCAAAATGATGCATAAATAACTACTGATCAGGGACCACGGCAGCAAAACCTGAAGTGAGTACAGGACCCTATAAGGGTAAGGCATGAGTGGTTGTAAGAGAATTGCCACGTCAGAGGCCAGAGCCAGAAGCTGCCAATCTTGGTGAAGGAGTAGTGCAAAAAATAGACAAATGCAAGGGTAAACTGTCTACTGAAGAGGATGAGTTTGAAGATGGGTTAGTGGAGGAGTATGAGGACTCTAAAGCATCAACATGTTCTGGATTTGCTGACAGTGGTGATGAGGCTATTCCTGCTAAGGAGAAGAGGTTGGATAGGTATATTCTAGAGGGTTGGCTGCACGAAACTTCAAACTTGGATGAGTTCTTCACTGATGTTAGGGGAACTTCAGAACCTGCTGCAGATGAAGCCCCTAGATCCTCATAAGCTGCTGCACCTGAACAGGCTGGAACTTCAACTGCTGCTCCACTAGAAGCTGATGCTCAACCAGAACCAGCTCCAACATCAGCTGCTGGTCCAACAGAAGCAGCTACAAATTCAGTTGCTGCTCCAGCAGAAGCAGCTGCAACTTCAGCTGCTGGAAATTTTTGGAGGGCCAAATTCACTCTTGTTGATGAATTAAGAGTGGAAGATATAGATGATGACCAACTTGAAGAGGGGGATCAAACACATCAAGAAAACTTGAGACCAGTTGTGGATGGTGATGATGAAAATGTTGTGAACGGGGGAAGTGGCAAGAATTTTACAGAGTACAATCCAGAAATTGATAGAGTCAGGCCAAGCTTTGATACTGGTTTGATGTTCAGTGACTGTGGTGTCTTTAGGCAAGCTATTAGGGACTATTGCCTATACACTGGTAAAGATGTGAGGTACAAGAGGAATGTAAGGTACAAGTGGAAGTGTGAATGCAGAGCAGAGGGTTGTCAATGGGAAATAAATGTGTCTAGGGTGAGCACAACTGACAACACATTGGTTGTCAAGCACTATAACCCTCTGTACACATGTACAAGGGTGTATAAAAATCAACAAGCCACAGCTTCTTGGCTTTCTCAACACTTCCTGCAAAGAATCCAGGCAAACCCCAAGATGCCCATATCTACAATTATGGAAGCCGCATCTGCTGAATTTTCCATTGGGATCAGCCCTATGAAGGCATATAGAGCCAAGCACAAGGCTATGGAGTTAATAGATGGATCCCTTGCAAAGCAATATGGTATGTTGTGGGATTACTGCCATGAGTTGAAGCGAACTAATCCAAGCAATACCACATCATTGGCTTGTGATTTTGTGGGTGGAGACCAACTTTTCAAGAGGCTCTACATTTGCTTGGAGGCATGCAAGAAGGGTTTTAAGGAGTGTTGTAGGCCTTTCATTGGCTTGGATGGTTATCATCTTAAAGGAGTCTATGGTGGATAGTTGCTGACTGCTATTGGATTAGATGCCAATAATGAGACATGGGTGATTGTTATGGCTGTGGTTGAAATGGAAACAAAGGACTCATGGACATGGTTCTTGGAGTTGTTGATGGTGGATTTGGGATGCAAGACTGCTATGGTTGGAGTTTCCTTACTGACAAGCAAAAGGGACTTGAAGCAGCCATTGAAGCCTTAATGCCTAGTGCTGAGCACATATTTTATTGTAGGCATTTGTGGAGTAACTACAGCCATAGTTTCAAAGGTAAAGTCTTGAAGGATGCTCTATGGGATTGTGCAAGAGCAACAACAGTTCAGTCTTTCCAAGATGAGATGGAAAAGCTAAAAGGATTAGATGAAGTAGCTTGGAAATGGTTGGTATACAAGCCAACTCATCAGTGGTCCATGTCCCATTTTAAAACATGGTCGAAGACAGACATGCTACAAAACAACTATTGTGAAACCTTCAACAACACCATAATGCCTGCCAGAGATAAACCAATCATCATGATGTTTGAGATGATTAGATATTTGTTGTTGAAGAGGATACAATGGAGAAGAGATAAGATGGCTACTTGGCCTCAGAATATATGTCAGAATGTATTCAACCATGTGCAAAAGTTGAAAGTCGATTCGAGGCATTGCAGTGTTAGATGGCCTGGTGGACCAAACTACGAGGTTCACGGCCGCCGAGGAGAGTAGTTTGTGGTCAATTTTGAGGCCCACAGGTGTTCTTGCAGAAAGTGGGACCCCACGGGAATCCCATGTGTGCATGGGATAGCAGCTATACATTACAAAGGTGGCCCCCCAGTGGAGGAATATATTGATCCAATATATTCTAAAGAGACCTACATGATGTGCTACAACAACCTAATTGAGGCTATAAATGGCCCAAAAATGTGGGATAGAACTGGCCATCCAACTATTAAGCCACCAGCAAATAAGAGGCAACCCGGAAGGCCTAGAAAAGTTAGAACAAAGGATCCATATGAAACAGTCGATCACAGTGGGAAGAAAAAATTGGGAAAACAGGGCATTCCTATGCGTTGCAGTATTTGTTCATCTCAAACTCATAATGCAAGAACCCACCATTGACACTTGCCTCCCAAGGAGAAGCTACCACCAAGGCCATGAGGCAGAGCAAAGAAGAATGTTGCAGATACTTCTGCTCCAAATGTCAGTACCATTTTAAGTTTGTTTTTTTTATTAAAGTAATTGACTATATAGTCCTAATTAGATTTTGTTTCATGTAGACTCAAGGATCAACCACATCTTCTACAAAGACATCCAAGACAAACAACCACCCTAAGAGACATGCTTCAAATAAGGTATATAGGCCATTCTTACCCTTTATCATGGTTGTTATTGTTGTGTTAATATGAATCAGTTGTCACAATTCAATTCCATAAGTTAACTTATAATGCCAAATTCTTCATATGTAGGATCCAAGTCAACAATCCACAAGTGCTGGTGCCAATGATAGTGATTTGAGAAGAAGTAAAAGGAGAAAACAAACTTGATTTCAAGTCATTGACAATGGTGAAATAGCTAGGGAGTAAAGTTGATTTCAAGTCATGTAGTTTTGCTATTTTTAAACTGAGGTTCTAATGTATGTAATTTTGATACTTGAATGGTTGAACCTCATATTATTTTGGTAAATTACCTAGGTTATTGACAGGTTCAATTGAAGATGTTATGCTTGAATGGCTTTGTATGACAGCTTTTGACAGCTTTGTATTATGATCATGAAGGTGAAGCTTTGTTTATTATGTTTGAAAATGATTTGTATGACAGCTTTTGACAGCTTTGTATTATGATCATGAAGGTGAAGCTTTGTTTATTATGTTTGAAAATGAAGTTGAATCTTTGCATTTTTATGATTTCAAATTATTTGCATTGTTATGCTTTTAATTGGTTTGGATGTGTTGTAGGGTGTTATGGATGTGTTAGACCTTCATTATTTCTCTCTAGCTATCTTTCCTTCTTGCATTGTTTCATTAGGTAACCAAACCTGCTCTCTTCTGTAACCATTCTCTAAAGTGGCAAACCCTCAAAGGCACTCTTTCTTGCATTGTATGTTGTAAAGTGGCAAAACCTCAAAGTCACACTTTGGTTATTGCATTGTTTCATTAACCAAAATGCACTCATAATTAACCATGCTCCACTCTTGCAAAACCTCCAAAACACTCATAATTAAACAAAGCAGAACATTACATTGCAAATTCACCATTCATATTACAATGACCATGAAGACCCAATTGCATAATACAATTAAAACGCAAGAGCTAGATTCACATTCTTACTGGACAGAGCCCTATCATTTCCCCCTGCTCCACCGATAATCATTCCCACAAAAAAAACCACCAACATCCAGGAAACAACAACCAAAACTAGCAAACACCTCTGCCTCTTCACACCAGCTTTAATATGCTTCTTCAAACCCACAATTTCTTCATCTTTCAACTTCAATTTCTTCAATAGACCTAGAATTGGACCGGGCGACTTCTCGTTGAGCTTTGGGCCTCACCATTGAAAAAAATTGCACCCACCACCTCCTACTCCTCTCCGATTTCTCTGAATCCCAAATCGAGTTTGAAATTATAATCACAATTTGAAATCTATACTACAAATGTAAAACTAAATACCAATTAAGATCAAACATAAACTTACCCCATAACCATCACAACCCCAGAATCTTCTCCTTGGATTTTCATCTGTCAGACTTGTCATCAACTTCGCTTGTTTACCACACTCACAAATGGGGGCTTCAAATTCCATCATGCCTTTTTCCATCTCCGACATCCTCGCTTTGCGACTGGGAATTTCAGATGAGAAGAAGAACATGTGGAAACTCGTTCAAACCTTTGACAAAAAGCCTTCACGATTTCGACAGAGAGGGATAAGATTATTCTGCAGTGCGCCGTTGGAGGAAGAAGACGAAGCCGCTTACGTCGTCGCCGTTGGACCAAGAGGGCTGTCGCGCGTCTGTTCTACAAGATTATGGTTGGAGCCGTTGGGTGGGTTTCTTCGAGATTTGGGGTTGGGTTTCTTCACTCTCTTCGAGTTTGTCGTGATACAGATTTGGGGCTGGGTTTATTCAAGATGGTGGTGTTGGTCGTGCTAGAGATTTGGGTCTCAGCCTCCCCTCGAAGCACTTCGGTTTGAAGGCTGGGTTTCGCGACGGGGTAGAGGAAAGAGGGAGTTATTTTGTGATAATCCGAAAATGCCCTTCAAATTGCGCCACATCATGAGCTGAGTGGACAAAATTTGTGCCACGTGTACTTTTAACGCTCTTTTAGACGGAAAATGTAACGGAGGTACCCTTCTGTTAGTAGCAATATAGTTCGGGTACTCTTTTGCAAAATTTCATAGTTTGGGTACGAACTTGAAATGACCCTTATAGTTTGGGTACTTTTATGTAGTTTATCCTTTAAAATATTATGGAATTTTAGTTTGAATGCCCAATAATCACAAAATTATATACAAATACCCACTTTCCTAAAAGTCATAAAAAAAAAACTTAACTTTACCCTATTTGCAAATATGCCCCAAGTATATAAACAAAAAAAAAAACTAAATTCCTCCTTAGTTACTTCTACCAAAATCTCTCTGCTCTTTCTTATCTCTCTATATCTCTACCCAAAATCTGGGATAGCTGCGATGGTCGTGACTCTTTAGTTTACTAAAGTAATTTTTCAACTATTTTAATTAGAATATAGTTTGAATTTGGTAAAACTGCTGGAGATGATTTAAATACCTAAAGGGTGAGGTGGACATTCAATCCTTATATTGAGATTCACGCAATTTTATTATAAATACAAGTAATGAATACTCTTGTTCCAATTTTGTAACTGCTCCGTTTTTTATTATAAATACTTATGTCCCTACTTTTACCTACGTTTGTTCTCCATCTTGTTTGTTGAGTCTTTGCTCTATTCTTTTCATCTTACATTTTTTACAAACCTCAAACATAAAAATAAAAATAAAAATAAAAATAAAGAGAGAGTAGCTATAAATCCAACGGGCCCTCAGGGGCCGAATTATATTATAATTAGAAAATCTCGGTTAATTAGCGTAAGGAGGGAAGACGCTATCAGTAGATGCTGCAGTGCAGCATGCCAAAATAAAGAGGAGGAGGGTGGCGTGGGGTGGGGGGACTCAGGACTGATTGCTACTGCTAATTCTGAATGTTGATTAATCATGTTAATTAACTAAATTTAGCGTTTAGTACAATTCGGGGTGACGCACACTAACCCCTAATTAAATATTTTCACGTGCATATACCGTTGAGTTAACGTTGCTGAATTAATAAAAAATTAATTAAATTAATGATCATGTAGTAATTTATAGACTTGGGCACTAAAGATTCGTAAGAATTATGAAAGAGGGACAAGAACGTACAGTACTTAAGCTATAGCCGACCTACTGTTACTTTTGAAACGAATGTGGTCCATATTTACTTGAGGATTCCTAATTGTTTTGGCCTCCATAATTTCCTTTGGCCCTTTATAATTTTACATATATATATATATATATATATGAGTTAATTGGCCCTTTATAATTTTACATATATATATATATATATATATATGAGTTAATTGGAGCAATCGTTCCTGAATTTTACCATAATTTTAACAATCGTCTCTAAACTTCAATATTAATGTCTCCCGTCCCTGAACTTTACTATAATAGTTGAGTTAGTCACTCCGTAAAAAATTCAAACGGAATCTGTTAAAAATAAAGGCAAAATATAAGTTTCTTTTTATGTCTAATTCTATTTAATTCTCCTATAACGAAACAACACTTATTTTTACATTAGGTATCTACATCCCCCTCAGAGGCGTAGTCATGAATTTAAGTAAGGAGAGGCGCTTTATATAGATAAATGCTTAAAATTTTGTTCGGCTAAATGACAATGTGTTGTGATTTCATTATAAATTAAGACGTTAATGTTATGTTTATTAGACAATATATGACAGAAAAACACAAGATTATTAATATAATGTCAATGGAAATGTCAATATCAATGGTTGAAAGAATTTTATGGGCATATATGTTATCAATTTTCCAAAAGTTATTGTGGTAATCATCTATTTTAAGTGCTCAAAAGAATGCAAAACAAATACTCATGTACTCAAATTATCAATACTTAATAAGTGGCATTGGCATGCTAATAGAGAATTAGAAAGAAATAAACAATAGAAAAAGAATAAATTTTAAAAAATTTAACAATATTGGTGTAATTTGTATATACATATATAAATAAAAAAGACAACGAAAAAATTACAGGAGGGGCCTGGGATCCCACCGGTCCCTCTATACATCCTCCCTTGATCCCCCTTTATGAGAGTCGAATTCTAAATTTCCTACATAACATGTGGAGAAAAATATCACTATTATCGAAATTTAATAAAATCAGTTTAAATGGCTATCAAACCAAGCTCTCAACGTAATTTCTCTTTCTTGAAGGATCCATGTTTAATTATTTAAGTAGTATTAATTAGAAATACAGCATGTAACAATATGATTTTGGTTTTATGTACACACGTCACGTCATACACAAAAGTTATGGAAGCTAAATATCTAATGTATCAAATTTCACTTGAAAACAACTTGGCGGGTAGTGAGCATTGAGCAACACGCACGGGACGACCACGTAATTGGGAAAAATCGTGTTTTGGAGACTCATTTTATTTTATTTATTTTTCATAAATATCACAAGGTTTTCCCATACCTGAAATATGGGGTTAATTCTCGTTCGGCGTATGACTTGCTTCTAGCCACAAAGTTCTCATAGCGAGTTTCAAATTCCTTCTAGTTAAACATCAGAAAATTCGCACTCTGAAGATAATAGTTTGTCAATTGTACTACACCTTGTGGTTAGCCCCATTTTACTTAAGTCCAAGCATAACCATACTTCTTATTGGTTGTCCACATAAGCCACATGTGTGTTGAAGAATCCTACATCGAAAGAATAAAAAAAGAAAATACAATATATAATGAGTGGTTCTACTTCCAACAATGCCGATGTTTTTTGTGATAAAATCTCATACATGTCGGACTGTACATGTGATACTTTCAAGTTGGGGACAATATCAATGTTGGAGGGAGTGGGCCGCTAGCCCGACTCTGTAATCTTGACATAGTATTAGAGCGGGTTTTGACTGGGCCCAAAATGGGTCTTACCTGACCCGAGTTATCAGGTTTTGACTGGGGCCAAGATGGGTCTTACCTCCTTGCTTCAGGGCTTAATGACCGTTGTGGCATTAGCTCCACTTGTGGCCCACTAAGTGGTGGTCCCATGTGAAGGGGGTGTTGAAGAATCCAACATCGGAATAATAGAAAAAGAAAATACAATATATAATGAGTGGTTCTACTCACAACAATACCAAGGTCTTTTGTGATAAAACCACACACCTGTCGAACTGTACATGTGGTACTTGCAAGTTGGGGACAATCCTTTTGTGATAAAACCCCACACATGTCGGACTGTACATGTTCCCACACCTATCGGACTGTACATATGGTACTTGTAAGTTGGGGACAATATCAGTGTTTGAGGGAGTGGGGGGGTTGACCCGACTCTAACCCCACACCTATAGGACTGTACAGGTGGTATACTTGCAAGTTAGGGACAATATTAGTGTTGGAGGGAGTGGGCCGCTGGCCCGACACTGTAATCTTGACAATGTGGACCTTATTTGGACATATCATCACTTAATAGACACTTTAGCTTTGAAAATGTGGACCTTATTTGGACACATCATCACCTAATAGACAATTTAGCAGAAAATGTAACTAAAGGGCTCTGGTTGGAAAAATAAAATAAATTTTAGGATAATAAATTGAAAATTTTGGAAGAATAAGTATAAGTTCGTAATTTTAAGTAAATTTGCTTGTAGTAAACTATAATTTGCTCTAAATAAAAGCACTAAAATTTCTTCACCAAAAAAAAAAAAGCACTAATTTTTTTTTCTTTTTCTATTACGAACCGAACCATATCAGAAAATAAAGTTTTACCACAAAATAGGAACATGTTCTCATAAATCATGGGTTATGCTTAACAGTCCTTGTCCAGCTGTGTTTGCCATAGACTAAGCCCAATCCAAAACCAGAGACCCCAGCCCAATACATAAAAGCCAACGCCGGATACAATTGTCAGTATCTCAAAATATCAAGGGTGTTTTGGTAACAAGCTATTTTTTATTTTTGACTGATTTTGATACTTAGTACCAGCAGTTACAGAACACCTCCCCAACGCACCTTTCTCCGTTTCCTGTCCTTTCTCTGTTCTTTCAAAATTCCCCGCCACCGTTCCCTTTTCTGCTGCCAAGCTTTCGCTGGCTAGGGATTCAGCTTTTAGCTTCATGTTAACAGATTCACACATACAAAAATATAGCCAAGGTAAGTCATTTCGCACTCTCTGACTGTTTGGTTTCCGATCAAATGCTGGAAAATGAAAGGAAATCAAACGAAATGCTCGGTATTTGACTTCAAGATTCCCTGAATCGCTTTCAATAGTCTTTTAATTCTCGTTTCCATTTAATTTTTGTACTTTCGTTCTTTTTTGACTTTTTTTTTGTTTCCTCCTTACTCTATTTGATTTGTGTTCTTCTGCTGATAAACCCTGTCTTAGGTTTTTTATTTTGTTCTTTACTTATTGATTCTGAGTTTTGGAAACGTGCTGGTTGAAATTGAAATGAAATTTTCATTTCCATTGCCTTATTTGTGTTCTTCTTCTGTTTGGTGCTTGTTTCATTAGCTGTAAGTTTGTAACAGTTTTATGATTTGCTCATGTTATAGGTTTAAATAGTAGCAACTCATTATGGGCGACTCATCTAGGTAAACTTCTCTTTATGTCTTTGTAACTAGTAATTATGTTCATTTTATTTATTCTTGGAATAGAGTGAGTCTCTTGGTGGAGGAATGTTGATTTCCTTTTGTTGAAAACGCCAATTAGGTGTTCTATAATAGGCATTCCTTTTGTTAGTTGAAAATCTCCTCTTAAGAGGAGTCCCAAGTTTTAATTCTCCTCCATCAAAGCTGATAGTTGATATAAACATATAGGAAACTTTTGATGGTCATCACTTTTCTCGTTATGCATATTGAAATGATTTTCAGGGAGGACTTTAGTAATACTCTACGAATACTTGTTGCTACGGATTGCCATCTGGGCTATATGGAGAAGGATGAAATACGACGGCATGATTCATTCCAGGCATTTGATGAGATATGCTCGATAGCGGAAAAAAAGAATGTAATAGCTAACTTTCCCTTCTGGTTGTATTTTGTAGTATCACCCCATGAAATACCACTTTTCCATGGTTCATTCCACATTTGAGAATACTTTATTGCGAAGCTCATTTCAATCTAAACTGTTTCCTTATACTTTCTGTGAACCATATATATATTTTACAAGTACACTTTTATCTTCTATCAGGTGGATTTTTTGCTTCTAGGCGGTGATCTATTCCATGAGAATAAGCCCTCAAGGTCAACACTAGTTAAGGCCATTGAGATTCTCCGCCGTCATTGCCTCAGTGATCAGCCAGTGCAATTCCAAGTTGTTAGCGACCAGACTGTAAATTTTTCAAATACGTAATGACTTTTTTATTTTTTTATTTACTGGTGGAGATTTTATGGCAACTGATATGTCGAAGTTGAACTTTTGTTTCAGAACCCTATATATGCCATGAGTTTAGCAATAGGAACAAAATTCCTTTCACAATGAATTTAGTGGTTATAAATAGCTATCTTCTTACTCTAATGTGTTTTTGTATTTTGTATCAGAAACATTGCCCTTTTATATAAGTTTAGGCATATAATTGATACGGAAATGTATCCTTCAGTTCATAACATGTTTGCTTCAACAGATTTGGTCATGTCAATTATGAAGATCCTCACTTCAATGTTGGCTTGCCAGTATTTAGTATTCATGGAAATCATGACGATCCTGCTGGAGTGGTATGGATTGTTTCTGTTGAAATTGTGTCTGTATTTTCTTTTTATCTCTCTTCTTTTCTGTTTCTTATATCATCAATGTTTTCTGATGAGAAACAACTTTAGGAGCCATTGTAAGATTTTTGTTCACACAAACTTGATCCTATATAGCTCTCTGGTCAAGTTTATTGGTTGTAATAGGTGGGTTCAAGTTTCCATGGAACTCAACTTGCAGGGTTCATCAGCTTTCTATGCATCTCCCCGCCCAAAAAAATTACAGTTAGTATAGAAAATTAACTATTTTGTTAAGACGTCAAAAAAAGTTAATCATTTGCAAGTACCTGCATATTATTATTATTTATCCAGTCGTTGGATCCATGAGCAGAGAGCATTAAAATGGGTTGAGGGTAGATGTAGGCTAATGATTTTCTCCATCTACAAGAATAGGGTTATTTTGGAAACAGCAATTTTTTGATTCCCAGAAAGAGAGCAAGGAGGGCCTCTTTTACTCTCATATATATTTTCTGAAATATGTTTGCTACAGCTGTTGTTTGTACCATGCATTTGTATTTCTTACAGTTGTGACTATTGGCAGGATAATCTTTCTGCTGTCGATATTCTCTCAGCATGCAATCTTGTAAACTATTTTGGGAAAATGGCTCTTGAGGGTTCTGGGGTTGGTCAGATCACTGTGTATCCTATTCTTATGAGGAAGGTTTGCTTATAGATCTGTAAAGTAGCCACCTTGAGAGTATCTTAGGTATTTTTTTATGCATGGATCATAAATCCATCTGAATTGCAGGGTGCAACAGCTGTGGCTCTCTATGGTCTTGGAAACATTAGAGATGAACGGCTAAATAGAATGTTTCAGGTATTTTATGTTGAGCATTTGCTTACTGGTGTTTATTTACAGCCTTAAAGTGCAGTCACATATATGTTGCGCAATTTTATTCATATTTCAGACACCACATGCTGTACAATGGATGAGACCTGAATCTCAAGAAGCATTGCAAGTGTCAGACTGGTTCAACATTCTGGTGCTTCATCAGAACAGGTTTGCGTGCTATATATATGTATACATAATAAATATAGAGTGAAGATGAAGGGATAATAATGATTTTTAGAAGAATTTAAGTTGACTTTAGTTTAAACCTTAAGCTATCGATCTTCCTAATTATGAAGTTACCTTATAATTCTGTCTGTAGAGTGAAGACAAACCCAAAAAATGCCATAAATGAGCACTTTTTACCACGCTTCCTAGACTTTGTAGTGTGGGGGCACGAACATGAATGCCTTGTGGATCCTCAGGTGCCTATGAGTATTTCTTTTTCCCATATATGCAATTCGTGCATGCAAACTCAAGTGTGCATGTGTGTGATTGTGTCTTTGTCGGGGTGCGAATTTTTGGTTTCATTGGGGAGGATGCCTTACATGATTGGACATGGATTTTGCAGGAAGTTCCAGGGATGGGGTTTCACATTACACAACCTGGTTCTTCAGTTGCAACATCACTCATTGATGGAGAGTCTAAGCCAAAGCATGTTCTCCTTTTGGAAATTAAGGTTGTCCATAAGTCAATGTTAGATGTATTTCCAGAAAGCAGCATCTTTGGATCCTTTTCATTTCCAAACTGGGTTGGATACTTATAGACTATTATGCAGGGGAATCAATATCGTCCAACCAAAATTCCTTTGACGTCCGTGAGGCCTTTTGTGTACACAGAGGTGATTTTAGTGTTTACATTTTCGTCTACATTATAATCTTTTATTAATAACTAAATTAATTTGATACAGGTTGTGTTAAAGGACGAGCCTGAAATTGATCCCAATGACCAAAATTCAATTCTTGAACACTTGGATAGAGTGGTAAGGTTAATCGACAAGTAACATGGGATTGTTTTTGTTCCTAGCCTTTCTCTGCTCCCTATATTCAATCTCCTGATGTATGTTAATACAACTTGGTATATCTCTAGGTCCACTGTCTGATAGAGAAATCTAGGAAAAATTTTGTTAGCAGATCACAACTCCAACTTCCATTAGTCCGCATAAAGGTAATATTTCCATTGAACTTAAAGTGGTATTTGAATGAAAATCCTCATATCTGCATCCTTGTATCTATCTTAATTTTGTTCTTCTATTCCATGTATTACCTTTGGGGTGACAAAGGGTTTGTGAGGATATGTATGCTCATTTTTCCTGATGTATCCTTAGCTCCCAATCCAGTATGATCCTTAACTTTTCTACTCCTTTGGCAGGTAGACTATTCTGGATTTATGACGATAAATCCTCAAAGATTTGGACAGAAGTATGTGGGGAAGGTACCTTCACTCCACTAATTCAAGATAGTAGTCTAGCACTGATTTTTCTGAGTACATTTGAGAAATAAATTACTGTTATTCTAATGACTTTCAGGTTGCAAACCCACAAGATATTCTTATATTTTCAAAGGCTTCAACAAAGGGACGCAGTGAAGGTACTAATCACACTAGTAGATTTTGCATTGGTTTATTATTTCTATACCTTTTAGATTCCATCACTTTATTTAATTTTTGAACAACAAGAAGCTTGGTTCTCTATGAGCTATGATATTTTCTTCATATTAACATGATAGATCAATTATATAAACCCGAAAGTTAATTCTTAGTGTTGCCAACAGTCTTTCAGCCTTTCACTTACTAAAGCCACATTTGTTTTGTTATATGTTAAATCAAAGTGCTGGTTATAAAATCTGAAAGAATTTAGCGAATTCTGTCAATTTTAGAAAAGTTCAATTTTATGATCCCGTACTCTTTATTTCAGGTGTTGTTAAAACTTTTACTTGAATTACTTTCTACATTCCGAAGCTTGTTGGTGGAATATTTGTATGGTTTTTGATTTGTTTCTAAAGGGAAGAAAAGGGTAGGATGGTGGGAGTTGGTGTTGATGTTGCATTTAGTCGTTTCATTTTTTATTTTTTTCTAAAGGGAAGAAGAGGGTAGGATGGAGGGAGTTGGTCTTGATGTTGCCTATGGTTGTTTCAAGCCTCTATGTCGAAAAGGTGCTCAAAGTCATTGTTTCCTGGCACTCGCTTTTTGTTTATTCACTGCAGTGCTGTGGACGAGAACACTTCTACTTTGAGTTTGTATTTGTTAGGTGTCATCTAAGTTCTGTTTGACAAACACTTAGGTCCAAGATCAGGGGATTGCATTCCATCTTTCTGAGTACTCAGTTGTTTTCTGATTAGTGCAAGTAAAAAATCTCATGTCCTTACAAAGAACTAGTCAAAGAAACATCTCTCTCTCTCTCTCTTGCACACACACAAACAGGAAAAAGTTTACTGTATTTAACATATTAGTAGTTTTTAATATTTTCAAATTGAACCTTCTTTCCGTGGCAAATTCACAATAAGGATATCATGTGCGGTGCTGCCTCCTTTTTTTTCGAAGTAAATGTTGTAATCGAAAAATATGGTAATTCAAAATAATAATATAGTCAATTAAGTGTGACGGAGAAATAGGTTAACAAGTTGAATTAGACTTGATGATGATCACTAGGCAATAATAAAACTATTAGGTGCAATAAATTTTTCTGGTGTCTTGAAGTGTGGGCTCCAGAGTAGACTCCAATTATAGTTGCACCGTTTTATATACTTTCTGGTTGAATTTCAATGTTTTCTTTGGTCAACAATGTCTGAATTTCTTTATTTTTCTTTTTGGGTTACTATGATTCTGTTGTCCCTACATCACTTGAACAGTAGAATCATTTACTCAGGGATTTCCTTGTTATCAGAATTACATGCTGACGTCCATTAATTGTTTAGCATTCATATATTCACTCATGTTCCATTACTCTTTTCTTATCTTTTTATTGTAGCTAAAATTGATGATTCTGAACGGCTTCGCCCAGAAGAACTAAATCAACAGAACATAGAGGCTTTAGTTGCTGAAAACAATCTGGTATGCGAGGGCCTTCCCACCACACATCATCTTCCTTCTTTCATTCCATGTATTCCTTATATTATAATCCTGTATTTCTCATCCAGCAACACTGAATTGAGCTATATAAAGAAACAGAATAGATTAGTTTCTTGCTAATAAATAGGTCCACAAGTTGATCACAAACGCACATCTTAACTGACTTCTGACAAACGTTTTCACTGGAAAACAGAATGTGATTTGCAAATTGCAACCACCAAATTTCTTGGGCATCATTTCAAGTTCCACTAGCATGGCTCTTTTTTTTTGGCTTACATCAGCAAGGTTTAGTGATTCCAAAATAATTATTTACTTTTTGGGTTATTGGTAAAGAAGTCATGTAACAATTATTTTAAATGATAATAAACTTATACCATCTAGATTATTTTAAGGTTAAAACCCTGATGGTGATATCTGACCATGCAGAAAATGGAGATCCTTCCTGTCAATGATCTGGATGTTGCATTACACAATTTTGTTAGTAAGGATGACAAAATGGCTTTCTATTCTTGCGTGAAATACAATCTTGAAGAAACACGGGTGAGTACCTTGCAAACCTGGTTTACGTAGATAAAGTGGTTTTTTCGTTCTGTATTCAAATGATTACTTAAAAATTTCTGTTTTCTTTTGAATCATGGGAATGATAGTTGACTTTTATACTTTTACAGAAACAAATTGCCAAGGATTCAGATACTCTGACATTTGAAAAAGAGGAAGATTTGGTGCTTAAAGTTGGAGAGTACTTGAAGGCAAGAATGATTATTATTTGTTTATATGTTTTTTATATTTTTTTTATATATTATTTCCGATCATTAAATTAGTGATCAAGTAATACCTATTCTAGTCAGAGTTTCATGGATAATTACTTTTCTTGCTGAGGCCCGAGGGCTGTCATTGGTGTTGAAATGAGGCACAGAACCCTCCATTTAGTCTGTTATCTATATATATATATATATATATTATATAGCTTCCAATCTCATTTAGTTTTATGGCTTTAGTTATTAGATGTTGGTAACACTTATATAAGCATCTAAAGGTTAGGAATTTATTGATCATAAAAGGAGGCATTTTCAACATAAAAGTTTGGAAGTTTGTGTTCTTAGGTTTCTTAAACGAGGGTGCTATTTTCTTGATACAAATGAGAAGAAAAACGTTCTATTCTCTTCTCACCCTGTTGTGGCCTAAGCATCACAAGGGAAATTAAGTGGGGCTTCCAATCTACATTGACCATACATTACACTTTCTCCTTTACATATGCAGGTACGTGTCAAGGAAACGTCTATGAACTCTAAGAATAAGTCTCCATTCACCTCCACTGCTCCGTCCTTGGAGGTAAATATTATTTTAGTGACTTAGTGTTGTCGTGAGGAATCACATCAGTTAACCTATGTAGCATCTATTTCAGAATCATTTGGGCTGATAGATGTGAGTACTATTTGCATTTTAAGCTCCTGTTCTTCGTGTAGGGTTTCAGAAGTACAAGTACTGCAGGAACAGCGAGTGCAGTTTCCTTCAGTGACGATGAAGATGCAACACAAATGACTGGCTCAAAATCCACTGCCAGAGGGCGCAAGGGTGCATCCAGGCCGTCTACTTCAGAAGTTGGCAAGGGAAAAACTTCTACAAGAGGAAGGGGCAGGGGCAGGGGCAGGGGCTCCAGTAACTTGAAGCAGACAACTCTTGATGGATCTCTTGGATTTCGCCAGTCTCAGAGGTTTTTCTTTGACCTATTATTAGAGTTTAGCTTTCACATAGCAAGCTCGTTTTGTATTTTCTAAGTAAAAAATATTTCTATAGATGATTCCTTTTCTGCCCTTATAGATACTACTGCTAACTGGGAATCCCTTTCTTGTTTATCCTAAATTCTGTTCTCTATTGGCACTTTTGTTTCATTCTATATTATACTCAGTTGAGAATGCGGTCAAAAAGGAAAAAGAACAAAAAAACTCAATAAAGAAGCAATTGGGATGAAAAATAACTGATATCAAATCCCAGTTAAGTATCTTAACTAATAGAGTTACGCAGATCTGCATCAGTTGCTGCTGCTGCTGCTGTCCGAAGTATTGCCGATGAGGGGGAGGAGGATGTAGATTCTCCTTCGAGTGAAGATTCCGGGAAATTTGGAAATGACGAGGTTGATGATAGTTTGGTATGGATTACTTCTTTTCTCAACTGAATTTGGAATTAAATCAGTGGTAGCTAAATAAAGTTGAACAGCTGTTCTTGTCTATGTTATACTGCCAAATTGACTCTGCCGCAGTCTCTTTCTTATGTTTTTGCCAAGTCTACCAGTACACAAGCTCTGCACGTTTTATAAACCGAATAAATGTGGCTTGTAATATTCTTTTGATAAG
Organism: Oemleria cerasiformis; assembly: GCA_037349345.1. Classification (NCBI taxonomy): domain Eukaryota; kingdom Viridiplantae; phylum Streptophyta; class Magnoliopsida; order Rosales; family Rosaceae; genus Oemleria; species Oemleria cerasiformis. The sequence goes on along the minus strand of JAZGTL010000017.1, from coordinate 3,686,226 downwards.
ACAATGTGGTTTCTATTATTGAAGGAAAATGATGAAATTCTTCCAAGTAGAGGACGGAAAAGGGCTGCTCCAAGGGGGAGAGGTAGAGGCTCTACACAACCTTCTAAGCGTGGAAAGACATCAGATATCTCTGCAGTTAACCGAATGTTTATGAACAAAGATGATGATGATGACGATGATGATGAGGATGTGACAAAGAGATTTAACAAGCCTCTGCCTCGGGTTCTTATTTCTTACTCCTTAATTCCGTATACCTGTGTTCTTTAAAACTGCCAATTTCCCTTTCTTAACAATACAATGATTCTTTAATTCTTTTGAGGCTTGTAATTGGTCCTGACTTTTTTCTTGTACCAATTTTGTAGGTCACAAGAAACTATGGCGCTCTAAGAAGGTAAGGATGGTGGATCAGTAAAGATGGCCAGCCAACCTGACTAGTCTCCACCTTATTTACCTCCCTTCATAGGAGCTAAATAGTACAGAGCTGGGACAACGACAATCCTTAACGGTGTTGGTTGCGTAAGTTGCAGTAGATTTAGAATTTAATTTTGATTGTTGGAAGTGCGGATGCTCACTTGTGTTGATTTTGTTACAAAATTTTGTGATCAATTGGGTTTTCTTCTTCGTCATCCTTGGCCACTGTACATATCAGGTTTTGATGATGTAAGATAACTTGGAACGGGGGATGCATCAGAGTTCCTTTGTTAAGGACACTAATGACATAATGCCTTCAATTTACTTTTATGTGCACTTCATATTTTCACCCCTCGTAATATCTGTGCTGCTGGTTCATAGACTCCTTTTGTTTGAACTTTTTAAGACTGATTTGGATTTGGATTTGATAATTAGGCTAAATTTACTATAAAAAAAAACTAGAAAACATTGTATTGATTGGATTTGAAATAACTATATGTAATTAGGGGTGGGAAACTAAATTTGAAAATCTGAACTAACTTTAGAACCAATTGATCTAATTCAATTCAATCTGATATTTTTTTGTCAATCAAGTTAAAAAATCAAATTGATTCGAATTATTAGGGTTGGTTTGTGGTTTTCAAAAATAGAATCGGTTAAAAGTTGACTTGATTCGACTATATATGTAGATGTATATAAATTTAGGGAAATTGTTACTAATGTCCATTTCTCACAAAAAAAAAACCTCTAATAACCACTTCTTCTATATTCAACCATTTAAGATAATTAAGTTTTGATATTTGCAATTTTGACCTAAATATAAATATATGTGAGTAATCTGCAAGCACCCATTTAGTTACTTGTTTAAAGTTGTTCGATTATGGAGAAGAGAGGAGGAGAAAAGAGAGAAGTTGGGCGGAGTTGGGAAACGAGTAGAGAGGGAGACGCTGTAGTGGGGAGTTTGGAAACGAGGATAGAGGGAGGCGGGCGGGTTTAGAGTTGAAAAAAGAGGAGGCAGCGACGACGGGGTCGGCATCTTGCAAACTTTGAGAAAGGGAGGAGCCGTCGGGTGTAGTTGCAAACACCTGAGACGGTGGCAGCAGCTGGTATATTGGAAGGTATGTAAATTTTTTCCCAATCCTAAATGGGTCCGAATTAGTGTAGGTTGGTTTGGGTTTGCAATTAGATTAATTATGGTTCTCAAATAGGAAGGAGATTTTATTCCCAAATCTTGTATTGGGAATTAATTTAGGGTTTGATTGATTATTGATTGCAAAATTTGGTAAGATTTGTAATGAAAATGGTAAATAATTAATTGAGTTAGGTTAATTTTTTGAAATTGATAAATAGAAATTGAGAGAATTGTTGGCTGGTATTGTGAAATACGTGTGCATTGTTGTTGTTGGGTATGAGTTGCAATTGGATTGATGTTTATAATCAAGGCTGAATCTAAATGTCAAATGTTATAGTTTTTGTAATTGGTAACTAAGTTGTAAATATTCGGTATATAATAGTCATATAAGGGGTAACTAAAGGAAAGTATAAGGCAATGATATTGACAATGGAGGACTAAATATGAAGGATATATGAATCCCAAAGCTGGCAATGTTATTCCAATAAGGGTTTGAGTGTTATTTGGTTGTAAAATGAGGTAAGTGTTAATGGTTAAAAAAGGAGATTGTTAATGAGTTGATACAATTAGAGTTGATACAATTAGCTGAGTGTCCTTTGAATTGAAAGTATTATGTAAGTGTGAATTTAATTGATAGAATTAGATAAGTAAGCTTTAAAATTTTGAAGGAGGGCATGTAAAGGAAATGGTAGATTAAGGGTTCCATTTGGTTACGAAGTAGAACAAGAAGTGAATTAAAAGGATTTAATATACTAAAAAGGAGCAACAAAACATGGTGGTAATAAGAAAAGTTGTGTAATCAGATGATTTAAAGTTTGTAAATGGGTTTTATGACAGAATAGGACGGTGTATGAGTATTGGGTGAATATTTTAGGTACTTGACAACATATACTATGTTAAATGTGTAATTGATATTTCATTGTATGAAAAACAGAAAATAGGAGACAATTACAAGTTAATCATAGGGGAGGACGATGTGGCTTCAGCTAAAGTTCAACCTGTGTGTCAAGCAAGTAGAACAATGAAGGATATAAAGGCAAAATTGACATAACGGGAGTTAGAGAAGTTTAGGAGTACATGCTTTGGTCACATTCTTGATATAGAAAACTTGCAGTGGAGCAGTTCGATTGTTCACGGGATGATGTCCTGTAAAATTACTAGTGGTGGAGTTAAGGAAGCGGAAGGTGTATGTTTCCTGGTTGGGGGGAAGGTGAAGCAGTTTACTGTGAAAGATTTCGGTTTGATAACGGGTTTTAAATGTGGAGAGAAAAACAGTAAGGCCCATGAGGGTGACATCTCACCGAGATTGGCGAAACGGTACTTCAAGGGGAAAAAAAGATAACGATCTCTCATTTGGCAAGTGCCTTCAAAGAATGCAGGAGTCGTGAAGATTCATTCAAGTTAGGGCTGCTGTACTTTGCTGAAACGGTCCCATTTGGGAGGGAGCCAAGTGGCAGAGTTAATGAGGAATTTCTAAGATTGGTTGACAATCTAGAAGAATGGAATAAGTATCCTTGGGGGTCGGAATCTTATGCAAAAACTCATGAATCCTTAGCTAGAGTTCTAGTTACTCTAGTTAAGGGTTACAAGAAGCGGCCTCCAAGGTTCGTTACTAAAAGAGGGTCAAAGGGGAAGAAGAAGTTTGGGAATAGGAAGGAGAGAGGAAAAGATAAGGTTGGTGAAGGCAATGATGAAGAAGATGGTGAAGGTGGTAATGGAAAAGAACATGCTGCAGAGGAAATTTGTGAAGATGATGCAAATGAAGAAGAGGAGGAGAATAGTAGTGCAGATGAAATTGAGGAAAATGAGGAGGAAGGTACAAACACAAAAGGACAAGAAGTTGAAAAGCAAGAGCGAAGGGTTAAGGTAAGAACAGAACACGGAGGAATGGAGCAACTGAAGCTTAACAAATTGGCTTATAAAGTTAGAGGGTTTTCTCATGCTTTTCAGGTTAGTCATTAAAAGGACCAGTTCATTGAAATGATAAACTTTAATGTGTGAAAATGATGTGACCTAAAAAAGAATTAAATTGATGATGAAGGTGTGGATGTTTGAATGCTTGCCGTTTTTACACGAGAATAGGTATGTGAAGATGCAGCGAATTCCTAAAGTGTCGAGATTACTGCACTGGAGCTCAATCAAAGTGATTACATTTCACAGTATCTACAACACGCTATTTAAATATGAAAAGGTTAGTGCAAAACTTTAAGAAGTTATTTTATAGGCAAATGAATTCGGTTATGCTATTTAAGAAGAATGACTGTTTGTTTGTTAGTCTGTTTTTGACAGTAGTTGTATTTTGCAGGTGGAGGTGTTAAAGATTGTTCACACAAGTGATGAGGAAGAGTTAGGGTTTTGGTCAGGGGCATCGATGGTGAAGAAGAAGGAAATGAAGGATTGGGTGTGAACCTCAAATTTCAGTGCCCACAGCCCGAAGAAGAAGATGTTCAGTTTCCCGATCTACACATACCTGTTGGACTTGATGTAGGGTAGCTGCGGAATCTGGCAAATGATGTTACATTGTTGTTTAAAGAGAATGAAAAATTGAAGAATAGAGTGACATTGCTGGAGGAGTTGAGAGGATTAAAGCATCTAAAATTTAAGCACGAGCAATTGGAGAGCGAAGTTAAGAAAGAAATGAAGGAGGTGAAGGAAAAAATTAAGGAGATAAGGGGAAAGGCTTGGGAGTCCCCGTTTGAGGGGGCAACCAATGATAATGACTTTTATTCTCCCACATGACCGGTGTGTTCAAGGCCGGTGGCCGAAGTTGGAAAAGAAGAAAATGTGACCAAGGTGCCAAATATAGATTGGAAACATCACCGAAGTTGAAAAGGAGGATGTTGTGGGAAAGTCAAGTGGGCATGGCAAGGAAAGTGATGGATTAGTTTAATTAGTGAGGGTGCAACTATGGAGGAAGCTGAAACTGCAACTATAGTGGAAGGAGGTCAAAATTTAGTGGGTGTAGAAGATGGGGAAAATAGTGAGAAAGCGGTCGAGCGTCATACGGAGGCATGTGGGGAAGAAGGGGTGAAAGTTGCTGCAAATGAGAGTGGTGGTAAAGTTATGGTGGGAGAAAGTTCTAAGCGTTCTATTGTTATTCTGAAGGAGGTGAATTCTGCCAAGGGTAGCAAGCAGTTGTTGAAGAAACTTGCTTCGAAGTTGAAGGTAGGTATGAAGAAAAGGAAAAAAGGACCTATAGACACGGTAGTTGAGGCAGTAGAAGAGGTTGTAGCTAGGAGAAAAATCACCGAAGGTTGTATATACCATTGTGGACAGTGAAGGGGTTGGAAAAAGAGAGCGAACAAAGCGGAAAGACCTAGCACTTTGCTCACCGTTCACAAATCCTATGAAGAAAAAGAGTCGGAGATCAGATAAAGGCAATGAGGACGCTGAACACAATGAAGAGGAACTAGTGTTGTATGATCCCTCATCTGATATTCGAATGGAGGAATGTGGAGTTATTGGTAAAATTCAAGGAAGAATGGGCTAGCAAACCCGAGTAAGTTATTTTAAATGATTAATCAAAGTAGTAATAGGGTTATAGTTTTGATATAACGTTAAATGAATGATTAATTAGATGTGAGGTTAGTTTGGAGAGTGTCACTGTGAATTTGGACTTTTTCTACAAGCTTTTTAACATGGACGGCTGGTTACCAGATAAGGTTAGGTGTTAACCTTACAATTGGTTAATTAGTGTTAATCTATTAATGGATTTAGAGCATAATTCTTTGTGAACCATATGCAGCATAGGGATGTGGGCTTGTATCAATTTCGTAAGAGGCAATTTTAGTACTCGGATTTGTATACCAAAGCATGGCCCAATATTGACATATGGTTCCAGGTACATTTAGGAAGTGTTTAATTAGATTTGACACATTGGTTCAATTTCTATGTGTAATGCTTGTTAAAATATAATGCTTGTTGAAATATAATGCTTAATGAATGTCTTAAATGATTTTGTTTACTTTGATCGACATCGTTATCTTGAGCAAGTTGAGGAAGATTTGCCCTCTCCGGATGCTGTAGGTGAAGGAAAGGGAATAGCACCAAACTTCGGGAAAATTCCGATTACATCAATGGAAAATACCCAAAAAGTTATGGTCTAGCCTGGTCGGGTCTATCAAAGGTGTTCCTATTGTTTTCATTGGGAAACGATCTTGGGTCGTAGCTGAGTTGGATTTGCAACTCCGGTGCGTTTCTATATATGATTCCATGGTCTCCAAAAACAAACCAAAAAAGCTAGAAATTGCGTGTCATTCACTTACTCATACGTTGCCCCGGGTTCTGAATGCAATGAACTTCTATGAGGGTTTGTCGGAAGCTGTTAAGTCACTAGCATGGTCGATGGTTAGGGCAAGAAAGGTTCCACAACAAATCGACGAGTACAATATCTCTAAACCATGTATTTTTTTGTTTACAAGTTAGTTAATGTCATGGGGTAACACAATAGGATTCAAATAATGCAAGAGCAGCTGCAGTGTATTTGCCCTACGTTTTTTGGATGTATTGGTTTCGAACTAGGATGTTATTGCTTGTTGTTCACAAGAGGACATACTCCAAATCCAGTTGAAATTGGCAGTTGAGTTCATGCGCAATGAAGGTCATTGTTAGAGATGGTTAATCCACAATGCTGCATAGTAAGTTTGTCTTGTAGATACTTTTAGGAAAGTTTAATTATGTAGGACTATGGGTGCAAACTGAGGTAGTGAACTTATTTATAAACTTTTAACTTTGTGGAAAAAGTTTAGATTGATGATACTTTATAAATGTTGCTTCATCACGTCATTACTGTGTGAATGTGTTGCATTTTTTTGCAAACTATAAGGCAAGCGCTAAATTTAGGAACTGTATAAGGTTCTGCAACTAACCAGCATCTAAGTTGTACCTAATGTACACTAACAGGTAGGTAAGTTATAGATTCGCCTTCATATGTAACACATTGGTTATGTAATATATATTTGGATGCGTCTTTGTTGTCTTGGGTTATGCAAATATTAGTTTGGGTTTCTGCTGTCTTCATTTTAATAAGGAGGTATGCAACATCAAATCATGTGAGGAACCCATTCGTTAATAAACATGGTATAAGGGGTATCGAATGACCCCTAATCGGTAGTCAAGTGGTAATTTGTAATTAGTGGTTTTCACATGATACATAACTAATGCAAACAACCTAGATAGAGTACTAAGACATTCTAGGGCTTTAATATATTTAGGTACACATGGGTATGTGGTTTTACAAAATTTGAACCTAGTTTAAAGGTTCATAGCGCCATGCATGGTGCATTGAAAAGCCAAACATTACATATTAGACGCATTGTTACATACTGTAACTGCTTGCATTAAACTTGTATTAGATTGCATCAATTGGTATCTTCCGCTTGTTAGCCGCACGAACAAGGGGATGGTTGCGAGGGTTGGATGCCTTTCTAACTTCAATGGCACCATCAATGTCTATGCTTTCCCAATGACGGTCCGGTTCCATGACCGACATACACTCCCTGCACAACTCAACCCTTCTTTGAATGCTTTGTCCATCTCAGAGTTGTATTATTGAGACATTTTGTAATCTTCCAATGACTTTGACTTTGCAACCTCCACCTCTATCTTGAGAGCCTCCAACTTGGTAAATCGGCTTTCCACTTTCAAAGTGTGCTTTCTCTCCTTAAACTTGGCCTCATTCAAATCATTTTTCAAATTTCCCATAACATCAGAGTTTAACCCAAGTTTCCCTCCCCACCACCTAGTACCTTTAGAAAAGTATTCAAGTATTTGTCTTACGTCTTCAATTTTCTCGGTTGGATCATTTGAAACACCGTCGAATGAATAAGATTCGGATATTTCATTTTGAGGATTCAAATCCGGCTTTTTTGGAAGGCAACAGGCCACGGGCCATCACCTTCGTAACATGGTCCCTCGTTGGTAGGCCTTATGTTCGTCATTGCATCTAAGTGTTTCCTTCGCTCTGAGTAACTAGGTTACTAAGATATGGTGCACGGATTCATCTAAAAACTCCTTAAGTAGCCAAACGGGCGTGGGAGCAATTGATGATGGTCATAATGGTTTGGCCAATATTTTGGTGGCGATGTGATAGTGATTAGGAGTTTTAAATTTAATTAGTAACTCTTATATTAATTACAACTCTTTTAAGTCACGGTATAGGTTGACAGGACCCTTCCCGAATTTCTCCTCGAAACCCGGGAAAAACCCTGCTCCCGTCTGACAACTTAAAGAAATTCCTAGAATACCCCTAAGTCTTTGCAATTAATTATGTGAATTCTTCCAAAAATCCGGCAGAATCTCCCCTTAAGGACTGGTTAACCGTCTTCCACCTGTCAGACGAAGGATCAGATAACACTCCAAATTTCAACAACACCAACCATCCAATGATGCAACTACAATTTTACAATCAGTCCAAAAGACTTATCAGAGCATCTAGATAGGATAAGTAAAATACAGAAATAAATATCCTACTCGATAGTTTAGGTAAACGCGTAGCTGAAAATTTAATGCCTCTGCCTCTAGATATGCCCACGTCAACTCAACGGCCTGAAGGGGATTTAAAACACGAAAATTATGAGTCGACAAAATAATCATTTAAAAATCATTTTCGAGGAAAACATACATTTTCCCCCTCTACAAGTAAAACCATGCATGCATAACATAAAATTCCTTTTTATATAAATATAAAATATAGATAATCCGAAAACCCACTGGAAAATCCATTTTTGTTAAAACACTTGGTGGGACCCACGAAAATCTGTATAATGAAAACATACCGTGGTCCACAACCCTGCTTTGAAAACCCTCCTCAAAGGAGTTTAAAATCATGTAAACCGACCTGGACACAAAAATATATATATCAAAACATATCCCATTACTCCCCGAAAAAAATCTCGAGCCGTAACTCGATACCCTCCACACACCCGATATACCTCGAATTGTGCATAAACCTATACTACGTTTAGACAACCTCAACGATCTGGTGGAGAAATACCCTTCGACACTAGGGTCGGAGAAATCTCAGCGATCTAGCGGAGAAATACCCTTCGATGCCAATCGGAGAAAACCTTGACCCTCGGGAACAAAAATCCAATGAAAACCAAAATCCATGTTTTGAAATCCTTGTTTCTTGGCCTAAGCCAAATTCATTGAAAAATCGAGTTTAAACTCAAAATCATGGACTCGACTGAAATCCCAAAATCAATCAAGTCAAACCATATAAACCCGAAATCATAAAGCAAGGCCATAGCCCAAACGTCATTTCCAAATAATTATTGAAAGCCCGTGCCCAGTAATAATTTAATAATATCCAGAAATTTGCCAAAACAATACGTAATAAGAAATTATATCAAATATACCTTTATGCATGCATTATACTTTACAAAACCAAAGTCCACTCACCACACGTCCAAATAGTTCAATCCCGAGTCGTACGCTTCTCTCAAGTTTCCGGAGCAGTATCGCCTATCAAAAGTAACAATCGGTATTATCAACAATAATTAAAACCCTACATTTAGACTCCCTAAACCCCGGGAGGTCCGCTTATGTCACACTAAAAATGCGGCCACTTCGAACGCCTAAAACTACCCCTAAACGACGTCCGATCAACCCGAAACCTGCGCCAACAGGTCCAGAACGTTTAAACCTTATCGACACGCATCGTCGTGACCCAAGGACCGGTCCCACGCGCCGCCACTCACCGGTGGAAGGCCGAACCACGCGTCGGCATTCGCTTGCTGCAGTGCCTCACGCGCCTACTATAGTGTTTCACACGTCGCTACAGTGTTTCACACGCCTGACTCAGCGTTGACTCGACCGCCAGGTGGCATGCCACGTTAGCCCCCCCCTCCAACCGAACTAGTCGTCGGAGTGTCGTCGGAGAAGACGATCGCTCCACCATGCGCCGTCGTCACCGGAAAACTCCATTGCCGGTCGACCTTGAATTTTTTCTAACTTCCTCAAATCTAAACCTTTTTTCACAAATTTTTAGTCTAAATCCATCTACTCGAACCGAGGAACTCAAAAATGAAGTCTAAACACGAAACACATACCTGTGTTGGTCGAAAAATCAATCGAAAGTTTTTATTTTTCCTTTCCTCGGTTCGGTGTCACCCACGGCTGCTTCCTACGACAGTTGGTACGTTCTTGATCGCGGGAAGGAGGAGAATCCGATGAGTGGAACCAAAACGGATAATCTTGCCTTGAATTGAAGTTCAAATTTGTGGGTTTTTGGGTTCGGTCGCACGGTTTTGGGTGAGGAAGTGAAATGAAGAGGATCTGATCTGCTTGGGGTTAAAAATATCTACCTAAGCCAAATTACCAAAATGCCCCTAAACATTATAGACCCACAACTCTCTCACACGAACTCTGTTTTCTGCGTGCCGCCTATCTACGAACTTGTGACTTCGAGACCTACGCAACGGTCTCCAAAACACAGCCAAAAGTGTCTCGAAATAAAAATTGACTTTCAAACCCCTTAAACAACCAAGGGTAATTTCGTCCTCTTGAAAATTAATTTACCAAAATTCACAAATAAAATTACCGAGTCGTTACAATTCACCCCCCCTTAAAAAATTTCATCCTCGAAATTCATACTTGTCACTAGAACAAATGTGGATGCTGCGCCTGCATCAGTGCCTCGGTTTCCCACATGGCTTCCTTCACGTTACGATTCCTTCACAGAACTTTAACTAGAAGAATAGTCTTTCTGCGCAATACTTTTTCCTTCCAATCTAGAAGTTGCACTGGTTGCTCCTCAAAAGTCAAATCATCTCTCATCTCAATTGGTTGCGCCTCCAATACATGAAATTCATCGAATAGGTACTTCCGGATCATGGATACATGGAAAACATCGTGAACCTTTGACAGTTTCGGGGGTAAAGCAAGTATGTAAGCTACTAGCCCTATCCTCTCAATAATCGCATAAGGTCCAATGTAGCGAGGACTCAGCTTTTCTCGTCTACCAAAACGTACAACTCCTTTCCAAAGGGATAATTTCAAGAAAACCACCAGTCTTCGACCTCAAACTCAAGATCTCTGATCCGTCGGTCCACATAGTTTTTCTGGCGGTCCTGAGCTGCCTTCAACCTTTCCCTAATGATTCTAAAATTTTCCTCTGTCATTTCCACTATCTCTGGTGTCAACAGTCTTCTCTCACCTACCTCAGTCCAGCATATCGGTGTCCTGCACTATCTCCCATATAGTGCCTCGAAAGGAGACATCCCAATACTAGACTGATAGCTGTTGTTGTATGCAAACTCCATCAAGGCCAGGTGTGAATCCCAGTTTCCTTTGAACTGCAGTACACAAGCTTTCATCATATCCTCCAGAATCTGAATTGCCCTCTCAGACTGACCGTCAGTCTGAGGATGAAAAGTTGTACTGAAATGCAATGTAGTTCCAAAGGCTTACTATAAACTCCGCCAAAACCTCGAGGTAAACCTAGGATCCCTGTCTGACACAATCAACTCTAGAGTCCCATGTAACCGTATGATCTCATCCACAAACAATTTGGCGTATTGGCCCATACGGTAATTTTCCTGTACTGGCAAGAAATGTGCTGACTTCGTGAGTCTATCAACAATTACCCAGATTCCATCATGTCCTTTTTGAGTCCTAGGAAGTATATAAACAAAATCCATAGTAATGTGATCCCACTTCCATTCAGGAATAGGTAATGGTTGTGGTGCCCCGTATGGTTTCTGCCTTTCTACCTTTACTTGTTGACACGTCAGGCACCTAGTCACAAACTTTGCTATTTTCCTTTTCATTCCAGTCCACCAATAGTGTTCCTTAAGAGTACGATACATCTTGGTACCGCATGGATGCATAGCATATGCAGAACTATGAGCTTCCTCAAGAATTTCCCTTTTCAACTCCAGTTCATTAGGTACGCACAACCGACCATCCTTTACCAAGACCCCATCATCCCTGATCACATAATCCTACTTATTCCCAGCCTCCAACTCCATCCTAATAACACACAAAGTAGGATCCTGGAGCTGAGCTTCAATGATTCGATCAATCAAGACAGGTCTCACATGGAAACTAGCCAACAGAGCCCCCTAGCTATCCATGTCAAGTATAATTCCCGCTCTTCGGAATTCCACCAACAACGGTAGGTAAGCAGTATGTAAATGGGCCAAGGAACCCATGGACTTACTGCTCAAGGCATCCGCCACTACATTGGCTTTTCTTGGGTGATATTCTATGGTACAGTCATAATCCTTTATCAGCTCAAGCCACCTTCTCTGTCTCAAGTTCAGATCTTTCTAGGTCAAGAAGTATTTCAAACTCTAATGGTCAGTAAAGATCTGACACGTTTCCCCATACAAATAATGTCTCCAAATCTTCAGTGCATGCACCACTGCATCTAACTCCAAATCATGTGTGGGGTAATTCAACTCTTGAGGTTTAAGTTGTCTGGAAGCATATGCTATCACCTTCCCATGTTGCATCAACACGCAACCTATACCCCGTAATGATGCATCACTGTAGACCTCAAATCCTACGTTATCATCTGGAAGGGTCAACACTGGGGCATAAGTCAATCTCCTCTTTAGCTCCTGAAAGCTTTGCTCACACCCATCATCCCAGTCAAACTTCACTCCTTTCCTTTTCAACCGAGTTAAGGGGCCAGCTATCGTAGAAAATCCTTCTACGAATTGCCGATAATATCCCGCTAAACCCAGAAAACTTCTCACCTCTGACACTGTCTTCAGTTGTTCCCAATTTGCCACTGCCTCAACTTTTTGGGGATCCACGCTGATACCCTAAGCAGAAATCACATTACCTAACAATCCCACACTGGTCAACCAAAACTGACATTTACAGAACTTGGCGAACAGTTGCCTTTTCCTCAGCATATTCAGTACCAACCTCAAGTGCTTCTCATGTGCCTTAGCACTCTTCGAATATACCAAGATATCATCAATAAACACAATCACAAACCGATCCAAATACTTTCTGAACACATTGTTCATCAAATCCATAAATGCTGCTCGGGCATTAGTTAACCCGAAGGGCATCACCAGGAACTCATAATGCTTATAGCGTGTCCTAAACGCCATTTTGGAAACATCCCCTTCCCTGATCCTTAACTGATGGTACCCGGATCGAAGGTTAATTTTAGAGAAATACCTTTCCCCTTTTAATTGGTCAAATAAATCATCAATTCGTGGCAAAGGATACTTATTCCGCACTGTAATCCTGTTTAACTGCCTATAGTCGATACATAACCTCAAACCACCATCTTTCTTCCTTACAAATAACACCGGTGCACCCCAAGGTGTTAAACTTAGTCGAATAAACCCCATATCCACCAAGTCCTGCAATTGAGTCTTCAATTCCCTCAATTCTTCCAGTGCCATTCTGTACGGTTCCTATGATATAGGTTGGGTACCCGAAAGAAGCTCTATGGTGAACTCAATCTCCCAATGAGGTGGCAATCCCGGAAGATCCTCTGGAAATGCATGGGGAAACTCATTCACCACAGGAATATCCTCTACTCTCACCGAAGTATCTCGAGAATCAATCATGTGAGCTAAATAGCCCTCACAACCTTTCCTCAATAATTTCTCAGCCGCTAAAGTCGACATCACTCCTAAGGGAAGTACCCTACGATCACCCCGAAACGTAAGTTTCGACATGCCTAGACTCCGGAAAACCACCCTCTTGTCGAAACAATCTATGGAGGCATGGTGCAAGGTTAACCAATCCATCCCCAGAATCACATCAAAATCATAAATGTTTAAGGGGATTAAATTTGCCTCTAACTCATGACCTCCCACTACTACTGAACAACTAAGTATAACGAGTTGCGCCACTAACATATCTCCGGTAGGAGTGCTAAACCCATATCCCAACCAATCGGGGACAATTCTCTATCAGTAAAAAGTGTGAAACCCCGAGAAATAAAAGAATGTGTAGCCCTGGGATCTATCAAAATACAAGCATCATGATTAAAAATAGACAACGTACCAGTAACCACCTCTGGTGCTGCTCGAGTCTCCCGCTGAGTCATAACAAAGACTCGGGCCTGTGTACCAGAAGATCGACCACGACCCCCCTGTCGCCCCCAGGCTCTGTTGGCCTCACTGGCTATGCTAGCCCCACTAGACTGGGTCTGCCTCCCTGTTGCAGTACCAGATGTCTACGCTGCTCTCTGACTCAGTTCAGCAGCATCTAGGCCAAGGAACTAGTGCCCGGACGATGATGTGGATAATCCCTCTTAAAATGATCCATCTCCCCACAGAAATAACAACCAAGTTGACAGGACCCTTCCCGAATTTCCCCTCGAAACCCGGGAAAAACCCTACTCCCGTCTGACAACTTAAAGAAATTTCCAGAATACCCCTAAGTCTTTGTAATTAATTATGAGAATTCTACCAAAAATCCGGCAAAATCTCCCCTTAAGGATTGGTTAATCGTCTTCCACCTTTCAGATGAAGGATCAGATAACACTCCAAATTTCAACAACACCAACCATCTGGATATGCTCACGCCTCTGGATAATCTCCCCTTAAGGATTGGTTAATGCCTCCGCCTCTGGATATGCTCATGTCAACTCAACGGTCTGGAGGGGATTTAAAATACGAAAAATTGTGAGTGGACAAAATAATCATTTAAAAATCATTTTCGAGGAAAATATACCTTTTCCCCCTCCACAAGTAAAACCATGCATGCATAACATAAAATTCCGTTTTATATAAATAGAATATATAGATAATTCGAAAACCCACCGAAAAATCCATCTTTTGTTAAAACACTTGGTGGGACCCACGAAAATCCGTATAATGAAAACATACCATGGTCCACAAACCTGTTTTGAAAACCCTCCTCAAAGAAGTTTAAAATTATGTAAATCGACCTGGACACAAAAATATATATCAAAATATATCCCATTACTCCTCGAATAAAATCCAGAGCCATAACTAGATACCCTCCACACACCCGATATACCTCGAGTTGTGTAGAAACATGTACTACACATAGACAGCCTCAACGACCTGGTGGAGAAATACCCTTCGACACTAGCGTCGGAGAAACCTCAACGATCTGGCGGAGAAATACCCATCGATGCCAATAAGAGAAAACCTTGACCATCGGGGACAAAAATTCAGTGACAACCAAAATCCATGTTTTGAAATCCTAGTTTCCTGGCCTAAGCCAAATTCATTGAAAAACCTGGTTTAAACTCAAAATCATGGACTCGACCGAAATCCCAAAATCAATCAAGTCAAACCATATAAAACCCGAAACCATAAAGCTAGGCCATAGCCCAAAATGTCATTTCCAAATAATTTTTGAATGCCCGTGTCCAGTAATAATTTAATAATATCCATAAATTTGCCAAAAAAATACGTAATAAGCAATTATATCAAATATACCTTTATGCATGCATTATACTTTACAAAATCGAAGTCCACTCACCACACGTCCAAATAGTTCAATCCTGAGTCGTATGCTCCTCTGAAATTTCCGGAGTAGTATCGCATGTCAAAAGTAACAATCGGGATTTCCAACTATAATTAAAACCCTATATTTAGACTCCCTAAACCCCGGGAGCTCCGCTTGCGTCACACTAAAAATGCAGCCACTTCGGACGCCCAAAACTACCCCTAAACGACATCCGATCAACCCGAAACCTACGCCAACAGGTTCGAAACGTCGAAACCTTGTCGACACGCATCGCCGTGACCCAAGGACCGATCTCATGCGCCGCCACGCGCCTGCTACAGTGCCTCACACGCCTACTACAGTGTGTCACGCGCCGCTACTGTCTTTCACGCAGTTGACTCGGTGATGACTCAACCTCCAAGTGGCACCACGTGGCATGCCATGTTAGCCCCCCTCCGACAGAACCAGTCGCTGAAGTGTCACCGGAGAAGACGACCGCTCCGTCGTGCGCCGCCGTTCGCTGTTGCTGGAAAACTCTATTGCTGGTCGACCTTGAATGTTTCCTAACTTCCTCAAATCTTAACCGTTTTTCATAAAGTTTTAGTCTAAATCCATCTACTCGAACCCAGGAACTCAAAAATAAAGTCTAAACACGAAACCCATACATGTGTTGGTTGAAAAATCGATCGAAAGTTTCAATTTTTCCTTTCCTCGGTTCGGTGTCTCCCGCGGCTACTTCCTGCGACAGTTGGTACATTCTTGATCGTGGGAAGGAGGAGAATCCGATGAGTGGAACCAAAACGAACGATGTTGCCTCAAACTGAAGTTTGAATTTGTTGGTTTTTGGGTTCGGTCGCAAGGGTTTGGGTGAGTCGCGAAGAGAGAGAGTGAAATGAAGAGGATCTAACCTGCTTGGGGTTAAAAATATCTATCCATGCTAAATTACCAAAATGCCCCTGAACATTCTAGACCCACAACTCTCTCACACGAACTCCGTTTTGCGCGTGCCGCCTGTCTACAAACTCGTGAGTTCGAAATCTACGCAATGGTCTCCGAAACACAGCCAAAAGTGTCTCAAAACAAAAATTAACTTTCGAGCCCCTTAAACAACCAAGGGTAATTTTGTCCTTATGCAAATTAATTTGCAAAAATTCACAAATAAAATTTCCGAATTGTTACATTGGTAGCCACACACCCTATGTACGTATATATGTTGTGTTGCAGCTTGGCCATTTATTGAAACCACATGTGTATTTATATATTATTTCATTTCATATAAATGCATTTGGGGGTTAGTGTGTACAGTAAATGTAGGGAACTTTTGTCCTTAGGAATAAAGTAGGAAATATGGGTTTTCCCCCTTGACCAACATCGTTTCATCACTGTCCTATAAAAGGACCCTCATAAATTTGGCTACTTCCGCACACAACAATCTAACCTAGCCGCCCAACCTTCAATTGTTCCTGACTAATTAATCCCCCAATTTCATATCTCGAATTACTTCTTTCAATGTCATTTTAATGGCTCCACCAACCTCCCCTCCCCCATTAACTCCAAATATTCCACTACAACCAGTTCAATTGCAGATAGGAAATTTGGTGGGTTAACCCTTGGTTTTCACACTTTCATCCCATGAGGTTGGTTGCTGACTAGCTACCAACTTGTGGGAGTGTGTTTTCCTTAACCTCAAGTATAGAAAATTGCAAAAAGAATACACTGGTGGCAAAGGAGATGCATGAGAAAATTGTTGAGAACATAAAGGCAGACCAAAAACTTTTGCATGAAGTCAGAAACAAGGCTATAAGGAAGCGTCACCACTCTCTCCTCAATCTCAAGGCTATTGAGGGAACGAAACTAGGAAGACCAAAAATTGTCTAACATCTTCTTCTCCCACATTCATTGCACTCATACTCATTTCAATATCTACGGATTGACTCACACAAACTGCCCTTGAATTAAAATGTGACCCCAAACATCATTTCACCTTTAATCCCACCCGTGTATATATCATCTAGTCCATCCAAATCCAGAATTGGCATCCAATCAGGAATTTCTTCTCTCTCCTTTTCCACTACATTGGTGCTACATGCAACATGATTATTCCCGTTCGTTTGGGCCCAATTTTTTTCATTTGATCCTGCAACACCCTCCTCTTCAATTGATTTCCTTACCACAACTAAAGGAACCACACTTGAGGAAATTACTTGCTTCTTATGATTCAAATAAAATTGGAGGTCATTCCCGTCTTCAATTTCCACAATCTTTTTCCCCACACCATAAATGGGGACTGAATAATTCACAACTATTCTTTCTTTGCCACCATCTATGTGAGCAATACAAAAAACTCGCTCAACCAGCTCCTCATAACTAATACAACCCGAAACTAAAATCCCTTTTGTTTCTTCACCGCTGTATATAGAATTCCTTCATTTATTCACCCATTTCCCATTGTAGCAAATCAAAGTCCCCAAGGCTTCATCCAAACCTGCACAACATCAAACGAAGACAACACTAAAGCACACTACATTTTGCATAACCAAACACATTATCTTACTGATAAATTGAAATCTACCACTTAAATACCGCTTAGGGATCATTAGTTACTACTTAGATCATACTTAGTTACTCCTTATAACGTGCTTACTTACACAACCATATCCAATTACAAAATCATTTGGCTCACTTACATTCATGGTAATACAAAGGAAGCCAACACTAACTGATACTTATATTTGCATCATCACACACACTTGTTACCAAAAAATTTTTATCTACCACTTCACTACCACTTAGATCTCATTAGGTACAACTTACAACATGCTTAGTAGCAGACTTTTATCCTGTTGCTTTTTTTTTTTTTCTCAAACACACTTATGGAAACGAACACAACATTGAAGCACACATAATTTGGCATAACGAAACACAATTTGTTACTTATATGTTGTATTCTACCACTTAACTATAAGTTAGTGCTCCTTAGTTACCACTTGTACCATGATTAGTTATCCTACCTCATTTAGATACAATTTTATAGTTTCTCATACAACAATCCTTATCCAAACTCCCGACATTTTCCCCAATCTCTATCGGGAGCTATGAAACCACCAGATTCTCAGACAATCGAAACTAACACAATCCAATCAAATTGAAATTTTTCTTCAAAGATTCGTTTATGATCAAAGGGCCAATTGATTTACCTTTAAGCTCCAATCGAAACCCAGCCTACACTTCCTATCCAACCCACACGTCACTTCCTCTCCAACCCAGCCTTCACTTCATGTTGAACCCTCCCTTCAATTGTTGTCGAACCCTGCCTCCTCTTCCGTCGCCAACTACCATTCCTCTCACTCAACCTCCATCCGTTGCCCCCAACCTCATATCTCACTTTCCCATTTCCATCACTTACATCCCGCCCTGTAGTCACTCAGCTTTCAACCTAAAATTTCGCTCATTTCTCTATCAGCTCCTCCCAAAACACTTTTCCCTTCTACCTATTTCAACAATCACTCCATAAAAAGTAACTAAATGGGTGCTTGCGGATTACTCACATATATATATACTTGGGAAAAAATTGTAAATATCAAAAGTTAATTACCTTAGATGGTTGAGTATAGAAGAATTGGTTATTAGAGTTTTTTTTTTTTTGTGAGAAAGGGACATTAGTGACAATTTCCCATAAATTTATTCCTCTTTATTTTATTATGTTTACTTATTATTATTTAACAATACATAATAGAAACATACTATCAAATGTCTAAAAATATATAACTATATAACGGAATAAAAAATCGATGGTTTCACCTTGATGTGGTTTGGTTTAGGTTTGGATAATTGGAAATTCGAAGACCTTGAATTGGTTCGTGGTTTTTGTAAAACTCAACTCAACCCAATCCGTGCTCAGCTTTAAATGCAATACATGAAAGGGATTTTTTTTTTTGGCAAACATGAAAGGGATTTGAAATAACTATACGCGTAAAGGTATTTGAAACTTATTTTTTTTTTTCCATTTTCTTTTGGTTCAAACTCATAATAAAATCCGTTACTTAGTATTATGACCTAATGATATTCCTCTCTACACGTTATGTGAAAGGTTTCGGGTTCGACTCTCGTAAATAGCAAGGTCGATACCCAATGTTTGTATTTTAATCCTTCACTCCCAATATCACTGTATAAAAAATATATATATAATAACAGGGCCTTATTATCTTTTCGTTCCCTTGACACTAAACTCTGCCGTTTTTGGTAATTTTTATTTATTTTGGTTAAACGATTGTCCGTCTGTGCCTCTTATTTTTGGTATGAAGGAAGAAAAGGCGGCGAAGGCCGTGGTTGCTAACTTGCTACCAGGTTGGCTGAGACCACCTTTGACTTTGAATCGTCGATGGTGCTTTTGATAATATTATTGCGCCACTCGAAAAATCTAAGAAAATAGAGAGCATCACAACAGTGACAAAATATCACTAAGAACTATAGGCACAAGAAAACCGAATATGGCAAAAGGATAAAAACTCAATATCATAGCAATACTGAAGGATCTCCGGGCCAGAGAAATTTACGGCACACTTGACTGCCATAAGAACCGAAATGTGGGAAAAGAAGGGACTTTGTTTCACTCTCTTTTGTGTTCCTCCAGTGTTAAAAGAGATGTTAGGTTTTCACTGTACATACACAGATCGATTAGTTTGTACCGGTCTCTCATCTGAAAGGCCTCTTAGGAACATCCTTCAGGCTTAGTGAATGGCTTTGACCTCTGATTTTTCCCTGCTCAAAAGAAGATCAACAATGTCAGGTTCTAAATTGAAAATTTCTTGGAATAAGTAAAGAAGCCCTCTCTTAGGGTTATGAGCCTGCAGTTCATCAGCAATACACTATGACAATTAAGGGGACATCATACTGAGATTATGGAACATATATCAAATTAGACAAGTCTGATATAGCAGCACATACGAAAGTCCAATAGACAGGAGGAAACAAAACTGTGGATAGACAAGTATCAAGTATTATTCGGTTCTAAAATTTCAGGAGGAAAAGTGGGGTTGATAGAGATGGTTTTCTTTCTGAGTCTTCTTAAAAGCTACAATATCTATGCCTCAATCCCACATAACGCAACCAAACAAAGGACCCCAAACACCATCTACTCCAACACCTTAACCTCCCCTAAATTCCCAATCTTTCATCTGTACGACGAATAGCTGCTCAAATAAAGGAGCAGAAACACCTACGATTTCTAAGCTAGACAAGGTTATGCCTAATCAAATGTATAGTTACAGCTGTAGAAAACAATGATAGATCTCCATTGATAAACCCTACAGTCGTACACCATAATTAAAAGCAGAAAGTCACTTCACCTCACCGGCTTCACCTGACATACTACTTAGCATCTTTGTTGGCCAATCAAGCCCAGCACATGAAAGAACTTTCTTTTCAACTCTTTAGTGCATTAGTCTCATGTAAAACTGGTTTTGAGCGCGAAGATGAAAACAAATTATTTGAAGATGTAGGTGATGTTTATAATTAATCTCCTGTTAAGCTACTCAATATCTGAATTCTCTCAGAAATTCAGCACCTTTATCTATGGTACTTACAGCCAAGATCAAGGTTGAAATTAGTTACTTGCCATACCAGCTAATCTCCTAGGAGAGCAGAAAATCAATCTTATTTTTTTGGACACTGAAAGTTGAGGAACAATGAATTTTTAATCCATTGAGACTAAAAAGAAAGATAAGGAAGAATGAATTCATATATACATACCTTTCCAACCAGACCTGTCCCGTCATTCCTTTGCAAAATGCTTTGCTTTGTCCTTTTCGGACTCCAAACCATTGATGCAGCAGCAACACCTTTGCTATTGTATTTTTGACTCGCAGCCATTCTCCCTTTCAAATTCTCTTTTCCAGAGGCAGCCATTCTCCCTTTCAAATTCTCTTTTCCAGAGGCAGCCAATCTGCTAGATCCACCAACTGCTGCTTTCTCCTTGGGTTTTACAGTAGCAGTAATTGACTTCTTTTCAAAAACTCTAACTGGCTCCAAAGGTTTCCTTCTGAGAGTCTGATATTGAACCTGCACAACAGTATGAATCATGTTGATATCAATCTTATGGTCCATAACTACATATCATGAAGAAAGATCAAAATCACTAGGAAAAAATTTCAAATAATTCACAAGAAAACCATGAGCAAATATGGGGCCTTAAAAACTTTTAGCCAGTAACTAGAATACACC
Source organism: Oemleria cerasiformis (assembly GCA_037349345.1). Lineage (NCBI taxonomy): Eukaryota > Viridiplantae > Streptophyta > Magnoliopsida > Rosales > Rosaceae > Oemleria > Oemleria cerasiformis. Next base: position 3,665,063 of record JAZGTL010000017.1, on the reverse strand, counting down.
CATGAACGTAGGAAAGGAAGTATTCTAGCTTACAGCTTATAATCTTAGTTACAAAATATTCTTTTCTCAGCCCAACACACCCCTCAAGCGGATGCATAGACGAATACTATGTTTTATATATGGTGACAAGATCTGAGTGGAAGAGAGAATGGGTTTCTTGCAGGGACCATCCAGAAACACAAAAGAATCAAAAGACGTTTCTGAACATTAGTGAAAGATGATGGAAATTGGCAATTAAACAAACAAGAAAAAGAACGAACATGAAAATGAAAAACAAAACCCTTCTAGAGAACAAAGTGACAACACAGAAGCCAACATATGGTTTTCTCAGAACCGGTGCTTTAATACCATGTTGAGAAATTAGGGACAGAAAGAGATACATTAATTCCAACTCAATAAAGTTTAAATAGATTACAGTCCTAGCCATAATAGGAAACTGAGCAACAAATTTCAGATACTAGATCACAAATTAGAAGTCAACTCAAACAACCAACATATGTGGGTTCTAGTACACCTCTGTTATAAATATCAACAAATTTAAAATAGTAGATCACACACCAATAGAATCTAGACACCAATAGCTAAGCTACAAAATGTGTAGTCAATTTCTTATCAAGATAAGTCACGCACACATTGGTGATTACTTATAATCTTTTCAATAGTCAGATATGCATACATGATCATTAAGTCAACCATGGATCACAAGTTTTTAACTTAAAAAAAAAAAGGAAAGAAAATCTTCAATATCTGTCTTAGATTTGTACAACATCTCACCTTCGCTTTTGCAGCTTCCAGGTGGACTGACTTCGCAGCATTCGCTCCCGTTCTGTGGTTTGAAGTCCCTTGTTCAATCTTATGAGTACATGTATTGGATACTTTTACAGTTTTTATTCTGTTCTTGGCTGCATGAGTCATTCTTGCAACAGTTCCACTATCTGGGGTACTTTTTTTGTACCGTATTGATGTTGAGCTCCTACCATCAGAACGAGGATAAGAAGATGATCCCACACTAGACTTGCTGGATGAAGATTTACGGCCTCTTGATTGCCTCATATCACCATTAATCTCCACTCTGGAAGCTGGCCTTGTAACACCACTTCTCCTCATACCAGTCTTTATGAATGATAATAGCCCGTTACTGAATGCCTGACTTGATTTCTCTGTAAACTTCTGTTGTTGCTGCTGACCACTCTCAGATATAATGGTGCTTGTTGTACTGCATTCATCTGCCTTGTTTGTCCTAGAACTCAAACTACATGTTGGATACCCACAAAAAGATATTGGGTTACAGCAATGGTGTATGTTATTCCCAGTTAAACAACTTTTAGAAATTGAATTTGATTTGGAACTGGATGTTGCTTTCAAATGCATAGAGCTTGATATGGGTTTCATCTCATCACTGGACCCAAAATTCCAGTAGGAAGATGTCCCACTCAGAACTTTCTCCGGCTGCTGCTTATCCAATGAAAAACTAGGGTTGTCTCCTATCCATTTCTTGCTTACAAAGTCTTTTCCTCTTGACTTAGAGACGGAAGATGGAAGTTTTGGCGAACATGGTCGTACTAAGTCAAAGTTTAGGGCTGTAAAATCATCGCCAGAATGGGAAAATGCAGCCTTCAACTGGCGAGAGGAACATTGGTGGAACCTAATATATGATATATCCATTCCATCAAAACTATAACTCAGCATTGTTATTCAAAGACATAAATACCAAAGCCAAAACAATCAAAAGAGGCAAAGAACACTTACAGGTGGCTTCTGAAAAACCAGTCATCATCACTGCAGAGTATCCAAAAAAGAAGAATTAAATGTTGGCATCACAAAAATCATTTCTGAATTACAAGATCCTGCAAATTTTATACTTTAAGAAAAGAAAATAAAGGAAAGTTCATTATATTTATAACAGAGGTATACTAGAACCCACATATGATGGTTGTTTGAGTTGACTTCTAATGTGAGATCCACCCACATAGGCGCTTCAATTTCGTCCTGTAACAATCAGCAAAGAAAGAAAACAAGTAAATATAATGGCAATCAAGTAAACTTTTGGCCCAGAGGAATTGCAAGTACATCGAAATAAAATAATGCAGCCTTCAACTGCAGGAATAGAACGGTAAACATGAAAATGAATAAAGTATGCAACGTCAAAAAACTTGGAATCTCCAAAGCCCCATAGAGATTCACAAACAAAATATTCCAAAAATCTTCAGAAATTGAAAACGATGATAAACTCAGATAACACCAGAAATGTTACGGAAGATACCAAAATTCAAGAAACTCAACAAGGCAAATAAACCCATATTTTTACAGCCAATAAACCAAGATCCGATGGAAAGAAAAATTAAACAAAACCCATGCTTTCACACACAAGAATCCAAGTTCCTAAATGCGAAAAACCCTTAAATGGGATGAAGATTAAGGGCATAGAAGGAGAGAACAAGTTAAAGAAAGATGAAATTTATACCAGAAAAGACCAGTGGTCATTACTGTTGTTCTTAGAGTCCATTTCTTGGTGTCACGCAAAGAAACCTCCGAAACACGAATGGACTTGTCTCATCAATCCTCCATTTTCTTCTTCTATTTTGGCAATTGGGAAGGACTTCCAAGGCAGCGAACCCCCAACGGCGTCGTTCTGATTGGACGGCTGAGATTAATCGACAGGGTCGGGGGATCGGTGACGTTATGTTGTTGTTGTGAAGGGAAGAGGGCAAGCTCGAAGCCTCAAACCATTTGAGATTTGACCGTTGGCTTGGCAGCATTCAAATTTGATCCATTAAAAGAAAAGAAAATGAAAGAATCATTTTGGACTTTTTACAAAATAACAAAATGAAAGCCTCATCTTTAATTTTTTACCTTAAATACACTATATTTTCACATGAAAATCATACTTTACACTATATTCTCATTATTTTTTCAAAATACATCATGAAACAGTCAAGTTGACCCACTCACGTGTTTTTCCCTTAAAATTGTTAAATGTACTTCAAAAACTGGGACAAAATTGAAAATTTGGACACGTTGGCACCAAAATCCCCCTTTCTTGGAGAGGAAGAGGAAGAATCACACAACGAGGAGAATCATCACCGTCTTCATCTTCTTCCTCGTTGTCACTTGATATGACGTCACTCTAACCATATCTTATGATTACCTTTTCAAGTATACCATCATCGCAACATAGGTACCAATCGGTCGAATCCCTAATTTTTTGAAATTTTGAAAGTAGTTTTTATTTTCGGAGAATTGAATTTTTTGAAATTTTGAAAGTAGTTTTTATTTTCGGAGAATTGGGAATTGCGAGTTGAGAATCGAAAGCAATTGGGTTTTGGGTGTGGGGCAGTGGGTGTAGGAAAATCATGCTTGCTCTTCCAATTCACAGACAAAAGGCTCACCATTGGTGTCGAGTTCAGTGATTGAATGGTCACTATCGACGGCCGTCCGATCAAGCTCCAGCCTCACCATTGGTGTCGAGTTCAGCGCTTGAATGGTCACTATCGACGGCCGTCCGATCAAGCTCCACATTTGGGACACCGTATGTTTGAGAAGAAAAGAACTTTTGTTCTTCTTTTTCTTCTTCGATTGCAGGCGGGAGAGGAGCACACACTTGTAGGTGAGAGGGGAGTAGATGACAAATGCTGAGAGTGGTGTCAGCAATGGTCACATGCGGCACAAGCAGACGAAAAGACAGACAAAAGGCAGAGCCGGCTGAGTCCACGTCAGGCGCGTGGTGTGCACGCGCTGTGCGCGCAGGTGAAACTCTTCTGTTGCACCGGTTCATCTCTTTCTTCGTGGGCTCGCGGCTTAAGAAATGCAGGCGAGGCAGCTGGCGGCTGGTAAAGGCACGCCGCTTGGTCTCCTTTCCTCGCGACTTGCGGCTTCCCGCAAGAAGAAATTTTCTTCTTCTCCTTTCCTTGTTCTGGTGTAGGTGAGAGAGAGAATTTATTTATTTTATTTTTCTTCTCTTCCGCTGCTGTCTCTGCATGTAGGTAGCAGAGAGGTGTTGACTGGTGTTGTAGGGAGCAGATGGAATCGGCTTAATGGGTTGCTGTTGGTGGTGGTGGCAGAGAGATGGGTTGCTCTGGTTTCTTTGGTTTTGATTTTGGATTTTGATTTTGATAAATCACTATTTAAAGAGGAGAGATTTTAGTGATGGAGATGAAGAAGACAAAGAGCTGCAATATTTAATGAGATTTTGATTTTGGATTGTGAAGTTCCATTTTTGCCTTTTTTTGATTCAGCTTATTATCATCCACGTAAGTACCACGTTCTCATCTTGATTCCAAATTAACATAAGTTAATGGAAAAATACATGAGTGGGTCAATTCGACTCTTTCATCATGTATTTTAAACGAATAATAAAAATTGGATATAAAATGAGACTTTCATGCGAGAACATAATGCATTTAAGGTAAAAAGCAATCATTTTTTCGTTATTACCCGAAGGATTTTTACCTTAAATGCACCATTTACTTGCGTGAATATTACATTTTACACCATATTATCATTATTTGTTCAAAATGCACCATGCAACACACGAGTTGTCCCATTCAGGTACTTTTCCATTAGAGCTGTTATATGGGTCAAAAAATGGGACAAAATTGGAAATTTGGACACGCCGGCACCGAAACGCCCTTTCTATTTTCACTCTCTCTCCCCGTATTCTGGGTCTCATCCTTAAGCATGAGATTGAGAATCCTTGTGGCTTCACCTTCCTTAGGCTCTCTACAGGAACCATCACCCCAACACAAAACCCAATCCCCAGACTTGGACCTCGAAATTTGCCAGAAAATTGCATAATTCCAGCTAGAATTCGATGCATTTGGTCACTCAACAAGATCCGAGAGCTTGTTGTGCAAATTTTCATTAGTTCCTATGGCCATGCATGAATTCTCAATCGAAGAAACATAGCTTGATATCAAGTAATCGAAAGCTCGAGTGCCTAAAACTGCAGCAACCATGGCCTTATCTTCATCATTCCAACCCCCACCTCCTAAACCCATCTCAATTTTCATCTCCAAAGTCTAGAAAACCAATCACCCAACACATTTCAAGCTTGAAATTTCAATACTCAGATCAAATCTCAGCCCCAAATACCACCTAAACCATGACAAATCTTTGCTTGGCTTACTAAAGCTAAAATTTTATACATTCAACCAAATCAAACACACCCAGAATGGGTACAATTTTATATCTCAAATAAGAATAATTCTAAGTTACAAAGAGGGCAGGGACAATTTCATCTGTTTTCATCCCAAACCTAGCTTTCCTTCCACATTTGCACACATTTCCGCATGCTAACAAATCCTAGGTTTGATTGAAACGATTTGCTCGATTTGCTCTTGCTCTTCACCTCTCTCACACCTTTCCCAATGCCAACAAACCCAACTCATTCTTTCTCGCTTAGTTTTCACTCTCCCTCTACCTTTTCTTGGTGTGGGTCACTGAGGCAGCTGCTCGTTTTCTTCAATTTCGAAGCTCGTTTTAGTTGAATAAACTGGTGCCTAGTTGAGAAGAAGGTTAGATAGAACTTGGGTCGAGCTCATAGCCACTAGACAAGGTTGAGAGAGAGAGGGGGCTGAGGAGTGGAGGTGGTGTTACACTAGGTTATGGTGAGAAGAATGATAGTGCTGGGTTCGGTTTGGAGAAGGGTGTTGATGAGAGAGGCTGCGGCGGGTCGTCTCCGAAAATTGAAATCGATCTGGTTCTGGGTCGAACTAAGCCAGGCAAAGGGGTTGAGATTGAGCCAGCTAGTGAGAAGAAGATAGGGGTTTTGAGTGCGGCAGAGGTGGGGGTTTGTTCATGATGAAGATGTTCTTGACCCGCAAGCGTAGGAGTGGGCCTTCGAGTAGTTTCTCGACGAGTTCTCCACCCAGGTCGGCACTCCTCGCCGATTAGGAGTCGATCAATTTCCCGTTTCTTCAGTCACTTCTTGTTCCGCTGCATCTCAATCGTCAATGACGAAGAGTGAAGATGAAGACGAAGAGGTAGTTGAGATCAGGAAGCCCGATCATCAACATCGTGAACAAGCTCAACGATGGGGTCGATTTCGTGTTGCATGGTTAATTTCTAGGATTTCTACTCTGATTTTGGACTCTGTTCGATTGGTTTGTGATCTCGATCTGGTGCCTATGTTGAGTGCTGGAGATTTGGCTATGGTTCTTGCTCAGGGGCTATGGTATGAGTTTGGGTGGAGATGGCGTAGCTGGAGATGGGATGGGAGATCTACTAGCTGGATAGGGGGTTTTGTTTATGTCGATTAGGTTATGGCTTGCGTGCTCGATGGGTTGTGGTTGTTTTGTGCAGTTTCTGATAACCGTGGAGGTTCAGAGGTGTCAAGGATTGTTGGGTTTCGATGTGATTTTGAGGAGATTTCATTTGGATTGTGAAGTTCCACTTTTTCCCTTTTTTGGTTTAGCTCATTTTCAGCCACATAGGCGCTACGTCCTCATCTTGACGCCAAATGGACATAAGTTAACGGAAAAACACCTAAGTGGGACGAGTCATCTGCTTCAAAGTGTATTTTGAAAGAATAATGAGAATATAATGCAAAGTGTAACATTCACGCGAGTATAGCGTGCATTTAAGATAAAAAGTCTTACCCGAATGGTCTAAATTCTACACTATCTTCGAAACTGAAACAAGCCTCAAAATCCACCGTTAGGTCTTTTGACTCTTTTTCATACAAGGATAAAGCCCAAGGCCCAGTCTTTGCGGCCTAGAGCACATTCTTGATCATAAAATAATTGTTTAAAAAAAATGCTTAGAAGAAGTCCTAGACATAAATGACAATATCTACAATATCCGCGATATTTATGTGGATATCCGTATTTTGGGGTCTCGGCATAAAAATAAGGGGGGAAGAAAAATCTTCCCCCAATTTCCCGATATTGACCGATATCAACGATTTACATCGAAACGCTTATTTAAGCCCAAACATAAGCAGACCAACTGCTGCTAGAGCCCCTAAATTTACTGAAATTAAGGAAAAACAAAACAAAATTCAAATACCCACTACGGAAAAATAAGAATAAATTAAAGTAGAGGAGATGATGAAGGGGAAAATAAACATATATCCCAAATAGGTGGGCACTTGAGCCGATAAAATGAAGAGGCAGACTTTACTCATGCCACCCAAGATATTGATCATGGATGTAGAGAATGTGGAGTAGGAATCGGTGGTGTCGGAAAAGACTACACTAAGACACACAACATATATGAAGGATATGGAAACCTGTTTTCTGAGGATTTCATGGCAATTAGTTTTGATTATATGAGCTTAGGAACCAATCGTAGTAATAACAACTCAAATGACTTATGGTCAATATGGTAAGGGCCAATTAGATAAGCCTCTCCCTCAAATGCCATATGGTTATGGAGGCTATGAAGTTCCTCATCTTAATGAAGGTTATGGACAAATTAGTTGGATAAATCCTAACTATCCTATCTACAGAGGAAGAATACGGTGCTCAAAAGTGATATATGAATACCGTGTCTGATCAGTCGTTATTTATGCATCATTTTAAGGTCTTTATATGCCTCTCTTACATGTCTTTTGAATGATTTCGTGCCATCAATAGTAGAAAATGATCAATCTTGTGACACTTGTGCAGAGTTAGAAAGATAGGTAAAATCTGGAAAGAACGCAAAAAGAATGACTCAAATCGGAGTCCAGATGAAGGAGATGTCCTCATTTCAATATCAGGTCTTGAACGGGGTCCTGAGTGCGCCAGTGCGCCTATTTTGGGCCACTGGCCAAGTACCTCATATCAGGCCCTCCGGGTCTCAAACCTGTGTTTCATGACATCAAGGTCAAGTCCTAGAAGTGCCAAGGTCACGCCAAGTCAGGTCGAGGACATGTCCCAAGAACTCCCATCCGAGCCCAGATGTGCGCCTAAGCCGGGGTCCCTGTTCCTCCAGCGGTGGATCAGAGGTTCTCCCTCTGCGCTAAGCCTGACAACATTTGCGCCAAGCCTGAACGACGATGCACTTCTATTATACTCCTAACGTACTTCAAAAGCGCAGTCCCAGATCCTGATTACGAAGACAGTCAAAAATCCAAGTTTGGCCAGCTTGCGTTCCCACTTGCCAGCTTGCATTCACACTTCCAGCCGTGTTCTTATTGGTTCTAATAGATTTTAAAGACTTTGTAATTAATTAAAAGTAAAATAACTTACCCTATTCCTATAGGACAAGGTTTTACCAATCTGTATAGAACAAGGTTATACCAATCCTTATAGAACAAGGTTTTCCCTTGTCTATAAAAAGGAGAATCAGATAGAGGATTAGGGGGGTTTTTGTTTCTGGAAAAACAGAGACCTGAGCCACAGAGTTCCGTTTTGGTTTTCTAGAGAATTAGGGACCATATTTTCGGAGATAATCTTTCACATAGATTATTGGACGTGGAGCTTGGAGAAGAAGGCTCTGCCGTGTCTTCTGCTGCATCTGTTCTTAACAATCTCCTATGTACCCTTATTTTCATTATTACAATTTACTTATGGATTCAATTATACTTGTGTTTATTTCAGTTATGTGTGAGTAGTTATTAGGATTAGGGCTGCTTGAAGCCCTAGCCATGTTAGCTTATTGATTGGATTTCTGGCTCTTGATTATGATTGCTATGCATGCTGAATAAGTTGGATTACTATGCTTAATGAACTTAATTTATGCCTATAAGATTAGCTATCTTGTTTGCATATAATTATAGATGTAATTGCTTGAGTGACCGTCATATCATCTTGTGATTTGGAGCATCGAAAGTATTCGTACTTGTAATCTTAACTCATGACGACCTAGGATTGCATGCCACTTTGCTAGGCTAGTGTGGTGTCATTAAATTCTCTTTAAACTTCATGCATCATCTTAAAAGGTAGGTGATAGACGTTCTAGGCATATGCCCTGTTTAGAACATGCTAAGTAAGAGGGAATAAGATGTGTCTAGTGAACCAACGCCAGGTCCTAGGCACGGGCACCTAATTCAGAAAATGCATAGTAATTAGGTCAAGGAAATTTGGTTAAGAGCTATAATTGGTTAGAGTGGATAGTAAACCTTAATTCGCCTTAGTTAACAACTTTTCATTCTTGCATTGTTAATTTCTGTACTTTGATTTACTTGTCTTTAAATTTCAGTTATCACATCATAAACCCCCCCATGTGTGTGTGTGTGTGTGTTTTTATTTAAGTTAACAAATCTGAACTAAATTGGTCATAACGTTGATACAAGTCCTCGAGGGATTGACTCTTGCTGTGCTACTATACTATACTTATCGATTTGTGCACTTGCAAGGATTTTATAACTGTTAGAATTGAATTGCATATTTCTTGCTCTTTAAATCTACCAACAAGTTTTTGGCGCCGCTGCCGGGGACTTGTCCCTCAACGGTGCCCATTCAAGTTTAGATTTGTAACTTAGTTTTTCTTTTTGTTAGGTACCCGCGTATGTCATTCCAAGGTTCAGTGCACGGGTCATCAAGTGGACCATCATCGCAAGCATCTTCAGTCCACGGCTCCCCGCCACCAAGCCCAAGGAGGATGGCGGACCACAGAGAAGAGCAGGGCCTGGAACTTGGCCTAGTACCGCAAGCCCCATGGCGCCTTAAGGATTTTTCCATGCCCCATGTCTCGGATGATCAATTTCCAATTGTTTTTCCCGAGTCAACAGTGGCAAACTTCGAATTAAAGTCGGGGACAATTCACATGCTGCCTACATTCCACGGCCTTGCTGGCGAGGACCCGCACTTTCATATCAAGGAATTTGTTGAGGTTTGTTCAACACTGCGCATCAATGGTATGACATAATCGGAAATCCGCCTGCGGCTCTTTCACTTCAGTCTCAAGGATCGCGCCAAGACATGGTTTCATTCATTGGCGCCGGCTTCCATTCACTCTTGGAGGGACTTGACGTCCAAATTCTTAACACAGTACTTTCCCGTGGAAAAGACAAATGAGTTAAAGTCCAAGATCATGAACCCACGGCAAGACATGGAGGAGTCTTTCTACGAGTTTTGGGAACGGTTCAATCAGATGCTACGGGCGTGCCCCCACCACCATATTGATGCCCATCATCTTATGCTATACTTCTATGGAGGCTTGAAAACTAGCGATCGGACAATGGTGGATTCTCAATCCCAAGGGATTCTAGAAGGCACAGCCGAGGAAGCAAGGACCGCCTTTGAGAACATTGCTCAAAGGGAAAAACAGTTCAGCTACAGGGGTCCCTCCTCTAGAGCTACGGGTGATGCATCCGCCAAATACAAAGATGACGCCATTGCTCAGCTCACGGCAATGGTAAAACAATTGTGTAGCGAGAAAGCCAAAGGAGTTCACATCTGCGAGGTATGTTCAATTCCGGGCCACACATCCCAGGACTGCCCGGTTGTGGAAGAGGCCAACTTTGCTGGAGGGTTCAATAGCAATTCTCGACCCCGGAATGACCCATATTCCAACACTTACAATCCGGGGTGGAGAAATCATCCTAATTTCCGTTGGAGCAACAATCAAGCAGCCGCGAATCCCTTGCCACCCCCTGGATTTGAGCAGCAAGCAGCAGGCCCTCAGGGGAACTACCACGGTCCTTCCTCAAACCAGAATGGCGGAAGCAAGTCTGTTGAGGACTCCATCCATATCCTGACTCAACAGCAGGCTCAACTAATAAAATTCATGCACGATAGCCAGAGTCAGACGGGAGACTTCAAAAATGCAATTGCAAACTTGGAGCGTCAAATGGGACAGGTGGCGAACCAACTAAATCAGCGGGAGCAGGGCAAGCTACCGAGTCAAGTCCTGGTAAATCCGAAAGGATTTCACAATCCTACGGCTAATGCCATCACGCTGGAGAAGGAAACACCACTTCAAGACCCCACATATGCCACCCTCACAGGACCTGAAACTGAGCCTTAACCTACTCTGCCAAGGATCACCGACCAGGGCGCGCCGTAAAACATGCCACGGCTAACACCTCTGGCGCAGAACCAGTCCAATGAGTCACCAAGTGCCCTACCGCAAAGAGGACCTGACACTGCGCCTACTTCGGCCACGGCTGGCATGCAACCTGCTCCTAAGCCCAAGTCGCAGCACTCGATTACTTCTAACTCTAAACCTCAGAATTCCAATTCTAAAAAAGTCATTTTTGAGTTAGCTAATAATGTTGATTATCCATTTCCTCGCAGGTTCCAAAACAGGAATAAGCAAAAGGAGGACTTTGAGGAAGAAATCATCAGCATGTTGCAGAAGCTTCAGATCACACTGCCTTTCCATAAAATTGTCAAGCACATGCCTATCTTTGCAAAGCTGATCAAGGACTTAGTTGTAGGAAAGCGTGTTTTTAGCTCCACGGACACCATTGACATCCCTATGGCCTGCTCGGCTGCCCTTTTGCGCATGCCCCTTAAGGCCAATGATCCTGGGCCGCCATCCCTTCCATGTGTCATTCAGTCAAAAAGATTCGAACATTGCCTTTGCGACACGGGAGCATCAGTGAACATCATGCCATTCCACATTTACAGGTCACTCAACCTAGGCGCACTCAAGCCCACGCACCTATGTGTCAGGTTGGCTAACGCTTCTGTAACCAACCTAATGGGGGTTCTTGAGGACGCACTGGTACAAATCGGAGATACATGCATCCCTGCAGACTTCTACGTACTAAGAATGGACATAATTGACAAAAGTGAGGAACCTCCCCTCATCTTCGGAAGGTCCTTACTAGCCACAGCCGAGTGCCTCATCGACGTCAGAAAGGGCCAGGTCTCCATCAAGGTCCTGGACCAGCTTCGGACATTCTCCATCCATGACACCATCCAGTACCCTGCCGAGCCTATTGTAAATTTTCCGTTAAACACAATGGACTTACTGCTACGGGAGACAATTGCTCATTCTTGCATGACGGATGACCTTGAGAAGGCCGTTACTAGTAACCCACACACTGTGGATGCACTTACAGATAGCGTGATCGAAGAGGTACGAGCCCTTGACATCATGCCAGCCCTCCCATTGCACAGGCCTCCCCTCGAAGCGTTACCATTCACAAGTCAGAAAACCCTGCCGTCCATCATAAAGGCTCCTGAACTCGAGCTGAAGCCCTTGCCCGAGCACTTAAAGTATGCATATTTGGGCGACAATCAAACCCTTCCAGTCATCATTGCATCTACCCTAAGTACGAAAGAGGAAAAGGCATTGGTTCACGTCCATAAGGTCAATCAAACGACAATTGGATGGACAATAGCTGACATCAAAGGCATAAGTCCCGCAAAATGCATGCATCGGATACTGCTGGAGGAAGACTCCAAACCATCACGGGAGGCATAGAGGCGATTGCATCCACCTATGAAGGAGGTCGTGAAGAAAGAAGTCCTAACGCTTTTGGACGTTGGAATCATATATCCAATTAGTGACTCCAAGTGGGTGAGCCCAGTCCAGGTCGTGCCAAAGAAAAGTGGGATCACAGTGGTTAAAAACGAGCAGGATGAGCTTGTACCTCAACGAATTCAAACAGGATGGAGAGTGTGCATCGACTATCGAAAGCTAAATATAACCACACGCAAGGACCACTTTCCTTTGCCCTTCATTGATCAAATGCTCGAGCGCCTGGCTGGACACTCCCACTATTGCTTCTTGGACGGCTACTCAGGATACAATCAGATTGCTATTGCACCCGAAGATCAAGAAAAAACAACATTCACATGCCCATATGGCACCTTTGCATATAGAAGAATGCCGTTTGGATTGTGCAATGCCCCAGCTACCTTTCAGCGTTGCATGATGAGCATCTTCTCCGATATGGTGGAAAATATAATTGAAGTATTCATGGACGACTTCTCAGTGTTTGGACATTCATTCGAACTGTGCTTAGTTAACCTAACCCGAGTACTGGAACGGTGCAGAGAAAGCAACTTAGTGCTGAACTGGGAAAAGTGCCATTTCATGGTACAACAGGGAATTGTCTTGGGTCATGTGATCTCTAGCCGAGGCATTGAAGTGGACAAAGCAAAGTTAGACATAGTAGAGAGGCTGTCGTACCCCACTACAGTCAAAGAGGTTCGATCGTTCTTAGGGCATGCTGGCTTTTACCGCAGATTCATCAAAGATTTCTCGAAAATCACAAGCCCTTTGTGTGATCTTCTAGCCAAGGACGCCACATTTGAGTTCACTAAGGGAGTCCGTGAGGCATTCAACACACTCAAGGCAAAGATCACGGCATCACCCATCATCATGCCACCGAATTGGGACTTACCATTCGAACTAATGTGTGATGCCTCAGACTTCGCCATAGGAGCGGTTTTGGGACAGCGTGCTGACAACCTCCCTCATGTCATTTACTACGCAAGCCGAACCCTGAATGATGCCCAGCTGAACTACTCCACCACCGAGAAGGAGCACCTTGCTGTTATCTTTGCCCTGGAGAAGTTCCGTTCATATCTAATTCAAACCAAGGTCATAGTATACACGGATCATGCTGCCTTGAAGTATCTGCTCACTAAAAAGGACGCCAAGCCAAGGTTGCTACGTTGGATGCTACTGCTCCAGGAATTCGACCTTGAAATCAGAGACAAGAAGGGCAGCGAAAACGTGGTCGCTGACCATATGAGCCGATTGCTTCACAGTTCCAATGAAGAGGCCGATCAGTTGCCCCTCCTCGAGACCTTTCCTGACGAACAGCTCTTCGCAATCCAAGCTATTGATCCATGGTATGCCGATCTCATTAATTACCTTATCACTAAGCAAATTCCTTCATCTTTAAACAGGTACCAAAAGGACAAGCTGGCTAAACAAGCTAAGTACTTCATATGGGATGAGCCGTACCTATGGAAGCATTGTCCAGACCAAATCATTCGGCGCTGCATCCCAGAAGACGAGATGAAATCCGTCTTGACTTTTTGCCATAGTTTGGCATGTGGGGGCCATTTTGGAGCTAAGAAGACAGCCCTCAAGGTACTCCAAAGTGGACTCTACTGGCCCACACTTTTCAAGAATGCACACGAATTTGTACTCACCTGTGACCGCTGCCAACGCCTAGGTAACATCAGCCCTCGAAATCAAATGCCATTACACCCTATTCTTGTGGTCGAAATCTTCGACGTATGGGGCATTGATTTTATGGGGCCTTTTCCGAATTCCTTTGGAAATCTTTATATTCTGCTTGCAGTTGATTATGTCTCCAAATGGGTGGAAGCAATTCCCACCAAAACTAACGACGCCAAAGTAGTGGTGCGTTTTTTACAGAGTCACATCTTAGCCAGATTCGGCGCACCTAGGGCAATCATCAGCGATGGGGGGGGCACACTTCTGCAATCATTCGTTTGCAGCCCTAATGAAGAAGTATGGCGTCACCCACAAGGTCTCAACACCGTATCACCCTCAAACGAGTGGCCAAGCGGAAGTGTCCAATCGGGAAGTAAAGGCCATATTGGAAAAAACGGTAAATCCTAACCGCAAAGATTGGTCCAGCAAATTGAATGATGCGCTGTGGGCCTATCGGACCGCATACAAGACCCCGATTGGCATGTCTCCCTTCCGGCTGGTTTTTGGAAAAGGCTGCCACCTACCAGTGGAATTGGAGCATAAAGCATTCTGGGCTATTAAGCAGATGAACCTGAACTTCGATGACGCTGGAATACATAGGAAGCTTCAGCTAAGTGAATTAGAGGAGTTACGAAACGAGGCCTTTGACAGTGCTCGTATCTACAAGGAAAAGACCAAAGCTTTCCACGACAAGCGCATTCAGCCCAAGGACTTTCACATCGGACAGGAAGTCCTCCTCTTTGACTCCCGGCTCAGACTAATGCCAGGTAAGTTGCGTTCAAGATAGACTGGCCCATTTATTATTACTAACATTTTTCCTCATGGTGCAGTTGAAATCCAGCACCCGGAACGGCAGGATCCGTTCAAGGTAAATGGCCACCGCCTCAAACACTACTTGAAGGACCTTTCTAATCCAAGCGCAGTCAACCCTGCAACTCCGCATGCGCCCAGCTCCTAGCATGTCAGCCCCGTCTTGCCTAGACGTTAAATAAAGCGCTCCTAGGAGGCAGCCTAGCCCTGGTTTGTATTTCTCACTTCCTTTTCTGTTGCTGCCCGTTATATCTCTCAAACCTTTCTACTGTTGTCAAGCTTACTGCTTATCACATTGAGGACAATGTTCAGTTTAGGTTTGGGGGTGTGGATTTAAAATTTTGCATATAGAAACAAGTAGGTTTGGGGGTGATACACGGCCAGGACATTTAAATTTCTGCTTGTGATTAGTATGATAACTTGTTAATAGGAATGTATATTCTAAGTTAACTATCTTTGCTTTACTAAGAGTCATGCCATGGTCAAGTAGTTCATAATTTGCACTTCACAATGCCATGTTTTAAGTGATTAAGTGAACGAAATAACTGAATTTGAGTGAACCTTAGAAAATTAGTGGAGACTACCCAGTGAGATCTTTGAGCCAAATTGCCATTCTTTCTGAGGGATATACTTGTTTCTAATCTTAAACACTCATCACTTTTGTTCTTAATTGTTGATCTCATTACATCATATTTGCATTGAATTTTAAAGAACTAACATCATTTAGATAATCTTGATTTAATGTATGTTTTGCCATAAGAAGTGATGTAGGCTATGTGTGCTTTAACCTCTAAAGGCCTTATCCTACCCTATTGCATGCTCCCTAAGCCAATTTTGAAGCCAAACACTCAACCTTTTCTTTCATCACCCAAAGTATAACCTAACCCAAAATACTTAGCCATTCATCACAGCCATACCCTATAACCTCAGTTTGTGCTAAGGTTGCCACAAATGAGATTCATGGTGAGAATGAGAGGTGAAAGAAGATGATGCCCAATTCAAAGGACATTGGCGTCAATTGAAAGTTCAAAAGTAAAGAAAAGATTTACAAGTTGCAAGCTGCATGAAAATTTGAGGAAATCATTGCATGATCTAGGTTCAATTCAATTCAAAGACGAACAGAAACAAAAAAACGTTCAAATCAAAAGAAAGAAAGAAATGTTGAGAAAAAGAAGGAAAAAAATAAGTGAAAAACAAAGTGAATTGAGCCAAGTGAGCCAAGAGCCTCAAAATAAGCCACAAGAGCCTCAAAATAAGCCACAAAAGCCTCAAAATAAGCCACAAGAGCCTCAAAATAAGCCACAAGAGCCACAAAATAAGTCATCAGGAAAGCACAATGTCGTGGGCCTTAAGAAAGGATTCAGTTCAGAAATTCCAAGTTCAATTCATGACTTCTCATGCCTTGGCACAACTCAGGTTCTTTGAATCCCATCCTTCCTTGCTAAACCCCAAAGCTTAGCCCCAATACAACCTAAAAAGGAAGACCTAACGGATCTTATGGACAATCATGCTGAGGATTAAGGTACGTATCTATGTTCTTAAAGTTAAATTCCTTTCATGAGATCTTTATTTCCATAAAGTGCTATTCTTCATTGTTACTCATATGTGATTAAATTTGAATTTCATAACATAAACTCATCACATATGCTTGAAAAGAGTGTAAGCCTAGGATTCTTGTGTGAATTGAGAGTTGCCTAGTGAGGATTAGAGTCGAGGCGAAATCTTTCTAGGGCACTTAGATGAAGTTGTTTTCAAACTTGATCACCTGAAAATATTGGCATTTATACACGTACACCTTCACATGACACTCACGGCTATAGCATTCCTTTTAGTTCTGCAAAGCATGTCTACTTACTTTGATTCTTATTAGCTTGTTAAGAGTACTATATCTAGCATCTTTTTGTTTAAGTAAAACGTTTGTGGGTATCGTACTGTTATAAGCCTCAGGAGACAAAACTCCTCCTACTAGGTGAACCTAGGGGTTTAAATGTTCTATCTTAACTAAAATCGAGTCTTTTCATTTTGTTAGCATTTGTTTTGCTCAGGGACTAGCAAAAGATAGGTTTGGGGGCATTTGATCAGTCGTTATTTATGCATCATTTTGAGGTCTTTATATGCCTCTCTTACATGTCTTTTGAATGATTTCGTGCCATCAATAGTAGAAAATGATCAATCTTGTGAGACTTGTGCAGAGTTAGAAAGATAGGTAAAATCTGGAAAGAACGCAAAAAGAATGACTCAAATCGGAGTCCAGATGAAGGAGATGTCCTCATTTCAATATCAGGTCCTCAACGGGGTTCTGAGTGCGCCAGTGCGCCAGTGCGCCTATTTTGGGCCACTGGCCAAGTACCTCATATCAGGCCCTCCTTGTCTCAAACCTGTGTTTCATGACATCAAGGTCAAGTCCTAGAAGTGCCAAGGTCGCGCCAAGTCAGGTTGAGGACATGTCCCAAGAACTCCCATCTGAGCCCAGATGTGCGCCTAAGCCGGGGTCCCTGTTCCGCCAGCGGTGGATCAGAGGTTCTCCCTATGCGCTAAGCCTGACAACATTTACGCCAAGCCTGAACGATGATGCGCTTCTATTATACTCCTAACGTACTTCAAAAGCGCGGTCCCAGATCCTGATTACGAAGACAGTCAAAAATCCAAGTTTGGCCAGCTTGCGTTCCCACTTGCCAGCTTGCATTCACACTCCCAGCCGTGTTCTGATTGGTTCTAATAGATTTTAAAGACTTTGTAATTAATTAAAAGTAAAATAACTTACCCTATTCCTATAGGACAAGGTTTGACCAATCTGTATAGAACAAGGTTATACCAATCCTTATAGAACAAGGTTTTCCCTTGTAGGAGAATCAGATAGAGGATTAGGGGCGTTCTTGTTTCTGGAAAAACAGAGACCTGAGCCACAGAGTTCCGTTTTGGTTTTCTAGAGAATTAGGGACCATATTTTCGGAGATAATCTTTCACATAGATTATTGGACGTGGAGCTTGAAGAAGAAGGCCCTGCCGTGTCTTCTGCTGCATCTGTTCTTAACAATCTCCTATGTACCCTTATTTTCATTATTACAATTTACTTATGGATTCAATTATACTTGTGTTTATTTCAGTTATGTGTGAGTAGTCATTAGGATTAGGGTTGCTTGAAGCCCTAGCCATGTTAGCTTATTGATTGGATTTCTGGCTCTTGATTATGATTGCTATGCATGCTAAATAAGTTGGATTACTATGCTTAATGAACTTAATTTATGCCTATAAGATTAGCTACCTTGTTTGCATATAATTATAGATGTAATTGCTTGAGTGACCGTCATATCATCTTGTGATTTGGAGCATCGAAAGTATTCGTACTTGTAATCTTAACTCATGACGACCTAGGATTGCATGCCACTTTGCTAGGTTAGTGTGGTGTCATTAAATTCTCTTTAAACTTCATGCATCATCTTAAAAGGTAGGTGATAGACGTTCTAGGCATATGCCCTGTTTAGAACATGCTAAGTAAGAGGGAATAAGATGTGTCTAGTGAACCAACGCCAGGTCCTAGGCACGGGGACCTAATTCAGAAAATGCATAGTAATTAGGTCAAGGAAATTTGGTTAAGAGCTATAATTGGTTAGAGTGGATAGTAAGCCTTAATTCGCCTTAGTTAACAACTTTTCATTCTTGCATTGTTAATTTCTGTACTTTGATTTACTTGTCTTTAAATTTCAGTTATCACATCATAAACCCCCCCCCCCCCCCCCCCCCCCCCTCACCCCCCCCCCCCCCCCCCCCCCCCCCCCCCCCCCCTGTGTGTGTGTGTGTTTTTTTATTTAAGTTAACAAATACTAGTCCTCGAGGGATCGACTCTTGCTGTGCTACTATACTATACTTATCGATTTGTGCACTTGCAAGGATTTTATAACTGTTAGAATTGAATTGCATATTTCTTGCTCTTTAAATCTACCAACAGTGTCCAACAATACATTTCTACTTGGTTAAGTAGCATCACTTGGAAATACTATTGTGTCATTGTACATGGAGCCCAATACGATTTCGAATCCGGTAAAGACTCTACATATTTTTAGTTTTTTAGTGAAATTCAATGAGTAAAGTATTATTGATGCGAAATTATCAATAAAATTATATTTTAATTTCTCTCTATGTTTAAGGTTTTATATTGTTGGTCATCAACATACCAAACCATATCATATTATATATCATATACTTATTATATCAAAGTCATTTTATAATTTTTATCTTATATAAGCATTATTGGGTGCTTAAGTTTTTCCCAAAGTTTCATTCAAAATTTTCAAGTTTTGGACTAAATTTCAAACATTTTTTTTTAGAGTGAACGATATCGATATTGAAATATCCGTCGATATTTCCATAAATTTGATTGTCGATATTTCCATGAAAAATGATATTTTAATCATTGCATGTACTACATGTGTGATCAACTTGAAAACATCCTTGTCTTTGGCTACGACGCTCAAAATAAACATGTTACATGGATATATATATATATATATATATATATATATATATATATAATTCATGGGAGTGACTGATGAATCATATATATATATATATATACATCTCTGGCTCCGCTGGAAATTGTTCCAATCCTTCTAAGTACGTACGTAGAAGTCAAAAATTAGTCTAATCCTTCTAGATAAGGCCACCTCAGACTTTCACAAAAATAAATAAATAAATAAAATCAGTTGCCCTGGAGGTTGGACCTTATAAATCACCCTACACTCACATTTTCTTATCTCATCACAAAGCACATACCACATATATAGAGCACAATTAAGAAGAATACATCATAATTAAGAGATGTTAGATCTTGTGCAACCTTCTCCCTTCAAATATTTTGAACTTTTGGCCATCTTCCTCCTCCTCATTTACAATTACAAATGGTCCTCTACCTCCAAAAACTCATCGGCACCACCTTCTCCTCCAAAGCTCCCCATTATTGGGAACCTTCACCAACTAGGCTCTCAAGTCCATCGTTCGCTTGAAACCTTAGCTCACCGCTACGGGCCTCACATGCGGCTCCCTTTCTGGAGGACACTAGTCTGTGTGGTGTCTTTCACTAAGGGTACATACGAGATCATGAAAACCCATGACCTCACATTTGCCACTAGACCAAAGGCCACCTTTCTTTAAAAAAGTTCTCTACAATTACAAAGACATTGCATCGGCACCTTACAGCGAGTATTAGAGGCAGATGAAAAGTATTTGTGTCTTGAATCTTTGGAGCAACAAAAAGAGTCGCTTTGTTCGGGGAGTGAGAGAAGAGGAGACCAAATACATGATCAACAGCATAATGAAGCAGTCTTGTTCTTCGGGATTGATTAACTTAAGCAAAATGCTTGAGACATTAACTAATGATGTGGTGTGTAGAGTTGCTCTGGGGAGGAAGTACATTGATGATGGGGGCGGTGGGAGAATGTTTAAGTAGCCTTCGGGAGACTTGATGGAGTTAATAGACTGCATCCACATCGGAGACTACATCCCATGGCTTTCATGGTTATGTTATCTCAATGGTTTGGATGCCAAATTTGATGATCTACGAGAGAAGGCATAATTGTTTCGTGGGGTGAAGGCTTAGGTGCTTCTACGGAAGAAGACTTGAATGCTTCACATGACGAAGACTTTGATGCTTCCGCGGAGGAAGGCTTGAGTGCTTCGCATGGCAAAGGCTTTGATGCGTCTACAGGTGAACACTTAGGTGCTTCTACGGAAGAAGGCTTCAATGCTTCGCATGACGAAGGCTTTGATGCTTCTACGGGAGAAGGCTTGAATGCTTTGCAGGGCAAAGGCCTTGATGCTTCCACGGAGGAAGGCTTGAATGCTTCGCATGGCAAAGGCTTGGATGCTTCCGCGGAGGAAGGCTATGTTGATGACCTCCACGTACTAAAATGCTTGCATAGGATTCGTTGCAACTTGGAATTAGCTTTTCTTTGTGAGGTTAAAAATCTGACTTCCATATCTTTTTAACTTGACCAGACTTGCTCTGGAACGTTAAGAATTGAATCCTTGAGGTCAAATTGAATATCTAGTTTGATTGCCATTTGAATATCTTCCTGGAACAAAATCACTCTGAGACTGAGAAATCACACCTTGAAGCACCAACTTCAGCCAGTTTGCTAGAGTTTTCGCCGCCAGCTTATACAGCACCGTACATAGACTGATGGGTCTGAATTCAGTCAGTCTAGTAGGTGATTTGACCTTCGGTATCCAATCAATTAAGGTCTGGTTGAACTCCTTCACACTACCATTGCCAA
Source organism: Oemleria cerasiformis (assembly GCA_037349345.1). Lineage (NCBI taxonomy): Eukaryota > Viridiplantae > Streptophyta > Magnoliopsida > Rosales > Rosaceae > Oemleria > Oemleria cerasiformis. The sequence goes on along the minus strand of JAZGTL010000017.1, from coordinate 3,643,968 downwards.
TACCGTGGAAACATCATCACCAACGATTTGCCAATACTTTTGATAAAAAAAAGTTGGTAACCAATCATGTCCTAGGGCTTTTGTAGGAAACATCAGATGTAGGGCACGCTCCAACTCCTCACGAACATAAGATTTTGTCAAAACCTCATTCATGTCATCATCCACCCTAGGAGTTATAGGCTCCAAAACTCTATGCATGTTCAGACCTCCTGTATTAGTAAACAATTCAGTGAAATATGAACAAAACATAGTCCTAATAGTAGTAGGGTTTGTATGCCAGACCTGATTGTCGCCAAACATTCCGCGAATGTTGTTACTCCTACCTAGGGATTTTTCCCTTTTCGTGAAAAAAAAAATTCACATTTCTGTCACCCTCTTGCAACCAGTCCACCCTCTCGCAACCAGTCCACCCCGCTCATTATTTCCACTTAATTTCCTTATCTTCCAACATATTGTTAATCTATCTCTCAATGTCCAACTTTCTGACATGTTCCACCCCAACCCGTGACCCTTGAAATTGAGCTAGCCTAGTGTGAGCAAGTTCTATTGGACATCCAGACTCAGAGAGGACTCGAGGAGGATGATGATCTATTCACAGGACGGAGTCGATTCGTCGAAGAGGATGATGATCTCTTCAAGGATTAGAGCTGATTCTCTTCTCTGCAGGAATCGCCGCATGCAAGGTATGAACCATAATCCTCAATCTCTAGCTGAACCTTTGAATCGAGACTAGCTCGTGATGTATTCAATTTCCTGCTTAAGTTTTGTGAAATCGGATTGAAGATTATTGCTAGAAATTTGGTGTTGATCAATATGATGATCTAATGCACTCTAGATGTTCGTTAATTTGCTTGAGAGAGATTTCTGGATTTGAGGGAGGTCAGTTATTACTGACTTTCTCCCGTGAGTTTTCTATATATTCAAACTTATGAGTTTATTCAAATTACACAGCATATATCCTCACTCACACACTCTACAATTCGGTTAGAGATGACAACACTATGATGTCATCACACACACACACTCTTTTGCTTACTCCTTAATCTGCTCTCACACACTCTGCAATGCTAACTGTCTCACACACTCACAGCTCACATACATGCTTCCATTTCATGCCTTTAGTTAATGACACATTCCTTCTTGAGTCAGTAGCTGGTATGCTGCCAAGTCAGCTGCTAGTGATGCAGCTTAGTCACCAACAACCCCTCATAAGTTAGTCACTGGAACCACTCCCAGCAGATCCCTTAGATAGCTGAACCTTTCTCTAGGTAGAGCTTTGGTAAAGATATCTACAAGTTGTTCTTCAGACTTGCAATAGTGTAGGGTAATTTCTTCATTTTGAATTGCATCTCTGATGTAATGAAACCGTCTGTTTATATGCTTGGTCTTCTGATGAAAGACTGGATTTTTGGCCTTGGCAATGGCTGACATGCTGTCACACAGTAGAGGAGTAGCCTCTAACTTTTCCTCTCCCAAGTCTCCCAATACAAACCTTAAACAGACTGCTTGAGTAGTTTCCTCAGAGGCACTTACTTACTCAGCTTTTGCTGTTGAAAGGGCAACATTGCTCTGTTTGACAGATGCCTAAGAATATATCCCACTACCAAATGAAAAAGCATAACCAGATGTGCTTTTCATGTCATCCTCAGACCCTCCCCTATCACTGTTACAGAAACCTACCAAAGTAGCTGCTTTCCCTTTCTTGTATTCAATTCCATAGGTCAATGTACCTTGGACATACCTTAGGACTCTCTTAGCAGTTCCTAAGTGCTTCTTGGTAGGGTTGTGCATGAATCTAGACAGTAGATTTGAGGCATACATTATGTCTGGTCTAGTAGCAGTAAGGTAGAGCAAACTTCCCACAATCTGTCTATAGAGTTGCTAATCAGCAGCTTCACTACCATCATTTCTTTGCAGCTTGTCAGTAGTTGCTAGGGGAGTACTCACTGGCTTGCAGTCTTTTAGTCCAAACTTCTCTAGCAATGTAGAAACATACTTCCTTTGATGAATGAAGATACCATTGCTAGATTGTAGAACACCATCCTTAGGAAATGATGCAATAATCCCATGTCTGTCATCTCATATTTGTTCATCATGTCTTGCTTGAACTCAGCCATCAGAGCAGCACTGTCACCTGTGTAGATAATGTCATCTACATAAATTGACACAATTAGAGTTCCTTCATCTTGCTTACATTTTAAATACAGAGTTACTTCACTTGAACTTCTCTCAAAACCACAACTTAGCAAGTAGGAATCAATCTCCCTATACCAAGCCCTTGGTGCTTGCTTAAGTCCATAGAGTGCCTTGTTTAGCTTGTAGACTCTAGCTTCATTTCCTTGTACTTCAAAACCTTCAGGCTGATCCACATACACCTCTTCTTCTAGAACACCATTTAGGAATGCTGACTTCACATCAAGCTGACACAGTTTCCACTCTTTCTGTGTTGCTAAGGCAATTAGGGTTCTGATAGTGTCAAGCCTTGCAACTGGTGCAAAAGTCTCATTGAAATCAATTCCTGGTTTCTGAGCATATCCCTTAGCTACCAATCTGGCCTTGTGCTTCTGAACTGATCCATCCAGGTTGAGTTTAGTTTTGTACACCCATTTGATACCAATCACTAGTTTGTCAATAGGTCTCTCTATTAGTTCCCATGTATCATTCTTTTCAATCATCTGTATCTCAGCTTCCTTGGCTTTCTTCCAAACTGAATCCTTGATTGCTTCACTGAAACTTTTAGGTTCTATTATGCACATGTGACATCTAGCATACACATCACTTAGACTTCTTAGCCTCACATGTGTATCACCTGAACTTGAGCTGGGTGAATCACAGGAAATAGAACTAGGATTTGTACTAGGACCAGAATCAGGGGTTGGGTTAGAACTTGAACTAGTGCTAGTAGTATGAGGACCATGTGTTGCTGGTGTAACAAAGTCAGTTCCAGTGTCTAACCCTACTGATATGAACTCCTGAACTTCTGTATGTTTCTTCCAATCCCAGGTTCCTTCTTCATTAAATATTACACTTCCTGACACCACAATCTTTCTGGTTTCCAGATTATAGATTTTGTAGCCCTTTTCACAGCTGCCATAGCCAACTAGAACACCTTTCACACTTGAATCATCTAGTTTCTGTCTCTTCTGTGATGGAATATATATAGAGCCAAATACCCTTAGGTGTGACACTCCTGATCTTCTACCAGAGAACTTCTCAAATGGAGTCTTACTCTGCACAACCTTGGTAGGACATCTATTGAGGATGTATACTGCAGTGTTAACTACTTCACCCCATAACTCATAGGGTAGTTGTTTACCATGTAACATAGACTTAGCCATCTCTACTATAGTCCTATTTTTCTTCTCAGCAACTCCATTCTGCTGAGGAGAGTAAGCCACTGTCAGATGTCTCTCAATTCCATGCTCTTCACAGAGTCTCTGGAATTCATTTGAGGTGTACTCTCCACCTCTATCACTTCTCAACTTCTTCACCTTGCATCCACTTTGTATTTCAACCATAGCTTTGAACGTTTTGAACACATTCAACACATCTGATTTGTGCCTCAGGAAATACAGCCAGCACATTCTAGAGTGATCATCAATGAAGGTAAGGAAATACAGATTACCACCCATTGTTTCTGTTTGCATAGGACCATACACATATGAGTGTATTAACTTAAGAGGTGTAGATGCCCTCCAAGCCTCTTCTGTGTCAAAAGGACTCACATGATGTTTCCCTGAGATACATCCCTCACAGAGTTCTTTGTCACCTTCTAGACTAGGTAGGCCAACCACCATGTCCTTCTGTCTTAGCAGTTTTAGGCTTGAATAGTTCAAATGCCCAAATCTCATGTGCCATAGTTCTGTGCTTTCCTTTGCTTCTGCTCTTCTAGCTACTGGATAGACCAGGGAAAGCTTGAAACATATGATGCCTGTCATAGGAACCATGGCAACCCTTTGCTTAATGGTCTTATCTTCATAGACCTCTGCTGTACTGTCCCCAAACACAAGGCAGTATCCATCTTCCACCATCTGACCTACACTTAGTAGGTTCTCATCCAAACCAGGTACAAGCATCACTTCCTTGATGTACTTGTCACCTTGGTCAGTATGGACCAACAGGGAACCTTTCCCTGCAGGTTGAACTAGCTCACCAATACCCATCTTCACTTTTACATTCAGATTTTGATCAATGTTAGTCAGTAAAGACTCATGACCAATCATATGGTTACTACAACCACTATCCAAGTACTACACACCCACATCCTTCTCAATGGAGGCTGAATGGCCAGCATAGAACATGTTACCTTCAACTTCATTCACTTTCTGAGCTCGATTAGGAATCTGGTTTTTCAGAACAGTCTTTGGAAATCTGGCCAAACTTAGAGCACTTGAAACATTTCACTTTTCCTTTGAACCAGCATTCCCCCTAGTGAAGTTTGTTGCAATTCTTGCTAGCATCCTTAGAACCACTGGTTTCTCCTTTCTGATTCCGAGAGAATTTGTTCTCATACTTAGCATTTCCTTTGAATTTGCTATTAGTCCAACCTTTGTTTCCACCTTTGAACCGCTGCTTCTTGAACTTCCCCTGACTTGATTGTGCTAGTGATTTGTTGTTCACACTCATGCTTGAGAATGCTTTCTCAACATCACCCTCAGTATGCATCTCCAAACGTTGATCAAATGCCCTGATTGATGCAGAGATACTTTCAACACTAATATGTTCTAAGTCTCTAGTTTCTTCTAGTATGGACACAATTGAATCATAGGGTGTAGTCAGGCTTATCAGAATTTTATGTGCTAATCTTTTTTCAGTTACCTCCTCACCATATGTTTTCATTTGATTAACAACACCAAACAATCTAGTCATATATGTGGCAAAGGATTCATCATTCTTCATACGTGTATACTCAAAATCTCTTTTAAGACTTTGTAATTTAACTGTTCTCACCTTAGGATCTCCTATGTATTCCTTTTTCAGAATCTCCCATGCACTTTTGCCTATCTCGTCATTCGAGATTCTTGGGAAGATTTCTTCAGAGACTGCATTCTGAATCAAGTTCAAGGCCTTGACATTCTTGATCTAATCAGCATGGCTTGCTGCTGTCTCAAGCTCTTCATCTTCACTGTCATACTCAGGATTAGGTAAACCTTGACTGACTATCTTCCACATATCACATGCTTTTAGTGCTGTTTTCATTTTTATATTCCAGAAGTCGTAATTCACTCCTGTGAATACAGGTATCTTCGGTTCTCCCCCTCCAGTACCAACCATGACTTGGCAGTGAAGGAAGCTCCTGTTTTAACTCCTGCTCGACTTCACCACAGACAGACGCCCCAGAGATATGATCTCAGAGCTCTGATACCATGTTGGATAGCCAGACTCAGAGAAGATCGAGGAGGATGATGATCTATTCACAGGACGGAGCCGATTCGCCGAAGAGGATGATGATCTCTTCAAGGATCAGAGCCGATTCTCTTCTCAGCAGGAACCGCCGCATGCAAGGTATGAACCCTAAACCTCAATCTTTAGCTGAACCTTTGAATCGAGACTAGCTCGTGATGTATTCAATTTCGTGCTTAAGTTTTGTGAAATCGGATTGAAGATTATTGCTAGAAATTTGGTGTTGATCAATATGATGATCTAATGCACTCTAGATGTTTGTTAATTTGCTTGAGAGAGATTTCTAGATTTGAGGGAGGTCAGTTATTACTGACTTTCTCCCGTGAGTTTTCTATATATTCAAACTTATGAGTTTGTTCAAATTACATAGCATATATCCTCACTCACACACTCTACAATTCGGTTAGAGATGATAACCCTATGATGTCATCACACACACTCTTTTGCTCACTCCTTAATCTGCTCTCACACACTCTACAATGCTAACTGTCTCACACACTCACAGCTCACATACATGCTTCAATTTCGTGCCTTTAGTTAATGACACATTCCTTCTTGAGTCAGCAGCTAGTATGCTGCCAAGTCAGCTGCCAGTAATGCAGCTTAGTCACCAACAAGTTCAAGCTGTCGTCAAACCTTGCCATAATATCTCTACTCCATTGTCTCAGCCGTGTGTTGCAATTGTCAAGCTTGAGAGAAATGTTCCCAGAATTTATAGCTCCACCCCACACATTTTGAATAACTTCTTCACACATAGGCTCTTTTGTCCAGATATGTTCAAAAAGGAAACGCCGCTTTGTTCTCCGTCGGTCATTGCTTGCTACGTCCTGCTCGATATTCACCAGAATTGGTGTATGATAAGAACCAACAGTAATATTGAGATGCTCTATTACTAGATGAGGGAAACCGGCTAACAATTCCATAATGACTAAAACTCTATCCAAATGCACCTCTGTATCCACTGTCTCAAACTGCACTCTTGAACCTAGAAATCTGATTTGTTGGCCTCACACGTCTACCCAAAATCTGACTCATGTAGAACTTCGTTGAAGTCCCCCATCACCACCCATGGATGCTGCCCAACCAAGGCTAAATGCCTCAGAAGGGTCAATGACTGGTGGCAGAGGTGGGCCTCCGGATGCCCGTATAACCATATTACATGATAAATACTCCCAATTGCAGTTGAAATTGTTGCATCAGTATGACCTGCAGACGAAGACAACAAAGCCATTGTGAAACCATTCTTACAATAAAAGACCACCTCCCAAGCCGACACGCTTTACCATAATAGCTTGATTTATGCCCAATTTACACTCGCCACTTCCATTTGCGCATCTGTCATTCTTGTTTCCAAAAGAAACTCCATTTGCGCATCTGTCATTCTTGTTTCCAAAAGAAAAATGATATGAAATAAAACAACCTGGTCTTTTCCCTAGCAACGGCTCCAAAAACTTGATATGAAATAAAACAAGCACAATAATTATGCAACTTATTCTATCTAGTTAAAATCTTTGCAACTGTACAAATCGAATTTGACAACTATAGTGACAAGCAAAGGTCAATCCCTCGAGGACTTGTTTAACAGTTTAACTTCACTTAAGTTCAGATTTATTAATTCAATCAAAAGACTCAAAATTATCAAAGAAAACAAAAAACTCACACTACTTTATATATGCAAAGACTCATGTTAAACGACTCACATGGTTAGGGCTTCAAGCAGCCCTAATTCTAGTAAGACTACTCACGTAAAATTGAAAAGCAAAACATAATTGAATTCATAATTGTAAAATAATAATAAAAGTAAAGATACAAAAGAGATTATTGAAGATGATGCACAGCAAAAGACCATGCCAAGGCTGTTCTTGCAAGGCTTCACGCTCAACTCTCACTCAGAATAGAAAATTAAAGTGTTTAAAATTGAAAATAAAGTGCTAGGCGACTAGGGTTTCTCAAGGGTCCTCAAATTGATGCCTAGGAGACATATACCCTAGAAAATAGGACACCAATTAGGATAGGAATCTGATTGAAAACTGACTTAAACACTGCCTTCCTAGTTTAGCAGGGACAAGGTCCTAAAAAGGATTCCTTGGGCGGCAAGGAATGGGATTAATGCGGCAATCCTTCTTTGATTGGGTTCTTGAACTTCTTGTGTGACAAGGCATCTTCTGACAGTCTCTTAGGGTTACCATGACGTGTAGGAATGGGATGGGCCAACCCTAGACACCAATGACACGACATGACATCATCTTGACACATTTTGGCCTCAAAATAGGGCACAATATGCCATGGACATGTCCTGGACATATTCAGCTGGGCCAAACTGACAGGACCCCTCCCGAATTTCCCTTAAAATCCTTGAGATGCCCTGCTCCCATATGACAAAGCCTTATCTAACTCAAAAATCCCTAAAGTACCCTTACTATTCCAAGAAAGACTTTACGAGAATTCTACAAAAAATTCAGCAGAATCTCCCCTGCACCCGGTCAACCTGTCATTTACCTGTCAGACAAAGGATACAAAACAAATACAAGATTGAAAAGACCAGCTACAACCCTAAACTACCAAACCCTCGAATAATTTACAATACCCCAAAATAGGATCAGAGCAACTAGATAGCCTCTAATTACATAACTAATGAAAGTCCTATGTGGGAGTAGCGCAGCGAAAGATGTGCCTCCTCCTAGTCTCCTCGCCTCGCTCCGCTATGTCCTGGAGGGAACCAAAACCAAAATAATTGTGAGTGGACATAACCAAATCGAAGTGTACAAGCGTTAGTAAAGTGACGATAATAACAATTAAATAAAATAAGGTAATCCGAACAACCTACCTTGTGGTGAATCAAAGTACATTAAGACCCTTTATACATATATATATATATATATATATATATCACTACAAGAAAAGCAGGCTTGCCCGGCGAAACTGATTCGTCGAGCAACTTTTTGGATTCGTCGGGCCACATTAAAAATGACGAACAACCGTCGGGCAACATTCGCCGGGCAAAGGCCATCGGGCTTGAAGTTAGTCGACGACAACAGTGAATTCGTCGAGCAATTTAAAGCTTGCCCGACTGAACATTCGTCGCCTATAATTTGTCGAGCAATCCAAAGTCAACAACTTTTGCCCGACAAATTTTTTTTGCCGGGCAAAGATAAAGAAATTCGGCAGGTGTGCATCGAATTCTCTTACGTTGCCCGACGAAATGATTATTCGTCGGGTAAAATCATAATATTTTAAAAAAAATTAATAATTTATTTAATTAAATAAATAAATATATTTAAAATAAAAATATTTTTAAAAAATACAATTAAAAGAATAAAAAGAATCAAATTAAATTAAAAAAAAATACTTATAAAAATTAATGTTATGTTTTTACATAATTAAAACTAAAAAAATGTTTTACATATTACATTCTAAATACTCGGCGACGGATCGGGGTGGTCGGGATCCTGGGGAGACTGTTGGGACGGGGGCTGAGGCTATGACGGAAGATCATCCAATCCACGGGCACCCAAACGGTCAAGCACCTTGGCTAGGGCGGCCTTGATCTCCACGTTTTGGGCCTGGATCTTCGCATATTGAGCCTTGATCTCAGCATTTTCGGCCTAGATGAACTCGTAGTTTCTCCTGATCTCCGACATCTCCTAAGGATTGGCTGCCCAAGATGAACTCGACGAGTGACTGGAGACATCCCGCACTATCCCGTCGCCAGCCCCCCGTACGATCTTCCCTGGACGCCTCCTAAGTCGTCGCTCGAGGATGGCGATTGACATCTCGGGATTCGGGAGATGCTACCCCAATGGCACTTCGGGATGCTGTTGTGTGAGCTCAGCATGTGTCTGTTGGACGTCTTGCTCTATCACTTCCTACAAATTGAAATAAATATTAATTGGAAATATAATTATCAAATTAAAAATTAATATTTAATTTGCAAAAAATAAACTTACGTGAATTTTGTCAACCTCTTGGTCGCCACGTCCAGCGTACACTTGCCCCCAGGCATCCACCTCCGGGAACATCGACCCGGTAATGTACCGATCCTCCTGCCGGGCCGATAAGGATCGCGACCCCCTGTGGTGGTTGAATTTCTTCGCCCCCCGGTTTGATGTGTTGGCAACCGATTTTCGCTGTTCATTAGTAAAAACAAAAATTATATTTTCAAATGGACAATGACATAAAAAATAAATAAATAATTTAACTAGGTAGATAGTACATACCACATAGGTGGGGGAGACGAAATGGTCACACAACCACAACCACCCTAGCAGTTTCGGCCCGTCCAACTTCTCCGGAGGATTTTCCCGAGCTTCATCCGGGGAAGGCAGCTCTTGTAGTACTTGTGGAGCTCGTACTTCCAGTCGGCGTACTGTAACTGCCAGTGGTGTCTCAGGTATCTAATGAGGTCGACGTCGTGCAAGTTGAACTCAAAATTGATATGCAATAAATTATTAAATTTAGTAAAATAATTAAAAAAAAATGAAATTATTGTAAAAAAAGGGAGAAACACGTACGGATAACTCTCCCCAAGAGCGCGATCAAAGTACAGAAATTAACAATGCAAGAATGAAAAGTTGTTAACTAAGGCGAATTAAGGCTTCCTATCCACTCTAACCAATTATAGCTCTTAACCAAATTTCCTTGACCTAATTACTATGCATTTTCTGAATTAGGTGCCCATGCCTAGGACCTGGCGTTGGTTCACTAGACACATCTTATTCCCTCTTACTTAGCATGTTCTAAACAAGGCATATGCCTAGAACGTCTATCACCTACCTTTTAAGATGATGCATGAAGTTTAAAGAGAATTTAATGACACCACACTAGCCTAGCAAAGTGGCATGCAATCCTAGGTCGTCATGAGTTAAGATTACAAGTACGAATACTTTCGATGCTCCAAATCACAAGATGATATGACGGTCACTCAAGCAATTACATCTATAATTATATGCAAACAAGGTAGCTAATCTTATAGGCATAAATTAAGTTCATTAAGCATAGTAATCCAACTTATTCAGCATGCATAGCAATCATAATCAAGAGCCAGAAATCCAATCAATAAGCTAACATGGCTAGGGCTTCAAGCAGCCCTAATCCTAATGACTACTCACACATAACTGAAATAAACACAAGTATAATTGAATCCATAAGTAAATTTTAATAATGAAAATAAGGGTACATAGGAGATTGTTAAGAACAGATGCAGCAGAAGACACAGTAGGGCCTTCTTCTCCAAGCTCCACGTCCAATAATCTATGTGAAAGATTATCTCCGAAAATATGGTCCCTAATTCTCTAGAAAACCAAAACGGAACTCTGTGGCTCAGGTCTCTGTTTTCCCCAGAAAACCAAAACGCCCCCTAGCTAATTATCACCTTCTTATAGACAAGGGAAAACCTTGTTCTATAAGGATTGGTATAACCTTGTTCTATACAGATTGGTAAAACCTTGTCCTACAGGAATAGGGTAAGTTATTTTACTTTTAAATAATTACAAAGTCTTTAAAATCTATTAGAACCAATCGGAACACGGCTGGGAGTGTGAATGCAAGCTGGCAAATGGGAACGCAAGCTGGCCAAACTTGGATTTTTGACTGTCTTCGTAATCAGGATATGGGACCGCGCTTTTGAAGTACGTTAGGAGTATAATAGAAGCGCATCGTCGTTCAGGCTTGGCGCAAATGTTGTCAGGCTTAGCGCAGAGGGAGAACCTCTGATCCACCGCTGGCGGAACAGGGACCGCGGGCTTAGGCGCACATCTGGGCTCGGATGGGAGTTCTTGGGACATGTCCTCGACCTGCCTCGGCGCGACCTTGGCACTTCTAGGACTTGACCTTGATGTCATGAAACACAGGTTTGAGACCCGGAGGGCTTGATATGAGGTACTTGGCCAGTGGCCCAAAATAGGCGCACTGGCGCACTCAGGTCCCCGTTGAGGACCTGATATTGAAATGAGGACATCTCCTTCATCTGGACTCCGATTTGAGTCATTCTTTTTGCGTTCTTTCCAGATTTTACCTATATTTCTAACTCTACACAAGTCTCACAAGATTGATCATTTTCTACTATTGATGGCACGAAATCATTCAAAAGACATGTAAGAGAGGCATATAAAGACCTCAAAATGATGCATAAATAACGACTGATCAAATGCCCCCAAACCTATCTTTTGCTAATCCCTGAGCAAAAAAAATGCTAACAAAATGAAAAGACTCGATTTTAGTTAAGATAGAACATTTAAACCCCTAGGTTCACCTAGTAGGAGGAGTTTTGTCTCCTGAGGGTTATAACAGCACGATACCCACAAACGTTTTACTTAAACAAAAAAAAGATGCTAGAGATAGTACTTTTAACAAGCTAATAAGGATTAAAGTAAGTAAAAATGCTTTGCAGAACTAAAAGGAATGCCATAGCCGTGAGTGTCATGTGAAGGTGTACGTGTATAAATGCCAATATTTTCAGGTGATCAAGTTTGAAAACAACTTCATCTAAGTGCCCTAGAAAGATTTCGCCTCGACTCTAATCCTCACTAGGCAACTCTCAATTCACACAAGAATCCTAGGCTTACACTCTTTTCAAGCATATGTGATGAGTTTATGTTATGAAATTCAAATTTAATCACATATGAGTAACAATGAAGAATAGCACTTTATGGAAATAAAGATCTCATTAAGGGAATTGAACTTTAAGAACATAGATACGGACCTTAATCCTCAGCATGATTGTCCATAAGATCCGTTAGGTCTTCCTTTTTAGGTTGTATTGGGGCTAAGCTTTGGGGTTTAGCAAGGAAGGATGGGATTCAAAGAACCTGAGTTGTGCCAAGGCATGAGAAGTCATGAATTGAACTTGGAATTTCTGAACTGAATCCTTTCTTAAGGCCCACGACATTGTGCTTTCCTGATGACTTATTTTGTGGCTCTTTTTGGCTTATTTTGAGGCTCTTGGCTCACTTGGCTCAATTCACTTTGTTTTTCACTTATTTTTTTCATTCTTTTTCTCAACGTTTCTTTCTTTCTTTTGATTTGAACGTTTTTTTTTTTTGTTTCTGTTTTTTGAATTGAGTTTGAACCAAGATCATGCAATGATTTCCTCAAACTTTCGTGCAACTTGCAACTTGTAAATCTTTTCTTTACTTTTGAACTTTCAATTGACGCCAATGTCCTTTGAATTGGGCATCATCTTCTTTCACCTCTCATTCTCACCATGAATCTCATTTGTGGCAACCTTAGCACAAACTGAGGTTATAGGGTATGGCTGTGATGAATGGCTAAGTATTTTGGGTTAGGTTATACTTTGGGTGATGAAAGAAAAGGTTGAGTGTTTGGCTTCAAAATTGGCTTAGGGAGCATGCAATAGGGTAGGATAACGCCTTTAGAGGTTAAAGCACACATAGCCTACATCACTTCTTATGGCAAAACATACATTAAATCAAGAGTATCTAAATGATGTTAGTTCTTTAAAATTCAATGCAAATATGATGTAATGGGATCAACAATTAAGAACAAAAGTGATGAGTGTTTAAGAGTAGAAACAAGTATATCCCTCAGAAAGAATTGAAATTAGGCTCAAAGATCTCACTGGGTAGTCTCCACTAATTTTCTAAGGTTCACTCAAATTCAGTTATTTCGTTCACTTAATCACTTAAAACATGGCATTGTGAAGTGCAAATTATGAACTACTTGACCATGGCATGACTCTTAGTAAAGCAAAGATAGTTAACTTAGCATATACATTCCTATTAACAAGTTATCATACTAATCACAAGCAGAAATTTAAATGTCCTGGCCGTGTATCACCCCCAAACCTACTTGTTTCTATATGCAAAATTTTAAATCCACACCCCCAAGCCTAAACTGAACATTGTCCTCAATGTGATTAGCAGTAAGCATGACAACAGTAGAAAGGTTTGAGAGATATAACGGGCAGAAACAGAAAAGGAAAAAGAGAAATACAAACCAGGGCTAGGCTGCCTCCTAGGAGCACTTTATTTAACGTCTAGGCAAGATGGGGCCGGCATGCTAGGCTTTTGATGGTGTGCCCAAGATTTCAGCGTCAAAATGGAACCGATTATGAGCCTCTTGCTGTAGAATCTGCACTGCAGCATGAAGAAAAAAGTTAGAGACACAAAAAGGAATCCATCGACGAGAACGTAACTTATCGGGAAAGAGATTGAGGAGTGATTTGAATGAGAGCAGTTGCTGTCCACTCTTGAATGTTTTCCTTGGACAATGCCCGTGGGGGAACAGCTTTCGTTGTGCCCTGTACGTTCTATACTTCATCCTTGGTCCCTTCCGTTGATTTTTCCTTCGGAACTTGAAGAGGGGGACCAAGTTGAGTGCCTTTAGCATATTCTTGGTGTTTTTATGGTGGAACCTGCACGGGAAAAGTTCAACAGCATTAGGAGCTAAATCAGAATTCAAATCCAAGTTTGCCTTATTAAAAGGAAAGTTAAATGTTTCAGGATTGAGTTGAGAAGGCGTATTGAATTTCAAAACCGGGTCCTTGTCCTTGGGCAGGGGCTGAGACACGGCTGTCAGCAGATTGAGAGGCACGGGCTTCAGCACGAGTTCAGGAGCCTTTATGATGGACGTCAGGATTTTCTGACTTGTGAGTGGTAACGCTTCGAAGGGAGGCCTGTGGAATGGGAGGGCTGGCATGATGTCAAGGGCTCGTACCTCTTCGATCACGCTATCTGCCAGTGAATCCACCGTGTGTGGGTTACTAGTCACTGCCTTCTCAAGGTCATCCGCCATGCAAGACTGAGCAATTGTCTCCCGTAGCAGTAAGTCCATTGTGTTTAATGGAAAATCTACAATAGGCTCGGCAGGGTACTGGATGGTGTCATGGATGGAGAATGTCCGAAGCTGGTCCAGGACCTTGATGGAGACCTGGCCCTTTCTGACGTCGATGAGGCACTCGGCTGTGGCTAGTAAGGGCCTTCCGAAGATGAGGGGAGGATCCTCACTTTTGTCAATTCTGTCCATTCTTAGTACGTAGAAGTCTGCAGGGATGCATGTATCTCCGATTTGTACCAGTACGTCCTCAAGAAACCCCATTAGGTTGATTACAGAAGCGTTAGCCAATCTGACACATAGGTGCGTGGGTTTGAGTGCGCCTAGGTTGAGTGACCTGTAAATGTGGAATGGCATGATGTTCACTGATGCTCCCGTGTCGCAAAGGCAATGTTCGAATCTTTTTGACTGAATGACACATGGAAGGGACGGAGGCCGAGGATCGTTGCCATAAGGGGCATGCGTAAAAGGGCAGCTGAGCAGGCCTTAGGGATGTCAATGGTGTCGGTGGAGCTAAAACCACGCTTGCCTGCAATTAAGTCCTTGATCAGCTTCGCAAAGATAGGCATGTGCTTGACAATTTTGTGGAAAGGCAATGTGATCTGAAGCTTCTGCAACATGCTGATGATTTCTTCCTCAAAGTCCTCCCTTTGCTTATTCCTGTTTTGGAACCTGCGAGGAAATGGATAATCAACATTATTAGCTAACTCAAAAGTGACTTTTTTAGAATTGGAATTCTGAGGTTTAGAGTTAGAAGTATTCGAGTGCTGCGACTTAGGCTTAGGAGCAGGTTGCATGCCAGCCGTGGCCGAAGTAGGCGCAGTGTCAGGTCCTCTTTGCGGTAGGGCACTTGGTGACTCATTGGACTGGTTCTGCGCCAGAGGTGTTGGTCGTGGCATGTTTTTCGGCGCGCCCTGGTCGGTGATCCTTGGCAGAGTAGGTTGAGGCTCTGTTTCAGGTCCTGTGAGGGTGGCATATGTGGGGTCTTGAAGTGGTGTTTCCTTCTCCAGCGTGATGGCATTAGCCGTAGGATTATGAAATCCTTTCGGATTTACCAGGACTTGACTCGGTAGCTTGCCCTGCTCCCGCTGATTTAGTTGGTTCGCCACCTGTCCCATTTGACGCTCCAAGTTTGCAATTACATTTTTGAAGTCTCCCGTCTGACTCTGGCTATCGTGCATGAATTTTATTAGTTGAGCCTGCTGTTGAGTCAGGATATGGATGGAGTCCTCAACAGACTTGCTTCCGCCATTCTGGTTTGAGGAAGGACCGTGGTAGTTCCCCTGAGGGCCTGCGGCTTGATGCTCAAATCCAGGGGGTGGCAAGGGATTCGCGGCTGCTTGATTGTTGCTCCAACGGAAATTAGGATGATTTCTCCACCCCGGATTGTAAGTGTTGGAATATGGGTCATTCTGGGGTCGAGAATTGCTATTGAACCCTCCAGCAAAGTTGGCCTCTTCCACAACCGGGCAGTCCTGGGATGTGTGGCCCTGAATTGAACATACCTCGGAGATGTGAACTCCTTTGGCTTTCTCGCTACACAATTGTTTTACCATTGCCGTGAGCTGAGCAATGGCGTCATCTTTGTATTTGGCGGATGCATCACCCGTAGCTCTAGAGGAGGGACCCCTGTAGCTGAACTGTTTTTCCCTTTGAGCAATGTTCTCAAAGGCGGTCCTTGCTTCCTCGGCTGTGCCTTCTAGAATCCCTTGGGATTGAGAATCCACCATTGTCCGATCGCTAGTTTTCAAGCCTCCATAGAAGTATAGCATAAGATGATGGGCATCAATATGGTGGTGGGGGCACGCCCGTAGCATCTGATTGAACCGCTCCCAAAACTTGTAGAAAGACTCCTCCATGTCTTGCCGTGGGTTCATGATCTTGGACTTTAACTCATTTGTCTTTTCCACGGGAAAGTACTGTGTTAAGAATTTGGACGTCAAGTCCCTCCAAGAGTGAATGGAAGCCGGCGCCAATGAATGAAACCATGTCTTGGCGCGATCCTTGAGACTGAAGTGAAAGAGCCGCAGGCGGATTTCCGATTATGTCATACCATTGATGCGCAGTGTTGAACAAACCTCAACAAATTCCTTGATATGAAAGTGCGGGTCCTCGCCAGCAAGGCCGTGGAATGTAGGCAGCATGTGAATTGTCCCCGACTTTAATTCGAAGTTTGCCACTGTTGACTCGGGAAAAACAATTGGAAATTGATCATCCGAGACATGGGGCATGGCAAAATCCTTAAGGCGCCATGGGGTTTGCGGTACTAGGCCACGTTCCAGGCCCTGCTCTTCTCTGTGGTCCGCCATCCTCCTTGGGCTTGGTGGCGGGGAGCCGTGGACTGAAGATGCTTGCGATGATGGTCCACTTGATGACCCGTGCACTGAACCTTGGAATGACATACGCGGGTACCTAACAAAAAGAAAAACTAAGTTACAAATCTAAACTTGAATGGGCACCGTTGAGGGCAAGTCCCCGGCAGCGGCGCCAAAAACTTGTTGGTAGATTTAAAGAGCAAGAAATATGCAATTCAATTCTAACAGTTATAAAATCCTTGCAAGTGCACAAATCGATAAGTATAGTATAGTAGCACAGCAAGAGTCGATCCCTCGAGGACTTGTATCAACGTTATGACCAATTTTCTAACGACCCGGACCAGAAATTAAATTATTTTGAGAATTGGACAATTTTACCCTCAGTTTTGGATGGGTTTGGGAGTCACTTTTTGACTGGTAAAACTTTTGGGAATTTTTCTTGGGTTGTTGCGTAGGTCTCGAACTCACGAGTTCGTAGACAGGCGGCACGCTGAAAACGGAGATCCGATGCGTTCGTTCCGGGTCTAGAAGCTGCAGGGGCAGTTTGGTAATTTTGGAAATGTTGGAATTATATAACAGGTATTTTTCTCTCTCCTCGGGAGATTGGTCGATGCAGTCTTGGTCCTATCCGAGCCCTCCCCGTGCAATCACCGAAGGCCATATTCATCGGAGGGGTTTCGGTCCGATTCGAACAAAACCGAGGTCGGGAGGACCTTCCCCGCGACCCCACGAGTCTTTTGGTGTGATTATCGGAGTGGGAGCACCTCCGTGGGCGACGGACGGAGGAGGGAGGTTCACCGAACCTTCTCGGCCGTTTTCCGGCCAAACCAGGTATGATCTCGGAACTTTGACCTCATATTTGGATTCCTGGTGAAAAGTAGATGAATTTACATGTGTAGATCGTGAAAAACGGTTAAGAAATGAGGAAGTTAGAAAACCTTGAAAATCGGCCGGAAATGGCAGTTTCCGGCGAACCAGACGGCGGCGGAGGTGGCGGTCCGGTCATCTTCTCCGGCCTGCCTCCGGCGACGGCGAGGGCCGTCCGGTCGTCTTCTCCGACGAGTCACCGGTAACCGGTCGAGTCGAGTGAACCGGCCGAGTCGAGTGAACCGGTCGAGTCGAGTGAACCGGTCGAGTTGGACCGGGTCAGGTCGAGCCGGGCCGGGTTGGACCGGTCCAGGCGCGTGAACACTGTAGCAGGCGCGTGACCGGCGCGTGGCAGCGCGTGGGCGCGTGTTCTGACCTTCTGGTGGCGCGTGGGACTGTTCCCGAAGTCACGGCGGCGCGTGACCGAAGTTTTGGGACGTTCCGAATCAGATTTTGTTGGTTTCGAGGCCATAGGAGTTCATTTAGAGCTCGTTTGGGAAATCCCAACGGTAGGGATTGACCGTGGAGAGGGTTTTGAGTTTGGAAAGTCAAGGTAGTTGGGTCATTATGGTGTATGTGTTCTGAGGCTAGAGCGTACATGAATTTTGGGTTGGATGGTGATGGTAAGCGGACTTTGAGTTATAAATTGTAATGTATGTATAATTATCTTCGATTTAATTACTGTTGTGTATGGTTGTATCTATAAATTGTAACGCATGTATTAATATCCTCGATATGTAAATATTGTTGTGTATGGATGCAATGATTGCTGGATAATGGTTGTTCCAATATTTCAGTGGAAGTGTGTTGTGAGAAACGATATGGTTGTTGGATTCGGTTTTGATAGTATTTGGACGTGGTAATTATTGAGGCACATGATTTTGAGTTGAAAGCGTATTTGTGGTAAATGATAAACAAATTTATACTTGATTTTGGATACAAAACCGTTTTGAAGGGGCCTAGGAGCCGGGCCTTGGTTCCGTGTTGGCGGACTCCCGGTGAACCCCACTATAAACAAAACTGATTTGAAGGGGCCTAGGAGCCGGGCCTTGGTTCCGTGTTGGCGGACTCCCGGTGAACCCCTAATATAAACAAAACTGATTTAATGGGGCCTAGGAGCCGGGCCTTGGTTCCGTGTTGGCGGACTCCCGGTGAACCCCAATATAAAAGGTGATTTTGCAGAGATTGTGGTCGAGTCCAAGTAGTACATATTCTAGTACACCCCAAGGGATACCCTGGTGACTAGGAATAAGATAGCGAGATATATGCCGACTGATATGTTATAATAGCCGAAGGTTATACCGGCTGATGATACAATATGATAGTCGAGGATATTTTCGGCTCTAATATGAACCAGACGACAATTGTTATGGGCCTAATCAACATATGAAAATACGACGTCATTCGGGTCAGTGGGTTGGTGTGGGCGGTGACCCAGATGGACGAATTATTATTGGTTCACTAGTATCTGACTAGTTTGTTGTCTTGTGGTTTTCCAGTAGAGATGTCAGCAATGTTTGACTGGTGTGTTATGAACATGTCGGGACAGTGAAATTTGAGATAATTTGTGTCCAGATTGAACCAAATGATTTAAAACTCCTTTGAAGAGATTCTCAAACAAAATTGTGGATTACGAGGTATTTTTATACAGATTTTATGTGAGTTCAACTAAGTGGTTCTAAAGAGAAATGTGAATTTTAGTGATTTACATATGATGTTTTTATATGATAAATTGTTTATGTGACGCATGCATGATTTTATAAATGGAGGGGAAGAAAGGTATTTGATTGGTCGTTAATTACGGGAATTATTGAGTGCTTAAGTCCCTTGTCTGACAAGATGAAGTATTTATTATTGTTATTATAATTTGTAAGGATTGAAGGGTATTTTGGGAACCTTTTCTTAGGTTGTCAGACGGGATCAGGGTTCTTCCCGGGTTTCGAGGGGAAATTCGGGACGGGTCCTGACAAATTTAGTTCAGATTTGTTAACTTAAATAAAAACACACACACACACACAGGGGGGGTTTATGATGTGATAACTGAAATTTAAAGACAAGTAAATCAAAGTACAGAAATTAACAATGCAAGAATGAAAAGTTGTTTACTAAGGCGAATTAAGGCTTCCTATCCACTCTAACCAATTATAGCTCTTAACCAAATTTCCTTGACCTAATTACTATGCATTTTCTGAATTAGGTGCCCGTGCCTAGGACCTGGCGTTGGTTCACTAGACACATCTTATTCCCTCTTACTTAGCATGTTCTAAACAGGGCATATGCCTAGAACGTCTATCACCTACCTTTTAAGATGATGCATGAAGTTTAAAGAGAATTTAATGACACCACACTAGCCTAGCAAAGTGGCATGCAATCCTACGTCGTCATGAGTTAAGATTACAAGTACGAATACTTTCGATGCTCCAAATCACAAGATGATATGACGGTCACTCAAGCAATTACATCTATAATTATATGCAAACAAGGTAGCTAATCTTATAGGCATAAATTAAGTTCATTAAGCATAGTAATCCAACTTATTCAGCATGCATAGCAATCATAATCAAGAGCCAGAAATCCAATCAATAAGCTAACATGGCTAGGGCTTCAAGCAGCCATAATCCTAATGACTACTCACACATAACTGAAATAAACACAAGTATAATTGAATCCATAAGTAAATTTTAATAATGAAAATAAGGTTACAGAGGAGATTGTTAAGAACAGATGCAGCAGAAGACACGGCAGGGCCTTCTTCTCCAAGCTCCACGTCCAATAATCTATGTGAAAGATTACCTCCGAAAATATGGTCCCTAATTCTCTAGAAAACCAAAACGGAACTTTGTGGCTCAGGTCTCTGTTTTCCCCAGAAAACCAAAACGCCCCCTAGCTAATTATCACCTTCTTATAGACAAGGGAAAACCTTGTTCTATAAGGATTGGTATAACCTTGTTCTATATAGATTGGTAAAACCTTGTCCTATAGGAATAGGGTAAGTTATTTTACTTTTAATTAATTACAAAGTCTTTAAAATCTATTAGAACCAATCAGAACACGACTGGGAGTGTGAATGCAAGCTGGCAAGTGGGAACGCAAGCTGGCCAAACTTGGATTTTTGACTGTCTTCGTAATCAGGATCTGGGACCGCGCTTTTGAAGTACGTTAGGAGTATAATAGAAGCGCATCGTCGTTCAGGCTTGGCGCAAATGTTGTCAGGCTTAGCGCAGAGGGAGAACCTCTGATCTACCGCTGGCGGAACAGGGACCGCGGGCTTAGGCGCACATCTGGGCTCGGATGGGAGTTCTTGGGACATGTCCTCGACCTGCCTCGGCGCGACCTTGGCACTTCTAGGACTTGACCTTGATGTCATGAAACACAGGTTTGAGACCCGGAGGGCCTGATATGAGGTACTTGGCCAGTGGCCCAAAATAGGCGCACTGGCGCACTCAGGACCCCGTTGAGGACCTGATATTGAAATGAGGACATCTCCTTCATCTGGACTCCGATTTGAGTCATTCTTTTTGCGTTCTTTCCAGATTTTACCTATCTTTCTAACTTTGCACAAGTCTCACAAGATTGATCATTTTCTACTATTGATGGCACGAAATCATTCAAAAGACATGTAAGAGAGGCATATAAAGACCTCAAAATGATGCATAAATAACGACTGATCAGTGATCTCCTCTGGGGGTTGGGTTCTGAAAGTCTCCCCCATCATCAGGGACTTGGTGCGAAGAATCGCGCCAATGTCATGCACAAGCAGGCTTTGGATTTTGACTGGCGCGGACCAGAGGCGCGGCACATACACCACCAGGATCTTTGCATTCGTTGTCCTGCAAATCCGCTGGGATGTCAAACCCCGGTTTATCCCGCGCACATTCACCGACTTCCCTGCAAATTCGATGAACATTCGTACATAATATGAGTAACAAATAAAAATGATTGTTTAAATAAACAAAATAATCAACTTACCCTTAGGGAGTGCTCCGACATTAGTCGCCGTTTCGTCTGCTCCGGCGTCGTCCTATGGGGGTTGGGGGTCGGTACGGGGTTCCCCCCGTTTCTTGCTGTGCTGTCGACGAGCCGATCGGGCACCGGGTTGTTGATGATCCGACATCGGTAGGTGAACCGACACCACTGTTGAGGCAATCGAATCAGGGGCTCCCTCCTCCGGCGCATGATCATCAACGGGATCAGGGCAGCGGCGAGTCCTAGAAGTGATTAAGGTGCGATGCGACATCTACAATAAGAAATATAAAATAATTAATATAAAAATAACCAACATATTTTTAATTAAATTAAAAAAAAAAAAACCATACATTTATAATATTAAATTTTAAATTCAAAAAATAAAAAAAAAACCACATTTTAAATTAACCAACATTTTTTAATTCCAATAAAAATAAATAAATAAACCAATTTTTTTTATCAAAAATTAGTAAATTGGTACCTAAAAACTAAACCACCAAATTCTAATTTTAAAAAATAAAACCAACAAAAACGAAAATTAAACCTAAAATACAAATTAATCCAAAAGTACTAAACTCAAAATTCACAACATTATACCTAAATTTCTAAATCCAAATTTCGGGAATAAAATCAAACTTATAAATTAATCCAAACATACAATAATAATATCCAAATCATAAAATTCACATATTAAAAATTTATAAAACTCACATATCCAAAATTTATAAAACTCACATATCCAAAATTCACATATCCTACACCATATCAAAAATTTACATAAATGTTTTTAAATTCAAATATCCAAAATTCATAAAATTCACATATCCAAAATTCACATAAAATTCATATACAAAATCATAACAAAAATCATATGCAAAATTCATAACATTATACCAAACATCACAATTTCAACAAATCTTCAACTATTATATTCCAATCCAAACAAATCTTCAAAATTTCAACATTATACCAAACAAATATTTATATTCCAATCCAATCCAAAATCACAATATTCAACTAATCCCCCTAAATTCTCAATCTGCAAATTTGACAATAATGCACAATCTCCAATAATCAAATATTAATGATTCGTCGGATAATAAGCGGATATGCGTCGGGTAACTTTTACAGATTCGTCGAGTAACAATCGGTGGATAAATCGTCGAGTAACAAGCGGTGGATATGCGGTATGTCAGGACCCGTCCCGAATTTCCTCTCGAAACTCGGGAAGAACCCTGATCGCGTCTGACAACCTAAGGAAAGGTTCCCAAAATACCCTTCAATCCTTACAAATTATAATAATAATACATACTTTCACTTGTCAGACAAGGGATTCAAGCACTCAATAATTCCCATAAATAATGACCAACCAAATACAATATAATATCAGAGCGTCTAAGTAGGATCAAGAGTATAATTTAGATATCCTACTCAAGTATAACTACACAGAGCAGTCGAAGTACTAATGTCTCTGCCTCGAGATCAGTGTTCGCGTCAACTCTACTCAACAGCCTGAAGGGGGTTTAAACACAAAAGTTGTGAGCGGACAAAAATAATCATTTATAAATTCCATTTCGAGGAAATACCTTTCTTCCCCTCCATTTATAAAATCATGCATGCATAACATAAAACAATTTATGATACTAAAACATTATATGTAAATCACCAAAAATTCCCATTTCTCTTTAAAACCACTTAGTTGGACTCACATAAAATATGTATAATGACAATACCTCGTGATCCACAATTTGGTTTGAAAACTCTCTTCAAATGAGTTCAAAATCATTTGCTTCAATCTGGACACATAATATCTCAAATTCACTGTTCCCGACATATCCACAACACACCAGGGTATCCCTTGAGATGTGTTAAAATCTGTACTACAACTCTCTGTACTATGCATAGACAGCTTCGCGACCCGGCAGAGCAAGACCCCTCAACACCAAAGTCTGAACCCTCAACAACCAGCGGAGCAAAACCCCTCAACACCAGTCAGAGCAACGGTAACCATCGGGATAGGAAACCAGTGAACCAAATCCATATTTTGAAATCTTTGTTTCTTGGCCTAAGCCAAATTCTTTGAAATATCATTTATGGCCAAAATCGGTAAAATCATAATTACGGGTCTCAATCCAAATCACATGCTCAAATAGTTACCACTTCAAAACAATATCAAAATCGAGTACAAAAACCAGGCCATTTCTCAAAACACACTTTCACTTAAATATTGGAAAACATGTGTCCAGCATCGTTTCTAAATTCCAGAAATTCATTGCACCCATACATAACAGTATTTAAATCAAAGATACATTTATGCATGCATTATAGTTTATAAACCAAAAGTCCACTCACAAACCTGTTGAAGCAAGCTCAATCTCGAACTGTACGTTGCCCTGAAGTTCCTGGAGCAGTATCGCCTGTCCAAATCAATAATCGGGATTACCAGCTAATAATAAGAACCTTAAATATAAACCCCCTAAACCCCGGGAGGTTTAACTATGCTGGCCTAGAAAACACAGCAACTTTAAAACGCCCAAAACAACCCCTAAACGACGTCCGATTTACTCAAAACCTACGCCAACAGGTTCGAAACGTCAAAAACTAGATGTCACGCACCACCGTGACCTCAGACTCGGCCCCACGCGCCGCCACGCACCGACGGAAGGTCGGAACACGTGTCCACGCGCCGCCACACGCCCTCACGCGCCGGTCACGCTCCTGCTACAGTACCCACGCGCCAACAGGTCTGAAACGTCAAAACACGCGTCCACGTGCCGCCACGTGCCAACAGGTCTGAACACGCGTCCACGCGCCAACAGGTCGGAACACGCGTCCACGCGCCGCCACGCGCCTGCTACAGTACCCACGCTTTTGGATCGGTCCAACTCGGCCCAACTCGGCCTGACCTGGTCTAACTCGACCCGACCAATTCACTTAACCCGATCGGGTCACTCGACCCGACCAATTTACTCAACCCGACCGATCACCAGCGACTCGCCGGAGAAGACGACCGGCTGCCTACGCAGCCGTCTGGTTTCTGCCGGAATCCTCCATTTCCGGCCGAAACTTCAAGCTTTACAACTTCCTCAAAACTCAACCATTTTTCACAAATTTTACGTCTAAATCTATCTACTCGAACCCAGGAATCCAAATATGACCATAAACATCAAACACGTACCTGTGCTAGCCAAAAAATTGATCGGAAGATTCGAAACTTCCTATACTCGGTTCGGCTTCCCCCGTGGTCCTCTCCTTCGATGGTTGGTACGGTTGTGATCGTGCGAAGGAGTTGAATACGATTAATTGATCAAAACTGGAAGTTGGAGCCTTGAATCAAAAGTTGACTTTGTGGGTTTTTGGGTAAGTTTTCGCACACGGGTTCGATGGTTTTGGGTGTTTCACAGAGAGATGAGAATGAGATGAAGATGAAATGAGGTGGATCAGATTAGTCTGATTTGGGGGGGGGGGGGGGGGGGGGGGGGGGGTGGGGGTGTTAAAAATATCTCCCCTCTAAGGAAAATTACCAAACTGCCCTTACACGTCTAGACGCATAACTTTCGTCCACGAACTCTGTTTCCCGCGTGCCGCCTGTCTACGAACTCTTGAGTTCGAGACCTACGCAACGGTATCCAAAACACCACCAAAAATGTTCCGAAACAAAATTTGACTTTCACGCCCCTTACCAAGCAAGTGTAAAATCGTCATTTTACATAAATAATTTATGTAAATCCAATAATTGAAATTCCGGGTTGTTACAATCTACCCCCCTTAAGAAATTTCATCCTCGAAATTCAACTCTACCCTTGGAACAAATGAGGATACTGCGCCCGCATTAGTTCCTCGGTTTCCCACGTGGCCTCCTCCACGTTATGATTCCTCCATAACACTTTAACTAGAGGAATACTCTTTCTGCACAATACCTTCTCCTTCCAATCCAAAATTTGCACCGGTTGCTCCTCAAAGGTCAAATCATCCTTTAGCTCAAGTGGCTGCTCTCCCAATACGTGAGACTCATCAAACAGATATTTCCGGAGCAAAGATACATGGAAAACATTATGAACTCTGGATAATTCCGATGGTAAAGCAAGACGATATGCCACTGGTCCTATCCTCTCCAAAATCTCATACGGACCAATGTAGCGAGGGCTCAGTTTCCCTCGTCTACCAAAACGTACCACTCCCTTCCAAGGAGATAGTTTCAAGAACACCCAGTCACCTACCTCAAACTCAAGATCTCTGGTTTGACGGTCTGCATAGCTCTTCTGGCGAACCTGAGCTGTCTTCAACCTTTCACTGATGATCCTTATCTTTTCCTCAGTCGTATCCACCAACTCTGGTGTTAACAGTTTCCTTTCACCAACTTCGTTCCAGCATAACGGTGTCCTGCACTGCCTCCCATACAGTGCCTCGAAAGGAGACATCCCAATACTCGACTAATAACTATTATTATAAGCAAATTCCATCAGAGCCAGGTGTGAATCCCAATTCCCTTTAAACTGCAGTACACAAGCTCTCATCATATCCTCCAAAACCTGGATTGTCCTCTCAGACTGACCATCCGTCTGAGGATGAAAGGCTGTACTAAAATGCAAGGTAGTGCCAAAAGCCTTCTGCAAACTCCGCCAAAATCTAGAGGTAAATCTAGGATCCCTGTCCGAAACAATTGACTCTGGAGTCCCATGTAACCGTATGATCTCATCAATGAACAATTTGGCATACCGACTCATCCGAACATCTTCCCGCACTGGCAAGAAATGTGCAGACTTCGTGAGTCTATCAACAATTACCCATATCCCATCATGTCCCTTCTGTGTCCTTGGAAGTTTATACACAAAATCCATCGTAATGTGATCCCACTTCCATTCCGGAATAGGTAATGGTTGAAGTACCCCATATGGTTTCTGCCTCTCTGCTTTCACTTGCTGACACGTCAGGCATCTACTCACAAACTCAGCAATTTCCTTTTTCATCCCAGTCCACCAATAGTGTTTCCTTAGGGTATGATACATCTTTGTACCTCCTGGATGCATAGCGTAAGCCGAACTATGAGCCTCATCAAGAATTTCCCTCTTTAGCTCCAGCTCATTCGGTACGCACAACCGGCCATCCCTAACCAAGGCTCCACCATCCCTAAGCGCATAGTCCTGCCTGTTTCCAGCCTCCAACTCCAACCTGATAATGCACAATGTAGGATCCTGGAGTTGAGCCTCAATAATCCGATCAATCAGAACAGGCCTCACATCGAAACTACCAATAAAGCCCCCTGGTTATCCATGTCCAGTACTATCCCTGCTCTACGGAACTCTACCAGTAACGGTAAGTAGACTGTATGCAAATGGGCCAAAGAACCCATGGATTTCCTGCTCAAGGCATCCGCCACAACATTGGCTTTCCCTGGATGGTACTCTATAGTACAATCATAATCCTTTATTAGCTCAAGCCATCTTCTCTGCCTCAGATTCAGGTCCTTTTGGGTGAACAAGTACTTTAAACTCTTATGGTCGGTGAAGATCTGACACGTCTCCCCGTATAAATAATGTCGCCAGATTTTCAATGCATGCACCACTGCAGCTAATTCCAAATCATGTGTGGGGTAATTCAACTCATGGGGTTTAAGTTGTCTAGAAGCATACGCTATCACCTTTCCATGCTGCATCAACACACAGCCTATACCCCGCAATGATGCATCACTATACACCTTGAATCCCCCAGTCTGATCAGGAAGGGTCAATACTAGAGCAGAAGTCAACCTCCTCTTCAGCTCCTAAAATCCCTGTTCACAATCAGCTCCCCAGTCAAACTTGACTCCTTTCCTCGTCAACCGAGTCAACGGCCTTGCTATCGTAGAAAATCCTTCTACGAACCGTCGATAATATCCTGCCAAACCCAGAAAACTCCTCACCTCTGTCACCGTCCTCGGTTGCTCCCAGTTTGCCACTGCCTCAACCTTTTGGGGATCTACGCTGATACCCTCAGCCGAAATCACATGACCTAAGAATCCAACTTCTGTCAACCAAAACTGGCATTTACTGAACTTGGCAAACAAATGCTTTTTCCTAAGCATATTCAGCACCAACCTTAAGTGCTTCTCATGTGCCTTAGCACTCCTCGAATACACCAAGATGTCATCGATGAACACAATCACAAACCGATCCAAATACTTTTGGAACACCCTGTTCATCAAATCCATAAATGCTGCTGGGGCATTGGTCAACCCGAAGGGCATCATTAGGAACTCATAATGACCATAACGAGTCCTGAAAGCTGTTTTCTCAACATCCCCTTCTCTGATCCTCAACTGATGGTACCCGGATCGAAGGTCAATTTTCGAAAAATATCTTGCCCCCTTAAGTTGATCTAACAAATCATCTATCCTTGGCAAAGGATACTTATTCCGCATCGTAGCCCTGTTTAGCTTCCGGTAGTCGATACACAACCTCAGACCACCATCCTTTTTCCTCACAAATAACACTGGTCCAAGGTGAAACACTTGGGCGAATAAATCCCATATTCACCAAATCCTGCAACTGAGTCTTCAACTCTCGCAATTCCACCGGTGCCATTCTATACGGTACCTGTGAGATAGGTTGAGTACCTGGCAAAAGCTCGATGGTGAACTCAATCTCCCGGTGAGGTGGCAATCCCAGAAGATCATCTGGAAACACATCAGATAACTCATTCACCACTGGAATATCCTCCACTCTCATCGGAGTATCCCGAGAATCAAACACATGAGCCAAGTAACCCTCACAACCTTTCCTCAACAATCTCTCAGCAGTCAAAGCTTATATAACTCCACAAGATAGTACCCCACGATCTCCCCTGAATGTAAGATCCGGTAAACCTGGACTCCGGAAATCCACTCTCTTGTCATAACAATCAATAGAGGCATGATGCATAGTCAACCAATCCATCCCCAGAATCACATCAAAATCAAAAATATCTAAGGGGATTAAATTTGCCTCTAATGCATGACTTTCCACTAACACTGGACAACTACGAATCACGAGATTCGCCACTAACATATTCCCAGTAGGAGTACTAATACCCATGTCCCAACCAATCAGAGACAATTCTCTATCAGCAAACAATGTAAAACCCCGAGAAATGAAAGAATGAGTCGCCCATAAATATTGTAGCCCCTAATCTCTGGGCTTTCTCAATATCCGAATGGATGTTCAAGTAGCCTCCAAGCCTGCTTAGCAACCACGGCCTTATTAAATCCTTCAAAGTTCTTGAAGCCTAACCAGCCATGAGATTTAGGGCTGCACAACGTTTTCCATTGGAGCCAATGCACACTTCTTTTACCTACCTTCCCCCACTAGAATCGAGCAATCTGAGCCGACAACTCCTGGCACAAGCTTTGGGGCAATTGGAACACACTCATGGAGTAGGTGGCCAGTGCTTGTGCTACGGCCTTTATCAGGACTTCCTTATCGGCTACAGAAAGGAGTTTAGCATTCCATGTTGTCAACCGATTCCTGAGAGCATCTCTAGCTTTTTCAAACATGCGCCGCTTATTCTGTTGAGTCACCGTAGGAAGACCAAGGTAGCTTTCATGAAAATCCACCACTCGAATCCCCAACATATTAGAAATGAGTCTCGCCATAATTGGATCGGCTTTAGGACTGAAACAGGCAGTTGTTTTGTCAAAATTCATAAGTTGTCAGGATGCTTGCTCATAATCCCAAAGCACTATTAATAACCGTTGGCATTCCGGGAGATGAGCATTGCAGAACAACAAACTATCATCTGCAAAGAATAAATGAGAAATTGTAGGAGCTCCAGAACCAACCGAAACGCCATGCAATAGCTTACGCTGTTGTGAATGAGACATTAGAGCAGAAAAACCTTCAGCATAAATTAAAAAGAGATAGGGTGACAAAGGATCTCCCTGTCAAATATGTACTCGATTAAAAATTATACACATTCATTTTAATTTATTACTATGTTGCTTATCTTGTTATATTAACATTCAACTATAAATAAATAAATAAATTTCGATTACTAATTTGTTTACATTGTCTACATTATGAAATCTAATTAATTTATATAAATTGTTTAGTATGAGATTGCCGCTTCCAGACCTGGAAAAGCTAAAAGATTATGTCCCGGAGATGCTTGCCTTCATTGCACTTGCTAAATAAGAATAACATAGGAATAAATTGCAATTATTTTATTTATTAAATATTAGTACATCTTTATCAACATCTATTATTATTATTATTACTACTATTATTGTCTTGTTGTATTAACATTGAGCTAGAAATAAATACATAAATAATTATTAATTATTAATTTGTTTACATTGTTTACATTTGAAAAACTAAGTAATTAATATAATTTTTATGTATAATAGACTTCATAATATGGCGAGCGGAAGTGCTAGTGAAAGTCGCCCAAGAAATGTTGACCACCTGCGTGGAAGAATTGATCCAGCATGGAAATATGCCCTTGCAATTCCTGGAAATAAAAATGGTGCCATATGTTCCTCTTGTCAACTTATGTTCCAAAGTGGAGGCATAACGCGATTAAAGTATCATATAGCAGGTGTTGATCCGAAAAAAAATTTCCAAAAATGTAAAGAAGTACCCAAAGCTATTAGGGATGAGGTCAAAGCATGGATCAAAAGTAAAGACGTTGCTAAACAGAATAAGAATATGATTGGTGAAAACATACGCGCTAGCTTGAGAGGAGATCAAGTGGGCACTCAAGCACGTATTCAGATTGATGATAGTGATGATGATGATGGATTTGCTTATCCTACAGATTTGCACTCGTCTGAGCGAGCACAATATCCTACAGATTTGCACTAGTTAATTCGTATACTCTTTTACGGTTGTTTACTATATATTTAAATTGATATTGTCTTTTATTGTTGTTTACTAAGCAAATTTCATTCATGATTTACAGCCTATTACTTGAATCCAAGATACCAACATCAAACAGGTATTGGACATGACTCATATCTCGTGCAATCAGTTCAACAAGTATTTCTAAAATTGAATCCAAATGGGCAATTAGGTTTACAAACTTTTGGAAATGATGTAAGTTCACTACCATATATGAACCTTAATATTTTGAAAATTGTAAATGTAAATCATGATATCAATACCATTCTTAATGCAGTTGTTCAACTTTAGAGATGGTAATAAGAAGATATTTCGTTCACCTATGACTATTCAATCACGACCGACAATACCCCATGTATATGCTTGCATTTAAAAAATAAGAATATTGCATAAAGGTAGCGCTTTATAATTTTTCTTACATTAAACTTGATATTGGCAGCGGAATGGTGTGGGCACTTTATGGTCAAGGTTCCCCAGTCTTGCAAAAAATTGCAATTCGTATATTCTCACAAACGGCATCATCTTCGGCATGTGAGAGAAATTGGAGTACATTTGCTCTAATTCATACAAAACAAAGAAACCGCCTCACATATTCGAAACTAGAACAACTTGTTTTCTGCTATTACAATATGAAGCTTATGTACTCCAAAGTTGTGGAAAAAGACTACAATGACCTTTTGGAAATTGGGGAGTGAGGAAGTAGGAAGTAAGCAGGAGATGTCTTCATGGGAGAGGTCCTAATGCTGGACGTGACTTGAGAGCTGATGCTACTAGTAGGAGAAACAATCAAGATAATTCTACAGATAATGATGGAGGAGATGATGTTGAAACAAACGATGAAGGCAGGAATGATGGAGGGGATGATGACGGGGGAAATGAACATGTATCCCAAACATGTGGACCCTTGAGCCCGTTTACTGGAGAGGCAGACTTTACTCATGCCACCCAAGATTTTGATCATGGATGTAGAGATGGTGGAGTAGGAATCAGTGGTGTCGGGAAAGTCTACACTAGGACACGCAACATATATGAAGGTTATGGAAACCCATCTTATGAGGATTCCATGGTAATTAGTTTTGACTCCAATGAGTTTAGGCACCGATCCTAGTAACAACTCAAATTAACCCTATGCTTATGGTCAATATGGTTACGGCCAATTAGATAACCCTCTCCCTCAAATGCCATATGGTTATGGAGGCTATGAAGATCCTCATCTCAATCAAGGTTATGGAGAAGTTAGTTGGATAAATCCTACCTACCTTATCTATGGAGGAAGAATAGGGAGCTCAAAAGAGATATATGAATACTATGTCCAACAATACATTTCGACTTGGTCAAGTAGCATCACTTGGCAAAATTTTTGTGTCATGGTAGATGGAGCTCAATACGATCTCGAATCTGGTAGACACTCTACTTATTTTTAGTGAAATTCAACGAGTAAAGTATCGTTGGTGCGAAATTATCAATAAAATTATGTTTTAATTTATGTTTATATTTAAGGTTTTATATTGTTAGTCATCATCAGACCATATTGTATCATATTATATATCATATATTTATTGTATCAAAGTCATTTTATAATTTTTATTAGTCTTATATAACCATTATTGGGTTCTTAAGCTTTTCCCAAAGTTTCATTAAAAATTTCCAACTTTTGGACTAAATTTCCACTATTTTTGTTGAGTGTGAACGATATCGATATCGATATCAAAATATCTATCGATATTTTCGTAAATTTGACTGTCGATATTGATATATTCATCCTTGCCTTTAGTCAAACCTAAACCAAGTAACCCAATTAACTTAGTTCCTGATTTCCATAAATATAACAAGTTATTCTCTAATAATTCCTCTCCGCATACAACAACTCATAATCCATAACATTAAATTTAAACATAAATAATATGCATGCCTTGCAACATAGGGAGCAAAGTCCACTCACCTCAACGTCCGTTCGAATCCAACTCCAAGCTAATCGGTCCACCGTGACACCCGGAGTAATCACGCTTGCCCAAAACATTACTTGGCATTACTAACCAATAAATATTAGCCTAAAATCCAACCTCCTAAACTTCGGGAGTTCACACGCGCCCTAAACGCATACCAACTAACTTTAAATACCCAAAACAGCACTCAAACGAACTCTAATGGACCTGAAACCTACGCCACTGGGTTTGGAACGTCAAAAACATGTCGACACGCCTCGCCGTGGGCCAAGACGTCCCACGCCCTGCCACGCACCGGCGGAAGATCGGCGGACACCCTACACGCGGTCACACGCCTGCACTGTAACGGTAGAATATTCAGTCGCTCTGATAGAATATTTCGTCAACTCTAACAGAATATTCCGTCACTTTGACAAAATATTCTTACGGAATCAGAATATTTCGTCCCGTTGACGGCGTCTTAACCTTTAACGGAATATGCTAATGGCATTAGCATATTCCGTCAAACATCGATGGCATCAATTGACTTAACGGTTGACTGGTTGCTAGCTGTGCTGTTGACTGGACTGCCACGTGGCTCCACTTGGCTGCTAGGGGGGTACCACATCAGCACACCAGTGACTGCAAGTGGCTCCATGTGGCTACGAGGTGGCACCACGCCAGCACCTAGTTGAACCAGTCAGTTAGGACTCGCCGGAGAAGACGATCGGAAACCGCCATCTCCGACGACCTCCAACTCCTTCAACCCTCAACCGTTTTTCAAGATCTACTCACCTAGATTCAACTACTCAACCACAGGAGTCCAAATCTAGGCTCAAAAGTGGGAAAACTTACCTCGTTTGGCTGGAAAACTGTCGTGAAGACTCGGTTCCACTTCCAAATTTTGGTCTGTAACGCACAGTGGTTCCCACGCTTCGAAACTGGCATCAACCGACTCATGGGGTCGAGGGGAAAGAGTTTGTGGCCTTCGATTGCTTCAAAACTGCCCAAAATTGGGTCATTAGTGGTGGTGGCATGCGAAGATTGCACGGGGAGAGAGAGTGATCACAGAGAGGAGAGAGAGAGAGAGTCTGATTTAGAATGAGGGAAGAGAGAGAAAAGGCAGATGTAAAAATATATGGTTTCAAAAATTACCAAAATGCCCCTAATGCTTCTAGACCTATAACTCCCACATCCGGACTCCATTTTTCGTTGCCATCTGTCTACGAACTCGTGAGTTCGAGACCTACAATATGGTCCAAGAAACACTTCCAAGAGTGTCTCCAAACAAAAAGTGACTTTCCAATTTCGAGGGTAAAATCGTCATTTTCTAAATTAATTTTACAAAATACTTTAATAATAAATCCGAGTCTTACCCAAACCACCTTTCTAATATCCATATGTTGTAACAAGCTTAGTTATGGGCTTTGGCCTGATTGCTAACTGGCAAAAAAGTCGAGAGCCCAATCTAGCACAACCTAGGGTGCAACCGAGGTCCTTTAGGGTATGATAGGCCATGGATAGGTCCTGGCCAATTCTGGGCGTGCCCTCTGATGTCTTTAGCTTGAAAACATTGTTTGAAGTTCAACTTTGGGCATTGGCTCACTTGGTTCCATCGATAGCTAGGTGATGACACGTTTCGGCCTTCCTGGACATGAATTAGGGCACATATTAGGGCGCACCAGGGGCTTGGCTGAGGACTTTTGAAGGGCTCTTCAGGGACTCCGTTTAGGGTGCAGCAGGGGCTCCTCAAAGACGTGTCAGGGACTCGTTGCAGGGCTCATATTAGGGCTCATAAGTGGTGTCTTTGAGGCATGTCAAGGCTTGTCTATGGGCTTGGTAGGATGTCGATGGGACGTGTCAGAGGACACGATTTAGGGCGTGCCCTGACAAGAACCAGGACTCGATTTAGGGTCTTTTCAGGACCCGAACTTCAACTTGATACATCTCCTTAGTTACAACTCCGAATTGAGCCATTCTTTTTGCGTTGTTCTGAAAATTTGCCCAACTTTCCAATTCTGCACAAGTCTGACAAGATTGATCATTTTCTACTATGGATCGCACAAACTCATTCAAAAGATATGTAAAAGGGCATTAGGTGATATCAAAATGATGCTTAAATAATGACTGAACAAATACCCCCAAACCTATCTTTTGGTAGTCCCTGAGCAAAACAAAGTAAAACCGAACTAGATAAAATGAAAGGACTTAATCTTAGTTAAGATAGGACATTTAAACCCCCAGGTCTTCCAAGTAGGAGGAGTTTTAACTCCTGAGGGTTATGGTAGCTACGATACCCACAAACGTTTTACTTCGACGACTAAGATGCTAGAGACATTACTTTTAAAAAGTGAATAAGAATCAAAGTAAGTAAACATGCTTTGCAGAACTAAAAGGGATGCCATAATTGTGAGTGTCATGTGTAGTGTGAATGCCAAAATTTCAAGTGATCATGTTTAAAAACAATTTCATCATAGTGCCTTAGAAAGATTTCACCTCGACTCTAATCCTCACTAGGCAACTCTCAATTCACACAAGAATCCTAGGCTTTTCACTCTTATCAAGCATATGTGATGAGTTTATGTTACGGAGTTCAAGTTTAATCACATATGATTAGCAATAAAGAATAGCACTTTATGGAATTTGAGATCTCATGAAAGGAATTGAACTTTAAGAACATAGATGCGTACATAATCCTCAGCATGATTGTCCATAAAATCAGTTAGGTCTTCCATTTAGGTTACAATGGGGCTAAGCTTAGGGGTTTAGAAATGAAGGATTGGGATTCAAAGAACCCGAGTTATGCCAAGGGATGAGAAGTCACGGCTTGATCTTGTACTTTCTGATTTGATTCCTTGCTTAAGGCGCACGACATTGACTTCTTGAGGGCTCATTTTGAGGCTTTTTGGCTCTCTTGGATCAATTAACTTTTCTTTTACTTCCTTTTCCTTTTTCTTTCTTTTCTTCAATGTTTTCTTTTTTTTTCTCTTTTTCTTTTTTTCTTCTTTTGTTTCTTTTGAATTGACCCAAGAACATGCAACAGTTTCCTCATTCATTGTAGGGCTTCCTTTGTAGAGCCTTTCACTCATCTTTCAAAATTTTGAACTTTCACCACTTTGTAATGATACCAAAATCTTGGAATTGGGCAGCACTCTCTTGATTCCTTATTCGCACCATGAACCGTATTTAGTACAACTGTTAAGTCATAATTGTTACACATATTTCATGTCATATTTGGCGCCTTTTACTTATCTTTTGCTTAGATTCATGTCATCCATAGTAGAAAGTGATGCTTTGTGAGGCATGTGTATGATTTAGAAAGATAACTTAATTCTAAGAATAATGGAAAAAGAATGACTCAAATCGGAGTCCAAATGAAGGAGATGTCCTAAATTTCATATCAGGTCCTTTATACCCAAAGCGGGCCCATGACGTTTCACTGGGCCTTATTTAGGGCCAAGATTGAAGTGCCTTGAATCTAGCTATCCGGGTCCCAGAATTATGTCAAGTCAAGTCCAAGGCATGCCTTCATCATGCCCATATCGGATCTAAGACATGTCCTTCACATGTCTAAACCAGCCCCAAGACGTGTCCCTGACATGTTCCAAAGTCAGTCAGAATCGAGCCCAGAACCTTGCCAAGGCATGCATTTGAGTGCCCTAGAGGAGCCCAAGACATTTCTTTGTGGTGCCAAGTTCTCAGTCGAGGTTCCAGTTTAGGTGTGTCTTTGCCATGCCACAACAAGTTCTTGCTGCACCCTAATCCTAATCAGAGACGCAATTATGCCTAAGTGTTGTCGATATATCGACAATTGTAACAACCCGGAATTTCAATTATTGGATTTAAGTAAATTATTTATGTAAAATGACGATTTTACCCTTGCTTGTTAAGGGGCGTGAGAGTCAAATTTTGTTTCGAGACACTTTTGGTGGTGTTTTGGATACCGTTGCGTAGGTCTCGAACTCACGAGTTCGTAGACAGGCGGCACGCAGAAAACGGAGTTCGTGGACGAAAGTTATGGGTCTAGATGTGCAAGGGCATTTTGGTAACTTTTGACTTGGGGTAGATATTTATAACCCCCAAATCAGACTAATCTGATCCACTTCATTTTATCTTCATCTTCATTCTCTCTCTGTGACAAACATAAACACAAACCACCCGAAACCGTGCGAAAATTAACCCACAAACCCACAAAGTCAACTTTGATTTCAAGGCTTTAGCTTCCAATTTTGATCAACTAATCGTATTCTACTCCTTCCCACGATCATAACCATACCAACCATCGAAGGAGAGGACCACGGAGGAAGTCGAACCGAGGATAGGAAGTTTCGGACCTTCCGATCGATTTTTTGGCTAGCACAGGTACGTGTTCAATGTTTTAAGGTTATATTTGGATTCCTGGGTTCGAGTAGATAGATTTAGACGTAAAATTTGTGAAAAATGGTTGAGTTTTGAGGAAGTTGTAAAGTTGGGAGTTTCGGCCGGAAATGGGGGATTCCGGCGAACCAGACGGTGGCGGAGGTGGTGGTCCGATCATCTTCTTCGGCCAACCTCCGGCGACGGCGATGGCAGCCGGTCGTCTTCTCCGGCGAGTCGCCGGTGACCGGTCAAGTCGAGTTGAACCGATCGGGTCGAGTGAACCGGTCGGGTCGAGTTGAACCGGTCGGGTCGAGTTGAACCGGGTCAGGCCGAGTTGAATCGAGTTGGACCGGTCCAGGCGCGTGGGTACTGTAGCAGGCGCGTGACCGACGCGTGAGGGCACGTGGCGGCGTGTGGGCGCGTGTTCTGACCTTCTGTCGGTGCGTGGCGGCGCGTGGGGCCGAGTCTGAGGTCACGGTGGCGCGTGACAGGTAGTTTTTGACGTTTCGGACCTGTTGGCGTAGGTTTTGAGTCGATCGGATGTCGTTTAGGGGTTGTTTCGGACGTTTTAAAGTTGCTGCGTTTTCTAGGCCAGCATAGTTAGACTTCCGGGGTTTAGGGGGTTTATAATTTAGGTTCTTATTATTAGCTGGTAATCCCGATTATTAATTTGGACAGGCGATACTGCTCCAGGAACTTCAGGGGAGCGTACAGTTCGGGATTGAGCTTGCTTCGACAGGTTTGTGAGTGGACTTTTGGTTTATAAACTATAATGCATGCATAAATGTATCTTTGATTTAAATACTGTTATTTATGAGTGAAATGAATTTCTGGATTTTAGAAATGATGCTGGACACATTCTTTACAATATTTCAGTGAAAGTGTGTTTTGAGAAATGGCCTGATTTTTGTACTCGATTTCGATATCGTTTTGACGTGGTAACTATTTGAGTATGTGATTTGGGTTTAGACTCATAATTATGATTTTACCGATTTTTGGCCATAAAATGATATTTCAAAGAATTTGGCTTAGGCCGCAAAACAAAGATTTCGAAGTATGGATTTGATTCATTGGTTCCCGTCCCGATGGTTATTGTTGCTCTGACTGGTGTTGAGGGGCCTTGCTCTGCCGGTTGTTGAGGGTTCGGACCTTGGTGTTGAGGGGCCTTGCTCCGCTGGGTCGCGAGACTGTCTATGCATAGTACAGATAGTACAGATAGTACATATAGTACAGATAGTACAGATGGTACACAGAGTTGTACAGATTTTAACACATCTCAAGGGATACCCTGGTGTGTTGTGGATATGTCGGGAATAGTGAATTTGAGATATTATGTGTCAGATTGAACGAAATGATTTGAATTTGAGATATTTTGTGTCCAGATTGATTTAAATGATTTTAAACTCTTTTGAAGAGAGTTTTCAAACCAAACTTTGGATCACAAGGTATTTTCATTATACAGATTTTATGTGAGTCCAATTAAGTGGTTTTAAAGAGAAATGGGAATTTTTGGTGATCTACATATAATGCTTTAGTATCATAAATTGTTTTATGTTATGCATGCATGATTTTATAAATGGAGGGGAAGAAAGGTATTTCTTGGAAAACATTTATAAATGATTATTTTTGTCCACTCACAACTTTTGTGTTTAAACCCCCTTCACGCAGTTGAGTAGAGTTGACGCGAACATTGATCGCGAGGCAGAGGCATTTGTACTTCGACTGCGCTGTGTAGTTATATTTGAGTAGGATATCTAAATTTTACTCTTGATCCTACTTAGACGCTCTGATATTATATTGTATTTGATTGGTCATTAATTACGGGAATTATTGAGTGCTTAAGTCCCTTGTCTGACAAGAGGAAGTATTTATTATTGTTATTATAATTTGTAAGGATTGAAGGGTATTTTGGGAACCTTTTCTTAGGTTGTCAGACGGGATCAGGGTTCTTCCTGGGTTTCGAGGGGAAATTCGGGACGGGTCCTGACAGGCCACAGTCATGTCCCTGGCATGACTCGATAGGGATAGGGCCAAACGAGGCCATATGCCATCCTACAGACATCCGACCGTTCCCTAAGGCATTTCCAGAGCTTATGTTCTATATTGAAGCCATTCAAGTGCTAAGGCGCTCCAAGGCGCGACAATGACATCCCAAGGGCCATGTTCCAACTTTCACCGCCTGACTGAGGAACCCACCTAGATTCCAGCTTGGCTGCCAAGTGGCAAAGTGTGTTCACACCTGCCAGCTTGCATTCATACTTCCAGTCGTGCTCTGATTGCTTTTCCAAGGTTCTAGGGACTTCTTATTTACTTAGAAGTGTAATAGACATTCTAGAACACACTAGATTAGGTTTCTAATTCTAATCCTTGTAGGACAAGGTTTGGCGTTGTCTATAAATAGTGAGCCTTGTCCATTGTTTTAAACACGGAATCTTAGACACATTTAGACACTTTTTACTCATTGTTTTGAAGCTCTGTTCATGAGGCTTGTTCACGATGACCAAGTTTTGTTCTTGGAGGATTGTTTGAAGTTATGCTTAAAGTTTGTCCTTGAGAGTATAATTTGGGTTTAATCTTTCGAATCTTTATTCAATTTAATTCATGATTTTTCCTTTCATTATGTGTTGTGAGTAGTTTCTTTTAAGTTATGGGTGATCTTGAAGCCCTAGCCATGGAAACTTCTTAATTTGGTTTTGGCACTTGGTTTGGTTATTGTGTTTGCTTTGGTAGATTGATTCACTGTTTTAATTGATATTCGTTTATGTTCTTAAAACTAGCTATTTTAATTGCATAACTTAAAATATGACTTTGCATCAAGGATTATGGTCAAAATAATCTGTGAAGAGATCCATGACAATCCTAGAATGCACAATACTTTCTAGGGTTAGTGTAGTGACTCATATTTCCTTTTGTCTGTAGTGACTCATATTTCCTTTTGTCTGTAGTGACTCATATTTCCTTTTTTTCTTAGTGCATCCTCTCAAGCGCAATTGGATAGAAGTTGGTGTACACATACATGCACTTAACATACAAACTAAGAAGGAAATAAAATGTGTGATTAAGCCTTAGCTGGACTGTTGCACAAGCACTAGACCAAGAAGTAAACATGATAATTGAACCTTGCAAACCAAGTTGGAAACCGTTGTGGTTGGGTGTGGATAGGGATTGCCTTAACTTGCTTTTTTAATTGTCAAAATCCTTTACTTATTTACTTGTTTCTTTCATTCCAAGTTATTTACTTTAATAGCATCTTTTGAACTTAAAACCCCCCACTTTTGTCCATGTCTTTGTTTAGTGTCGTATTTAGAGTCAAGCATATCTAATTAGTGTACATTCTGTTTTGAGTACCTTACTTGTGAGCTGAACAATCCATTGCTTTGAGTACATTGTTAAGTCAAGTCCTTGTGGGATTCGACCCTTGCTTGTACCACTATATTATCTATTGATTAGTGTACTTGCTAGGATATAATCGTTAAGGATTGTGTTACATTTATTGTTATACTTTTCTTCCACCAACAACCATAGCAGAAACCTAGGTTATAGGGCATGGCTTAATTGAACAGGTGAATATTTTGGTTAGGTTGTCTTTTGGGTGATGAAAGAAGAGGCTGAGTGTTTGGCTTCAAAATTGGCTTAGGAAGCATGCAATAGGGTAGGATAAGGCCTTTAGGAGGTTAAGCACACATAGCCTACATCACTTCTTATGTCCAACCACACATTAAATCAAGAGTATCTATATAATGTTAGTTCTGTAAAATCCAATGCAAATATGATGTGATGAGGTCAGCATTTACGAACAAAAATGAAGAGTGTTTAAGAGTAGAAACAATGTAAATCCCAAAGAAAGAATGGCAATAAGGCTCAAAGATGTCACAGGGTAGTCTCCACTAATTTTCTAAAGTTCACTCAAATTCAGTTGTTTGTTTCCTTAATCACTTAAAACATGGCATTGTGGAGTGCAATTTATGAACTTACTGACTATGGCATGACTCTTACTAGAACAAAGATAGTTACTTAGCATGCACACCCTTACTAACAATTTAAAGCACTATTACTAAAACCACTTAACTAATTACCACTTAAAACTTAAAAACTGAAACTTAAAATTGAAATTTTCTAGCCTTGTACCACCCCCAAACCAAATTGTTTCTATATGAAAATTTTTAATCCACACCCCCAAACCTAAACTGAACATTGTCCTCAATGTGATAAGCAATAAGCATGACATAACAGAATAAAGGTTCAAAAAGTGCAAAACGGCATAAACAGTAAAGTAAAAGAGAACACAAATCAGGGCTAGGTTGCCTCCTAGGAGCGCTTTATTTTATGTCTGGGCAAGACGAGGCTGGCAAGCTAGGAACTTGGCGTCTACTGGATGTCAAGGTTAGCTGTGACAGGATTAGGAAGGGCCTCAAAGTAAGGCTTGAGGCGATGACCATTTACCTTGAACGGCTTATGCTTAACTGGGTGCTGAATCTCAACTGCACCGTGGGGAAAAACGTGAGTTACAACATAAGGTCCAGACCATCTAGATCGTAACTTACCTGGGAATAGAATTTATGTCCGATTTGAAAGTGCTTGCTCTAGATATTTTGGTCATGAAAGGCCTTTGTCTTCTCTTTGAAAATCCGAGCACTCTCATATGCCTCGTTCTTGAGCTCATCTAATTCACTTAGCTGAAGCTTTTTAGAATTCCAGCTTCATCCATGTCCATGTGCATCTTCTTGATGGCCTAGAATGCTTTATGTTCCAGCTCCACCGGTAAGTGGCATCATTTTCCGAAGACAAGTCTGAAGGGCGACATGCCAATGGGGGTCGTATACGTCGTCCTATAGGCCCATAATGCATCGTTCAATATGTTGGACTAGTCTTTGAGGTCGGGGCTCACGGTTTTCTCCACAACGAGGATAGGGTTCAATGGCATTTGATTATGAGGGCCTATGTTACCTTGCCTTTGGCATCTGTCGCAGGTGAGAACAAATTCGTATGCATCCTTAAACAAGGTGGGCCAGTAGAATCCACTTTTAAGTACTTTGAGGGCCATTTTATTAGCACCAAAGTGCCCTCCACACACTAGGCTATGGCAGAACGTCAGGACTGACTCCATCTCGGTTTTCGGGATGCATCTTCGAATGATTTGATCCGAGCAGTGCTTCCATAGGTATGGTTCATCCCAGACGTCATGTTGGTACATGCTCAAAGATAAAGGAAGACGCTTAGTAGCAAGATAGTTATTGAGATCTGCATACCAGGGATCGATAGCATTAAGCGCGAAGAATTGCTCATCTGTGAAGGTTTCTAGGAGCAGCAGGTGATTAGCTTCTTCATTGGAGCCGTGAATCAATCTGCTCATGTGATCTTAGCAACCTTGGTTTGGCATCTTTCTTTGTAAGGAGGTACTTCAAAGCCGCATGGTCCATATAGATAATGACTTGTGTTTGAATCAAGTAGGATCCGAATGTGACTACGAGAAACCCCTTTTCAGTGGAGGAATAGTTCAACTGAGCGTCATTCAGAGTTCTGCTAACATAGTAGATGACGTGGGGTACCTTATCCAGTCTCTGTCCCAACACAGCTTAAACTGTAAAGTCTGATGCGTCACACATCAATTCAAATGGTAAGTTCCAGTTGGGCGGCATGATGATCGGTGAAGTTGTGAGCTTAGCCTTGAGGGTGTTGAATGCTTCCTGGCATTCATTGGCGAATTCGAAGGCTGCATCCTTTGCTTGAAGATTGCATAGCAATCTGGTTATCTTGGAGAAGTCCTTGATGAATCCTCTGTAGAAACTGGCGTACCCTAAGAACGATATGACTTCTTTGGCTGATGTAGGGTATGTCAATCTCTCCACGATGTCTCTACTTCTTTGGCATGGCTAGAAATCACGTGGCCCAAAACAATGCCTTGTTGTACCATGAAGTGGCACTTCTCCCAGTTTAGAACCAAGTTGCTCTCTTTGCATATCTCAAGTACTCGGGATAGATTTGATAAACAAAGCTCGAATGAGTGACCAAACACCAAAAAGTCATCCATGAAGACCTCAATGATGTCCACAACCATGTCGGAGAAGATGCTCATCATGCATCGTTAGAAAGTCATTGGGGCGTTGCACAGACCAAACGACATTCTTCGATATGCAAACGTGCCATAGGAACACGTGAAGGTGGCTTTCAATTGATCTTATGGTACGATGGCAATATGGTTTTACCCCGACTATCCGTCGAGAAAGTAGTAATGAAAATGTCCTGCTAATCTCTCAAGCATTTGATCGATGAAGGGTAGGGGGAAGTAATCCTTGCATGTGCTGGTGTTCAGCTTTCTGTAGTCGATGTAGACTCTCCATCCTATCTGAACTCTTTGAGGTACGAGCTCATCATGTTCATTCTTTACGACAGTGATCCCACTCTTCTTCAGAACTACTTGGATTGGGCTCACCCACTTGGAATCGGAGATGGGATAGATGATTCTGACGTCAAATAGTTTGAGTACTTCCTTTTTCACAACCTCCTTCATAGGTGAGTTCAATCTCCTCTGCGCCTCCCTTGAGGGCTTGGCCTCGTCTTCGAGTAGGATCCGGTGCATGCACTTAGAAGGGCTGATCCCTTCGATATTCGAAATTTTCCATCCCATTGCAGTTTGATTGGCCTTCAGAACTTGTACCAACTCTTTTTCATCCTCTGTACTTAGGTTGGACACGATGATTACCGGAAGGGTCTGATTTTTGCCTAAGTAGGCATACTTTAAATGTTCAAGCAATGGCTAGAGTTCAAGTTCCAGGATGGTTGCTTCTTCCATGATATATAGGGCACAACATTGAGGAACCTAAGTTCCTCCATGACGCCTTCATCTATGCTTTCCTCGATTGGTGAAGGACTAGTTATGGCTTTTTCCAAATCATTTGTCATACATCATTTTGCGATCATCTTCTGTAGTAACATGTCCATCATGTTCAATGGAAAATCCACGATAGGTTCAGCCGGGTACTGGACTGCATCGTGAATGGAGAAAGTCCACCTTTTGTCTAAGACTTTGATGGAGACTTGGCCATTTTTAACGCCAATCATGCACTATGTCGTGGCCAGCAAGGGTCTTCCCAAGATTAAGGGCGGCTCTTCATTCTGATCTATCTGGTCCATCTTGAGAATGTAGAAATCTGCCAGAATGCAAGTATCTCCGATTTGTACTAGCACATCCTCGGGCACGCCCATGATATTAGTAACTGATACGTTAGCTAATCGAACACACAAATGTGTTGGTTTCAGTGCCCCTAGATTGTGCGATTTGTAAATGTGGAATGGCATGATGCTCACGGAGGCACCTGTGTCATATAGACAATGGTCGAATTGTTGCGATTGAATGACACTAGGGAGTGATAGAGGCTCGGGATCGTTGGCTTTGAGAATGTCAATGATGTCATTGGTACTAAAACCACGCTTTCCAGCCACTAAGTCTTTGATGTGTTTCGCGAAGATAGGCATGTGCTTAACAAGCTTGTGAAAACGGAAATGTGATTTACAGTTTCTAAAGCATGCTTTTGATTTCCTCCTCGAATTGCTCCTTCTTT
Source organism: Oemleria cerasiformis (assembly GCA_037349345.1). Lineage (NCBI taxonomy): Eukaryota > Viridiplantae > Streptophyta > Magnoliopsida > Rosales > Rosaceae > Oemleria > Oemleria cerasiformis. The sequence continues at coordinate 3,599,929 of JAZGTL010000017.1, read as the reverse complement.
TTGTTCTTGTTCTGAAACCTGCGAGGAAACGGTAAAGTGACAGGACCCCCCGCCCCCCCCCCCCCCCCCCCCCCCCCCGAATTTCCCTTCAAAATCCGTGAGAAGCCCTGCTCCTATCTCACAAAAACTTCAACCTCAAAATAATTCCTAAAATACCCTTACCTCCTTGTAACTGCCCTATGAGAATTCTGCCAAAAATTCGACAGAATCTCCCCTATAGTTTGATCAAACCGTCTTCCACCTGTCAGACGGAGGATTCACATACTAAACTAACCCATAAAACAACCCGAGCCCACTAAATTAAATTACATATACAACTCAACCCAACCCTATACCAACTATGCAGCAGAAGGTGATGCCTCTTCCTAGTCTCGGTGCCTCGTCCCGTTATGGCCTGTAGGGTAAAAAACCAGAATCCATTTGATCTACCTTGGTGTAACCCAAGCAACCTTTACCTGTGTCTGCCATATCTGTAATCGACCGAAACAATCATCCCAGGGCGAAGCCGATACCCTGGCCGAAGCCACCATCCCGAGCAGTAGCTCGATATCCTAGCCATAGCCGTCATCCTCGAGTTGTAGGTCGATGTCTCAACTCATCCCCAGCCGTAACTCTATATCCTAGTTCATCCCGAGCCGTAGCTCAATATCCTGGCTTATCCCGAGTCGTAAGTCGATATGCCGGCTCATCCCGAGATTATGATGGAATCCTCCATGACATACCTCATATCATCCCGAGAGTATGATGGAATCCTCCACGACATACCTCATATCATCCCGAGAGTATGATGGAATCATCCATGACATACCTCATATCATCTCGAAACTATGATGGAATCCTCGATGACATACCACATTTCATCCCGAGAGTATGATGGAATCCTCCATGACATACCTCATTTCATCCTGAGAGTATGATGGAATCCTACATGACATACCTCATATAATCCCGAGAGTATGATGGAATCTTCCATACCATACCTCGCATCACGTGAAGTCTATGAGGGAATCCTCCTTGCCATACATCATGTTCGTTCGAGCGTAAGAGGGAATCCTCTCGGCCATACCTCACCGAGAAACTCCCACCAACCCTCCCACCAAGGTCAAAGCCAAACCCACCATCCTGGGCCGAAACCCCAAAACCATCAGATACCTAGGCCCAAGCCCAAATACATAACCCCCGCCTAAGCCTAAAATCCATAAACCAAAATCCATAAAATCACCCTCCCGGCCCTAACCCAAGTCCATACCAAAATCGTTTCCCAAAATTATTATTGAAATCCATTATCAATAATAAATCAATATCCTTACATATAAAAATCCATAAAACCAGCCATAGCCCCAAAACCTTGAAAACCAGGCTTAAACCCAAATTATAAAATTCAAAGTCATTTCAAAATCCATAAAATCGGGTTTAATGCCTAAAATCATCTCAAAATGGTTATTAAGAACTCGTAAGGATAATAAATCATTTTAGAATAATTATTCTAAAGTTTCTGAAATTTCATAAGGATAATAAATCATTTTAGAATATAAATCATTTTAGAATTTCATAAGGATAATAAATCATTTTAGAAATTTCATAAGGATAATTATTCTAAAGTTTTAGAATATAAATAATTTTAGAATGATTATTCTAATATACCAAAATTCATATTTAATAGGAATTTATTTAAAAACACATATTATGCATGTCTTATGATTTAAAAACCAAAATCCACTCACCGTGACGTCCAAACGAGTCTAATTCCAAGCTATTCGGTCCTCCGTAACCTTCGGAACTACAACGCCAAGTACCTTTGGACGTCAAAAATAATCCTTAAACGATCTCCGATTGACCCGAAACTTGCGCCAATAGGTCCGGAACGTCGAAAACATCGAAACAAGGTGTGGGGGTACTGTTCACTGGCATTGATCACTCGTCAGTTACTGTTCACCCGAAAACTCCATAGCCGCCCAATCTTCAAACCTTCATATCTCACTCATTTCTCAACCAAATTTGATGTTCTAATAATGGAAATTTATATACTCGAGCCAAGAAATTCAAATATGAAGCCAAATCGAAAACCCATACATGTGGTGGCTGGAAATTGGGCGAGAAGCTCCAGCCAGTTTTTTGTCCTCCGATACTCCTTCCACGGTGATCCTCAAGCTTCAAGGAAGATATGGTTGAGCTCATGGGGAGGAGAGGAAGCTTGTAATGTCCTTGGATTGGTCTGAAATGACCAATAAATTTATTGATGATGGTGGTGTGTTTTGGTGTGTTTTTGTGGTGTTTCTCATGGTTTGGAGGAGAGAAAATTCAAGAGAGGAAGAGAAAAAGACAGCAGAAAATATCTCCCAAACTAAAAGTGACTTCCGAGCCCCTACTAAAATCGAGGGTAAAATTGTCCTTTTCTAAAATAAATTTTAAAAATTGCATAATTAAATATACAGGTCATTACACAAAGCAACGTCATCATCTAAATCAAATTGTACTTTTTTAGGTTGTTTAGAAATTGAAGTGTGAGATTTAGTGTTAGAAGGATCCAAATGATTTGTTTGCCCGTTGGGACTTGACACCGTGGACTTGTCCTTGTCAAAGGCTTAAGGTGCAGTTAGGGTGCACTGTGGTCCTACCGTGGGATCTTGGGGGTTAGTCGCAGGTTGGTTCAATTCAACGCTATTTGGCGCAGTTTGGTGCAAGGCTGCGTTGTTTGGCACAGTTTGGTGTAAAACACGTTCTGGGCTCAGCGGAAAGGACCTAGACGCAGTTTGAAACACGTCTTGCGGCAAGTACATGGATGCATGCCCGGGCCAGTTTTCTTCTTCATCTTCCACGCTTTTATAGATTTTCTCAAAGGCATGATGTGTAGGGCCTTGAATTCTAGTGCCACTCCTCAAAGTAATGGTATTTTCCATGGGGTTCACCATGACTTGGCTCAGAAACTTGCCTTGTTCTCGTTGATTTAGTTGATTCGCAAGCTGTCCAACTTGACGCTCTAAGCTGGTGATGGCACTATCAGTCTTAGCCAAGAATGCATCAGTGCGTGGAGCCATGCTATGTACTAGTTCTTCCAACGACTTGGATCCACCGCTGATGTGGTGGGGGGCCATACTGATTCATTTGAGGAGCCACGGCTTGTTGGAACCCAGGGGGCGGCAAAGGGTTCTGAATAGCTTTATTGTTGCTCCAATGGAAGTTTGGATGATTCTTCCATCTCGGATTATATGTGTTCGAATATGGATCGTTCTGGGGCCGTGGACCATTGTTGAAGCCTCCCGCGAAGTTAGCTTCTTCGACCATTGGACATTCCTGCGAAGAATGACCTTGAATTGAGCATACTTCACAGATTTGAACGCCTTTGGCCTTTTCGTTGCAAAACTTTTTTACCATTGCCATAAGTTGAGCAATGGCGTCATCTTTGTCTCTGGTGTAAGCATCACCAATAGCCCTAGAGGGGTTAACTCAGTAGCCAAATTGTTTTTCCCTTTGAGTGATGGTCTCAAAGGCTGAATTCACCTCCTCCGCGGTGCCGTTCATGATGCCTTTCAATTGAGAATCAACCATGACTCGGTCATTAGTCTTCAATCCGCAGTAGAAGTACAACATCAACAAGCTGTCGTCAGTGTTGTGGTGGGGGCAAGCTTGAATCATCTGGTTGAAGCGATCCCAGTTTTCGTAGAAGTGTTCGTTGACGGCCTGCATGGGCACTGATCAGTTGTCATTTATGCATCATCTTGATGCCTTTATATGCCTCTCTTACATGTCTTTTGAATGATTTCGTGCCATCAATAGTAGAAAATGATCAATCTTGTGAGACTTGTGCAGAGTTAGAAAGATAGGTAAAATCTGGAAAGAACGCAAAAAGAATGACTCAAATCGGAGTCCAGATGAAGGAGATATCCTCATTTCAATATCAGGTCCTAAAAGGAGTCCTGAGTGCGCCAGTGCGCCTATTTTGGGCCACTGGCCAAGTACCTCATATCAGGCCCTCCGGGTCTCAAACCTGTGTTTCATGACATCAAGGTCAAGTCCTAGAAGTGCCAAGGTCACGCCAAGGAAGGTCGAGGACATGTCCCAAGAACTCCCATCCGAGCCAAGATGTGCGCCTAAGCCGGGGGTCCCTGTTCCGCCAGCGGTAGATCAGAGGTTCTCCCTCTGCGCTAAGCCTGACAACATTTGCACCAAGCCTGAACGAAGATGCGCTTCTACTATACTCATGATGTGCTTCAAAAGCGCAGTCCCAGATCCTGATTACGAAGACAGTCCAAAAGCCAAGTTCGGACCACTTGCCAGCTTGCGTTCCCACTTGCCAGCTTGCATTCACACTCCCAACTATGTTCTGATTGGTTCTAATAGATTTTAAGGACTTTGTAATTAATTAAAAGTACAATAACTTTCCCTATCCTTATAGGACATGGTTTTACCAATCCTTATAGAATAAGGTTTTACCAATCCTTATAGGACAAGGTTTTCCCTTTGTCTATAAAAGGGAGCCTTTGTTCAGTGTTTTAGGAGAGGAGATAATTAGCTAGAGGCGTTTTTGGGAGATACAGAGACACCTGAGCCGCAGAGAGTATTTTGGTTTTTTAGAGTTTTACATTAAAGCTTGGTTCTTCCCGAAGTCGAGTGTGTTAGACGTGGAGCTTGGAGAAGAAGGCTCTGTCGTGTCTTCTGCTGCTCCTATTCTTCACAATATCTTTTGTACCCTTATTTTCATTATTGCAATTTACTTATGAATTCAATTATATTTGTTTCAATTTCAGTTATGTATGAGTAGTCGTTAGGATTAGGGCTGCTTGAAGCCCTAGCCATGTTAACTTGTTGATTGGATTTCTGGCTCTTGATTATGATTGCTATGCATGCTGAATAAGTTGGATTACTATGCTTAATGACCTTAATTTATGCCTATAAGATTAGCTACCTTGTTTGCATATAATTATAGATGTAATTGCTTGAGTGACCGTCATATCATCTTGTGATTTGGAGCATCGAAAGTATTCTTACTTGTAATCTTAACTCATAACGACCTAGGATTGCATGTCACTTTGCTAGGCTAATGTGGTGTCATTAAATTCTCTTTAAACTTCATGCATCATCTTAAAAGGCAGGTGATAGACGTTCTAGGCATATGCCCTGTTTAGAACATGCTAAGTAAGAGGGAATAAGATGTGTCTAGTGAACCAACGCCAGGTCCTAGGCACGGGCACCTAATCCAGAAAATGCATAGTAATTAGGTCAAGGAAATCTGGTTAAGAGCTATAATTGGTTAGAGTGGATAGTAAGCCTTAATTCGCCTTAGTTAATAATCAATCAACCGTTTATTCTTCCATTGTTATTTTCTGCATTTTATTTTGCTTGTCTTTAAATTTCAGTTCTCACATCATAAACCCCCCCTGCGTGTGTGTGTGTGTGTGTGTGTTTTCACTAAGTTAATAAATCTGAACTAAAGTGGTCATAACGTTGATACAAGTCCTCGAGGGATCGACTCTTGCTGTGCTACTATACTATTCTTACCGATTTGTTCACTTGCAAGGATTTTATAACTGTTAGAATTGAATTGCATATTTCTTGCTCTTTAATTTTACCAACAGGCACCATGAGTTCCTTCTGCACCTTGTTCATTTTCTCCGCATGATAGTACTGCGTGAGAAACTTGGACGCTAAGTCCCTTTGATGTGTAGGTGCGGGTCTTCTCCGGAAAGTCCATGGAAGTTCAACTTGAAGTTCTCTACAGTTGATGCTGGAAAGAAGATGGGAAATTGGTCCTCCATCACGTGAGGGGTGGCAAAATCCTTTAAGAGCCATGGGGCTGGATTGTTGATGAGGGCACGCTCTCTTGCTCGTTCTTCTTCCATCCTAGGACTTGGTGGTGGTGATCCGTGCACTGAAGATGACCTTGATGATGGTGGATTTCTTGAACCATGCAAAGATCCTTTAACCGATCCTTGTGATGACATAAAAGGGCACCTAAACAATAAAAAAAAACTGAGTTAGTCAATCCAAACGAAATGGACACCGTTGAGGGACAAGTCCCCGGGAACGGCGCCAAAAACTTGATATGAAATAAAACAAGCACAATAATTATGCAACTTATTCTATCCAGTTCAAATCTTTGCAAGTATACAAATCGAATTTGACAAGTATAGTGATAAGCAATGGTCAATCCCTCGAGGACTTGTTCAATAGTTTAACTACACTTAAGTTCAGATTTATTAACTCAATCAAAAGACTCAAAATTAACAAAGAAAACAAAGACTCACACTACTTTAGATATGCAAAGACTCAAGGACACGACAAGGACTCCTAAGACACTTAACTTATGACGCAAGAAAGGTTAAAACTCAAACAAAGACACTAACAAAGACACACGACAAGGACTCAATGAGGACTCAAAACAAGAAAACGGCAAGGGGGGTTTTTATGATGTTTTCTGATATTAAAAATTACAACAATTACATAGAATGCAAGAAAGTAAAAATGCAGCAAGAATGATGATTGATTAAAGTTATAACTATAGCGAATTAAGGCTAACTATCCACCACTAACCAATTAAGTTCTTAACGTGATTTCTAGGATTCAATTACCATGAAACTTTTGAATATGATTCCCATGCAAACGTATGACTAAGGCCCACTTCATACATATCATTCTCTCTTACTTAGCATGTTCTAAGCCGGATGAATACTCTAGAATGTCTACCAAATTTTATTAAGATGATGCTTGAAGTATGAAGAGAATTTAATGACACCACACTATCCCTAGAAGAGTGATGTGCAGTCCTAAGTTGTCATGAGTTGAATTATGAGTAAGATGTATGCCACTACTCTCGATGCCAAACAATTACAAGAAGATGACCAATCTATCAAGCAATCATTCACGAATAGTTCATGCATAGAAGCAGGTCAAACTTATAAACATAAGCACAAGAATAAACACAGTAATTCAAACTATATTCAGCATTCATAGCAATATAAATACAGGACCAAAATCATGTTAAACGACTTTCATGGTAAGGGCTTCAAGCAGCCCTAATTCTAATAAGACTACTCAAGCATAATTGAAAAGTAAAACATAATTGAATTCATAATTGTAAAATAATAATAAAAGTAAAGATACAAAAGAGATTATTGAAGATGATGCATAGCAAAAGACCACGCCAAGGCTGCTCCTGCAAGGCTTCACGCTTAACATTCTCTCATAACAGAAAATTAAAGTGTTTAAAACTGAAAATAAAGTGCTAGGCGGCTAGGGTTTCTCAGAGGTCCTCAAATTGACACCTAGGGCTCCTATTTATAGGAGACCAATCCCCTAGAAAATAGGACACCAATTAGGGTAGGAATCTGATTGAAAACTGGCTTAAACACTACCTTCCTAGTTTAGCAGGGATAAGGTCCTAAAAAGGATTCCTTGGGCGGCAAGGAATGGGATTAATGCCGCAATCCTTCTCTGATTGGGTTCTTGAACTTCTTGTGTGGCAAGGCAGCTTCTGAGAGTCTCTTAGGGTTTCCATGACATGTAGGAATGGGTTGTGCCAACCCTAGACACCAATGACACGACATGACATCATCTTGACACCTTTGGGCCTCAAAATAGGGCACAACGTGCCATGGATAGGTCCTGGACATATTCAGCTTGGCCGAACCACTTTCTCATATCCATATGATGTAACTAGCTTAGTTATGGTTTTTGGCCTCATTGTAAACATGCAGAAAAGTCGAGAGCCCATTCTAGCACAAATTAGGGCGCAACTGAGGTCCTTTAAGGCATGATAGGCCATGGACAGGTCCTGGCCAATTCTGGGCGTGCCCTCTAATGTCTTTAGCTTGAAAACATTGTTTGAAGTTCAACTCTGGGCATTGGCTCACTTGGTTCCATCGATAACTAGGAGATGAAATGTTTCGGCCTTCCCGGACATGAATTAGGGCGTAGATTAGGGTGCAGCAGGGGCTCAGTTGGGGACTTATGAGGGGCTCTTCAGGGACTCCATTTAGGGCACATTAGGGGCTCCTCGAAGATGTGTTAGGGACTCGTTGCAGGGCTTGAATTAGGGCTCAGATTAGTGCTCAGAAGTGGTGTCTTTGAGGCATGTCAAGGCTTGTCTCTGGGCCCGATAAGACGTCTCTGGGATGTGTCAGAGGACACGATTTAGGGCGAGCCCTGACTGGAACTTGGACTCAATTTAGGGCCATTTCAGGACCCGAACTTCAACTGAAGACATCTCCTTCGTTACAACTTCGAATTGAGCCATTCTTTTTGCGTTGTTCTAAGAATTTACCTAACATTTTAATTCTGCATAAATCTCACAAGATTGATCATTTCCTACTATGGATGGCATGAAATCATTCAAAAGACATGTAAAAGAGCATTAGATGACGTCAAAATGATGCATAAATAATTACTAAAGGAAAGTACGAAGGTCCCCAAGCCCATGCACATTCCCACTCAATTTGATCATTCGTTTTGGCGGGTCCTGTCATTCGGACCCGCCTTAGGACGTAGCATCCCATCTATACCATCAATCTTCATAACACGAGGCTTTTTGACACCCCCAAGATGTAGTGCCTCTTCCCTCTGTCTCTTTGCGCCTGCTTTGATTGAGCTCGGCTGGCTAGTTCCCACCTTCCTTGCCTTTCTGGCTTGTTTCTTCCATATCGGACCCTGCCCACTTTTGAGTCGATTATTGCCCTACTCCCTTGACAAATTCTCAGTAGAAGGAGGTTTCTGGGTAACTCTCCCGGGTTAGTGACAGTAACACCTGTGAAAGAGCTCAATTACCCACCCTTTTCCATCTCACTATTTTGTGGCATAGTTCCATGTCCTATGGATTGTTCCATATTGCCTACTATCTAATCATGCATATTCTCCACACTGTCACTATGCCGCAATGCAAGCTGAGATCCCTCACACAAATTCCTCTCAACAGATAGCATCTCGGAATACGTACACTCGACCCAACGGACAAGTCGACGGCAGTTTCGAACGTTTAACTTACTACAATGAGGAAGACGAAACATATACGCCATCCCAGTCATGCTCAGAAATGGCAACGCATGGGAGTCAACATCGGTTTAGCCGTCGCGGCTCCCTCCTCACCACATCCCCTTGCATGCTGACGACATTCGAAGAATGTTAGACCAACGACTTCAGGGTGTCCAACGCAACAAATACTTAGACGAAAACCTCCATCACCGACTCAGGAACTCTTCAACTTCACTATTCATTCCAAAATAGAGATCGACCCATTCCCACATCGATTCACAACTCTGAATTTTGAACAGTTCAAAGGAACGATGGATCTAGTGAAGCACATTGATTACTACCGTGGCATCATGGTGCCACATAGGCACAATGACGCCCTCATGTGCAAAGTGTTCCAAGATTTTCTCCAAGGAAAGGCAATGACTTGGTTAACCATCTACCCAGGAGATCCATTGCCTCTTTTAAGGAATTTGCACTTGCATTTGTGAAGGAGTATTTGCAACTTCGCACCATTGAAGTGAAAGATGACCATCTCTTCACCATAAGGAAGAGATCCAAGGATTCCGTACGCCAGTACATTCGGAGGTTTTGTGAGGAGAATTCCCTTATCGTAGGTTGCAGTGACCTTGTCGCTCCAATGGCCTACAAAAATGGGCAACCATTGGATAGCCAACTATATGGGGACATTGTGATGAACAATGCTCGTAGTCTCACCAAAATGCTCTCCCTAGCTGAGCGACATGCCTGCTGGGAAGATGAGAAGATCGCTGCGTGCACCACGGAGCACGCCAAAAAGGGCGAGAACCCCTCGAAGGATTCCACGCCACCCAAGTGTGACACCACCCGCAAGTCTACGTCTGGAAAATTCAATAATTTCAATTTGCATTGTATTACGTATTTTAGAGTGTCCCATATTAAATATTGGCAAAGATCACTTTACATCCCAAGGTTTAGGGGTCATTCTCATAATGGTACATGAGTTTTCAATTTCATCATTTTACTCCATGTTGTTTTGAGATCACGTCAATTTACTCCCTATATCAATTTCACTATTAAATCTACAATTAAATAATGTAGTGGCATGATTGAGGCCTATTTCCATTAAGGGTATTTTTGGTATTAAAGAGCAATAAAAAAAACTTCAATTTATACCCAAATTTAAACTGTTTTTACAGAATAGACTTTATATGCCCAACAAATTTGAAAAATATAATCGCTTGCTCTCTTTACCCATCAATCATTCGAAAATACCCTTGTCAAATATACCTAATTTTTTTATACTACAATCTCTCATTTTACCCAACAAAAACTCGAGAAAAAAAACATTAGTCAAAAATAAAAAATATAAGCCTAGTCACACTGGAAGAAATCTAATTTCTCATATATGATATCTTCATGCTAAGAATGCTAAGAAGTTCACATTCCACAAGCAATTTTCAAGAGTATAACGCTTCCAAGCCAAATTGCTAACCAATCGCACCAAAAAAACCAATATTTAAATTAAGGGCAAGCAATAGTGAAAGTGACCTATGAAGTAAATTGAGTTGATATCCGAATCACATGAAATAAAATGATGAAATTGAAATCTCGTGGTTCATTCTGAGAATTACCCCCAAACCTTAGAGTGTAAAGTTATGTTTACCCTTAAATATTTAATGAATTTGGCATCAACCTTTCCCTCCAATTTAAAATTGCCACAAAAAAAAAAAAAATATCTTCCCCCCGCCACCCCAACGAAAAAAACAATATCTCCCTCCTCACTTTCCCTCCCTATATTTTCATCAAGTATAACTTTCCCTCCTATACTCTATCCCTTTCCCACTCTTAAGACATCAAAATTAAAGTAGGAGAAGATGAAAAATAGGAGGAGAAAGTGTTGGTATTTGCGCTAAATAGGAGCTGGGAACACAGCCGAGCTTAGGTATGATCTTCAACTCAAATTCTTAGCTGAAATTGATGGTTTAGGATTAGATTTAGGATTCTCTCCTTCTCTATTACTCTGAATTGAAATTGGATGATGATTGATTGATTGAATATGTGTGATGAACACTGTGATGCTCAATGCACACTAACTGTTTGATAATATTCCTCTTAGGATTTCTAGAGAGAAAATTGATTGATTTTTCTGTGATTGATTCAATTGATTAAACACACACTCTCACTCTCCTCACTTGTTGGAGAATCAGTTAGTTGGTGATGTCACTATGATGACATTGCACCAATCACAAGCTTACACATGACTTAGCCACTAGTGTAATGACACCTAACTAGGCCTTGCTCTCCAAGTAATCAACCTCACACACTCACACCTATTACATTTCTTTTCTTTCCTTTTTTGTTTCTGATTTTGTAAAACCAGTAACAATTTACACATCAACATTCCCTTCAAAATTGTTTACTGGTTTGACACCAAGTGAACTTCTTAGATAGTTGAACCTATCCTTAGGGAAAGAGAGATTGCAGTAAAGACATCTGCAATCTGCTCCTCTGATTTGCAGTAAAGCATATCAATTTTCCTAGCCTGCATTGCTTCTCTCAAAATACACCTAGCTCAATTCCATAATTCTTTTTTCTCTCTTTTTTTTTTCTTTTCTCTTTCTTCTCTTTCCCTTTGTTGAACGCAATCTCTCTTTCTTCTTTCTCTTCAACGTTTTCTCTCTCTTTTTTCTTTCCTTCTTTTCACGTTTTTTCTCTTTTTTTTTCCTTTTCTTCTTTTCTTTTCTTTTGGGAATTGAACCAACTACCTTAACTATTTGAGATGTCACCATTATCCAACTTGGATAAAATTCTTTCTTCCATGAACTTCAATTAGAACAATCTTAGCACAACCCTAAATTATAGGGTATGGCCAAAACGTAGGGTAGGTTTTGATTTAGGTGATGAAAGAAAAGGCTCAAGTGTTTGGCTTCAAAGTTGGCTAATGGAGCACACAAAAGGGGTGGATAAAATCTTAATGAGGTTAAAACATGCATAGCCTACATCATCTCTTATGATAAATCAAATTTAGAATCAAGAGCACCTACATAAGAGATTTAGTTCTTTAATAATCAATGCAAATAATGGTAACGAGATCAACAATTTATGAACAAAAATCAAAGATTGTTTAAGAGTAGAAACAAAATAAATCCCTCTAGGCTCAAAAACTCACAAGGGTAATCTCCACTAATTTTCTAAAGTTCACTTAAACATAATCATCTTATCCACTTAATCACATAAAGTATGGCATTGTGAAGTGCATATATAGTTATGATACAACTAAACATGGCATAACCTTAATAAAATATTAACGATTAACTTAACATATTCATCCTTATTAACAAGCAAAGAGTAATGTACTTAAGAAAAATAAAAATAAAAATTCAAAAAAAAATTTTTTGAAAAAAAAACAAAAAAAACCGAATTAAATTTTTTATTTTTATATTCAAAAATTCCCTTCCCAATAAGTTTTCCAATTTTTAAATGAAAGTCCACACCCCCAAACCTAAATTGAACATTGTCCTCAATGTGATAAAGCAAAGATAAAATGAAAATAGTGAAGTTGAGGCAAGGCATCAAACAAAAATACGAAAAAACAGGAAAGGAAAGATCGAACTAGGTTAGGTTGCCTCCCAATAAGCATGTACCTAAGAAAATAATAGCAAATTGAGTTAATCAAACAATCTAAAATGCAGGAATTGAAAGTAAAACAAATAAATAAAATGCAGAAATTAACACTGCAAGAATGATTGGTTGATTGATTACTTATTAATTAAGGCGAATTAAGGCTTACTATCCATTCTAACCAATTATAGTTATTAACCAAATTTCCTTGACCTAATTACTATGAACTCTTTGAATTAAGTGTCCGTGCAAAGGTCCGACTAAGGCCCACACCACACATGTTATTCTCTCTTACTTAGCATGTTCTAAGCATGATGTGTACTTAGAACGTCTATCACCTACCGTTTAAGATGATACATGAAGTACAAAGAGAATTTAATGACGCTACACTACCCCTAGAAAAGTGATGTGCAATCCTAGGTTATCATGAGTTTAGATTAAGAATAGGTATCCTTCCACCTACCCTTGATGTTGCAAATCACAAGATGATATGATGGTCCGTCAAGCAATTACATCAATAATTATATGCAAACAAGGTAGCTAAGCTTATAGGCATAAATTAAGGTCATTAAGCATAGTAATCCAATTTATTCAACATTCATATAAATTAAAATCAAGAGCTAGAAATCTAATTAAATATCTAACATGGCTAGGGCTTCAAGCAACCCTTATCCTAAAAGAGACTACTCACACATGATTGAAATTGAAACAAACATAATTGAATTCATAATGTAAAAGCAATAAAAGTAGAGATATGAAGGAGATTATTCAAGATGAAACACAGCAGAAGACCATGCCAAGGTCCCTCCACTGCTCACGCACAACTCTCTCACAAGCAGAAAACTAAAAAATGTTTTAATTGAAAAACTGAATTACAATAATAAACTAAAGCTAGGGTCTCTAAAATTGGGGGTCCTCCACCCGCGAGCCTTTAGGTCATTTATATATGGCCTCTACACCTTTACAATGTAGGAGACAATCTAGGATAAAATCCTAATAAAAAACTTACTCAAAACTGCTATCCTAGTTATGAATGAAAAATGACTCAAAAATGTAATCCTTGTTGGACAAAGAGTAGGACTATGCATTAACCCTTTGGAATTTGTCTTCTAATCTTCCTTGTGCAGTAAGGCAACTCTTAGGAATCTTCTAGAGGTTGTTGGGACGTCAAGGACTGGGCCTGGCGGTGGTTCAAACATAGCTGGGCCAGATTCTGGGCTCAAAAACCTTCAAAATTGGACTTTTAAGAACCTAACTTGTCATTGACCAATCCAATCGAGACAAACCACTCCAGGCACTCCCAAATTATGTATCTAGCATGGTTCTGGGCAAAAACTCCTCGTTTGTGTTCTTGACTGTTTAACGGATTTTGCCTTTAATTTTTAACGGATTTCGTTTGAATTTTTGACGAATTGACTAAATCAACTATTATGGTAAAGTTTAGGGACGGAAAAAACTAATATTGAAGTTTAAAGACGATTTTTAACATTATGGTAAAGTTCAGGGACTATTGCTCCAATTTTTCTTTTTTATTAAATTGAAAAAACGCATTTAACATGAATGGATGATTTTGCTCTTAATTTTTAACGGATTCCGTTCCAATTTGTAACAGAGTGACTAAATCAACTATTATGATAAAGTTCAGGGACGGGAAAAAATAATATTGTAATTTAAGAACGATTTCTTACATGATGGTAAAATTCAGGTACTATTACTCCAATTTTTCCTTATTTTATATGTGTATTTGAGAATATTTGGGGGTCCCATAGAATACCTCTTCGATCATTATGAGATAATACGGTATTGTAATTTTTCATGTGAGTGAGCTTATTGTTGTTGGATAGACAGATCTAAACTATGTACGTAGAAGAGTGCTGGAGGTGCTGATGTCACTTTAGGCATTATGCCAAAGCTGGACAAAGTGACTCTCTTCTTCAGGTTTTTATGCCATAATGCATTTTTTTAAATTTGTTCATCACAATCTTAACTTATGAATGGTGATATCGTTAATGCATATGGATGCCAAATTACCATTGGTTATTTTTGAAAATGTAATGCAATAACTTGCAATTATATTGAAGGCTGCAACGCAGTTGCAACTTACATTCGAGAAGTAAGCACTGGGTTTCTTCATTTTTCCAACCCTCCCATGACCATGAAGAGGAAGAGTTGTGCCCTTTTTCACGTGGACTACGTATTTGGGCAATGCTCTTTACTCATTTCTTGTTGCGGTATTGTCAATGTCAGTCTACGGTTGTATGACAGGTATTGCCATATATGTATAGCTTTCGTGTAAAATACTCTCTTTTTCTTTGCTGCCTGCTATTCTGATTTCTTTTGTTCAGTGAACCAAATACCAACATTAGAGGTATCCGCAATCAGTGCTATCTTGAACTAGTGCTTGATTGGAGACGGTGAAGACCTTTAGACAATAACAATGTCTTCGCTTTCGTCTTCAATTTTACTTACAAATCTCTCTTCCACCTATGGAGGCCGGGGTTTGGATCATTTTTATTCTTTGCTTATTTCTCAGCTTGAAACTCATATTTTTCATTTAATAAAGATATCATTTCAAGCTAACAAACAACTAAACAAGAAAAGAAATTAATGACGACGATAAGAAAATAAACGGGGTTTCGTTTACCGAAAGTCCCTCCCTCTCTGCTAGGGTTAGGGTTGCTTTTTTTTTTTCTGGGTTAAGAAGGCATGGTGGCGGCTGCTCTTTTTACTGGCGCAGTTGGCTTTGGATTGCCGACTGCGTGGTACTATTGTTGAACTCTCTAGGGTTTTCACGACCTTAGGAGATGGAGTGTGCTGGCGAGATGACCAATTCGTTGGTCCAATCGTTATCAATCACGGAGGCGGAAGTTAGCGAGGTTGTAGGACTCGACGATCTTGATTCGCTCACGGCGCCGAGTTTCTTTTTGGTGGGACAACTACTCACTTCGAAACACTTCAATAGGGATGTTCTATTTGGAACGATGAAGCACAAATGGTGAAAAAGGGAGGATTTCACGATGTCAACGCTGGAGGTCTCCAGGCGTGTACTGTTCATGTGCCAAGGGTTATTGTTTGTTCAACGATTGGGGCTACGCGATGTTATGGTGGAGGTTGACGCCATTCATGTGGTGGGGTTTTGCAGGAGGCAAAAGATGGTTGGAGTGAGAATAGCGTGTTAGTAAGTGATTCAGTGTGGCTAATGCAGATTTTGGAAGTGTCCTATATCAAGTTTCAAAGCCGCGAAGGAAATAAGGCAGCCCATGCCTTTACACAGCATGGGCTGCGAAGTCAGGAACCTCGGATTTTGTTTGATGTTGCCCCACCATGGCTGGAAGGGCAGGTTGTGGGTGATCGTGAAGGGTAGAGGTGTTTTCTGCCTCTATGCTGTTAGCAGTTCCAATGCAAAGGAGTGTTGGTGATGGAGGAGACTGTTGATTGGCTGTTATTAGTATCCAAGACTGCGCTTTAGAGCTTCTTTGTGATAGGGTCTTGGTTGTTAAAGCTCTTTGATGAGCTAAGTTGGATGTTTGTTTTATTTGCTGGAGAGTGGGCACTCTTTTTTCTTGATCGAATTTTCTCGAATAGCGGGTTTATGGAAGATTTTAACGAGGGCTGTTGCTAACTCTAGTATTGTAACCTCTTTTTCAATCAATGAATTTCCTCTTCTAATAAAAAAAAATTAATGAGGACTTCAATTCCATATATATATATATATATATATAAAGTGGCCGGGTTATCTGATTAATGAGATAAATTCTTCTCTTTGCCTCCAAAAACTCTTCTCTACTCTTCTATATGTATTATTATTCACAATATATATATACGAAGAAAAAATTTCTTTTGCAATTCTTGAAAGCATTTTGCATAAACTGTGTCTTGTGGACTTAAATCTTAGCTTAGTGATGATACATCAAAGTTAATCAAGATGGGTATAGTGGCATTTCTTTGAACTTGCGATCTTGTACGACGAATCAGACATATTTCACACAAACTTTAAGGACTATCTTGATTGTTGGTTTCATGATTGACGGTCGATTATATGTTGTGCCTTTATTTTGAAATTTAACTTCGGAACTCATTTAGTAAATTTATTGGAGATATATACACTAAGGCTTTCATAATTCTACAACGTGCACTGCACCTTGGCCGTCCACTTTCAATACAAAGATTAATCCAAAATCTTCTAACACTTCTTTCGAACATTTTCCTCAAGAAATTTGATTTGCAACACTCTTTTCCAACATTTTCCTCATGAAATTTGATCTGCTTGAGCAATAAACTACTATTGTAGTCTATAAAATGTTACTTTCAAATCTTGAACTACTATTTTGGGCTAATAAATTCAATTCCATTACATTATGACAATAATATGAGCTTCTTCCAATGTCAAGGTCTCAATAGAGGGGCCTGGAATGAAGAAAAAAACTTAGGTTTCATTAGACCTTGAAATTAACGTAAAAGATATCATCCACAAGAATGAAGAAAAAAACTTGGGACTTGGCCACATAAGTGGTCTAATTAAGGATAAATTGGAGCAACTGTCCCTGAATTTTATCATAATTTTAGCAACCGTTCCTGAATTTTACTATAATTTTAGCAACCGTTCCTAAACTTCAATATTAGTGTTCCTCGTTTCTGAATTTTATCATAATAGTTGAGTGAGTCCCTCTGTCAAAAATTCAAACTGAATCCGTTAAAAATAAGGGCAAACTCAACTATTATAATAAAATTCAGGGACAGTTGCTAAAATCATGGTAAAGTTCATGGACGATTTCGCCCTTATTTTTAACGGATTCCGTTTGAATTTTTTACGGAGGGACCCACTCAACTATTATAGTAAAGTTTAGGGACGGGAGACACTAATATTGAAGTTTAGGGATGGTTGCAAAAATTATGGTAAAGTTCATGGACGATTGCTCCAATTTAGCTCTGATATGACAAAGCAGATGCCATTGAGCAATGAATTAATGATGAATAACGAAATGTCAAAACACCATATCATATGAGTAATTTATTACATTCATAGCTATCCTTAACGAGTGCTCCTTTTTTTAAATCATTATAATTCAATGTTTGATTTTTTTTTTTTTGTGATATTTTTTCATAACTGAAAGACATACTCAATTTAAATTCAAACAATTCTAATAGAACATAAGAAACATAATAAAATAAGAAATAACAAACACAAAGTTGACAG
Source organism: Oemleria cerasiformis (assembly GCA_037349345.1). Lineage (NCBI taxonomy): Eukaryota > Viridiplantae > Streptophyta > Magnoliopsida > Rosales > Rosaceae > Oemleria > Oemleria cerasiformis. The sequence goes on along the minus strand of JAZGTL010000017.1, from coordinate 3,582,168 downwards.
AATAAATACATCAATTTTAGAAAAAAAATGAAATTGTGAGGGTAAGAAAAAACTTACTTGGAGTAAAATCAATTTAATACTTGTTTTGTGGATCAAAAATTTGATAACATTATATCATAATGAAGGGTACAAATATATCATCAAAATCAAGTACGACAGCAAGATCCACAAGCCAATAAATCAAATTAATGCAGACAAAACCCGCACAAACAACTAAAAAACAAACATCACTAAAATTATGCAAAATTATAAAACACCCAAACAAAGCACAAAACAATCAAAATCCTAACAACACCTAATCCTAAACATACTACTTCCACTAAAAGAAACAGTCACCATTGTTAAACCCATCACATTTGGTCTTGAAGAATCTATAGAGCATGGGCAAATATGAGGAAGGCTTGATCTTTAGCGATCCAGTGGCTCATACATGTGAATAAAAGACCAAACGTCCTAATCTACCTATAGTGACCAAAATCAATGGGAAATATTATGACAAACTCCTCCAACAGTTAGGTAGAATAAGATTAATAAATTTTAAAGGAAGATTTTCGATAAGGAGATGGATTGAAAAAATAACAAAATAACAATGATGGGGAAACTAAATTTGAGTATGACTCAGACTAGACAGTCACCACGAGGGATCTTATTACTAACCAAAAAAAAAAATAGAAACGGAAGAGGGAAGAGGGTAGAAGTTGATCTTCTCCCTCCTCCCTCTTGGTGTGCTTTTTCTTCGGGAGTGAGAGGAGAGAAAATGGAAGCTAGAGTTTTTTCAACTATCAGGTGTAAATCAATTTAATACTTGTGTAAATAATATAAATAGAAAACACTGAATAAAATAAATTTGTTTTCATCATTTTTCTTCTTATTCAAATCGTGCCACACGTACATTATAGAAGTCTAAACAAAAGATTCACTCTTGTTATCAAATCCAAATTCAAATTCAAATTCCTATCTAAACAAATTGAGCCTTAAATTATAGCATATCTCAAACAAAACAAAAAATTATAGCATATATCAATTGTAGCTTGAGCTTGAAAGTACTTGGAGTGGTGAAGACTGGCTGGGTCTTCGCCTTGGTCTCTCATTATTAGTTGAAAGCTCTCTTTGACATTTGTATTCTGTGGTTATGGTTGTTTCCTCATTAATTCGCTTGAAACTGATTGATGTTTTTCACTTTAAGAATGAAGACAACTTCCAAGTTAACATATTAAAGATGAGGATACAAACTAGGCCTTTATATATATATATATATATATATATATATAAACTTGGTCCTATAATGATGCACATTCACAAAGAAACATGCCTTATAACCCATAATGGCTCACGGCTTCCTTCTCATATTCTGCTTATTCTCTAGCTTTATTATATTTACAAATATCCATGCATGCAACCAAATTGAACACAGCTCTCTTCTCTCCTTTTCCCAAACTCTATCCTCTCCTCCTTTAAATTGGACTTCTGCCAATTGCTTCCATTGGAAGGGCATCACTTGTCATTCAAATGGTTTGGTCACCCATTTGCTCTTACCTTCCAACGGGCTCAAAGGTGCTATTTTTCCTTCATCGTCATTTCTTGCCAATCTCACGCACCTCAAACAACTAAATCTCTCCCACAATTCACTTTATGGTCACTTGAAAATATTAAACTCTTCTCATCCTTGGTTCGTTGTCTTGAGATCCTTGGTTTGAGCTATAACCTTCTTTTTGGAGAGCTCCCTCTTTCTCCTCTATCCAGGAATATCCGGAAACTAGATTTGTCCAGCAATCGCTTCCATGGTGCAATTCCATCTTCCTTTTTCCAACAATGCTCGAATTTGACTAGTTTCAATGTGAGCAACAATGCATTCTCAGGCTCAATCCCTTCATCCTCTATTTGTCTCCAACATTCTTCTCCATTCACTAAGTAAATAGATTTTTCTTTCAATATATTTAATGGCAGCATTTCGCGAGGGCTAGGGGAGTGTTCCAAACTACAAGCTTTTCGTCCTGCTAACAATAACCTCTCAGGGTTACTTCCAAATGATATCTATAATGCTACCAAACTTGAAGAAATTTCATTGCCTTCCAATTCACTGTATGGAGCCATCAGTGATAGAATTGCCAATCTCACTAACCGAAAAATCCTTGACCTCTCCCTTAATCAATTAAGTGGAGAGCTCTATGTCTATTTCGGGAGGCTATCCAAGTTGAAGCTCATGCATCTTGAATTCAACTATCTAAAAGGCCATTTGCCCCAATCTTTGATAAATAGCACAAGGCTTATAGAAGTGCATCTGACAGTCAACAAGTTGGAAGGAGAAATCTCCAACCTTGATTTCTCCAATCTCAGTCACCTTACTAAACTTGACCTGAGTTACAATAACTTCATTGGTCAACAAGCAATTACTCATGTAAGTCCCTAAAAGCAATCCGATTGAGTAAAAATCATCTTGAAGGAGAAATACAGCTTGAGATTCTTTCATTGAAATCCTTGTCGTTCCTCGCACTTCGTAACAACAGATTGACCAATCCCACAGGGGCAATGAAGGTACTAATGCGTTGTAAAAGTCTTCGTGCACTCTTTCTTCCAATTTCTTTTAAAGGCGAAGAAATATTTCCAGCTGATGATGGCATGGTTGATTTTGATGGACTCCAAAATCTTCGAATTTTGAGTTTGGGTAGGAGTGGGGCTCACTGGTCAAATACCTGAATGGTTAGCAAAGCTTAAGAATGTACAGGTCTTGCATCTGGATGGTAATAGAATGACGGGATCCATTCCTATTTGGTTGGGGGCTCTTCCCAAACTGTTTTATGTAACCTTGGCAAACAACAGTCTTTCAGGTGAGTTTCCAAAACAACTTTGTGGACTACCAATCATCGTAAATGCAAGTTTAGGGATTGACTATTATGATCTTGAATTGCCTATCTTAGCCGGCCCATTGAGAGGTAAATATTATCCATTCCACCGATTGTCTAATTTTCCACCGCTCATAAATCTAGCTTATAATGAAATTACTGGTAATATACCTACTGAGATTGGCCAATTGCAGTTTCTCCATTTGTTGTGTCTTAACAACAACAATTTTTCTGGAAACATTCCAGACCAAATATTTAGCCTGAAAATTTTAGAGGTTTTGGATCTCTCTATGAACCAATTTTCTGGAAAGATCCCATGGTCAGTGACGAGCCTCAGCTTCTTGAGATATTTTAACATCTCATACAATAATCTTGAAGGGGAAATACCAATAGGCACTCAGCTCCAAAGCTTCAATGCTTATGCATTCGAGGGGAATCCAAAGTTGTGTGGTCTCCCACTCCCAAACAAGTGCCAATCATCAACTGTGGGCGGCATTGATGCAGATAACAACAACAACAACCATTTTCAACTTCCATCGTTTTATATTTCTACTTCGGTTGGTTTCATTGTGGGATTCTGGGGAGTTTGTGGTTCTTTGGTAATGTGTAAGACATGGAGATATACGTATTTCCAATTTTCAGAAAATGAGCAAGACCGGCTCTGTGTCATGATCACAGTGCGCATCAACATGATCAAAAGAAGGATCAACAAAGGCTTGATGATTATATTGTTGTAGTTACTTTTATTTTTCAGTTTTCTTTTCTTCTTTTCTTTTGTCTTCCTGGTTGATGTAACAAGGCACACACTGTTTGTTTTATGCTTATGTTGTTGAAGTATAAAGCATTTACTGCATTTGGTAAAACAGAAAATGAAATGAAAACATAAAGAAATGAGCATGTGTGTGTGTGGGATTTATTGGAGAGCAAGGCTAGTTAGGTGTCATTACACTATAGGCTATGATATGTGTAAGCTCTTGATTGGTGAAGCGTTATCATAGTGACATCACCATCTAGCTGAATCTCCAACAAAAATTAGGAGAGTGAGAATGTGTGTAATGCAATTCAATCACAATAAAAACTAATCAGAATGCTCCCTAGAAACTCATAGAAGAATTTTATCAAACACCTAGAGTGTAGTGATTATCATATTGAATTGCTACTCTAACTAATACAATCATCATCCATTTCATTTCAATCAAGAGAATTGCTACCATTCCATTGGTAGAGAAGAAGATCCTAGTCCAATCGTTTTCAGCTAAAGATCTTAGTTGAAAAAGAATACCTGAAATTGATTTATCTTCTTCTTCTGTTGCAGCTGCTCTGCTCAAAATACCAACATGGTATTGGTATCAGAGCTTCTGGTTCTAGATTGAACATCTGGGGCGTAGTTCTATGAGAATCACATCACAATGTGATCTGCAGCTGGTCTGATATGGCTGGTGCACCATCCTATCTTCAATTGTGACAGTTATGATATCTAGAGCATCAAGATGTAGACAATCCTGCGGACACATTATCTATGGCATTTAGTTGATGTTGGACTAAATGACATTCAGTATGATGATGATGATGATGATGAGGAAGAGGTAGAAAATCGACATGCTAGAGCTAATCTCATTAGAGATGCGCTTTGAGTCTGATCCAACACTACAAGAAAACGTGTTTTTAATAGCATTAGATTATAGCACTTTTACAATAGTGCTATGAAAGGTGAAATTAAAAAAAAAAGTCCCCTAGACGCTATTGAAAGGCAGAGACACGGAATAGGTAAAAGGAAAATCGAGCGGAAACCAAAATTGCAAGGCCCGCGGTTATGTCCTTTCTGAAACGAAGTATCTCGTCTCAGCCTGTGTCGGTTCTCGGCTGCCTCGACCGAAATTTCTTAGAATCATGAAATTCCGCTACCACCTGAGGCCAATTTCTATTGCACGGAAGGAAACTGAATGAATTTCGTCTTTCAAATCCCTCCACCAAAAATCCCATCATCCCTGAACTCTCTTTAGATATACCATTGAAATCTTCTTTTGCCTTGGATTGTTGGGGCTTTCCTTCTTTTGTTCTGCTGCTGTTATTCTTCCGGCCCGCACACGGTTAAGAAGATTAGCCGTAATCTGAACGAGAAGTTGACCTGAATCTCTGCAATTTTTTGTCCAAATTAAAGGTTAAGGTAAAAGTTCCAAAGTTAGGGTTTCAATTTGAACGCTTAATGAATGTTCGAATTTTGTTTTAACTCGATTTTGATAATTTTGTTTATTTAGGTCAGAAACTGTGACTATTCCCATCGCCTTTTGACGCCTTTTCTCTGCCGGTTGCGGCGGTTTCAGAGGCCGCACGGAAGCACAGGCGGAGCAGTGCAGCCGAGGTGGACGACCTCTATCTCTGTTCTTCATCGAAATGCTATCTCTCTCTCACCGTACTGTCTCTCCTCTCGCGCTCCCTGCACAAGGCTTTAAGCTAGGTATTCCTGATAATGTTGATTGAAAATACATATTTAGTTTTGGTTGGTAGATAAAAGATCTGGGCGCATCAACCTACGAAGAAATTCCCTGATAATATTCCTGCAGTTGAAGAGTATTTGGAGGTCTCTCTCTCTCTCTCTCTCAATGATCCTTTTGGTGCCCCTCCCTCCCCAGCTGCTCTCTGACTATAGTTCTGATTATTGTTTTAGTCTGTTTCATGGTCAGTTCGTCGAGTGATCCAAGATGTAAAGGTCGGGCCTCCATCGTATGAAAAAGGGCTTGCAAGTGATGTTCTTTCTGCTCTGCTGTAAGTTTGTTCCCTTCGTCCTTTCCACCCTTGTTTATTCTATATCATTAAAACGTCACAATCACAATTCGCTATTAAAATCCCCAAAATAGTTAACAGCTACATGTTCACTGAACTCAAGGGAAATATGTATCATTACTATTTGCTGTTATTCTTATCTTATTGATACTATTCGCATGCATACATAAGTTCAGTTGACAACTTGACATGGCTCTCCAAGTTGCCTCGAGCTTCTTAATGAATTTTTTTTTCCAGGTTGAGAGTATGCAGTGCAAGAATTGCATTGTCTGAGCTAAAAGTGACAATTTAGCAAGGGATGTAATCAAACAATCAACAGATCTCATGGTAAAAAGTAACTCACAATTTATCTTTTTCTGGTCTTGTGCGTGGATTTTTTTAAATTAAGGATGTGACTGTTTTCTATTGATTGCTGAATTTGATACTTTGATTTTTTGGGAGACTTTATCTCAAGAGGGTGGTGTTTCTGTACATGTGCATTTTTAAGCAAGTTGTAGATTCCTGCAACTGGAATGATCATATCTCTTGATTAGGAGTCTATATGTTCAAGTAATTTTCTTTAAACATCTTTATTTTCCTTGAGGCTTCTTTCATGTCTAGGATTGGATTGGATAAGTCAAAGAATTCAAGGGTCTTGAAGGTAGAAGTGAATGGCTTTTCATTTTGAGGAGACCATACATGAATGAAGAGTGTTTGGAGGAATCCACCTGTCAGACGAAGGATTCACATACTAAACTAATAATCCAAACAATCTAGATAAATATCACATCCAACCAATGCAAACAATCCAAACCAACTCCAAGTTCAAATCATCCAAACTATCGAGATAATTTACAATCAAATCCCTAAAATATTAATTAGAGCAACTAGATTTGAAAGTTAAATTTATAAGTCCAACAAACCCTACGTAGTGGTAGTAGCGCATCTGAAAAATGATGCCTCTGCCTAGGGTTGTGTCCTCGTCGTAACCAACGGCCTGGAGGGGACACAAAACCAAGAAAATTGTGAGCGAGTGGACAAAAAGAATAATATATAAACACAAATTCCGAGGGAAACATAATATTCCTCTCCGCAAGTAAAACCATGCATACATAATGTAAAATCTTTTTCAAATAGCAACTTAAATAAATATAATTACGAAAGAACTTACCGGAAAAATCATTTTTAATTTAAAACTCGACGAGACCCATGAAAATCCGTGCAACGTAAATATCCCATGGTCCACCACCAAGCTTTGAAAACCCTCCATGAAGGAGTTTTAAAACCATAAGAAAATCGGTACATACTACACCATAAAAATATCCCACCATCCCCTAATGTAATCCCGAGCCGTAGCTCAATATCCTGGGTCGTCGTTCAACATCTAGGGCAATCCAACACCAGGACATGCCCTCCTAACCAATGCCGAAAATACCTTAATGCAATGGCTAGGGAACCGAGAGGTCCGACCTAGGAACCTACTCCCAGACACATCTGAAAATACCTCAAAAATATGCGACTGAAACCCTGTACTACGCGTAGACAGCCTCGATGAGCGTATGACGGAAAATACCTCAATGTCATACGTCAGAGAAATAACCCTCAACGAGCACATGACAGAAAATATTTTGTCGTCATGTGTCGAAGAAATAATCCAACCCTTAACGGACACATGATGGAAAATACCTCAACATCATGTATCGGAGAAAAACCATAATAACCGGGGATGGTACACATAGAAGAGACAGGAGTGTGAACTCGAAATCCAACTGAAATCCTTTTTACCTAGCCAAAGCCAAAATCATAGGAAACTCGGGCCGAAACCCAAAATCCAATAAAACCGAAATCCCGGGCCTAAGCCCAAAACCATATGCTTGGCCGCAGCCAAAATCCAATAAATCCAAAATCCATAAAATCGGGTCGTAGCCCTAAAACCTTGAAACCGGGCTTAAACGCAAAGTATATAATCCACAGTCATTTTAAAAACCATTATCGAGATCTATAATCGATAATAAAGAAATCGTTAAAAACAATTATCCTTAATTCTTGAGACTCATGAAAATAATAAATCATTCCATTTAATTCCTAAAATTCGTAATCGATAATAAAATATTTAGGAAAACAAAGTCCATTCACCGGGAGCTCAAATAAGCTCAACTCTGCGCGGTGCGCTCTTCTGCTATCCCCGGAGCCTTATCGCCTATCAAACGTGACAACTAGAATCAATAAATAACAATTTTAAGCCTTAAACCCGGGACCCTAACTCCCGTAAGTTCTCACACGCCCTCAACGATCCTAAACTAATTAAATTATTGTAAAACGAAACTAAATCCAAAATGACCAACCAAAGGTCAACTGGTTGATCTAGGTTACAATAATAACAATTGTGATCCAAAAAACTAGAAGGAGTTGTCTAAAAGTCAACACTCATTCAACTCGGCCCGGTTTCGAATCAAACCACTAGAAATCCAATTCAGCGTCTACAGACCTCAGATTTGTTAAGTCATAATTCCTACACATATTTCATGTCATATAATGCCCCTTTACTTGTGAGACATGTGCATGATTTAGAAAGATGACTCAATTTTAGGAATACTGGAAAAAGAATGGCTCAAATCGGAGTCCAAAAGAGGGAGATGTCCTCTAATCAATATTAGGCCCTAAACTAGGCCCTAGACATGCCAGTGCGCCTTATTTAGGGCGCAGGTCAAGAACCTCAAATCGAACCATCCGGGTCTCAAAGACGTGTCTGACGACTTTCAAGACAAGGCCATTACATGCCACTATCGGAGCCAGGACATGTCCCTGATATGTCTCAGAGACACCTAAGTTCGAGCCCTAGATCATGCCCTTGGCTTGTCTGGAGGTGTGCTAAGTTCAAGTCCCTGGGCCGCGCCGAAGGCATGCCCTTGAGTGCCAAAGAGGAGCCCAAGGCGTGTCCTCTGTGACGCTAAAGTCCAATCGAGGTTCCAATCAAGGTGTGCCTTCGCCACGCCTAAATGAAGTCCAACCCGTGTCCCTGACACGTTTTCGAGACAAGTCCCAGCCGCAGAGACAAGGCACGACTACACCCTAATTTGAGTACCAGACTGTGCCTAAAAGTGTCAATATATCGACATGTTTTGGTGAGGTCTTGGACCTGACAAGGCAAGTTCAAGTGAGGCCATCTTTGTGCCAACAACTAATTCATCGAGACACGATGCATTTTCAGACTCCTTGACATGTTTAGAAGCTATTCAAGTACTAAGGCGCGCCAAGGTGCGGCGGTGACATTCCAAGGGCCAAGTTCCAAGTTTTCAACGCCTGCCCTAGAGCCTACCCAGATTCCTACATGTCTGCCAGCGACCAACTCGTGTTCCCGCCTGCCAGCTTGCATTCGCATTCCCAGCTGTGTTTTGATTGGTTCTTCTAGATTTTAGGGACTTTGAATTACTTAAAAGTGCAATGAACATTCAAGAACACTCTAGGCTAAGGTTTCTAATTCCAATTCTTGTAAGACAAGGTTTGCCTTTGTCTATATAAGGGAGCCTTTGTTCAGTGTTTTGGAGAGGCTATCTTAGACACTATGATTGTTTTGATCTATCATCGTGAGGTTTGTTCACGAAGACCACATTGTTTTCTTGGAGGATTGCGTCGTGCTTTGAGCTTGCCTTTGAGAGTATAATTGGGTTTAATCTTTCACTTCTATATTCAATTCAATTCATGCTTATGTTTTTCATAATGTGTAGTGAGTAGTTTACTTTAGGTTAGGGCTGATCTTAAAGCCCTAACCATGACAACTTTGTGACTGGGTTTTGGCGCTTGGTTTAATTATTATGTTTACCTTGGTAGATTGATTCACTGCTTTAATTGCGTTTATTTTGTGTTCTTAAAATTGGCTATTTTAATTGCATGACTTAAAAGATGACTTTGCATCAAGGATTATGGTAAAAATAATCTGTAAAAAGATCCATGACACTTCTAGGACTGCACATCACTTTCTAGGGTTAGTGCAGTGACTCAGATTTCCTTTTGTTCTTAATGCTTCCTTTCGGGCCCAATTGGATAGAAGTTGGTGTACACATACATGCATTTAACATACAAACTAAGAAGGAAATAAAATGTGTGATTGAGCTTTAGCCGAACTGTTGCACGGGCACTAGACCAAGAAGTAGACATACTAATTGAACCTTGCAAACCAAGTTAGAAAACGTTGTGGCTAGGTGTGGATAGGGACTGTCTTAATCTGGCTCTAATTTTATTACGATCCTTTGTTACTTGTTTCTTGCATTCCAAGTTATTTACTTTGCTAGCATTTTTTTAATTAAACCCACCCCCTCCCCCTTGTCCATGTCCTATTTAATGTCTTTGTTTTGAGTCTTTTATTTAAGTGTCAAGCATATTTACTTAGTGTCTTATTTTCTGTTTTGAATACCTACTTCTGAACTGTCAATCTATTGCTTTGGTTACATTGTTGAGTCAAGTCCTTGTGGAATTTGACCCTTACTTGTACCACTATATTGTCTATTGATTAGTGCACTTGCTAGGATTTAATTGTTAGGATTTGTATTACTTTAATTGTTGTGCTTTTCTTCCAACAATTTCCAATCTGAAAGTTCCAACAGGTCAATAGTCCCACAATCATACTACTGAAATTTGAAAGCTATCCAACGGTCAGATTTTCATTAATCGAGAAAAACACTCGTTGGTCAACACGGATACACTCAAATTTCAACTATCACGAAAAATATTAATTGGATGTTTTAATCATTTTGTAGAAAAATATTAAAGCTAAATATTAGAACAAAAAAAAAACTAAGAATATGTTGAACAATCTGGGTTTCTCAACCCATTCCCAAACCTCCAAATCCAAACCCTCCAAGCCTATCCCAACCATATCAGAATCTCATAATCAATTAAATTCTCAAACTTTATCATCAAATCATTTCATTTTTGCTCTACTTGACCGGGATTTTCTCGGGATGGACACGCCAATCATCTCATCGGTGCCCTTCAACGCCGTGAACGGTCTTCCCTTCCTCTCCCTCCACTTTTCTATCTTTAATGGCTGCCCATTTCACAATTCGACATAAAAAAAAAAATAGTGGGTCAGTGCTAGATACGCATTTGGACCTCACTTTTTGGCTGTAAAAAAGATACCCGCTTACAAAAAAGTCTTTGTTGTACCAGGTGTTCGGGAAATTTTGCTCTAATTCCAGCTGGGTTTTGTCAAAGATTGTGATATTTTCGGGGCTTGATTGGGTGCTGAAGCTTAATTTGGCATTGAAGATAGTTTCCAAAGAGAAACAAAAAAAAATTTTGATTTTGGGGATTACGGAGAAGAAATCGAGTGGGGGAGAGTCCACGAGAGTAGGCTCTTCTCCTCTTTCTCTGGCTCAACCGATCCCTGTCGCGGTCTCGGTCCCGATCTCGCTCCCTCATTATTTCTTGATCTGGAGGTAATCCCAGAGAACTGATTCACTTGAATCGTTCTCTATCGAAGGACCTGCACAAAGGTAATATCTCTAACTTAGTATCATATATATTCCTCTCTCATATATTCAATCTAAAATTAGTTGCTATCTTTCTGATTCCCACTAATTGCTTCTTCAATACCTGAACAATTGAAAAGAAAAAACACGAACAGCCAGCAGCAGAGAAGTAGAGAATAGACAGCAGAGAAGGATATTTTCACGTAAAGTGATTTTCTAATTTCTTTCCTTATTTAACTGTTTGGACTTCCTTAGCTCAAATACTCAGCTTCAAAGTGAACAACATTAACAGTTGATCTAAGCTAGTTGCATGAGGCATCAGATCCAATTGCTTAAACATTACAAAATTACCAAACAGGACAGTACGTTTAATACAGACAAACACAAACACAAACATGGTACATTTAATTGATTCTGAGATTTTGATATGGTTGGGTAGGCTTGGAGGGTTTGGATTCGTAGGTTTGGAAATGAGTTGAGAAACCCAGAGTGTTCATCTTCTTCTTCATTTTTTGTTTTTTTTTTTTTTCTAATATTTAATTTTAATATTTTTCTGCAAAATAATTAAAATACTCAGCCCCTTGTTACCACGTAAGTTTCCTAAACGGAATGTGTAACGCTGTGACTTATTTGGTGCAACGGCGTTGACAAAACACCAATTCTGGGTACAAATTGATACGATTTCGTATTGTGAGTGCAAATTGAGACTCAATGTCCTGTTCGGGGTGCATTTTGAGTAATAAGCCTTATATATATATATATATATATATATATATATATATATATATATATATATAACTTAAAATAGAATTACCAAAATACCCTTGTATTTTAAACCTTCATAACTTCTTCAAACGGACTCCAATTTTTGCGTTCCGCCTGTCTACGTACTCATGAGTTCGAGACCTACGCTACAGTCCAAGAAAAATTCCCAAAAATAACTCCAAACAAAAAGTGAAACTTGAGCCCCCTATAAACTCAGGGATAAAACCATCTTTTCTTAGTTAAATTACGAAAATACACTAATTTAACGTACGGGTCGATACAACAGGACAAATCTAAACCTAGGTTGGTCAATTCAGAAGCACAAGGAAAGGCTTATAGCTAAAGGGTATGCTCAGAAACCTAGAATAGATTTCAATGCTCATATTGCAAGACTAGGCACAATTAGGACCTTGATTACTCTAGCTACACAGAAGGGTTAGAAGCTATTTCAGTTTGATGTCAAGTCAGCATTCCTAGGTGTCAAACCAGTAAATGATTTAGAAGGGAGTGTTGAAGTATAAAACATTTACTGCATTTTGTAAAACAGAAAATGCAATGAAAACATAAAGAAATGAGGTGTGTGTGTGTGGGATTGCTTGGAGAGCATGGCTAGCTAGGTGTCATAACACTATAGGGTATGTGTAAGCACTTGATTGGTGAAGTGTCATCATAGTGACATCACCATCTAATCGAATCTCTAACAAAAATGAGTGAGAATTTGTGTATAATGCAATTCAATCACAATAAAAAAATAATCAGAATTCTCTCTAGAAACTCATATAAGAATTTTATCAAACACCTAGAGTGCAGTGTTCATCATATTGAATTGCTACCCTAATTTGAATTCAATCAGCATCCATTTCATTTCAATCAGGAGAATTGGTAGAGAATAAGATCATAGCCCAATCCAGCTAAAGATCTTAGTTGATGAAGAATACCTGAATTTGGTTCATCTTCTTCTTCTGCTGCCGCTGCTCTGCTCAAAATATCAACATATATTATGTCTTTTTTTTCAAATGCGATTTCTAAATAACAATTTCAACAAGTGTTGATAATTACAGGTCCTGCTGAGTCTTGACAATAATTGGTACAAGAAATGAATCTAAGAGATTACATGGCGTAACCTAATGACAGGAATCCTCCCGAATTTACCCTCAAAATCCGTGAAAAGTCCTGCAACCGTCTGACCACCTTGGAAAAACTCAGAACCTTCCAGGAACATCTCACAGTACCAAACAATCCTTACAAGAATTCTACCGAATGTTTGGCAGAATCTCCCCTATAACCGGGTCAATCCGTCTTCCACCTGTCAGACGAAGGATGCAAATAACAAAACCACTAATCCAAACAGTCCAAATAGAACCAAATTCACCCAAACCACACAACACCCAACAAATAACCCAAAGGTTGATCGGAGCACTCTAGATGAAGTTAAATTACAACCCAACCAAATCATACACCAACAACGCAGTCAAAGGTGATGCCTCCTCCTACTCTCGGTGCCCCGTCTCGCTACGGCCTGGAGGGGACTAAAACGAAAACCATGAGTGAACAATAGAACCAACAATAAAAGCATGGTCTATCAAATAAAATAATAATACTAGTCATAATAATCCCACATCATTATCAAACCTTACATGCAATAAGATCCGTATATACAAGTAATACAACTTACCGGAACCACTTGATTTACCTCGAGGGAACCCACCCCACCTTTACATGTGCCCGCCTCTCAATAACCCGGCTGGAGCCATAATCCCTGATCGAAACTGATATCCCAGCCAAAGCCGTAATCCCTGATCGAAGTGGTCATCTCGAGCCATAGCTCAATCTCCCGGCAGTAGTCGTCATCCCGAGCAGTAGCTCGATCTCTTGGCCGTAGTCGTCATCCCGTCGAGCATATAATGGAATCCTTCATGCCATAGCTCATACTATATCGAGTGTATGAGAAAATCCTTCCTTCCATACCACGTACCCTACCGAGCATATGAGGAAATCCTTCTAGCTATACCTCGTATCCTACTGAGCCTATGATGGAATCCTCCATACCATAGCTCATACCTCACCATCCATACCATAGCTCGTACTCATCGAGCTTATGATAGAATCCTCCATAACATAGACCATACCCTACCGAGTGTATGAGGAAATCCTTTCTACCATACCTCATACCCTACCGAGCGTATGAGAAAATCCTTCTTGCCATACCTCGTATCCTTCTGAACCTATGATGGAATCCTCCAGTTCGTACCTCACCGAGCCTATGATGGAATCCTCCATACCATAGCTCGTACTCACAGAGCCTATGATGGAGTCCTACATACCATAGCTCATACCCTACCGAGCATATTATGGAATCCTCCATACCATACCTCGTATCTCACCGAGCCTATGATGGAATCCTCCATACCATAGCTCATACCCTACCAAGCATATGATGGAATCCTCCATATCACCATATCATAGCTCATACCCTACCAAGCATATGATGGAATCCTCCATACCATAGTTCATACCTCATTCCGGTCGAAGCCCAAATCACCATCCCGACCCGAAGTCTTAAAATCAGGTAATCGGGCTTTAGTCCAAAACCCTATGCTCGGCCAAAGCCAAATTCCCCTAAGCTCAAGTCATTATAAATCCGAAATTACAATCCTTAATAAATGAAAAATCAAGTAAATCATTGTCCTTAGTTCCCGAGTCTTGGAAATGTAATAAGCACTTTATGACAATTATTCTTAATTCCCGATACTCATTAAAATACTAATTAATCATTCCATTTAAAAATACGCATGCAAATTACAATCCTTAATAAATGAAAAATCAAGTAAATCATTGTCCTTAGTTCCCGAGTCTTGAAAATGTAATAAGCACTTTATGACAATTATCCTTAATTCCCGAGACTCATAAAAATACTAATTAATCATTCCATTTAAAAATAAGCATGCATTACAAATCAAAATTCACTCACCCCAACGTCCAAGGAATTTAACCCAACGTCCAAGGAATTTAACCTTGAGTAGAGTTGACAGCTCTATGCGATAGGGGCTTGAGTAATTCTTAAGGTTTTAATCTTATTACTTTTATTTTTATTTAAAATTTCTTATGTTTGATTTTTTTTTTTTATTTGAGATCATTAAAAGAGGATGGTATTAACCAAAAAAAATAAAGAAGATGACATGATTTGTCATGTCAAGCGCCACATGACACACCCCGACACAGATAATATGATAAATAATAAATATTATGATATTTGAGGTATGTGGGCTGACACATGAACCAATAAGCCCATATGGTGAAGCCCTCAACAACTAATATAGGACATTTAACACAATATGTTGCGGACTCATAATGTTAAATATATATAGAGACATACATATACATCACGATTAACATCACGAATAGTACAAAGTATTTCTAAAGAAAAAACATGCATGATGATCCTCATATAGTACCAAAAATGGTGAATATGTCAGTGTCAAAAACCCACTCAAATGCAAAAACGTCGCCACTAGCAATATCCTCCTCGAACTTTTAACTTAAAGCTCTGTAATTCCTGAGGGGCAAAAAAGGAGTGAATGAACCCAAAAATAAAGTTAGTGAAAAAAAGTAGTAAAATATATACTAACCCCTAAGTAGAAAACTGAGATTTTTCACAAACATATTTATTCATACATATAACATATTCGTATGACTCGAGAAGACATCAACAAAAGAAGTTGGAGAAATCTTCATACTCCAAGATTTCACCATTAAAAAATCATCAAAATCTCCTCTATAAATCATACTCAATCCAGACATATACCATAACCTTATCAACAATTTATAACCACAAAATCCATGATTAACAACAATTTATAACCACAAAATCCATGATTAACAATAAAATCTTACCAAGGAATGATCAATCAAATCCATCATGTGAGGCTCCGTATCATGCTCACGAGGCATTTAGTACCCCTATGGTACTTTATCATTTAAAAGTCATCATGTACATACATACATATCATTTCACATATCACCGGACCATTAACAATCAAGTCACCACTAATGACTCTTCATCATACTCAAATATAATTGGTACCCTTTTTATGGTACTCAGTATTCAATTCACCATAAACAAGTACAAACATTATTTTATACTTGGCATCTCAATCACATGTCACACTCTGACAGGTCTGTACCCTCAATGGTACTTTCTTAAACAAGTCGTCCCTCAAAACAATATGACATCGACACTATAATCATCTAACCATCGGTACCATTGTCGCACGAGTCACGCGCACATGACAGGACTGAGTATCTTCCCTCTGTACCAACGACTACCGAATGGTCCACATCTCATCAATCATAATAGCTCGGCATACTCATCGAGCTTACACAAAACATACTTTTCATAATTATCATAACTCATTACTCGTACTGACAAGACTAGTGGCCACTAATTCACATTTCAAAATTTCATAACCAAACACGGTTCTCATCACAACTCACATCAAATGTAGCAACATTTCCATCAATCAGCAACCACGTACTCTTTTCATCAATATTCACACATAGGGCTCAAAACTTAGCATAGCCCATAACCAAATAAAAGGGAGATCAAACCCGAACATTCCAGACTCGATCAAGTCATATCCAAGACCATAAAATCGAAACATATTTCTTCTAGGGTCACCATGACACCACCAAGCAATTATAACCAATCCATGAAATTCAAACTCAATCATGTCCTAATTGGACCCACATAATCAATATATTTATATATATATATATATATATATATATAATTACAGGTCTAAGATCATAGTACTCGATCAACCAAATATGACTGGACTTCAGCATGTCATAACAATTTCACATAATCTCAAGATACCTATTCCATTCACAATCATCCATAGACCAGGACTCATCATAACCATCAACCAATCCAAGACCTTCAGACTCAAACAAGTCTTATTCGAATCACGTATCTAAAGTATATATATATATACATATATATATATATATGTATATTTATATCCAAATCCAGATACTTATTCTAACTTTAGCATTCAGCATCAACCAGCAGCACACACATTCATGCATATTACATATATATATATATGCAAGCAAATGGGAAAGCAAATGATATATATTTATAGGAAAGAAAATGGGTCCAGTCACAGTGCTCGGGTTCAACGTCACCCTACAATCCTTAGCCGTAGTCGCTCTCACACTATCTGATGCCTGGAACAAATAGGCATCAAGTTTAATATTGACATAGATAATTGGAACCATCACACGTCCCCCTCTTTGAAATAATTCTATAACAGATTACCCATAAAATTGTCCAATTAACCAAACGAAAGCAGGTCTAGGAGGCCCTAAAGGACAACTCACACGCTGCCACGACCACCGCCGTGACCGCTGCCGTGGACAGTGGCGCACCGGCCGGAGGCTCGCCAGAAACCTAGGTTTCGCCCAACCTAACTGAAAAATCACAATCCAGTTACCTAACTTATCCATGAGAATCCAGAAGTGCGAATTTGGACTTGGATTCATCAAACCTTACCTGGATTTCTCAGAAGTCGATTGAGAGGCTTCGAACACCATCGGACTTCGATCCTCAATCCACACGATTCACACACCGGCAAGATAACAGACAGCAGGGCTAGGCTCTCCTTGCTCAGTCGAAGCTTCTGGAGGTGGTCTTGCAGCCTGATTCGACTGGAATGGTCGTCGGAGACGGTGAGGGTTTCTGAGTCTTCTCGGTTCTGTTCGTCTTCTGTGGTGGAAATCGACGACTGGGAAGGCAAGAACGCCTTCATCTCGACCAGGGAAGGGCTCGCGTGTGGTGTCGAGGCTGGATTCGACCGGGAGCGTCATCGGAGACGATGATCGTTTTATGGGTTTCCCGGCGTGGGTTTTAACTTCTGCGGTGGAGACAGTGGCAAGGAAGGCAGGAAGGGTTCGAGCAAGTGAGAGAAGTTGTTTGGGTGAGGTAGTAGGGTCGATCACGACCTGGGTTGCCTACGGTGATGGATTGGGGTGCTCGACTTGTCTGTCGCAAGCAAAGAAGGATGAAGCCGATTCAAGTGGGTTTCGGGGATAGAGAGTGTAAAATAAATGGAGAGAGAGAGTGAGTGAAAGATGGAATAATTTGATTGGATGATGGGTTTAGATATTTTGGGAATAAAAATATAAATTAATAGAAAGATTTTGATTAACTACAGAAACGATTGGAGCAATGTTCCTATTTTCTCTCAACTAGTTTACTTCCGTAAATCTTCTTCGAATTCGGCTTTTCCATTCCGAATTTAGTTTTTGAAACCTTTTACCAATACTAAATAATTCGTAGTTTAACTTCTGAATTTGTTTCGTTCCCTAATTTAGTAAGTTCTCGGAAATTCGATAGTTAACGTATAAGGGTAATTCGATAATTTAATAATCTATATTTTGAAATTTCGGTACGGAGTGTAACACCACATATGTCAAGGATATAAAAATTGGTACAAATAGCATTATCTTTTTCACCTAAGTCGAGTAATAATTGACGTTTTGAATAAATAAGGACTTTTTTTATTACACAAAAGAAAATGGACTTTGAATTACTACATTTAATTACTTAACTTACAAATCCCTTCCCCCTTTCAATTATTTTTAAAATTACTAATCTACATGCTATTTAAGGCCCCATAAATTGAAGACATCAACTCATGTCTACCATTGATTGAAACCATCGACAATGTGCCATAAGGCCCCCCATATGAAAACACCAAATTCATATGTGCCACACAGTGAAAATTTTGCAAACCCAAAATAAAGACTTGTGAGTTTTTGATGTGACACCCCAAGATAATATGTGGATAGAAAGATATGAGTTGGAGATGCTTAAAAATCCTTTGAAGCCTTCTCATTGGTTGATTGAAATCTCAGAATCCCCACCACTACTTCCCCTTCCTGCATTCTGAGCCACCCATCTCTGCATAATATTGCACACAACAACTCTTCCCTTTCTTCACACTTCATTCCAATAAACTCTTCAGAAGACCAAGTCAACTGAATTAACTAAAAGCTTGAGAAGTCATGGCGTCAACCCTAATGGCAGCAACTGCTACCTCCAGCACTCTTCTCAGACCCACCCCATTTCTAGGCCAAACCAGAGGGCCTAGTTTCAACAACCTAAGAGATGTAGTCCCAATGGGAACTGGCAAGTACACCATGGTATGTTTTCAAATATTCAACTATCTATACAAGAAGGTTGTATATTTTTTATGTGTTTATTAACTGAGTGGGCATCAGAGTTGATATTAATTATTATATGTCGTGTGTCTTAATTTGTTCGTGACATGATAGGGAAATGATTTGTGGTATGGACCAGACAGAGTGAAGTACTTGGGACCATTTTCTGCTCAGACTCCTTCATACCTCACCGGAGAATTTCCCGGTGATTATGGATGGGACACCGCAGGGTTGTCAGCTGATCCAGAGGCCTTTGCCAAAAACAGGGCTCTTGAGGTATTGCAACTGTTCATCAGCTGTTAATTTCTTCCTCTCATATTAAAATAACCCAAGTATTTACAAAACATAAAGACACAACTGATTATACACGAAATACTGAACAAAAATAAATTTCGATTCTTGCGACAAATGGCCTTATTTCCAAATTAAGATAACTAACTAGAGAATGTTACGGAAATTTTCTCTTGTGAGACAATTTGACATGTTGACTAACCAATCGAAAATTAATTAGGTTTGATAATATTTGAATGGGCACGTAGTTTTGATTCACAGTCTGTCAACATTGATGTAGGTTATCCACGGGAGATGGGCTATGCTTGGAGCACTAGGGTGCATCACCCCAGAAGTTCTTGAGAAATGGGTGAGAGTGGACTTCAAAGAGCCGGTGTGGTTCAAAGCCGGAGCTCAAATCTTCTCAGAAGGTGGGCTTGACTATTTGGGGAACCCCAACCTTGTCCATGCTCAGAGCATCCTAGCAGTGCTAGGGTTCCAAGTCATTCTCATGGGACTTGTGGAGGGATTTCGCATCAACGGCCTTGATGGCGTAGGAGAGGGCAACAACCTCTACCCCGGCGGGCAGTACTTCGACCCCCTTGGCCTTGCCGATGACCCTGTCACATTTGCTGAGCTCAAGGTGAAGGAAATCAAGAATGGGAGACTGGCCATGTTCTCTATGTTTGGTTTCTTTGTGCAAGCCATTGTCACTGGGAAGGGTCCTCTAGAGAACCTCTTGGACCACCTTGACAACCCTGTAGCCAACAATGCCTGGGTCTATGCCACCAAGTTTGTGCCTGGCTCCTAAAATTCTTCAATCTTCACTTGCATGTAACCTTCATCTTATGTCATTGAAATTCAATGCTACACACTTGCAAGTTTACAACATGCAGCTTTCTTTTATTTTTCCACACTTCTTTCAAGTTCCTCATTTTTAAATGCAATTATTAGAGGTGGGCAATTGAATCCAAAAATTCAAGCCAAATAGAAAACCAACTTGATTTGATCTAATCCGAAGTTTTTTTGGTTTTGGTCAACCAAGTTAAAAAACCGAACCGATCCGAATTATTAAGTTTGGTTCGTGGTTTACAAAGGTTTGCCTAAAAATCCAATTTGAACCAATTATATAAAGAAATATATATATATATATATATATATATATAATTTGAACCAATTATATAAAGAAATATATATATATATATATATATATATATATATATATATATATATATATATATCGAACGTAAATCTGTGCACAAGCGAAGACGTGTTGAAGTGAAAGTCCCTAGGATTATTGAACGTAAATATGTGCACGAGCCTATGCAAACAAGGTTAAAAGCGATAGATAGCCTGGTTCCTATAGGCCGTGGTCAACGAGAACTTATAATCGGGGACCGACAAATTGGAAAAACAACTATTGCTATCAATAGACATGTCCTCTATGATAACCCCCGAAATGGCATCTCAATTGTACCCCCAATGCCATTGGAGCACTCTCTGATACAAGTCGTGGGCATAACCAATTCAGGGGCTTACCTTGAAGCAGCTTCCAATGTCATACCTTTTGCCTACCCTGCTCGCTCTATTTTCATGCCCCCCGTCACAAAGTTGCTAATGGCTTTCAGTATGCCGTGCGCACGAAAGGATCTCAACTGGTGTAGGGTTCTCATCCCACAGACCCCATTTCAGTGCCATTGCAGTGTGCTCACTGGGCCCTCTAGTTTTTCCGATCGCTCTTCTTGCGCGCGAAGTATAGCAAGCTATAGCCACTTTGCTTCCAAGTGCGGATCTCTAATCAAGTTGAGAGATCGGTCCTGACGTCGAGCAGGTTGTCTCCCTAGGCGCATCGGTGCGTGCAAAGGTTTTGTGGGCCCTTGATCTGATCCCTCTCTTGACTCGCAAGACGCGCTTTACTCACCAAAATAGATCGAGGAAGCAACCATTGCCTGCTTGTTAGTTAATCATTTATTTTATTGTATATACTTAGTACTATTTGTTTGATAATATATTTAGTTAAATAAGTGATGAGATCATATCAAATAAATAATTCTCTTATATAAGTTAATAGGATAGATTTAATTTTATATCCATTTATCGTAAATAAATAAAACTCATTCAAAAAAACTATATTAAAATAACTAAGTAAAGCTAATTGTTTCACAAGTAAACTTAAAAGATCTCAACCTTCTCGTGCTCATTCTTACTTCTTATTTCATAGACTCTAGGCGCCACCATCCAGTTCGTTCTCGGGTTGGCCGGGTTAGGATATTAAAAGATCTCAACCTTCTCGTGCTCATTCTTACTTCTTATTTCATAGACTCTAGGCGCCACCATCCAGTTCGTTCTCGGGTTGGCCGGGTTAGGGGAACATCCGAGCGATTGCTTTCGCGGATCCAAACTCGCACCTTATTCATGACCTATGGGTCAAATGCAGCATGCACTAAGCATGGAGTACTCATCTTTGGTTTCATATGTCCACGTCTCGAGTTTTTGGCTTCTCCATCATAAAACCACCCCAATTATATTTGTATATCTGTTTTTAGAAGAAAACAAAAAACGAAAAATCTTGGAAAACTTAGTACTAACCACTTGATACACAAAGTATGAACATTTTACAGTAACAAGATCTACATGGTAGCACACTGCACCCGGACCATCAGATGATACACATATGACCTGAAACTACTTAAAAGAAATGGCAGCTGAAATCACTTGCAATTCCCTACTGGGGCTGGGCTATTCACATGATTATCGATCTTTCCAAGTCACAAAAATTTGGTAGATATACAAATTTCTCTCCCTAAACTGCCCCATACCAGGATTCAACGACACACGATGCCATATATTATATAAACAAAGGAGCAGCTCATGAAAAGGGAGAGGGTGTTTGAGAAACAACTTATCTCCAGCATCACTCAAGTATCTCCATCTTGGTCCATTACCAAACACTGATGACATCTTAAACAAGATACTAAGATGTTCTTGAGCTTATCTTTCCCCACCATTTCCTACGCCGTTTTTCCTCTTCTGAATGCCAAATTTTATGGAGCTTGGTCTTTGTCTCCCGTAATCTTGCCTTGTACTCTTTCTTCCATGACTCAAATTGGTGTTTAAGTTTCCGTAGTTCTTCCTCAGGATTCATATTTGCAGCTGACTGCCCAGGTTTTACCTCAACTAGAGCTTTGGCATCATCATCAAAGTTGTGTCTCCGCTGCTCAAATTCCTTCGCTAGGTTGCTCACTGCATGCAAAGAACCATTAGCTTCACGGCTTACTCCATTGATGGGTGTGCTTGCACCAGGAGTTCGAGATCCAATGGACATGGCTTCTTCAGAATCGTAGCGAGGTGATGAAATAGAACCGAGTCTTCCAGGTTGACCAGCAGTATTATCGGAAGCAAGACTCTTTCTGGCTCCAGCAAGACTCATCTGCACAATAATCAAAGAAAAAAATACTTAGGGATTTCAGTAGTTTCAGTATAGGTCTGCCTCTCAGTCTAAATAAACTATCACAACTGCTGGTGTTCCGCATCTTTCTTTACTTTACGAAGAGATTCATAAGTAAGAAACTGGTAAAGAGTATTAAAGGTGATACAAAGTTCAAGCTCACTAGGACAGCCAGCCACTTGATAACTAATTCAACCAATTATTTTCAAAGAACCAAGCAGCAGGTATCGATAATGTTCATTTAAATTTGTTTTCAACTAAGACGGAAATCAAGTCTGCCAATCATCAGTAAGGAACCATCCATTGTTTTCATAGGAGACCATACTAAGATGAACTATATGTGCGTGTGCCTCTTTGCATGTTGTAAGAGTGATGCATATTGATTGTGGAGAAGTAAAGGATGACCCCAAAAGCTTAGGACTAAGGTATGGTCTCAACTCAATAACGTATGCCATAAGTTTGTTTCTTTTAAGTAGACGATTTGAGTTTTGCCTCATTAAGGCTTGAAACAATAAAATTAATGGATAAAGATTATCACTGTTACTTAATCTTTGCTTCTAGGATTGATGCCTGTGACAGTCCCCTGTTTTATTGGCGATCTCTGGTGTATCTTTGTAATTCATGAAAGGTGCATTACTTTAGCATCCAACTATGGCTTTAATCCACTAATTTATGATCCAAATTTGAAAAACAAAGATTCAGATTAATTGGATGAGATAGAACAACCTTAGAGGTTGTATCGTTTTCAGTTGCACCATTTTCCCAATTTCTTGGAATCATTTCAGGCTTCATTTATAGTTCATTAAGCACACAACTATTAGTGCAGATCGTTTGTAACTGAGATTAAGCACAACACAAGAGAACTCACTTGTAAAGATGCCATCTGCTTTTGCCACACTTCCTGCATAGATTTCATCTTCGCTTCATATTCTGACCATCTTGTTTCGAACTGTTGTAGTTGCTCCTGCAATTCATCATTTTCTTCCTCCTTTCGCTCCAGAGTTGCTTCAGCCTCCAGCACCCGCCTTTGAAGCTCTGCCAAATCTGATGGCAAATCCTGCTCAGAAAAAAAATTAAACTCAGTCATTCATAGCTCAAACCTGAGACATAAAAAAGGGTGTAAAATAAAATATAATTAATTTTAATAAAAAATAAAATTAAAAAAAAAACTAGTCAGCCTTTCATTTACAATGACCTCCAGTAAGAAAATCTACCAGGATACACGAGAATTTCATGCAATTTTTCTGTTTAAAGTATAAACATATTTCCGCCTCAAAGAATACTCCCTACAGAAAGCAGATATTCGCAATAATGTAAAATTTGGAGCCTTGGTGAAAGTCTGGGGGCCCGTTTTGATAACCATTTAGTTTTTTGTTTTAATTTTTTGTGCTTGAAATAAAGGGAAAAAGAGGGATGAAGTGGAGTGGAGTAAAGATGATAAGAGAGATGTTGAGGAAAAGTACCAGGAAAGGTGCACAAACTGAAAGCTAAGAACCAAAAAACAAAAACTATTTAAAGTTGTTTTCACTTTCTAGATTTTGTTTTCATCTCTTCTTTCCCCCATCTACCTTGAGATCTTCAAATAACACAACAAACCATTGAGAATCATGGTCTCATGACCAAAGCTAATGTTATTACTCCACGTTCTGCTTCCAGAGTTATTCTTGCATGGCCTTTCCTAAAGAAGGCTGGTGCAAACTAAATGAGGATGGGACAAGAAATGGACAGAATGGCAAAGTAGGTGCAAGAG
The DNA here is from genome assembly GCA_037349345.1 of Oemleria cerasiformis. Lineage (NCBI taxonomy): Eukaryota > Viridiplantae > Streptophyta > Magnoliopsida > Rosales > Rosaceae > Oemleria > Oemleria cerasiformis. The sequence goes on along the minus strand of JAZGTL010000017.1, from coordinate 3,557,634 downwards.
GAATTCTTAGGGAACATAGAAGGTCTGAATTTACGGCTTTTTTCGCAAATTCAGGAGCTGTTCTGTTTACTGAAACTGAACTATGGGGTATGTTTCTTAGTCTGCGAATATCTAAATCCAAAGGAGTGCGAAGCTCTATTAAGACAGATTTTGCTGGTTTGATACCCCTCCTCCAGTTATTTCAGGTGCTGCACTACACTTAAAAGGAAATAAAACATGGCTTCTGACAGTTTGGCTAAGCCTAGTTTCTTCTTTGACCTCGGTTCATCTGGTTTGATACCTTTTCTTCAGTTCTTTCAGTTGTTTATGATGTCCGGATATTCTAGGCTAGAGCTATTCATGTTATGGTTTTAAGCTCATTGGTGCTGTTTAATTTTTTTCTTTTGGGCTTTCAAGGCCTGAATTTGTTAAAAAAAACAGTTGAGACTAGAACTAGATTCAAGTATTCCATTGGCTAGCCTCGTGGATTGGACACCTATCTCATGTAACTCTAAAATTAGTTCTATTAGTTAATGGCTAGTCAATTCTTTGTCCGCGTTAAGGCATCATGTCTTCAAATAAGAGAAACTCTACAATTCCCAACACCCAAGCCAGACTGTTTGAAGGGATGAAAGTGGTTGAACAGAAAAAAAAAATGAACAAACAAAAAGGAGAAATGGTAAGCATGACTCAAGCTCAAAACATAAAAAATAAAAATAAAAGTAAAAAATAACTAAAATTAAAAAAATAAATAAAAAACCATGGAGGATAAGAATTCAAGACTTGCATTGGATAAGACATGGAACGGTGATTAGTCATGACTCATGAGGCAACAAAAACAGCTGAGTAACATAGTCTAGCAAGTAAGTAATTACTTTATCGGCTGTACCTTCACTTCTGAACACTTCCTGCTGGACTTCCGTTTAGATTTCACATTCTCGGACTTCTTCACATTTTGCACCTCATTAACAGTTTCATGAGCGCCAGCTCTCCTTCCAGCATTTTCTGCAAGAACATCTGCATCGTAAAAGAAACTTCCATAAAACAAAAAAGTAGCGAAAAGAGAATGTTCCTCAATATAAATAAATCAGACGCAAATTCAAGTATGCTAGAGACTTTACATGCAGTCCAACAAACTACAAGGTCCTGAAGAAGTAAAAATGTTGTATTAACCAGGGTTTTGTTTTTCCCTAGATATATGCAATGGTACTATAAGTCTATAATGCCATACTGTGTGATCATAAAACCAGCTAAGTATCTCAACCAAATGAAACTAGTAAATTAGTATGCAATACTTGATTGTAACGTTGCGACTCCTTCCTTAATTTGATCAAACTGAAGGCGAGCCTGGTGACCACGGAAGTATTTTTGGACACCAATTACTCCTCGCAGAACTCGTTTTCTCTTATCCTCCAATGAAGCAATCTATGAACCACCAGACTCAATGGCATTAGGAAGGCCATCAGAAAAATACACTCAAATAAACCAGAAGAGATGTGATACTGTTAAGTCACTACTATCTAAAAATCTTTAGATAAAAACAAGAGCAAACCACAAGCTTTCATGAGAAAACTTATCATAAGCTAGATTAGATAGCAATGAGGAGACATGTTAAAAACTATGGAGTTTACCTGTCCTGTTCGAAGATACACTTTCGTATAGCCAATTTGGTACATTTCAGGGAGGACATTGAAATGTTTCAAAATAGCAATGGATAGACTTAATGGATCCTCTGGCACCCCAGCCTCCACAAGTAGAAAGCCATACCTAAATTTAGCAGACACGTGAAAAAAGATCTTGGCAGTTGTAAAAACCAATAAAAAACCCTAAACTAGGGTTCACTTTATACCAACCTTCCTGAAAACTCTTGATGTGTCATTCTAGTAGGATATCCAGTTCGTGATATCTTAACAACCTCCAAAACTCCCCAACACCTGAGCTGTTGTAAAACAAGGTCTACTACATACATGCCTGGAAGCTGTTTACTGTTTGGCTTTATGCAGCGAATGAAGTGAGGCTTGCTGCTCTCCAACTGGTGCATCAGTTTAAATAATTGACCCTACAGGTGGGAATGATATACTATTATACTCTAAACATCGAAAAAGACCATCAGCAATGTCTCAGAATACTGTTTAAGTACCAGAAGAAAAATTAGCTTTCTGAACAAATAGGCCCCGAGTTAATAAAATAAAAGGTCATCCAAAATCATCACGTAGAGTCACATCTTACTTGGATGAAATCCATAATTTTGGCATCTGATCTACAAATACTAGGCACACAAAGTTACTCATACATGCAGCTTAAAATTGTGCAACCACATACCTTGAACTCGATGCCACCACTTAATTTTGGAGGGTCCACTGCATCTATCTGGCATGAAGTATTTTCTGGTGTTTGGAACTGCTTATGTACTTTGGAGGTGAACAAATGAAGAAGTTGGCAACTGGATGATGACAAGTGTTGGATGAAAACAGAGGATACCTTATCTCTGTTTCTTTCCAGAAAGCCACTTGTGTCATAAAGAACCTAATAAAACTCCAAACATTAGCAAAAAAAAAAAGTCTGAAATTATTAACATTTTATGGAAGTAAAAGTTCTGAACGTTGCATGAATTAGAGAACATTGAGTTTTTCTGTAGCTAGAATGCTATACACTATTTCAATGCAATGAACAAGGTTAGGGAAAGGAAGAGGAGATATCTGGACCAAAGAATTCAAAAAATATCTAAAGGCCCCTGAGGCGCATCTAGGCATGGCCAGCAAATAAATGAAGGTGAATTTTTTTTTCTTAATCTCAAAGGCCAAACAACACACTTTAAAAGTTCTTTTCCTTAAAAAAGAATACATAGGGTGAGCATATCGTGCTCCAGAAACCAAGAGGCAACAGCTCGTAAGATGTTTATGTTTTTCCTGAAGCCCTATGGCCAAACAAAAGCAAAAGTACAAAATAAGCAAAAAGGTACAGGCACCCCTTAAACCAAGATATGAAACCTTGATACCATCCTGACAGAAAATAAACACTTTCTCCTCTTCTGCAGCTCCAAACACAAAGATCAGTCCTAAGTAACCATCAGCAGTTTCAAGCCTCCATTAACAACTGTCTGCTCAGATAACAACAGCAGAAAAAGAAGGAAGACAGAACTTATGCCTAACCACCACCCCTAATTTTTTGCACAAATCTCACTCTTGCACACTTGACACTCTACTACTAATAATTTACAACAATCAGTTTGCCACCACTGTTATTAATGCAGAATCGTCAAGGGCATTTTAGTCTTTAGGCGTTTAGGGTTTTAGGAGGGGTGTATTCGATTGAGATTTTAATGGGTTTTAAATGATTTAGAATTGTAATGGGTTTTAATTGATTTCTTTTTATTTCATATTATTTCACTTGATTTAAGTTAAATTTCAATAGATTTTATGATAAAATTTGTATTGATTCTAAAGTGTTTCATTGTACAAATTTGAGATGATTTTTCACTAACCAGAATCAATAGTTGGCCGCAAAACCCAACACTGCACACAACAAAACTCAAAAACCTAAATACCCAGCGAACAAAGAAACCCAAAAAACCCAAGAAACAACAAACAATAATGAATTGATAAGTCGACGTTAACAATGAATCAAAGATTTCAGGAGTGGAAATCACCCTATTTTTTTTTTTTTGATAATTCAAATTCAATAGAAGGGAAGAACCCAAAAAAGGGGAAGCCCCGGAAACCAGAGCAACCCAACACGCCAGAAGGCTTACAAACCCCGAAGGGAACCGAGAGAACCCTGACTAATCTGAAACAAATTGAACCCACAAACAAAACCGACCTCCTGATCAATTCAATGGTACCCATATTATGCACAACAAAAGTTTAAGAATTGAAAAAAAAAAAGGAAATAAAAAGTAAAAATTACAAAGTTTACTTACAAGGTATAACCAACCAAAATGAAGGCATGTGCATCGAAAGAAAAGTAAAACCAATTAAGCACGCCAGCCACCACTGAAACATTTGCAGCTGGGTTGTATAAAGTTGGGGAGAGAGAGAGAGAGAGAGAATTCGCCAGAGGAAAATGTGCAGGTGAAGAGATTGGGGAAGAAAGGTGCCGGTGAAGAGTTTGCGAAGATTTTTTATTTTTTTTCCAAATCATTTGAAATATCTAGGGTGAGGTATGAATTGTTGGTGGTGGTTTGTATGTGTATTTTTTTATCCTAAAACTCTTCAAAACCCATTAAAATCCATCAATTTATCAAATCAAATAAAATCTTTAAGTTTTTGAATACACCTAGATTTTACATATTGATTTAAAACTATCAATTGAATACACCAAATTTTTGACCGATTTTAAAACAATCACTTAAAATCAGAATTGAATACACCTAGATTTCTACAAATCTTTTAAAATTTCTAATTGAATACACCCTAAATTTCAAACTCATTTAAAACCCTTTAAAATCAGAGATTGAATACACCCCCCCTAAGTATTTTAATGTTTAAACGATTTTATTAGAGGCAGAGGCCTAAAGCGTAGTTAGCCTAATTCTAAAGGGACTAGGATTAGTTTTCCTGTTTTTTTAAGTATTAGATTTATTTTCCTGTTTTATCTGTACTAAGATTCTTTCCTATTTTATTAGGTTTAGGTCTTTATATATACTACCATGGTAAACCTTAGAGGGGAGATTTTGATATTGAATAAAAATTGTGGACCTTTGCTTCTCTTCAGGTTTGTGTGATGCAAACTAACCCTAGGTGCGATGCCTAAGGATCTCTAGGTGCGGTGCCTAGAACAAGGAGTGATTCCTAGAAGTCTACTGGTGTGATATCAGTAGAATCTATTATTTCCTGCGAAAGGATCTCTTTGGTGTGAAGCCAATTTCGGGTGTGAAACCCCTAGAGTGATTCCAGACCCTATTTCCTAAGTTTTATCTTTGCGTTTTCTAGATTTTGCATCCGCAAAGTTATTGTTTTCAGCTATTCTGTTCTGTCCTACATCAGTTATGGTTAACTTCCTATGATTCACTTAAGTGCTTTATATGTAATACTTTCATTCATATTTACATGGATAGAGTGGAAAGAAGGACAACACTGAAATGAATCGAAAAATTAATTAAGTTGGCTTGTATGTATCTAACAGTGCAAGTTAATTCATCACACAGCTAAAGTTTGTGACCGTGTTCAAGCAATAACTAACCTCTCCAGCATGATGAAGAATGCTGAATGCTCCGCCTTTCTCTGCTTTAAAGCAAGAATTAGCACTCAAATGTTGCTTAAGCTTATTAGAAAAGGTCAAATCATTTGCTTTTGGGAAGTTCGATTCCTCGTCCAACAAGGATAGTAGTCCGACAGGTTTCTGCAAACAACATAGTAAAAAGGTGATTTAACTATAGAGGCAAACACTATAGTTATGAGGAACAGATAGAGAAGAAGATCAATATTATCAAATTCAAACCAATTCCTTTATAGCTAATGTGAAATTCTACTAAGATATAGTTAAGCATTCAAATCAAGAAAAACAATGTATGCAAAGGTCCAACCCCTAATTATCGAAAATTATACAACTAGAGTTGAATGTCATATATAAGGTCAATGATATAGGAGTAAAACAATGAAATACCTTCTCAAATAGATTCAAGCACTCTTGGTTGTCTTCAAAATCAACTTTAGTCCAATCAACCCCATCCAATTCATATTCCTGAAGTAAAAGGAATAAATAGTCACATATTGAAGTGTATAACATGTAGTCTGACAATGTCATTTTAATGAAAATCAACTTTAGTCCAATCAACCCCATCCAATTCATAACATGTAGTCTGACAATGTCATTTTAATGAAAATTCCTCATAAGCTATTTTGATATGAAGTGGTCTTAAGGCTACATTGGACTTGAGATGCTCACCTCCTGCTCAAGCTTAAACAAATGGCGGTTGAAATGTTGTTGCAGCCTCTCGTTTGCGTAATTAATGCACATTTGTTCAAAGCTGTTCTTCTGAAAAAAGAGGCACTCAAATAATTACAGAATATACAAATCCTATAAAACAAAACATTACCAAAATTGAAGTGAGGTTTTCATACCTGAAATGATTCAAACCCAAAAATATCAAGTATGCTGATGGATCTCCCAGTACAGCTTTTTCCCAATGCAAGTGACTTGTTAATTTGTTCTACAAGCCAGTCAAACAAGCTCACATAGATAAATTTTGCCAATGCATCCCTTGCATCAATTGCCTGAATATGGGAGGGAAAAAAAGAAGCTTTATCTTACATTCAAAAGGTGCAATTAAAATCTATCAGGACTCAAGAATAAAGAGAGATTTTTCAGAGCTTAACAAACCTGCTGCAATGTCAATCTTTTTTCAATACTATCATTAGCACAATGGATTTCATTGGTGGATAAAACTAGCATCAGCTCCCAGGAACTACAACCCATCAGCTTGGAAGCATTGGCTAGAGCTGCCAAAAGAAAAAATCAAGAAAGTTACTCTTCTGTAGGGACTTACCAGAACAAACACACGCTCAGCTACCAATATGGAATGACAATCAGTCACTGGGGACAACTTCTGACAACAATGGGATAGATACAATTTTCAAGGTCTATTTCACTAAAGAAATTAAAATGCAGTGCCTACAAATCCCATTTAGAATGGACCTTTTGATCTCTGGAAAGAAGGCAGCTACCCTAGTACTTTCACATATGTGTTTAACACTGTTCAACAATATTTTTTGGATTGGGGGTAGAATTTTAGTAATCCAGTGTATGACCACATAGAAAATGTTGGCAATTACTATTACACCAAAAATCCAAGGCCAGCAATGCACCTACCTTAGAACCAGCATCAGGTAATATCCCATGGAAAGATCACCAAGGGAATGACATAATACTTACCCTCATCAGCCAACACTTCCACATGATTTTCACCGTTGATTGTTTTAAATGATATGTTTCCCAGCCACAACACTGCAGCCAGCAACGAAAACACATGTTCTTGCTCTTCCTTACAAACTTGAACAATGTCTAGCGCTTCCTGGGGAAATGACAACACAATAAAATAAGGGTGAAAATGGCACTTCGGTTACAGAAGGAACAAAACAAAAGTGGAAGTTATTGACTGCATGAATGGTGATAGAAACAACTAGTTCTTCCATTACCATGAGGATGCGAAACTTCCGAGCATCATCTACACCATCAATTGTCAAACAAGCACTCTGATTAAGATACTTGTACTCACTAGCCCCTTTAAGCTTTAGTCTCTCTGCAGCAAAAAAAAAATGATCCTTACTAATTGGCATGTATAGACAAAATTAACAATAGGTTTTGATTTATTTTCAAATATAAATATTACAGGGGAAAAGGAAAAACTTGTCAAACAACTTGTACATGAACCCCTTTAAAAGCTTTCATGCCAGCTTCTGAAACACAAGCAAGGGCCATTACCGAACGCTAATCTTGACTTATTTCTATGTACCATATGAACATAGTTGTAAAAGACAATCCACAGAAGAATGCAACAAGTCAACTCAGTGCTTCTACTAATACATAGATAACTCTTCCTAAGGGACAAATTGACAAGGCCCATAAAGAAGTTTTATTGTTGGTTCAGGTCAAGCTAATTTGTCCAATCAGTAATCACATATAGCTATTGTACTCTAACTTCCAGTAATATCACCAAAACATTCGTTTAATGTAAACTACCAATATAGAAAGTCTTTTTTTCTTGCTTATGAGTTGTACCTAAGATCTAGTCTACACCCGACCTAACCCCATGCTACTTCTGCTAAGGATCATGGACCATACAGCAAGATTGTCAGCAATATAGAGACTCTCAAACTTATAATGTGACAAGTTCCCATTATTGGAATTCTAAACATCCCATAAAGAGCACATAAGTTAAGAAAAGAGATTCAGGGTTTGACCAGAAAACAGTGACCCAGTCTGCTATTTTGCCATATTGCACATATATATACAGGTCCTTGATGATCCTCCAGATTCATTAGCTCAGGTCTTGGCTAATCATATTTTAGGTCTTTGGGCATACCACAAAAAAAAAAAACACGTACACACACAGCTGTAATTGAGAGTACAAGAATAACTTCCCTACCTTTAAGCATTGATGGAGCACCAGCACAGAGTTGATAAAAGATATGGTACGACCTCTCACCATTTTCCAGTCGAGCCACTCTGGACTGCTCAAAAGGAGATATTGGATTGTCAGCTAAGGCACATGAAGACAACTAAAACTATTAGGTTCATATGGGGTAACTATTTACCTTGTCTAAGAAAACTGTTCACAATCATGATAGGCGCATGGTTGTTGACATGTACATAAGGTAGAGAAATCAAGTCAGCTACTGTGATTGAAATGATAGTTAGTTAGTAATATACCAAAACAGAAATTTATTCAATAGCTTACATGTTTGGATGGTAGCACCACATATTTTTCCCAGTGTGTTAAAGTGAACTTCTATCAACTTTCCCTGCAGAAATAGAAATAATGTTAAGCCAAACTGCATATTGAGACCTCATTTATGAAATGGAAAAAAGATGATGGCTAGCATTGAGAATATAAATGAACAATTCCAAACAATAATTTGTGAATGACACGAGAAGCAGAAAAAAGAAATTAAAAATTAAAAAATTATAAAAAAATAAAATTAAAAAAACTCACAAATCTGCTAGCATTGTTATTTCTGGATGTTTTTGCATTGCCAAACGCTTCCAGTAGACAATTGGTCTGAAGGATCACACGCTCAATGCCACAACTGCCACCACCAAGAGCAGCCAAGTACTGCATTGCAATTTTTGCCGTCTCAGTTTTTCCAGCTCCACTTTCCCCACTGTAAGAGAAAATTTAATGACTCTTCATTGCATAATACATTCTATTATCAATCAAACTTGGTATAGGATAATGCTGAACACAGAGTATGATCCACAAAATAGCTCCTAGCTATACCAAAAGCAAGATTGAGGAGATTCTAACCTTATGATTATGGACTGATTTACATCATCTGCAAATAAAGGTTACAGCCAGTAAAGGGGTAAAAATGAGTCGGAGAACAAGTTTAACAAGGCCAGGGGGCAAAGGAAACCTTCAAAAAAAATAAAAATTTATAAATAAAGTAGGTCCCACGCACCTCTCATCATCTCATTATAAGCATTGTCTGCTATAGCATAAACATGAGGTTTGTCTGCTAATTTCTGCCTATAAGCTGTAACAAATTCATCTCCATAAATTTGGACATCTTTGAAGGGATTGATTGCAATCAAAACTGGCCCTGCTTTGCTCTACGGGAAGAAACACGTGAACTGTGAAGAAAAGCAGAAAGTGACATAAATCTGACTGGGAAGCATGAGTAACAGGAATTTATTACTTACATATATCATGTCCTGAGAATATCTACACTGAAGATTGTAAAGCACAGAAGGCTCGTTCAAATAACTAAGCAGCATAAGATCATCCACACCTTCCAGAACATCTGGGTTTGCAGGTAAGAGCTCAAATCTACTCACTTTGATCACCTACAGTAACAACACAAGGCCATACAAAACCCATCTACTTAGGTACCTTTATTGTACAAGAAGCTTATAAAATGAGGCCCAAAACAACTTCACTTACATTCCCACTAGAGAGTGAAACAAATGCTGCATCGCCAGAAGTTGATTGTATTGTTCCTAACTCCCATAGACCACTAGATAGACGACACCAAACACGAAGTTTCTGAAACAAAATACTTTCAGCACCAATTACAACTTTCAAAAATAAAATTCCCAATTTCAAAGAAAAAACCTGCATTTTGCAAGATGATAACCTTAAAAAGTTATATTTTTTGTAAGGAAAGATGAATGAATGCAGATAGATCTAAAACATTTGACATCTCATCATAAATAAAATTGAAATTGTCGTGAATCATCGCAATCAAACAAGGCAAAGCTAAATGCATGTCCTATCACATTAGGTGTGACATAACATACTCCGAGTAACACTGGAAAGTTCAGTTAAGAAACAAAAATAACAAACCCAGATTAGTGAATGAACTGTTACCCTCCTAAACTTACCTTCTTGATGAAATAATCAATGTTGTCAACCCAATCAGACTTGGAAATCTTCGGCGGCTTAATTTGAGACTGCTCTGGTGACCCAAAGTAGGGGGATTCGACATTTTGGTCTTTCTCCATCTTCTTGTCACCAAAATGACCTGTCTTGAACCCCAAATCCGCCTCTTTTCTCTTGTTCATACTAGACGAACACTCCAGCGAATCCTCTGCGTCTTCTATCCTGAAGTTGTTGGGTAAAGAGCGGCGGGAAGATGGCAGCCGAGCCCTTGAAGGCGGCCGAGCTGGCAATGCCGGTGGCAATTCCTTGGGCTTCTCGCCCTCGTCCCTTCGCCGAAGCGAATCCAACATTTCTTCTAACGAGCTCCTCGCTATCATCGACGGCGACGCCGATACCATCATTTTCACGACAAAAGCTCCTCCCTCCTCCAAATTCACCGAAATTCACACCTCAAATTGTTAATTCAACCCCTTAGACTTAAACTCCGAGCCAATACAAACCCCGCATTGCAAAAAAGCCAAGAACCCAAAAACCCTAATATCGAAGTGTCCAAAAATACCCACCCAATTCAAATTCTTTCATCAAACTGAACCCCCAAAACCCAACAAAAAAAAAAAACCAAAAAACTAGAAGCTGAATGGGATGGTATAGACGGCGAGCTGAGGAAATGAAATGTGCCTTCTTTTCTCTCCTCGCCGGGAAAAGCAAAATTGAGAAAAAACGAACTCCAAAAACTGGGTTTGCTAAATAGAGAGGTTTCCGTTTGGGGATTTTGTTACTGAAAGCGTAAGTTCCGAGGTTTTGGAGGGAGACAGAGAGAGAGAGATAATGGAGAAGGAGGTTGAGTTTGTTGAGAAAACCAACCCGTTTTTTCAAAAAAGAGAAAGAGGGGAAGACAATGGTGAATCAGAAAATGAAAGGAAGAAAAGAAAGAAACAGCCTTTCTTTTGTTCAATGTTTTGTGAAAGAGAAGAAGGCTGTTTCTGTTGAGTTTGTTTTTTCTTTTCTCTGCTTTTGAAAAAAAAAAAAAACCACAAATTGAGATTGCTACCGAACCTTGGGTCGGGCTGTAGCCCGTAGGAGGAGCGTGGGGAGATATATAAAAAAAAACAGATAAAATTAAAATCAAAATAAATATTATATGTTGTTGCTTTAAAGCATTGTTTTGTTTTTTTCTTGCTTGAATTTAAATTTCTTGAGTAGGTGACCAGGTGGCCTGGTATTTCAGAAATATTTAATTGTTTAAGGAATATTTGGTGTTTTTTTTATGAAGGAATATTGGTGTTATCTTTATAGACTATAAAGGAATATAAATAAATGATATAATTAGTGTTTTTTATTTCTAAAAAATATTATTAAAAATAAATATACATGCTATAACTTTCAATATAACCGATCGGATTTGATTAAGAAAAAAATATTGTAAACTTTTTGTAAAAAAAGCAAAATTTACAAGGAAATGGGACCCACTCCACTAGGTGTGAGGAACTACAACAGCGTGGGTTGTTAATTGGAAATGATTGATGAATAAGGTTTTGGATTAGGAAGAAGATTTTCTGGAAATTACAATAATAGAATCCTATATTTAGATAATTGGATTTCTCAGTTACTTTTAGTTGCCCACAAGAAAATATTGGATAGGGATTGGTCATTTTCTATTTACTTACGATTTGATTGTAACATTCAATTAATCTGCTAAAATAAAAAATTCGACTAAATGAAAATGTTAATTTTATCTTTATTTATTTAAATTTCTAACATTTGAAAATAATAATTCTTTGCAAGTGTAGTTGACCGCGTTTTTCTATTTTTGTTTAAGTTTAAAAGGGAAAATATTCAAAATTAATTAGGAAAATTAGTAAGTCTTTGAAAATATTTACAGCGTTTTTTTATTTTTGTTCAAGTTTGAAGCGAAAGAAATTAATAAATTAGGGAAAACTAGACAATTCTTAAAATTAAAAATAAAAATCCTACTGAAAACATTTCGTCAAACTTGTTTGTGAAGGGTAGAAGTTGTCTTGGCCAAAAAGAAAAAATAAAATAACAGAGTAGCGGTAGACTAGTAGCTATCAAACTTTTTGCATATAAGAGCATCAATTTGGAATCTTGAGTTAAATACCTCTTATACCCTTCCGGAGCTATTTGTAATTTTGGTTTCTGTATATTTTGGTGAACAATTTTCATACAATCTCTATGGCCTAATTACAATCAAAGGTAGGAATGTTTGGCTCACCAAATGTGGCAAGTGGGAATTCATTGATGCTTAAAATTAGATGAAAATAAAAAATAAAAATTGTAACAATCCGGAAATTTAATTATTGAATTTACGTAAATTATTTTTATAAAAAGATAATTTTACCCTTGGTTGTTTGGGGGTGTGGAAATCAAGTTTTGTTTCGGAACTTATTAGGATGTGTTTTGGATACCGTTGCATCAGTCTCGAACTCACGAGTTCGTAGACAGGCGGCACGTGGGAAATGGAGTTCGTGTACGAAAGTTAGGGGTCTAGTTTGTCAAGGGCATTTTGGTAATTTGGCTTGGGGTAGATATTTTTAACCCCCAAACCATTATTTCATCTTCATTTCACACTCATTCATTCTGAACCCCTAACCCATTTTCTCCCTAAAACTACCCAAACCCGTGCAACTCAAACACCCCAAAACCCAAAAATTCCTACTTGGATTCCATTAATCGGAATCTACTCAAAAATTCCTACTTGGATTCCATTAATCGGAATCTACCCAAAAATTCCTACTTGGATCACAACCGTACAAACCATCGAAGGAGATGACTACAGGAGGCGCCAGACCGAGTAAAGGAAGAACCGAACCTTTCGATCTATTTTTCGGCAAGCACAGGTACAAGTTTCATGTTTTGAGGTCATTTTTTGATTCCTGGGCTCGAGTAGATAAATTTAGACGTAAAATTCGTGAAAAATAGTTGAGTTTTGAAGAAGTTAGGAAAAAGCTTAAGTCGGCCGAAAATGGGGGATTCCGGCGACGGGGATGGTTACGCGGCGTTGGTCCTATCGTCTTCTCCGGCCAAACTCTAGCGACAGTGCCAGTGGTTCGGTCGTCTTCTCCGGCGAGTCACCGGCGACCAGACGGATCGAGTTGGACCAGATCAGTTTGAGTGGGACCGGATCGAGTAGAGTGGACAGTGTCTGGCTGAACTGGGTCATGCCGAGTTAGGTCGGGTTGGATCGGGTTAGGCGCGTGAGTACTATAGAAGGCGCGTGGGCGCGCGTTACGACGTGTGAGTACTGTAGCAGGCGCGTGGGTGCGCATGAGGCGCGTGGTGGCGCGTGACCAGCGTGTGGCGCGTGGTCCAGCCTTTCGTCGGCACGTGGCGGCGCGTGGGGCCGATTCTGATGTCACAGTGACGCGTGCGTGACAACTAGTTTTCGACATTCCGGATCTGTTGGCGCAGGTTTCGGGTTGATCGGACGTCATTTAGAGGTAGTTTTGGGCGTCCGAAGTTGGTGCCTCTTTAAAACAACGTAGGCGGATCTCTCGGGGTTTAGGGAGTTTATATATGAGGTTTTATTATTGGCAGGTAATCCCGATTATTAACATTGACAGACGTTACTGCTCCAGGAACTTCAGATGAGCGTACGTTTCGGGATTGAGCTTGCTTGGACGAGTGGTGAGTGGACTTTTGATTTATAAACTGTAATGCATGCATAAATGTATCTTGGATTTAATATTGTTATGTATTGTGGCAATGAATTTTCTAGAATTTAGAAATGATTACCGAACACAAGTTTTCCAATATTTTAGTGAAAGTGTGTTTTCGAAAATGGACTGGTTTTGGACTCGATTTTGATATCGTTTTGAGGTCGTAATTATTTGAGTCCGTGATTTGGGTTTAGACCTGAAAGTATGATTTTTCTGCCCTGGCCATAAATGAATTTTCAAAGAATTTGGCTTAGGCAAGAAACAAAGATTTCAAAACACGGATTGTGGTTTTCATTGGTTTTCTGTCCCGATGGAAAAGGGTTCTCCGACTGGCGTTGAGGAGTTTGGCTCCGCTGGTTGCTGAGGGTTCTCTGATGTTGGTGTCGAGGGTGTTCTCCACCGGGTCGTTGAGGCTGTCTATGCATAATACAGGGTTTCTGCATAACTTAAGGTATATCGAGTGTGTGGAGGGTTTTGAGCTACGGCTCGGGATTTTATTCGGGAATAGTGGTTCTGATATATTATGTGTCCAGGGCAAATTAAATGATTTTAAACTCTTTTGAGTGGGTCCAACCAAGTGGTTTTAAACATAAATGGAAATTTCGATGGTTTTTAGATGATGTTTTATTATCATAAACTGTATTATGTGATGCATGCATGGTTTTATTTGTGGAGGGGAAAAATGTAAGATTTCCTCGGAAAAAGGATTTATAAATGATTATTTTTGTCCACTCACAACTTTTTTGTTTTAAATCCCCTCCAAGCCGTTGAGTTGACGTGGGTACTTTCTGAGGCGGAGGCATTAGTAGTATTTCAGCTACGCATTGTACCTAAACTTCGAGTACGATATATAATTTTGTATTATTTATCCTACCTAGATGCTTTGATAATATATTTTGGATGTTTGTTATCTGTTGGAATTTTGGAGTGCTTTGAATCCCTTGTTTGATAGGTGGAAACCAGTTAATTAATCCCTAAGAGGAGATTCTGCCGAACTTTTGGCAGAAATCTCATATTATATTTGTAAGGATTGAAGGGTATTTTGAGAACTTTTCCTTAGGTTGTCAGATGGGATCAGGGTTCTTCTCGATTTTCGAGGGGAAATTCGAGAAGGGTCCTGACAATTGGTAACATAGCACTAGGTTTAAATTCCTGTAGACCGTACACCTAGTGTACAAATGAGGGTATTAATGAGTTACAATTCTTTTCAACGTAATGCTTCCGAGACGAGAGTCCCGTCAACAATCTGGAAACGATGGGGACACACATGAACCCGCAGTGGAGCCTGATTTGAGGTAGACACTGGAGCAATTAGGTCACACTTTGACTTCTGTACTTCAGAGTAGGGCTGCTACTGAAGTTTCGGACATTGAGAAAGCCCAGAGATTAGGGGCGACAATATTTATGGGCAAGTCTAGCCCAGATGATGCCGCGGGATGGATTACTCGTTTGGAGCGAGTGTTCTCGGTTATGAGATGTCCTCAGGGGGACAGGGTGATGTTAGCCACATTCTTGCCAGGTGGTTCTACTTACCATTGGTGGCACGCATTGGAGTTGTTAGGCTATGATGTCAGTATACTTACCTGGCAGACTTTCTGGGAGCGTTTCCTTGAGCAATTTTACCCTTGCTCGTACCGGGATGCTAGGGAGGCCGAGTTCTTGCATTTACAACAAGCAGAGATGACTGTGACCTAGTATGAGCAGAAATTCATAGAGTTGGCTCGTTTTGTACCGGTTCTGGTGGCAACCGAGAGGGACAAGTGTCGCAGATTTGAAAATGGACTGAGGGGCAAGATTCGATCAGCGGTAACGGCTGTGACTTATACCTCCTTGAGAGTTGTGTCGGACGCTGCAGCTTGTGTAGAGTTGAGTTTGAGTTTGCTAGTCCAGCAATAGTTCAGTGGTTCCAGGCGACATCGGAATAGGTTGAATGTCGGAGCCTCTAGTCAAGGACCATCCAAGAGAGGCAGTTATAGTTCTGGATCTTCTAGGGATGGATTGGTTGACCATGCACCATGCCTCTATATATTGTTATGACAAGAGGGTGGATTTCTCGAGTTCAGGTTTGCCGGAACTTAAGTTTCGAGGGGATCGTAGGGTACTTCCCTCATGAGTGATATCGGCTTTGACTGTTGAGAAACAGTTGAGGAAAGGTTGTAAGGGTTACTTGGCTCATGTGTTTGATTCTCAGGGTACTCCGGTGAGAGTGGAGAATATTCCGGTGGTGAGCGAGTTTTCTGATGTTTTTCCAGAGGATCTTCTGGGTTTGCCACCTCATCGGGAGATTGAGTTCACTATAGAGCTTCTTCTGGGTATCTAACCTATCTCGCAGTCACCGTACAAAATGGCACCGGCATAATTAAGAGAGTCGAAGACTCAGTTGCAGGACTTGGTGAATATGGGATTTATTCGACCAAGTGTATCACCTTGGGGTGCGCCAGTGTTATTTGTTAGGAAAAATTATGGTGGTATGAGGTTGTGTATCGACTACCGGCAACTAAACAGGGTCACGGTGTAGAATAAGTATCCTTTTCCAAGGATTGATGATTTGTTTGATCAACTGAAAGGGGCAAAATATTTTTCAAAAATTGACATTCGATCGGGGTATCATCAGTTGAGGATCAGGGAAGGGGATGTGCAGAAAATGGCCTTCAAGACACGTTATGGTCACTATGAGTTTCTAGTCATGCTCTTCTGGTTGACTAATGCACCGGCAGCGTTTATGGATTTGATGAACAGGGTGTTCCAAAAGTATTTGGATCTTTTTTTATTGTGTTCATCGATGATATCCTAGTGTATTCGAGGAGTGCCAAGGCGCATGAAAAACACTTAAGGTTGGTGCTGAATATGCTAAGGAAAAAGCAATTGTTTGCCAAGTTCAGTAAGTGCCAGTTTTGGTTGACCGAGGTGGGATTCTTAGGTCATGTGATTTCGACTGAAGGTATCAGCGTGTATTCCCAAAACGTTTAGGCAGTGGCAAACTGAGAGCAACCGAGGATAGTGACAGAAGTGAGAAGCTTTTTGGGTTTAGCGGGGTATTATCGGTGATTAGTAGAAGGATTTTCTACGATAGCTGTCCCGTTGACTAGGTCGACTAGGAAAGGAGTCAAGTTTGACTGGGATGCTGATTGTGAGCAGACCTTTCAGGAGCTAAAGAAGTGGTTGACTTCTGCCCCAGTATTAACCCTTCCAAATGATAACGGGGGATTTGAGGCGTATAGTGATGCATCATTGCTGGGTATAGGCTGCGTGTTAATGCAGCATGGGAAGGTGATAGCTTATGCTTCTAGGAAACTTAAACCCCATGAGTTGAATTATCCCACGAATGATTTGGAGTTAGCTGTGGTGGTGCATGCACTAAAGATCTAGAGACATTATTTGTATGGGGAGACGTGTCGAATCTTCACCGACCACCAAAGTTTGAAATACTTGTTCACCCAAAAGGATATGAATTTAAGGCAAAGAAGGTGGCTTGAGTTGATAAAAGATTATGATTGTACTATAGAGTACCACCCAGGAAAAGCCAATGTTGTGGCGGATGCCTTGAGCAGGAAGTCCATGGGTTCCTTGGCCCATTTGCCTACAGTCTACCTACCGTTGCTAGTTGAATTCTGTAGAGCGGGAATTGTACTTGGCATGGATAGTCAAGGGGCTTTGTTGGCTAGTTTCCATGCGAGGCCTGTTTTGATTGATAGGATTAATGAGGCTCAACTCCAGGATCCTACCTTGTGCATTATCAGGATGGAGTTGGAGGCTGGAATCAGACAGGATTATGCGCTTAGGGATGATGGAGCCTTGGTTAAGGATGGACGGTTGTGCGTACCGAATGAACTGGAGCTAAAGAGGGAAAATCTTGATGTGGCTCATAGTTCGGCTTATGCTATGCATCCAGGAGGTACCAAGATGTATCATACCCTAAGGGAACACTATTGGTGGACTGGGATGAAAAGGGAAATTGCTGAGTTTGTGTAAGGACCCTTCCCGAATTTTCCCTCGAAACCCGGAAAGAACCCTTATCCCGTCTGACAGCTATTTACTTCAAAATTTAACCACCAGAAATACCCTTTGTTCTGGAATAATTTTTGTTAAACCTTACAGGGTTCCCGACAAAACCTCTGTACTTACTGATCACTCCTACCTGTCAGACGCAAGATAGTATACAGGTCGAAGCCATGACCTCGGAATAGTGGTGGTTCAAATAGAAACACCCTCTGACACCAAAGTCGGTAGGTCAGACACTGCTGACATCTCTACTGGAATACCACAAGACAACAGACTAGTCAAATACTTGTGAACCAACCATAATTCGTCCCTCTAGGTCACCACCCACAGCAACCCACAGACCCCGCTGACGAAGTATTTTCATAGGTTGATTAAGCCCATGATAATTGTCGTCTGGTTCATATTAGAGCCGGATATATCCTCGGCTATCATATCGTATCATCAGCCGGTATAACCTTCGGCTATCATAACATATCAGTCGGCATATCTCTCGACTATCATATCCCTAGCCACCAGGGTATCCCCTGGGGTGTGCTAGTCATGTATCATATCATATCAGTCGGCATATCTCTCGACTATCATAACATATCAGTCGGCATCTCTCGACTATCATATCATATCATATCAGTCAGTAAGTATCCTCGACCATCATATCATATCATATCAGTCGGCATATCTCTCGACTATCATATCATATCAGTCGGTATCTCTCGAATATCATAACATATCAGTCGACATCTCTCGACTATCATAACATATCAGTCGGCATCTCTCGACTATCATAACATATCAGTCGGAATCTCTCGACTATCATATCCCTAGCCACTAGGGTATCCCTTGGGGTGTGCTAGTCATGTATCATATCATATCAGTCGGCATATATCTCGACTATCATATCATATCAGTCGACATCTTTCGACTATCATAACATATCAGTCGGCATATCTCTCGACTATCATATCCCTAGCCACCAGGGTATCCCTTGGGGTGTGCTAGTCATGTATCATATCATATCAGTCGGCATATATCTCGACTATCATATCATATCAGTCGGCATCTCTCGACTATCATATCATATCATATCATATCATATCAGTCGGTAAGTATCCTCGACCATCATTTCATATCATATCAGTCGGTAAGTATCCTCGACCATCATATCATATCATATCAGTCGGTAAGTATCCTCGACCATCATATCATATCATATCAGTCGGTAAGTATCCTCGACCATCATATCCTATCATATCATTATATTGGAGGTTCACCGGGTTCACCGCTAATAACGGATCCTCGTCCCGAGTCCTAGCCTCCCACAAATCAATGTTTATCTTGGAGGTTCATCGGGTTCACCGCTAATAACGGATCCTCATCCCGAGTCCTGGCCTCCCTCACATATAACCAAATCCGATAAACTCATACAACATGGTCAAAACCCAAATCATTGACTCAATAATTTCCACGTCAAACGTTATCAAAATCGAGTCCAAAACCATGATATTTCTCAAATCACACTTCAATCAAAGTAGTGGAAAACATATATTCAGTAATCATTTCTAAATGTCCAGGAAATCATTGCTACAATACATAACAATATGTAAACAAAGATACATTGATGCATGCATTACAGTTTATAAGCAACAGTCCACTCACATACATCAACCAACCCTTAATTGATGGACGCTCTAGCCCAAGCAACACATGCACAATAACGACCCAACTACCTTGACTTCCCGAGCTTAAAACCCGCTAATACGGTCAATCATTACCGCTGGGATTGCACAAAACAACCTCTAAACGACGTCGGATCAACCTAAAACCTGTACCAACAGATCCGGAACGTCGAAACTAGTTACCACGCGCCGCCGTGACCTCAATTTCGGCTCCACGCGCCGCCACGCGCCGCCGGAAGGTCGGCACACGCACCCACGCACTCTCACGTGCCGGTCACGCGCCTGCTACAGTGTTCACGCGCCTGGACTGGTCCAACCCGGTCCGGCTCAACCTGACCCGGTCCAACCCGGTCCGGCTCAACCTGACCCGGTCCAACTCGACCCGACCGATTCAACTCGACCCGACCGGTTCACTCAACCCGACCGGTTCACTCGACCCGACCGGTCACCGGTGACTCGCCGGAGAAGACGACCGGACTGCCGTCACCGTCGCCGGAGGCTGGCCGGAGAAGATGACCGGATCGCCACCTCCGCTGCCGTCTGGTTCGCCGGAATCCCCCATTTCCGGCCGAAACTTCAAGATTTTCTAACTTCTTCATTTCTTAATCGTTTTTCACGATCTACACATGAAAATTTATCTACGTTTCACCAGGAATCCAAATATGAGGTCCAAGTTCTGAGATCATACCTGGTTTGGCCGGAAAATGGCCGAGAAGGTTCGGTTCACCTCCCTCCTCCGTCCGTCGCCTACGGCGGTGCTCCCGCTCCAATAGCTACCCCAAAATGCTCGTGGGGTCCCGGGGAAGATCCTCCCGACCTTGGTTTTGCTCAAATCGGATCGAAATCCATCCGATGAAAATCAATTTTCCTTGTTCACATGGGGGGGTTTTCGGGTAGGAGAGAGAGAGACCGAATTGACCAATTTCCCGAGGAGAGAGAAAAATATCTACTATATAGTTCCAACTTCTCCAAAATTACCAAACTGCCCCTGAAGCTTCTAGACCCGTAACGAACTCATCGGGTCTCCGTTTTCCGCGTGCCGCCTGTCTACGAACTTGTGAGTTCGAGACCTACGCAACGACCCAATAAAAATTCCCAAAAGTACTGCCAGTCAAAAAGTGACTCCCGAACCCGTCCAAAACTGAGGGTAAAATTGTCCAATTCTCAAAATAATTTAATTTCTGGTCCGGGTCGTTACAGTTTGTGAGTAGGGGCCTGACAAGTTAGTAAGTGAAAGCAGCAAGGCATAAAACATACGGGGTATTACAACCATTACCTATTCCGGAATGGAAGTGGGATCACATTACGATGGATTTTGTGTATAAACTTCCAAGGACACATAAGGGACATGATGGAATTTGGGTAATCGTAGATAGACTCACGAAGTCGGCACATTTCTATCTAGTGCGGGAAGATTTTCGAATGGGCCGGTTTGCCAAATTGTTCGTGGATGAGATCATACGACTGCATGGGACTCCAGAGTTAATTGTTTCGGACAGAGATCCTAGGTTTACTTCCAGGTTTTGGCGGAGTTTGCAGAAGGCTTTTGGCATTACATTGCATTTTAGTACAGCTTTTCATCCTTAGACTGATGGTCAGTCTGAGAGGAAAATCCAGGTTTTGGAGGATATGATGAAGGCTTGTGTACTGCAATTTAAAGGGAACTGGGATTCACACCTGTCTCATATGAAATTTGCATATAACAACAGTTATCAGTCGAGTATTGGTATGTCTCCTTTCGAGGCCCTGTATGGGACGCAGTGCAGGACATCGTTGTGCTGGAATGAAGTAGGAGAAAGGAGACTATTAACACCAGAGTTGGTGGATATGACTGAGGAAAAGATTAGAATCATCCGAGAAAGGTTGAAGACAGCCCAGGATCGCCAGAAGACCTATGCAGACCGCCGAACCAGAGATCTTGAATTTGAGGTTGGAGACTAGGTGCTCTTGAAATTATCTCCTTGGAAGGGAGTGGTACGTTTTGGTGGACAAGGAAAACTAAGTCCTCACTACATTGGGCCATATGAGTTTGTGGAGAGGATAGGACCAGTGGCATATAGGCTTGCTTTACCCCCGGAACTATCAAGAGTTCATGATGTCTTCCACGTATCCTTACTCCAGAAATATCTATTTGATGAGTCTCATGTGTTGGAAGAGCAACAACTTGAGCATAAGGACGATTTGACTTTTGGGGAGCAACCAGTGCAAATTCTTGATTGGAAGGAAAAAGTACTGCGCAGAAAGACTATTCCTCTAGTTAAGGTATAATCGAGGAATCATAATGTGGAGGAGTCTGTTGGTAGAATTAAAGAGCAAGAAATATGCAATTCAATTCCAACAGTTATAAAATCCTTGCAAGTGCACAAATCGATAAGAATAGTATAGTAGCACAGCAAGAGTCAATCCCTCGAGGACTTGTATCAACGTTATGACCATTTTAGTTCAGATTTATTAACTTAGTGCAAACACACACACACACACGCAGAGGGGGTTTATGATGTGAGAACTAAAATTTAAAGACAAGCAAAATAAAATGCAGAAAATAACAATGCAAGAATTAACGGTTGATTGATTATTAACTAAGGCGAATTAAGGCTTACTATCCACTCTAACCAATTATAGCTCTTAACCAGATTTCCTTGACCTAATTACTATGCATTTTCTGAATTAGGTGCTTGTGCTTAGGACCTGGCGTTGGTTCAATAGACACATCTTATTCCCTCTTACTTAGCATGTTCTAAACAGGGCATATGCCTAGAACGTCTATCACCTACCTTTTAAGATGATGCATGAAGTTTAAAGAGAATTTAATGACACCACATTAGCCTAGCAAAGTGACATGCAATCCTAGGTCGTTATGAGTTAAGATTACAAGTAAGAATACTTTCGATGCTCCGAATCACAAGATGATATGACGGTCACTCAAGCAATTACATCTATAATTATATGCAAACAAGGTAGCTAATCTTATAGGCATAAATTAAGGTCATTAAGCAAAGTAATCCAACTTATTCAGCATGCATAGAAATCATAATCAAGAGCCAGAAATCCAATCAACACGCTAACATGGCTAGGGCTTCAAGCATCCCTAATCATAATGACTACTCACACATAACTGCAATTGAAACAAATATAATTGAAATAATAAGTAAATTGCAATAATGAAAATAAGGGTACAGAAGATATTGTGAAGAACAGGTGCAGCAGAAGACACGGCAGAGTCTTCTTCTCCAAGCTCCACGTCCAACACACTCGACTTCGGGAAGAACCAAGCTTTAACGTAAAACTCTAAAAAACCAAAATACTATATGCGGCTAAGGTGTCTCTGTATCTCCCAAAAACGCCTCTAGCTAATTATCTCCTCTTTCAAAACACTAAACAAAGGCTCCTTTTTATAGACAAAGGGAAAACCTTGTTCTATAAGGATTGGTAAAACATTATTCTATAAGGATTGGTAAAACCTTATTCTATAAGGATTGGTAAAACCATGTCCTATAAGGATAGGGAAAGTTATTGTACTTTTAATTAATTACAAAGTACTTAAATCTATTAGAACCAATCAGAGCATGGCTGGGAGTGTGAATGCAAGCTGGCAAGTGGGAACGCAAGCTGGCCAGGGGGAACGCAAGCTGGCCAAACTTGGATTTTGGACTGTCTTCTTAATCAGGATCTGGGACTGCGCTTTTCAAGTATATCATGAGTATAGTAGAAGCGCATCTTCATTCAAGCTTGGCGCAAATGTTGTCAGGCTTAGCGCAGAGGGAGAACCTCTGATCCACCGCTGGCGGAACAGGGACCCCGGGCTTAGGCGCACATCTGGGCTCGGATGGGAGTTCTTGGGACATGTCCTCGACCTGCCTTGGCGCAACCTTGATGTCAAGAAACACAGGTTTGAGACCCGGAGGGCCTGATATGAGGTACTTGGCCAGTGTCCCAAAATAGGCGCACTGGCGCACTGGCGCTCAGGACCCCATTCAGGACGTGATATTGAAATGAGGACATCTCCTTCATCTGGACTCCGATTTGACTCATTCTTTTTGCCTTCTTTCTAGATTTTACCTATCTTTCTAACTCTGCACAAGTCTCACAAGATTGATCATTTTCTACTATTGATGGCACGAAATCATTCAAAAGACATGTAAGAGAGGCATATAAAGACATCAAAATGATGCATAAATAACGACTGATCAAATACCCCCAAACCTATCTTTTGCTAGTCCCTGAGCTACACAAACGCTAACAAAATGAAAAGACTCTTTAGTTAAGATAGAACATTTAAACCCAGGTTCACCTAGTAGGAGGAGTTTTGTCTCATGAGGGTTATAACAGCACGATACCCATAAACGTTTTACTTAAACAAAAAGATGCTAGAGATAGTACTCTTCACAAGCTAATAAGAATCAAAGTAAGTAGACATGGTTTGCAGAACTAAAAGGATTGCCATAGCCGTGAGTGTCATGTGAAGGTGTACGTGTATAAATGCCAATATTTCGAAGTGATCATGTTTGAAAACAACTTCATCTAAGTGCCCTAGAAAGATTTCGCCTCGACTCTAATCCTCACTAGGCAACTCATAATTCGCACAAGAATCCTAGGCTTTCACTCTTTTCAAGCATATGTGATGAGTTTATGTTATGAAATTCAAATTTAATCACAAATGAGTAACAATGAAGAATAGCAATTTATGGAAATAAAGATCTCATTAAAGGAATTGAACTTCAAGAACATAGATACATGCCTTAATCCTCAGCATAATTGTCCATAAGATCAGTTAGGTCTTCCTTTTTAGGTTGTAATGGGGTAAAGCTTTGGGGTTTAGCAAGGAAGGATGGGATTCAAAGAACCTGAGCTGTGCCAAGGCATGAGAAGTCATGACTTGAACTTGGAATTTCTGAACTGAATCCTTTCTTAAGGCCCACGGCATTGTGCTTTCTTGATGACTTATTTTGAGGCTCTTGGCTCACTTGGCTCAATTCACTTTGTTTTTCACTTTTTCTCAATGTTTCTTTCTTTCTTTTGATTTGAACGTTTTTTTTTTCTGTTCTTTCTTTTGAATTGAATTGAACCAAGATCATGCAATGATTTCCTCAAACTTTCGTGCAGCTTGCAACTTGTAAAACTTTTCTTTACTCTTGAACCTTGAATTGACGACAAAGTGCTTTGAATTGGGCAGCATCTTCTTTCACCTCTCATTCTCACCATGAATCTCATTTACGGCAACCTTAGCAAAAACTGAGGTTATAGGGTATGGCTGTGATGAATGGCTAAGTATTTTGGGTTAGGTTATACTTTGGGTGATGAAAGAAAAGGTTGAGTGTTTGGCTTCAAAATTGGCTTTAGGGAGCATGCAATAGGGTAGGATCAAGCCTTTAGAGGTTAAAGCACACATAGCCTACATCACTTCTTATGGCAAAGCATACATTAAATAAGAGTATCTAAATGATGTTAGTTCTTTAAAATTCAATGCAAATATGATGTAATGAGATCAACAATTAAGAACAAAAGCAATGAGTGTTTAAGAGTAGAAACAAGTATATCCCTCAGAAAGAATGGAAATTAAGCTCAAAGATCTCACAGGGAAGTCTCCACTAATTTTCTAAGGTTCACTCAAATTCAGTTATTTCGTTCACTTAATCACTTAAAACATGGCATTGTGAAGTGCAAATTATGAACTACTTGACCATGACATGACTCTTAGTAAAGCAAAGATAGTTAACTTAGCATATACATTCCTATTAACAAGTTATCATACTAATCACAAGCTGAAATTTAAATGTCCTGGCCGTGTATCACCCCCAAACCTACTTGTTTCTATATGCAAAATTTTAAATCCACACCCCCAAACCTAAACTGAACATTGTCCTCAATGTGATAAGCAGTAAGCATGACAACAGTAGAAAGGTTTGAGAGATATAACGGGCAGAAAACAGCAAAGGAAAAAGAGAAATACAAACCAGGGCTAGGCTGCCTCCTAGGAGCGCTTTATTTAACGTCTAGGAAAGACGGGGCTGGCATGCTAGGCATTTGATGGTGTTCCCAGGATTTCAGCGTCAACATTGAATCGATTATGAGCATCTGGTTGTAGAATATGCGCTGCATCATGGAGGAAAAAGTTAGAAATACATAATGGAATCCACCGACGAGAACGCAACTTATCAGGAAAGAGAATGAGGAGTGATTTGAATGAGAGCAGTTTCTGTCCATTCCGGAATGTCTTCCTTGGACAATTCTCATGGGGGAATAGCTTTGGTTGTGCCCTGTACGTTCTAGACTTCATCCTTGGTCCCTTCAGTTGATTTTTCCTTCGGAACTTGAAGAAGGGGACCAAGTTGAGGGCCTTTAGCATATTCTTGGTGTTTTTATTCTGGAACCTTCACGAGAAAAGTTCAACAGTAATAGGAGCTAAATCAGAATTCAAATCCAAGTTTGCCTTATCACAATGAAAGTTAAGTGTTTCAGGATTGAGTTGAGAAGGCGCATTGAATTTTAAAACCGGGTCCTTATCCTTGGGCAGGGGCTGAGACACGGCTGTCAGCAGATTGGGAGGCTTGGGCTGGTCCTTGGGTTCTGCCATGGACGTGTCTTGAAATGTGGCCGCAGTGCTGCGCATCTCAGATCTGTGCTGGGAAGGGTCTGGTGCAGTGGCTAAGGACTTGCCCTGCAGTGAATCAGTTGGCGCAGCTTGGCGCGTTGAAGTCGATCCCTGGACATGTCCAAGTTCTGTGGCACTGGGCTGTGGCTGCGGCAGGGCATTTTGCAAGTCCTGGGACTCAGCAGGATCCTGGGTTTGCGGCAGGGCAGTAGGCAGAACGTGGT